>CP125977.1:9253055-11653055 GCA_030063025.1 Avena longiglumis | reverse complement strand
GGGTTTCAAATTTTGAATCCCACCCAACTTACTCGTAGCGCACTAGGTAGTGGTGCGCTATGGGTAAGTTGCCATCTTTTTTTTCTGTAGGAAAAAATAGTCTTTTGACCGTAACTTTTTACTCTTTATGAATTTTGAAAATGTAAATAATCGCTAAACAACCGGAGGTCATTGCGAGCGGATGAGAAATCTCGTTATCGTCATTTTGGTATATTATATGATTTTTTTCGACATCGTATGCGAAAGTTACGGCCATTTTACCGTGGCATGACTTTTTTCACAAAAAGTTGAAATTATTGTTTGTTAATTTTCCTACAAACTATACCACATTACCTACCTAAGTATGAAAGAATTTTATTTTTTGAAGTGTTTATCATTTTCTTTTATTTTTTGCAAAGACTAAAAAGGCGATCCACCGGGGGGTGGGTGTGTGGAGTTGGTGCAGCCCACTTAGCCGTAGGGAACTAGGGCAGAGTGCCCTACGGCTAAGTTTACACATCCGTGGCGCATATGGCATAGTGCGCCACAGAACTTACCACAACTGTGCGCTATGGGTATGTGGCATGTGGCTGACAGGCTCTGGCCCACACATATATGTGGCGCACATACCCATGTGCACCACGGTTGTTCTAGTTTCTAGTAGGGCACTGCCCACAGGTGAGCCACGCCTATTTTACCTGTGGGGCACTTCAACCATGTGAGTTACGGATGTGCGGATTAGCTATAGCCCTTTTTCTAGTAGTGCCGGCATATTGCAGGGGACAACAAGAACAAGTACAAATACAAGTACCCACCTAAGGTTGACAATTGGATGCAATTTCAGTCAAGGAAAGCGGATTCCCAAGTTGTCATGGAATATGACAATCACGAGCTAATTTACCAAGTTACGGAGCCCGGAGGTACAACGGCTGATGGTGTCCAACACGGAGGCCGAGCTTTCAAGGTCTCGCTCAAGACTTGTGAGTGCACATGCTCGTGGCGTCTCGCGGCGACATTTGGACTATAATAAATCCGCTCACGGTGAGAGAGTACGAGTTCTCTATTGAGACTACTAAGAAGACATGGTCTCCTAGATTTCACCCATACCTGGACCAATTACAATGGGCGGAGTACCATGGAATTCAAGGTGTAGGGTTTGCAGCATAGAAAACAAAAAAAAATTCTACGATGGGAACAACTATGTACCAAGATCTATCTACTAGATACAAGCAACGGGTGGATATACATCCGTAGAGAACATACCCTTGAAGAACGACAAAGCTTAACGAGGTTGAACTCGTGTTGATGTAGACGAACTCTTGTCAATCTCAAGATCGAGAGGAAGTCCTAGCGCCGCAAATCAGCGGCGCATCCGTTCTCGCACACACGTCCGAGGCACCGAAAAAACCTCTGCCTCCTCGCTCCAGCGATGCAGCGGAAGCACAACTCTTTCTTGCCGAAAAGCCACTGGGAACATGTATGTCGCTAGTCCTAGATCATGGGGGATAAACTAGAGGGGGAGAGAGATCCTTCACGAGGAGGTGTGTGTGAGAGAGAGGTAGAGGGGCTCCTTTTATAGGAGGAGGGGGGAACCCCAAGAGGGTGGTCGGCGCACGGGGGCTGCCCCCTCGCCCTCCCTCCATTCATGTGGGTGGAAGCTCCACTCACAATTTGTCCCTTCAATTCTCCACTCAAAAAATCCCACTCAAATTCCCATTAAATTTCCACCAAATTTAATGCAAACTCTTTTTAAATAAAACTCCTTTTATTTATTCAGAATTTTGTCAATTACCTTAATGAAAAACATTCACATATAACCCCTTGCTAGTATTTCATTTCACATGTAGAAACATTTACTGCAATTTCACCCGAAAACAGTTTCGGTATCTAGTGAAATAAATTCATTCACTTTGTTATTCTTTTCAGCATGAAACTATTTGTTCCAAATGGTGTCAGTGTATCTTAAGTGTCACCCTACGGTTCGCGAATAATGCGGACATGATTCGAGACCCCTCTCAGATCAATAATCAGAAGTGGGACCTAGAGATCCATACTGACTCCCACACATTTAACGATGACTTTCTCGTGATCGTGAGAACCTTTTACGCTAGAATTTTAATCCCTTTGTCTCACGATATATTACATGTCCGAGATTCGATCATCGGTATCTACATACCTAGTTTGATCTCGTTACTGACATGTAATATTTTCTTGTTCCCGTGATATAACATTCTAGTGATCAAATCACTTGCTTGCAAGCTAATCAATGTGATATCACCGAGAGGGCCCAGAGTATATCTATCCGTCATCGGGATGAAAAAAAATCCACTCTCGATCCATGGGCCTCAACATAACACTTTAGTAGTACTGAACCCATCTTTATAATCACCCTGTTACGGTGTGACGTTCGATGTTATCAAGATACTCCTCCAGTGTTAGTGATTGACATGATCTCATGGTCTAAGGATTAGGATTACATCGTCTGATGTTATAGCAATATAAACTCAATGAATTTGATCGTAAGGCTATACTTTGGATGAATGTTCATCACACTTCCAATAATGTTGTGACCTCGTTATTAACAACAACTAATGTCCATGATCAGGAAACCTTGATCATCTTGTTAATCAACGAGCTAGTTTATAAGAGAGGCATAACTAGGAACTTTTTGTTTGTTTATTAAACACACATGTATTAACATTTTCGTATTAATACAATTATAGCATGCAAAATAAACATCTATCATACACTTGGAATACACATAATAACCACTTTATTATTGCCTCTCAGGACATATTCCCTTCAGAAGGTTGTTGGATGTGGAAGACGCAAGACAAAGAGCTTTAGGAGCGACATGGACGGATGGGGACGTGGTGGTGGTCGGGAAATGGGCAACGACCAATTCCAGGAGCCTCATGAGAGAGCCCGGTGTAGAACGTGCAATGGTGAAGGGCACAATGCGAGAAAGTGTTCCCAAAGGAAAAGAGCAAAAGGAAATGAAGAAAGTAGTGGCCAACCGAGTGGTAGCCAACCAAGTAGTAGGAAACTAAGTGGTAGCCAACAAGTCCCAAGCCAACCAAGGAGTAGCCAACAAGCTCCAAGCCAACCTAGTGGTAGCCAACAAGTCCCAAGCCAACCAAGGACTAGCCAACCAGCTCCAAGCCAACCTAGTGGTAGCCAACAAGTCCCAAGTCAACCAAGAACTAGCCAACAAGTCCCAAGCCACAATGTTCCTATACAACAAGCTCCTAGACAACGAAGAGGTCGACAACTTGGGCTAAGAAGAGGAAGAGGGCGTGGTGGTTTTAATCCCGCTAGTATGATAGGTTACTTAGCGGGACCAAATCCTTATGCTCGTAGGTATGTTCACATTTATGCATATTTTACTATCTTTCATGCTTATTGGGTTCAATTCACTATTTTTTACATTCATGCTTACTTTACTAACTTTTACCTTTCATTCATATTATAGGTATGGCGACTCAACCCAACAAGGACAAAGATGGGGAAGGTGTGAACTACTCGAAGTACTGGGAGAACGCTATGGAGGTTGTGAGGAAAAGGAAGAGAGGAAGAGGAAGGAAGTTGAGGAAGAGAAGAAGAGGAAGGCATTCGAAGAGGTAGTTCAACTTGCTCGTGACTTGGCGAAAAATAAGGATGGAGAGGACGAGGTGAAGAGGAAGAAGGAAGAGGAAGAGAGGAAGAGGAAAACGGAGAAGGAAAAGGAAGAGAGGAAGAGGCAAAAGGAGAAGGAAGATGAAGAGAGGAAGAGGAGGGCCAATGCTAGGCCACCTTGCGTTGACCAAGAGGAAAGGCCATGGAAGGCGTTTCGTACTTCTGAGGGCCATGGAAAGGATGTTCCTATTTGTTGGTGTGAAACCGATTGCATTGTTAAGCAGTCCCAAGACTACAATTCCGATAGTTGGGGAATGAAGTTATTCATATGTGCCAACTACTCTCGCTCTCCCGTGCGCAGCCGCAACCCGTACGAGACTCCACCGGTATGCACAAAGCTTTTTAGTTTTTCATGTGTCCCAACTATTCCATATCATACTACTAACATGCACTATTTTCTTATAGTCTCCCCCTCCGGTATGCAGGTACTACACTTGGATAGATCTCAAGCAACTTCAATCCATGAAGAGTATCCAAGAGATCGATCGTGCCATAATAAGAAGGCACTACCAGGAATCGCTGCATGACGAGGAGATGGCGAAGAAGCGCAAGCAACGTGAGGACGAGCACCGCAAGAAAGAGGAGGAAGAGGAGCGCCTCAATAAGGAGGCTCGTGCTGCGGAGAGGGAAAGGCTGCATCGAACAGCGTGGCGCTCCATGGAGGAAGATGAAGAGCGGAAGAAGAAGGGAAATGGGCCTATGTTCTAGACTTTGAGTATGTAACCGGGAGCCATGGAGGAGGCTCGTGTTATAGACTTTGAGTATTTAAGCCTCTTAAGGGCAAAACACGATGTATTAGGTGCTTGTGTTCGAAACATGTCATGAACCTCGTGGTATTTTGTATGTGTCAAGATTTGCTCGAGAAACATTTGCCCCCCCCCCTCCCCCGAAAGATTTTGCTTATGTTCGTGATTTTCCCTCGAAACAGCCCCTTAAGGCTGGTTGTAACAACATCCTGAGCGTGCCGCGCCACATAGCGTGGCGTTGCACCGTGCAAAGCCGTCACACATGGCGCCGCACATGGGCTCAGAAATCAACAGAAGCTTCTGTCGATTTTAGAACCCATGTGCGGCGCCATGACACAGGGCGTTGTACGGTGCGACGCCACCATGGATCCCTATGTTCGTGTCCTTCCACTCATGCAGGATAATCTGAAATAACCCAAACTAGTTCATGACACGCTGTGGCTGGTGATACTCAACATCCCACATGCACACCATGGGGCAACGCATTAGCCATAGACTGGATTCTTCGAAGCAAATCGGGTTAAGAGGATAGTCGTCCGGAACACCAAAGCGCTCCCCTTGACTGTATGGCTCCCACGTCACCTTCAGCATACCACACTCATGTCAAGTTCGAAGATTACAAGTTCAAGACATATAATTGACCGTACCCAAGGAAATTACCTGATCCATGGTGATCGTGTCAAACTCGTTGGTGTACCTCTTGTACGCCGCCACTGGGTCGACTGGCGGTTCGGAGACCACATCCCACTTGTAAGCCCACGTGGGGAGAAGGAGGTCCTTGCCATCATCAATATAAGAATTGTATTTCAACAATCTCGGCCGTCCAACGGGGAAGCGTTCCTAGCTCCACACTGAAAGAAGGAGCAAACAATCACCAATGCCTACATTGGTGGCGCTTCTAAGACAAGCCTCATCCAGCTACAGATAAAGTGAACAACCATTTGGTAAGAACAATATTTTTTGAGGTAATGCAGAAATATACAACATTTGTAAAGAACTGATTACCTGACGGTACAACCAGGCCAACAATGCCGAACCCCAACTGAGCTTAGAGTCAAAAGAAACGAGCAACTTGAGCCAATGCCACTGAGCACGATCCCCACTGTTGTCAGAAAAGAGAGTCCTCGTGGTGATGTACCACACATACACACGAGTGTACGTCCTCATCGTCTCCTCATCATCATCCTCGGGGCAGGCCTTGAAATAATAGATGATCCAACTAAAAGTATCCCCGGCAGCGACCCTCAGTCTTTCCCCCTTCGCGTTTATAGCCTCGGTTGAATCCTTCCCTATAAGGCTGACCATCTGCTCACACCACTCGTCTGAATCTGTGCTTATGCACACATGGTTTCCCTCGATTGGGAGTGCCAGGATCATGCTCATGTCCTGCAAAGTGACCGTAGTCTCCCCGGTCCTAAGGTGAAAAGTGTGCGTCTTCGGCCTCTATCGGTCCACAAGCTTGGTGATCGCAGCGGGGTTGAAGGTTGGTGTCGACCGAGTGACCATGTGGATAAAGGGAAGGAGTCCTAGATGCCGTATGTACGGAGTGTACCGCTCGTCATAACGCATCTTGCCGTACGAGACCTCGTGGTACCTAAGTCGAAGTGGTAGAAGCTCCTGCAAACATACAATGGCAAATGTTAGATTTCCATCTCAAGAAACATGGCATCTCGTTCGACTTGCATGGAAATTTTTCGTACCTGTCTCTTCTCCGACAACTTGTAGGCACGGTGTTGAACATCACAGTGAGCATTGTTTAGAGAGTGGTTTAGATACATCCTACATATTCAAAACAATAGAGAGAATAAGAACAATTACAAAAAGTCCATCTTATTACAACTATAGTTCTAACATATACTCCATATTACTCTAGCCATAGTTCTAAAATGACAAAAAGCCTACCCTACTCTACCTATAATTGTAACATGAACAAAAATTTCATCCTACTCTACCTATAGTTCTAGCATCTAGAGTTGTAGGCTAAATCAACCAACTAGAGTTCTACCATATACTTGTATGCTAAATCAAAACACCTAGATGTAAGCTAAATAAAAAAACAACTAGAGTTCTACCATATGTCCTAAAATGGAATTGCAAATATGAACAAAACACCTAACATATACTTGTAAGCTAAATCAACCAACTAGAGTTCTACCAATGAGTACTATGCCATATCTAAACCTAAATATCAAATAAGCATTGCAATGATTCATATAAATTTCAATATCCAATAGAATCTAGGGTTTCACTCGATTTTATAAATAGAGGGAAAATTGGAAGAAATTTGCGGATGAAATTGATAGTATTGAGAGAGAATACCTGGGGAAGGGATTGGGAACAAGAATCCTGGAGTTTTTCCTTCAGATCTGGGTGATTTAAGTGAGGAGGAGCCGAGACACCGCCATTGGAGGTTCTGTGTGCGTGCTGGGGTGAGAGGAATGAGCCTGGGACGGGGGAGGTCCTGGTTGCACGCTGGTAACAAGACCTAAAGTGCGGAGCCACACGTGTTGGCGTTGCACTACACAGTGCGGCGCCACACTGTGTGGCGCCGCACTAATGGGACCGGAGTCCACGAGGCCACGGGCGAGCCACGCTGGCAGGCGCACGGCGCCACACGGCATGAAGCTGCTCTTCAGGGTGTGGCGCCAAGGCATATGGCGTTGCAAAAGGGTAAGTCCAGGAAATTTGTTTCCACCGGAATTCATTTCGTGAATTTGTTTTTTTATAGGTTATTTCCGTCCAAATTGCCTGTGATAAAACCATCTGTTTGACAAAAGGATCATCTGCATCTATTCTCTGGTCCTCAGTAACATGACTCCATCTCTTTATAGTTTATACAGACAAGCATGCAACAAGTCATTCATATACAAGGCACATAGCGGCACACAAGTTTATGAATGTGTACAGTGTACAGTAGTTTCCAAATTCAAAGATGTGCATTTGTTAGGATCCACCATGATAAGAAGTTCTGAACTGATGTTCAGGTTTGTACTTACCTATACTCTTAACTTAAACAAGCAAGCACGTCATTGATTTACAGGACAACACCATAGTCGGTGTAACTTTTAGGAGTAAGCGTGTATTGTATCTTTGTAGACGTACATTTGTAGTTTCCAGAGACAAGTATAAATCAGGTGGTATTAATTCAGGACTTCGTCAATGAGCTAACCGATATACTTTGCTTCTTTAGATTTGCTTTACTGAAATTCATTTCCATGTGTTTCTAGAGGATGCAAGATGCAAATAGGATAATGATACGAGATGGCATTGTTCTCGGCATCTAATCACAACATGGTTTTGACATTGGACAAGCTGACTGTGATATGCGTTTTCCTGATCTATTATGCAATCTTCTCAAGTTTATCTGAATTTCTGGAGGTTTTGTGGAAAATCTATGGCCTAGAATTCTGTTGATATACTATCTGTATCTTAATTTTTTGTCAGCGATGTTCAATTCGACATCACTTTGTATTCCTGTAATGTACCGTGTAATTTGTCTGATCTAGTGATATTTATTTCCTGATTTGATTTGCAAGGTTCAATGCAACTAAATTAGTTGCACCAGGCATATATAAGACTCGTTGTTTTAAGACATGGCTAGATTTGATGCAGTTCTTGACTTTATAAAGGCCAACATTAGCATCAGCAATACAAGCATGTAACGAGTAATGAATGGTTGTTGAATAATGATAGATACACAAAACCCAAATCAGAAAGTGTGCACAAAAAAATGTATTTCTATAGACACAGAGATCATTGTACTGAAGTTATAACGATGGCAATTTGAAGAGGGACCATCTCAGTGTATTCAAGATTTACAATTTTATAGAAATGAGAAACCATCAAGCTTTCGTTTCCAACAGCTGGTAGACATCTATGTGAGAACTACAAGCAGTACTGGTCCAAAAGGATGATAAGGAACTACAAACAAATTAGCAGTCATCAGTAAGACGACTATTAAAGAATAATAGTCCCTCTCTATGTCGTGCTTCGAGAATATGAACACAAATAAGTGGAGTGGAATGGAACTAGTATGCAGCCCTCTCATCCAAAGTTCAAAACAGAACAAACGAACGTTGCTGAGGCAGTGGTATTTTCCGTACTAGATAATTGCCACTTGCAATACAAGTACGTGTCAAACACGTCCTAGTACAAGACAAGTATTCCACCTCTTCATTTTTAATACTGAACCCTTGAACCTTTGAATATTCATTATAGAACTGGAATCCTTGCTTTTCACTAGTGAAGGTCTTGCTAACAATGTGGTGATACTCATCACGCTCCTCCACGCCACTGCCATCACCTTCCATGTCTGAAAATTGCCATCAACAGATTAAGATTCATGCTATTAGTCAAGTAAATCATTTGTAAAAACAAATTCATGTGCGAGATGGAACGACGAATGATTTTGCTAATTTTCATATATGTACCAAATCTTATTAAATAGTTCAGATCATTGGTCCAACATGTAATTGCTTGGACAAAGCATGCACACTTTGTTAACAAATATGCATGTACAAGTTCTGGTATAGAGTACTATTTTATTTATTTGTTTTATTAGAAATACTTTCTTGGCATGATTTTTCTATGTTGTATTATCATTCTGCAGTGATTAAAGAGCATTACGATGTATTAAGCCACGCGGAACTCAAGATAAATGTGAACTACATGATTCTAGGCCTGGAGCATGTTACTATGGAGTATGTGGGGTTGTATGCATTTTTACATAATACAATCATCACTCCATAGTCTGACATCTAATTGCAAGAGTACCTTTACTCCCTCCGTTTCAAAATATAAGATGTTTTAATTTTGTGAAGCAAATGTATCTAGACTTGTTTTAGTGTCTAGATTCATTCCAAACATGAGTGAACCTACATACTAAAACAAGTCTAGATACATTCTCTTCACAAACCTAAAACATCTTATATTTTAAAACGGAAGGAGTATATGTTATCGACTATACAGGTAAAATTAACAAACTAGACGAGAAGAAGCATCATGGATTTAATGATACACATAGCAAAGTAGCACCATCAAATGGCATTCCTGTTCATGAGTAATACCAACGCCGCAGCTCATGTAAACTCAGCTGCACAGATCATATAAAAAATACAGATTATTGTCTTTAGATAGCACAGTCTTAGGTAGCACAGTCTTAAAGTAATTATATAGATTTGCATCCCTATCAAATAAGCCATGATGTCCCAGCCAGCACAAATCAGATAAACAAATTCATGTGCGAGATGGTCCTAGGGGAGCACCACGAACAAAACTCTCGGTTGAGAAAGCCACGCATGGTAATTGTTCATAACATAACAAGCTTCAGAACTGAACATGATTTTAGATTCCTATGTAATAGAGGGAGAGATGAGGGAGGATCGAGGGCAACACGTACCTATTTCCTCTGCCAGAGATTGGGGCGAAGCTATTCGGTCGACGCGACCTCCCCATTCGAGGTGGAGACGGCGGGCGGCATGGAGGTGATGGAGACAGCGGCAGGGTGGAAGCGCTGGCCGCGGTTCAGGTGAAAATCTGCGTTTATACTGTGTTTCTCAAAAACAAATCTGACTTCTAACCTCGTTATAACGTTTTTTTAAGATTTCTTCAGAGGTGACAGGTCGATATACACATGGAGTATTCTGTATATTATGACATATTTTTTTTTCGAGAGCTGCATGTATATATTAAGATAAGAAAAGACCCAGAAAAGAGCCAGAGTACAGTTAACAGAGAGCGAGCGATCCGACTAAGACAAACAATGACATAAACGACCCGACCTACTCATCTACAACTAAAAACTAACAAAACTAAAAGACTATAATTGCTGCGGCAAATTAAATAAAAATAACCAAAAGTCGTAACAAATTCAAAGATTAACCCTATTCGAAAAGTAATTCAAACTGACTAACCCTTTTCTGCCACTCCCGCCCGCGTGGCGCCGCAGCCACTCATGCAGCGCCACCTAGGACGGCGCCGCACGCCTGCCACGCTGGCCGGCTGGGGCCCGGCGCCGCACAGCTGCCACGCTGGCTCGCGTGTGCAGCGCCACCGAGCACGGCGCCGCACGCACGCCTGCCGCGCCACTCGTGCTGGCGCTGCACGCCCTGCCACGCTGGCTCCGCGGGCCCCAGCACCTTAAGTGCGGCGCCAGGCGGGGTGGCGCCGCACCCACCTGTGCCGCGCCGTGCTGGCTGGCGCCGCACGCCTGGAGCCCTTAAGGTGGCGCCGGGTCGGCCCAGCCCGACCCTCTTCTCCTTTTCCCCTCTTTCCTCTCCCCTCACCACTTAGAACGCGGCGGCTAGGGCACACTCCTCCCCAATCTCCACTCAAAACTCCAAGATTTGAAGAAAAACTTAGGGGATTTCTTCCCCAATAGCCTCACCAAGGTATTTTCCTCTTCTCCCCTCAATTTCATCCGCAAATTTTAAGTTATTTGTCCCTAATTTGAGAAATTCTTCTAAATGCTAGGCCACCAATTAGATATGTAAATTTGTATGGAGGAATGAGGTCTTTGAATTTGTTACGACTTTAGGTTATTTTTATTTAATTACTGGTCGGGCAAACTGAAACGATCCTTGCTCGCGATAGCCCACATCTTGGCATCAGATTTAACCTCCTGGATAATCGTGATGATCGGCTTGTAAGCGTTGTCGAAAACCCTTCTGCTTCTTTCGCGCTAAATACTCCAGGTGACCAACATGACAAGAGAGTTAAACCTTGCTTGACTTTCTCCTTGCAGTCTTGAGCTGGTCGCCAAGAGTCGTTGAAAGTCTCGTCACATGGGCGTTGTAGTAATGCTCTAATGCACCACGTCACACCAGTCTCGTCACATGTTAAAAGTCCGCCGTGTTTCTACAAAAACGAGTCCACCTGCTAACACGTTAATCCAAGGATAAATAATATCTCATCTAATACCTATCGTTCCATCTACTCACATCGTGAAAAATGAGTTTGACCTTGATTAACTAAATAGATATTAGTGATTTGGAGCCCACATGCATGCGCGCATGGAGCCGTTGCTGACTTGAAAGAATTTGATTAACCAAGTGAAGATTAGTACTACTCCCCTTTACCTCTGTCCTGAATTAGATTTGGTAGATTTGTGTAGAAGCAAGATAGTTATAGAGTATTTTTTTGCAAAATTCCACCGATTTATTATTAATCATCATCAGCGGTACAAAAAGTTCTAAAAATTATAAATATGTCAATTGGCCACCTAACGACACTACAAAAACTAGCACGATCCGAAGGCGCACCGTTGTCCTCGTCCCTCCATCACTGGAGCCGGGCAAAGTGTTTCGTAGTAGAGCTTGTTATAGTAGACAGCCGGGAACTCGTCGTGCTAAGGCCCCAAAAAAACCAGCGCACCAGAGCAACAATCATCTTCGAAGATGACCAACGTAGATCGAAAAAGGCTGACATCAAAACACACCAACGAATATGAAAAACGACCGGATTCCAAGGGATCCCTGGGACACACGACTTCATACACCCTCCATCAATGCTAGACGTACCACCAGAGCAAGGATAGAGAAGGGAGAACCTTATTTTGACTTTAGGACTAACCGCCGTCTCAACATCCTGAAAAAGACATGGAAAATAGTCAAGACAAAACACTGAGACCTCCCGCCGGCAAGGGGCTGTGGTCCTCCAATGCCTCCAAATCCCTAAGGCCGTGTCACCGGAGGCAGGATGGACCGGTGGCGTTGCTGGTGGAGGGAAGGAACCCTAGATGGGTTTTGCCGCCGCCTCTTGGAGAGCCTCTCTCTATCTCTCTATACCTTTTTTGGCTATGTGTGAATATTTTTTCTTAATTAAGACTCATCTTTAACTTAAAAATATCCCTTATAACCCACATGTAAACGAGAAAATTCAGTTGGAACCCTATTTTGCAACTGAAAATGTGAGTTGTACCAAAGCTAGTGTTGATAAAAGGAGATGTTTGTGGATTAATAATTATAAGTCACCATTCCTCGTAGACGTCCATGAGAGGTTGTAATGACTCTGAATAATATATAAAACTCCTTGATTAAAAAAAACAAGACAACACTGTTTGCTAGTTCATTAGAAAAAAAGATTAGAAAGCAAGGGACACTGGGCCGCTACTGTAGGGCCATCCATGTCATGGACTAATGCTAGCTCGTGGCAGAGGGAGGCACGGTCAAGACAACAAGCCCGGCAGTGGCCTTCGGTGGGGCTGGTGCCGCCGGCCCGTCGTTGGGCCTACTCTAAAAAGTCCTACTCATGTTTCTACAATGAGGAGCATATACGTATCTGTATATTCCAAAAATTAATTCCTTCTAGAACCACCGTACGTTGTCAAAGACCTGTTCTGAGACTTTCTACAAGGTGGAGGAAGTACTACTCTGTATAATATGACCTAGGACTACGTATATATGCTCACTCTGTCCGAAATAAGTGACTCGGATTTATACGGATTTGCATGCAATTCTAGAAAATCCGATTCACATATGTTTAGACGGAGTATTATATATATGGTGATGACTAACTAAATGGAAATTGGTTTAACTAGTTGTGGCGTAGCTCACATGCATGCATGAACGCGTGTGGAGCCGACGCCGGACTTGCTTGGGAGAATGGAGGAGATGCGTACGTGTCGCATCGCCGATTTACCTACTTTAAAAAAGGTACTCGCCGCGTCCTAAATAATCATGTGAGTTCTCCTTATCCAGCGGAGAAAAATCCGTTCCCATTATTCCTCAGCTCGTATGAAGATTTGGACGGAGAAAGAGATGAGCCGCAATGTGTTATGCGTGCGACAGAGCGAGTATCAGTCCTAGTTAATAGTTGCTCCATGAGCTGTTCTTCTGAGGAGTGACGACTAGGAGAGATGCATGTTAACCTGCCGAATCAACCGATCGAAGCAAATAATAGAATCTTCCATGAGCTCATATCATTATTTCGGAGACAATTAAGCAGCTTTTGAGTCGTATGCTAGAGATAATTAAAGGAGCCGCTACGAAGATAAGAACTTCTTGCCAGATACTCATGGCTTCTTTGGTCATATATTTTATAACAGTATGCAGGGCCGGCTCTATATTTTGCGGGTCCTGGGCGAAGTTTATGATAGGGCCCTAAGGCTAATGTGTACGTCACCAAGGTCAGAGCTACGGAATTTCTTTAACTCATAGTAACTACAATATATATTGTAGAAACTGGCCTAAAAAATGATAGATGCTAATTTATCATAATAAACCAAGTTATGATTATAAAGTAATCACCACTATTTTTCTTGGCCTCAATGATCTTTCATCTTCACAAAAGCGTTCTATAACAGCCTTAATTTTAAACTAAAAATAGACGTATTGGCTCTAGAGATGAAGCAAATGATGTAGTTATTCATAAATTCATTGCCTATACAGTTAAAGGCGCCGTGTACGAGGATAAGAACTTCTTGCCAGATACTCATGGCCTCTTTGGTCATATTTTATAACAGTACGACATGCATGTCATCCCGGCAAGTTGGACAGAGAGATAGGTTGATCTTCTGGCCTCCCAGGGTATTTTACACGAGAACCACGACACGGTTGAAAGATCTAACTTGCTACAGAGCTTTTTTTATTTGCACCGTTCTCCTTCCTCTTGCTATTCGCCTATAGCCCGCCACGAAGCCATGGCCAAGCAGCCCAAGGTCGACGAGGGGAGATACTCTGACGACGCCCCGCTGCTTGAGCAGAGATCCCGCCGCGGGGAATTGGATTGGAGGCGCAAGGAAGCTGCCGCAACGCCGGCTGGCCGCCAGTTGCGGGTACCCGTCGGGTCCTGATTACCCGGCGGGTGGCAGGCCTAGAGAAGATTTGGACCTGACGACGGGTCGCGGGAGTGGGGGACGGGTGCGGGTATGAAGGGGCCAAACCCAGACCCAAACCTGGCGGGTGCCATCCGGAGATATGACACAGATATTGGTAACAGTGGATAAGTTCCCCAAATATGGTCATTTTTTGCCATTGAAACATCCATTTTTGGCTCTGTCGTCAGTGGCATAAACCATGATAAACAATGGTACAAGCTGCATGGCATGCCTACGGTCATTATTTTTGACAGAGTCAAGGTGTTTACCAGCAGGCTATAACATTAAACACATACGTCTGTTGCCTATCATTCGTCCTAGAAGTTGTGCTTCGGGTTCTTTGGACCCTACACTGTACTCTAGAAGGTTGCACGTGATATCTCTTGGCTAGAGGTGGAAGAAGATACACACGAAGATGAACACACAGAGTTATGGCACCGCACACACTTGTGCCCTTTTCTATATTTCTCTCTGTTTTTAACTGAACTGATTACAGACTCCTTTTAAAGGAAAACTCACACCCACGGCCAAACCATACATCGGCTTGTTCCGTACTTCACTCACACGCGTGCACTACTCCCACACGTTCAGCACTAGTACAACTGACTAACCACTAGCTCGCATGCACACGCAGCCACTCTGTTGACCAGCTCCACTAAGATGAATTAGGTAGATCCATCTCTCCTCTCCCTCTCCTCTCCCTCTCTCTGTAGCTGCGCCTCCTTCCTCCAGTTTCTGGCCGAGCCGAGGCCCTCTCCGGCGGCGCTGCCGCCGGAGAGCGGCGGAGGCGAGGCTCCCCCAGTAGTCTAGGTTTGTGGCTTCTCGTCGTAGGTGTCGTAGGTCTAGGTTTAGGGTTTTCTGTGTTTGCCTTTATGGCGTTTGGCGAGATGCCGATGGTTCTCCCTCGACGGCTTGCTGCCAGACGGCGGCCGTCCTTGCAATACTTTGGCGAGCTTCTGAGGTTGAAGTGCGCGGAAGTTGCTGCTGTGGATGGAGGCCCTCTGAATAAGTGCATCGGCTTCCTCTGGATCTGGGAGCCTAGCGTGGTCCGACTCCCCCTGGCCGGCCTTGGTGGCGGTGGGGTGGAGGAGGAGGGCAGGCGGTGCAGTTGTAAGAGAGGCGGCGTGGGAGTTTGGCGCTGGGTTGTTCTGACCAGATCTGGCGTCGGCTGGTGAAGAAGAACTCCACTCTGGTGCTCCTATGTTTGGAGACAGAGGCGGTGGTGAACTTTGACTCCGGTGGCTCCCCTGATAAGGCCAGTTGGCTTGGTGGGTTCGTTCTTGCGGTGCAACCTTGCCGATCTTCTCTGGACGGCCGTGGTGGCGAGGGGAGAAGTGCTAGTGTGGGCGTGCTGCGAGCTGGAGCTTCGTCAAGCCGTGGAGTTGGTGCTGCGTTCTCTGGATGTGCCACGGTGATTCCAAGAGGAACACCGATCTTTGATGCTGTTGGAAGGCATCCTGCAACGCCGGTGAGGCGTTTCTTCAACCTCCGTTCAAGGAGGCCCTTCATCGATGGATCGGCGATGGCGTTTCTCATCCTCCTCCTCCCAAGTGGTGTCGTCCCCGGCGAGGAAGTCGATGGCTGTCGGTGGATTCCGTCCCAGTTTTCCGTCGGCGAGGCAGAAGGACCGGATCGCGTTTGCTCAGAAGTTCTTGAGGTCCTCTGTGTGTTATTCCAGGACCATGCTGTAATTCTTTTTCTCTTTGGGGTCCTTGTTGTAATTGTACCGCCGCTCTGAATCAATGCAGCACTCTCTGGGCCCTTTGGGGCCTTTCCGTTCAAAAAAAAAACTCAGCTCACATAGAGCTAGTCTCTCGGCACACAACGTTTAGGTCCTCTCTTAGCTACATGCACCCGTGAGATTATGGACTGAAACTAGACTAGGACTTGACACTACATACATGTACTCACAGCTACTGGCTACACTCGACCACGATCAGCTCGCACCATTTGCCGATCGACCTGTCCACTTACCAGGATGACATGCATCAACTGTACTAGTCTAAGACCAAATAAAAACCAGACGGAAATAAAACACAATGAACTACTAACAGCAAGGTTAACTCCAACAGCACGATGGCATGTTGGTACTTTAGGATGGGGTGACCTTCCTGAAGATAGAATAGAAGCACATAGCAGGGCAGGCCAAGAGGGAGAAAAGGAGAATACGAGAGCTCGTTGGGCCAAGAGAGAAGCCCAAGGACGACCCAGTCACGAGCACAAGCAAGTGAAGCCCAGCATCCCCTTCCTTGTATGACATTTGACCATCTGGGTCTGCTGGTTCATAATGAAAACTCCAGGTGGGGGAACCTCCCCCCCTCCGGTGACCATTAAAAAAAAGCCCAGCATCGATACTGCTATCACCGTGTTGTAGCAAACTCCTTTCCCAAACTTTTCTCTATCAAGACCTGCCTTGAACTCTTGTCAAATTCCGGTGTAAATATGTGTCCAATTACTCACAAATATAAAACACAACAACAGTGTGGAGAATGTGACAGTTTAGTATACGTTGAGTAATGAAAATTGTACAAAAAACACATCGACCACTCGTGTGCTTATTTGGAGTTCAGAAGTAGTACAAGCCAAGCTTAATAAAACTGGAATATATAAAGACAATGTGCAGCTTAATAGGAAATTTAAAGTACATACAGAATAAGAGCCATATCGTCATATATATGCCCATTATGATGGATCGGTGGACAACCTTGCATATTGAGAAGTTATTAGAGTGGGATAGGTTCGACGAACTGGTGATGGATCCTGTCTTTGTTCCCGTGGCTGAACGTGTAGTGGTCGTTTTTGTCATGGAACAACAAGGTCATGCTCTTAGTGAGGTTCACCACTCGGTTTACAACTGGGAGCAGCCCACGACGGTCAAACCGGTCCTGATTGATAGTTTTCCATGCATCTTCAACAAGATTATCCATCACGGCAATAGCTACCTCACTTTTAACATCGTGCTGGTTGATATAGCTTTCGATGCAATTCGCCACGTCCAATTTATTTTTCCCGTGCTGCGAACATGCACGCAACCCAATTTACATTTGGATTATATATAATTAAAAGGAAGATATACATATAGTAGATATTATACCTTAAATGCTGCCAAGTCATCCATGAAACGTGTCACCTCACCGCACCCCTTCACAGCACTGGTGCAACCGATGGCCCAATCAAATGCTTCCTTGGTTGCTTCTTCACCCATACCGACAAGTGAGGCGACGCATAGCACTTTAGGTGATCTTCAAAGCTTGGTACATAACTGCTGTGAAACCATTTAGGGCTTGTTTGATTCATAGGATAGGAAAAGTATAGGAATAGGAAAAACATAGGATTGAGATGTCATGCCAATGTGAATCCTATAGGAAGAGGGATTTTGTTTGATGTGGCAAAGGAAATTTTCCATGAGGTGTGATCTAATGTTGTTTTTCTATAGGAATTGCACTACAAGATTCCTATAGGATTAATTCCTATGGGATGTGTTCCTATGAATCAAACACTAACATAGGAAAAATTCCCATAGGATTCAAATCCTACACAATTCCTATGTAATTCCTATGAATCAAACAAGCCCTTAGATTCCTGCTGGTAATGCATGCACAGATTTTGGAACTGCGTGCATTGGCCAGGATGTAAAAAAACATAGATTTTTGAGATACTTATTAATACTAAGATTTAATTTCACACTCTTCATAGAAACATACCGCTTTCCTAGAGTACGAAACAATGACCATGTTGTTATGGTTTCAGTTCCTCCTCAAACTCTCTGAATGCATTCATCAACCTGACCATGTTGTTTATGAAATGATAGGATTAAGTAACAATGTAGACTCATTTTCGCGGGTACTCAAAGCAAACCTGCTCAAACAGGAGTCAGACCAAAGGCGTGTATCTGAAGCTTCGCATCCGAAGTGGACGCCACCGCCGCCGGATTCTGTTCTTGTTAACTCTGATGCGGCGATTTTCAAGGACTCCAAAGGTATGGGCGTTGGTGTTGTCACTCGTAATCATCTGGGGGCATGCACTATTGCTTGCCATCAGTTTTTTGCAAGGACACCCGAACTAGAGTATGCAGAAGCTATGGGACTTCGTCAAGCTGTCATGCTTGCTCGTGATGAAGGGGTATCCAAAGCTATTTTCGCGACGGACTGCCTCTCGCTGATCCAACGCCTCGACCCCATAACCAGGGACCGGTCGTCTGTGGGAATTCTGGTTGATGATATCAAGTTCTTGGCCAAAGATTTTTTGTCCGCCTCGTTCATTCATGTGAGGCGGGAGTTGAATGAAGAAGCATGCACTATTGCTTGCCATCAGTTTTTTGCAAGGACACCCGAACTAGAGTATGCAGAAGCTATGGGACTTCGTCAAGCTGTCATGCTTGCTCGTGATGAAGGGGTATCCAAAGCTATTTTCGCGACGGACTGCCTCTCGCTGATCCAACGCCTCGACCCCATAACCAGGGACCGGTCGTCTGTGGGAATTCTGGTTGATGATATCAAGTTCTTGGCCAAAGATTTTCTGTCCGCCTCGTTCATTCATGTGAGGCGGGAGTTGAATGAAGCAGCACATCTGTTAGCTAAATCTTGTTCTTCTCTAAACCTTAGTGAGATTTTTTATTCTATTCCGGATTGTATCCGTTTGTATTGATATTATTTGATCAATAAAGTGTTGTTTCTGTCAAAAAAAAATCTGCTAGACCATTTCTCTTATTTGATGGCAGCACGGCTCACAAGGAAATGGGTATGAACCTCTGGGATTTTCTTCAGTTGCCATCAGTTAATATCTCACACCTGTAGGATGCATTCTGGGTCGATGAACTGAAAGAGGCTATGCTCAGCTCTCATTCTGAAAAAGGCCCAGGTCTGGAGGGCTTTATTGGTTTTTTTTTTCAAAAAGTGCTGGGAGATAATTCATGACGATCTCTTGAATGCGTTCAATCGGCTGCACCCTTTCTGTAGTCGTCACTGGACGAAGCTGCTCAACACAGGACATATCGTGCTCTTGCCGAAGATGGGAGGCGCATCAGCTTCCAGACATGCATGTCAGTGTAATGCACAAACACCCCGACCAAGATTGTGTACAAAATGCTTGCTACCACACTTGCTCCCGAGATTCCAAAACTCATTTCTCATAGTCCGAGTACGTTCTGTGCAGTTCTATGCAGCAGAGATGTACCCAGCCCCACACTTCTCTCCCCTATGATGAAGCAGAGATGTACCCAGCTCCACACTTCTCTCGCTCCCCTGTGAAGCAGAGATGTACCCAGCTCCATGCAAGTTTATATGCAGATGACGCGGCGGCCCTGTTCCTGAACCCAGTAAAGGCAGAGATTGAGCATGTTCAGGCGATTTTGTCAAATCTCGGCTGTCAAAACAAATCTCCAGAAATGCACACGGCCTTGAAAATCATATGTGATCCCATTGTACATGATGACATATTGGAAAATTTGGGTGATTCAGTTGGAATGCTCCCATGCTCATATTTGGGCCTGCCATTGAGCACCAGAAATCCCCCGACATATTGAGATTTAGCCGCTCCTGGACAAAGAGGCTGCCAGGATTCCACCATGCAGAGCATATGTTTCAATCGCACAGGTAACCTTTCCCTGGAAAATTTTGTTCTTACTTCCACTGCAGCTTATTTCCTCACATGCTTTGCACTCGACAAGTAGGCAGTCAAGAAACTCAAGAAGCTTTGCCAAAAATTTCTTTGGGCCGAAAAAGTCTCGTGAACTGGCAGTGAATGTTTGCACCCAAAGCTGTTGGTGGGCTAGGAATATAAGACACCTCCATGTTCATTCGCGCTCTAAGCAGGGACACATCCATGATTTCAGCTTTGGGGGTACAGATTTTAACTAACAGAAAACATAACGGTCAAAAGTATAATTTATGTATTGTTGGACAATATATTAGGAGTTTTTTAAAATAAATATCTTAAAAAGTGACAGGGATTGAAAAAAATAAGAAGAAAAATAGAGTTGGTGGTTGGGGGAAAATACCACTCCCCCTGTCTTAAAATAGATGTCGTAATTTTTTAAAATTTTAGATATATCTAGACACTGTTTAGTATCTAGATTCATCCAAATTTAGACAAACTTCCAACATCTATTTTGATATTTAGTAAGTACACATACTAACATGCTACTAGTGTGTGTATACTCACACTATACAACTATGTAAGAGTTTTTTGCTCAAAACTTTGGGTGTACATCTGTACACCCATGGCCATGCTGGATCCGTCCATGGCTCTAAGGTTGCATTGCATTGTCTATGGTTTGAATGGGACGAGGTGGGCAGATCGTAGAAAGGGACCAAGGTACCTTGTATGTGATGCAACTGACAGAGAACTATTGGAACTATTTTCCTGCTGCACTTCCAACAGCCATGGCAATTGCAAGATGACTTCGTTCTGGGGCTTCAGAGATGGTTCGCACTTGGCCACAATGACCAGAAATTCGGAGCAGCAGCAGCTTGACCAAGTTAATTATCATGCTGTGGAATACTAAGATGCAAAGGGGTTGTCTTATGTGATGGAAGAGACACTATTTGATGGAACTTTTCTTCTCATGGAATTTACGTACTCGGCTAAGAGCCCATATGACGTGCAATTCCGAGCATATCATGCAGAGCAAAAAGGTCAAAAGAGTTTGGTGGTACAAATGTGTAACCGTAAACTACCAAAAGAGTTGAGGAAGAAGGAGGCCCGCTTTGCTGCATAATGTTTCCGTAAAACAAAATATGGAGGCCCAAAGTTCGAGTCCGCAACAGCGTAACGCTTCGTCCAGGACCGTTTCGTCTATCCAGCAGGCTGATCCGGACGCCGAATTTTAGTACGAACGCCGAAAACTAGTCCAGTCGCGTATCCAAAGATCTGTTTTCGGCTGAATTTTAGCCATTTATGGTTCGGACTATCCAGGCCGAACCCAGGTTTCGGGTACGCCCTAGGAACGCCGGACTCAGCGATATCGGCGAAAAAAAAACAAAGCGGCGCGTGGACCCGTCGAGTCAGTGACGGAAGCTGAGTCGTCGTCATCCTCGGAACCACGCGGCGACCGCCGGGCAATAACTGCCCGTCGCGTCGGCCACGCGTCGCCAATTTACGGCGCCACCGTCGCCGCCTCGGCTCCCGCGACGGACCGGCGGTCACTAACTTCCCGCCGTTTTCACTTTTCCCGCCCTCGCCGCTACACCCCTCCCGCCCTCGCCGCGCACCTCGGCCTTTATAAGCCGTACACCTCGCCGGAGATCTTCGCACTCTCTCACAGCTCCCCCCACCCACAAGTCCAACTCTGGCGAGCTCTCACCTTTCCCCTTCTCTCACCATGAGCGAACGCTACTCGGCGACGGCGCTGCGGCGAACGGCTTCGGCCGGCGCACCCTCCAAACTTGGGAGGCGCGCATGCTGTATGAGGCGGGATACATGGCGCTGCCGGATACGCGGATGCCTCCGGGGTGGACGCTGAGCACCGGCGGCATCCCAATCCCGCCGGGGCCGACGCCGGAGGAGTTGCCGTACGATGTACAAGAGTACATCGCCGGCATGGACAACCCCGCCGAAGCGGTGACCGCCGACGACCTCGTCTATTGGGCGAACTTCTTCGAGGAGCGGCGCCAACAAGAGCTCGCCCGCCACGAGGGGCCGTCGAACGAGTCCCCGCCGGCGCGCAAAAACTCGGCGGGGCGCCGGCGTTGGTGGAGCGCACCAGGGCGGACGCTCGCCGCCATGCTGGAGCACATCAACCGCGGGAACACTCCGCGGCTCGGCTTCCCGCGCAGCCCGACACCGGCGGCCAGGACGGGTCGGCGTGCTCCGGCGAACTGGGCGTCGAGGAAGATGGCAAGCATGAGCTCGTCCTCCTCCGCTTCGGCGTCCCCACTTTCCGAAGCGCGCGCCGCACGCCGACGCCCCAAGCGAAGCTGTCTCGCCGCACGCCACCGCTGGCGGACACGCTGCAGCGGTATTGTCATCGGCGAGCCGTCTGAGCCCACGCCGCCAACAGGCCACCTGCGCCTACGCCGCCCCAAGACAGAAGGCTCGGCGCCGGCCGAGGACGCCGCCTTGAAGATGGCGCCGGAGCAGTCGCTCCGTGAAGCACCTCCGCTGACGCCGCCGCTGTCGCTGGTCGAGCCCTCCTCGCCGGACATCCTGGAATGGTCCAGGAGGGACTAGGAGAAGGCGAAGCATCAGCGTATCCTCGCCCTGCAGCAGCGCCGGGCGCTGTCTGGGCGTGAGCTCGCCTACCAAGGCGCCCCGCTCTACGTCCTGGACGACGACGACGAGGACGCAGGCCCGTCCTACCAGCCATGGAGGTACGGCAACCCTGGCCAGGGCAGCTGCCGCCAGAACCAGCCGCCGAGCGACGACGACGGCGGCGAGGATGACGGCCGGGCTGACCCGGACTACACGTCGTTCTACGACAACTTCGGCATGTAGGGCGGCGACGGCATCGACGACGGCCTTTTTAAGTTTATTTATGTACTAGTTTTGTTTAAATTTAATGTAATTCGCCTATATTTCGTCCAACTTAATGAAAATCGCCTAAATTTGATGAATTTTAGCCGAACTTGGGGACTCCGCCTGGGTACGCGGGTGAGAGAATGGACATACCCAGGAACAGACCAAATTTCGCTCTGGGTTCGACCAACGAGTGAAGATGCTCCGAGAGTGGATTCGTGACGAGCTCTAATGGCATGCACCTCCCTCCTCAACGGCTCAACATGACCCTAAGGGGCGAAGCCAGTATAATTAAGTGTTGGGTTCATCTGCATTAAATTATTTGAGTCAAACTAAATGCTATAAGGTGAAGTTTAGCTGTCGACAGCACACCCACCTCGCTCATACGATGCCGATGATGATCGAGACGGCTCGCTGGAGTAGTTCGTTTCCGGTACTATAAACCTCCGGGCACCATCGACGGCGACCACTCCAACCATACCCCACACGGCCACGGTACCGTCGCCGGCGCCACGATTTTAACCCCGCCCGGATTACGTACGCACGTTGCCATGGCCGGCCCCTCTCAAACGGCGTCTCGACGCCTTGCCCACCTCCTCGCCCCCTCCTCCTCTTCCGGCGAGCTCTCCGCCTCGCTGGGCGCCCCTGCCGCCGCCGCCGCCGCCGTGCTGGTCTGCATCTTCGAGGATCGTCGCGGCGACCTCCGCGTCCTCCTCACCAAGCGCGCCTCCTCCCTCAATTCCCACTCAGGTAGAGCTAGAGTAGACAACCCGTTTCTTGGGATCGATTCTGCCTCTGCAGTATATTTTGATTTCTCTGCAAAAATTCTAGGGGATGTGTCGTTGCCCGGCGGGAAGGTGGAGGAGGGGGACGCGGATGTGAAGGCCACGGCTCTACGGGAGGCACGCGAGGAGATTGGGCTGGACCCAGCTCTCGTATCTGTTGTAACGGTTCTTGAGCCCGTCTTGTCCAAGGTAATAAATAACTAGTCACCCTTCTGCTTATTTAAAATGCATGTGCGATGTTATTCTGGGAGTCACTTGTTTTAGCTGTTAACCATCTCAAATTTGTAGCATAGTTTTGTGCTTCTGGTATTAACATTCCAGCATCATGTGTTAAAAACCATACTGCTTGTTCACTTCAGTTAAGCCAATTAGTTTGTACGATTTTTTTTGAAACAAATTAGTTAGTATGTTCACTAGCTAGAGAAGTTGCCTGTTATCATAATTTCATAACCATGACTTCCCTTGGGAAACTTTTAAGTATGTATAGCAGTTGGTCTAATAATGCTTAACTTCACCTTTTAGAATGTCTGAACGAGGGAAATTTCGAAACCAAAATGCATTGCACAATAGGACATGCTTTAATTTGCACTCTTTACTACGGGAAAAAATATCGCTGCCGTGTAGACATATCTTTGCCGTGTGCCAAACGGACCGGAACACGGCAAAGTCTGTCTTTGCCGTGTGTAACTCAGAAAATACACGGCAAAGTACGTGAACACGGCAAATTTCTGAAAAAAAAACACGATAAAGAAATATACACGACAAAGACCCATAAAAGAACACGACAAAGAAAATACACTCGTCAAAGTCGACAACGGCACACGGCATAGGTGTTGTCAAGGCAACGAGGTGGGACCGGTGACCCCATAAGTCCATTTAACGGGAGGACCTAACGGCCACATACGGTGGTCTCTTTGCCGTATGCCCTCGCCGGTCCTTTGTCGCGTGTATTCCGTAGTACACACGGCAAAGGGCCTTTGCCGTGTGTATTCCGCACTACACACGGCAAAATCCTTTTTTTTGCCTTTTATCACATTACCCTTAGGACATTCTAATTCAGAAAAATACAAATAATATATCAAAATTTGCAGAAAAATAAGATTTATCTATATACACTCAAATATTAGATATTTATATTGAATAAGAATCTTCATTCTCGCCATTTTGACCATAGTTTAAAACATGCATAAAAAATTCAAAAACGATCGAAACAATGCGAAACCTTCGCGTGATGTCATATTATGTGACATAGTTGGTAGGAAAAATATCAAACTTCGTATATTGATTATGTCTTAAAAAACCTTCACAAAATGACCTATCTCATTCGAGGTTTCCTAGCTTTCGGGTCAAATGACCAATGTTATGGCTAGAATTAAGGCATAGTTTGTGATAATCTGCCCATATTATGTATGCATGTGCATCATGGAAAGGTGAACAATGTTGCAGGAGGAATTTTTTCTTTTCGTCGCACCAAAAAGCCATTTTCCATTTTCCGAGCAAAAAAAACGGGAGATTTTATGAAGCAACCACCAAATGGCTAATTTAAAATGCTACCACCCTATTTTTCAAAAATACTAAACCACCTTAAATGGACAATGTCCCAACGGGGGGATCTCAAACCTTTTTGTCCTCTCTAGGTGAAAAAGACAAATTCCTACCGAATCGGTAGGAAGTGAGTCAGATATGAACTATAGGTACATGATCTGATGGGCATGATTTTTCACAAAAATCATTTTTAGGGTTACAATATGCTATTTCATCAGAGATCCAATGAAAGTTTATGGGGCTCAGCTCCGAGCTAAGAATCTTCATACTCGTCGTTCGAAAAAGTTTGTCGATAGTTTAAAAGAGTCATAAAAAATTCAAAAAGATCGAAAAATTGTGAAACCTTTGCGTGGTGTCATATTACGTGACATGGTTGCAAGGAAAAATGTCAAACTTGTTATATTGAATATGTCTTAAAAAAACCTTCACAAAATGACCTATCTCATTCGAGGTTTCCTTGCTTTCAGGTCAAATGACCAATATTATGGCTAGAATCAACGCATAGTTTGTGATAATCTGCCCATATTGTGCATGCATGTGCATCATGGAGTGGCGAACAATGTTGCAGGAGAAAGTTTTTATTTTCGTCACACCAAAAAGCCATTTTCCATTTTCTGAGCGAAAAAAACAGGAGATTTTCTGAAGCAACCACCAAATGGCTAATTTTAAATGCTACCACCCTATTTAAAAAAATACTAGACCACCTTAAATGGACAATGTCCAAACAGGGGATCTCAAACCTTTCTGTCCACTCCAGGTGAAAAAGACAAATTTGTGCCGAATCGGTAGGAAGTGGGTCAGATGTGAACTACAAGTACATGATCTGATGGGCATGATTTTTCACAAAAATCATTTTTAGGTTTACAATATGTTATTTCATCAGAGATCCAATTAAAGTTTAGAGAGGCTCAGCTCCGAGCTAAGAATCTTCATACCCGTCGTTCGAAAAAGTTTGTCGATAACTTAAAAGAGTCATAAAAATTCAAAAAGATCGAAACAATGTGAAACCTTCGTGTGGTGTCATATTATGTAACATGGTTGCAAGGAAAAATATCAAACTTTTTATATTGAATATGTCTCAAAAAAACCTTCACAAAATGACCTATCTCATTCGAGGTTTCCTGGCTTTCGGGTCAAATGACCAATGTTATGGCTAGAATCAACGCATAGTTTGTGATAATCTGCCCATATTATGCATGCATGTGCATCATGGAGTGGCGAACAATATTGCAGGACAAAGTTTTTCTTTTCGTCGCACCAAAAATCCATTTTCCATTTTCCGAGCGAAAAAACAGGAGATTTTATGAAGCAACCACCAAATGGCTAATTTAAAATGCTACCATCCTATTTTTCAAAAATACTAGACCACCTTAAATGGACAATGTCCCAACGGGGGATCTCAAACCTTTCTGTCCACTCCAAGTGAAAAAGATAAATTCGTGCCGAATCGGTAGGAAGTGGGTCAGATGTGAACTACAGGTACATGATCTGATGGGCATGATTTTTCATAAAAATCATTTTTAGGTTCACAATATGCTATTTCATCAGAGATCCAATGAAATTTTAGAGAGGCTCAGCTCCAAGCTAAGAATCTACATACCCGTCGTTCAAAAAAGTTTGTCGATAGTTTAAAAGAGTCATAAAAAATTCAAAAAGATCGAAACAATGTGAAACCTTCACGTGGTGTCATATTATGTGACATGGTTGCAAGGAAAAATATCAAACTTGTTATATTGAATATGTCTCAACAAAAACCTTCACAAAATGACCTATCTCATTCGAGGTTTCCTCGCTTTCAGGTCAAATGACCAATATTATGGCTAGAATCAATGCAGAGTTTGTGATAGTCTGCCCATATTGTGCATGTATGTGCATCATGGAATGGCGAACAATGTTGCAGGAGAAAGTTTTCCTTTTCGTCGCACCAAAAAGCCATTTTCCATTATCCGAGCGTAAAAAATAGGAGATTTTATGAAGCAACCACCAAATGGCTAATTTTAAATGCTACCACCATATTTTTCAAAAATACTAGACCACCTTAAATGGACAATGTCCCAACGGGGAGATCTCAAACCTTTCTGTCCACTCCAGGAGAAAAAGACAAATTCGTGCCGAATCGGCAGGAAGTGGTTCAAATGTGAACTACATGTACATGATCTGATGGGCATGATTTTTCAGAAAAATAATTTTTAGGTTCACAATATGCTATTTCATCATAGATCCAATAAAAGTTTAGAGAGGCTCAGCTCCGAGCTAAGAATATTCATACCCGTCGTTTGAAAAAGTTTGTCGATAGTTTAAAAGAGTCATAAAAAATTTAAAAACGATCGAAACAATGCGAAACCTTCGCGTGGTGTCATATTATGTGACATGGTTGCAAGGAAAAATATCAAACTTGTTATATTGAATATGTCTCAAAAAACCCTTCACAAAATGACCTATCTCATTCGAGGTTTCCTGGCTTTCGGGTCAAATGACCAATGTTATGGGTAGAATCAACGCATAGTTTGTGATAATCTGCCCATATTGTGCATGTATGTGCATCATGGAATGGCGAACAATGTTGCAGGAGAAAATTTTCCTTTTCGTCACACCAAAAAGCCATTTTCCATTTTCCGAGCGTAAAAAACAGGAGATTTTATGAAGCAACCACCAAATGGCTAATTTAAAATGCTACCACCCTATTTTTCAAAAATACTAGACCACTTTAAATGGACAATGTCCCAACGGAGGGATCTCAAACCTTTCTGTCCACTCCAGGTGAAAAAGACAAATTCGTGCCGAATCGGTAGGAAGTGGGTCAGATGTGAACTACAGGTACATGATCTCATGGGCATGATTTTTCACAAAAATCATTTTTAGGTTAGCAATATGCTATTTCATCATAGATCTAGTGAAAGTTTAGAGAGGCTTAGCTCCGAGCTAAGAATCTTCATACCCGTCGTTCGACAAAGTTTGTCGATAGTTTAAAAGAGTCATAAAAAAATTCAAAAATGATTGAAACGATGCGAAACGTTCGCTTGGTGTCATATTATGTGACATGGTTGGAATTAAAAATATCAGACTTGTTATATTGAATATGTCTCAAAAAACCCTTCACAAAATGACCCATCTCATTCGAGGTTTTCTGACTTTCGGGTCAAATGACCAATGTTACGGCTAAAATCAAGGAATAGTTTATGATAATCTACCCATATTGTGCATGCATGTGCATCATGGAATGGTGAACAATGTTGTAGGAGGAAGTTTTTCTTTTCTTCGCACCAAAAAGCCATTTTTCATTTTCCGAGCAAAAAAAACGGAAGATTTTATGAAGCAACCAGCAAATGGCTAATTTAAAATGCTACCACCCTATTTTTTAAAAAATACTAGACCACCTTAAATGGACAATGTACCAACAGGGGGATCTCAAACCTTTTTGTCCACTCCAGGTGAAAAAGACAAATTCGTGCCGAATCGGTAGGAAGCGGGTCAGATGTGAACTACATGTACATGATCTGATGGGCATGATTTTTCACAAAAATCATTTTTAGGGTTACAATATGCTATTTCATGAGAGATCCAATGAAAGTTTAGAGAGGCTCAGCTCCGAGTTAAGAATCTTCATACCCGTCGTTCGAAAAAGTTTGTCGATAGATTAAAAGAGTCATAAAAAATTAAAAAATGACTGAAACAATGCGAAACCTTCGCGTGGTGTCATATTATGTGACATGGTTGGAAGTAAAAAATATCAAACTTGTTATATTGTCTCAAAAAAACCTTCACAAAATGACCTATCTCATTCGAGGTTTCATGGCTTTGGGTTAAATGACCAATATTATGGCTAGAATCAAGGCATAGTTTGTGATAATGTGCCTATATCGTACATGCATGTGCGTCATGGAATGACGAATAATGTTGCTGGAGGAAGTTTTCCTTTTCCTCGCACCAAAAAGCCATTTTCTATTTTTCGAGCACAAAAAACGAGGGATTTTATGAAGCAACCACCAAATGGATAATTCAAAATGATACCACCCCATTTTCACAAGATTATATGGATGTCATATTTGGATTCCTCACATTTTTCTGATCGATTTGGACATTTTATTTGTCGAATTCCGATTTACGGATTTAAATATATGAATTATTCCATATTAAATAGAAAAAGGAAATAAAATAAAATCATTTTATTTTTTATTTGGATTCAAGATTATTATTACTTTTCAATATTGTTTACTTAAATAATTGTTTGGAGTCTAAAACTGAGATGTGTGACATCATGGCCCAAGAGTTAATAGGATTGATATGAAAGTATTAGCAAGAAGGTCTGATTTCTTTCTCGGAAGCTCATTCGTAAGGAACGAAGAAGTTAAGCGTGCTAGAGTTAGAGTCTAGAGTAGTGTTAGGATGGGTGACCACAGGGGAAGTTTGATTATGAGTGTAATTTGACCTATAATATTAAACATACAAAGGGTTAAAATATTCTATATGAGATTATCAAGTAAATAATATTCATAAAAGTTTGAAAAAAAATATATTTTTTATTTTTTTTAAAAGGCAGTTTCTTTGCCGTGTAATTTTTCCACGAGACACACGGCAAAGACAGCTTTTTTGCGTGTACTTTTCGAGGAGACACACGGCAAAGACAGCTTTTTTATCGTGTACTTTTCGAAAAGACACACGACAAAGAATAGAAACCGTCATCTTCGCGAAAACCGTCATCTTACTTTACTTTGCCGTGGTTACGCATGATACACACGGCAAAGCCTTTGCCGTGTCTTATTTAGAAAACACATGGCAAAGGGCCTTTGCCGTGGCGAACGTTGCCGTGTCCCGAAAGGCCTTTGCCGTGTTCCGAAAGGCCTTTGCCGTGTCTTTTTCCCACACGGCAAAGAGCCTGTGTGCCGTAGTGCTTCCAATAGAACCGCAAGTTGGCCATGGCTCATACTTTAGTCTTTGTTTGCAGAATGGCCTTAACGTTGCTCCTGTAATTGGTATTCTTTCGGATAGAGCTTTATTCAATCCTGTCTTGAATAAAGATGAAGTGGAAGACATCTTTGACGCCCCTCTAGAGATGTTCCTAAAGGTACTGCTGAGATTTCTAGACTTACCTATCATTGTTATTCTTCAATCAGCTTAATTCATGTCAATAAGGACATGTGCATTGGTGAATTCCCACTTTTTTTCGAAATCTCCAGGATGATAATCGGACAACACAAGAAAGGATTGTGATGGGCATGACTATTCAACTCCAGTTTTTTGACTACAAGGCAGAGGGCAAAAAATATGTCATCTGGGGCCTAACTGCACACATTTTGACCCGTGCAGCCGCAGTTGTTCTGCAGAGGCAACCGTCATTCACTGAACTTCCGAGACCCAAAAGTGCCCCTGTAACCAGCAAGCTCTAGAACTGAAACCCTCATTCTAGAACTAGTAGAAGTGGGTATCAGATGTCTTACACTAAATTGTTCGTATCATTCTGTAGAGATGTAAAATATATTTCCAGTATAGGCTAGGTATAGCAGAAAAAATAATATCCTGGGATATTTGGTGATCCATTGTTTATGTTGAGAGTCGGACAATTAGCGCTTGTGTTATGTTAAAGAGCAAACTTTGTGGCCATTTATTTTCAGCCTGAGCATTAAGGCAATTGTAAATAAGAAGCAGATTATATAGTTATACTCCTTCATTTGAACACTTGAACATTTTCCTTTGGTACGGTGCCCTACGGTGACTAGAAGAAGATATTTTATCAAGAACTTGGAAAACTTGTGCTCTCTGTTTTTCTGTTTGAAACGTGGCAAAAAGGTTTTCTGTTTCATTGCCAATGATTTAAGAAAGAAAGAAAAACATAGCTTCAGTACAAGGCCTAGGCCAGAAAAAACTACAACAAACTAGCCAACTCAATAAGACACGAGGGCTAACTCAGCAACAAGAAAGACTATTCTCCCGGAATAAAATTCACCAAACACTTGGCGTTTGCAATGATCCAAAACTTTGTCTCCTGCTTGATATTGAAAATGATGTGCGAGAGCATTTGTGAGGTGTGCCGAAAGACTCGAGTATTACTCTCGTTCCAAATCTTCCAATGACAAATGGGGCTTCTAGGCATGCCATTGAATTGGGTCAATGGAGATGTCAAAGAAAAGGGGTGAGAGACGGTCTCCCTGTCAAAGGCCACGACCATAAAAAATATGGCTTCTAGGGATGCCATTAAGAAGGATCCTAGATGATGCTACAACGCACATGCAATTTTTTTAACTAGACTAGCACAGAACTTAGTGAGCTCTATGTTTTTGGAAGATATCACTTACACCCAGCCTCTGCAACAACGCAATGCCCTTGGCATTATGAATGCACACAGCCTAGGAAAAAAGAAGAATAATTACAAAAAAAGTCCTGCTACAAAACCAGAAGTCTAGGCAGATGTGCCCATGCATGGGAGCGTGTGTGGTGGCTATGGTTTCGCCCCGGTAACCGCCCAAGGGGAGCGGCACGGGAGCGGCTTGGATAGCTCTAACCGGTTTAATGCTTAGATAACGATTCCGCTTACGATTTGCACTGATGTATTCATAGTCATCAACAACAATACAAGGAGCTTTAAAAGTAATAAAAATTTCAAAAAAAGTCTTTGAACAACCTAGCGACGACTACAAGCACTCGAACGAGCCAACCACGTGCCACCGTCCTCGCCCTCCCACTAGAGCCTAGCAAAGCTTGTCGTAGCAGAGTTTCTTGTAGTAGATACACGGAAAGTCATCATGCTGATGAAGAGAAGCGTAGATCAGAAGAAATACTTTCCAAATCCGATGAGATCTGTCAGAGACACACCTCCACATGCCCTCCGGCGACGCTTGAGGCACGCTCGGAAGGGGGGCTAGACATGGAAGAATTTATTCCATCTTCAAGGAGTCGCATCCGCCATGCCTTCCTGAGTAGAACAGAGACCCTAAACGGATTCGTGAAAACATAGAAAAATAGAGCTCTTCCATCGACAAGGATCGGCATCTACTGCACCTCCATGGCCCTAAGGCCCCAAGAGGCGAGGCGGATCGGTGGCGGAGGCCACGGGAGGCGAGAAATCCCTAGCTGCGAGTGAGTCTCTCCTTACATAGAAAAAAATAGCGCGCTATTTCGGCGCTAATAGCGCGCTATAGTATATCTGGAGAGGTCACGCTAAATTTTAGCATTTTTGTTCGCTATCTCGCTATTTGCGAAATAGCATGTTATCTCGCGCTAAAACGTCTAGCGTTAGGAAAAAATAGCGCGCTATTTTTTATAGCCTGTTGAAATGTTGATGTTATGCTTCTAGACATCAACGATACGTAATTACCTTGTGGGGTATTGCTATAGGATTCTGTAAGATTGGAAAACTATTTTTGTATATGGTTATATATATGTATAATTATAACAATTTTTGGAATATATCTTTTATTCTTGCATAAATCTTTTATTTTTTGCTATATTTTGTATTATTTTTAAAACGCTATTTTAAAACATAGCACATTATAGCGTGTATAGCGTTTGAAGGAGGCCGACGCTATTTCTTTTAGCGAGCTATTTTTTTCCTTGTTCCTTAGTGAGGTGTAAGTTAATGCCATCTACTAGATGAGAATTAGCAGTCTCATTATTACTTTATTATGACGGTGTATATGAAAGAGATAGCTTTTTGTACGTGTCTTAAACAAGTGGTAACTTTTGCTTGAGGTTGGTGGTAGCATGCAGCACCATGGCCTCAATGGTGAACCCGGTCCCAAATCCCATCATCACTCCCCAAACACCCTCCTCTCCGTCATCCTCCTCCATCCGCCGGCGCTGCTCATCGAGCACGAAAATCACCGTGGCGCCAAGCATGTTCCCGTATTCTCTCATCACGGTCCGACTTGCTGCCAACTTCCCTGGGTCCAACCGTAGAGCCGCGTCGATGTGGTCCACGATTGCACGGCTTCCAGGGTGCACTGCCCAGAAGAGGTCGTTCCATCCGACGCCGCCAAGTCCGAGCTGCTCGAGTAGAGCCGACAGGCACTGTTCGACGTTCCGTGCCGCTATCGGCACGAGGTCCCGGATCGAGATGTGGCCGTCGAGGCCGGCTTCCGTGAGCCGCATGGCGATCGCATGCTCCGTCCCCGGAACCAGGGTCTGCGAGGCGGACACCATCTCGAAGAGCGGCCGCTCCGTGGGGTACTGCTCCACGGTGTCGTCGGCGCCGACGATGACCGCGCCCGCGCCGTCACCGAACGTCGCCTGGCTGATGAGGGACTGCGGGTAGTTATGCTCGGGCCCTCGGAAGGCGACGAGGGTGAGCTCCACGCACACCACCAGGACGCGCGCGCCACGGTTGTTCTCGGCCAGGTCCTTGGCGAGGCGCAGCGAGCCGGCGCCGGCGGCGCACCCGTTGAGGTTGAGCGTCGTGCGGGCAACGGTGGGGAGGAGGCCGAGGAGGGATGCCAGGCGAGTGTCGGCGCCCGGGGCGCGCGCGCACGAGTTGGTGCTGAGGACGAGGTGGGTGATGTCGGTGGCTAGACGGCCCCACCTGGCTATGGCCTTGGCGGCGGCTGCCGCGGCGAGCTCCGGAGCGGCGGCGGCCACGATCTCCAGACGGTCGTCGAGGGACGGACGCCCGGCGTCGAGGAAATGAGGGTACGCGTCCAGCATTTCCGGCGTGTGGTGGAAGAAACGCTTCTCTGTGCCCGACTTCTGACCTGCATGATTCAATCAGACGCAGATGAGCGTATATATGAGATCGATTTGAATGCATATGGTGTCGATTATCGGCTTACACAGTGTCCTGAGCTCGTGTTTGAGGTCGGTGAGGTGTTCGCTCTTGGTGAGCCGGAAGTAGTAGTCCGGGAACTCCTCCTGGGACACGCAGTGGGGCGGGTTTGCCGTGCCGATGGCGAGCACGGCCGCAGGCCCGTCCGCGCGCTGCAAACGGCGGATCTCCAGCACGGTGGCCTGGGTACCACCGCTTGCCATGGTCTTCATCACAGGGCGCTGAATCACGACTTGTTGCTTGTCAAATGAATAAGGAGGGAAAATGAGAGTGTTGTGCTCTCTTCGATTCATATTAATGGACCAAATTTTGTCTAAATTCTTAAGTATCTTGGTATTAAGTAATTATCAATGGCTATATTCACTGCTGGGAGGGTGTGGAGGCTAGTTATCTCCAAACATACTGAATAAATTAAATGTTAACCAGCCTTGTTGAAGAAATAAAGAAGGAAAAAAAAATACATGGCTGGCAAGAACGAACGAGGAAATACCTAGTCAATATGAAGGCAGTGCCACTATAATAAGTGCAATACAAGTGAGAAGTACAATTGAGACGGATGACTTGTCTCAAAAAAAAGTGAGACGGATGACAGGGAGAAGGCTTGGTATTTATAGGGGAGGGGAGCAGAGCAGAGCATCTCGTTTTGTCTCGTGAGATACATCCCACAGGGAACTTGTTTTAGAAGCAGGAAGTACATTCTACCATGCACGTTATATCAAGTGCAATGTTTTAGTTTGTATCATTGCAATTCAATTTGACTAGAAATGATGAAACTTAATTAAACTCGAGGGAAACATGAACCCTAAAGCAATACATCATCAACGATAAAGACATGCACACTAAAAAAACCAGCATATGTTCCGAGGTGACTTAAGCCAACCACTAGATGACAGCTACCTACGGCCTACCTCTCTGCCCCTAAATACATGTTTGTATTCGTCTGGTAGCAGTCCCGCTTGTATTTCTTTTGTGGTATCCACCCGCGCGGTCATGTGGGACTCTCTTCTATGATTCTGCAACCCTATCTTAACAAGTGTGTGACTCTCTCTCCTATAATTCTACAACCCTATCTTAACAAAGCATATATAAATAAAAAACGTCAAATTAAGGAAGTATTTTAAGTTCAATGGAAATATTGTATTGCACAGATCATAAGATTTATGTATTTGCAATACATCGGCTTCGTTTTCATTGCTTTACAAAGCAAAAAGTATGCCAGGTCAAAGTCATTAGCTCATGAATTACAAAGCACGATAGACATTAGTTGGAACAATGGAACCAAGCCAAGTGTATACCTATGAGACCTTTCTAGCATGAAAATAAGCTAAGCACACAAATGCCCACATTGAGTCATGCGGGCAAGAAAATATAAATAACTGATGAAATTAATATATTTGATTACCATTAGGTTAGCAAGTGAAATTTACCTGAGTTAACTTTCTAGCATGGGATGAGCCGCGGAGGAAGCAGATATAAACGAAAACTATGAAAAAATTAAACTAAGAAAGTATAATATTATAATGCAACCCGCAAAGGATGATTTACATATATAATCATATAAGACATGATATCGGGAGCCCAATTGATATATCATGAAAAAAGTGGTGGTTTTGTAGGGTTGTGCGCTTTCCCGCCAAACGATAAGCTACACCGATATGAAAAAGTGGTGCTTTATACCTCAGATGGCCTCGATTACTACTTATTTTCAATGGAATATGCAATTACAAACAAATCAAACAAATTTGAGCCTAAAATAGCTTTGTAGGCTGCTGCAATGGAGGATTCATTGGAAAGAAGATGACAAGAATAATAGGCTAGGGGGGAGGGGTCATGGACGGGGCTCTCCCTACGTCGTTTACCTATCCTCTGCCGCCAATGCATGTAGCTCACGAAAACGACCATAAAACGCAAAAATGACAACCTTTTGCTCATACTCTCAAACATGTATCTGGTCTTACGGGCCACGAAAATCTCCTGAAACCCCAAAACTGTGGGAAATTGCGCATAAAAACGGCCATAAAACACGAAAACGATGAGTTTTTGGTCATAACTCTCAAACATGTATCTGGTCTTATGCTCGTTGTAAATTATCCTCGAACCCCAAAACTATGGGCAATAGCTTATGAAAACGGCCATAAAACGCAAAATGACCATTTTTTGGTCACATCTCTCAAACATGTATCTGGTCTTACGGGCCACGAAAATCTCCATGGATCCCTAAAAATGTGGGAAATTGCTCATAAAAATGGCCATAAAACACGAAAACGACTAGTTTTTGCTCATAACTCTCAAACATGTATCGGGTCTTACGATCATAGTAAATTATCTTCGAACCCCAAAACTGTGGGCAATAGCTCATGAGAATGGCCATGAAACACGAAAACGATGAGGTTTTTGGTCATATCTCTCAAACATATATTGGGTCCTACGAGCCACAAGTGTCTGGTCACGAAAACGACGAGTGTCTGGTCATAACTCGCAAGACATGTATCGGGTCTTACGGTCATTGTAAATAGCCCTGAAAGCCCAAAACTGTGGGCAATAGGTCATGAAAACGTCCATAAAACGCGAAACCAAGAGTGTTTGGTCATAACTCGCAAAACATGTATCAGGTCTTACGGTCGTTGTAAATAGCCCTAAAACCCAAAACTATTGGCAATAGCTCAGGAAAATAGCCATAAAGCGCAAAAACGACAAGTCATAACTCTCAAATATCTATTGAGAGTTACGGTTGTTATAAATATCTTTGGAACCCCCAAAACTGTGGACAATAGCTCATGAAAATGGCCATAGAACGCGAAACGACCACTTTTTGGTCATATCCGTCAAACATGTATTGGGTCTTATGGGACATGCAAATTCCCTTAGAACCCCAAAACTATGGGTAATAGCTCGTGAAAATGGCTATAAACACGAAAACGACGAGTTTTTGGTTACAACTCTCAAACATATATCGGGTCTTATGGTCATTATAAATCGTCCTGGAAACTCAAACTTGGGCAATAGCTCATGAAAACGACCATAAAATACGAAAAAAAGCGAGATTTTGGTCATAAATCTCAAACATTTATATCGTCTTACGGTCACTCCAAATCGCCCTAGATCCCTAAAATGGTGGTCAATAGCACACTAAAACGGCCATAAGACGAGTTTTGTCATAACTCTCAAACATGTATCGTGCCTTACGGTCGTTGTAAATAGCCCTCGAACCCTAAAAAATGTGTGAAATATCTCATGAAAACGGCCATAAAATGCGAAAACGATGAGTGTCTGGTTATAACTCTAAAACAAGTATCGGGTCCTACGCTCGTTGTAAATTGCTCTACTACCCCAAATCTGTGGGCAATAGCTCATGAAAATGGCCATAAAACACGAAGACGACGAGTTTTTTGTCATATCTCTCAAACATATATCGGGTCTTACAGGCCGTGAAAATCGTCCTGGAACACCAAAACTATGGGCAATAGCACATGAAAACGTTCATAAAATGCGAAAACAACGAGTGTTTGGTCATAACTCGCAAAACGTTTACTGGTCCTACGATTGTTGTAAATAGCCCTAAAAACCCCAAAACTATGAGAAATAGCACATGAAAACTACCATAAAATGCGAAAACGACAAGTTTTGTCATAACTCTCGAACATGTATCAGGAGTTACGGTCATTGTAAATAGTCCTAGAATCCCAAAACTATGGCAATAGCCCATGAAAACGACCATAAAACGCAAAAATGAGCATTTTTTGCTCATACTCTCAAACATGTATCTGGTCTTACGGGCTACGAAAATCTACTAGAACCCCAAAACTGTGAAAAATTGCTCATAAAAAACGGCCATAAAACATGAAAACAACGAGTTTTTGGTCATAACTCTCAAACATGTATGTGGTCTTACAGTCGTTGTAAATTGTCCTCGAACCACAAGACTGTGGCCAACAGCTCATGAAACGGTAAAACATGAAAACTATGAGCTTTTGGTCATATCTCTCAAATATATGTTGGGTCTTACAGGCCACAAAAATTGCCTTGAAACTCCAAAACTTTGGGCAAATAGTCATCAACATGGCCATAAAACCCGAAAACAGCGAGTGTTTCGTCATAACTCGCAATACATCTATCGGATCTTACGGTCATTGTAAATATCCCTGGTACCCCAAAAATGTGGAACATAGCTCATGAAAATGGCCATACTCCACGAAAACAATGAGTGTCTATTTATAACTCTCAAACAAGTATCGGGTCCTATGCTCATTGTAAATTGCCCCGCAACCCCTAACTGGGAAATAGCTCATGAAACCGGCCATAAAACACGAAAATGATGAGTTTTTTGTTCATATATCTCATACATATATCGGGTCTTACAGGCCATGCAAATCGTCCTAGAACACCAAAACTATGGGCAATAGTGATACCTTGGATCCGGATTACGAATGTAGTATAGCTCTTTTTCCCTAGTAGACCTAGGTTTATCGAATCCTCGGGAAGCAGAAAGCAAAGTGAGATTACTTAAACAGACTTTCGAGAGTTTTAGAATTCCTATTGCATTTTCACCGGACCCAGAGTTTGCGATATTGTTGTTGTTAACGATGGAGAGAGAGGGCCTAGGGTCTTCGTTTTTCACCAGTAGCTGTACAAAACATCTGAGGGGAATAATATATTATAATAAAGTAGTCATATAATGTTTAGAGCAAGAGAATTATATATGGGCAGTGCATCCATAAATTTTATCACCTCCGCAACCGCTTATGGCAATAACCTACTTGTCTCATCCATAGAAGAAAGAGAAGTAATGATATGCATAGTGATTTCACCGTTAATCCCAAGTAAGTTCCTCACATACAGCCGTACTACCCTTTCTGTCACTGGGGTTCCTATCCTGCAGATCAGTCGTTACTGACACTCCCTTTACCTACGGGCCATGAAAATCGCCTAGGAAAGCAAAAATTTGGGCAATTGCTCATGAAAACTGCCATTAAACACAAAAATGACGAGTGTTTTGTCATAAATTGAAAGACATGTGTCCGGTCTTACGGTTATTGTAAATAGCCCTAGAACCCCAAAACTGTGGGCTCATGAAAATGGCATAAAAAGCGAAAACCACGAGTGTTGGTCATGACTCGCAAGTACTGTATCGGGTCTTACAGTCGTTATAAATATACGTGGAACCTAGGCAACAGCTCATGAAAATGACCATAAAACACAAAAATGACAATTTTTTTCATAACTCTTAAACATGTATCGGTCTTATGGTCACTGTAAATAGCACTAGAACCCCAAAACTTAGGCAATAGCTCATGAAAACAACCATAAAATACGAAAATGATGACTTTTTGGTCATATCTCTCAAACATCTATCGGGTCCTACGGTGGCTCTAAATCACCTAGGAACCCTAAAACGTTGGTCAATAGCACATTAAACGGCCATAAAACACAAAAACGACGAGTTTTTTCAGAACTCTCAAACATGTATCATGACTTGCGGTCGTTTTAAATAGCCTCGGAGCTCAAAAAATGTGGGAAATTGCTCATGAAAACTGCCATAAAACGCTAAAACGACCACTTTTTGGTCATATCCCGCAGAACATGTATAGGGTCTTATGGTCATTGTAAATAGCCCTCAGAGCCCAAAATCATGAGCAATAGCTCTTGAAAACGCCATAAATCACGAAAACGACGATTTTTTTGTCATATATCTCAAACATGTATTAAGTCTGACAGGCCATGCAAATATCCTTGGAACCCCAAAATCGTGGGCATAGCTCACAAAAATGGCCATATAACACGAAAACTATGAGTTTTTTGGTCATAACTCTCAAACATGTATCGGATCCTATGGTCGTTCTAAATTTCCCTACAACCCCAAAACTGTGGGAAATAGTTCATGAAAATGACCATAAAACACGAAAACCACGTGTTTTTATCATAACGCGCAAAACATGGTCATTGTAAATAGCCCTAGAACCAAAAAACTGTAGGCAATAGCTCATGAAAACGACCATAAAAATGAAAACGATGAGTTTTTGATCATATCTCTCAAATATCTATCGGGTCTTACGGTCGTTCTATATCACCGAGGAACCCTAAAACTTTGGTCAGTAGCACATTAAACAGCCATAAAACACAAAAACAAGGAGTATTTTCAGAACTCTCAAAGATGTATCGTGACATACGGTCATTGCAAATAGCCCTAAAACTCAAAAGATGAGAGAAATTGCTCATCAAAACTGCCATAAAACGCGAAAATACCACTTTTTGGTCATATCCCGCAAAACATGTATCGGTTCTTATGGTCCTTGTAAATAGCCCTGGAACCCCAAAATTGTGAGCAATAGTTCATGAAAACGGCCATAAATCACGAAAATGATGAGTTTTTGGTCATATATCTCAAACATGTATTAAGTCTGACGGGCCATTGATACGTGAGAAACGTATCTATAATTTTTGATGATCCATTCTTGTTTAGTATCTGCTTTGATTTACTTGTCTACACTTTGAGGTGCTTTTTACATGTTTTCTGGTACTAACCTACTAACAAGTTGCAACAGTGCCAGATGCCTGTTTTCTGCTGTTTTTGGTTTCATAAAAGTTAGTAAAGAAATATTCTTGGAATTGGACGGGACAAACATCAAAGTCAATTACTTTCTATGGGTAACAAGAAGTCAAGAGGGGATCCAGAGGGGCCAGCCAGGGGGGCAGACCCACCCCAGGCACGGCCACAGGTGGGCCCATGCCTGGCTAGGGTTTGGCCACCCTGGCCTCCGCCTGGGCCTCCCCCTTCGCCTATAAGTATCCCTCGATGCAGAAACCCAGAGTACCCGATCAAATATCCATGAAACCGTCTGTAGCCGCCGCCACCATCGTCCCTAGATCGAGGGGATCTGAAGTTCTTCCCGGCACCCTGCCGGAGGGGAGATCATCCCGGAGGCCTTCTCTCCGGTATGATGCGTGAGTAGTTCCACCTTGCACTATGGGTCCATATAGTAGCTAGATGGTTGTATCTCTTCCTTTGTGCTTTCATGTATATATCTTGTGAGCTCCGTTCATGATCAAGATCTAATCTATTTGTAATCATGCATGTTCTATTTGGGGGGATCCGATGGATATTGAGATTATTATGTTGGTTTGATTAATGATTTATCATTTCTGTGTTGTTTGTGATCTTGCATGCTCTCCGTTGTTAGTATCTTTCTTGGCCAAGTAGTTGCTTGTGACTCCAAGAGGGGGTATTTATGCTCGATAGTGGGTTCATGCCTCTAGTTTCCAAGGGAAGTGACAATAATCTCTTTGGTTGTAGATATGCTGTTGCTACTAGGTAGAAAACAATGGTCTCTTGTTCATGGAACATGTGTACTGTTTACCTTACACACTTTGCTTAAAGAAGTTGTTTGTTGCTTGCAACTTAATACCGGAGGGGTTCGGATGATAACCTGAAGGTGGACTTCTAGTCATAGATGCAGTTGGATGGTGGTCTATGTATCTTGTTGTATTGCCCAATTCGAATCTCATAGGATCTTTCTGACTAGTAATTGCATTGTTATGCCTTGCTTAGTTCGTGTCAATTGCCCTGCTGTAATTTGTTTACCCTTCATGCCATGTTTTTTTATCTAAGGAGAGCACCTCTAGTGAACTATGGATCCCGTCCAATCTTTACCATCAATACATCCTCCACTGTTACTTGTTTACTTGCTGCAAACCATTACCTTGCACACCATACGATTTAATCCTTTGTTACAGCAAACTAGTGAGCTTGACAACCTCACTGATTCGTTGGAGAAAAGTCTTGAGTTTGTGTTGTGCAGGTTTCCACGTTGCTTGCAACACCTTTGAGACGTTTCCTTCCTCCTTCTGGTTCGATAACCTCAGTCTCTACGGAGGGAAGGCTTGCTGCTGTGCTGCTTCATACCCTGCTCTTAGGGTTTCCAACGAAGCGCTCCTACATCAACTTAGGCGCCACCAGCCATGCAAATATCCCTAGAACCCAAAACAGTGGGCAATAGCTCACGATAACGGCCATATAACACGAAAACTATGAGTTTTTTTGGTCATAACACTCAAACATGTATCGGTCCTATGGTCAATGTAAATTCCCCTTCAGCCCCAAAATTGTGGGCAATAGCTAATGTAAACGTCCATAAAACACGAAAACAGCAAGTTTTTGTCATAACTCGCAAAACATGGTCACTGTAAATAGCACTGGAACCCCAAAACAATGGGCAATAGCTCATGAAAACGACCATCAAACACGAAAACGAAGAGTTTTTTTTGTCATATCTCTCAAACATATATCGGGTCTTACCGTCCACCCAGATAGCCCTGGAACCCCCAAACCGTGGGCAATAGCACATGAAAATGGCCATAAAACACGAAAACGATGAGTTTGTGTAATAACTCTAAAACATGTATAGAGTTATGGTTGTTGTAAATAGCCCTGGAACCTAAAAAATGTGGGCAATAGCTCATGAAAACGGCCATAAAATGCAAAAACGACCACTTTTTGGTCATATTTGTCAAATATATATCTAGTTTTATGGGCCAGAAAAATCTCCTTGGAACCACAAAACTGTGGGAAACAGCTCATAAAAACTACCATAAAATATGAAAACGACAAGTTTTTCTTTATAACTCTCAAACATATATCGGCTCCCACGGTCTTTTTAAATTGCCCTAGAACTCCAAAACTCAGGCCAATAGCTCATGGAAATGTCCTTAAAACAAGAAAAAAACGAGTTTTTTTGTCATACCTCTCAAACATATATCGGGTATTATGGGCCGTGCAAATCGCGCTGTAACACCGAAACTATGGGCAATAGCTCATGAAAACGATCATAAAATGCGAAAACAACGAGTGTTTTGTCATAACTCGCAAAACATGTAATTGGTCTGACGATAATTGTAAATAGCCCTAGAACCCCACAATTGTGAGAATAGCTCATTAAAACGGCCATAAAACACGAGAATGACAAGTTTTTTTCATAACTCTCAAGCATTTATCAGGAGTTATGGTAGTTGTAAATTGCCCGAGAACCCCAAAACTATGGGTAATACCTCATGAAAACGGCCATAAAACGCAAAAATGACCACTTTTTGCACATACTATCGAATATGTATTTGATCTGACGGGCCACAAAAGTCGCCTTGGAACCCCAAAAATGTGCGTAATTTTCTCATGAAACGACCATAAATCACGAAAATGATGAGTTTTTTTTTGTCATATCTCCCAAACGTATATTGGGTCTTACGGGCCATGAAAATCGCCTTGGAAGGAAAAATGTGGGCAATTGCTAATGAAAACGGCCATAAAACACAAAAACGACCACTTTTTGGTAATATCCGTGAAACATGTATTTGGTCTTACGGGCCATAAAAATCTCCTTTGAACCACAAAATTGTGGGCAATATCTCATAAAAACGGCCATAAAATATGAACGACAAGTTTTTGTCATAACTCCCAAACATATATGAGCTCCTACGGTCATTGTAAATTACCCTGGAACTGAAAAACCATGGGCAATAGCTCATGAAAACGGCCTTATAATAGGAAAACACCAACTTTTGTTCATATCTCTCAAACATATACCAGGTCTTATGGGCCATGCAAATCCCGTGGAACACCAAAACTATGGGCATAGCTCATGAAAACAGTCATAAAATGCGAAAATAGCGAGTGTTTTGTCATAACTCGCAAAATATGTATCGGGTCTTGCAATCATTGTAAATATCCCCAGAACCCCAAAACCGTGAGCAATATCTCATGAAAACGGCCATAAAACAGGAGAACGACAAGTTTTTGTCATAACTCTCAAACATCTATCAGGAGTTATGGTCGTTGTAAATAGCCCGAGAACACCAAAACTATGGGCAATAGCTCATGAAAACGGCCATAAAACGCAATACTGACCACTTTTTCTCATACTCTCAAACAAGCTTCTAGTCTTACGGGCCACGAAAATCGCCTTGGAACCCCAAAAATGAGGGAAAAAGCTCATAAGAACGGAGATAAAACACGAAAACGACAAGTTTTTGGCCATGACTCTCAAACATGAATCGGGTCTTACGGTCATTGTAAATTGTTTTTGAACCCCAAAACTTTGGGCAATAGCTCATGAAAACGGCCATAAAATGTGAAAATGACCACTTTTTGGTTATATCTCTCAAACATGTATCTGGTCTTACGGGCCATGAAAATCGCCTTGGAACCTCAAAACTCTGGGCAATTTCTCATAAAAAAGGCCATAAAACATGAAAACTATGAGTTTTTGGTCATAACTCTCAAACATGTATCAGGTCATAAGATCGTTGTAAATTGTCTTGAACCCCAAAACTGTGGGCAACAGCTCATGAAAACGGCTGTAAAACACGAAAATGATGAGTTTTTGGTAATATCTCCCAAACATATATTGGGTCTTACGGGCCACGAAAATCGCCTTGGAACGAAAAAATGTGGGCAATTGCTCATGAAAATGGCCATAAAACCCGAGAATGACGAGTGTTTGGTCATAAATCACAAGAGATATGTCGGGTCTTACGGTCATGTTAAATAGCCCTACAAACCAAAAACTGTGGGCAATAGCTAATCAAAATGGCATAAACGCGAAAACCACGAGTGTTCGTCATAACTCGCAAGTACTGTATCGGGTCTTATGGTCGTTATAAATATCCATGGAACCTAGTCAATAACTATTGAAAATGATCATAAAACAAAAAAATGACAAGTTTGTTTCATAACTCTAAACTATGGATAATAGCTAATCAAAATGGACATAAAATGCGAAAACGACCACTTTTTGGTCATATCTCTCAAACATGTATCTGGTCTTACGGGCCACAAAAATCTCCTTAGAACCACGAAACTGTGGGCAATATCTCATAAAAACGTCCATAAAACATGAAAATGACAAGTTTTTTTTGTCATAACTCTCAAACATATATCGTCTCCAACAGTCATTGTAAATTGCCATAGAACTCAAAAACCATGGGCAATAGCTCATGAAAACGACCTTATAACCTTAAAACAACGAGTTTGTTGTCATATCTATCAAATATATACTGAGTCTTGTGGGCCGTGCAAATCGCCCTGGAACACCAAAACTATGGGCAATAGTCATGAAAATGGTCATAAAATGCTAAAATAACGAGTGTTTTGTCATAACTTGCAAAACATGTATCGGGTCTTGCAATCATTGTAAATATTCCTAGAACCCCAAAACTATGAGCAATATCTCATGAAAACAGCCATAAAACACGAGAACGACAAGTTTTTGTCATAACTCTCGAACATCTATCAGGAGTTATGGTCGTTGTAAATTTTCCTCGAATCCCAAAACTGTGGGCAAAAGCTCATAAAAACGACCATAAAACACGAAAACAACGATTTTTTGTCATAACTCGCAAAACAGGGTCATTGTAAATAGCCCTAGAACACAAAAAATGTGGCCAATAGCTCACGAAAACAACCGTCAGACACGAAAACGATGAGTTTTTGGTCATATCTCTCAAACATATATCGGGTCTTACGGTCAACCCATATCGCCCTGGAACCCCCAAACCATGGGCAATAGCACATTAAAATGGACATAAAATGGGTAAACGACAAGTTTTTGTAATAACTCTAAACATGTCTCGGGAGTTACGGTCGTTGTAAATAGCCCTGGAACCCCAAAACTATGGGCAATAGCTAATCAAAACGGCCATAAAATGCGAAAACGACCACTTTTTGGTCATATCTCTCAAACATGTATCTGGTCTTACGGGCCACAAAAATCTCCTTGGAACCACAAAACTGTGGGCAATATCTCATAAAAACGTCCATAAAACATGAAAATGACAAGTTTTTTTGTCATAACTCTCAAACATATATCGCCTCCTATAGTCATTGTAAATTGCCCTAGAACTCAAAAACCGTGAGCAATAGCTCATGAAAACGGCCTTATAACACGAAAACAACGAGTTTGTTGTCATATCTCTCAAATATATACCGAGTCTTGTGGGCCATGCAAATCGCCCTGAAACACCAAAACTATGGGCAATAGCTCATGAAAACGGTCATAAAATGCGAAAATAACGAGTGTTTTGTCATAACTTGCAAAACATGTATCGGGTCTTGCAATCATTGTAAATATCCCTAGAACCCCAAAACTGTGAGCAATATCTCATGAAAATGGCCATAAAACACGAGAACGACAAGTTTTTGTCATAACTCTCAAACATCTATCAAGAGTTATGGTCGTTGTAAATAGCCCGAGAAGACCAAAACTGTGGGAAATAGCTCATGAAAATGACCATAAAACGCAAAAATGACCACTTTTTTCTGATAGCTCATGAAAATCGCCTTGGAACCCCAAAAAACGTGAAAATGACCACTTTTTTGGTCATATCTCTCAAACATGTATTGGGTGTTACGGTCGTTGTAAATTGTTCTTGAACCCCAAAACTGTGGGCAATAGCTCATGAAAACGGCCATAAATTGTGAAAATGACCATTTTTTGGTCATATCTCTCAAACATGTATCTGGTCTGACGGGCCACGAAATTTGGCTTGGACCTCAAAACTGTGGGGAATTTCTCATAAAAATGGCCATAAAACATGGAAACGATGAGTTTGTGGTCTTAACTCTCAAACATGTATTAGATCTTAAGATCGTTGTAAATAGTCTCGAACCCCAAAACTATGGGCAATAGCTCATGAAAACAAACGTAAAACACGAAAACGATGATTTTTTTGTCATATCTCCCAAACATATATTGGGTCTTACGGGCCACGAAAATTGCCTTGGAACATGAAAATGTGGGCAATTGCTCATGAAAACGGCCATAAAACCCGAGAAAGACAGGTGTTTGATCATAAATCGCAAGACATGTGTCGGGTCTTACGGTCATTGTAAATAGCCCTAGAAACCCAAAACTGTGGGCAATAGCTCATGAGAACGGCATAAAATGCGAATACCATGAGTGTTGGTCTTAACTTGCAAGTACTATATCGGGTCTTATGGTTGTTATAAATATCCGTGGAACCTAGTCAATACCTTATGAAAATGATCATCAAACGCAAAAACGACAAGTTTTTTTCATAACTCTTAAAGATGTATCAGGTCTTATGGGCATTGTAATAGCCCTAGAACCCCAAAAATTGGGCAATAGCTCATGACAACGACCATAAAATACGAAAATGGCGATGTTCGGTCATATCTCTCAAACATCTATCGGGTCTTATGGACGCTCTAAATCGCCCTAGAACCTTATAACTTTGGTCAAGAGCACATCAAATGGCCATAAAACGCAAACACGACGAGTTTTTTAGAACTCTCAAACATGTATCATGACTCACGGTCGTTCTAAATAGCTCTGGAACTCAAAAAAATGTGGAAAATTGCTCATCAAAACAGCCATAAAACGCGAAAACGACCACTTTTTGGTCATATCCAGCAAAACATGTATAGGGTCTTATGGTCATTGTAAATAGCCCTACAACCCCAAAAAGCGTGAGCAATAGCTCATGAAAACAACCATATATTATGAAAACCACGAGTTTTTGGTCATATATCTCAAACATGTATTAAGTCTGATAGGACATGCAAATATCCTTGGAACCCCAAAACAATGGGCAATAGCTCACAAAAATGACCATATAACATGAAAACAATGAGTTTTTTGGTCATAACTCTCAAACATGTTTCTGGTCTTACGGGCCACGAAAATTGCCTTGGAACCCCAAAAATGTGGGCAAAATCTTAGAAAAACGGCTATAAAACACGAAACGACGAGTTTTTGTCATAACTTGCAAAACATGGTCATTGTAAATAGACCTAGAACACAAAAAATGTGGGCAATAGCTCATGAAAACAACCATCGGACACGAAAACGATGAGTTTTCGGTCATATCTCTCAAACATATATCGAGTCTTACGATCCACCCGCATCGCCCTGGAACCCCCAAACCGTGGGCAATAGCACATGAAAATGGACATAAAACGGGAAAACGATGAGTTTTTGTAATAACTCTAAACATGTATCGGGATTTACGGTTATTGTAAATAGCCCTGGAACCTCAAAACTATGGGCAATAGCTAATCAAAATGGCCATAAAATGCGAAAACGACCAATTTTTGGTCATATCTCTCAAACATGTATCTGGTCTTACTGGCCACAAAAATCTCCTTGGACCACAAAACTATGGGCAATATCTCATAAAAACGTCCATAAAACATGAAAATGACAAGTTTTTTTTGTCATAAATCCCCAACATATATCGTCTCCTACAGTCATTGTAAATTGCCCTAGAACACAAAAACCGTGGGCAATAGCTCATGAAAACGGCCTTATAACACGAAAACAACGATTTTGTTGTCATATCTATCAAATATATACCGATTCTTGTGGGCCGTGCAAATTTCCCTAGAACACCAAAACTATGGGCAATAGCTCATGAAAACGGTCATAAAATGCGAAAATAACGAGTGTTCTGTCATAACTTGCAAAACATGTACCGGGTCTTGAAATCATTGTAAATATCCCTAGAACCCCAAAACTGTGAGCAATATCTCATGAAAACGGCCATAAAACACGAGAACGACAAGTTTTTGTCATAACTCTCAAACATCTATCAGGAGTTATGGTCGTTGTAAATAGCCCGAGAAGACCAAAACTGTGGGCAATAGCGCATAAAAACGACCATAAAACGCAAAAATGACCACTTTTTCTAATACTCCCAAACATGTTTATGGTCTTAGGGTTCACGAAAATCGCCTTGGAACCCCAAAAAAACGCGGGCAAAAGCTCATAAAAAGGCGATAACAACGAAAACGACAAGTTTTTGGTCATAAGTCTCAAACATGAATCGGGTCTTATAGTCGTTGAAAATTTTCCTGGAATCCCGAAACCGTGGGAAATTGCTCATGAAAACAGGCATAAAACGCAAAAATGGCCACTTTTTGGTCATATCTCTCAAACATGGATCTGGTCTTACGGTCATTGTAAATTGTCCTCGAAACCCAAAACTGTGGGCAATGGCTCATGAAAACAGCCATCAAACACGAAAATGACCACTTTTTTGGTCATATCTCTCAAACATGTATTGGGTCTTACGGTCGTTGTAAATTGTTCTTGAACCCCAAAACTATGATGGCCATAAAATGTGAAAATGACCACTTTTTGGTCATATCTCTCAAACATGTATCCGGTCTTACGGGCCACGAAAATCGCCTTGGACCTTAAAACTGTGGGCAATTTCTCATATAAATGGCCATAAAACATGAAAACGATGAGTTTTTCGTCTTAACTCTCAAACACGTATCAGGTCTTAAGATCGTTGTAAATAGTCTCGAACCCCAAAACTATGGGCAATAGCTCATGAAAAAAACCGTAAAACACGAAAACGATGATTTTTTTGTCATATCTCCCAAACATATATTGGGTCTTACGGGCCATGAAAATTGCCTTGGAACATGAAAATCCGGGCAATTGCTCATGAAAACGGCCATAAAACCCGAGAAAGACAAGTGTTTGGTCATAAATCGCAAGACATGTGTCGGGTCTTACGATCATTGTAAATAGCCCTAGAAACCCAAAACTGTGGGCAATAGCTCTTGAGAACGGCATAAAACGCGAATACCACGAGTGTTGGTCATAACTCGCAAGTATTTTATCGGGTCTTATGGTGGTTATAAATATCCGTGGAACCTAGTCAATACCTAATGAAAATGATCATCAAACACAAAAACGACAAGTTTTTTCATAACTCTTAAAGATGTATCAGGTCTTATGGGCATTGTTAATAGCCCTAGAACCCCAAAAATTGGGCAATAGCTCATGACAACGACCATACAATACGAAAATGGCCATGTTCAGTCATATCTCTCAAACATCTATCGGGTCTTATGGATGCTCTAAATTGCCCTAGAACCTTATGACTTTGGTCAATAGCACATCAAACGACCATAAAACGCAAACACGACGAGTTTTTCAAAAGTCTCACTTATGGTCGTTCTAAATAGCTCTCGAACTCAATTTTTTGTAGGGAAATTGCTCATCAAAACTGCCATAAAACGCGAAAATGACCACTTTTTGGTCATATCCAGCAAAACATGTATAGGGTCTTATGTTCATTGTAAATAGCCCCATAACCCCAAAAAGCGTGAGCAATAGCTCATGAAAACAACCATATATCGTGAAAACGACGAGTTTTTGGTCATATATCTCAAACATGTATTAAGTCTAACGGGCCATGCTAATATCGTTGGAACCCCAAAACAATGGGCAATAGCTCACAAAAATGCCCATATAACATGAAAACTACGAGTTTTTTGTTCATAACTCTCAAACATGTTTCTGGTCATACGGGCCATGAAAATTGCCTTGGAACCCCAAAAATGTGGGCAAAAGCTCATAAAAACGGCTATAAAACACGAAATCGACAAGTTTTTGTCATAACTCGCAAAACATGGTCATTGTAAATAAACCTAGAACACAAAAAGTGTGGGCAATAGCTCATGAAAACGATGAGTTTTTGGTCATATCTCTCAAACATATATGGGGTCTTACGGTCCACCCACATCGCCCTGGAACCCCCAAACCATGCGCAATAACACATGAAAATGGAAATAAATGGGAAAACGATGAGTTCTTGTAATAACTCTAAACATGTATCGGGAGTTACGGTCGTTGTAAATAGCCCTGGAACCTCAAAACTATGGGCATGTAGCATCCCATTTGTCTAACAACTGTAATGCTACTTGATCTAGTAATATATTCGCTACTTCATAGATATAATTGTTGCATCATCATTATGTCATGCTCATGTCATCAGGCCACCTTGCATTTGAGCATCATATAAAACCCCTTTTGTGTTGGTTCTTCTCTCATATGCATTGCTAATTGTATTTGCCTATTGATATTGTATTTAGTTCTTGATATATTGTTAAATGCCCAAGTTGAGTTGGGGGCATATCTTTTATTCCGCTCCCCCACCCTTTCTTTCACCACCTTACAATTCCACCATCCCATTATCCATGAGCTTGTAATTATTTTTCTTTTGGTGTTTAATCTAGCTCATGAGAGATAGGGTGGGTCCAATCCTATAAATTCTTTTGCTTGGCCTTTACCCCACATTTTGGGGATGCATGAGAATAATGCCATGTTTATCACTTTGTTTTCACAAGGATGACACATGGCATTAAATGCTTGCATGGGCCATGCAAGAACAAGTCTTTTGGATTTTATTTGAAATCCTTTGAGTGGATCATCCTCTCACCTCTCTCTCTCTCCTTCTTTTGCTTGATCTAGCTTGATGCATGCAAAACCCTAAACCCCTTTGGTTGGTCTTGCCTTGGCCATGCTCTAACCCTAAAAAACCCTCACCACCTTTTTTCCCCCTCCTCTCTTTTGACTAGATCTTGGTTGAGCTTGGCTTGATCTTGTTTGGTTTTTCCAAAAGAGCACACCACCCTCCCTCATCTCTCTCTCTCATCTAACCCTCTCTCTTTAACCTCCCCCTACCCCTAGCTACCCCATCTAACCCTAACCCGAGCCATACCCCCTCTAATCAAAACCCTAAGTCACCTCCCTTCCTCTCTCGGCCAGCAAGGGGCCACCACCTCCCCTCTCCACTCCTTACACCCACCTAGCTACCTCTACACCCAACCCTAACACCAACCTAGCCGAGCCCCTCCAACCCTAGCTCCTAACCAAGCTACACCGAGCCTCCTCTCTCCCTACCCTCTCTCTTCTCTACCTGCCAGCTAGCCCCATCCCGGACCACCTCTCCTCTCTCTGGCCTCACCCTGACCCCACCTGGCAGCCCATCCCCACCTCCCCTGGCCTGCCCGAGCACGTGAGCAAGGAGAAGCAAAGGTGGCCGAGGCCACCTTTTTCCACCCCGAGCCCCACGTCACCCCCTCTCTCTATCGTCCTTATCTACTCCCCACGGCCTCCCCTGCACCTCCCAGATCTGCCCAGGGCTTTGCCCTTCCTCCCTCTCTTCCCCACGCCACCATCTACCCCATCGCCGGCCGCCGCCAGCACCACGTCGTTCTCGTCGCTCCGGCCGCCAAGCTTGTCGTGGAGGTGGTCGAGGAGGACGAGGAGGTCCTCTGCAACAGCCCCGTACGCCCCAGCGAGGAGGAGCAGGACCAGAAGCCCCCAGGACCGGCGCCGCCCGACGGAAACCCTAGCCTGCCGGAGCGCCAGCTCCGTCGACGATCTGCTGCTCCCCGGCCCGATCCAACACCGCCGGCAGCCTCGCGGTGAGCTCCTCTCTCGATCTGACACCTCCGTTCTCGCCGTTGCTTCCTGTGCTCGCCAGACCCTACGTCGAGCGCCCTCGGTGCACCGCCGCTCGCTACTGTCTGCACGCCCCGCAACACGCAGAACCTCACCTAGCCGCGTTACTCCCTCCTGTCACCAATCCCACCTAGCCGCGGTCGCTGCCACAAGAAGCGCCAGGTCGCGCGTTCGAGCCCCCACCGCGACGCGCCTGTTTCGCCGTCAGTTTCGTCAGTCAACCAGGAAGAAAAACAGTAGCATGGCCATCTTGCAGATACCCCCCCACCTTTTTTGCCTGCGCAGCCCGCGATCCCTCCGGACCCACCTGTCTGCGGCTGTTGCCATTTTGCAAAAAGGGTCCCGGCTTTTGATTCCATCAACCCGCAGCCCCCCCCTTTTTCTGTGCGTGTGTTGGGCCCAGTCGACCTGGCCCCACCCGTCAGCGGCAGTGGCTAGGTCTGCCTGAGTAGGAAAAGTTTTTCTGTGTTCAGTTTAATTCAAATCTTTTCAAATTTAATTCAAATTCAAAATTCAAATCAGATTTATAACAACTTTTAAAATACAAATCCAAATAGTACAAATGATATATGTTTTTAGATCAGAAAAATGTGAGGATTTCAAATATGCCATCCAAAATATATTTGGAACACTTAAAATTTCAAGTTGAATTAAATTACAATAAAATACCCTTTTCTTAATTAATTAATAACTTTTGTTTTATAACTCCAAATTTAACAAATGATATGTCTAAAATGATTAGCTCGACGAGACCTTTCTGTTTATGCAGTCCATGTTCTGTTTTGCAGCATGCATCATATAAATATAATGTATACAGCAACTAATATGAGGATAAAATGTGGCCAAAACTCAATAAAATGATTTACTCTTGTATTCCACACCTCACCCATGCCATGCTACTTTATTGCCATGCAAATTGTGCATCATTCATCATGGCATTCTTGTTTTCTTGTCGCATTTTATTCATATTCTTGTGCACTTTATTTATATTGGCCCTTGTTTGTTTGGTTCTTCTTCGAATAGACGCTGAGCAGGGGATATATCAAGAAACCTAGGAGCACTACCCAGATCCGTCTCTCGCTTCAACTGAGCTGCCAGGAAAGCACTACCACATGCTTGCATACATACAGTACCTATTGCCTCTATCTTATTCTTGCATCATTGAGTCGCGATTGCATTAAACTGAATCCCAAGTATTGCATAGCCTTTACATTTAAACCCCACCGAAGCTTGTTCCTCCATCCCATGAGCCATTACTACAGGAGTTGTTTGAGCCATGCGAGTCGTAGAACAACATGTGTAGGGTATGTGAGTGTCTGATGGATAACGAGGTACCTAAACAACCTAACCTGAGTAGTATGGGATAACTAATGAAAGTGGCACCGGTGAGCAATATCTGCTATTTGGTTTTTCCTGCTCACTTGTGTCCCGTAGGACCCCGAGTACTTGATTCCTGTTCCTTGAATATTCGCGCTATCCACATCCGGGAGGCTTATGGGACCCCCCTGAGCCAGAGCTTGATTCATTCTTATTTCTTGGGGCCACAAACTAGTTTGAGGTTTTATTTACTATCCTGTACTTATGCCATGCTTTACTGCTTAATTTACGATTGTGCGAGGAGCACCTGTACTGTTTAGGTAAGCGGAGTGTTTTCGCGGTATCGACAAGCCTAGTCACATTTTCGGGTTCCTAGTCGTTTACAGCCACTAACGCAAACCTTGAGTCCGTCTCGAAGTCAGCTAACTTTGTTGCGGGTAGCTTAATGGGGTGGCCCCCTGAAATATTTCTGAATCCTGTGATTGGTTTGTCGTGAAGGCCTCGTTGGGTTTTGATTTGGTTTTTCCGAGGTTGATCGAGTGTGTGTTGCTATTTGTGCACCCCTGCAGGGTAAAACTTTCTGAAAGCCATGTCCGCGGTTATGGACGACTTGGAGCACAGTTTCTCGATCATAGACAAGCATAACTAAAGTACCGCTTTTAACTTGACTAAAGAACTGACTAGTAAATAGTGCAACACTCATGGAATGGATAATAAAACTGCCAACGGATGGGGGGTTGTTCGTCCGCTTCCTCGTTGGTAAGCGAGGAGGAGGATGGATCGGTGGATATTACTGTCATAACTGCTGTCATTATTTCACGGACATCCATCTATTTTGGTTAGGCGGATGGTTAGCGAGTATCTATAGAACTGTTAGGGTTTATCTTTTGCTGCAATTGCGTCACCCCAGGTTGTGTCCCCTTTAGAGGCATAAAGACTTGTTGAGTACCCCTAGGGTCTCACACGATAAATTATTTGATTCAGATGAACAGGTACACTCACAAGATGGATACTGGGTGGAGGAGGCGAATGATGTGGGCAACGATCGTTCGGTGTAGAGATTCGAGAACGGGATCCGTGAGATCCGTGGGCGGATTTGCTTATTTATGGGGCATCTTATGCCGATTTGCTTCTTATCCGTACTCGGATCTTGTTTGCCGCTTCCGCCTGATACTCTGATGTGTGATGTATGAGGAGATATCCTAAAATATTATATCTATCTAGGACATTTGAATCTTGCCGTATGGCATTGCTATATTTCCTTTCTTTTTAGATGGAATGGCTCTGATGTACTGTTGTATGGTGGCTTGCATACATACTCATTTGTGTATGTAGTTGATCCCTTCTCCTGCCGATTACGCCGCCCGTTCTTGTCCCGATGATTGGAAATGGTTGGGACGGCCGAAAGGTCTACCTGTGAGTGGCATTTGGGACCCACCGTACTATTCCAACCATTTCCGCTCATCCAGGCTTGTAACTAGGAGCGTAATTCACCGAGGTAGTTACAATTGGTATCAGAGCCATCCCGCCCTTCAGGGTCTCAGCCAAATGGTCGTTGTCAGTCTAGCAAATATTTTTGGTAGCTATGTATACTAGGGAAAAACAAAACGCGAGAGTAGGACTGCTTCCACTTTTCTTCTTACCCACCCACCCACCCTTTTCTGGTAAGGAAGTGCAACGTTTTCAATCCTCCTCTTAAAAGTTCAAACTAGGATTCACGTGTTCTGGGTTTCCGTAGTACCATAGGTTGTGTGTTTTTGTGTGTGCGTGTGTGTGTGTAATTCCTTGTCTATCTGTTTCATCCAAGTTGTTATCACAATCGGCTTTTGGTTATCAACTGTTGGTACATTCCATACCGACAGGCTTTTGCAAACCGACGCGATCTATCTGATTCGTTGTATACCGCCGCGATCTGTCTTACTCCTTGTTATCCGACGTTATCTTGTTTGGGGTGTTCGTTTCCGTAGTTACCAATCTTTAGGTTCAACGTGAGAAGAAGGGGTTAGGATATGTGTTCTACTTATTCACATGCGGAGTAATGATTTGAGTGCGGGATGGATTCGCGACCATACCACTACTCTTATCATTCTCTTTTGTATATTGAATTGGTAGAGTCACTAATCTTGATTCGTTAAGTGATTTTGCGCATCTATTCGTATTCTAATGCCGAAATTTGTGAAAAAAATTTCTTTGATATATTTGTGTACCACACTCCTTTTCTGTCGTGTGCGATATGCTTAATATCTTCTAGGTGCTTTGAACTTTGTTGATATTTAATATCATCTTAGTAAATTGTATCCTTTAATCTTGGTTAATTCCATCTTGGTACTATTTTGGATTATTATTATTCTCCATTATAGTACTGACTTGTGTTTTATATCAATCACAGGATGGCGCCACCACGCCGTTCTGATGAGGACATACCACCTGAAATGGGGTCCACGTTGTCAAACATCGCCAATGCCTTGGCAGCAATGCAGCAGAACCAGCAACGTTTTGAGGAAAGTGTCAGGAGGAATGAGTTTGCTCCGCTACCTCCACCTCCCAAGCGAGGAGACATCAAAAGCTTCACAAGTTCAACCTCGCCAATTTGATGTTTCTGATCAACCACTTGATGCTGATGATTGGTTGCGTGAGATGTCAAGGCTACTGGAGACTGCTGATGTTCCTGAGCAAGAATGGGTAAAATGTGCTACTCACCTTCTGAAGGGAGATGCAGCTCTCTGGTGGGAGAATTACCTGAAGGCAAACTGCATTGGTTTTCAGCCTACTTGGGAACGGTTCACTGGAGCATTCAAAGAGCAGTATCTGTCAGAAATTGTCATGGAAAGGATGAAGGAAGTGTTTCTCAACCTCAAGCAGGGAAATGACAATGTCAATACCTACATCAGGAACTTCATGAACCTTTCTCGTTATGGTGGCGATGAGATCTCCGATGACAAGAAGAAGCAAAAGAGGTTCCGGCAAGGGCTCAATGCATCGATTAAATATGCAATCACACATGCAAGGCAAGGCGTTTTCCGGAACTTCAAAGATACTGCAGGAGGAAGCAAGTAGGCAAGTGTTTGAGGAGTCAAAGAATGACAACCGTGATGCACCAAGATCTTCAGCTATGTCAGCTCCTTCTAAGCGTCGTGTCTGGGTTCCTAACACCCCACCGTCGCTCCCGGCTCCACCAAGACCTGCAAGATACGCGGCAAGGCCACCAAACTTCCTCACTGCGGCTCCCAGGGGCTACAACCACCACTACCCTGGAGCGCCTGGCGGAGTCCCTGGCTACATTGCTCCACGTCCACCTGGTGCTTGTTTCACGTGTGGAGACTCTGGACATCTAAGCTGGAACTGTCCGTTGAAAAACAAAGCTCTTCCGCCACCCCCTCCAAGATCTGCGGCAAGCTCTCCTTTGGTTCGTGCACCACCACCGCGGGCTCTCAAAATCAACACCAAGCCCGGGTCATCTTGCTTTCGTGCTAATCGTGTCAACGCCGCTCAAGCCGAGCATGCACCGAGTTGTGATGGGTATGCTTTCCGTTAACTCACCCTCGCACGAGTTTTGTTTGATTCTGGTGCATCGCATTCTTTCGTTTCTCACAAGTTTGCAAATGAGAATGAGTTAGCGTTGGACCCTCTCCTCAAGCGGTTAATGGTCCTTTCTCCTGGAGCAAAGATGGCAGCTTCTAAAATCAGCCATGGCAATCAAATTGAGATTGGTGGCTCTTCGTTCTCGGCATCCTTAATTGTTCTGGGCAATTCTGACATTGATGTCATCTTGGGCATGGACTGGTTGACAGCAAATGCAGCTGTGATTGATTGTGCTGAACGCTCGGTTTCTCTGAAGATTCCTGAAGGCCATATAGTCTTTTCTCCAAGTCTGACTCCTGCTATCCAGCTTTTCTCTTTGGCGGCTCTGAATGATGATTCTATGGAAGCTATTTAGAGTGTTCCGGTGGTCTGTGAGTTCCCAGATGTCTTTCCTGAAGAGTTGTCGGGTATGCCTCCGGATCGTGAGGTTGAGTTTGTAATTGACCTTGAACCTGGAACGGCTCCTATCTCCAAGCGGCCTTATAAAATGGGTCCTGCTGAGTTGGCCGAACTCAAACGACAACTTGATGAACAAGAGAAGTTGGGGTTCATTCAACACAGTACCTCTTCTTGGGGTAGCCCAACAATCTTTGTGAAGAAGCGAGACAGGACTGATAGACTTTGTGTTGACTATCGGGCTCTCAATGCTAAAACCATCAAGAACAAATATCCCCTTCCGCGGATTAATGATCTCTTCGACCAGCTAGCTGGAGCTGTGGTATTCTCTAAGCTGGACTTGAGAAGTGGTTATCACCAAATCAAAATTCGCAAGGAATATGTTCCTAAAACAGCTTTCACCACCCGCTATGGCCTGTATGAGTACACGGTCATGTCTTTCGGTCTCACCAACGCACCTGCTACCTTCTCGAGGCTTATGAACTCGGTTTTCATGGAGTATCTCGATAAGTTCGTTGTGGTCTATCTGGATGACATCCTAGTCTATTCTAAGTCAAAGGAAGAGCATGAAGAACACCTTCGGTGTGTCCTAAACAAGCTTCGTGAGAACCGCTTGTATGCAAAGTTCTCAAAGTGTGAGTTTTGGCTGCCTCAAGTAACCTATCTTGGTCACGTCATCTCTGCTAAGGGCATTGCAGTCAACCCGGAAACTGTGAAGACAATTGTTGAATGGCTTCCTCCTGTTAATGTCAAAGAAGTGCGGAGTTTCCTGGGTTTGGCTAGTTATTGCCGCTTCGCTCAGAACTTTTCAAGATAGCGAAGCCTCTTACCGATCTCCTCAAGAAAGGCAAGAAATACCTTTGGACTCCTGCATGTCAAGCAAGCTTTGAGACACTCAAAGAGAAGCTCACTTCCACACCAGTCTTGGTTCCTCCGGACACATCTAAGCCTTTCCAGATATTCTGACGCCTCTTTGCAAGGATTGGTGCGGTCCTTATGCAAGAAAAACAAGTTGTTGCTTATGCCTCTCGACAGTTGAAGACGCATGAGATCAACTATCCTACACATGACCTCGAGCTCGCAGCAGTTGTCTTTGCTTTGAAACTATGGAGGCACTACTTGCTTGGCAACCGTTGTGAAATCTTTTCTAATCACAAGAGTCTGAAGTATATCTTCACTCAGCCTGATCTCAACCTTCGGCAGAGGAGATGGATTGAAGCAATCAATGATTTTGATTTGACCATCAACTACACTCCGGGCAAAGCTAATGTCATGGCCGATGCCCTCAGCCGCAAAGCTTATGTCAATAACCTCATGATGGAAGAACAACAGTCTCTCTTGTGCGAGGAATTCCGTCAGCTCAACCTTGAAATTGTGGAACAAGGGTATCTCCTGAACCTTCTAGCAACACCTCTCTTGGAAGAAAAGGTTCGCTCTCGTCAGCTTGGTGATCCGCACACCAAAAAGATCATCTCCAAACTTCAGCTTCCGAAGTATGAGTTCTTCCACGTCGATGATCAAGGCACGCTTTTCTTTGAACACCGGATGTTTGTTCCGAACTACCCGGGTTTGAGAGAGCAAGTTCTCAAGGAGGAGCATGATTCTGTTCTTTCTATCCACCCTGGCAGCACAAAGATGTACATGGACTTGAAAACACAATATTGGTGGCCGGGTTTGAAACGATATTGTGCCAAGTATGTCTCGGAGTGTGATGTCTGCCGCAGGGTGAAAGCTGTCCATCAGAAACGTTTCGGTCTTCTACAGCCATTGAAACCACCGGAATGGAAATGGGAGAAAGTAGAGATGGATTTCATCACTGGTTTTCCAAGGTCGCAGAAGGGCAACAATGCAATCTTTGTTGTCATTGACAGGCTTTCTAAAGTGGCTCACTTCTTCCCCGTCAAGGAAACAATTTCTGGAATTCAGTTGGCTGAACTCTATATCAACAGAATTGTCTCTCTGTATGGGGTTCCGCTTGAGATCAGTTCAGACCGTGGGAGCATCTTCACTTCCAAGTTCTGGGAAAGTTTCCAAAATGCTTTGGGAACAAAATTGAACTTCAGCACAGCTTACCACCCTCAGTCGCAAGGACAAGTTGAAAGGATCAATCAGATTCTGGAGGATATGCTTCGTGCTTGCGTCATCTATTTTGGCATGAAGTGGGATGAATGTCTTCCTTATGCTGAATTCTCTTACAACAACAGCTTCCAGAAAAGTCTGAAGATGGCACCATTTGAGGCTCTCTATGGTCGCAAGTGCAGAACTCCGATTGGTTGGTCGGGTGCAGGAGAAAGAATTTGGTTTGGCCCTGACATTGTAACTCAAGCGGAGGAGAAGGTGCACATCATTCTTGAAAATCTGAAGATCGCTCAAAGTCGCCAGAAGAGCAATTATGACAGAAAGCACACAGACATGGTGTATGTCCCTGGTGATCTCGTTTACCTTCGTGTCACTCCCATGAAAGGCACGCACCGTTTTGGTATCAAAGGAAAGCTGGCTCCTAGATACATCGGTCCATTCAAAATTCGTGGAAGAAGAGGAGAAGTTGCTTATGCTCTTGAGCTCCCAGAAAAACTCAAGGTCCATGATGTTTTCCACATCTCTCAACTCAAGAAGTGCTTCAAGGATCCCGGCAGGACCGTGGATCATGAGCTAATCGATCTCCAAGAAGACCTGTCTTATCAAGAACACCCCACAAAAATCCTTGAGACCACAGAAAGAAGGACTCGCAACAAGTCCATCAAGTTCTGCAAGGTGCAGTGGTCGCACCATTCCATTGATGAAGCCACTTGGGAGCGTGAAGATGAGCTTCGTGCCAACTATCCTACCCTCTTTGAGTCTTCTTCTTCTTCCTAGAATCTCGGGGCGAGATTCGTGTTTAGTGGGGGAGAGTTGTAGCATCCCATTTGTCTAACAACTGTAATGCTACTTGATCTAGTAATATATTGGCTACTTCATAGATATAATTGTTGCATCATCATTATATCATGCTCATGTCATCAGGCCACCTTGCATTTGAGCATCATATAAAACCCCTTTTGTGTTGGTTCTTCTCTCATATGCATTGCTAATTGTATTTGCCTATTGATATTGTATTTAGTTCTTGATATATTGTTAAATGCCCAAGTTGAGTTGGGGGCATATCTTTTATTCCACTCCCCCACCCTTTCTTTCACCACCTTACAATTCCACCATCCCATTATCCATGAGCTTGTAATTATTTTTATTTTGGTGTTTAATCTAGCTCATGAGAGATAGGGTGGGTCCAATCCTACAAATTCTTTTGCTTGGCCTTTACCCCACATTTTGGGGATGCATGAGAATAATGCCATGTTTATCACTTTGTTTTCACAAGGATGACACATGGCATTAAATGCTTGCATGGGCCATGCAAGAACAAGTCTTTTGGATTTTATTTGAAATCCTTTGAGTGGATCATCCTCTCACCTCTCTCTCTCTCCTTCTTTTGCTTGATCTAGTTTGATGCATGCAAAACCCTAAACCCCTTTGGTTGGTCTTGCCTTGGCCATGCTCTAACCCTAAAAAACCATCACCACCTTTTTCCCCTCCTCTCTTTTGACTAGATCTTGGTTGAGCTTGGCTTGATCTTGTTTGGTTTTGCCAAAAGAGCACACCACCCTCCCTCATCTCTCTCTCATCTAACCCTCTCTCTTTAACCTCCCCCTACCCCTAGCTACCCCATCTAACCCTAACCCGAGCCATACCCCCTCTAATCAAAACCCTAAGTCACCTCCCTTCCTCTCTCGGCCAGCAAGGGGCCACCACCTCCCCTCTCCACTCCTTACACCCACCTAGATACCTCTACACGCAACCCTAACACCAACCTAGCCGAGCCCCTCCAACCCTAGCTCCTAACCAAGCTACACCGAGCCTCCTCTCTCCCTACCCTCTCTCTTCTCTACCTGCCAGCTAGCCCCAACCCGGACCACCTCTCCTCTCTCTGGCCTCACCCTGACCCCACCTGGCAGCCCATCCCCACCTCCCCTGGCCTGCCCGAGCACGTGAGCGAGGAGAAGCAAAGGTGGCCGAGGCCACCTTTTTCCACCCCGAGCCCCACGGCACCCCCTCTCTCTGTCGTCCTTATGTACTCCCCACGGCCTCCCCTGCACCTCCCAGATCTGCCCAGGGCTTTGCCCTTCCTCCCTCTCTTCCCCACGCCACCATCTACCCCATCGCCGGCCGCCGCCAGCACCACGTCGTTCTCGTCGCTCCGGCCACCAAGCTTGTCGTGGAGGTGGTCGAGGAGGACGAGGAGGTCCTCTGCAACAGCCCCGTACGCCCCAGGGAGGAGGAGCAGGACCAGAAGCCGCTAGGACCGGCGCCGCCCGACGGAAACCCTAGCCCGCCGGAGCGCCAGCTCCATCGACGATCTGCTGCACCCCGGCCCGATCCAACACCGCCGGCAGCCTCGCGGTGAGCTCCTCTCTCGATCTAACACCTCCGCTTCGCCATGCTTTCCTCGCTCGCTGGACCTGCCGAGCGCCCTCGGTGCACCGCCGCTCGCTGCTGTCTGCACGCCCCGCAACGCGCAGAACCTCACCTAGCCGCGCTACTCCCTCCTGTCACCAATCCCACCTAGCCGCAAGCGCGCCGACGCCAAGAAGCGCCAGATGCGAAGCCTGACCGCGACGCGCCTGTTACCGCTGGGCCATTAATCAACCAGGAAGAAAAACAGTAGCATGGCCATCTTGCAGATACCCCCCCACCTTTTTTGCCTGCGCAGCCCGCGATCCCTCCGGACCCACCTGTCTGCGGCTGTTGCCTTTTTGCAAAAAGGGTCCCGGCTTTTGGTTCCATCAACCCGCAGTCCCCCCTTTTCTGTGCGCGTGTTGGGCCCAGTCGACCTGGCCCCACCCGTCAGCGGCAGTGGCTAGGTCTGCCTGAGTAGGAAAAGTTTTTCTGTGTTCAGTTTAATTCAAATCTTTTCAAATTTAATTCAAATTCAAAATTCAAATCAGATTTATAACAACTTTTAAAATACAAATCCAAATAATACAAATGATATATGTTTTTAGATCAGAAAAATGTGAGGATTTAAAATATGCCATCCAAAATATATTTGGAACACTTAAAATTTCAAGTTGAATTAAATTACAATAAAATGCCCTTTTCTTAATTAATTAATAACTTTTGTTTTATAACTCCAAATTTAACAAATGATATGTCTAAAATGATCAGCTCGACGAGACCTTTCTGTTTATGCAGTCCATGTTCTGTTTTGCAGCATGCATCATATAAATATAATGTATACAGCAACTAATATGAGGATAAAATGTGGCCAAAACTCAATAAAATGATTTACTCTTGTATTCCACACCTCACCCATGCCATGCTACTTTATTGCCATGCAAATTGTGCATCATTCATCATGGCATGCTTTTTTGCTTGTCGCATTTTATTCATATGCTTGTGCACTTTATTTATATTGGCCCTTGTTTGTTTGGTTCTTCTTCGAATAGACGCTGAGCAGGGGATATATCAAGAAACCCAGGAGCACTACCCAGATCCGTCTCTCACTTCAACTGAGATGCCAGGAAAGCACTACCACATGCTTGCATACATACAGTACCTATTGCCTCTATATTATTCTTGCATCATTGAGTCGCGATTGCATTAAACTGAATCCCAAGTATTGCATAGCCTTTACTTTTAAACCCCACCGAAGCTTGTTCCTCCATCCCATGAGCCATTACTACAGGAGTTGTTTGAGCCATGTGAGTTGTAGAACATCATGTGTAGGGTATGTGAGTGTCTGATGGATAACGAGGTACCTAAACAACCTAACCTGAGTAGTATGGGATAACTAATGAAAGTGGCACCGGTGAGCAATATCTGCTATTTGGTTTTTCCTGCTCAGTTGTGTCCCGTAGGACCCCGAGTACTTGATTCCTGTTCCTTGAATATTCGCGCTATCCACATCTGGGAGGCTTATGGGACCCCCCTGAGCCAGAGCTTGATTCATTCTTATATCTTGGGGCCACAAACTAGTTTGAGGTTTTATTTACTATCCTGTACTTATGCCATGCTTTACTGCTTAATTTACGATTGTGCGAGGAGCACCTGTACTGTTTAGGTAAGCGGAGTGTTTTCGCGGTATCGACAAGCCTAGTCACATTTTCGGGTTCCCAGTCGTTTACAGCCACTGACACAAACCTTGAGTCCGTCTCGAAGTCAGCTAACTTCGTTGCGGGTAGCTTAATGGGGTGGCCCCTGAAATATTTCTGAATCCTGTGATTGCTTTGTCGTGAAGGCCTCGTTGGGTTTTGATTTGGTTTTTCCGAGGTTGATCGAGTGTGTGTTGCTATTTGTGCACCCCTGCAGGGTAAAACTTTCTGAAAGCCGTGTCCACGGTTATGGACGACTTGGAGCACAGTTTCTCGATCATAGACAAGCATAACTAAAGTACCGCTTTTAACTTGACTAAAGAACTGACTAGTAAATAGTGCAACACTCATGGAATGGATAATAAAACTGCCAACGGATGGGGGGTTGTTCGTCCGCTTCCTCGTTGGTAAGCGAGGAGGAGGATGGATCGGTGGATATTACTATCATAACTGCTGTCATTATTTCACGGACATCCGTCTATTTTGGTTAGGCGGATGGTTAGCGAGTATCTATAGAACTGTTAGGGTTTATATTTTGCTGCAATTGCGTCTCCCCTGGTTGTGTCCCCTTTAGAGGCATAAAGACTTGCTGAGTACCCCTAGGGTCTCACACGATAAATTATTTGATTCAGATGAACAGGTACACTCATAAGATGGATACTGGGTGGAGGAGGCGGATGATGTGGGCAACGATCGTTCGGTGTAGAGATTCCGGGAACGGGGATCCGTGAGATCTGTGGGCGGGATGTGCTTATTTATGGGGCATCTTATGCCGATTTGCTTCTTATCCGTACTCGGATCTTGTTTGCCGCTTCCGCCTGATACTCTGATGTGTGATGTATGAGGAGATATCCTAAAATATTATATCTATCTAGGACATTTGAATCTTGTCGTATGGCGTTGCTATATTTCCTTTCTTTTTAGATGGAATGGCTCTGATGTACTGTTGTATGGTGGCTTGCATACATACTCATTTGTGTATGTAGTTGATCCCTTCGCCTGCCGATTACGCCGCCCGTTCTTGTCCCGATGATTGGAAATGGTTGGGACGGCCGAAAGGTCTACCTGTGAGGGGAATTTGGGCCCCACCGTACTATTCCAACCATTTCCGCTCATCCAGGCTTGTAACTAGGAGCGTAATTCACCGAGGTAGTTACAGGGCAATAGCTAATCAAAATGGCCATAAAATGCGAAAACAACCACTTTTTGGTCATATCTCCCAAACATGTATCTGGTCTGACGGGCCGCAAAAATCTCCTTGGAACCACAAAACTGTGGGCAATATCTCATAAAAACGTCCATAAAACATGAAAATGACAAGTTTTTCTGTCATAACTCTCAAACATATATCGTCTCCTACAGTCATTGTAAATTTCCCTAGAACTCAAAAACTGTGGGCAACAGCTCATGAAAACGGCCTTATATCACGAAAACAACGAGTTTGTTGTCATATCTCTCAAATATATACTGAGTCATGTGGGCCGTGCAAATCGCCCTGGAACACCTAAACTATGGGCAATAGCTCATGAAAACGATCATAAAATGCGAAAATAACGACTGTTCTGTCATAACTTGCAAAACATGTACTGGGTCATGCAATCATTGTAAATATCCCTAGAACCCCAAAACTATGAGCAATATCTCATGAAAACGGCCATAAAACACGAGAACGACAATTTTTTGTCATAACTCTCAAACATCTATCAGGAGTTATGGTCGTTGTAAATAGCCTGAGAAGACCAAAACTGTGGGCAATAGCTCACGAAAACGACCATAAAACGCAAAAATGACCACTTTTTCTGATACTCCCAAACATGTTTCTGGTCTTACGGTTCATGAAAATCGCCTTGGAACCCCAAAAAACGCGGGCAAAAGCTCATAAAATCGGCGATAAAAACGAAAACGACGAGTTTTTTGTCAGATGTCTCAAACATGAATCGAGTCTTATAGTCGTTGAAAATTTTCCTGGAATCCCAAAACCGTGGGAAATAGCTCATGAAAACAGGCATAAAACGCAAAAATGGCCACTTTTTGGTCATATCTCTCAAACATGGATCTGGTCTTATGGTCATTGTAAATTGTCCTCGAAACCCAAAACTGTGGGCAATGGCTCATGAAAACAACCATCAAACGCGAAAATGACCACTTTTTTGGTCATATCTCTCAAACATGTATTGGGTCTTATGGTCGTTGTAAATTTTTCTTGAACCCCAAAACTATGGGCAATAGCTCATGAAAACGGCCATAAAATGTGAAAATGACCACTTTGTGGTCATATCTCTCAAACATGTATCTGGTCTTACGGGCCACGAAAATCACCTTGGACCTTAAAACTGTGGGCAATTTCTCATATAAATGGCCATAAAACATGAAAACGATGAGTTTTTGGTCTTAACTCTCAAACACGTATCAGGTCTTAAAATCGTTGTAAATTGTCTTGAACCCCAAAACTATGGGCAATAGCTCATGAAAATAGCCATAAAACACAAAAACGATGATTTTTTTGTGATATCTCCCAAACATTTATTGGGTATTCCGGGCCATGAAAATCGCCTTGGAACGTAAAAATGTGGGAAATTTCTCATGAAAACGGCCATAAAACCCGAGAACGACGAGTGTTTGGTCATAAATCACAAGAGATGTGTCGGGTCTTACGGTCAATATAAATAGCCCTAGAAACCCAAAACTGTGGGCAATAGCGCATGAGAACGGCATAAAACGCGAATACCACGAGTGTTGGTCATAACTCGCAAGTACTGTATCGGATCTTATGGTCGTTATAAATATCCATGGAACCTAGTCAATAGCTAATGAAAATGATCGTAAAACGCAAAAATGAAATTTTTTCATAACTCTTAAAAATGTATCGGGTCTTATGGGCATTGTTAATAGCCCTAGAACCCCAAAAATTGGGAAATAGCTCATGACAACGACCATAAAATACGAAAATGGCGACGTTTGGTAATATCTATCAAACATCTATCCGGTCTTATGGTCGCTCTCAATCGCCCTAGAACCCTAAATCTTTCGTCAATAGCACATTAAACGGACATAAAATGCAAACACGACAAGTTTTTTTAGAACTCTCAAACATGTATCATGACTTACGGTCGTTGTAAATAGCTCTGTAACTCAAACAATGTGGGCAATTGCTCATCAAAACTGCCATAAACGCGAAACCGACCACTTTTTGGTCATATCCAGCAAAACATATATAGGGTCATATGGTCATTGTAAATAGCCCTACAACCCCAAAAAGCGTGAGCAATAGCTCATGAAAACAGCCATATATCGCGAAAGCGACGAGTTTTTGGTCATATATCTGAAACATGGATTAAGTCTGCCTAGCCATGCAAATATCCTTGGAACCCCAAAACAGTGAGCAATAGCTCACGAAATCGGCCATATAACACGAAAAATACTAGTTTTTTGGTCCTAACTCTCAAACATGTATTGGATCCTACGGCCGTTGTAAATTGCCCTACAACCCCAAAACTGTGGGAATAGCTCATGAAAACGGCCATAAAACACTAAAACGACAATTTTTGTCATAACTCGCAAAACATGGTCATTGTAAATTGCACTAGCACACAAAAATGTGGGCAATAGCTCATGAAAACAACCATCAAACACGAAAACGATGAGTTTTTCGTCATATCTCTCAAACATATATCGGGTCTTACGGTCCACCTAGATCGCCCTGGAACCCCCAAACCGTGGGAAATAGCACATGAAAATGGGCATAAAAAGGGAAAACCATGAGTTTTTGTATTAACTCTAAACATGTATCGGGAGTTACGGTCGTTGTAAATATCCCTTGAACCCCAAAACTATGGGAAATAGCTCAACAAAACGGCCATAAAATGTGAAAACGACCACATTTTGGTCATATCTCTCAAACATGTATCGGGAGTTACGGTCGTTGTAAATAGCCCTTGAACCCCAAAACTATGGGAAATTGCTCAACAAAATGGCCATAAAATGCGAAAACGACCACATTTTGGTCATATCTCTCAAACATGTATCTGGTCTTACGGGCCACAAAAATCTCCTTGGAACCACAAAACTATGGGTAAAATATCATAAAAACATCTATAAAACATGAAAATGACATGAGATCTCAAACATATATCTTCTCCTACAGTCATTGTAAATTGCCCTAGAACTCAAAAACCGTGGGCAATAGCTCATGGAAACGGTCCTATATCACGAAAATAACGAGTTTGTTGTCATATATCTCAAATATATACCTGGTCTTGTTGGTCGTAAAAATCGCCCAGCAACACCAAAACAATGGGAAATAGCTCATGAAAACGGTCATAAAGTGCAAAAATAATGAGTGTTTTCTCATAACTCGCAAAACATGTATCGGGTCTTGCAATCATTGTAAATATCCCTAAAACCCAAAAAATATGAGCAATATCTCATGAAAACATCCATGAAACACGAGAACGACACGTTTTTGTCATAACTCTCAAACATCTATCAGGAGTTATGGTCGTTGTAAATAACCCAAGAACAACAAAACGGTGGGCAATAGCTCATGAAATTGGCCATAAAACGCAAAAAATGACCACTTTTTGCTCATACTCTTAAACATGTTTTTGGTCTTATGGGCCACGAAAATCGCCTTGGAACCCCAAAAATGTGGGCAAAAGCTCATAAAACGGCAATAAAACATGAAAACGACGAGTTTTTGGTCATGACTCTCAAACATGAATCGGGTCTTATAGTCGTTGTAAATTTTCCTCGAATCCCAAAACTGTGGGAAATAGCTCATGAAAACAGGCATAAAATGCAAAAAAATGGCCACTTTTTGGTCATATCTCTTAAACATGTATTGGGTCTTACGGTCGTTGTAAATTGTCCTTGAACCCCAAAACTGTGGGCAATAGCTCATGAAAACGGCCATAAAATGTGAAAATGCCCACTTTTTGGTCATATCACTCAAACATGTATCTGTTTTACGGGCCACGAAAATCGCCTTGGAACCTCAAAACTGTGGGCAATTTCTCATAAAAATGCCCATAAAACATGAAAACGATGAGTTTTTGGTCATAACTCTCAAACATGTATCAGGTCTTAAGATCGTTGTAAATTGTCTCGAATCCCAAAACTCTGGGCAATAGCTCATGAAAACGGCCGTAAAACACGAAAACGATGAGTTTTTGGTCATATCTCCCAAACATATATTGGGTCTTACGGGCCACGAAAATCGCCTTCGAACACAGAAATGTGGGAAATTGCTCATGAAAATGGTCATAAATCGCAAGAGATGTGTCGGGTCTTACGGTCATTGTAAATAGCCCTAGAAACCCAAAACTGTGGGCGATAGCTCATGAGAACGGCATAAAACGCGAATACCACGAGTGTTGGTCATAACTCGCAAGTACTATATCGTGTCTTATGGTCGTTATAAATATCCGTCGAACCTAGTAAATAGCTAATGAAAATGATCATAAAACGAAAAACGACAAGTTTTTTTCATAACTTTGAAAAATGTATCGGTCTTATGGGCATTGTAAATAGCCCTAGAACCCCCAAAATTTGGAAATAGCTCATGACAATGACCATAAAATATGAAAATTTGGACGTTTGGTCATATCTCTCAAACATCTATCAGGTCTTATGGCCGCTCTAAATCACCCTAGAACCCAAAATTTTTGTCAATAGCACATTAAATGGCCATAAAACATAAACACGACGAGTTTTTTCAGAGCTCTCAAAGATGACTCATGACTTACGGTCATTGGAAATAGCTATGGAACTCTAAAAAATGTGGGCAATTGCTCATCAAAACTGCCATAAAATAAAAAACGACTACTTTTTGGTCATATGTAGCAAAACATGTATATGGTCTTATGGTCATTGTAAATAGCCCTGCAACCCCAAAAAGTGTGAGCAATAGCTCATGAAAACAACCATATATCGCGAAAACGAAGAGTTTTGGGTCAAATATCTCAATCTTGTATTAAGTCCGACGGGCCAAGAAATATCCTTGGAAACCCAAAACAGTGGGCAATAGCTCACGAAAACGGCCATATAACACGAAAACTACGAGTGTTTTGGTCATAACTCTCAAACATGTATCGGGTCCTACAGTCGTTGTAAATTGCCCTGCAACCCCAAAACTGTGGGAATAGCTCATGAAAACGGCTATAGAACACGAAAACGACGAGTTTTTATCATAACTCGCAAAACATGGTCATTGTAAATAGCACTAGAACACAAAAAAATGTGGGCAATAGCTCATGAAAACAACCATCCAACACGAAAATGATGAGTTTTTGGTCATATCTCTCAAACATATATCGGGTCTTACGGTCCACCCAGATCGCCCTGGAACCTCCAAACCGTGGGCAATAGCACATGAAAATGGACATAAAACGGGAAACTAGGAGTTTTTCTAATAACTCTAAACATGTACTCCCTCCGTTTCAAAATATAATATGTTTTAGGCTTGTGAAGAAAATGAATCTCGACTTGTTTTAGTATGTAGATTCATTCCAAAGTTGAGTGAACCTACATACTAAAAGAAGTCTAGATTCATTTTCTTCACAAACCTAAAACATCTTATATTTTGAAATGGAGGGAGTATCGGGATTTATGGTCATTGTAAATAGCGCTGGAACCCCAAAACTATGGGCAATAGCTAATCAAAATGGCCATAAAATGTGAAAACGACCACTTTTTGGTCATATCTCTCAAACATGTATCTGGTCTTATGGGCCACAAAAATCTCCTCAGAACCACAAAAATGTGGGCAATATCTCATAAAAACATCCATAAAACATGAAAATGACAAGTTTTTGTCATAACTCTCAAACAGATATCGTCTCCTACAGTCATTGTAAATTGCCCTAGAACTCAAAATCCATGAGCAATAGATCATGAAAACGGCCTTATAAAGCAAAAACAACGAGTTTGTTGTCATATCTCTCAAATATATACCGGGTCTAGTGGGTCTTGCAAATCGCCCCGGAACACCAAAACTATGGGCAATAGCTCATGAAAACTGTCATAAAATGTGAAATAACGAGTGTTTTGTCACAACTCGCAAAACATGTATCGGGTCTTGCAATCATTGTAAATATCCCTAGAACCCCAAAATGGTGAGCAATATCTCATGAAAATGGCCATAAAACACGAGAACGACAAGTTTTTGTCATAACTCTCAAACATCTATCAGGAGTTATGGTCATTGTAATTAGCCCGAGAACACCAAAACTGTGGGCAATAGCTCATGAAAACAACCATAAAACGCAAACATGACCACTTTTTGATCATACTCTCAAACCTGTTTCTGGTCTTACGGGCCTCGAAAACCGCCTTGAAAAAATACGGGCAAAAGTTCATAAAAACGGCGATAAAACACGAAAACGACTAGTTTTTGGTCATAACTCTCAAACATGTCTCTCAAATTTTCCTCGTATCCCAAAACTGTGGGAAATAGCTCATGAAAACAGGCATAAAATGCAAAAAATAGCAACTTTTTGGTCATATCTCTCAAACATGGATCTGGTCTTACGATCACTGTAAATTGTCCTCGAAACCGAAACTATGGGGAATGGCTCATGAAAACAGCCATCAAACGCGAAAATGACCACTTTTTTGGTCATATCTCTGAAACATGTATTGGGTCTTACTATCATTGTAAATTGTCCTTGAACCCCAAAACTGTGGGCAATAGCTCATGAAAGCGGCCATAAAATGTGAAAATGGCCACTTTTTGGTCATATCTCTCAAACATGTATCTGGTCTTACGGGTCACAAAATCGCCTTGGACCTCAAAACTATGGGCAATAGCTCATGAAAATTGCCATAAAATGTGAAAATGGCCACTTTTTGGCCATATTTGTAAAACATGTATCTGGTCTTACGGGTCACGAAAATCTCCTTGGATCACAAAACTATGGACAATAGCTCTCAAACATGTATCAGGTCTTAAGATCGTTATAAATTTTCTTGAACCCCAAAACTATGGGCAATAGCTCATGAAAACGACCATAAAATACAAAAACGATGATTTTTTGGTCATATCTCCCAAACATATATTGGGTATTACGGGCCATGAAAATCGCCTTGGAACGTAAAAATGTGGGAAATTGCTCATGAAAACGGCCATAAAACCCGAGAACGACGAGTGTTTGGTCATAAATCTTAAGAGATGTGTCGGGTCTTACGGTCATTGTAAATATCCCTAGAAACCCAAAACTATGGGCAATAGCTCATGAGAATGGCATAAAACCCGAATACCACGAGTGTTGGTCATAACTCGCAAGTACTATATCGGGTCTTATGGTCGTTATAAATATCCGTGGAACCTAGTCAACAACTATGAAAATGATCATAAAACGCAAAAATGACAAGTTTTTCATAACTCTTAAAAATGTATCGGGTCTTATGGGCAATATAAATAGCCCTATAACCACAAAAATTGGGCAATAGCTCATGACAACGACCATAAAATACGAAATGGCGACTTTTGGTCATATCTCTCAAACATCTAACGGGTCTTACGGTCGCTCTAAATCTCCATAGAACCCTAAAACTTTGGTCAATAGCACATTAAAAGGCTATAAAACACAAACACGACGAGTTTTTTCAAAACTCTCAAACATGTATCGTGACTTACGGTCGTTGTAAATAGCTCTGGAACTCAAACAAATGTGGGCAATTTGTAACGCCCCCGAATCGGGTCTATGCAGATCTCAGCATTTCCGCCAAAATCCGCATAGAAGCGATTCAAAGACGCCCACCAGACACTTTAGTGTGGGTTGGATTTGAATACAAGTAGTTACATCACAGTAGTTTACAACAGAGTCCACAAGAACTTATATATACAACAACGACACAACGAGTCAAGAATACAAAAGGTATAATATGAAGATACAACTCTAGAAGAAAGTAAGATAGTATCCGAGTATGGACGAGATCCAAATGGGACTAAGAGTCCTGAAGAATAACCAAGCGGTGTCCATAACCCTGCTCTTCAAAACTACCATAAAATACGAAAACGACCACTTTTTGGTCATATCCAGAAAAACATGTATATGGTCTTATGGTCATTGTAAATATCCCTGCAACCCCAAAAAGCGTGAGCAATAGCTCATGAAAACAGCCATATATAGCGAAAACGATGAGTTTTTGGTCATATATCTCAAACATGTATTAAGTCTGACGAGCCATGGAAATATCCTTGGAACCCCAAAACAGTGGGCAATAGCTCACGAAAACGGCCATATAACACGAAAACTACGAGTTTTTTGTTCATAACTCTCAAACATGTAACGGGTCTTATAGTCATTGTAAATTTTCCTCGAATCCCAAAACTGTGGAAAATAGCTCATGAAAATCGGCATAAAACGCAAAAAATGGCAAATTTTTGGTCATATCTCTCAAACATGGATATGTTCTTACAGTGATTTTAAATTTTCATCGAAACCCAAACTGTGGGCAATGGCTCATGAAGACATCCATCAAACGCGAAAATGACCACTTTTTTGTCATATCTCTCAAACATGTATTGGGTTGTCCTTGAACCCCAAAATTGTGGGAAATAGCTCATGAAAACGGCCATAAAATGTGAAAATGTCCACTTTTTGGTCATATCTCAAACATGTAAGACATGTTTTTGGTCATATATCTCAAACATGTATTAAGTCTGACGGGCCATGAAAATTGCCCTGGAACCCCAAAAATGCGGGCAAAAGCTCATAAAAACGGCGATAAAACACGAAAACGACAAGTTTTTTTGGTCATAACTCTCAAACTTGTATCCGTCTTATGGTCGTTGTAAATTCCCCTGCAAGCCCTAAACTCTAGGAAATACCTCATGTAAATGACCTTAAAACATGAAAACAAATAGTTTTAGTCATAACTCGCAAAACATGTTCATTTTGAATAGCCCTAGAACCCAAAAAATGTGGTCAATAGCTCATGAAAACAACCATCAAATACGAAAACGATGTTTTTTTGGTCATATCTCTCAAACATATATCGGGTCTTACAGTCTACCCAGATTGCCCTGGAACCCCCAAACTGTGGGCAATAGCACATGAAAATGGAAATAAAACATGAAAACAACAAGTTTTTGTAATAACTCTAAAATATCTATCGGGAGTTACACTCATTGTAAATAGCTCTGGAACCTTAAAACTGTGGGCAATAGCTCGTGAAAACGGCCATAAAATGCGAAAACGACCAATTTTTGGTCATATCTCTCACACATGTATATATTCTTACGGGCCACAAAAATCTCCTTGGAACCACAAAACTGTGGGCAATATGTCATGAAAATGGCCATAAAACATGAAAATGACAAGTTTTTTTGTCACAACACTCAAACATGTATCGGCTCCTATGGTCATTGTAAATTGACCTGGGACTCAAAAGTTGTGGGCAATAGCTCATGAAAACGGCCTTATAACATGAAAACAATAAGTTTGTTGTCATATCTGTCAAATATATACCGAGTCTTATGGGCCTTGCAAATCGCCCCGGAACACCAAAACTATGGGAAATAGCTCATGAAAACGGTCATAAAATGTGAATATAACGAGTGTTTTGTCATAACTCGCAAAACATGTTTTGGGTTTTACAGTCATTGTAAATAACTCTAGAACTCCAAAACTATTAGCAATAACTCATGAAAACAACCATAAAACAAGAGAACAACAAGTTTTTGTCGTACCTCCCAAACATCTATCAAGAGTTACAATTGTTGGAAATAGCCCGAGGACACCAAATAATTGTGGGCAATAGCTCATGAAAACGGCCATAAAGCGCAAAAAATGACCACTTTATCTCATACTCTCAAACATGTTTCTGGTCTTTACCGTCATTGTAAATTGTCCTCAAAACCCAAAAGTGTGGGCAATAGCTCATGAAAACAGCCATCAAACGCAAAAACGACCACTTTTTGGTCATATCTCTCAAATATGTATTGGGTCTTACGGTCATTGTAAATTGTCCTTGAACCCCAAACCTATGGTTAATAGCTCATAAAAACGGCCATAAAATGTGAAAATGACCAGTTTTTGGTCATATCTCTCAAACATGTATCTGGTCTTACGGGCCACGAAAATCTCCATGGTACCCCAAAACTATGGGCAATTGCTCATAAAAATGGCCATAAAACATGAAAACGATGAGTTTTTGTTCATAACTTTCAAACATGTATCAGGTCTTACGGTTATTGTAAATTGCCTGGAACACCAAAATTGTGGGCAATAGCTCATGAAAATGGCCATAAAACACGAAAATGTTGAGTTTTTGGTCATATCTCCCAAAGTTATATTGGGTCTTACGATCCATGAAAATCGCCTTAGAACACAAAAATGTGGGAAATTGCTCATGAAAACGGTCATAAAACACGAGAACGATGAGTGTTTATTCATAAATCGCAAGACATGTGTCGGGTCTTGTGGTCATTATAAATAGCCCTGGAACCCCAAAACTGTGGGCAATAGCTCATGAAAACGGCATAAAACGCGAAAACCACAAGTTTTGTCATAACTCTTAAACATGTATCGGGTCTTATGGTCATCGTAAATAGCCCTAGAACCCCAAAACTTAGTTAATAGCTCATGAAAACGACCATAAATACGAAAATTGCGAGTTTTTGGTCATATCTCTCAAACATCTATCGGGTCTTACGCTCTCTCGAAATTGCCTTGGAACCCTAAAACTTTGGTCAATAGCACATTAAACGGCCATTAAACACAAAAATGACGAGTCTTAAAAACCTATCGGGTCGTAAAAATGGTCAATAGCTCATGAAAATGACCATAAAACACGAAAATGACAATTTTTTCATAACTCTTAAAAAGGTATAGGGTCTTATGGTCATTATAATTAGCCCTAGAACCCCAAAAATTGGGCATTAGCTCATGAAAACAACCATAAAATATGAAAATGGCAAGTTTTTGGTCATATCTCTCAAACATCTATCGGGTCTTACGGTCGCTCTAAATCGCCCTGGAACCCTAAAAATTTGGTCAATAGCACATTGAACGGCCATAAGACGCAAAAATGACGAGTTATTCAGAACTCTCGAACATGTATCGTGACTTATGGTCGTTGTAAATAGCCTTGGAACTAAAAAATGTGGGCCATTTCTCATGAAAACTGCCATAAAATGACCACTTTTTGGTCATATCCCTCAAAACATGTATATGGTCTGTGTGGTCATTGTAAACATCCATGGGACCCCAAAACCGTGAGCAATAGCTCATGAAACCGGCCATAACTCGCGAAAACGACGAGTTTTTGGTAATATATCTCAAACATGTATTAATTCTGACGGGCCATGCAAATCTCCTTGTGTGGCATCCCGCAAAACCACTACTAGAAAATCGCTTTGTATTAGTGCATTGCATCGTCATCATCATGCATTGTTTGCTAAAACTATTTTTTTTGCAAACCCCGATTTGTTTTCCAAACGCCCCATCTTTATTCAAACGCCAAACCCCGGATGCAACCGGATATTTTGTTGTCAAAAACTATTTGCAAAATCCGTCGCGATCAATTAAAAGTATTAAATATTTTTGGTGCGGGGCAGTCGAACGGGCCGATTGACCCGAACGACCGCCCCAGAAATAAAACGGTCCAGCTATACCCGCCCTTCTAAATCCTATTCCTACCAGAGAATATACCCACCCTCCTTGGCCACCTCACCCTGACCACTCCCCTCGCGCCACATCACCCTCTCCCTCCCCTCTAGCCTATCAAAATCTGCCACGTCACTCCCTCACCCCTCTTTTCTCTCTCTCTCCTTTTCCCCCCACTCAAACCTCTCTTAGCCACACACACGCCCTACACCAGCAAGCCCCGCACCCGTTCCACCACCTCCCTGGTCCATGCGGGACCCGTTTTTCCTGGCCGCTTGCCCCCCCCTGGCCCACCGCGTCTGCCTCCCCCACGCAACCTTCCTCTTCCTCGGCTCGCCATCCTCCTCTGCCCAACACGCAACCGCCAGCGCGCCTCCTCTCTCTCCCGCTCAGGCCGCCCCGCCGCCCTCGCTACCTACTCCCGCCGCCGGACCCCCCAGTACTTCCATCGCCACCAGCCCCAGGCCTCACTCACCTCACCTCGCCTGAGCCTGGCCCCTCCGCGCCGGGCCTCACCCTCCCCTCGCCGGACCGCCTCACCGCCGTTCCCCGTCGACGCGTGCGCTCCTCCCCCGCCTCCGAGCGACCCCAGCAGGACCCCCGCACTCCGCCCGAGCCCCTCCTCCACCTCCGGCGGTCTCCCTCGCCGGCGCCCGCGCGAGTCCGGTCGCCGCCGCTCCGCCACGACGCGCTCCGCCGCTGCGCTGCCGCGACCTCCACGCTATCCACCGCCGAGCTCTCGCCGTCCTTCCCGCCTCCGCGCCGCGCCGCCGCCGCCGGCGAGCCTCGCCTCCGTCTGCCGCCACTGCGTTTCACTCGCGCCACCGCCCCGCCGCGGCTCCTCCGCAGCAGTTTCTCCGCCTCAGGCTCGCCGCTGCCAGATCCGCGCCGGGCCCCTCGCCTGCGTCCGTCGACCCGCCGAAAGCACCCGCTTCGCCGCGACCACCTTCTCCTCGCCGCCGTTCCACCGCGACGGAAGCCGCCGCCGCCGCCCGCGTCGGTCGCCGCCAAGGCCCGAGCATCCCCACCGCCGAGCCGCCCCGGCAGCTCTCCAGCGCGCCCCCGCATCATCCTCTGCAGCTGCTGCCTCCGCCCGGTCCTCCCCCTCGCCGTGGACCGTCGCGTGACATGGGTTCCGAGCCTTCCGCTCGAGTCGTCCCTGCCTCTGCCGCGCACGGTCCTGGACCCGTCCTCGTCTCCGACCGGAAGGCCTCTGCTGCTACAGCGTGCAGTGGCATGCGTTTCGTGCTGATGTTGCTAGTTTTGGTTAAGGAACAAGCGGTGGTGATGTGTTGTTGTGCATGTTGCACCGATGGTGTTGTCGTGCCTAGCTTTCAAGTCCTGTCTCGACAAGATCTTCCGGGTGCTAACGGCGCGAACGCACGGTACCCCTAGGCCTCCAACATGGTGCGACAAGTACTTCTACCGAGCATCAAACCGGACCCTCGACACGCCAAGGCCTACGTCACGGATCCGAAAGCCCCGAACTCGAGGATCCGCAGCCCGAGTCATGATCGCCTTCCGAACGCCAAGACCGAACCTCGCCGAACCTCAAGTGTCCCGCCAAGATCGTCATCGACAACGGAACCAAGACCGGACCCACGGGACGACATGTTCTTCACCCCAAGGGCGGCAAGGCTCTCTTCATGGATTTCGGACCCCGACATCGGACGACAAGATCATCGTCTTAGAACCGAAGTCCACACGGGACGACAAGTACTCCAACATGGACCCGGTTGAAGCAACCACGAAGACAGTAAACGCGACAAGTACTTCCCCGATCCGAGGACCCTAACCCCTAAGTCCGAGAACGTTCCGTCGGACCCTGAACCCCGAGACCGGACCCCGAACCCCGGGACCCCAAGATCGTCGAGGCCCCTAATGTGTGACCCCTTTTCCTCAAACCCTATTTTATAACATAACAACTTGTTGCATGCTTAATTGTCCTCTCGCATGCATATCTGTGGTTTGGGGGCCTTATGCCGATTCACCTAATAATTAAATATGGGGCCCATATGCGGGCAAATCTAGCCTTATATTGGCCTCATTTGAACTTGTGTAGAACGGTATCTTATCTTGCCTTGTTATAACAACATTTAAATTGCGGGTCTTCTAAATAACATGAACCACCTAATAAATTGTCGGGACCCCGGTTCCGCTTAATATGACCTAATTGCATCGCACCTTGCCATGTCATTCATCATACATGCATCATGCCGATCTTCTGCCGTTTTATTAAATATCGCATCCGGTGTTTCTTCTAGTGTGTTGCTTCTTCGCGGATAAGGCCGTTGAGTTGATGTGAGCTTCGCCCCGATCTTCGGATGAACCCTTCGACCATGTTTTCAGGCGAGCATCTCCCCCTTTCTACCTATCTTACTTTTATAGTCTTTATTCCCTCCTGTTGATCTTTTGCTATCTGTGTTGCGATGCTATAGTTCCCGTACCTGTGATATTCCCTACAGCCTTATATTGCCATGGACACATCCTATTACCTGTTGTTTGGTAGATAGTTGGACTTGCGCGTCGTAGTTGCTTGCTCAAGTGCTGATGTGTGTCGTCATATGCCACGCTTCGATGTATTGCCGCATGTTGATGTTGGAGATGTTTCTAGTTTTACTTATCGTCACTTTAATTTTTGTTTAACAACTAAAATTGATAAGCGAGGCATCGGTGGGTGATAGATAATATTTGGTTTCAACGCCCACTTGTGTCCCGTGAAGACCCCGAGTACTTGATAATTGCTCCTTGATTTTATGCGCTATCCACATCCGGAGGTATATGGGACCCCCGAGCGAGCTTGATTCATTCTTATTTCTTGGGGCCACAAACTAGTTTGAGGTTTTATTTACGATCCTGTACTTATGCCATGTTTACCGCTTTATTTACGATTGTCGCACACCTGCATCGTTAGGATCGGAATGTTTACGCTGTCGACAAGCCCAGCCACACTTTCGGTTCCCACCGCCATACCATTTTCGCAACCTTGAGGCCGCCGAGCTTGCTTACTCCGCTATGCGATTCTACTCAAAGGGTGGCCCCAAATAATTCTGAATCCTGTGATTGTTCATCGTGAAAGCCTCGTTGGGTTTTGATTTGGTTTTTCCGAGGTTGATCGAAATGTGTTGCTATTGGTGCACCCCGGGTAAAACTTTCGAAAGCCGTGTCCACGGATATGGACGACTTGGAGCACGATTCTCGATCATAGACAAGCATAACTAAAGTTTACTGCTATAAATTTGACTTATAATGACTAGTAATCAGCTTCACTATAACGGAATGGCTAATTAATACTGCCCACAATTGCTTGTTTGGTCGCCGTTTGCGACAATTATACCTGACTAGTAAATCTTGCAACTACAACGGAATGGCTGAATAAAAGTACCAACAACTGCTGGGTTTTTGGGTTATCTCATGATAAATGTATATGACTAGTAAGTGTTGCCACTATCACGGAATGGTTAACTAAAAGTGCCCACTGCTTACTTTACCAGGACGATTATCTAAACCTGACTAGTAAAGTACCACAACTATAACCGAATAAGTAAAACTGCCAACGGTGTGAGTACCTCGGTTGACTTCCTCGATTGGTCTCGAGGGGGAAACGCCAGGATGGGTTTGTTTGATGATAGTATCATGTTGGATCCGAATAGGTTTTTCTCACCCCTCTCTGATAACCGCCAGTTGTATCGAGTCTCTATAGGTTGTTTAGTGCATGCTGCCGCTGCCGCTCAGTCCACCATACCTATGTAGGCGAGGACCGCCGAATTCTAGCCTCGCTGCAATCGGGCCTCAAGATCGACGCTCCTTCTTTTTCCTTTGCCCTTTGCCGGAACCCCTTTTGTTTAAGCAGGTTTTGAGATCGACGCCGTTAGCAGGGTTACCCTTCCGGCTTGGCCTGGGCAGGGTTATGGACGCCATTGGTTATTCTTCAGGGCTCTTAGCCCCATTTGCATCTTGTCCGTAGTCGGACGCTCTATCATTTTCAAGGTGATTTGGATCTTTGTGTAATATATTCGTATTCTTGACTCTTTGAGTCGCTGTTATATATCTGCTCTGTGGGTCCCATCGAGGACCGTTGTGTAATGTTATTACTGCTTTCCACCGCGAAAGTGCCTGGTGGGCACCTTTGAATCGTTTCTATGCGGGTTTGGCGAATTTTGTTCAAACTTGCATAGGTCCGATTCTGAGGGTGTTACAGAGTGGTATCAGAGCTCAGCAGTTGCGATACCCCACAAGTCCAACCTGTAGGATAACCTAGCTAACGGCCGAAGTAGAGTGTCAAAACTATTTTGCAAAATCGGTTGGATAGTTCTGACTAGGTCTGGTTTTACTCCTTACCCCTCTGCTGATCTCCTCTTACCTCTACGTGTTTTGAATCCGCTCTCCTCTCTCTCTTCGAGTCCAGGAATTCTCGTGGTTGGGTTTCCGTCGTACCTTCAGGGTTTCGTTTCTCCCTTTTTGTAACGGAGGTGCTTCGATCATCAATCTGCAACTTGTCAGTTGTACCCTTCCTCCAATCTTTCGTTCTTGAGCTCTTTATCCATCTGTGTTCCTTGCTGGATGTCAGTGTCGTTGAAAAACATATGAGAAGGACGAGCTTTGGTGAAGTTGGAGTATACCTTGAGCATGTGTTGTTCATGCCAATGGAACCACCGCGAAACCTAATCATTGTGCCTTTCATACGATTCTGCTGGCATCATCCTTTTGTTCCGGATACCGCCTATGAAGATCTCAGTCTAAATCTCGAGAGTTGAGTTGCCTGATTCTCCTACCCATGTATAGAGCTGATAGTTGGGACCGGGATGGACTGATCACCCTACCCGACTCTCACTGTTCGCTCTGTACATCGAACTGGTGGATCAATGTAACTTTTCCCTCTTCTGGTGGAAGTTAGAGGTGGCCTTACCTTCAGCTTCGTCCTTTGTTTCCCCGGAGTGTTCTCTCGACGATCAGGAGCAACAACCCCTTGTTGGTGGTGTCGACGTTTTCAAGATGGAGGATGAACTCTTGTTAGTGGTGTCGCGAGGATCTACACGAGGCGCGAAGGATCAGACCGCCGACCTTCCTTCCGGTACCATGAGGCGGATCTCGAGGGCGAGATCCATTGTTAGTGGTGTCGAATTGTGGCATCCCGCAAAACCACTACTAGAAAATCGCTTTGTATTAGTGCATTGCATCGTCATCATCATGCATTGTTTGCTAAAACTATTTTTTTTTGCAAACCCCGATTTGTTTTCCAAACGCCCCATCTTTATTCAAACGCCAAACCCCGGATGCAACCGAATATTTTGTTGTCAAAAACTATTTGCAAAATCCGTCGCGATCAATTAAAAGTATTAAATATTTTTGTTGCGGGGCAGTCGAACGGGCCGATTGACCCGAACGACCGCCCCAGAAATAAAACGGTCCAGCTATACCCGCCCTTCTAAATCCTATTCCTACCAGAGAATATACCCACCCTCCTTGGCCACCTCACCCTGACCACTCCCCTCGCGCCACATCACCCTCTCCCTCCCCTCTAGCCTATCAAAATCAGCCACGTCACTCCCTCACCCCTCTTTTCTCTCTCTCTCCTTTCCCCCCCACTCAAACCTCTCTTAGCCACACACACGCCCTACACCCGCAAGCCCCGCACCCGTTCCACCACCTCCCTGGTCCATGCGGGACCCGTTTTTCCTGGCCGCTTGCCCCACCGCGTCGCCTCCCCACGCAACCTTCCTCTTCCTCGGCTCGCCATCCTCCTCGCCCAACACGCAACCGCCAAGCGCCTCTCTCTCTCAGGCCGCCCGCCGCCACCTACTCCCGCCCGGACCCCCAAGATTCCATCGCCACCAGCCACGCGCCCCAGGCCCTCACCTCACCTCGCTGAGCTGGCCTCCTCTGGCCTCACCCTCCTCGCCGGACACCGCCGCCGTTCCCGTCGCCGACGTGCGCTCCTCCCCGCCTCCGGCGACCCAGCAGGACCCCGCCTCCTTGAGCCCCTCCTCCACCTCCGGCGGTCTCCCTCGGCGCCACTGAGTCCGCCGCCGCCGCCACACGACGCGCCCGCCTGACGCTACCGGCCGCGACCTCCACGCTATCCACCGAGCCCTCTCGCCCTTCCCGCCTCATGAAGCCTCCGCCGCTGCCCAGCGAGCCTCGCCTCCGTCCGTCGCCACTGTGCCCCACCTTCACCGCCCCGCGAAGCTCCTCCCGCAGCAGCCTCCTCCGCCCAGGCTCGCCGCTGCCAGATCTCGCCCGGCCCCTCGCCGCGTCCGTCGACCTCGCCGCCAGCACTTGCCGGCCGCCGACCACCCTTCTCGCCGCCGTTCCACCATGACGGAAGCCGCCGCCGCCCGCTTGCCGGTCGCCAAGGCCCGAGCATCCCACCGAGCCGCCCGGCAGCTTCCAGCCCGCATCATCCTCTGCAGCTGCCGCCCGTCCTCCCCTCGCCGTGGACCGTCGTGACATGGGTTCCGAGCCTTCCGAAGTCGCCCCTCGCCTCGCCACAGACGGTCCTCGACTCGCCTCCGACCGGAAGGCCTCTGCTGCTACAGCGTGCAGTGGCATGCGTTTCGTGCTGATGTTGCTAGTTTTGGTTAAGGAACAAGCGGTGGTGATGTGTTGTTGTGCATGTTGCACCGATGGTGTTGTCGTGCCTAGCTTTCAAGTCCTGTCTCGACAAGATCTTCCGGGTGCTAACGGCGCGAACGCACGGTACCCCTAGGCCTCCAACATGGTGCGACAAGTACTTCTACCGAGCATCAAACCGGACCCTCGACACGCCAAGGCCTACGTCACGGATCCGAAAGCCCCGAACTCGAGGATCCGCAGCCCGAGTCATGATCGCCTTCCCGGAACGCCAAGACCCGAACCCTGTCGAACCCTCGAAGTGTCCCGCCAAGATCGTCATCGACAACGGAACCAAGACCGGACCCACGAGACGACATGTTCTTCACCCCAAGGGCGGCAAGGCTCTCTTCATGGATTTCGGACCCCGACATCGGACGACAAGATCATCGTCTTAGAACCAAAGGCCACACGGGACGACAAGTACTCCAACATGGACCCGGTTGAAGCAACCACGAAGACAGTAAACGCGACAAGTACTTCCCCTATCCGAGGACCCTAACCCCTAAGTCCGAGAACGTTCCATCGGACCCTGAACCCCGAGACCGGACCCCGAACCCCGGGACCCCAAGATCGTCGAGGCCCCTAATGTGTGACCCCTTTTCCTCAAACCCTATTTTATAACATAACAACTTGTTGCATGCTTAATTGTCCTCTCGCATGCATATCTGTGGTTTGGGGGCCTTATGCCGATTTACCTAATAATTAAATATGGGGCCCATATGCGGGCAAATCTAGCCTTATATTGGCCTCATTTGAACTTGTGTAGCGAACCGGTATCTTATCTTGCCTTGTTATAACAACATTTAAATTGCGGGTCTTCTAAATAACATGAACCACCTAATAAATTGTCGGGACCCCGGTTCCGCTTAATATGACCTAATTGCATCGCACCTTGCCATGTCATTCATCATACATGCATCATGCCGATCTTCTGCCGTTTTATTAAATATCGCATCCGGTGTTTCTTCTTGTGTGTTGCTTCTTCGCGGATAAGGCCGTTGAGTTGATGTGAGCTTCGCCCCGATCTTCGGATGAACCCTTCGACCATGTTTTCAGGCGAGCATCTCCCCCTTTCTACCTATCTTACTTTTATAGTCTTTATTCCCTCCTGTTGATCTTTTGCTATCTGTGTTGCGATGCTATAGTTCCCGTACCTGTGATATTCCCTGCAGCCTTATATTGCCATGGACACATCCTATTACCTGTTGTTTGGTAGATAGTTGGACTTGCGCGTCGTAGTTGCTTGCTCAAGTGCTGATGTGTGTCGTCATATGCCACAGTTGCTGATGTATTGCCGCATGTTGATGTTGGAGATGTTTCTAGTTTTACTTATCGTCACTTTAATTTTTGTTTAACAACTAAAAATTGATAAGCAGAGGCATCGGTGGGTGATAGATAATATTTGGTTTCCGAACGCCCACTTGTGTCCCGTAAGACCCCGAGTACTTGATACCTGTTCCTTGATTTTGCGCGCTATCCACATCCGGGAGGTATATGGGACCCCCGAGCGAGCTTGATTCATTCTTATTTCTTGGGGCCACAAACTAGTTTGAGGTTTTATTTACGATCCTGTACTTATGCCATGTTTACCGCTTTATTTACGACAGCGAGGTCGCATCGCATCTGTTAGGATCGGAATGTTTACGCGGTATCGACAAGCCCAGCCACACTTCGGGTTCCTACCGCCATGACCATTGTCGCAACCTTGAGGCCGCCTCGAGCTTGCTTACTCCGCTTGGATTCTACTCAAAGGGTGGCCCCTGAAATAATTCTGAATCTGTGATTGTTCAGTGAAAGCCTCGTTGGGTTTTGATTTGGTTTTTCCGAGGTTGATCGGCGTGTGTTATTGGTGCACCGCCGGTAAAACTTTCTGAAAGCCGTGTCCGCGGATATGGACGACTTGGAGCACAGTATCTCGATCATAGACAAGCATAACTAAAGTTTACTGCTATAAATTTGACTTATAATGACTAGTAATCAGCTTCACTATAACGGAATGGCTAATTAATACTGCCCACAATTGCTTGTTTGGTCGTCGTTTGCGACAATTATACCTGACTAGTAAATCTTGCAACTACAACGGAATGGCTGAATAAAAGTACCAACAACTGCTGGGTTTTTGGGTTATCTCATGATAAATGTATATGACTAGTAAGTGTTGCCACTATCACGGAATGGTTAACTAAAAGTGCCCACTGCTTACTTTACCAGGACGATTATCTAAACCTGACTAGTAAAGTACCACAACTATAACCGAATAAGTAAAACTGCCAACGGTGTGAGTACCTCGGTTGACTTCCTCGATTGGTCTCGAGGGGGAAACGCCAGGATGGGTTTGTTTGATGATAGTATCATGTTGGATCCGAATAGGTTTTTCTCACCCCTCTCTGATAACCGCCAGTTGTATCGAGTCTCTATAGGTTGTTTAGTGCATCACGCCGCTCGATCCACCATACCTATGTAGGCGAGGACCGCCGAATTCTAGCCTCGCTGCATCGGCCTCAAGATCGACGCTCCTTCTTTTTCCTTTGCCCTTTGTCGGCACCCCTTTTGTTTAAGCAGGTTTTGAGATCGACGCCGTTAGCAGGGTTACCCTTCCGGCTTGGCCTGGGCAGGGTTATGGACGCCATTGGTTATTCTTCAGGGCTCTTAGCCCCATTTGCATCTTGTCCGTAGTCGGACGCTCTATCATTTTCAAGGTGATTTGGATCTTTGTGTAATATATCTGTATTCTTGACTCTTTGAGTCGCTGTTATATATATCTGTTCTGTGGGTCCCATCGAGGACCGTTGTGTAATGTTATTACTTCGTTTTCCACCCGCACGAAAGTGCCTGGTGGGCACCTTTGAATCGTTTCTATGCGGGTTTGGCGAATTTTGTTCAAACTTGCATAGGTCCGATTCTGAGGGTGTTACACCTTGGAAACCAAAACAGTGGGCAATATCTCACGAAAACACGAGTTTTTTGGTCATAACTCTCAAACATGTATCGGATCCTATGGTCGTTGTAAATTGCCCTACAACCCCAAAAATGTGGGCAATAGCTCATGAAAACATCCATAAAACACAAAACCGATGAGTTTTTGTCATAACTCGCAAAACATGGTCATTGTAAATTGCCTTGGAACCCAAAATATGTGGGAAATAGCTCATGAAAACGGCCATCAAACATGAAAACGATGAGTTTTTGGTCATATCTCTTAAAAATATATCGGGTCTTACGTTCCACCCAGATCGCCCTGGAAGCCCCAAAAAACACGAAAATTACGGGCAATAGCTCATGAAAACGGTCATAAAATGCGAAAACAACGAGTGTTTTGTCATAACTCTCAAAACATGTATAGGGTCTTACGGGTATTGTAAATATCCCTAGAACCCCAAAACTGTGAGCAATAGATCATGAAAACTGCCATAAAACGCGAGAACAACAAGATTTTGTCAGAACTCTCAAACATTTATCAGGAGTTACGGTGTTGTATATAGCCCGAGAACCCCAAAAATGTGGAAAATAGCTCATGAAAGCGGCCATAAAACGCGAAAACGACAAGTTTTTCGTCATAACTCTCAAACATGTATCGGCTCCTACAGTCTTCTTAAATTTCCCTAGAACCCCAAAAATGTGGGCAATACCTTATGAAAATGGCCTTAAAGCACGAAAACAACAAGTTTTTTGTCATAAGTCTCAAACATGAATTAGGTCTTATAGTCATTGTAAATTTTCCTTGAATCCCAAAACTATGGGAAATAGCTCATGAAAATGGTCATAAAATGCGAAAACAAGAGTGTTTTGTCATAACTCTCAAAACATGTATATGGTATTACAGTCATTGTAAATAGCCCTAGAACCCCAAAACTGTGAGAAATAGATCATGAAAACTGCCATAAAACGCGAGAACGACAAGCTTTTGTCAGAACTCTCAAACATTTATCAGGAGTTGTGGTCATTGTAAATAGCCCGAGAACTCCAAAACTGTGGGCAATAGCTCATGAAAGCGGCCATAAAAAGCGAAAACGACAAGTTTTTCATTATAACTCTCAAACATGTATCGGCTCCTACGGTCTTTTTAAAATGCCCTGGAACTCCAAAACTATGGGCAATAGCTCATTAAAATGGCCTTAAAACACGAAAATAACAAGTTTGTTCGTCATACCTCTAAAACATATGTCGGGTCTTATGGGTCGTGCAAATCGCCCTGTAACACCAAAACTATGGGCAATAGCTCATGAAAACGGTCATAAAATGTGAAAACAATGAGTGTTTTTTCATAACTCCCAAAACATGTATAGGGTCTTACGGTCATTGTAAATAGCCCTAGAACCCTAAAACTGTGAGCAATAGCTCATGAAAACTGCCATAAAACGCGAGAACGACAAGCTTTTGTCAGAACTATCAAACATTTGTCAGGAGTTACGGTCGTTGTATATAGACCGAGAACCCCAAAACTGTTGGCAATAGCTCATGAAAGTGGCCATAAAACGCAAAACCGACAAGTTTTTCGTCATAACTCTCAAACATGTAACGGCTCCTATGGTCTTTTTAAATTGCCCTAGAACCCCAAAACTATGGACAATAGCACATGAAAATGGCCTTAAAACACGAAAACAATGAGATTTTATCAGAACTCTAAAACATTTATTTAGAGTTACGGTTATTGTAAATTGCCCGAGAACACCCAAACCATAGGCAATAGCACATAAAGAATGGCCATAAGTCGCGAAAACGACGAATTTTTGTAATAACTCTAAAACACGTGTTGGTAGTTACGGTCGTTGTAAATAGCCCTGAAACCCAAAAATTGTCGGCAATAGCTCATGAAAACAGCCACAAAACAAGAAAACGACCACTTTTTGGCCATCTCTCTCAAACATGTATCAGGTCTTACAGGACAAAAAAATCTCCTTGGAACCACAAAACTATGGGAATAGCTCATAAAAAGGGCCATAAAAAATGAAAACAACGAGTTTTTCATCATAACTCTCAAACATGTATCGGTTCCTACGGTCTTTTTAAATTGCCCTAGAACTCCAAAACTGTGGGCAATAGCTCATGAAAATGGCCTTAAAACACGAAAACAACGAGTTTGAGGTTATGGGTCGTGCAAATCGACCTGTAACACCAAAACTATGGGCAATAGCTCATGAAAACGGTCATAAAATGCGAAAACAATGAGGGTTTTATCATAACTCGCAAAACATGTATCGCGTCTTACGGTCATTGTAAATAGCCCTAGAACCCCAAAACTGTGAGCAATAGCTCATGAAAACTGCCATAAAACGCGAGAACAACAAGATTTTGTCATAACTCTCAAAAACATTTATCAGGAGTTTTGGTCTTTGTAAATAGCCCGAGAACCCCAAAACTCTGGGTAATAGCTCATGAAAGCGGCCATAAAACGCAAAAATGAACACTTTTTGCTCGTACTTTCAAACATGTATTTGGTCTTACGGGCCACAAAAATCGCCTTGGAACCCCAAAAATGTGGGCAATTGCTCGTGAAAAAGGCCATAAATCACGAAAACAATGAATTTTTGGTCAGACCTCCCAAACATATATTGGGTCTTACGGGCCACGAAAATCTCCTTGGAATGCAGAAATGTGGGCAATTGCTCATGAAAACAGCCATAAAACACGAAAATCACGAGTGTTTAGTCATCACTCGTAAGACATGTATCGGGTCTTAGGGTCATTGTAAATATCCCTAGAACCCCAAAACAATGGGAAATAGCTCATGAAAACGGCCATAAAACGCGAAAACCACGAGGGTTTGGTCATAACTCGTGAAATATGTATTGGGTCTTATGGTAGTTTTAAATATCCCTAGAAACCCAAAACATGTATCGGCTCCTACGGTCTTTTTAAATTTCCCAAGAACCCCAAAACTATGGGAAATAGCTCATGAAAATGGCCTTAAAACACGAAAACAACGAGTTTTTTGTCATACCTCTAAAACATATATCGGGTCTTATGGGCCATACAAATTGCCCTGTAACACCGAAACTATGGGCAATAACTCGTGAAAACGGTCATAAAACGCGAAAACAACAAGGGTTTTCTCATAACTCTCAAACATTTATCAGGAATTATGGTCGTTGTAAATATCCCGAGAACCCCAAAACTTTAGGTAATAGATCATGAAAGCGGCCATAAAACGCAAAAATGACCACTTTTTGCTCATAATCTCAAACATGTATTTGGTCTTACGGGCCACAAAAATCGCCTTGGAACCCAAAAATGTGGGAAATTGCTCATGAAAACGGCCATAAATCACGAAAATGATGAGTTTTTGGTCATGCCTCCCAAACATATATTGGGTTTTACGGGACACGAAAATCGCCTTGGAACACAAAAATGTGGGCAATTGCTCATGAAAACGGCCATAAAACACGAAAATGATGAGTGTTTATTCATAACTCGAAAGAGATGTATCGGGTCTTAGGATCATTGTAAATAGCCCTTGAAACCCAAAACTATGGGCAATAGCTCATGAAAACGGCCATAAAACGCAAAAACCACGAGCGTTTGGTCATAACTCGTGAAATATGTCTCGGGTCTTGAGTTCGTTATAAATATTCCGGGAACCCCAAATTGTGGGTAATAGCTTATGAAAATGACCAGAAAACGCGAAGACAATTTTTTTTCATAACTCTTAAAAACGTATCGGGTCTTATGATTGTTGTAAATAGCCCTAGAACCCCAATAATTAGGAAATAGCTCATGAAAACGACCATAAAATACGAAACCGATGAGTTTTTGTCATAACTCGCAAAACATGGTCATTGTAAATATCCCTAGAACCCAAAAAATGTGGGGAATAGCTCACAAAAACGTCCATCAAACATGAAAACTATGAGGTTTTGATCATATCTCTTAAATATATATCGGGTCTTACTGTCCACCCAGATCGCCCGATAACCCCCAAACCATGGGCAATAGCACATGAAAATGGCCAGAAATCGCGAAAACGACGAGTTTTTTTAATAACTCTAAAACACGTATCGGTAGATACGGTCGTTGTAAATAGCCCTGGAACGCAAAAATTATGGGCAATATCTCATGAAAATGGACATAAAACAAGAAAACAACCAGGTCTTATGGGCACACAAATCTCCTTGGAAACACAAAACTGCGGGCAATATCTCATAAAAATGGCCATAAAATGCAAAAACGACAAGTTTTTCATTATAACTCTCAAACATGTATCGGCTCCTACAGTCTTTTTAAAATGCCTTGGAACTCCAAAATTGTGGGAAATAGCTCATTAAAATGGCCTTAAAACACGAAAACAACGAGTTTTTGGTCATATCTCTCAAACATCTATCGATTCTTATGGTCGCTCTAAATCACCTTGGAACCCTAATACTTTGGTCAATAGCACATTGAACAGCCATAAAACGCAAAAATGATGAGTTTTTCAGAACTCTCAAACATGTATCGTGACTTACGCGCATTGTAAATAGCCCTGGGTGGGCAATTTCTCATGAAAAATGCCATAAAACGATAAAACGACCACTTTTTGGTCATATCGCGCAAAACATGTATAGGGTACATGTGGTCATTGTAAATAGCCCTAGGACCCCAAAACTATGAGCAAGAACTCATGAAAACGGCCATAAATCACGAAAACGACGAGTTTTGGGTCATATATCTGAAACATGTATTAAGTCTGATGGGCCATGAAAATCTCCTTGGAACCCCAAAACAGTGGGCATAACTCTCAAAAACACGAGTTTTTTGGTCATAACTCTCAAACATGTATCGGATCCTACGGTCATTGTAAATTTCCCTACAACCCCAAAAATGTGGGAAATAGCTCATGAAAACGGCCATAAAACACGAAAACGACGAGTTTTGTCATAAATCACAAAACATGGTCATATCTCTCAAAGATGTATCATGTCTTACGACAAAACTATGGGCAATATCTCATAAAAACGGCCATAAAACGCGAAAATGAAAAGTTTTTCGTTATAACTCTCAAACATGTATCGACTCCTATGGTCTTTTTAAATTGCCCTGTGTGGTGACCCAGCATACCACTGGATGATGTAGTATAATATAGTTGTTGACATAACAGCAATGAAACACCGTTCACTAGTATTACATCCCTTAGAGAGGTACAACAGAAACACAACAGGTCCAAGACATGGCTAAAAGTTACAACTTGACTCTTTACATAAGATCCAGAGAATACTCTAGGTTGAAGAGAGAGGAAGAAACTTCTTACAAAGAAGAACTAGAAATAATCAAATCATAACTATTATGGTAATTAGATTAGCATCCAACTATTTGGCGTGTATTGCTGCTATTGCAATACTCTACAAAAGTAGGTTATATGGCTAGAGATTATATTTCTATCTAATCAGCAACTTCGCCCTCACTTGAGTTGATGTATACGTTGACGTCCTTCACTTTATTGAAGATCTTGAGATTTTGATGATGATTCCTGGAGCATAACTTGGTGTAGATGTCTTCTTAATGGCTTCAGAATCTAGCAAGGGTTAAGAAGATACGTTGAGTACGAGCATACTCAACAAGTTCACTATAAAAGGAGTGTTTGATGCACTATATCTATAGCCACAGACCGCAGGTCATAGGCAATGCAGGTTCTTGTAATCTTTTATTCAAAGGTTGCTTTTATTCTGAAAAGCTATGTCCGTCAGCCTTCTCGGGTTTACTAGAACTTTCATGGAGTTCCTTTCCCGCCGTGTTCGTATCTCCTTCCCGGAACAGGGAGTAACAAGTTACAGTTCTTACACTCTGCAGAGGTGCGTACTTTTCCCACGAGATATCATCCCCTTGTTGCACAACCGGGCAGCTTACCCTTCAACAATTCCATGTTGTGGGGCCTAGTAGATGATCCAAGCCAATCACTGCCCTCTCTGCGACCCCATATGTCTGCACAATCCTTCAGGGCTCGCTCACCTCCGTTAAGCCCCCTTTCGGGAAGGCTATAACCCTGATGAGTCCCAAAGACTCTATGAGGTGGTGATGCCCCTAGCAAGTACCTTATAGGTCCAGCTAAAATGACCACTTTTTGCTCATACACATCAGTACCTGCAACACTATCTCCCCCACCATGGCGTCATATTACTAAGCGGTGCGCCAGCTGGGGGGCCACTTAGCTGTCTATTTTGTCGAGTGGATCGACAAACGCAAGAACAAGGAACCCGTCGCCCTCTCCCGCATTGGATTGGCTCGGAAAACGCCAGTTGCGGGCATCTTCCTCGACACCATCCACAAGCCCTCGTTCTCCCCGCCAAAGGAGATCCACCTCCCCATTCTGCTATAGCCCGAGCCTTCCCTGGTCGCGATGGTCTCAGAACCCAGCGCCTGGACCACACCATACCTCACCTACCTAAAGAGCGGCACCCTGCTGGCGCACGAGACGGAGGCACGCATGATAGTGTGATGCTGCAAGTCATTCGTCGTCGAAGAAGCCCGCGGTGTCGTGACCCTCGAGCGTGCTCGAGAGGGGCCTCACTCGCAAGTTGGGCCCGGAGTTGGAGAAGCCTGCTCACATCAGCAACGGCCTGCGATTCATCCCCGTCGCTAAGTAAGTTTGCGCCGAGTGGGCCTTAGTGATTACTAGGGTCATTTGTCGAAGTACTGATCGTGTCTTTTTGTAGGATCGGTGCCAATAAGATTTGTCACCCTTCGGTGGCCATGGTTCCGCTAGTCGACACCGGAGGGGAGGCCAACCCTTCCAAGAAGAGGAAGGGTGATGCGGTCGAGGCGAAATTCGAAGGCGCGAAGAAGAAGAAAGGCGACTCTGCTGCTATGGCGGAAGGGCCAGTAGACGCGCCGGAGGAGACGCCAGTCGGGGGCGCCGTTGCCTTAGAAGGTGAGGCAGTCGCGATCTCTCAGCTAGGAGAGTCAACTGCACCGACAGGGGTGTCGGTGCCCGTGGTGAATGCTCCAGTGGCGACGACCGCGATGTTCCCTCGCTTCATGGCGATAGCGTCTGGCATGGCTACTGGAACGCAGTTGCCTCAGGTTCCTGAGGTTGTTGACGGCAATGTCGGCCAGCGGCGCCGGCGTACATCATTTGTGGTGCCATCGGCCGACGCGGTCGAACTCCACAGCATGTTGGGCGCTTCCATCCAGGTATGCCCAGTCCCCGAGGATCTAGTCGCTGAATTTCAGCGGCTAGATTCTTAGATCTTTTGTTGTCTAGTCCCCAAGTGCCTAGTTGCTGAATTTCAGCGGGTCGGCGTTTAGGAATTTTGTTGTCCAGTCCCCGATTGCATATACGTTCAATTTTATCGACTGGGCACTTAGAACTCTTGTTGTCCAGTCCCCGAGTGCCTAGTCGCAGAATTTTAGTGGCTGGGCACTTAGAACTTTTGATGTTTGCTTAAATATGGTCTTCTGTTTGCAGGGTCTTCAGCGGGAATCGGCCGATCAGTAGGCCGCGAAGAAATGCCTAGAGCGCGACCTGCGGGCGACACTGGATGCCAATAGGCAGTTGCAGGCGGCTGCAGGTTGGTTGGTTCCACCGTTTACTCGTGGTCTTGTTGTTTGGGCAATTTTTTACTGTATTATGCATTCTTCTAGAGGACCGCTCCGACATGATTGCCAAGGCCCGCGAGGGCTACGTGCCAGCCTTCGAGCTGGAAGCCGTGAAGACAGCGTTGGCTGCAGCTGAAGAGCGGATCGCCTCCTTGGCGAAGGAGCTGGGCGCCGCGAAGGCGGAGGCAACCTCGCCTAAGGAGAGGTCCAAGGCCGCGATTGTCATGGTGGAGGGTGAGCAGAAGGTCTCCAACACGCTGGTTTCTGGTTTGCAAGACCAGTTGTCAGCCCTGGAGAAATTCATCACGGAACGCTGTCGTCCGCTTCTTAGTGAGTACTCTTTCACCCTGCTTTTCTTTGTTTGTGGCGGACAAGTCCCGTAGCGGCGAGTCCCTGAGCGGGTGAATCCCACAGGTGCACTTCCTTGCTCACTTTGTTTTCTTGTGTTGTAGGCACAATTTGTCAGGGAGATCCAGAGGTGCAGACATACAACGCCAAGGAGTGCATGACCGCGGTGGTAGATGTGGCCACCCTCTCGACGGCGTGCGTCCAGGTTGTCGTCCAAGGGATCTCTCCCACCGAGATGATCCCCAGCGGATTGACGAAAGTGTGGCGCTACCTTGAGCAAGCACTTGCCGTTGTTGAGTGGATGGCGCGGTCAGCCTTTTTTCGTGGGGCTACAACCGCGGTGAGTCTTGGACTTGCGCACTTGCCTGACAACTTCGACCTCGACGATGTTACCAGCGAGTACCCCTCGGTGACTAGCTCGGTGGAGATCATGGAGGTGCTGAAGCTCACCGCAAAGGCCACTCCCTTCACGGAACAGGTGTTGGCGAGGGTGACTTGCTGCCATACCAGGAGACGGTGGTGGCTCCGAATAACCCCGAACCGCATTATCGAGATCTGAATTCGGAGCAGCCGTTCCAGTCAGCGATGTCGAAGAGCTTGACGACGTACCCAACTAACCCTTGGGAAACCTGCGTCCGGCTTAGGGGTGATGGCGGCGCATCCTCTTTGAGGACTGCGGAGTAGACAATTTCCCTGGGGCATTAATTTAGCGGTAGCGACTAGGGCCTTTTGTATGAGTCCTTGACAATGAACCTTGTATTTTTTTGCTGAGAAAATGAAAAATGTTAATCACTTTGTGGTGATTTGTGATTTTTTTGTTGTGCGACTGCTCGAGCGTGTTCGCCCTTTAATGGGGTTTACCATACATGTATGGAAGTTTGTTTGTGTTACACTGTTATTTTAGTACGAGTCGACTCGCCATGGCTCGTAGAGCCAGTCGCTTGGTGACCCAAGGGGTGCTCTGTACTTGGCTGTTTTTACGGACGCGAGACAAGTCTGTTAGGCGAGTCCACGAGCGTGGTAGTTATCCGTTCTAGTCACATGCCCAACGTAGGTGAGGACATGGTACGTTGTTTCTAACGTGTCTCTCCACCTTGCTCGGAAAGCCAGTCGCGTGGCGAGTCAAAGGCACGCTCTCATACTTTGTGTGTTCCCGGGCCTCGTTGGTTTAGACTTGGGCAATTCCCCGTGCATAGTAACCGTTCGAGTCCTTGTGTGCGAGGATGTGGTGGACCGGTCGCTGTACGAAGCGTGTGCGGTTGTCTTGGCCCACTGGACCAGTTGAGCGGGGCGACTCCAATGGTGGCTCTAGGGTGGCGTTTTCGTGGATGGCAAAAGGCTCGAGTACTTTCGGTGCCCTTCTGACGCACTAGTTAGCCATGTCGTTCGCTCGACCAAGGGTTGACTTCTATGGGTAGCGTATTGCTAGGATTACGAGTGCAATTGGCACAAGAGTCTCGTGAGTAGGCACAATTTGTGCGATTCGGGTTTATTGCATTGCATAGAGGAGGAGTACAAGTTGGAGTTCTACATCTAGAACTTCTGGAGGAGGTTTATATTCCATGGCCGCTTGACGTCGAGTTTGCTGTCACCTCGTACGTCGATGAGGTAGTAGGCGTCGTTGCCGAGGACTCGCCCTATGGCGAATGGTCCCTCCCATGGATGAGAGAGCTGGTGATTGCCCTTGTTTTCATCAATGAGTCGTAGGACTAGGTCGCCCTCCTGGAAGGTGCGAGTCCAGACTCACCGGTTATGGTAGCAACCCAACCCTTGCTAGTAGATGGCAGTGCGGGACCGAGCTAGGTGGCGTTCTTCATTGAGCTGGTCGACCCCGTCTTGGCGTACGAGCTTGTTGTCGTCCTCCGCGTAGTTGACGACCCGGGGTGAGTCATGTTCCAAGTGTCGTACACCATGAAGAAGGGCGTAAACCCTGTTTACCAGTTGACGGAGGTGCGGATGACCCAGACAACAGAGGGGGAGCTCTTTGACCCAGCATTCCGGAGTTCGCTCGAGGGAAATTGCAGTCGCGGCTTGAGGCCATGGAGGATGCTTTGGTTGGCATGCTCTGCGTGGTCGTTTGACTCCGGGTGGGCTAATGAGGCGAGGATGAGTCGTATGTTGTGCTCATCGAAGAACTCTACCATGGCACAATTTGAAAAGTTGGTGCCGTTCTCCCTGATGTTGTTGTGCGGGAATTCGTACCGGTAGATGAGCTCGTAGAAGAATTTGGTGGCAGTCTTACCGTCACACTTCCTGACCATCTTGGTCTCGACCCACTTGGTGAATTTGTCGACTGCGACCAGGAGGTGGGTGTAACCAGAAGGAGCCTTTTTGAAGGGACCCACCATGTCCATGCCCCTCACCCTGAATGGCCAAGTGATGGGGATCGTCTTGAGCGCCGAACCAGGGATGTGCATCTGGTTGGCATATTTCTAGCACCCGACGCAGTGTTGGACGATGTCGACGGCGTCGGCATGCGCGGTGAGCCAGTAGAAGCCATGTCTCATGGCTTTGGCACCTAGATATCAGGCGCCGACGTGGTGGCCGTAGTCACTGGCGTGGATACCTTGGAGGATCTTTCGTCCTTCCCCTGGTTGCACGCAGCGTTGAAACACGCCTGTCACGTTGCGCTTGTGAAGTTCGCCGTTGATGATGACGAATGACTTGCAGCATCACACTATCATGCGTGCCTCCGTCTCGTGCGCCAGCAGGGTGCCGCTCTTTAGGTAGATGAGGTATGGTGTGGTCCAGGCGCTGGGTTCTGAGACCATCGCGACCAGGGAAGGCTCGGGCTATAGCAGAATGGGGAGGTGGATCTCCTTTGGCGGGGAGAACGAGGGATTGTGGATGGTGTCGAGGAAGATGCCCGCAACTGGCGTTTTCCGAGCCAATCCAATGCGGGAGAGGGCGACGGGTTCCTTGTTCTTGCGTTTGTCGATCCACTCGACAAAATAGACAGCTAAGTGGCCCCCCAGCTGGCCCACCGCTTAGTAATATGACGCCATGGTAGAGGGAAGATGCTCGAGCATCAGTGACTCACCCTGGTTGCAACAGTGGGGTCGGTGAGGACGGACGCGGTTGGAGGCAAGCTCTCCGACGAGGATTCTAACGAACTATAGTGGAAGGGAACGGTAAAATTCGCCCTCCCCGGTGCTCCTCTTGAAGCTGAACTCCACCCAGAGGACCTACGGCGCACGGTACTTCTCCAGGGCTACTTGGGAAGGAGAGGGAAGGTGCTCAACGGCGGCGATTTGTCTTCGAGGTCATTTAGGGTTTCGAGGCAGAGGAGGATTGGAGAGAGAGAGCTTCAGAGGGAGAAGGAGTGAATGAGGATGAGGCAGAGCTGCGTCATCATGGCCTCCTTATCCCTTCTGGCGTCATCACGGTATTTAGGGTCATCACGGTATTTAGGGTCATTTATGAGTTTTTAATATAACTTTATTATTTCTTTATTTTCTTTACATAGGTACTTTTGTTATGAATCTTTATTTTCATAACATACCTTGAATGGAGTATTAAATCTGTTTTAAAATTTCCGTTCAGGATTTGAATTTATTTTGGAATCAAGCAGATAATAATGGTCATTTTTGTAATAGAAAACAATTAACCATTATTCTGGAGAAAATAATTAAGACACTTATATGGATTCTTCATGGTTATCATATATTTCTATGATTATTTGTCAAGGCATACTCTTGGTAGGAATGGTTCATTTCAGGGTGTATATTAGTGTTTTATAAATGTGAATGAACATTATGGTTGAAGACATATTTCTCTTATATTTATGATCATAAATGATATCACCCTTTTAACATAAAATTATTCTCTAGAATAACTTAGGAGATAGGGTTGCTAACTATTGTTTCTAGGTACATAAGTTTTTAATGTTTTGAAGTGGCAAAGATATGCTTGAGCGAGTTGCTATAGGAAAATATTCCTAGAGGCCATTGGGAGAAAATATGTTGAACCAAACCTACGAGATAGATATTAAGTTTGATTCTAGTTTTAAGGTGGACTGTTTGCCAATAATTATTATCTTCCATACTTCATAGGTATTGACTTATAATTAAGGAATTTCTTTCCTAGATATACCACTTCTTCATATCTATCATCATGTGGTAACATGATGAGATTTACTTCACAAAAATATTCTTATCAATACTTCCTCCTTCTAAATCCATTTGTAAATCCAAGGAGCTTGACACTAGAGCTCTATATGATCTCCTCATAGAGATAATTCTCATCCCTAGGATACTTATTATGAATCCAAGTCCACTTTAGTTTACTCTCTTACTTCACAATTACTTTGTAATCTTACTTATGAATCTTAGAAGATTGTCACTGAAGATTTTCATAATCTTCTCATATTCCTACTTGGTTATATCAATTTACTAATGGTAACCTTCAATCAACCAAATGGTTATTGTTAGCTCCATTCACACATCTTTTGTCATCCATCACTAATATTACTCCAATAGATGTATATATCAAATCCTACTTTACCTCAAGTGTTTAGTATTTCCTAAGAGGAATATTTTACTTCTCTAAGTCTTTGATGCTCTAGCATCAACTTAATCCTACTATCTTATATCTACTTACCTATAGTAACTTATATTCCAACTTCACATTATATCTTTTTGACTTGTCATGACTTTCCTAGGATAATATGGATATACTAGGGCTTAATCATATTTTCTCCACCAATGTTACCTATACATGATATTATCAATCACTCTTAGTGACTTAAACTTGATCATTATAATCATTTGATCATTTATGGCTTAGGTTTCTAGTTGGCTAATCAAGGCCTTCATCAATAAAACATTACAGTTGTATTATAATTATCTTCTCAGTATCTCTTACTGAGTAGAAGATTTTATTCATTGCTTATACCTTCTTAATTCAATAGGATTACTCCTTGTAACTATCTTCAATATTCATCTTTATAATCCTTTTGTTACCACTTGTACATTTATTTCAAATAACTCTTCTATCCATTCAGAAGTGAGTTAACTCCATCAATTATCATATTGGTTCAATTCTCTTCAAACTCTCCTATCATATAGATGATATCTAAAACTAGCATTACCACTTACCTCTTCTTACTTCTTCCTCTAAGGACTTTAAGGTGAATGCTATGATAAGGACATTAGTTATAGATCAAGGATTGATAATTCAACAGTTGATCCTTAAACATTGATTAATCATCAGATACAAGATTGTGGTTCAAATAGAGATGATAAGGTTGTTATGGGAAGATATATATATATATATATATATATGATCTTGTCTTGGTTTCTTTCCTACTCAACCTCCCTTAAGAGTTAAGGTTAAGAATTACCATGGTCCTCATGGTAGAAACATATAAGAATAAGATAAGTCAAGATATAATTATTAAATTCTTGTTACTTGAGTTATATTCATAACTTGGTATTTATAGATTGTTGTGATGAATACTATGATATGATCTCTTAAAGATCTGATATTAATGATTAAACAATGTATTGTGGTTTAATTTTATTATATTTGATCTACCCCTAGATCAAATCATGTTTACCCAAAATAAGGTTTTAGCAAAGGTCATATTGAACCTTATCGCAGTCAACTTGATGATCTAATTCAATTCCATCAAGTTAAGAGAAGCTTCAATTACTTTGACAAGTTTTGTTCAAAAGCGCGAAAATTATTCAGATTTTCTATGCATGAATGCAATACACACATCTGGGTTTAGCTTATTTCTGACCTCTAATGCTAGGATGTTACACCCTATAACACCAAAACTATGGGCAATAGCTCCTGAAAATGGTCATAAAATGCGAAAACAACTAGGGTTTTGTCATAACTCGCAAAACATGTATCGCGTCTTACGATCATTGTAAATAGCCCTAGAACCCCAAAACTATGAGCAATAGCTCATGAAAACTGCCATAAAACGCAAGAACGACAAGCTTTTGTCATAACTCTCAAACATTTATCTGGAATTTTGGTGGTTGTAAATAGCCCGAGAACCCCAAAACTGTGGGTATAGCTCATGAAAACGGACATAAAACGCAAAAATGACCACTTTTTGCTCATACACTCAAACATGTATTTGGTCTTACGGGCCATAAAAATCGCCTTGGAACCCCAAAAATGTGGGCAATTGCTCATGAAAACGCCCATAAATCATGAAAACAATGAGTTTTTGGTTATATCTCCCAAACATATATTGGGTCTTACGGGCCACGAAAATCGCCTTGGAACGCAAAACATGGGCAATTGCTCATGAAAAAGGCCATAAAACACGAAAATGACTAGTATTTGGTCATAACTCTCAAGACATGTATCGGGTCTTAGGGTCATTGTAAATAGCCCTAGAACCCCAAAACTGTGGCATCCCGCAAAACCACTACTAGAAAATCGCGTTGAGTTTGTGCATTGCATCGTCATCATCATATGTTGTTTGTCTAAAACTATTTTCGCAAAGCCCGTTTTGTTTTCTAAAACGCCCCATCTTTATTCAAATATCAAAACCGGGTCGCCGGAATATTTTTACTTCGTCTGCTATTAGTTTGCAAAAGGCTTGTTGGAATTAAATAAAACATTAATTGTTTTAGTAGGGGCAGTCGAACGGGCCGAATCGACCCGAACGACCACCCCCATTTTCCAAATCGGCCCACCCCATTAATCCTACAGCTACCAACTAACCTACCCAGCCCTCCCCTCCACCTCACCCCAACCAATGCCCTCTCTCCACCTCACCTCTCCTCTCTCCCTCTACCAATCCCTCAATGCCAACTCACCCCAACCCAACACACCCAACACCCCACACACGCAGCACCTGCCCACCCGACCCACACCACGCACGCACACCCACGCCTGCCACGCACCGCCCCGACCCCACCTGGCCCCGCGCTCGCCCTCTCTCCTCCCTCCCGCAACCAGCCCGTGCCCTGTTCTTCTTCCCCGCAACCGCCGCACCCCGCTCACCCTTCTCCCTCCCCCTGCTCTCTGCGCCCCACCCGACCGAGCTCCGCCGCCCCCGAAGCTCGTCCTTCCTCCGTCGCCGACCCAGGCTGCCCTTCGAGCCACTCCCATCCCCGCGCCGCTCCCTCCGGCTCCGCCCCGAGCCGCCGCGCCTCCGCTCACCTCCTGCGACCGCCGACCACCCCTTCCGTCCGTGGCCGCGTTCCCCCTTTGCGTCGTCGCCTCCCGTCGTCTCCGCCCCGGCTCCCCCTCACCGGCGAGCATCTCCCCGCCTCGGCCTCACCGCGCCCAACCAACCGCCCTCCCTCGCCGGCTCTCTCCTCCTCCGCCTCCCCTGTTGCGCCCCCCTCGCCGGCTTCGGCCTCCTCCGGCCCCGCTCCGCCTGCCTCGCCCGGTCTGCGCCCCGTCGTCCCCGCGTCCTCCTCCCTCCGCTCGCTCGCCCGCCCCGGCCGCATCCAGCGCTGCCGCGTCGGCCTCTTCTCCCCTCTGCAGTTGGCCAGCGCCGCCGGCCACCACCGTGGTTCTCTGCATCCCCGCACCCGTGGCCGGAGACGGACACGACGACCCCGCGTCGCCCGCGTGCCCATCCTCTTGGCCGCGTCAAGTCCGGTGTTTGCCTCCTGCCGAGGGTATCTTGCCCTTTTCGTGCTGCCCGACGTGTGCATGGTGCTGCTGCTGTTCACTGCAGTAGATGATGTGCATGATGCAGGTCTGCCCTCACGAGATGACAAGGTCAATCATCGACAAGAACCTCCTCGCACAACCCCGGCCAAACAAGTTCGTCCACGGATAAGACCTTCTATGCGGAACCCCAAGGCCTTCGACAAAACAAGAAACGCCAAGTACTCCTTCACGGCGAAGCCCGGACCGGGGATCTCCAACACGGCCGCTAGTAACCTCGTCGTGGAACTCCGAGCTCTCCTCGGGGACCGAGAACGCTCCCGCTGCGACCGAACCCGATAACCGCCAAGACCGTCGACACGAACCGACGACCACGAATGCGACAGGATCGTCCCCGGAACACCAAGTACTTCCCCGTCGAACACCAAGACTCTCGGAATCGCCAAGTTCTCCTTCTCGGATCACAAGACCGAACCCGACACGCCAAGATCTACTTCTGTTGTCCGAGACCGTTTCCGTCGAACCCCGGAACCCCAAGATCGTCGAACCCTAATGTGTGACCCCTTTCCGAGCACTATTTTATAAATGCTGAATATAAAACCTTTTGCATATTAATCATCCATCTTGCATGCATTCTTGTCATGTGGTTTGGGGGCCTTATGCCGATTCACCTCTAATTAAATATGGGGCCCATATGCGGCCAAATCTAGCCTTATATTGGCCTCATTTAAACTTGTATAGCGAACCCGTATTATCTTTTGCCATGTAATACAACATTTAATTGCGGGGAATCTAAACAACATGAACCATTTAATTAATTGTCGGGACCCCGGTTTCGCTTAATATGGCCTAATTGCATCGCACCGTTGGCATGTCATACATCATACATGCATCATGCCGATCTTCTGCCGTAATCTTAAATAGTGCATCCGGTGTTTCTGCTAGTGTTTTGCTTCTTCGCGGATAAGGCCGTTGAGTTGATGTGAGCTTCGCCCCGATCTTCGGTTGAATCTTCGACAATGTTTTCAGGCGAGCATCTCCCTCTTTATACCTATCTTACTTTTATAGTCTTTATTTCCCTCCTGTTGATCTATTGCTATCTGTGTTGCGATGCTTTAGATTCCGTACCCTTGATATCCCTTGCAGCCATATATTGCCTTGGACACATCCTATTACTTGTCGTTTGGTAGATAGTTGAACTTGCGCGTCGTAGTCGCTTACTCAAGTGCTGTTGCGTGTCGTCAAGTGCCGCAGTTGTTGATGTATTGCCGCATGTTGCTGTTGGAGATGATCCTAGCTTTACTTACCGTTCACTTCAATTCCTCTTTAACAACTAAAATTGAAGTAAGCAGAGGCATCGGTGGGTGATAGATAATATTTGGTTTCCGAATGCCCACTTGTGTCCCGTAGGACCCCGAGTACTTGATACCTGTTCCTTGTTTTATCGCGCTATCCACATCCGGGAGGTATATGGGACCCCCCTGAGCCAGAGCTTGATTCAGTCTTATTTCTTTGGGCCACAAACTAGTTTGAGGTTTTATTTACTATCCTGTACTTATGCCATGCTACTTATGTATTTAAATTGTGCGACAGATAGCACACTGTACTGTTTAGGATCGTGGCACGATTCCGCGGTGTCGACAAGCCCAGTTTTGGGTTCCCAGTCGTTCACAGCCGTCCCCACAACCTTGAGTCCGTCTCGGAGCTTGCTTACTTCGTTGCGGGTCTACTTTAAGGGGTGGCCCCCTGAAATATTTCTGAATCCTATGATTGTTCAGTCGTGAAAGCCTCGTTGGGTTTTGATTTGGTTTTTCCGAGGTTGATCGAGCGTGTGTTGCTATTGGTGCACCCCGGCCGGGTAAAACTTTCTGAAAGCCGTGTCCGCGGATATGGACGACTTGGAGCACAGTATCTCGATCATAGACAAGCATAACTAAAGTTTATTGCTATAAATTTGACTTTATAATGACTAGTAATCAGCTTCACTATAATGGAATGGTTAATTAATACTGCCCACCATTGCTTGTTTGGAGTGTCGCTTGCGACCATTGTACCTGACTAGTAAGTAATGCAACTACAACGGAATGGCTGAATAAAAGTACCAACAACTGCTGGGTTTTGGGTTATCTCATGCTATCTGTATCTGATTAGTAAGTGTTGCAACTATAACGGAATGGTTAACTAAAAGTGCCCACTGCTTATTTTATCAGGATGATTATCCATACTTGACTAGTAATTGCTGCAATGATAACCGAATAAGTAAAACTGCCAACCGTGTGAGTTCCTCGGTTGACTTCCTCGTTTGGTATCGAGGGGGAAATACCAGGATGGGTTTGTTTGGTGTCAGCTTCAGGTTGGATCCGAATAGGTCTTTCTCACCCCTCTCTGCTAGACGCCAGTTGTATCGAGTCTCTATAGGTTGTTTAGTGCATGCTGCCGCTGCCGCTCAGTCCACCATACCTATGTAGGCGAGGACCGCCGAATTCTAGCCTCGCTGCATGGCCTCGATCGACGCTCCTCTTTTTCCTTTGCCCTTTGTCGGCACCCCTTTTGTTTAAGCAGGTTTTGAGATCGACGCCGTTAGCAGGGTTACCCTTCCGGCTTGGCCTGAGCAGGGTTATGGACGCCATTGGTTATTCTTCAGGGCTCTTAGCCCCATTTGCATCTTGTCCGTAGTCGGACGCTCCATCTTTTCAAGGTGATTTGGATCTTTGTATATTATATTTGTATTCTTGACTCCTTGAGTCGTTGTTATATATATATCTGTTCTGTGGGTCCCATCGAGGACTGTTGTGTAATGTTATTACTTCGTTTTCCACCCGCACGAAAGTGCCTGGTGGGCACCTTTGAATCGTTTCTATGCGGGTTTGGCGAATTTTTCTCAAACTTGCATAGGTCCGATTCTGAGGGTGTTACAGAGTGGTATCAGAGCACATCAGTTGCGATACCCCACAAGTCCAGCCTGTAGGATAACCTCGCTAACGGCCGAAGTAGAGTGTCAAAACTATTTTGCAAAAATCGGTTGGATAGTTCTGATTAGGTCTGATTTTACTCCTTACCCCTCTGCTGTTCTCCTCTTACCTCTACGTGTTTTGAATCCGCTCTCGTCCCTTTCTTCGAGTCCAGGAATTCTCGTGGTTGGGTTCTGTCGTACCTTCAGGGTTTCGCTTCCTTCTTTGATAACGGTGCTCTACCATCTGGTGTTCAAGCTGCCTGATGAATCCGTCTACGGTGTTACCATTCTTTGTTCCTTGTTTGTGCCTTCCGGTGTTTTCCGACGCGGTGACATCATCTACGCCAGATCCAATGCAGAGTCTGCATCACTCCTTTGTTTCCGAACCTCGCTTGTCGAGATCTTCAGTCTGTTTCCGAGAATGGTTGCACCTTTTCTACTGATTGTGCAGAGTAATAGTTTGGGTGCGTGATGGATTGGCCCCCATGCCGACTACCCTTTCTATTCGCTTTTGTACATTGAAGTGGATGAGAATGCATCGGTTCCCTCTTTTCATCGAAGCTAGAGGTGGCTTTATTTGTTGATGCCCCTACCTTCGCCCTTTTGGTTCCGGAGTGTTCTCTCGACGATCACGGACAACGACCTCTTGTTAGTGGTGTCGCGAGGATCTACACGAAGTGAGAAGATGCAGATCGCCGACCTTCCTTCCGGTACCATGAGGCAGATCTCGAGGGCGAGATCCATTGTTAGTGGTGTCGAATTGTGGCATCCCGCAAAACCACTACTAGAAAATCGCGTTGAGTTTCTGCATTGCATCGTCATCATCATATGTTGTTTGTCTAAAACTATTTTCGCAAAGCCCGTTTTGTTTTCTAAAACGCCCCATCTTTATTCAAATATCAAAACCGGGTCGCCGGAATATTTTTACTTCGTCTGCTATTAGTTTGCAAAAGGCTTGTTGGAATTAAATAAAACATTAATTGTTTTAGTAGGGGCAGTCGAACGGGCCGAATCGACCCGAACGACCACCACCATTTTCCAAATCGGCCCACCCCATTAATCCTACAGCTACCAACTAACCTACCCAGCCCTCCCCTCCACCTCACCCCAACCAATGCCCTCTCTCCACCTCACCTCTCCTCTCTCCCTCTACCAATCCCTCAATGCCAACTCACCCCAACCCAACACACCCAACACCCCACACACGCAGCACCTGCCCACCCGACCCACACCACGCACGCACACCCACGCCTGCCACGCACCGCCCCGACCCCACCTGGCCCCGCGCTCGCCCTCTCTCCTCCCTCCCGCAACCAGCCCGTGCCCTGTTCTTCTTCCCCGCAACCGCCGCACCCCGCTCACCCTTCTCCCTCCCCCTGCTCTCTGCGCCCCACCCGACCGAGCTCCGCCGCCCCCGAAGCCCGTCCTTCCTCCGTCGCCGACCCAGGCCGCCCTTCGAGCCACTCCCATCCCCGCGCCGCTCCCTCCGGCTCCGCCCCGAGCCGCCCGCGCCTCCGCTCACCTCCTGCGACCGCCGGCCACCCCTTCCGTCCGTGGCCGCGTTCCCCCTCCGCGTCGTCGCCTCCCGTCGTCTCCTCCCCGGCTCCCCCTCACCGGCGAGCATCTCCCCGCCTCGGCCTCACCGCGCCCAACCGTCCTCCCTCGCTGGCTCTCTCCTCCTCCGCCTCCCCTGTTCGCCCCCTCGCCTCCTCCGCCCCGCTCCGCTTTGCCTCGCCCGCGCCCGTCGTCCCCGCGTCCTCCTCCCTCCGCTCGCTCGCCGGCCGCCATCCCCGGCCGCCCCGGCCGCATCCAGCGCTGCCGCGTCGGCCTCTTCTCCCCTCTGCAGTTGGCCAGCACCGCCGGCCACCACCGTGGTTCTCTGCATCCCCGCACCCGTGGTCGGAGATGGACACGACGACCCCGCGTCGCCCGCGTGCCCATCCTCTTGGCCGCGTCAAGTCCGGTGTTTGCCTCCTGCCGAGGGTATCTTGCCCTTTTTGTGCTGCCCGACGTGTGCATGGTGCTGCTGCTGTTCACTGCAGTAGATGATGTGCATGATGCAGGTCTGCCCTCACGAGATGACAAGGTCAATCATCGACAGGAACCTCCTCGCACAACCCCGGCCAAACAAGTTCGTCCACGGATAAGACCTTCTATGCGGAACCCCAAGGCCTTCGACAAAACAAGAAACGCCAAGTACTCCTTCCTGGCTTCGAAGCCCGGCCCCGGGGACCGACAGGATCTCCAACACGGCCGCTAGTAACCTCGTCGTGGAACTCCGAGCTCTCCTCGGGGACCGAGAACGCTCCCGCTGCGACCGAAGCCGATAACCGCCAAGACCGTCGACACGAACCGACGACCACGAATGCGACAGGATCGTCCCCGGAACACCAAGTACTTCCCCGTCGAACACCAAGACTCTCGGAATCGCCAAGTTCTCCTTCTCGGATCACAAGACCGAACCCGACACGCCAAGATCTACTTCTGTTGTCCGAGACCGTTTCCGTCGAACCCCGGAACCCCAAGATCGTCGAACCCTAATGTGTGACCCCTTTCCGAGCACTATTTTATAAATGCTGAATATAAAACCTTTTGCATATTAATCATCCATCTTGCATGCATTCTTGTCATGTGGTTTGGGGGCCTTATGCCGATTCACCTCTAATTAAATATGGGGCCCATATGCGGCCAAATCTAGCCTTATATTGGCCTCATTTAAACTTGTATAGCGAACCCGTATTATCTTTTGCCATGTAATACAACATTTAATTGCGGGGAATCTAAACAACATGAACCATTTAATTAATTGTCGGGACCCCGGTTCCGCTTAATATGGCCTAATTGCATCGCACCGTTGCCATGTCATACATCATACATGCATCATGCCGATCTTCTGCCGTAATCTTAAATAGTGCATCCGGTGTTTCTGCTAGTGTTTTGCTTCTTCGCGGATAAGGCCGTTGAGTTGATGTGAGCTTCGCCCCGATCTTCGGTTGAACCTTCGACAATGTTTTCAGGCGAGCATCTCCCTCTTTCTACCTATCTTACTTTTATAGTCTTTATTTCCCTCCTGTTGATCTATTGCTATCTGTGTTGCGATGCTCTAGATTCCGTACCCTTGATATCCCTTGCAGCCATATATTGCCTTGGACACATCCTATTACTTGTCGTTTGGTAGATAGTTGAACTTGCGCGTCGTAGTCGCTTGCTCAAGTGCTGTTGCGTGTCATCAAGTGCCGCAGTTGTTGATGTATTGCCGCATGTTGCTGTTGGAGATGATCCTAGCTTTACTTACCGTTCACTTTAATTCCTGTTTAACAACTAAAATTGAAGTAAGCAGAGGCATCGGTGGGTGATAGATAATATTTGGTTTCCGAACGCCCACTTGTGTCCCGTAGGACCCCGAGTACTTGATACCTGTTCCTTGTTTTATCGCGCTATCCACATCCGGGAGGTATATGGGACCCCCCTGAGCCAGAGCTTGATTCAGTCTTATTTCTTGGGGCCACAAACTAGTTTGAGGTTTTATTTACTATCCTGTACTTATGCCATGCTACTTATGTATTTAAATTGTGCGACAGATAGCACACTGTACTGTTTAGGATCGTGGCACGATTCCGCGGTGTCGACAAGCCCAGTTTTGGGTTCCCAGTCGTTCACAGCCGTCCCCACAACCTTGAGTCCGTCTCGGAGCTTGCTTACTTCGTTGCGGGTCTACTTTAAGGGGTGGCCCCCTGAAATATTTCTGAATCCTGTGATTGTTCAGTCGTGAAAGCCTCGTTGGGTTTTGATTTGGTTTTTCCGAGGTTGATCGAGCGTGTGTTGCTATTGGTGCACCCCGGCCGGGTAAAACTTTCTGAAAGCCGTGTCCGCGGATATGGACGACTTGGAGCACAGTATCTCGATCATAGACAAGCATAACTAAAGTTTATTGCTATAAATTTGACTTTATAATGACTAGTAATCAGCTTCACTATAATGGAATGGTTAATTAATACTGCCCACCATTGCTTGTTTGGAGTGTCGCTTGCGACCATTGTACCTGACTAGTAAGTAATGCAGATACAACGGAATGGCTGAATAAAAGTACCAACAACTGCTGGGTTTTGGGTTATCTCATGCTATCTGTATCTGATTAGTAAGTGTTGCAACTATAACGGAATGGTTAACTAAAAGTGCCCACTGCTTATTTTATCAGGATGATTATCCATACTTGACTAGTAATTGCTGCAATGATAACCGAATAAGTAAAACTGCCAACCGTGTGAGTTCCTCGGTTGACTTCCTCGTTTGGTCTCGAGGGGGAAATACCAGGATGAATTTGTTTGGTGTCAGCTTCAGGTTGGATCCGAATAGGTCTTTCTCACCCCTCTCTGCTAGCCGCCAGTTGTATCGAGTCTCTATAGGTTGTTTAGTGCATGCTGCCGCTGCCGCTCAGTCCACCATACCTATGTAGGCGAGGACCGCCGAATTCTAGCCTCGCTGCATCGGCCTCAAGATCGACGCCTCTTTTTCCTTTGCCCTTTGTCGGCACCCCTTTTGTTGAAGCAGGTTTTAAGATCGACGCCGTTAGCAGGGTTACCCTTCCGGCTTGGCCTGGGCAGGGTTATGGACGCCATTGGTTATTCTTCAGGGCTCTTAGCCCCATTTGCATCTTGTCCGTAGTCGGACGCTCCATCTTTTCAAGGTGATTTGGTCATAACTCTCAAACATGTATCAGCTCCTATGGTATTTTTAAATTGCCCTGGAACTCATGAAAATGGCCTTAAAACACGAAAATAATGAGTTTTTTGTTAGACCAACGAAAAGACGAAAACATGTATCAGGTCTTATGGGCCATGCAAGTCGCCTTGTAAAACCAAAACTATGGGAAATAGCTCATGAAAACGGTCATCAAATGCGAAAACAACGAGTGTTTTGTCATAACTCACAAAACATATATCGGGTCTTATGGTCATTGTAAATGGCCCTAGAACCCCAAATCTGTGAGCAATAGCTCATGAAAACTGCCATAAAACACGAGAATAACAAGTTTTTATCATAACTCTCAAATGTTTATCAGGAGTTACGAACATCGTAAATAGCCCGAGAATCCAAAAATTGTGGGCAATAGCTCATGAAAGCGGCCATAAAACGCAAGAATGACAACTTTTTCCTCATACTCACAAACATGTATTTGGTGTTATGGGCCAAAAAAATTGCCTTGGAACCCCAAAAATGTGGGCAATTGCTCATGAAAACGGCCATAAATCACGAAAACGTTGAGTTTTAGGTCATATCTCCCACATATATATTGGGTCTTACGGGCCACGAAAATCGCCTTAGAAGGCAAATATGTGGGAAATTGCTCATGAAAATGGCCATGAAACACGAAAATGATGAGGATTTGGTCATAACTCGTAAGACATGTATCCGGTCTTAGGGTCATTGTAAATAGCCCTAGAACCCCAAAACTATTGGCAATAGCTCATGAAAACGGCCATAAAACGTGAAAACCACGAGTTCTTGTTCGTAACTCATGAAATATGTATCGGGTCTTACGGTCATTATAAATATCCCTGGAACCCCAAAATTGTGGGAAATAGCTCATGAAAAGGACTATAAAACGCGAAAACAACAAGTTCTTTTTGTAACTTCTAAAAATGTATCGGGTCTTATGGTCATTGTAAATAGCCCTAGAACCCCAGAAATTGGGCAATAGCTCATGAAAAAACCATAAAATACGAAAATGTGGTGTTTTTGGTCATATCTCTCAAACATATATCGGGTCATACGGTCGCTCTAAAACGCCCTGTAACCCTAAAACTTTGGTCAATAGCACATTGAACGGCCATAAAACACAAAAATGACGATTTATTTCAGAACTCTCAAACATGTATTGTGACTTATGGTCGTTGTAAATAGCCTGGAATTCAAAAAATGTGGGCAATTGCTCATGACAACTATCATAAAACGCTAAAACGACCACTTTTTGGCCATATCCCGCAAATCATGTATAGGGTGTGTTTGGTCATTGTAAATAGGCCTGGGACCCCAAAACCGTGAGCAATAGCTCACGAAAACGGTCATATAACACGAAAACTATGAGTTTTTTTGGTCATAACTGTCAAACATGCATCAGATCCTACGGTCGTTATAAATTGCCCTACAACCCTAAAACTATGGGCAATAGCTCATGAAAACGGCCATAAAACACGAAAACGACGAGTTTTTGTCATAACTCGCAAAACATGGTCATTCTAAATTTCCGTGCAACCCCAAAACTGTCGGCAATAGCTCATGAAAATGGCCATAAAACACGAAAACGATGAGTTTTTTTCTTATCTCTTCAACATATATCAGGTCTTACGGTCCACCTAGATCGCCCTGTAACCGCCAAACTGTGGGAAATGGCACATGAAAATGGCCATAAAACGCGAAAATGACGAGTTTTTGTAATAACTCTAAAACATGTATCGGGCGATACGGTCGTTGTAAATAGACGTAGAACCCAAAAATTATGGGCAATAGCTCATGAAAACGGCCATAAAACACGAAAACGGCCACTTTTTGGTCACATCTCTCAAACATGTATCTGGTCTTATGGGCTATAAAAATCTCCTTGGAACCACAAAACTGTGGGCAATAGCTCATAAAAATGGCCATAAAACATGAAAACGACAAGTTTTTCATCATAACTCTAAAACGTGTATCGGCTCCTACGGTCTTTTTAAATTTCCCTGGAACTCCAAAACTATGAGCAATAGCTCATGAAAATGCCCTTAAAACACGAAAACAATGAGTTTTTTTCCATACCTCTCAAACATATATCGGGTCTTATGGGCCGTGCAAATCGCCCTGTAACGCCAAAACTATCGGCTATAGCTCATGAAAACTGTTATAAAATGCGAAAACAACGAGTGCTTTGTAATATCTCGCAAAACATGTATGGGTGTTACGTTCATTATAAATATGCCTAGAATCCCAAAACTGTGAGCAATAGCTCATGAAATCTGCCATAAAACACTAGAACGACAAGTTTTTGTCATAACTCTCAAATATTTATCAGGAGTTACGAACGTTGTAAATAGCCCGAGAACCCCAAAAGTGTGGGCAATAGCTCATGAAAGCGGCCATAAAACGCAAAAATGACCACTTTTTTATCATACTCTCTAACATGTATTTGGTCTTACGGGCCACAAAAATCGCTTTTGGAACCCCAAAAATGTGGGCAATTGCTCATGAAACTGCCATAAATCACGAAAACAATGAGTTTTTGGTCATATCTCCCAAACATATATTGGGTCTAACGGGCCATGAAAACATGTATCGGCTCCTACGGTCTTTTTAAATTTCCCTGGAACTCCAAAACTATGTATCGGGTCTTAGGGTCATTGTAAATAGCCCTGGAACCCCAAAACTATGGGAAATAGCTCATGAAAACGGCCATAAAACGCGAAAACCACGAGTGCTTGGTCATAACTCACGAAATATGTATCGGGCCTTATAGTCGTTATAAATATGCCTGGAACCCCAAATTGTGGGCAATAGCTCATGAAAATGACCATAAAACAAGAAAACGACAAGTTACTTTCATAACTCCTAAAAATGTATCGGGTCTTATGGTCATTGTAAATAGCCCCAGAACCCCAGTAATTGGGCAATAGCTCATAAAAGAAACCATAAAATATGAAAATGGAGAGTTTTTGGTCATATCTCTCAAACATCTATCAGGTCTTACGGTCGCACTAAATCGCCCTCGAACCCTAAAACTTTGGTCAATAGCACATTGAACGGCCATAAAACGCAAAAATGACGAGTTATTTCTGAAATCTCAAACATGTATCGTGACTTACGGTCGTTGTAAATAGCCTAGAACTCAAAAAATGTGGGCAATTTCTTATGCAAACTGCCATCAACGCTAAAACGACCACTTTTTGGTCATATCCTGCAAAAAATGTATAGGGTCTGTTTGGTCATTGTAAATAGCCCTAGGACCCCAAAACCGTGATCAATAGATCATGAAAATGGCAATAAATCGCGAAAACGACGAGTTTTTGCTCATATATCTCAAACATGTATTATGTCTGACGGCCCATGCAACTCTCCTTGGAACCCCAAAACAGTGGGCAATAGCTCACAAAAACGGCCATATTACACGAAAACTACGATTTTTTGGTTATAACTCTCAAACATGTGTCGGATCCTATGATCGTTGTAAATTCCCCTGCAACCCTAAAACTGTGGGCAATAGATCATGAAAACGGCCATAAAACACGAAAACGACCATTTTTTGGTCACATATATTAAACATGTAACTGGTATTACGGGCCACAAAAATCTCCTTGGAACCACAAAGCTGTGGGCAATAGCTCATAAAAATGGCCATAAAACATGAAAACGACAAGTTTTTCATCATAACTATCAAACATGTATCGGCTCCTACGGTCTTTTTAAACTTCCCTGGAACTCCAAAATTGTGGGCAATAGCTCATGAAAATGGCCTTAAAACACGAAAACTACGAGTTTTTGTCATACCTCTCAAACATATATCAGGTCTTATGGGTCGTGCAAATCGTCCTGTAACGCCAAAACTATGGGCAATAGCTCATGAAAACTGTCATAAAACGCGAAAACAATGAGTGCTTTGTCATAACTCGCAAAATATGTATTGGGTCTTACGGTCATTATAAATATCCCTGGAACCCCAAAACTGTGGGCAATAGCTCATGAAAACTGCCATAAAATGCTAGAACGACAAGTTTTTGTCATAACTCTCAAATATTTATCCGGAGTTACGAACGTTGTAAATAGCCCGAGAACCCCAAAACTGTGGGCAATAACTCATGAAAGCGGCCATAAAACGCAAAAATGACCACTTTTTTCTCATACTCTCTAACATGTATTTGGTCTTACAGGCCACAAAAATTGCCTTGGAACGCCAAAAATGTGGACAATTGCTCATGATACCACCATAAATCATGAAAAAGATGAGTTTTTGGTCATATCTCCCAAACATATATTGGGTCTTATGGGCCATGAAAATCGCCTTGGAACGAAAAAAATGTGGGCAATTGCTCGTGAAAACGGCAATAAAACACGAAAGTGATGAGTGTTTGGTCATAACTCACAAGACATGTATCGAGTCTTAGGGTCATTCTAAATAGCCCAGGAACCCCAAAACTATGGGCAATAGCTCATGAAAACGGCCATCAAACACGAAAACCACGAGTGCTTGGTCATAACTCACGAAATATGTATCGGGTCATACGGTCGTTATAAATATCCCTGGAAACCCAAAATTGTGGGCAATAGCTCATGAAAATGACCATAAAACATGAAAATGACAAGTTATTTTCATAACTCCTAAAAATGTATCGGGTCTTATGGTCATTGTAAATAGCCCTAGAACCCCAGTAATTGGGCAATAGCTCATGAAAGAAACCATAAAATATGAAAATAGAGAGTTTTTGGTCATATCTCTCAAACATCTATCGAGTCTTACTCTCGCTCTAAATTGCCCTGGAACCCTAAAACTGTGGTCAATCGCACATTGAACGTCCATAAAACGCGAAAATGACGAGTTATTTCTGAACTCTCAAACATGTATTGTGACTTATGGACGTTGTAAATAGCCTGGAACTCAAAAAATGTGGGCAATTCCTTATGCAAACTACCATAAACGCTAAAACGGCCACTTTTTGGTCATATCCTGCAAAACATGTATAGGGTCTGCGTGGTCATTGTAAATAGCCCAAGGACCCCAAAACCGTGAGCAATAGATCATGAAAATGGCCATAAATCGCGAAAACGATGAGTTTTTGCTCATATATCTCAAACATGTATTATGTTTGACGGGCCATGCAACTCTCCTTGGAACCCCAAAACAGTGGGCAATAGCTCACGAAAATGGCGATATTACATGAAAACTACGATTTTTTGGTCATAACTCTCAAACATGTGTCGGATCCTACGGTCGTTGTAAATTGCCCTACAACCACAAAACTGTGGGCAATAGCTCATGAAAACGGCCATAAAACACGAAAACGACGATTTTTTGTCATAACTCGCAAATAATGGTCATTGTAAATAACCCTGCAACCACGAAACTGTGGGCAATAGCTCACGAAAACAGCCATAAAACATGAAAACGATGAGTTTTTGGTCATATCACTTAAACATATATCGGATATTATAGTCCACCCAGATCGCCCTGGAACCCCCAAACCGTGGGCAATAGTATATGAAAATGGCCATAAAACGCTAAAACGACTAGTTTTTGTAATAACTCTAAAACATATATCGGGAGTTAAGGTCGTTGTAAATAGCCCTGGAACCCAAAAATTATGGGAAGTAGCTCATGAAAACTGCCAGAAAACACGAAAACGACCACTTTTTGGTCACATCTCTCAGACATGTATCTGGTCTTACGGGCCACGAAAGTATCCTTGGAACCACAAAACTATGGGCAATAGCTCATAAAAATGGTCATAAAACATGAAAACGACAAGTTTTTCATCATAACTCTCAAACATGTATCGGCTCCTACGGTCTTTTTAAATTTCCCTGGAACTCCAAAACTGTGGCCAATAGCTCATGAAAATGGCCTTAAAACACGAAAACAACAAGTTTTTTTCCATACCTCTCAAACATATATCTTGTCTTATGGGCCGTGCAAATCGTCCTATAACGCCAAAACTATCGGCTATAGCTCATGAAAACTGTTATAAAATGCGAAAACAACGAGTGCTTTGTAATATCTCGCAAAACATGTATGGGATTTCCCTGGAATCCCAAAACTGTGAGCAATAGCTCATGAAAACTGCCATAAAACGCTAGAACGACGAGTTTTTGTCATAACTCTCAAATATTTATCAGGAGTTACGAACGTTGTAAATAGCCCGAGAACCCCAAAAGTGTGGGCAATAGCTCATGAAAGCGGCCATAAAACGCAAAAATGACCACTTTTTTATCATACTCTCTAATATGTATTTGGTCTTACGGGCCACAAAAATCGCTTTTGGAACCCCAAAAATGTGGGCAATTGCTCATGAAACCGCCATAAATCACGAAAACGATGAGTTTTTGGTCATATCTCCCAAACATATATTGGGTCTAACGGGCCATGAAAACATGTATCGGCTCCTACGGTCTTTTTAAATTTCCCTGGAACTCCAAAACTATGTATCGGGTCTTAGGGACATTGTAAATAGCCCTGGAACCCCAAAACTATGGGAAATAGCTCATGAAAACGGCCATAGAACGCGAAAACCACGAGTGCTTGGTCATAACTCACGAAATATGTATCGGGTCTTATAGTCGTTATAAATATCCCTGGAACCCCAAATTGTGGGCAATAGCTCATGAAAATGACCATAAAACAAGAAAACGACAAGTTACTTTCATAACTCCTAAAAATGTATCGGCTCTTATGGTCATTGTAAATAGCCCCAGAACCCCGTAATTGGGCAATAGCTCATAAAAGAAACCATAAAATATGAAAATGGAGAGTTTTTGGTCATATCTCTCAAACATCTATCAGGTCTTACGGTCGCACTAAATCGCCCTCGAACCCTAAAACTTTGGTCAATAGCACATTGAACGGCCATAAAACGCAAAAATGACGAGTTATTTCTGAAATCTCAAACTTGTATCGTGACTTACGGTCGTTGTAAATAGCCTAGAACTCAAAAAATGTGGGCAATTTCTTATGCAAACTGACATAAACGCTAAAACGACCACTTTTTGGTCATATCCTGCAAAAAATGTATAGGGTCTGTTTGGTCATTCTAAATAGCCCTAGGACCCCAAAACCGTGAGCAATAGATCATGAAAATGGCAATAAATCGCGAAAACGACGAGTTTTTGCTCATATATCTCAAACATGTATTATGTCTGACGGCCCATGCAACTCTCCTTGGAACCCCAAAACAGTGGGCAATAGCTCACAAAAACGGCCATATTACACGAAAACTACGATTTTTTGGTTATAACTCTCAAACATGTGTCGGATCCTACGATCGTTGTAAATTCCCCTGCAACCCTAAAACTGTGGGCAATAGATCATGAAAACGGCCATAAAACACGAAAACAACCATTTTTTGGTCACATATATTAAACATGTAACTGGTATTACGGGCCACAAAAATCTCCTTGGAACCCCAAAACTATGGGCAATAGCTCATGAAAACGGCCATAAAACGCGAAAACCACGAGTTCTTGGTCATAACTCACGAAATATGTATCGGGTCATACGGTCGTTATAAATATCCCTGGAAACCCAAAATTGTGGGCAATAGCTCATGAAAATGACAATAAAACACGAAAATGACAAGTTATTTTCATAACTCTTAAAAATGTATCGGGTCTTATGGTCATTGTAAATAGCCCTAGAACCCCAGTAAATGGCCATAAATCGCGAAAACGACGAGTTTTTGCTCATATATCTCAAACATGATTTTGTCTCACGGGCCATGCAACTCTCCTTGAACCCCAAAGTAGTGGGCAATAGCTCACGAAAACGGCCATATTACAGGAAAACTACGATTTTTGGTCATAACTCTCAAACATGTGTCGGATCCTACGGTCGTTGTAAATTGCCCTGCAACCCCAAAACTGTGGGAAATAGCTAATGAAAACGGCCATAAAACACGAAAACGACCAATTTTTCTCATAACTTGCTAAACATGGTCATTGTAAATAACCCTAGAACCCAAAAACTATGGGCAATGGCTCATGAAAACGGCCATCAAACACAAAAACGATGAGTTTTTGTTCATATATTTAAACATATATCGGGTCTTACGGTCCACCCAGATCGCCCAGGAACCCCCAAACCGTGGGCAATAGCACATGCAAATGGCCATAAAACGGGAAAACGACGAGTTTTTGTAATAACTCTAAATCATGTATTGGGAGTTACGATCGTATTAAATAGCCCTAGAACCCAAAAATTATGGGCAATAGCTCATGAAAACGGCCATAGAACACGAAACGACCACTTTTTAGTCACATCTCTCAAACATGTATCTAGTCTTACAGGCCACAAAAATCTCCTTCGAACCAAAAAACTGTGGGCAATAGCTCATAAAAATGGCCATAAAACATGAAAACGACAAGTTAATTGTCATAACTCTCAAACATGTATCGGCCCCTATGATCTTTTTAAATTTCCCTGGAACTCCAAAAATGTGGGCAATAGCTCATGAAAATGGCCTAAAAACACGAAAACAACGAGTTTTTTTCATACCTCTCAAACATATATCGGGTCTTATGGGTCGTGCAAATCGCCCTGTAACGCCAAAACTATGAGAAATAGCTCATGAAAACTGTCATAAATGTGAAAACAACGAGTGCTTTGTCATAACTCGCAAAATATGTATCGGGTCTTACGATCGTTATAAGTATCCCTGGAACCCCAAAACTGTGGGCAATAGCTTATGAAAACTGCCATAAAATGCTAGAACGACAAGTTTTTGTCATAACTCTCAAATATTTATCCGGAGTTACGAATGTTGTAAATAGCCCGAGAACCCCAAAACTGTGGGCAATAACTCATGAAAGCGGCCATAAAACGCAAAAATGACCACTTTTTTCTCATATTCTCTAACATGTATTTGGTCTTACAGGCCACAAACATTGCCTTGGAACCCCAAAAATGAGGGCAATTGCTCATGATACCACCATAAATCATGAAAAAGATGAGTTTTGGTCGATCTCAAACATATATTGGGTCTTACGGCCATGAAAATCGCCTTGGAACGAAACAATGTGCGCAATTGCTCAGGAAAACGGCAATAAAACACGAAAGTGATGAGTGTTTGGTCATAACTCGCAAGACATGTATCGAGTCTTAGGGTCATTGTAATTGGGCAATAGCTCATGAAAGAAACCATAAAATATGAAAATGGAGAGCTTTTGGTCATATCTCTCAAACATCTATCGAGTCTTACTGTCGCTCTAAATCGACCTGGAACCCTAAAACTTTGGTCAATAGCACATTGAACGGCCATAAAACGCAAAAATGACGAGTTATGTCTGAACTCTCAAACATGTGTCGTGACTTACGGTCATTGTAAATAGCCTAGAACTCAAAGAATGTGGGCAATTGCTCATGCAAACTACCATAAACGCTAAAACGACAACTTTTTGGTCATATCCTGCAAAACATGTATAGGGTCTGTGTGGTCATTGTAAATAGCCCTGGGACCCCAAAACAGTGAAAAATAGATCATGAAAATGGCCATAAATCACGAAAACGATGAGTTTTTGCTCATATATCTCAAACATGATTTTGTCTGACGGGCCATGCAACTCTCCTTGAACCCCAAAACAGTGGGCAATAGCTCACGAAAACGGCCATATTACAGGAAAACTACGATTTTTGGTCATAACTCTCAAACATGTGTCGTTGTAAATTTCCCTACAACCCCAAAACTGTGGGCAATAGCTCATGAAAACGGCCATAAAACACGAAAACGACGATTTTTTGTCATAACTTGCAAAACATGGTCATTGTAAATAACCCTAGAACCCAAAAACTATGGGCAATGGCTCATGAAAACGGCCATCAAACACAAAAACGATGAGTTTTTGTTCATATATTTAAACATATATCGGGTCTTACGGTCCACCCAGATCGCCCAGGAACCCCCAAACCGTGGGCAATAGCACATGCAAATGGCCATAAAACGGGAAAACGACGAGTTTTTGTAATAATTCTAAATCATGTATTGGGAGTTACGATCGTATTAAATAGCCCTAGAACCCAAAAATTATGGGCAATAGCTCATGAAAACGGCCATAGAACACGAAACGACCACTTTTTAGTCACATCTCTCAAACATGTATCTAGTCTTACAGGCCACAAAAATCTCCTTCGAACCAAAAAACTGTGGGCAATAGCTCATAAAAATGGCCATAAAACATGAAAACGACAAGTTAATTGTCATAACTCTCAAACATGTATCGGCCCCTATGATCTTTTTAAATTTCCCTGGAACTCCAAAAATGTGGGCAATAGCTCATGAAAATGGCCTAAAAACACGAAAACAACGAGTTTTTTTCATACCTCTCAAACATATATCGGGTCTTATGGGTCGTGCAAATCGCCCTGTAACGCCAAAACTATGAGAAATAGCTCATGAAAACTGTCATAAATGTGAAAACAACGAGTGCTTTGTCATAACTCGCAAAATATGTATCGGGTCTTACGATCGTTATAAGTATCCCTGGAACCCCAAAACTGTGGGCAATAGCTTATGAAAACTGCCATAAAATGCTAGAACGACAAGTTTTTGTCATAACTCTCAAATATTTATCCGGAGTTACGAATGTTGTAAATAGCCCGAGAACCCCAAAACTGTGGGCAATAACTCATGAAAGCGGCCATAAAACGCAAAAATGACCACTTTTTTCTCATATTCTCTAACATGTATTTGGTCTTACAGGCCACAAACATTGCCTTGGAACCCCAAAAATGAGGGCAATTGCTCATGATACCACCATAAATCATGAAAAAGATGAGTTTTTGGTCAGATCTCCGAAACATATATTGGGTCTTACGGGCCATGAAAATCGCCTTGGAACGAAACAATGTGTGCAATTGCTCAGGAAAACGGCAATAAAACACGAAAGTGATGAGTGTTTGGTCATAACTCGCAAGACATGTATCGAGTCTTAGGGTCATTGTAATTGGGCAATAGCTCATGAAAGAAACCATAAAATATGAAAATGGAGAGCTTTTGGTCATATCTCTCAAACATCTATCGAGTCTTACTGTCGCTCTAAATCGACCTGGAACCCTAAAACTTTGGTCAATAGCACATTGAACGGCCATAAAACGCAAAAATGACGAGTTATGTCTGAACTCTCAAACATGTGTCGTGACTTACGGTCATTGTAAATAGCCTAGAACTCAAAAAATGTGGGCAATTGCTCATGCAAACTACCATAAACGCTAAAACGACAACTTTTTGGTCATATCCTGCAAAACATGTATAGGGTCTGTGTGGTCATTGTAAATAGCCCTGGGACCCCAAAACAGTGAAAAATAGATCATGAAAATGGCCATAAATCACGAAAACGATGAGTTTTTGCTCATATATCTCAAACATGATTTTGTCTGACGGGCCATGCAACTCTCCTTGAACCCCAAAACAGTGGGCAATAGCTCACGAAAACGGCCATATTACAGGAAAACTACGATTTTTGGTCATAACTCTCAAACATGTCTCGTTGTAAATTTCCCTACAACCCCAAAACTGTAGGCAATAGCTCATGAAAACGGCCATAAAACACGAAAACGACGATTTTTTGTCATAACTTGCAAAACATGGTCATTGTAAATAACCCTAGAACCCAAAAACTATGGGCAATGGCTCATGAAAACGGCCATCAAACACAAAAACGATGAGTTTTTGTTCATATATTTAAACATATATCGGGTCTTACGGTCCACCCAGATCGCCCAGGAACCCCCAAACCGTGGGCAATAGCACATGCAAATGGCCATAAAACGGGAAAACGACGAGTTTTTGTAATAACTCTAAAACATGTATTGGGAGTTACGATCGTATTAAATAGCCCTAGAACCCAAAAATTATGGGCAATAGCTCATGAAAACGGCCATAGAACACGAAACGACCACTTTTTAGTCACATCTCTCAAACATGTAACTAGTCTTACATGCCACAAAAATCTCCTTTGAACCAAAAAACTGTGGGCAATAGCTCATAAAAATGGCCATAAAACATGAAAACGACAAGTTAATTGTCATAACTCTCAAACATGTATCGGCTCCTATGATCTTTTTAAATTTCCCTGGAACTCCAAAACTGTGGGCAATAGCTCATGAAAATGGCCTAAAAACACGAAAACAACGAGTTTTTTTTCATACCTCTCAAACATATATCGGGTCTTATGGGTCGTGCAAATCGCCCTGTAACGCCAAAACTATGGGAAATAGCTCATGAAAACTGTCATAAATGTGAAAACAACGAGTGCTTTGTCATAACTCGCAAAATATGTATCGGGTCTTACGATCGTTATAAGTATCCCTGGAACCCCAAAACTGTGGGCAATAGCTTATGAAAACTGCCATAAAATGCTAGAACGACAAGTTTTTGTCATAACTCTCAAATATTTATCCGGAGTTACGAACGTTGTAAATAGCCCGAGAACCCCAAAACTGTGGGCAATAACTCATGAAAGCGGCCATAAAACGCAAAAATGACCACTTTTTTCTCATACTCGCTAACATGTATTTGGTCTTACAGGCCACAAACATTGCCTTGGAACCCCAAAAATGAGGACAATTGCTCATGATACCACCATAAATCATGAAAAAGATGAGTTTTTGGTCAGATCTCCGAAACATATATTGGCTCTTACGGGCCATGAAAATCGCCTTGGAACAACAATGTGCGCAATTGCTCACGAAAACGGCAATAAAACACGAAAGTGATGAGTGTTTGGTCATAACTCGCAAGACATGTATCGAGTCTTAGGGTCATTGTAATTGGGCAATAGCTCATGAAAGAAACCATAAAATATGAAAATGGAGAGCTTTTGGTCATATCTCTCAAACATCTATCGAGTCTTACTGTCACTCTAAATCGACCTGGAACCCTAAAACTTTGGTCAATAGCACATTGAACGGCCATAAAACGCAAAAATGACGAGTTATGTCTGAACTCTCAAACATGTGTCGTGACTTACGGTCATTGTAAATAGCCTAGAACTCAAAAAATGTGGGCAATTGCTCATGCAAACTACCATAAACGCTAAAACGACAACTTTCTGGTCATATCCTGCAAAACATGTATAGGGTCTGTGTGGTCATTGTAAATAGCCCTGGGACCCCAAAACCGTGAAAAATAGATCATGAAAATGGCCATAAATCACGAAAACGACGAGTTTTTGCTCATATATCTCAAACATGATTTTGTCTGACGGGCCATGCAACTCTCCTTGAACCCCAAAACAGTGGGCAATAGCTCACGAAAACGGCCATATTACAGGAAAACTACGATTTTTGGTCATAACTCTCAAACATGTGTCGGATCCTACGGTCATTGTAAATTGCCCTACAACCCCAAAACTGTGGGCAATAGCTCATGAAAACGGCCATAAAACACGAAAACGACGATTTTTTTGTCATAACTTGCAAAACATGGTCATTGTAAATAACCCTAGAACCCAAAAACTATGGGCAATGGCTCATGAAAACGGCCATCAAACACAAAAACGATGAGTTTTTGGTCATAATTCTTCAAAACATATCGGGTCTTACGGTCCACCCAGATCGCCCAGGAACCACCAAACCGTGGGAAATAGCACATGCAAATGGCCATAAAACGCGAAAACCACAAGTTTTTGTAATAACTCTAAAACATGTATTGGGAGTTACGATAGTATTAAATAGCCTTAGAACCCAAAAATTATGGGCAATAGCTCATGAAAACGGCCATAGAACACGAAAACGACCACTTTTTAGTCACATCTCTCAAACATGTATCTAGTCTTACGGGCCACAAAAATCTCCTTCGAACCAAAAAAACTGTGGGCAATAGCTCATAAAAATGGACATAAAACATGAAAACGACAAGTTTATTGTCATAACTCTCAAACATGTATCAGCTCCTATGGTCTTTTTAAATTTCCCTAGAACTCCAAAACTGTGGGCAATAGCTCATGAAAATGGCCTAAAAACACGAAAACAACGAGTTTTTTTCATACCTCTCAAACATATATCGGGTCTTATGGGTCGTGCAAATCGCCATGTAACGCCAAAACTATGGGAAATAGCTCATGAAAATTGTCATAAAAAGTGAAAACAATGAGTGCTTTGTCATAACTCGCAAAATATGTATCGGGTCTTACGGTCATTATAAATATCCCTGGAACCCCAAAACTGTGGGCAAAAGCTCATGAAAACTGCCATAAAATGCTAGAACGACAAGTTTTTGTCATAACTCTCAAATATTTATCCGGAGTTACGAACGTTGTAAATAGCCCGAGAACCCCAAAACTGTGGGCAATAACTCATGAAAGCGGCCATAAAACGCAAAAATGACCACTTTTTGCTCATACTCTCTAACATGTATTTGGTCTTACAGGCCACAAAAATTGCCTTGGAACCCAAAAAATGTGGGCAATTGCTCATGATACCACCATAAATCATGAAAAAGATGAGTTTTTGGTCATATCTCCCAAACATATATTGGGTCTTGTGGGCAATAGCTCATGAAAATGACCATAAAACACGAAAATGACAAGTTATTTTCATAACTCCTAAAAATTTATCGGGTCTTATGGTCATTATAAATAGCCCTAGAACCCCAGTCATTGGCCAATAGCTCATGAAAGAAACCATAAAATATGAAAATAGAGAGTTTTTGGTCATATCTCTTAAACATCTATCGAGTCTTACTATCGCTCTAAATCGCCCTGGAACCACAAAATTTTGGTCAATAGCACCTTGAACGGCCATAAAACGCAAAAATGACGAGTTATGTATGAACTCTCAAACATGTGTCGTGACTTACGGTCATTGTAAATAGCCTAGAACTCAAAAAATGTGGGCAATTGCTCATGCAAACTACCATAAACGCTAAAATGACAACTTTTTGGTCATATCCTACAACACATGTATAGGGTCTGTGTGGTCATTGTAAATAGCCCTGGGACCCCAAAACCATGAGCAATAGATCATGAAAATGGCCATAAATCGCGAAAACGACGAGTTTTTGCTCATATATCTCAAACATGATTTTGTCTGACGAGCCATGCAACTCTCCTTGAACCCAAAAATAGTGGGCAATAGCTCACGAAAACGGCCATATTACAGGAAAACTACGATTTTTGGTCATAACTCTCAAACATGTGTCGGATCCTACGGTCGTTGTAAATTGCCCTGCAACCCCAAAACTGTGGGCAATAGCTCATGAAAACGGCCATAAAACACGAAAACGACGATTTTTTGTCATAACTTGCAAAACATGGTCATTGTAAATAACCCTAGAACCCAAAAACTATGGACAATGGCTCATGAAAATGGCCATCAAACACAAAAACGATGAGTTTTTGGTCATATATCTTAAACATATATCGGGTCTTACGGTCCACCCAGATCGCCCAGGAACCCCCAAACCGTGGGCAATAGCACATGCAAATGGCCATAAAACGCGAAAACGACGAGTTTTTGTAATAACTCTAAAACATGTATTGGGAGTTACGATCGTATTAAATAGCCCTAGAACCCAAAAATTATGGGCAATAGCTCATGAAAACTGCCATCGAACACGAAAACGACCACTTTTTGGTCACATCTCTCAAACATGTATCTAGTCTTACGGGCCACAAAAACCTCCTTCGAACCAAAAAACTGTGGGCAATAGCTCATAAAAATAGCCATAAAACATGAAAACGACAAGTTTATTGTCATAACTCTCAAACATGTATCGGCTCCTATGGTATTTTTAAATTTCCCTGGAACTCCAAAACTATGAGCAATAGCTCATGAAAATGGCCTTAAAACACGAAAACAACGAGTTTTTTTCCATACCTCTCAAACATATATCGGGTCTTATGGGCCGTGCAAATCGCCCTGTAACGCCAAAACTATCGGCTATAGCTCATGAAAAATGTTATAAAATGCGAAAACAACGAGTGTTTTGTAATATCTCGCAAAACATGTATCGGGTCTTACGATCATTGTAAATATACCTAGAATCCCAAAACTGTGAGCAATAGCTCATGAAAACTACTATAAAACGCTAGAACGACAAGTTTTTGTCCTAACTCTGAAATATTTATCAGGAGTTACGAATGTTGTAAATTGCCCGAGAACCCCAAAACTGTGGGCAATAACTCATGAAAGCGGCCATAAAACGCAAAAATGACCACTTTTTGCTCATACTCTCTAACATGTATTTGGTCTTACGGGCCACAAAAATCGCTTTTGGAACCCCAAAAATGTTGGCAATTGCTCATGAAACCGCCATAAATCATGAAAACGATGAGTTTTTGGTCATATCTCCCAAATGTTTATTGTGTCTTACGGGCCATGAAAATCGCCTTGGAACGAAAAAATGTGGGCAATTGCTCATGAAAACGGCCATAAAACACGAAAGTGATGAGTGTTTAGTCATAACTCGCAAGACATGTATCGGGTCTTAGGGTCGTTGTAAATAGCCCTAGAACCCCAAAACTATGGGCAATAGCTCATGAAAACAGCCATAAAACGCGAAAACCATGAGTTCTTGGTCATAACTCACGAAATATGTAGCGGGTCTTACGGTCCTTATAAAAATCCCTGGAACCCCAAAATTGTGGGCAATAGCTCATGAAAATAACCAAAAAACACGAAAACGACAAGTTATTTTCATAACTCCTAAAAATGTATCAGGTCTTATAGTCATTGTAACACTGGTAGAAAAGGGCCCATGCGTCCCGGTTGGTAAGGGCCATTAGTCCCGGTTGCCCAACCGGGACGGGGCAATCGGGACTAAAGCTCCAACCATTAGTCCCGGTTGCCCCACCAACCGGGACAAATGGGGGCACACGTGGCGGCATCAGAGCGCGAGGGGGGTGGAGCATTAGTCCCGGTTCGTAACACGAACCGGGACTAATAACCTGCTGCCGCGACAGAGATTTGGCCCATTTCTCTGCCGCGACAGAGAATTCATTTTGGCACATTTTGTTGCCGCGGCAGCATTTTCGCCACTTTTTGTGCCGCGGCAGAGAATTCATTTAAGTTGTTTTATTATTTATTTAGTGTTTTGCACTTATCAATGAAGGAACCTTATATTACACAAGATCATCATGACAACATTACATTCAATACACAGATCGAGTTCATGCACTACATACAAAAGTTGCTATTCGATGCTACCGGCCAATTTCTTGAAAGTTGCTATTTTTACAATTCCTATTGTCTATACACACCGAGTAGTATTCCCTTGTGTGTTTAGGACTTCGCATCCAACAATCCCGCCAATTCCTCTGTATTGCTCGTATGCGATCCTTTGGCGAAGACCGTCCCAGACGTTCGATCTGATTTAAAAAGGAGTCACCTATATGAATATGAAACTAAACACAATTTGATTGTAATTAAAAACTATAGAAATTGTTTACGACGTGGAGTTGCTCTAAATTCCTGCCCTTCTCATCGCACGTCTGTAGGATGAACTCGCATACATAGTATCCACATAGATTGTTACCGGTCCTCGCGTCGCACTTTACGACAACAGAGTTCAATCAAAATAATAATCAAGCATGATAATAACGTATCAAAACTAGAATCAAAGAGATGCGCGGATATAGCTAGTGGTGCTTACATCTAGTGGTTGAAATGTAAGCTCCTCTTTCCAAACACCCTAGCCTTCTTGGTGAACCGCTTTCCAAGCGCTGCATGAGAAAAGCGAATAAAATAAGTTATTAAGTACTTGATATCATAAAATTCACGAACGTTGCCGATATAGTGTCGTAATGATTAGAATTACCTTTGGAGAAGTATCTCGCATGTCCTTCCACGTCTCAAGGGGTTTATGTTTCGATTCCATGACTAGTACACGCCTTTGTCAAGTTGAATGATTAACAGAATATAGTGGTACTGCGAATGCGTAACTAATCAATTATATACTTAACATCGAGTAAGCGAAATAGAAAGTGTATACAAGACAATAACACTCCTCGGAAGTTGTAAGGAAATAGTATTTCCTTTTGGTTTCTTGAAACCTTAACGTGTACTATATTATCCTCCGTATCACGGGGCTTATTTTGAGATTAGCTTCATGAACCCAATATGGGTCAATAAAGCCAATGTCATAGATTTGTCCTCTGCGCATTCGAGAATCTTCATTCTGCATATTCAAGTATGATTATATACATGCAATAAACAAAATATTATAGATGGAGACTAAATTAATTACGAATTAGTACTTACGACAATAGGCACTCATGATCGATTTGTCCAAGGCGTCTTGATTGAATAATTGAAATAGTTCATCAAATTCAATGGATACCATGTCATCGTTTTCTTTCCATGATGCTTTTTGTAACCCTCGGCACTATCGATTAGCCGCCCTTGTGGCATGCATGTACCGATTATGCAATCTTCGCATTTTGTTGGAAGATTGTTTACCTCCTCGAGTTTGACGAGAGGTTTTCCGTCTTGGTATTGGTATGCTACTTCACTCACGGGAAGAACTCTAATCGGGATAAATCTGGCCATACTCATACCTTGAGCAGGCAGCTTCTCCAGACAGTGCAACTACCTCTGGATCATCTTGCTCTTGCCCCATATTTGCTCGACCCCACATTGGTTTGAGAAATCACCTTGAGAGGGGCAAGTCTGTTTTGCTTGTTCTCCGAGCTGGGCAACAGATTTCCGCTTGCATCGATCTTGCTCTTGAGGCTTTTTGCATGTGACTTGAGAATAGAACTCTCATAGTCGATGACAGCTTTGGCTCGGTTGATGAAGAGTCTTTAGCATTTTCAACACTTTGCCTTTTTCTTCTTTGGTCTTTGGGAACTCTGGCTCTTTCGGCCGCCTCGACTTAGCGAAAAGCTGTCTTCGCATCAACGATCGCCGATCTCCTCTTGAAGATCCATAAGCTCTCTTGGGAGGAACCGTTGGTACTTTTGGAAGAGGCTCTTGTTTACGTTTCGGCGATCGCTTACGACGCACAGTAGCGGTACGCTTACGCTTTTTATCCTGAGGCGCCGGCGATGGCTCCCGCGGCGATGGCTGCACCGGAGATTGGTGAGGCGACGGAGCCGGGTGAGGCGACGAAGACGGCTGCCGCGGCGGCGACGACCTCGCTGGAGACGGGTGAGGCGGCGGCGAAGATGGCCTTGGCGTGTGATTTCGAAGCACGATACAATCCTTCGGCCATAGAATGGTGACGTAGCACAGTCACATCCCCTTCACCAGCAGGGTAGTGAAGATCCAAAACCTCAAAGGTGGGCATGATTTCATCCACGCCGACAACAGCGTAGCCCTCTGGAACCGGACGACTGTGGTAAGTTGGTGTGGGTCCAATTGGTAAGGCATAGCCGACCGCCACCTTCATTGATATGTTCACAACTTTGACATGTAGCTCGCAGTGTCATCTACGTGATATCATCCTTTGGGTAGCCAGGAGCCATCGTCGCATCATCGGCATCGCCATTGTCATCACCGGGACCTCGGTGGAAGCCACACTACTTTTCGATTATTCGATAGGCGGTAGCATCGAATGCGGTGTCTTTCTTGAGATGGGGCGCCGGTAGTACTTTGCTCTTTAAGTGAGTTAATTTCATCTTGTTGTTGCTTTAATCGTTCTTCAATTAAACGCATTCGCTCTTTCTGACTGTCTGCTTCAACTATCGCCCTGTCCTTACTCCTCTGACGGCTTCTATCAGGATATTTCTTCCTCTCTTCGGGAAACCCAGTCCTCCATGATTGGGAGCCTATTGTGCCTCGTGTTCGTCCATCATGTTCCTTATTTCCAAGGGCGAGTGTGAGCTCATCATTGTCTCTATCGGGAATGAAGTCCCCATCTTTAACAGCCTTTACTGCTTTTCTCATCCTCTCGATTGGCAAGGGGTCTTCTTTATGTCGTATGGTATATATACACCTCCCTTCCGAGTCCAACGTGCCCCCATGCCCGTAAAACCAATTCCTTGCACGTTCTACCCAATCGTCTCTGGGGTGATATTTTTATCACGCAGTTCTGCTCAAGTTTCTCCCACTTAGGAATGCCACCAGAGCCACCTTGCCCCACAGTATGGTGATACTTCTTGTTAGCGACATTCAGCTTATTCGTTTCAGACATTTTCTTAGCTTTTTCTGATTTCTTGTATTCCACAAACTCATCCCAGAATGGTTTTATTTTCTCAAACAGAATATTATTGAAATCGAGTCTTCTTTTCACGACATAGTCAAGGTGCAATCTTTTCTTCCAGTGGTGAAACATTGGGCCATCTTCTTCAAAGCCCACTCCACGACCTTAGCCTCCATGGCTCTCCCATGTTGTAAGGCGTCCTCAACTGGATCCTCCGCATTTGGATCCAGCTCTATCTTCGGTAGTTTGAAATTAACCATGAGCCTCTTCCACAGTAAATCTTTGGCGTGGTTAGGGACAAATAAACATGTTCCCTCTTCATTCGCATTAGCAGGCCTATTCCAATTTCTAATGGTGATCGGGATTAAGTCCCTAACGATTACTCGCATTGTGCCACAAATTTGGTTGCGACAACCCGGAGTCGATTGCCCGTCTCTGCGACATCTTGATCTGAACCTCTCATGGTCTTTCAACTTTTTGGTTGGGCCTCGTCTGCTCTTTTCAGTAGATTCCTTCGATCCGGAGGGCTAAAAGAAGAAAGATCGCCGTTACTATTTCTATATAGATAGCAGATGATTAATTAATGAATTGATTTATATTACATGCACCTTGCCGAGCGGTCGTCTTCGATTACACAAGGCATCGCCTTCTCGCGGAAGGCAACACCTTCAACCTCAAACAAGTTGTCTACTCCGTAAAAGAGGATCACCCTCACCGGAGTTGTTGAAACGTTGATACGTCTAAATTATCTTCCCCACGGATCACACCTTGGATCAACTCTTCCTTTTCTTCGTCTCGTGTGGGTCCATATTTTCACGGGTGGAAAACGAATAAGTCAAAGCGGCTAAAGGAGAAAGTTAAATACGGTGTTGAGAGATATAAACCCTAATTCAGAGAAACCCTAATATATACATACACAATAATAAAAATGAAGAGAAAGGAAACCGTAGTAGATAGGCACATCGTCGAACCCACATGCACCTAAGTTGCTTGACAATGTGAATCGGGTCTGGGGCTACCCACATTGACTGACCAGTGGGGTCGAATACCAATAATACCAAACTAATTAAGAAACCTAATAATACCTAACTAATAATAAACCTAATAATCGAAACACCGAAAAGAAAGGGAAACAATCAACACATGGCATCGATGCAATGCTCAAGCAAGTATGATGATATGACAAGTTAATTTGCATTCGAATGTAACCCTAAGACATGCTCGACGATTTAATCGGGGTTCCAACGGGTGAAAACCCTAACTCGAGGAAACTCCGGAACATATGAGAGGGGTGCATTTGTTCTTCTAATTATACTTGTCATTTAAATTGTAGAACTTGCATTTTGGTTTAATAAAGAAAGAACAAATCAAACCCTAAACCCTAACTTCCCCCTCCATTTGAAAACCATTCAAATGATTTTTGTATTTAAACAACTAACTACATGAGTTGAGCCCAAAGTGTATAAAAGGGTCTCACACTATTTCATATACTTTATAAAAGTTTCTGTAAGTTGAAAAGATTCAAAATAGATTTGAAATTCAAATTACAAAAGGGAAATCAGAAATAGAAATAGAAAAAATTTCTGGAAATAAAAAATGTATCCAACCTAGCTACTGGGCCGAGCCCATCTCTCCTTCTCTCTCTCTGGCGCTAGCAGGAAGCCCAACCGGGGCCCAAGAGCAGCCCAGCCAGGCCCATACCCCTTCGGCCTTTCTGTTTCTGTCTTCTTCCTTCCCGACGCAAGCAGCTCGCGGTGGCTCGCCGCCGGCCACCCGATGCGCCGCCGCATGCCAAGATCATCGTCGCCGCCCCCGCGAGCCTATAAGAGCTCCAGCGCCGCCATCAACAACCCTAGCTTCTCTTCTTCCCCGTTTTCCCCCTTTGCCCGAACCCTAGCTGCGTAGGTGTTGCGTCGCCCCGCCGTCTCTGGCCACCTCACGGCCAGTCGAGGCCGCCGTTGGAACCGCCTCATCGCGAAGATCATCTCCACCGGAGGAATCAGCCCCGCGTTCTTCGAATCGTCGCCATCGACCTCTTCTCGACGGCACGACGGTGGCGGTGGTGTGGAGTCGACGGAGGATGAACCAAAGCGAGAGGCGAGAGAGGGTCCACGAGGACCAGAGATACCAGGTGTGCGGTGGTGGTGTCGGGGAGGCGAGGCGAGGTCAGGAGCCGACGAATCGACGGCGGCGATCGTCGGGCTCGAGGGTCGTTGGCGACGATTGGGAGCGAGCGGGGCCGATTCCTTCAGGGAGAAGCCTCGGGGCGACGAGGCGAAGCTTCCTGCACGCTTGGCTGGGCGAGGGGCGGCCGGTAGGGCGTGCACGGCGGCGGGGCAGCCTGACGGCGTCGTGCGCGAGAAGAGAAGAGGAGGTGAGATGGGGGAAGAAGAAGAGGAGGGGCACCCAGTTATAACCAAAGGACCTTTAGTCCCGGTTGGTGGCTCCAACCGGGACTAAAGGGTTATACGTCCCGGTTGGAGCCACCAACCGGGACCTATACTCCAATATTTTCAGCAGCCCAAGCGTTGGCGCGCAGGGGGTCTTTAGTCCCGGTTGGTGGCTCCAACCGGGACATATTCCCCTGATTTCAAATTTTTTCAGGTATTTTCTCTCTGTTCCCGCCTTATTTTTTATTTTGGGGTTTAAATTTGTATTGTTTTTTAAATGATAATTAATTTGGAATTTAGAAAAACTTTAAACATAAGAAGTGTTTGGATTTGAATAAATAATTCAAAAACATTTTCTGTTTTAAAAAATAATTAATGTAACCATTTAAAATATGAACCATTTACAATTAAAAATGAATTAACTTATATTTTTTAATATCAATTTGGAATTTAGAAAAACTTTAAACATAAGAAGTGTTTGGATTTGAATAAATAATTCAAAAACATATTCTATTTTTAAAAATAATTAATGTAACCTTTTAAAATGAATTAACTTATATTTTTGAATATTAATTTGGAATTTAGAAAAAATTTAAACATAAAAAGTGTTTGGATTTAAATAAATAATTCAAAAACATTTTCTGTTTTAAAAAATAATTAATGTAACCATTTAAAATATGAACCATTTACAATTAAAAATGAATTAACTTATATTTTTTTAATATCAATTTGGAATTTAGAAAAACTTTGTCCTGCCGATTCGGCAGACATTTGTCCTTTTTACCGGGATGGACGAAAAGGTTTGAGATGTACCGGTTGGGAGATAGTCCATGTAAGGTGGTCTAGTATTTTAGGAAAATGGGATGGTAGCATTGTGAAACGGCATTTTGGTGGTTACTTCACAAAACGACCCGTTTATTGCGCTCGGAAAATGGAAAAGGGCTTTTCCGTGCGACAAAAAGGAAAACTTCCTCCTGCAACATTGTTCTCCATACCAATGTCCACACACGTGCATAATATGGGCACAACATCACAAACTATGCCATGATTCAGCACATAACATCGGTCATTTGGACCGAAAGCCATGAAACCTCGAACATTATAGGTCATTTTGTGAAGGTTTTTTCGGAACATGATCAATATACCAAGTCTGGTATTTTTACTTTCAACTATGTAACATAATATGACACCACGCGAAGAATTTTCATTGTTCGGATTTTTTTTGAATTTATTATGCCCGTTTTGAATTATCTGAATTTCTAACTATGGTCGAACCGGTGTGCATGAAGATAGGGGACGTGCATCGTTAGAACTTGCATTGGATCTCTGAAGAAACCACATATTGCGAGTCTAAAAATGATTTTTCAAAAATCACGGCGATAGATCATGTACTGTAGTACAAACCGGACCCACTTCACGATTCGGGAGACATTTGTCCTTTTACCCAGGATGGACGAAAAGGTTTGAGATGTCTTGGTTGGGAGATAGTCCATGTAAGGTGGTCTAGTATTTTAGGAAAATGGGACGGTAGCATTCTGAAACGGCATTTTGGTGGTTACTTCACAAAACGACCCGTTTTTTGCGCTCGGAAAATGGAAAAGCGCTTTTCCGCATGACAAAAGGAAAACTTCCTCCTGCAACATTGTTCTCCATACCAATGTCCACACACATGCATAATATGGGCACAACATCACAAACTATGTCGTGATTCAGCACATAACATCGGTCATTTGGACCGAAAGTCATGAAACCTCGAACATGATAGGTCATTTTGTGAAGGTTTTTTCGGAACATGATCAATATACCAAGTCTGGTATTTTTACTTTCAACTATGTAACATAATATGACACCACGCGAAGAATTTTCATTGTTCGGATTTTTTCTGAATTTATTATGCCCGTTTTGAATTATCTGAATTTCTAACTATGGTCGAACCGGTGTGCATGAAGATAGGGGACGGGCATCGTTAGAACTTGCATTGGATCTCTGAAGAAACCACATATTGCGAGTCTAAAAATGATTTTTCAAAAATCACGGCGATAGATCATGTACACAGTACAAACCGGACCCACTTCCCGATTCGGCAGACATTTGTCCTTTTACCCGGATGGAAAAAGGTTTGAGATGTACCGGTTGGGAGATAGTCCATGTAAGGTGGTCTAGTATTTTAGGAAAATGGGACGGTAGCATTGTGAAACGGCATTTTGGTGGTTACTTCACAAAACGACCCGTTTATTGCGCTCGGAAAATGGAAAAGGTCTTTTCCGTGCGACAAAAAGGAAAACTTCCTCCTGCAACATTGTTCTCCATACCAATGTCCACACACATGCATAATATGGGCACAACATCACAAACTATGCCGTGATTCAGCACATAACATCGGTCATTTGGACCGAAAGCCATGAAACCTCGAACATGATAGGTCATTTTGTGAAGGTTTTTTCGAAACATGATCAATATACCAAGTCTGGTATTTTTCCTTTCAACTATGTAACATAATATGACACCACGCGAAGGATTTTCATTGTTCGGATTTTTTCTGAATTTATTATGCCCGTTTTGAATTATCTGAATTTCTAACTATGGTCGAACCGGTGTGCATGAAGATAGGGGACGGGCATCGTTAGAACTTGCATTGGATCTCTGAAGAAACCACATATTGCGAGTCTAAAAATGATTTGTTCAAAAATCACGGGCGATAGATCATGTACTGTAGTACAAACCGGACCCACTTCCTGCCGATTCGCGACATTTGTCCTTTTACCCGGGATGGACGAAAAGGTTTGAGATGTACCGTTTGGGAGATAGTCCATGTAAGATGGTCTAGTATTTTAGGAAAATGGGACGGTAGCATTGTGAAACGGCATTTTGGTGGTTACTTCACAAAACGACCCGTTTATTGCGCTCGGAAAATGGAAAAGGGCTTTTCCGTGCGACAAAAAGGAAAACTTCCTCCTGCAACATTGTTCTCCATACCAATGTCCACACACATGCATAATATGGGCACAACATCACAAACTATGCCGTGATTCAGCACATAACGAAGTCGTCTGTGGTGGCCCGCCACCGGTGAACCACAACGAAGTCGGCCGTCGTCTGTGGTGGGAGAACCGTACTATCATCGAAGTGATGCGCTACATCGCCGGGGGAGACCATCCTCGCCTACGGTGCCCACGAGTCCACCCGCCACAGGCCCCACACTGTCCGGCGTGGCGCATCGTCTTCCAGAGACCCTCTCCCACCCGCCGTGAATCCGAGGCTGGAATGGCCTGGTATATGCCATGGATGGGCTGAGGATCCCGGAGGTGTGACGGCGACGATGATGATGATGACGATGAAGACCACAAGCTGCGTACTATAGGACTAGGCATGATTATGACTAAAGGGGCGGCTTTAGGCCGAGTGTTAGCTAGTCCCGATTTGTCCCAGTTTTAATATTAATAAATGTCTTAAGTGTTACCTAATAAATAGAGGGAAATGCCTATATAAAGAGAGGGTTCATATTTAGTCTCGGTTGGAGAAACCAACCGTGATCAAGGGATTATGCAGTGGGCCGACAACACTAATAATAGGGGTGAGTGTCGACATTATGTCGTGCGGCTTATACCTTGTCCCGGATGGTGTCACCAACCGACTAAAGATGAATTTAGTCGGTTGGAGACACCAACCGACTAAAGATGAGTCAAGACTAATAATAGGGGTGAGTGTCGACATTATGTCGTGAGTGTCGACATTATGCCGAGCTGCTTGTACTATAAATATGCATCCTTGTGAGTCCAGTCCTCCAGCTAGTTTGAGGCATCTCCAAGATGGTTTTAGAGAGCAGGGACACCACTACGGCCAGTTTCAGGGAGATGCCGACGGAGCCCAGTCCTCCGGCATCTCCGAGAAACCGGTCATAGAGGCACTCCCTAATATGTGAAATTAGTTAGCTCCGAGGCGTATTGATCTAGTTAGTGAAGTTACAAGCTGCAAGATGGTTTTCGAGAGCAGGGACAGCACTGCGGCCAGTTTCAGGGAGATGCCGACGGAGCCCAGTCCTCCGGCATCTCCGAGAAACTGGTCATAGAGGCACTCCCTAATATGTGAAATTAGTTAGCTCCGAGGCGTATTGATCTAGTTAGTGAAGTTACAAGCTGCAAGATGGTTTTCGAGAGCAGGGACACCACTGCGGCCAGTTTCAGGGAGATGCCGACGGAGCCCAGTCCTCCGGCATCTCCGAGAAACTGGTTGTAGAGGCACTCCCGGTCCAGCCACAAAATGGGACTAACACTCAAGACATTTATTAATATTAAAAACTGAGACTACAAAACCGGGACTAAAGGCCACAAACCGCGAAAGATATCCTTCGGTCAAGCCACAAACCGCGAAAGACATGAACTAGAGTTACATAATATGAGCATGAACTTCTTGGCATATGTCATTCCTTATGAACGCTTCACGTAACCATGGAGCATCTTCTTTACTTAATGGAATGCTTGGGTCGTTTTTCACCGTGAAGGGCGGAATTTCATCAAACTTATTATAATCTTCTCACATGTACATCTTGTCCTCGATTCCCACGATGTTTCTTTTCCCCGAAAGAACTATGTGACGCTTTGGCTCATCATATGCTGTATTCGTTTGCATATTTTTCTTTTTTCGATCCGAGGACATGTCCTTCACATAGAAAACCCGAGACACATCATTGGCTAGGACAAATGGTTCATCTCTATAACCAAGATTGTTGAGATCCATTGTTGTCATTCCGCATAACCGTCTATCTTTACCCCTTCCCCATTCAAAGTTGACACATTTGCAGTGAAACAAAGGGACCTTAAAAGAGACTCCATAGTCTAGTTCCCATATCTCCTCTATGTAACCATAATATGTGTCCTTTTCTCCATTCTCGTCTATTGCATCAAAGCGACACCACTATTTTGGTTGGTGCTCTTTTATCTTGGGCGATCGTGTAGAATGTATTCCCATTTATTTCGTACTTTGGAAATTCAATACAGTAGAATATGGTGAAGCGGCAAACAAGTATAGCTGATCTCTAACAGTGGTGTCATTCAAGAGATGTGTCCGCATCCAACCCCCGAAAGACTTCATGTGTTCATCTGTAATCCATGATTCGGGCTTCCCGGGTTTTGGGCGTACAATATTCTTGTGTTCCTCCATATCTGAGCTGCCAAGGTGGAATTATGTAGAAGCTGTAGTGTGCTTTAGTGAAAGAATCCCGTCCCTACATATCATTGCTTTCTTTCCCAGCGTGCCTTTTCCACTTAGTCTTCCCTCATGCATGAGTCGAAACACCAATCGGCTTAAGGTCGGGAATAAAGTCAACACAAAACTCAATGACCTCCTCATTCCATATCCCTTGGAGATGCTTCCTTACAGTCTACGGTTATGAACATATTTCTTTAAGACTCCATGAACCTCTCAAAGGGAACATATTGTGCAGAAATACCGGACCGAGAATGGCAATCTCTTCCACTAGATGAACCAGAGATGCGTCATAATATTGAAGAAGGATGGTGGGAACACCAATTCAAAACTAACAAGACATTGTACCACATCCTTCGTAACCTTGGCAGAATATCTGGATTGATTACCTTCGAGATATTGCATTGAGGAATGCACACAGCTTCACAATGGGTACTCGAACATTTTCGGTAGAAGCCCCTCAATGCAATCGGAAGCAACTGCGTCATAATCACGTGTGATCATGAGACTTCAGGTTTTGGAACTTTTTCTGCCATATTTATTATCCCTTTATATTAGATGAGAAGCCCGACGGCACCTTGATCCGTAAAGGACTTCAAAAAGATTTCCTTCTCTGCTTTGGTAAGAGCATAGCGGTACGACTTAAGTGGCGCCTTTATCCGTCTTGTTATCTGTATGCATGTTCTTTGGGTCTTTCATAATTTGTTGGTCCTCCGTGCTTGGTGTATCTTTTGTCTTCCCATACCGCCTAGGAATCCTAGCAGTTCACGCAGATTCTTCGTCACGTGCATCACGTCGATTGAAGAGCGGACACGCAGGACTTTCCAATATGGCAGCTCCCAAAATATAGATTTCTTCTTCCACATGGGTGCGTGTCACGTAGCGACGTCGTTCGAACGATTGACCCGGGACCCTTTCCAAAGATTACTTCTATGTCCTTGACCATACCAAATACATCATCACCGGTGGGAGTTCAGGCTTCTTCGGTGATCGCCTCACCTTTGAAATGCTTGCCTTTCTTTCTTCTGGGATGATTGGTCGGAAGAAATCATCGATTCGCTAGGTACGAACCTTCTTGCATTTATGCAAATATGTACCTTCGGTCTTATCTAAACAGTGGGTGCATGCCTTATATCCTTTGTTTGTATACATCACGAAAGGTTACTAAGAGCGCCAATCATTGATGGTTCTGAATAACAACCCTCGTAGATTAAATGGCTCTGTTTGTTCTCATCCCACGCATACGTACACCTGGTTTGCCCCACAACCTGTAAGAGTTCTTCAACTAATGGCCTAAGGTACACATCAATGTCGTTTCCGGTTGCTTGGGCCTTGGATGAGCACTAGCATCATAATGAACTTACGCTTCATGCACAACCAAGGAGGCAGGTTGTAGATACATAGAGTCACGGGCAGTCTTTGTGATGCAGCTCTGCTCCCCAAAAGGATTCATGCCATCCGTACTTAGACCAAACCATAAGTTCCTTCGTCACACCTGCAAAGTCAGGAAGTCTCTCGATTTTTCTCCACTTGTGACCCATCGGTGAGGTGTCTCAACTCCCGTCTTTCTTACGGTCTTCTTTGTGCCATCGCAACAACGGCATGCTCTTTGTTTACGAACATGCGTTTCAACCTTGGTATTATAGGAGCATACCACATAACCTTAGCAGAACCCTCTTAGGAGGGTCTCTCCTCAACATCACCAGTTCATCTCGTCGATTTTATCTGTAGCGCGTTACATACCGGACATTTATCTAAATTCTCATACTCCTTACCGCGGTAGAGGATGCAGTCATTAATGCATGCATGTATGTTTTGCACATCTAATCCCAGAGGATAGAGAGTCTTCTTTGCTTCGTAGGTACTCTAGGGAAGTTCGTTATGTTTTGGAAACTTCGGCTTCATTATTTTGACAAGATCTTTTCAAATGAGGAGTCGGTTAGACCACACTCGCCTTCCATCGCAACAATTCGATTAGGTGGTACCGAGCTTTGTGCTGCCATCTTCACAATTTGGGTACAACAATTTCTTGTGATCTTCTAACATGCCCTCTAACTTCAACTTCTCATTTTACATTTCACGTCTCGCTTTGCATCGAAATGACCCTACCAAGTTCATCACCGGCTCATCCGATGCCCGTTCTCCACCTTTTCCTCTCCATTGTATTCCATTGCGGTATCAACGTATTCAGGAAACATATGATGATAGTTGTTATCATCATCTTCTTCTTCACCATCTTCCATCATAACCCCTCTTTCCCGTGCTTGGTCCAGCAATTATAGTTGGGCATGAAACCTTTCATAATCGGTGGCTGAATGATTTTCGAGGAAGAGTACTCCTTGTTATTCCGACATTGAACACATGGACAACGTATAAATCCATTCTCTTTGTTTGCCGTAGCCACATTGATAAATTTATCCACGCCTTTGATATACCGGCTACCCGCGGTCACCGTACATCCATTCCCGACCGTTCATCGCATCATATAAGTAAGTTTATCAAAAACAGGACATCATAAATAGTGAAATAACCAATTCACACCGACACATGAATTGTATCAATGACCTAGAAAAGATAAGATTGCTAACCTCGATCGAGGGAATAAAGAGGAGAAAGCTCAAGTGCGTCTCGGACACCTTCTATATTTTTGTTCTATGAGAAATTCAACGGGATTTTTCACTCAAACATTTCAACAAACACCTTCAATGCAGGCATGAAAAAACTAGCACACACCCTCACACCTTACACCATTGAAAAAAGCAGTGGAGGCAGAGGGGGTGGGCGTTGCATTTATAGAGGGCAAGGGTCTTTAGTCGGTTGAAGCCACCAAGGACTAAAGGTGCGTGCCACCGTGGGCTGTGGCCAAACCTTTAGTCCCGGTTGGTGGCTCCAACCGGGACGCATGCCCCCTTACCAACCGGGACCCATGCCCCCTGGCCCCGTGCCCGCTCCAACCAGGACGCGTGCCAGCATTAGTCCCGGTTGGTGGCGCAACCGGGACTAATGCTCCGAGGGGTCGCGAACGGATGGCCCTTTTTCCTCTAGTGTAAATAGCCCTAGAACCCCAGTAATTGGGAATAGCTCATGAAAAACCCATAAAATATGAAAATGGATAGTTTTTTGTCATATCTCTCAAACATCTATCGGGTCTTACGGTCGCTCTAAATCGCCCTGGAACCCTAAAACTTTGGTCAATATCACATTGAACGGTCATAAAACGCAAAAATGACGAGCTATTTTATAACTCTCAAACATGTATTATGACTTACGGTCGTTGTAAATTGCCTGGAACTCAAAAAATGTGGGCAATTTCTCATGCAAACTGCCATAAAGAGCTAAATGACCACTTTTTGGTCATATCCTGCAAAACATGTATAGGGTCTGTGAGGTCATTGTAAATAGCCCTGGGACCCCAAAACCGTGAGTAATAGCTCATGAAAACGGCCATAAATCGCGAAAACGACGAGTTTTTGCTCATATATCTCAAACATGTATTATGTCTGACGGGCCATGTAACTCTCCTTGGAACCCAAAAATAGTGGGCAATAGCTCACGAAAACGGCCATATTACACTAAAATTACGATTTTTTTGGTCATAACTCTCAAACATGTGTCGGATCCTACGGTCGTTGTAAATTTTCCCTGCAACCCTAGAATTGCGTGCAATAGCTCATGAAAAGGGCATAAAACATGAAAACGACGAGTTTTTGTCATAACTCGCAAAACATGGTCATTGTAGTTAGTCCTAGAAGCCAAAAACTGTTGGCAATAGCTCATGAAAATGGCCATCAAACACAAAAACGATGAGTTTTTGGTCAGATGTCTTAAACATATATCGGGTCTTACGGTCCACCCAGATCGCACTGGAACCCCCAAACCGTGGGCAATAGCACATGAAAATGGCCATAAATCGCGAAAACGATGAGTTTTTCTAATAACTCTAAAACATGTATAGGGAGTTAAGATCGTATTAAATATCCCTGGAGCCCAAAAATTATGGGCAATACCTCATCAAAACGGCCATAAAACACAAAAACGACCACTTTTTGGTCATATCTCTCAAACATGTATCTGGTCTTACGGGCCAGAAAAATCTCCTTGGAACCACAAAACTGTGGGAATAGCTCAATAAAATGGCCATAAAACTTGAAAATGACAAGTTTATTGTCGTAACTCTCAAACATGTATCGGCTCCTACGATCTTTTTTAATTTCCATGGAACTACAAAACTGTGGCCAATAGCTCATGAAAATGGACTTAAAACATGAAAACAACGAGTTTTTTGTCATACCTCTCAAACATATCTCGGATCTTATGGGCCATGTAAATCACCCTATAACGCCAAAACTATGGGAAATAGCTCATGAAAAATGTCATAAAATTCGAAAATAACGGGTGTTTTCTCATAACTCGCAAAACATGTATCGGGTCTTATGGTCATTGTAAATATCCCTAGAACCCCAAAAATGTGAGCAATAGCTCGTGAAAACTACCATAAAACGCGAGAAAGACAAGTTTTTGTCATAACTCCCAAATATTTATCAGGAGTTATGGCGTCGTAAATAGCCAAAGAACCCCAAAACTATGGTTAATATCTCATGAAAGCGGCCATAAAACGCAAAAATGACCACTTTTTCCTCATATTCTCAAACCTGTATTTGGTCTTACGAGCCACAAAAATCTCCTTGGAACCCCAAAAATGTGGGCAATTGCTCATGAAACCGCCATAAATCACGAAACGATGAGTTTTTGGTCATATCTCCCAAACATATATTGGGTCTTACAGGCCATGAAAATTGCCTTGGAACGAAAAAATATGGGCAATTACTCATGAAAACGGACATAAAACACGAAAGTGATGAGTGTTTGGTCATAAATAGCAAAACAAGTATCGCGTATTAGGGTCATTGTACATATCCCAAGAACCCCAAAACTATGGGCAATAGCTCATGAAAACGGCCATAAAACGCGAAAACCATGAGTGCTTGGTCATAACTCATGAAATATGTATCGGGTCTTATGGTCGTTATAAATATCCCTCGAACCCCAAAATTGTGGGAAATAGCTCATGAAAATGACCATAAACGTGAAAACCATGAGTGATTAGTCATAACTCACAAAATATGTCTCAGGTCTTATGGTCGTTATAAATACCCCTGGAACCCCAAAAATGTGGGCAATTGCTGATGAAAACGGACATAAATCACGAAAACATTGAATTTTTGGTCATATCTCCCAAACATATATTGGGTCTTATGGGCCACGAAAATCACCTTGGAACGAAAAATGTCGGCAATTGCTCATGAAAACGGCCATAAAACGCGAAAATGACGAGTGTTTGGTCATAACTCGTAAGACATGTATCGGGTCTTAGGGTCATTATAAATAGCTCTAGAACCCCAAAACTATGGGCAATAGCTTATGAAAACGATCATAAAATACGAAAATGGCGAGTTTTTGGTCTTATGTCTCGAACATCTATCGGGTCTTACAGTCGCTATAAATCGCCCTGGAACCCCAAAACTTTGGTCAATAGCACATTGAACGGCTATAAAACGCAAAAATGACAAGTTATTTCAGAACTCTCAAACATGTATCTGAAGGGAATATGCCCTGAGAGGCAATAATAAATTGTTTATTATGTGTATTCCAAGTATATGATAGATGTTTATTTTGCATGCTATAATTGTATTAATACGGAAACGTTAATACATGTGTGTTTAATAAACAAACAGAAAGTTCCTAGTTAAGCCTCTCTCATAAACTAGCTCGTTGATTAACAAGATGATCAAGGTTTCCTGATCATGGACATTGGATGTTGTTAATAACGGGATCACAACATTAGTGTAATGATGTGATGAACATTCATCCGAAGTATAGCATTACGATCAAAGTCATTGAGTTTATATTGCTATAACAACTTACGAAGTGATCCTAATCCTTAGACCATGAGATCATGTCAATCACTAACACCGGAAGAGTTTCTTGATAACATCAAACGTCACACCGTAACAGGGTGATTATAAAGATGGATTCAGAACTAATAAAGTGTTATGTTGAGGCTCATGGATCGAGAGTGGAATTTGTTCATCCCGATGGCGGATAGATATACTCTGGGCCCTCTCGGTGATATCACATTGATTAGCTTGCAAGCAAGTGATTTGATCACTAGAATGTTATATCACGGAGCGAGAAAAGAGTGCATGTCGATAGAGATCAAACTAGGTATGGAGATACCGATGATCGAATCTCGGACATGTAATATATCGTGAGACAAAGGGATTAAGATACTAGCGTAAAAGGTTCAAGCGATCACAAGAAAGTCATCGTTGAATGTGTGGGGAAGTATGGGTCTCGGATCCCGCTCGATTATTGATCGAGAGGGTCTCGATCATGTCCGCATTATTCATGAACCGTAGGGTGACACACTTAAGAGACACCGACATCCAATTGGAGCAAATGTTTCATCCCGAAAGAATGAACAAGCGCGAATTTATTTCACTAGATACCGAAAACAGGTTTTTGGTGAAATTGCATAAAGTGGTTATGCATGTGAAATAGAATTCTAGCAAGGGGTTATTTGTGAATGTTTGTCATTAAAGTAATTGACAAAATTCTGAATAAAATAAAAGAGTTTTATTTAATGAGAGTTTGCATTAAATTTGGTGGAAATTTAATGGGATTTTTGAGTGGACTTTTGAGTGGAGGGAATATGGAGGAGTTTTGTGAGTGGAGTGTCCACCCACATGAAGAGGGGAGGGCAAGGGGGCAGCCCCCATGCGCCGGCCACCCCCTTGGGGTCCCCCCCCTCCTCCTATAAAAGGAGCCCCTCCTCTCACTTCTCACTCACACCTCCTCGTGAAGGATCTCTCTCCCCCTCTAGAATTTATTCCCCATGGTCTCGGACTAGCGAGATACATGTTCCCGGTGGCTATTCGGCAAGAAAGAGTTGTGCTTCCTGCATCGCTGGAGGCGAGGCGGAGGTTGCTCGGTGCCTCGAGCGTGTGTGCGAGCACGGATCTCGCTGATTTGCGGCGCTAGGACTTCCTCTCGATCTTGAGATCGGCAAGAGATCGTCTACATCAACCACGAGTTGAACTCGTTAAGCTTTGTCGGTCTTCAAGGGTATGTTCTCTCACGGATATACATCCGCGTTGTTTGTATCTAGTATAAATAGATCTTGGTATATAGTTCACATCGTAGGAAAATTTTTGTTTTCTATGTTGCGAACCCTTGATTGGTATCGAGCGGATCTATGCGTAGATACTTTACGGGTAGTACACATATGAGTATGTGGGCGATGATGATCATGTTGTTGCTCCTTTGTTGTGATTTTGGATATTGGTGGCATAGTGGGATGAAGCGGCGGACAAACTTTACATGTCCTCGCACATGAGACTGTTCCACGCTTGACATGCAACTAGTTTGCATAAGTGGCTAGCGGTGTCATCTCTCCTACTATAGTCAATATCTATTTTGCAGCGAGTTGTCAACAATTTGATTATCCTCGTTGTGGTTCATGTTAAATGGTAAGAACGGTTCTATCTCGAAAGCCCTAAGCCACGTAAAACTTGCAATGGATAAATTAGAGGCGTCTAGTTTAGATTGTTGCTGGGCTAGTGTTATGATATGGTAGTGTTGTAAGTAGAAGTATGAGATGATACTCTTACAACACACATAGCGTGTAAAATCCATAGACTTTGGATTTACACATATAGGTATGATAGTGATCATACCACGATGCACATGATAGAGATCATCTGCGGGAACCATATAATTTCACTAATAAACATATGATGTTTGGTTACATCTTATATTGCTTGTTTAGCGCTTTGTTAAGCATTAATAAGATGATCCCTCATTTAAATATCAAGATAAAAATGTGTTCTCCCTTTAGTATGCACCGATTATGTTTTCGTCGCTCCAAGACATCACGTGATGATCGGGTGTTCTTGGATCCACGACCATACTTCGGGTGTAAAACAGTTACACACGCAAATACTAAGGTTCTAACTTGGCGAGCCTAGCATGTACAGACATGGCCTCGGAACACAGACCGAAAGGTTAAGCATGAGTCATATAGTTGATATGATGCCCATTTGATGCTTGCCTTTGAAGCTATACCGACTCACGTGATGATCGGACTTGGTATAGTGGATTTGGTTCATGTAATCACCAAAAGGACACGAGGGATGTCGCTTTTGAGTGGGAGTTCATTCGTAATATAGATTAGTTGAACTCAATCTATCATACACTTAGTCTAAACTTTACAAATTCTGTTGTAGATGGCACCACCTGCTTTTAATTTCAATGCGTTCATGGAGAAAGAGAAACTAACGAGCGGTAGCAACTTTCTTGAATGGGCCATGAATTTGAGGATTCTCCTCTCTGCACAAAAGCAATATGTGCTAGAAGCGCCGTTAGGCCCCGCACCTTTTGATGATGCCCCTGACGAGGAGAAGAATGTCTATCAGACTCGTCAGGAGGACCACAACTTAGTTCATTGCGGCATATTGTATGGGCTAGAGCCGGAACTTCGAAAGCGTTTCGAAAACGGCAATGCATTTGATACAATGGGTGAGTTGAAAATGATTTTCGACACACATGCTGCTGTAGAGAGCTACAATGCTTCAGAAAAGTTCTTTAGCTGCATGATGGAAGAGCACAGCTCCGTTAGTGAGCATGTACTCAAGATGTCGGGTTATGCCGATAAGCTTGTGTCCTTGGGAATAACGATTCCCATTGACTTAGGCATCCATCGTGTTCTGCAGTCTCTGCCACCTAGCTATAAGAGCTTCGTGATGAACTATAATATGCAAGGCATGAAGAAGTCTCTCCCCGAGCTTCACAATGCTTAAACTGCAGTGGAGATCAAAAGGAACATCAAGTGTTGATGATCAATAGGAACACTGGTTTCAAGAAAGACAAGAAGGAAAAGCGGAAGGAAGTAAGGCGGCAAGCCTGTTGCAGCGCTGAAAAGAAACCCGAGTTGGACCTAAGTCGATACCGAAGTGCTACTATTGTAAGGGGACCGCATCGAAGCGCAATCGCCCAAGTATCTGGCGAGACAAGAAGGCCGGCAAGGCAAACAAAGGTATATATGATATACATGTTATTGATGTGTACTTGACTAGTGCTCGCAGTAGCACCTGGGTATTTGATACCGGTTCAGTTGCTAATATTTGTAACTCGAATCAGGGGCTGCGGAACAAGCGACCGCTAGCAAGGGGTGAGGTCAAGATGTGTGTCGGCAATGGATCAAACGTTGATGTGATCGCCGTCGGAACGCTGCCTCTCCACTTACCGTCGGGATTAGTCATAAACTTAAATAAATGTTATCGGTGCACCTTGAGCATGAACATTGTATCTGGATCATGTTTGATGCAAAGTGGTTATTCATTTAAATCTGAGAACAATGGTTGTTCCATTTATATGAATGAAATCTTTTATGGTCATGCACCGATGATGAATGGTTTATTTTTGTTAGATCTCAATGATAATGTTACACATATTCATAATGTTGATGCTAAAAGGATTAAACTTAATGATGATATATCCGCATATATGTGGCACTGCCGTCTAGGTCATATTGGCATTAAACGCATGAAGAAACTCCATTCAGATGGACTTTTGGAATCACTTGATTATGAATCATTTGATACATGTGAGCCATGCCTTATGGGCAAGATGACTAGAACGCCGTTTTCCGGTTCAATGGAACGGGCGACAGATTTATTGGAAATCATACATTCTGATGTATGTGGTCCAATGAGTGTGTCGGCGCGAGGTGGATATCGTTATTTTGTTACTTTCACGGATGATTTGAGTAGATATGGTTATATCTACTTGATGAAACACAAGTCTGAAACCTTTGAAAAGTTCAAGGAATTTCAGAATGAAGTGGAAAATCATCGTAATAGAAAGATCAAATTTCTGATGCGACCGTGGAGGTGAGTATCTAAGTTACGAGTTTAGCACCCACATGAAATAGTGTGGAATTGTTTCACAACTCACACCTGCCGGAACACCACAATGAAATGGTGTGTCGGAACGTCGTGTCGTACTTTATTAGATATGGTTCGATCTATGATGTCTGACGGACTTGCCGTTGTAATTTTGGGGTTATGCACTAAACTGCTGCATTCACTTTAAATCGGGCACCATCTAAATCCGTTGAAAAGACACCAGTATGAATTGTGGTTTGGAAACAAACCTAAGCTGTCATTCTTAAAGTTTGGGGATGCGATGTTTATGTGAAGAAACTTCAACCGGATAAACTCGAACCCAAAGCGGAAAAATGCGTCTTCATAGGATACCCTAAAGAAACTATTGGGTATTCCTTCTATCACGATCCGAGGGCAAGGTTTTGTTGCCAAGAATGGATCCTTTCTAGAGAAAGAGTTTCTCACGAAGGTGTGAGTAGTCGGAAGGTAGAACTCGAAGGTTGTGGAACCTTCTCTTCAAAGTATGGCGAGTAGCGCAGCCGGAGTTGTTCGGAGTTGGCTCCACCTGTTGAAGAGGGAACTAATGATAATGATCATGAAACTCCGAAGAGAGTACTACCGAACCTCGCAGGTCAAACAGACGCGTGCAGCTCCGAAATGCGGAAATCCTATCATAAATTTCATGGTTGATGAAAATAATGACCTGCGACGTATGAAGAAGCGATGATGAGCCCGGATTCCAACAAATGGTTAGAAGCCATGAAATCGAGATGGAATCCATGTATGAAAATCAAGTTTGGAACTTGGTGGAATTACCTCACGACCGAAGGCCGTGGAGAACAAATGGATTTTCAAAAGGAAACTGATCTTGATGGTAATGTGACCATCTATAAAGATCGACTTGTCGCAAAGGGTTTCGACAAATTCAAGGAGTTGACTACGATGAGACTTTCTCTCCGTAGCGATGCTAAAGTCGATTAGGATTATGTTAGCAATTGCTGCATATTTCGATTATGAAATATGGCAGATGGATGTCAAAACCGCGTTTCTCAATGGTAATATTGAAGAAGAGTTGTATATGATACAACCAAAGGGTTTTGTCGATCCGAAGGATGCTAACAAGGTGTGCAAGCTTCAGCGATCCATCTATGGATTGAAGCAAGCATCGTGGTTGGAATCTCCGCTTTGATGAGGTGATCAAAGAGTTTGGATTTGTCCAAACTTATGGAGAAGCTTGTATTTACAAGAAAGTGAGTGGGAGCAATGTGGCATTTCTGATACTATATGTGGATGACATATTATTGATCGGAAATGATATAGAACTTTAAACAGTGTTAAAAGTTATCTAAACGACAAATTTTCAATGAAGGACCTAGGTGAGCGTCATACATATTAGGCATAAAGATCTATAGAGATAGATCTAGGCGCCTAATAGGGCTATCATAAAGTACATACCTTGATAAGATTTTAAAGAAGTTTAAAATGGACGGAAGTAAGAAGGGTTCTTACCTATGTTGCAAGGCAAGACATTGAGTAAGACTCAAAGTCCGGCCGGCGGAAGAAAGAGAGATAATGGACAAAGTCCCTATGCTTCACCATAGGCTCTATAATGTACGCCATGCTATGTACAAGACCGGATGTGGCACGCTATTAGTTTGACTAGTAGGTACCAATCGGATCCAGGTTGAACACTGGATAGCGGTCAAGAATATCCTTAAGTACTTAAGAAGAACTAAGGATATGTTTCTTGTATCTGAGGTGAAGAAGAGCTCGTCGCTAAGTGTTATGTCGACGCTAGCTTTGACACCGATCCGGATGACTCTAAGTCTCAATCCGGATCGTATTTCTCATGAATGGCGGAGCGGTTAGTTGGAGGAGCTCCAAACAACCTGTGGTAGCGGGATCAACAACGGAGGCGAATATGTTCTTTGCCGGAGCGGCTCGAAGCGATTTGATGAAGGAGTTCATATCCGAACTAGGAGTTGTGGCAAACGCGTTGGACCCAATGGTGATCTATTGTGACAACAATGGTGCCATTGCCAATGCCAAAGAGCCAAGGTCTCACAAGCATTCCAAGCATATTAAGCGCCGGTTTCACTCCATCCGCGAGCATGTCAAGAATGGAGATATAAAGATTTGTAAAGTACATACGGATCTCAATGTAGCAGATCCGTTGACTAAAACTCTCCCTAGAGCAAAACATGATCAACACCAGAACTCAATGGGTGTTAGATATATCACTATGTAACTAGATTATTGTCTCGAGTGCAATTGGGAGACTGAAGGGAATATGCCCTGAGAGGCAATAATAAATTGTTTATTATGTGTATTCCAAGTATATGATAGATGTTTATTTTGCATGCTATAATTGTATTAATACGGAAACGTTAATACATGTGTGTTTAATAAACAAACAGAAAGTTCCTAGTTAAGCCTCTCTCATAAACTAGCTCGTTGATTAACAAGATGATCAAGGTTTCCTGATCATGGACATTGGATGTTGTTAATAACGGGATCACAACATTAGTGTAATGATGTGATGAACATTCATCCGAAGTATAGCATTACGATCAAAGTCATTGAGTTTACATTGCTATAACAACTTACGAAGTGATCCTAATCCTTAGACCATGAGATCATGTAAATCACTAACACCGGAAGAGTTTCTTGATAACATCAAACGTCACACCGTAACAGGGTGATTATAAAGATGGATTCAGAACTAATAAAGTGTTATGTTGAGGCTCATGGATCGAGAGTGGAATTTGTTCATCCCGATGACGGATAGATATACTCTGGGCCCTCTCGGTGATATCACATTGATTAGCTTGCAAGCAAGTGATTTGATCACTAGAATGTTATATCACGGGAACGAGAAAAGAGTGCATGTCGGTAACGAGATCAAACTAGGTATGGAGATACCGATGATCGAATCTTGGACATGTAATATATCGTGAGACAAAGGGATTAAGATACTAGCGTAAAAGGTTCCGACGATCACAAGAAAGTCATCGTTGAATGTGTGGTAGTCAGTATGGGTCTCCAGATCCCGCTTCTGATTATTGATCTGAGAGGGGTCTCGATCATGTCCGCATTATTCACGAACCGTAGGGTGACACACTTAAGAGACACCGACATCCAATTGGAGCAAACGTTTCATGCCGAAAGAATGAACAAGCGCAGGAATTTATTTCACTAGATACCGAAACAGGTTTTCGGGTGAAATTGCATAAAGTGGTTATGCATGTGAAATAGAATTCTAGCAAGGGGTTATTTGTGAATGTTTGTCATTAAAGTAATTGACAAAATTCTGAATAAAATAAAAGAGTTTTATTTAATGAGAGTTTGCATTAAATTTGGTGGAAATTTAATGGGATTTTTGAGTGGACTTTTGAGTGGAGGGAATATGGAGGAGTTTTGTGAGTGGAGTGTCCACCCACATGAAGAGGGGAGGGCAAGGGGGCAGTCCCCATGCGCTGCCACCCCTTGGGGTTCCCCTCCTCCTATAAAAGGAGCCCCTCCTCTCACTTCTCACTCACACCTCCTCGTGAAGGATCATCTCCCCTCTAGAATTTATTCCCCATGGTCTCGGACTAGCGAGATACATGTTCCCGTGGCTATTCGGCAAGAAAGAGTTGTGCTTCCGCTGCATCATTTGGAGGCGAGGAGGCGGAGGTTGCTCGGTGCCTCGAACGTGTGTGCGAGCACGGATGCGCTGCTGATTTGCGGCGCTAGGACTTCCTCTCGATCTTGAGATCGGCAAGAGATCGTCTACATCAACCACGAGTTGAACTCGTTAAGCTTTGTCGGTCTTCAAGGGTATGTTCTCTACGGATATACATCCACCCGTTGTTTGTATCTAGTATAAATAGATCTTGGTATATAGTTCACATCGTAGGAAAATTTTTGTTTTCTATGTTGCGAACCCTTCAGTATCGTGACTTATGGTCGTTGTAAATAGCCCTGAAACTAAAAAATGTGGGAAATTGCTCATGAAAACTGCCATAAAACGCTAATACTACCCCTTTCTGGTCATATCACGCAAACATGTATAGGTTCTGTGTGGTCATTGTAAATAGCCTGGGCCCGAAAACCGTGAGCAATAGCTCATGAAAACGGCCATAAATCGCGAAAACGATGAGTTTTTGGTCATATATCTCAAACATTTATTAAGTCCGACGGGCCATGCAAATCTCATTGGAACCCCAAAACAGTGGGCAATAGCTCACGAAAAAGGCCATATAACACGAAAACTACAAGTTTTTTGGTCATAACTCTCAAACATGTATCGGGTCCTATGGTCGTTGTAAATTGCCTAGCAACCCCAAATCTGTGGGCAATAGCTCATGAAAACGGCCATAAAGCACGAAAACGACGAGTTTTGGTCATTACTCACAAAACATGGTCATTGTAAAACTCCCTAGAACCCAAAAACTGTGGGAAATTGCTCATGAAAACGGCCATCAAACACGAAAACGATGAGTTTTTGGTCATCTCTCTTAAACATATATCGGGTCTGACGGTCCACCGAGATCACCCTAAAAACCCCAAATCATGGGCAATAGCACATGAAAATGGCCATAAAACACGAAAACGATGAGTTTTTGTAATAACTCTAAAACATGTATCGGGGGTTACGGTCATTGTAAATAGCCCTGGAACCCAAAAATTGTGAGCAATATCTCATGAAAACGGCCATAAAACACGAAACCGACCATTTTTTGGTCATATCTCTCAAACATGTATCTGGTCTTACGGGCCACAAAATCCTCCTTGGAACCACAAAATTGTGGGCAATAGCTCATAAAAACGGCCATAAAACATGAAAACGACAAGTTTTTTGTCGTAACTCTCAAACATGTATCGTCTCCAAAGGTCTTTATAAATTTCCCTAGAACTCTAAAACTATGGGCAATAGCTCATGATAATGGCCTTAAAACACGAAAACAACAAGTTTTTTATCATACCTCTCAAACATATATCGGGTCTTATGGGTCGTGCAAATCGTCCTGTAACACCAAAACTATCGGAAATAGTTCATGAAAACGGTCATAAAATGCAAAAACAACAATTTTTTTGTCACAACTCGAGAAACATGAATCGAGTCTTACGGTCACAGTAAATATCCCTAGAACCCCAAAACTGTGAGCAATAGCTCATGAAAACTGCCATACAACGAGAGAACGGCAAGTTTTTGTCATAAATCTCAAACATTTATCAGGAATTACGGTCATTGTAAATAGCCCGACGACCCCAATATTGTGGGCAATAGCTCATGAAAGCGGCCATAAAATGCAAAAATGACCACTTTTTGCTCATACTCTCAAACGTGTATTTGGTCTTACTGGCCACAAAAATCTCCTTGGAACCCCAAAAATGTGAGCAAATGCTCATGAAAACGGCCATAAATAACCAAAACAATGAGTTTTTCGTCATATCTCCCAAACATATATTGGGTCTTACGGGCCACAAAAATTGCCTTGGAACGCAAAAATGTGGGGAATAGCTCATGAAAACGGCCATACAACACGAAAACGACGAGTTTTTGTCATTACTCGCAAAACATGGTAATTCTAAATAGCCCTGGAACCCAAAAATTGTGTTCAATAGCTCATGAAAATGGCCATCAAACACGAAAACGATGAGTTTTTGGTCATATCTCTTAAACATATATTGGGTCTTACGGTCCACCCAGATCGCCCTGGCCCCCAAATCATGGGCAATAGCACATGAAAATGGCCATAAAACGCGAAAGCGATGAATTTTTGTAATAACTATAAAACATCTATAGGGAGTTACGGTCGTTGTAAATAGCCCTGGAACACAAAAATTATGGGCAATAGCTCATGAAAACGGCCATAAAACACAAAAACGACCACTTTTTGGTCATATCTCTCAAAATGTATCTGGTCTTACGGGCCACAAAAATCTCCTTAGAACCACAAAATCTGTGTGCAATAGCTCATAAAAACGGCCATAAAACATGAAAATGACAAGTTTTTCGTCATAACTCTCAAACATGTATCGGCTCCTACGGTATTTTTAAATTGCTCTGGAACTCCAAAACTGTGGGCAATAGCTAATGAAAATGGCCTTAAAACAAGAAAACAACCATTTTTTTGTCATACCTCTCAAACATATATCGGGTCTTATGGGTCTTGCAAATCGCCCTGTAACACCAAAACTATGGGCAATAGCTCATGAAAACGGTCATAAAATGCGAAAACAATGAGTGTTTTGTCATAACTCATAAAACATGTATTGAGTCGTATGGTCATTGTAAATAGCCCTAGAACCCCAAAACTGTGAGCAATAGCTCATGAAAACTGCCGTAAAACGCGAGAACGACAAGTTTTTGTCATAACTCTCAAAGATTTATCAGGAGTAACGGTCATTGTAAATATCCCAAGAACCCCAAAACTGTGGGCCATAGCTCATGAAAGCCGCCATAAAACGCAAAAATGACTATTTTGGCTCATACTCTCAAACATTTATTTGGTCTTACGGGCCACAAAATACGACTTGCAACCCCAAAAATATGGGCAATAGCTCATGAAAACGGCCATAAATCGTGAAAAAAAAGAGTTTTTGGTCATATATCTCAAACATCTATTATGTTTGACGGGCCATGCAAATATCATTGGAACCCCAAAACAGTGGGCAATAGCTCACGGAAACGGCCATATAACACAAAAACAACGAGTTTTTTGGTCATAACTCTCAAACATGTGGCGTGTCCTATGATCGTTGTAAATTGACCAGCAACCCCAAAACTGTTGGCAATAGCTCATGAAAACGGCCATAAAACACGAACAAGACAAGTTTTTTTCATTACTCACAAAACATGGTCATTGTAAAAAGCCCTAGAACCCAAAAACTGTGGGAAATAGCTCATGAAAATGGCCATCAAACACGAAAACGATGAGATTTTGGTCATATCTCTTAAACATATATCGGGTCTTATGGTCCACAGAGATCGCCCTGGAACCCCCAAATCGTGGGTAATAGCACATGAAAATGGCCATAAAACGCGAAAACGACGAGTTTTTATAATAACTCTAAAACATGTATCGGGAGTTATGGTCGTTGTAAATAGCCCTAGAACCCAAAAATTGTGGGCAATATCTCATGAAAAGGGCCATAAAACACGAAACCGACCACTTTTTTGTCATATCTCTCAAACATGTATCTGATCTTACGGGCCACAAAATCCTCCTTGGAACCACAAAAATATGGGCAATAGCTGATAAAAACGGCCATAAAACATGAAAACCACAAGTTTTTCGTCATAAATCTCAAACATGTATCGTCCCCAACGGTCTTTTTAAATTGCCCTAGAACTCCAAAATTATGGGCAATAGCTCATGAAAATGGCCTTAAAACACAAAAACAACGAGTTTTTTTTATCATATCTGTCAAACATATATCGGGTCTTATGGGTCGTGCAAATCACCCTATAACACCAAAACTATGGGCAATAGCTCATGAAAACAGTCATAAAATGCGAAAACAACGAGTGTTTTGTCATAACTAAAAAATATGAATCGAGTCTTACAGTCATTGTAAATATCCCTAGAACCCCAAAACTGTGAGCAATAGCTCATGAAAACTGCCATAAAACACGAGAACGACAAGTTTTTGTCATAACTCTCAAACATTTATTAGGAGTAACGGTCGTTGTAAATAGCCTGAGGACCCCAAAACTGTAGGCAATAGCTCATGAAAGCGGCCATAAAACGCAAAAATGACCATTTTTTGCTCATACTCTCAAACATGTATTTGGTCTTACGGGCCGCAAAAATCGCCTTGGAACCCAAAAAATGTGGGCAATTGCTCATAAAAACGCTCATAAATCACGAAAACTATGAGTTTTTGGTCATATCTCCCAAACATATATTGGGTCTTACAGGCCACGAAAATCACGTTGGAACGCAAAAATGTGGGCAATTTCTCATGAAAACAGCCATAAAACACGAAAATGACGAGTGCTTGGTCATAACTCGTAAGACATATTGGGTCTTAGGGTTATTTTTAATAGCCCTATAACCTCGATATAAAGGGAAATAGCTCATGAAAACAACCATAAAATACGAAAATGACGAGTTTTTGGTCATATCTCTCAAACATCTATCGGGTATTACAGTCGCTCTAAATCGCGCTAGAACCCTAAAACTTTAGTCCGTATCACATTGAACGGCTATAAAACACAAAAATGACGAGTTATTTCAAAACTCTCAAACATGTACCATGACTTACGGTCGTTGTAAATAGACCTGTAACTCAAAAAATGTGGGCAATTGCTCATGAAAACTGGCATCAAACGCTAAAACTACGAGTTTTTGGTCATATATCTCAAACATCTATTAAGTCTGACGGGCCAAGCAAATCTCATTGGAACCCCAAAACAGTGGGAAATAGCTCACGAAAAAGGCCATATAACACGAAAACTGCAAAAAAATTGTCATAACTCTCAAACATGTGTCGTGTCCTACAATCGTTGTAAATTGCCCAGCAAGCCCAAAACTGCGGGCAATAGCTCATGAAAACGGCCATAAAACACGAAAACGGCGAGTTTTTGTCATTACTCACAAAACATGGTCATTGTAAAAAGCCCTAGAACCCAAAAACTGTGGGAAATTGCTCATGAAAACGGCCATCAAACACGAAAACGATGAGTTTTGGTCATAACTCTTAAACATATATCGGGTCTGACGGTCCACCGAGATCACCCTGAAACCCCCAAATCATGGGCAATAGCACATGAAAATGGCCATAAAATGCGAAAACGACGAGTTTTTGTAATAATTCTACAACATGTATCGGGAGTTACGGTCATTGTAAATAGCCCTGGAACACAAATATTATGGGGAATATCTCATGTAAACGGCCATAAAACACGAAACCGGCCATTTTTTGGTCACATCTCTTAAACATGTATCTGGTCTTACGAGCCACAAAATCCTCCTTGGAACCACAAAATTATGGGCAATAGCTCATAAAAACGTCCATAAAACATGAAAACGACAAGTTTTTCGCCGTAACTCTCAAACATGTATCGGCTCCAACGGTCTTTTTAAATTTCCCTAGAACTGTAAAACTATGGGCAATAGCTCATGAAAATGGCCTTAAAACACGAAAACAACGAGGTTTTTTATCATACCTCTCAAACATATATCGGGTCTTATGGGCCTTGCAAATCGACCAGTAACACCAAAACTATGGGCAATAGCTCATGAAAACGGTTATAAAATGCAAAAACAACAAGTGTTTTGTCATAACTCCAAAAACATGAATCGAGTATTACGGTCATTCTGAATATCCCTAGAACTCCAAAATTGTGAGCAATAGCTCATGAAACCTGCCATACAACGCGAGAACTGCAAGTTTTTGTCATAAATCTCAAACATTTATCAAGAGTTACGGTCATTGTAAATAGCCCGAGGACCCCAATACTATGGGCAATAGCTCATGAAAGAGGCCATAAAACGCAAAAATGACCACTTTTTGCTCATACTCTCAAACATCTATTTGGTCTTACTTGCCACAAAAATCTCCTTGGAACCCCAAAAAAGTGGGCAAATTCTTATGAAAACGGCCATTAATCAGGAAATCGATGAGTTTTTGGTCACATCTCCCAAACATATATTGGGTCTTACGGGCCACGAAAATTGCCTTGGAACGCAAAAAATATAGGTAATAGCTCATGAAAACGGCCATAAAACACGAAAACGACGAGTTTTTGTCATTACTCGCAAACCATGGTAATTCAAAATAGCCCTGGAACCCAAAAACTGTGGGCAATAGCTCATGAAGACGGCCATCGAGCACGAAAACGATGAGTTTTTTGTCATATCGCTTAAACATATATCGGGTCTTACGGTCCACCCAGATCGCCCTAGAACCCCCAAATCGTGGGCAATAGCACATAAAAATGGCCATAAAACGTGAAAACGGTGAATTTTTGTAATAACTCTAAAACATCTATAGGGAGTTACGGTCGTTGTAAATAGCCCTGGAACCCAAAAATTGTGGGCAATAGCTCATGAAAACGGCCATAAAACACAAAAACGACCACTTTTTGGTCATATCTCTCAAACATGTATGTGGTCTTACGGGCCACAAAAATTTCCTTGGAACCACAAAATCTAGGGGCAATAGCTCATAAAAACGGCCATAAAACATGAAAACGACAAGTTTTTCGTCATAACTCTCAAACATGTATCGGCTCCTACGGTCTTTTTAAATTGCCCTAGAACTCAAAAAATGTGGGCAATAGCTAATGAAAATGGCCTTAAAACACGAAAACAACCAATTTTTGTCATACCTCTCAAACATATATCGGGTCTTATGGGCCTGGCAAATCGCCCTGTAACACCATAAGTATGGGCAATAGCTCATGAAAACGGTCATAAAATGCGAAAACAATGAGTGGTTTGTCATAACTCGCAAAACATGTATTGAGTGTTATGGTCATTGTAAATATCCCTAGAACCTCAAAAATTTGAGCATAGCTCATGACAACTGCCGTAAAACGCGAGAACGACAAGTTTTTGTCATATCTCTCAAACATTTATCAGGAGTAGCGGTCATTGTAAATAGCCCAAGAACCCCAAATCTGTGGGCCATAGCTCATGAAAGTGGCCATAAAACGCAAAAATGGACATTTTTGCTCACTCTCAAACATGTATTTGGTCTTGCGGGCCAAAAAATCAGCCTTGCAACCCCAAAAATGTGGGCAATAGCTCATGAAAACGACCATAAATCGCGAAAACGACGAGTTTTTGGTCATATATCTCAAACATCTATTAAGTCTTACGGGCCATGCAAATATCATTAGAACCCCCAAACATTGGGCAATAGCTCACGAAAACGGCCATATAACACAAAAACAACGAGTTCTTTGGTCATAACTCTCAAACATGTGTCGTGTCCTCCGGTCGTTGTAAATTACCCAGCAACCCCAAAACTGTGGGCAATAGCTCATGAAAACGGCCATAAAACACGAAAACGACGAGTTTTTGTCATTACTCAGAAAAACATGGTCATTGTAAAAAGCCCTAGAACCCAAAAACTATGGGAAATAGCTCATGAAAACGGCCATCAAACACGAAAACGGTGAGTTTTTTGGTCATATCCCTTAAACATATATCGGGTCTGACGGTCCACCGAGATCGCCCTGGAACACACAAATTGTGGGTAATAGCACATGAAAATGGCCATTAAACGCAAAAACGACGAGTTTTATAATAACTCTAAAACATGTATCGGGAGTTACGGTCGTTGTAAATAGCCCTGGAACCCAAAACATTGTGGGCAATATCTCATGAAAACGGCCATAAAACACGAAACCGACCAATTTTTTGTCATATCTCTCAAACATGTATCTCGTCTTACGGGCCACAAAATCCTCCTTGGAACCAAAAATTTGTGTGCAATAGCTTATAAAAACGGCCATAAAACATGAAAACGACAAGTTTTTCGTCATAACTCTCAAACATGTATCGTGTCCTATGGTCGTTGTAAATTGCTGAGCAACCCCAAAACCGTGGGCAATAGCTCATGAAAACGGCCATAAAATGACAAGTTTTTCGTCATAACTCTCAAACATGTATCATGTCCTATGGTCATTGTAAATTGCCGAGCAACCCCAAAACTGTGGGCAATAGCTCTTAAACATATATCGGGTCTGACGATCCACCGAGATCGCCCAGGAACCCCCAAATCGTGGGCAATAGCACATGAAAATGGCCATAAAACGCGAAAACGACGAGTTTTTATAATAACTCTAAAACATGTATTGGGAGTTACGGTCGTTGTAAATAGCCCTGTAACCCAAAAAAGTGGGCAATACCTCATGAAAACGGCCATAAATCGCGAAAACGACGAGCTTTTGGTATCTCAAACATCTATTAAGTCTGACGGGCCATGGAAATCTCATTGGAACCCCAAAACAGTGGGCAATAGCTCACAAAAACGGCCATATAACACCAAAACAACGAGTTCTTTGGTCATAACTCTCAAACATGTGTCGTGTCCTACGGTCGTTGTAAATTGCCCAGCAACCCCAAAACTGTGGGCAATAGCTCATGAAAACGGCCATAAAACATGAAAACGACGAGTTTTTGTCATTACTCACAAAACATGGTCATTGTAAAAATCCCTAGAACCCAAAAACTGTGGGAAATAGTTCATGAAAACGGCCATCAAACACGAAAACGATGAGTTTTTTGTCATATCTCTTAAACATATATCGGGTCTGACGGTCCACCGAGATCGCCCTGGAACCCCCAAATCGTGGGCAATAGCACATGAAAATGTCCATAAAACGCGAAAATGACAAGTTTTTATAATAACTCGAAAACATGTATCTGGAGTTACGGTCGTTGTAAATAGTCCTGGAACCAAAAAATTGTGGGCAATATCTCATGAAAACGGCCATAAAACACGAAACCGACCACTTTTTTGGCATATCTCTCAAACATGTATCTCGTCTTACAGGCCATAAAATCCTCCTTGGAACCATAAAATTGTGCGCAATAGCTCATAAAAACGGCCATAAAACATGAAAACGACAAGTTTTTCGTCATAACTCTCAAACATGTATCGTGTACTACGGTCGTTGTAAATTGCCGAGCAACCCCAGAACTATGGGCAATAGCTCATGAAAACGGCCATAAAACACGAAAACGGCGAGTTTTTGTCATTACTCACAAAACATGGTCATTGTAAAAAGCCCTGGAACCCAAAAACTGTGGGAAATAGCTCATGAAAACGGCGATCAAACACGAAAAAGATGAGTTTTTGGTCATATCTCTTAAACATATATCGGGTCTTACGGTCCACCGAGATCGCCCTGGAACCCCCAAATCGTGGGCAACAGCACATTAAAATGGCCATAAAACGCGAAAACGACGAGTTTTTATAATAAATCTAAAACATGTATCGGGAGTTAAGGTCGTTGTAAATAGCCCTAGAACCCAAAAACTGTGGGAAATAGCTCATGAAAACAGCCATCAAACACGAAAACGATGAGTTTTTTGTCATATCTCTTAAATATATATCGGGTCTGACGGTCCACCGAGATCGCCCTGGAACCCCCAAATTATGGGCAATAGCACATGAAAATGGCCATAAACCGTGAAAACAATGTATCGGGAGTTACGGTCGTTGTAAATAGTCCTGCAACCAAAAAATTGTGGGCAATATCTCATGAAAATGGCCATAAAACAAGAAAACAACCAATTTTTTGTCATACCTCTCAAACATATATCGAGTCTTATGGGCCTGGCAAATCGCCCTGTAACACCATAAGTATGGGCAATAGCTCATGAAAATGGTCATAAAATGCGAAAACATTGAGTGGTTTTTCATAACTAGCAAAACATGTATTGAGTCTTATGGTCATTGTAAATAGCCCTAGAACCTCAAAAATGTGAGCATAGCTCATGACAACTGCCGTAAAACGCGAGAACGACAAGTTTTTCTCATAACTCTCAAACATTTATCAGGAGTAACGGTCATTGTAAATAGCCCAAGAACCCCAAATCTATGGGCCATAGCTCATGAAAGTGGCCATAAAACGCAAAAATGGCCATTTTTGCTCATACTCTCAAACATGTATTTGGTCTTCCGGGCCAAAAAATCAGCCTTGCAACCCCAAAAATGTGGGCAATAGCTCATGAAAACGACCATAAATCGCGAAAACGAGGAGTTTATGGTCATATATCTCAAACATCTATTAAGTCTTACGGGCCATGCAAATCTCATTAGAACCCCCAAACAGTGGGCAATAGCTCACAAAAACGGCCATATAACACCAAAACAACGAGTTTTTTGGTCATAACTCTCAAACATGTGTCGTGTCCTACGGTCTTTGTAAATTTCAAAGCAACCCCAAAACTATGGGCAATAGCTCATAAAAACGGCCATAAAACACGAAAACGACGAGTTTTTGTCATTACTCACAAAACATGGTCATTGTAAAAAGCCCTAAACCCAAAAACTGTGGGAAATAGCTCATGAAAACAGCCATCAAACACGAAAACGGTGAGTTTTTTGTCATATCTCTTAAACATATATCGGGTCTGACGGTCCACCGACATCGCCCTGGAACCCCCAAATTGTGGGTAATAGCACATGAAAATGGCCATTAAACGCAACGACGAGTTTTTATAATAACTCTAAAACATGTATCGGGAGTTACGGTTGTTGTAAATAGCCCTGGAACTGTGGCATCCCGCTAAAACCACTACTAGAAAATCGCGTTGATTTTGTGCATTGCATCATCATGACATCAGCATGCATCTAATTGATTAAAACTATTTTGCTAAAAGACCTACTTTGTTTTCTATATTAATATCCTCCCCCTTTGTTCAAACCAAATCGTCGGTCCAGCCGGATCTTTTATTCATCTAAAACTATTTACAAAATTTATTTTAAAATAAAAGAAAACCCTAGTCAAAAATATCTAATCCTAACACTACCCAGTCCTATTCTAGCCGCTCTGCCTCCACCTCACCCCACCCAATAGCCTGCCGCCACCTCATCACTCCATTCCCCCTATCCTATCCCGGCCCGCCACCTCACCTCTCCTCCCTCCTTTCCCCACCAACCACCCGACCCCAACCACCAAGGGGCCCCAACGCACCCACCCACCCGACCCACACGCTGCCCGACCCACCCTGGACTTGACACACGCACACCACGCAACGCACACGCCGTGTGCACACAGAACCACCCAACACGCCACCTGCCCACCCCGACCCCGTCTCCTCTCGCGCGTGGCCCCACCCGATCGATCGCCCTGGCCCCACCTGCCGCTAGCCGCCAGCCCCGCACGCTCCTCTTTTCTTCCACCTCGCTTACTCGCCTCTCCCCTCCCATCACCGATTCCAACCTCCGCCGCCAGACCTCTGCCGCTCGCCCCGCGCCCCGGCGCCCTTCCTCTCTCCTCCCTCCTCTCACCCACCCCGGCCCTCGCTCTCCACCCCGCGGTCAACCACCTGCGCGAACCCACCAGCACAACCAGCGCCGCCGCCTCCCTCCGCCTGCAAGCTACCTCGCCGCCGCTTCCTATCCTCGGCCGCGGACGCCAGCACCGCCCTCGTCCGGTGCTCCTCCTCCAATCGCCGACGTGGGAAAACGCCGTCGCCCTCCGCCGCGGTGCCTCCCACCGAACCTCTCCTTCCCGCCGCATGGCGGCCTTCCGCTGCGGCTGCCGGCGCGTCGGCGCTCGACCTCCGTGCGAGAACCCTCTCCGGCGTGGCCCGCCTCCTCCTCGGCAGACCACCTCGTCGTCGCTGGGCCCACGCGACCGCATCGCAAGCCTCCCTCTCCTCTCCGCCGGCGGACCTGCTCGTCCTTCTTCCCCTTCTCCGTCCCACGCCATCCGCGAGCGTCGGTCGTCTCCTCCCTGGCCAAGGCCGCCAGCGTCCGTCGCTGCATATCCTCTCCCCCGCGCGTCCTCGACCTCCCCGTCGAGTGCCCTCTCCGCGGCCATGTCCCTGGAGTTCCACCGTCATCCGCAGGGCTCTTGGCGGCCTTGTCCTCCGCTGCCCGCTGCCCCCTGTAGTCTGCTCCTCGTCGTCCTGCGCGTGCGCCCCTGGCCGAATCGATGATGCCCTACTCCTCTCTGTGCTTTGGTCGCGCGTCGCCTGCGTCGAGTCCCTGCCACCGCTTGAGGCCATCGTGTCCTGCCTTGTTTGAAAAGGTATCCGATGGGCATCATATGCCCTTTAATCTCGCTCGTTACACGTACGCGCTTGTATGTGTATGAATTGTGTGTTCCCATGAACGCTTCAACTAGATCCTTGGAGTTGACATCTTGTCGGTGCTAGATTCCACCCTCTTGGTTTCTGTAACGGAGATCTCTCGGCTAGCTCTACATCAAAGCCAAAACCAGACAACTCCATCTTGGAACCGTCGGACCATGCAAGAGGAAACCACGCCGAGAACCCGCGGTAACCAGAGCACCAAGTTCTCCTACATGTACCCTCAAGATCTTCTTCCTCGAACCCGAAGACCGATCCCGGCGAGACCGAACCCGAACTATAGAACGTCAAGATCGTCGAGCCCCCTCAAATGTGTGCCCTAAGCCCTATTTTTATAAATAATATTACTTGTTGCATATAAAATTGTCATACTCGCATGCATATTAGTGTGGTTTGGGGGCCTTATGCCGATTCACCTAAATTAAATATGGGATTCATATGCGGGCAAACCTAGCCTAATATTTGCCCCATTTAAAATTGTGTAGCGCACCGGTGATATATTTTGCCATGATAAGACAACATTTAATTTGCGGGGTATCTAAACAACATGAACCTATCAATTAGTTGTCGGGACCCCGGTTCCGCTTAATATTGCCTAATTGCATCGCATCCTTACCATGCCATACATCATACATGCGTCATGCCCGATTTTCTACCGTAGTATTAAATAGTCCATCCGGTGTTTCTTCTAGTGCTTTGCTTCTTCGCGGATTAGGCCGATGAGTTGATGCGAGTATCGACCCGATCTTCGGATGCACCTTCGGCAATGTTTTCAGGCGAGCATCTCCCCCTTTCTACCTATCTTACTTTTATAGTATTTATTGTCTCCTGTTGATCTATTGCTATCTGTGTTGCGTTGCTCTAGTTTTCGTACCCGTGATATCCCTTGCAGCCTTATATTACCTTGGACACCTCCTATTACCTGTTGTTTGGTAGATAGTTGGACCGCGCGTCGTAGTCGCTTGCTCAAGTGCCGTTGTGTGTCGTCAAGTACCACAGATGTTGGAGTATTGCCGCATGTTTAATGTTGGAGATGATCATAACTTTAATTATTGTTTAATAACTAAAATTGAAGTAGGTAAATGCAGAGGCACAGGTGGGCAATAGATGTTATTTGGTTTTTAACCGCCCACTTGTGTCCCGTAGGACCCCGAGTACTTGATACGTGTTCCTTGAATATTTGCGCTATCCACATCCGGGAGGATTATGGGACCCCCCTGAGCCAGATCTTGATTCATTCTTATTTCTTGGGGCCACAAAATAGTTTGAGGTTTTATTTACTATCATGTACTTATGCCATGCATTACTGCTTAATTTAAATTGTGCGATGTACTGCACCTGTACTGTTTAGGGAAGCGGAGTGTTTTCGCGGTATCGACAAGCCCAGTCACATTTTCGGGTTCCCAGTCGTTTACAGCCACTGGCGCAAACCTTGAGTCCGTCTCGGAGTCGGCTAACTTCGCTATGGTGTACTCAATGGGTGGCCCCTGAAATATTTCGAATCCTGTGATTGCTTTGTCGTGAAGGCCTCGTGGGTTTTGATTTGGTTTTCCGAGGTTGATCGAGTGTGTTGCTATTTGTGCAACCTGCAGGGTAAAACTTTCAAAGCCGTGTCCGCGGTTATGGACGACTTGGAGCATGATCTCGATCATAGACAACTATAACTAAAGTAGTGCTATAAATTTGACTTTATAATGACTAGTAATCAGCTTCACTATAATGGAATGGCTAAATAAAACTGCCAACAATTGCTTGTTTGGGTTGTCGCTTGCTACCATTGTATCTGACTAGTAAGTATTGCAACTATAACGGAATGGCTAAATAAAAGTACCAAAAACTGATGGGTTTTGGGATATCTCATGCTAATTGTATCTGACTAGTAAGTGTTGCAACTACAACGGAATGGTTAACTAAAAGTGCCCACTGCTTATTCTATCAAGATGACTATCTATACCTGACTAGTAATTGCTGCAACGATAACTGAATGAATAAAACTGCCAACTGTGTGAGTTCCTCGGTTGACTTCCTCGTTTGGTCTCGAGGGGGAACACCAGGATGGGTTTGTTTTATGGTAGCATCAGGTTGGTTCCGAATAGGTCTTTCTTATCCCTCTCTGATAGCCGACAGTTATATCGAGTCTCTATAGGTTGTTTAGTGCATGCTGCGCTGCCGCTGCAGTCCACCATACCTGTGTAGGCGAGGACCGCCGAATTCTAGCCTCGCTGTCTTGGCCTCAGATCGACGCTCCTCTTTTTCCTTTGCCCTTTTGTCGGCACCCCTTTTGTTTAAGCAGGTTTTGAGATCGGCGTCGTTAGCAGGGTTACCCTTCCAGCTTGGCCTGGGCAGGGTTATGGACGCCATTGGTTATTCTTCAGGGCTCTTAGCCCCATTTGCATCTTGTCCGTAGTTGGACGCTCTAACATTTTCGAGGTGATTTGGATCTTTGTTCTGTATATCTGTATTCTTGAATCATGGAGTCGTGTTGTATATATATTTGTTCTGTGGGTCCTATCGAGGACTGTTGTGTAATGTTATTACTTCGTTTTCCACCCGCACGCAAGTGCCTGGTGGGCACCTTTGAATCGTTTCTATGCGGGTTTGGCGGGAAGCGCTAAAACTTGCATAGGGTCGATTCTGAGGGTGTTACAGTGGTATCGAGCTCAGTTTGCGATACCCCACAAGTCCAGCCTGTAGGATAACCTAGCTAACGGCCGAAGTAGAGTGTCAAAACTATTTTTGCAAAAATCGGTTGGATAGTTCTGATTAGGTCTGATTTTTACTCCTTACCCCTCTGCTTCTCTCCTCTCACCTCTGCGTGTTTTGAATTCGCTCTCTTCTCTCTCTTCGAGTCCAGGATTTCTCGTGGTTGCGTTCCATCGTACCTTCAGGGTTTCGCTTCCTCTTTTGGTAACGGTGTTTATACATCCGGTCCTCCTGCTATCTGGGTGGTCCTTTATCTGTGGTACCATCCTTTGTTCCTTGTTTGTGCCTCCCAGTGTTTTCCGACGTTACGACATCATCTACGCCAGATCCGATGCAGAGTCTGCATCACTCCTTTGTTTCCGCACCTCGCTTGTCGAGATCTACAATCTGAATTCTGAGAGTTGGTTGCATAATTTCCTATTCATGAGCAGAGTAATGCTTTGGGTGCGCGATGGACTGATCACCATCCGACTACTCTTATCATTCGCTCTTGCACATTGAATGGTGAATCATTGCAGTTATACTCCTTCCGCGAAAGTTAGAGGTGGCTTTACCCTTTTGAGACCTATACCTTCATCTTGGTTTCTCCGGAGTTTTCTCTCGACGAATGAGGAACAATCCTTGTTGGTGGTGTCGCCATATTCAAGCTGAGAAAGAACCCTTGTTAGTGGTGTCGCGAGGATCTACACGAAGTGCGAAGGATCAGATCGTCGGCCTTCTTCCCTGTACCATGAGGCGGATCTCGAGGGAGAGATCCATTGTTAGTGGTGTCGAATTGTGGCATCCCGCTAAAACCACTACTAGAAAATCGCGTTGATTTTGTGCATTGCATCATCATGACATCAGCATGCATCTAATTGATTAAAACTATTTTGCTTAAAGACCTACTTTGTTTTCTATATTAATATCCTCCCCCTTTGTTCAAACCAAACCGTCGGTCCAGCCGGATCTTTTATTCATCTAAAACTATTTACAAAATTTATTTTAAAATAAAAGAAAACCCTAGTCAAAAATATCTAATCCTAAAACTACCCAGTCCTATTCTACCCACTCTGCCTCCACCTCACCCCACCCAATAGCCTGCCGCCACCTCATCACTCCCTTCCCCCTATCCTATCCCGGCCCGCCAACTCACCTCTCCTCCCTCCTTTCCCCACCAACCACCCGACCCCAACCCCACCTGGGCGGGGCCCCCAACGCACTCACCCACCCCGACCCACACGCTGCGCCCGACCCACCCCTGGACTTGACACACGCACACCACGCAACGCACACGCCGTGTGCACACAGAACCACCCAACACGCCACCTGCCCACCCCGACCCCATCTCCTCTCGCGCGTGGCCCCACCCCGATCGATCGCCCTGGCCCCACCTGTCGCTAGACGCCAGCCCTGCACGCTCCTCTCCTCTTCCACCTCGCGTACTCGCCTCTCCCCTCCCATCACCGATTCCAACCTCCACCGCCAGACCTCTGCCGCTCTCCCCGTGCCCCGGCGCCCTTCCTCTCTCCTCCCTCCTCTCACCCACCGCCTCGCTTCCACCCGCAGTCAACCACTGCCTTGAACCCACCAGCACAACCAGCGCCGCCGCCTCCCTCCGCCTGCAAGCTACCTCGCCGCCGCTTCCGATCCTCGGCCACGGAAGCTAGCACCGCCCTCGTCCGCTTCTCCTCCTCCAATCGCCGCCGTGGGAAACCGCCGTCGCCCTCCGCCGCGGTGCCTCCCACCGGACCTCTCCTTCCCCGGCCCCGAGCAGCCGCCGCGTCCTCTGCTGCGGCACCGGCGCGGGTCGGCGCGCCCTGCCGCTCGACCTCCTTGCGAGAACCCTCTCCGGCGTGGCCCGCCTCCTCCTCGGCAGACCACCTCGTCGTCGCTGGGCCCACGCGACCGCGTCGCAAGCCTCCCTCTCCTCTCCGCCGGCGGACCTGCTCGTCCTTCTTCCCCTTCTCCGTCCCACGCCATCCGCGAGCGCCGGTCCTCTCCTCTCTGGCCAAGGCCGCCAGTGACCGTCGCTGCATATCCTCTCCCCCGCGCGTCCTCGACCTCCCCGTCGAGTGCCCTCTCCGCGGCCATGTCCCTGGAGTTCCACCTTCATCCGCAGGGCTCTTGGCGGCCTTGTCCTCCGCTGCCCGGTGCCCCCTGCAGTCTGCTCCTCGTCGTCCTGCGCGTGCGCCCCTGGCCGAGTCGATGATTCCCTACTCCTCTCTGTGCTTTGGTCGCGAGTCGCCTGCGTCGAGTCCCTGCCACCGCTTGAGGCCATCGTGTCCTGCCTTGTTTGAAAAGGTATCCGATGGGCATCATATGCCCTTTAATCTCGCTCGTTACACGTACGCGCTTGTATGTGTATGAATTGTGTGTTCCCATGAACGCTTCAACTAGATCCTTGGAGTTGACATCTTGTCGGTGCTAGATTCCACCCTCTTGGTTTCTGTAACGGAGATCTCTCGGCTAGCTCTACATCAAAGCCAAAACCAGACAACTCCATCTTGGAACCGTCGGACCATGCAAGAGGAAACCACGCCGAGAACCCGCGGTAACCGGAAGTCGAGACTGAACCAGAGCACCAAGTTCTCCTACATGGACCCTCAAGATCTTCTTCCTCGAACCCGAAGACCGATCCCGGCGAGACCGAACCCGAACTATAGAACGTCAAGATCGTCGAGCCCCCTCAAATGTGTGCCCTAAGCCCTATTTTTATAAATAATATTACTTGTTGCATATAAAATTGTCATACTCGCATGCATATTAGTGTGGTTTGGGGGCCTTATGCCGATTCACCTAAATTAAATATGGGATTCATATGCTGGCAAACCTAGCCTAATATTGGCCCCATTTAAAATTGTGTAGCGCACCGGTGATATATTTTGCCATGATAAGACAACATTTAATTTGCGGGGTATCTAAACAACATGAACCTATCAATTAGTTTTCGGGACCCCGGTTCCGCTTAATATTGCCTAATTGCATCGCATCCTTGCCATGCCATACATCATACATGCATCATGCCCGATTTTCTACCGTAGTATTAAATAGTGCATCCGGTGTTTCTTCTAGTGCTTTGCTTCTTCGCGGATTAGGTCGATGAGCTGATGCGAGTATCGACCCGATCTTCGGATGCACCTTCGGCAATGTTTTCAGGCGAGCATCTCCCCCTTTCTACCTATCTTACTTTTATAGTATTTATTCCCTCATGTTGATCTATTGCTATCTGTGTTGCGTTGCTCTAGTTTTCGTACCCGTGATATCCCTTGCAGCCTTATATTACCTTGGACACCTCCTATTACCTGTTGTTTGGTAGATAGTTGGACCGTGCGTCGTAGTCGCTTGCTCAAGTGTCGTTGCGTGTCGTCAAGTACCACAGATGTTGGAGTATTTCCGCATGTTTAATGTTGGAGATGATCATAACTTTAATTATTGTTTAATAACGAAAATTGAAGTAGGTAAATGCAGAGGCACAGGTGGGCAATAGATGTTATTTGGTTTTTAACCGCCCACTTGTGTCCCGTAGAACCCCGAGTACTTGATACCTGTTCCTTGAATATTCGCGCTATCCACATCCGGGAGGATTATGGGACCCCCCTGAGCCAGAGCTTGATTCATTCTTATTTCTTGGGGCCACAAACTAGTTTGAGATTTTATTTACTATCCTGTACTTATGCCATGCTTTACTGCTTAATTTAAATTGTGCGTAATCGCACCTGCATCTGTTTAGGAAGCGGAGTGTTTTCACCAGTATCGACAAGCCCATCCACATTTTCGGGTTCCCAGTCGTTTACCACCGGCGCAAACCTTGAGTCCGTCTCGAGTCGGCTAACTTCGCTATGGTGTACTCAATGGGTGGCCCCCTGAAATATTTCTGAATCCTGTGATTGCTTTGTCGTGAAGGCCTCGTTGGGTTTTGATTTGGTTTTTCCGAGGTTGATCGAGTGTGTGTTGCTATTTGTGCACCCCTGCAGGGTAAAACTTTCTGAAAGCCGTGTCAGCGGTTATGGACGACTTGGAGCACAGTATCTCGATCATAGACAACTATAACTAAAGTAGTGCTATAAATTTGACTTTATAATGACTAGTAATCAGCTTCACTATAATGGAATGGCTAAATAAAACTGCCAACAATTGCTTGTTTGGGTTGTCGCTTGCTACCATTGTATCTGACTAGTAAGTATTGCAACTATAACGGAATGGCTAAATAAAAGTACCAACAACTGCTGGGTTTTGGGATATCTCATGCTAATTGTATCTGACTAGTAAGTGTTGCAACTACAACGGAATGGTTAACTAAAAGTGCCCACTTCTTATTCTATCAAGATGACTATCTATACCTGACTAGTAATTGCTGCAACGATAACTGAATGAATAAAACTGCCAACTGTGTGAGTTCCTCGGTTGACTTCCTCGTTTGGTATCGAGGGGGAAACACCAGGATGGGTTTGTTTGATGGTAGCATCAGGTTGGTTCCGAATAGGTCTTTCTTATCCCTCTCTGATAGCCGATAGTTATATCGAGTCTCTATAGGTTGTTTAGTGCATGCTGCGCTGCCGCTGCAGTCCACCATACCTGTGTAGGCGAGGACCGCCGAATTCTAGCCTCGCCGTGCAATCGCCTCGATCGACGCTCCTCTTTTTCCTTTGCCCTTTTGTCGGCACCCCTTTTGTTTAAGCAGGTTTTGAGATCGACGTCGTTAGCAGGGTTACCCTTCCGGCTTGGCCTGGGCAGGGTTATGGACGCCATTGGTTATTCTTCAGGGCTCTTAGCCCCATTTGGATCTTGTCCGTAGTTGGACGCTCTAACGTTTTCGAGGTGATTTGGATCTTTGTTCTGTATATCTGTATTCTTGACTCATGGAGTCGTGTTGTATATATATATCTGTTCTGTGGGTCCCATCGAGGACTGTTGTGTAATGTTATTACTTCGTTTTCCACCCGCACGCAAGTGCCTGGTGGGCACCTTTGAATCGTTTCTATGCGGGTTTGGCGGGAAGCGCTAAAACTTGCATAGGGTCGATTCTGAGGGTGTTACAGGAACCCAAAAAATTGTGGGCAATATCTCATGAAAACGGCCATAAAACACGAAACCGACCAATTTTTTGTCATATCTCTCAAACATGTATCTCGTCTTACGGGCCACAAAATCCTCCTTGGAACCACAAAATTGTGCGCAATAGCTTATAAAAACGGCCATAAAACATCAAAACAACAAGTTTTTCGTCATAACTCTCAAACATGTATCGTGTCCTATGGTCGTTGTAAATTGTCGAGCAACCCCAAAACTGTGGGCAATAGCTCATGAAAACGGCCATAAAATGACAATTTTTTCGTCATAACTCTCAAACATGTATCGTGTCCTATGGTCATTGTAAATTGCCGAGCAACCCCAAAACTATGGGCAATAGCTGTTAAACATATATCGGGTCTGACGGTCCACCGAGATCGCCCTGGAACCCCCATATCGTGGGCAATAGCACATGAAAATGGCCATAAAACACGAAAACGACGAGTTTTTATAATAAATCTAAAACATGTATCGAGAGTTACGGTCGTTGTAAATAGCCCTGGAACCCAAAAATGTGGGCAATAGCTCATGAAAACGGCCATAAATCGCGAAAACGACGAGATTTTGGTCATATATCTCAAACATCTATTAAGTCTGACGTGCCATGGAAATCTCATTGGAACCCCAAAACAGTGGGCAATAGCTCACAAAAACGGCCATATAACACCAAAACAACGAGTTTTTTGGTCATAACTCTCAAACATGTGTCGTGTCCTACGGTCGTTGTAAATTGCCCAGCAACCCCAATACTGTGGGCAATAGCTCATGAAAACGGCCATAAAATACGAAAACGACGAGTTTTTGTCATTACTCGCAAAACATGGTCATTGTAAAAAGCCCTAGAACCCAAAAACTGTGGGAAATAGCTCATGAAAACGGCCATCAAACACGAAAACGATGAGTTTTTTTGTCATATCTCTTAAACATATATCGGGTCTGACGGTCCACCGAGATCGCCCTAAAACCCCCAAATCATTGGCAATAGCACATGAAAATGTCCATAAAACGCGAAAACGACAAGTTTTTATAATAACTCGAAAACATGTATCGGGAGTTACGGTCGTTGTAAATAGTCCTGGAACCAAAAAATTGTGGGCAATATCTCATGAAAACGGCCATAAAACACGAAACCGACCACTTTTTTGGCATATCTCTCAAACATGTATCTCGTCTTACAGGCCAGAAAATCCTCCTTGGAACCATAAAATTGTGCGCAATAGCTCATAAAAACGGCCATAAAACATGAAAACGACAAGTTTTTCGTCATAACTCTCAAACATGTATCGTGTACTACGGTCGTTGTAAATTGCCGAGCAACCCCAGAACTATGGGAAATAGCTCATGAAAACGGCCATAAAACACGAAAACGGCGAGTTTTTGTCATTACTCACAAAACATGGTCATTGTAAAAAGCCCTAGAACCCAAAAACTGTGGGAAATAGCTCATGAAAACGGCCATCAAACACGAAAAAGATGAGTTTTTGGTCATATCTCTTAAACATATATCGGGTCTTACGGTCCACCGAGATCACCCTGGAACCCCTAAATCGTGGGCTATAGCACATGAAAACGGCAATAAAACGCGAAAACGACGAGTTTTTATAATAACTCTAAAACATGTATCGGGAGTTAACGTCATTGTAAATAGCCCTAGAACCAAAAATGTGGGCAATAGCTCATGAAAACGGCCATAAATCGCGAAAACGACGAGCTTTTGGTCGTATATCTGAAACATCTATTAAGTCTGACGGGCCATGAAAATCTCATTGGAACCCCAAAACAGTGGGCAATAGATCACAAAAACGGCCATATAACACCAAAACAATGAGTTTTTTGGTCATAACTCTCAAACATGTGTCGTGTCCTACGGTCGTTGTAAATTTCAAAGCAACCCCAAAACTATGGGCAATAGCTCATGAAAACGGCCATAAAACACGATAACGACGAGTTTCTATAATAACACTAAAACATGTATCGGGAGTTACGGTTGTTGTAAATAGCCCTGGAACCCAAAAAATTGTGGGCAATATCTCATGAAAACGGCCATAAAACACGAAACAGACCACTTTTTTGTCATATCTCTCAAACATGTATCTCGTCTTACGGGCCACAAAATCCTCCTTGGAACCACAAAATTGTACGTAATAGCTCATAACAACGGCCATAAAACATGAAAACGACAAGTTTTTCGTCATTACTCTCAAACATGTATTGTGTCCTATGGTCGTTGTAAATTGCCGAGCAACCCCAAAACTGTGGGCAATAGCTCATGAAAACGGCCATAAAACACGAAAACGACGAGTTTTTGTCATTACTCACAAAACATGGTCATTGTAAAAATTCCTAGAACCCAAATACTGTGGGAAATAGCTCATGAAAACAGCCATCAAACACGAAAACGATGAGTTTTTTGTCATATCTCTTAAACATATATCGGGTATGACGGTCCACCGAGATCGCCCTGGAACCCCCATATCATGGGCAATAGCACATGAAAATGGCCATAAACCGCGAAAACGATAAGTTTTTATAATAACTCTAAAACATGTATCGGGAGTTACGGTCGTTGTAAATAGTCCTGGAACCAAAAAATTGTGGGCAATATCTCATGAAAACGGCCATAAAACACGAAACCGACCACTTTTTGGCATATCTCTCAAACATGTATCTCGTCTTACGGGCCAGAAAATCCTCCTTGGAACCATAAAATTGTGCGCAATAGCTCATAAAAACGGCCATAAAACATGAAAACGACAAGTTTTTCGTCATAACTCTCAAACATGTATCATGTACTACGGTCGTTGTAAATTGCGAAGCAACCCCAGAACTATGGGAAATAGTTCATGAAAACGGCCATAAAACACGAAAACGACGAGTTTTTGTCATTACTCACCAAACATGGTCATTTAAAAAGCCCTAGAACCCAAAAACTGTGGGAAATAGCTCATGAAAACGGCCATCAAACACGAAAAAGATGAGTTTTTGGTCATATCTCTGAAACATATATCGGGTCTTACGGTCCACCGAGATCGCCCTGGAACCCCCAAATCGTGGGCAATAGCACATGAAAATGGCCATAAAACGCGAAACGATTTAGTTTTATAATAACTCTAAAACAGGTATCGGAGTTACGGTCGTTGTAAATAACCCCGAACACAAAATGTGGGCAATACCTCATGAAAACGGCCATAAATCGCGAAAGCAGCGAGCTTTTGGTCATATATCTCAAACATCTATTAAGTCCGACGGCCATGAAAATCTCATTGGAACCCCAAACATGGGCAATAGCTCAAAACGGCCATATAACACCGAACAACGAGTTTTTTGGTCATAACTCTCAAACATGTGTCGTGTCCTACGGTCGTTGTAAATTGCCCAGCAACCCCAAAACTATGGGCAATAGCTCACGAAAACGTCCATAGAACACGAAAACGACGAGTTTTTGTCATTACTCACAAAACATGGTCATTGTAAAAATCCCTAGAACCCCAAAACTGTGGGAAATAGCTCATGAAAACGGCCATCAAACACGAAAACGATGAGTTTTTTGTCATATCTCTTGAACATATATCGGGTCTGACGGTCCACCGAGATCGCCCTGGAACCCCCAAATCGTGGGCAATAGCACATGAAAATGGCCATAAAACGCGAAAACGACCACTTTTTTAGCATATCTCTCAAACATGTATCTCGTCTTACGGGCCAGAAAATCCTCCTTGGAACCACAAAATTGTGCGCAATAGCTCATAAAAACGGCCATAAAACATGAAAACGACAAGTTTTTCGTCATAACTCTCAAACATGTATCGTGTACTAGGTCGTTGTAAATTGTCGAGCAACCCCAAAACTATGGGCAATAGCTCATGAAAACGGCCATAAAACACGAAAACGACGAGTTTTTGTTATTACTCACAAAACATGGTCATTATAAAAAGCCCTAGAACCCAAAAACTGTGGGAAATAGCTCATGAAAACGCAAACACAAAAAAGATGAGTTTTTGGTCATATCTCTTAAACATATATCGGGTCTTACGGTCCACCGAGATCGCCCTGGAACCCCCAAATCGTGGGCAATAGCACATCAAAATGGCCATAAAACGCGAAAACGACGAGTTTTTATAATAACTCTAAAACAGGTATCGGGAGTTACGGTCGTTGTAAATAACCCTGGAACACAAAAATGTGGGAAATACCTCATGAAAACGGCCATAAATCGCGAAAACGACGAGCTTTTGGTCATATATCTCAAACATCTATTAAGTTTGACGGGCTATGAAAATCTCATTGGAACCCCAAAACAGTGGGCAATAGCTCACAAAAATGGCCATATAACACCAAAACAACGAGTTTTTTGGTCATAACTCTCAAACATGTGTCGTGTCCTACGGTCGTTGTAAATTTCAAAGCAACCCCAAAACTATGTGCAATAGCTCATGAAAACGGCCATAAATCGCGAAAATGACGAGCTTTTTGTCAAATATCTCAAACATCTATTAAGTCTGACGGGCCATGAAAATCTCATTAGAACCCCAAAACAGTGGGCAATAGCTCACGAAAACGGCCATATAACACCGTAACAACGTTTTTTGGTCATAACTCTCAAACATGTGTCGTGTCCTACGGTCGTTGTAAATTGCCCAAAGAACCCCAAAATATGGGCAATAGCTCACGAAAACGTCCATAGAACACGAAAACGACGAGTTTTTGTCATTACTCACAAAACATGGTCATCTTAAAAATCCCTAGAACCCCAAAACTGTGGGAAATAGCTCATGAAAACGGCCATCAAACACGAAAACGATGAGTTTTTTGTCATATCTCTTGAACATATATCGGGTCTGACGGTCCACCGAGATCGCCCTGGAACCCCCAAATCGTGGGCAATAGCACATGAAAATGGCCATAAAACGCAAAAACGATAAGTTTTTATAATAACTCTAAAACATGTATCGGGAGTTACGGTCGTTGTAAATAGCCCTCGAACCCAAAAATTGTGGGCAATATCTCATGAAAACGGCCATAAAACACGAAACCGACCACTTTTTTAGCATATCTCTCAAACATGTATCTCGTCTTACAGGCCAGAAAATCCTCCTTGGAACCACAAAATTGTGCGCAATAGCTCATAAAAAGGCCATAAAACATGAAAACGACAAGTTTTTCGTCATAACTCTCAAACATGTATCGTGTAATACGGTCGTTGTAAATTGCCGAGCAACCCCAAAACTGTGGGCAATAGCTCATGAAAACGGCCATAAAACACGAAAACGATGAGTTTTTGTCATTACACACAAAACATGGTCATTGTTAAAAGCCCTAGAACCCAAAAACTGTGGGAAATAGCTCATGAAAACGGCCATCAAACACGAAAAAGATGAGTTTTTGGTCATATCTCTTAAACATATATCGGGTCTTACGGTCCACCGAGATCGCCCTGGAACCCCCAAATCGTGGGCAATAGCACATCAAAATGGCCATAAAACGCGAAAACGACGAGTTTTTATAATAACTCTAAAACAAGTATCGGGAGTTACGGTCGTTGTAAATAACCCTGGAACACAAAAATGTGGGAAATACCTCATGAAAACGGCCATAAATCGCGAAAACGACGAGCTTTTGGTCATATATTTCAAACATCTATTAAGTCTAACGGGCCATGAAAATCTCATTGGAACCCCAAAACAGTGGGCAATAGCTCACAAAAATGGCCATATAACACCAAAACAACGAGTTTTTTGGTCATAACTCTCAAACATGTGTCGTGTCCTACGGTCGTTGTAAATTTCAAAGCATCCCCAAAACTATGGGCAATAGCTCATGAAAACGGCCATAAATCGCGAAAACGACGAGCTTTTGGTCAAATATCTCAAACATCTATTAAGTCTGACGGGCCATGAAAATCTCATTGGAACCCCAAAACAGTGGGCAATAGCTCACGAAAACGGCCATATAACACCAGAACAACGAGTTTTTTGGTCATAACTCTCAAACATGTGTCGTGTCCTACGGTCGTTGTAAATTGCCCAGCAACCCCAAAACTATGGGCAATAGCTCACGAAAACGTCCATAGAACACGAAAACGACGAGTTTTTGTCATTACTCACAAAACATGGTCATTGTAAAAATCCCTAGAACCCCAAAACTGTGGGAAATAGCTCATGAAAACGGCCATCAAACACGAAAACGATGAGTTTTTTGTCATATCTCTTGAACATATATCGGGTCTGACGGTCCACCGAGATCGCCCTGGAACCCCCAAATCGTGGGCAATAGCACATGAAAATGGCCATAAAACGCAAAAACGATAAGTTTTTATAATAACTCTAAAACATGTATCGGGAGTTACGGTCGTTGTAAATAGCCCTCGAACCCAAAAATCGTGGGCAATAGCACATGAAAACGGCCATAAAACACGAAAACGACGAGTTTTTGTCATTACTCACAAAACATGGTCATTGTTAAAAGCCCTAGAACCCAAAAACTGTGGGAAATAGCTCATGAAAATGGCCATCAAACACGAAAAAGATGAGTTTTTGGTCATATCTCTTAAACATATATCGGGTCTTACGGTCCACCGAGATCGCCCTGGAACCCGCAAATCGTGGGCAATAGCACATCAAAATGGCCATAAAACGCGAAAACGACGAGTTTTTATAATAACTCTAAAACAGGTATCGGGAGTTACGGTCGTTGTAAATAACCCTGGAACACAAAAATGTGGGAAATACCTCATGAAAACGGCCATAAATCGCGAAAACGACGAGCTTTTGGTCATATATCTCAAACATCTATTAAGTCTAACGGGCCATGAAAATCTCATTGGAACCCCAAAACAGTGGGCAATAGCTCACAAAAATGGCCATATAACACCAAAACACCGAGTTTTTTGGTCATAACTCTCAAACATGTGTCGTGTCCTACGGTCGTTGGAAATTTCAAAGCAACCCCAAAACTATGGGCAATAGCTCATGAAAACGGCCAAAAATCGCGAAAACGATGAGCTTTTGGTCAAATATCTCAAACATCTATTAAGTCTGACAAGCCATGAAAATCTCATTGGAACCCCAAAACAGTGGGCAATAGCTCACGAAAACGGCCATATAACACCAGAACAACGAGTTTTTTGGTCATAACTCTCAAACATGTGTCGTGTCCTACGGTCGTTGTAAATTGCCCAGCAACCCCAAAACTATGGGCAATAGCTCACGAAAACGTCCATTGAACACGAAAACGACGAGTTTTTGTCATTACTCACAAAACATGGTCATTGTAAAAATCTCTAGAACCCAAAAACTGTGGGAAATAGCTCATGAAAACGGCCATCAAACACGAAAACGATGAGTTTTTTGTCATATCTCTTGAACATATATCGGGTCTGACGGTCCACCGAGATCGCCCTGGAACCCCCAAATCGTGGGCAATAGCACATGAAAATGGCCATAAAACGCAAAAACGATAAGTTTTTATAATAACTCTAAAACATGTATCGGGAGTTACGGTCGTTGTAAATAGCCCTCGAACCCAAAAATCGTGGGCAATAGCACATGAAAACGGCCATAAAACACGAAACCGACCACTTTTTTAGCATATCTCTCAAACATGTATCTCGTCTTACGGGCCAGAAAATCCTCCTTGGAACCACAAAATTGTGCGCAATAGCCCATAAAAACGGCCATAAAACATGAAAACGACAAGTTTTTCGTCATAACTCTCAAACATGTATCGTGTACTACGGTCGTTGTAAATTGCCGAGCAACCCCAAAACTGTGGGCAATAGCTCATGAAAACGGCCATAAAACACGAAAGAGCGAGTTTTGTCATTACTCACAAAACATGGTCAGTGTAAAAAGCCCTAGACCCCCAAAACTGTGGGAAATAGCTCATGAAAACGGCCATAAAACACGAAAAAGATGAGTTTTTGGTCATATCTCTTAAACATATATCGGTCTTACGGTCCACCGAGATCGCTCGAACCCCAAATCGTGGGCAATAGCACATCAAATGGCCATAAAGTTTTTATAATAACTCTAAAACATTGTAAATAACGAACACAAAAATGTGGAAATAACTCATGAAAACGGCCATAGCTTTTGGTCATATATCTCAAACATCTATTAAGTCAAGGGCCATGAAAATCTCATTGGAACCCCAAAACAGTGGCAATAGCTCATGAAAATGGCCATATAACACCAAAACAACGAAGTTTTATCATAACTCTCAAACATGTATCGGGAGTCCTACGGTTGTAAATTTCAAAGCAACCCCAAAACTATGTGCAATAGCTCATGAAAACGGCCATAAATCGCGAAAATGACGAGCTTTTTGTCAAATATCTCAAACATCTATTAAGTCTGACGGGCCATGAAAATCTCATTAGAACCCCAAAACAGTGGGCAATAGCTCACGAAAACGGCCATATAACACCAGAACAACGAGTTTTTTGGTCATAACTCTCAAACATGTGTCGTGTCCTACGGTCGTTGTAAATTGCCCAGCAACCCCAAAACTATGGGCAATAGCTCACGAAAACGTCCATAAAACACGAAAACGACGAGTTTTTGTCATTACTCACAAAACATGGTCATTGTAAAAATCCCTAGAACCCAAAAACTGTGGGAAATAGCTCATGAAAACGGCCATCAAACACGAAAACGATGAGTTTTTTGTCATATCTCTTGAACATATATCGGGTCTGACGGTCCACCGAGATCGCCCTGGAACCCCCAAATCGTGGGCAATAGCACATGAAAATGGCCATAAAACGCAAAAACGATAAGTTTTTATAATAACTCTAAAACATGTATCGGGAGTTACGGTCGTTGTAAATAGCCCTCGAACCCAAAAATTGTGGGCAATATCTCATGAAAACGGCCATAAAACACGAAACCGACCACTTTTTTAGCATATCTCTCAAACATGTATCTCGTCTTACGGGCCAGAAAATCCTCCTTGGAACCACAAAATTGTGCGCAATAGCTCATAAAAACGGTCATAAAACATGAAAACGACAAGTTTTTCGTCATAACTCTCAAACATGTATAGTGTACTACGGTCGTTGTAAATTGCCGAGAAACCCCAAAAATGTGGGCAATAGCTCATGAAAACGGCCATAAAACACGAAAACGACGAGTTTTTGTCATTACTCACAAAACATGGTCATTGTAAAAAGCCCTAGAACCCAAAAACTGTGGGAAATAGCTCATGAAAACGGCCATCAAACACGAAAAAGATGAGTTTTTGGTCATATCTCTTAAACATATATCGGGTCTTACGGTCCACCGAGATCGCCCTGGAACCCCCAAATCGTGGGCAATAGCACATGAAAATGGCCATAAAAGCGAAAGCACGAAGTTTTTATAATAACTCTAAAACATGTATCGGGAGTTACGGTCGTTGTAAATAGCCCTAGAACCCAAAAATGTGAGCAATAGCTCATGAAAACGGCCACAAATCGCGAAAACGACGAGCTTTTGGTCATATATCTCAAACATCTATTAAGTCTGACGGGCCATGAAAATCTCATTGGAACCCCAAACAAGTGGGCAATAGCTCACGAAAACGGCCATATAACACCAAAACAACGAGTTTTTTGGTCATAACTCTCAAACATGTGTCGTCTCCTACGGTCGTTGTAAATTGCCCAGCAACCACAAAACTATGGGCAATAGCTCATGAAAACGTCCATAAAACACGAAAACGACGAGTTTTTGTCATTACTCACAAAACATGGTCATTGTAAAAATCCCTAGAACCCAAAAACTGTGGGAAATAGCTCATGAACACGGCCATCAAACACGAAAACGATGAGTTATTTGTCATATCTCTTAAACATATATCGGGTCTGACGGTCCACCAAGATCTCCTTGGAACCCCCAAATCGTGGGCAATAGCACATGAAAATGGCCATAAAACGCGAAAACGACAAGTTTTTATAATAACTCTAAAACATGTATCGGGAGCTACGGTCGTTGTAAATAGCCCTGGAACCCAAAAATTGTGGGCAATATCTCATGAAAACGGCCATAAAACACAAAAACGACCACTTTTTAGTCATATCTCTCAAACATGTATCTCGCACACGCCGTAAAATCCTCCTTGGAACCACAAATTGCGCAAATAGCTCATAAAAAAAATCATAAAAAAAAAAAAACGACAGTTTTTCGTCATATCTCTCAAACATGTATCGTGTACTACGGTCGCTGTAAATTGCCGAGCAACCCCAAAACTTTGGGCAATAGCTCATGAAAACGGCCATAAAACACGAAAACGACGAGTTTTTGTCATTACTCACAAAACATGGTCATTGTAAAAATCCCTAGAACCCAAAAACTGTAGGAAATAGCTCATGAAAACGGCCATCAAACACGAATACGGTGAGTTTTTGGTCATATCTCTTAAACATATATCGGGTCTTACGGTCCACCGAGATCGCCCTAGAACCCCCAAATCGTGGGCAATAGCACATGAAAATGGCCATAAAACGCGAAAACGACAAGTTTTTATAATAACTCTAAAACATGTATCGGGAGTTACGGTCGTTGTAAATAGCCCTAGAACCCAAAAATGTGGGCAATAGCTCATGAAAACGGCCATAAATCGCGAAAACGACGAGCTTTTGGTCATATATCTCAAACATCTATTAAGTCTGACGGGCCATGAAAATCTCATTGGAACCCCAAAACAGTGGGCAATAGCTCACGAAAACGGCCATATAACACCAAAACAACGAGTTTTTTGGTCATAACTCTCAAACATGTGTCGTGTCCTACGGTCGTTGTAAATTGCCCAGCAACCCCAAAACTATGGGCAATAGCTCATGAAAACGGCCATAAAACACGAAAACGACGAATTTTTGTCATTACTCACAAAACATGGTCATTGTAAAAATCCCTAGAACCCAAAAACTATGGGAAATAGCTCATGAAAACGGCCATCAAATACGAAAACGATGAGTTTTTTGTTATATCTCTTAAACATATATCGGGTCTGACGGTCCACCGAGATCGACCTGGAACCCCCAAATAGTGGGGAATAGCACATGAAAATGGCCATAAAACGCGGAAAACGATAAGTTTTATAATAACTCTAAAACATGTATCGGGAGTTAAGGTGTTGTAAATAGCCCCGAACCCAAAATTGTGGGCAATATCTCATGAAAACGGCCATAAAACACGAAACCGACCACTTTTGGCATATCTCTCAAACATGTATCTCGTCTTACGGGCAGAAAATCCTCCTTGGAACCACAAAATGAGCGCAATAGCTCATAAAACGGCCATAAAACATGAAAGCGACAAGTTTTTCATCATAACTCAAACATGTATCGTGTACTACTCGTTGTAAATTGCCGAGCAACCCCAAACTGGGCAATAGCTCATGAAAACGGCCATAAAACACGAAAACGGCGAGTTTTTGTCATTACTCACAAAACATGGTCATTGTAAAAAGCCCTAGAACCCAAAAACTGTGGGAAATAGCTCATGAAAACGGCCATCAAACACGAAAAAGATGAGTTTTTGGTCATATCTCTTAAACATATATCGGGTCTTACGGTCCACCGAGATCGCCCTGGAACCCCCAAATCGTGGGCAATAGCACATGAAAATGGCCATAAAACGCGAAAACGACGAGTTTTTATAATAACTCTAAAACATGTATCGGGAGTTACGGTCGTTGTAAATAGCCCAGGAACCCAAAAATGTGGGCAATAGCTCATGAAAACGGCCACAAATCGCGAAAACGACGAGCTTATGGTCATATATCTCAAACATCTATTAAGTCTGACGGGCCATGAAAATCTCATTGGAACCCCAAAACAGTGGGCAATAGCTCACGAAAACGGCCATATAACACCAAAACAACGAGTTTTTTGGTCATAACTCTCAAACATGTGTCGTGTCCTACGGTCGTTGTAAATTGCCCAGCAACCCCAAAACTATGGGCAATAGCTCATGAAAACGTCCATAAAACACGAAAACGACGAGTTTTTGTCATTACTCACAAAACATGGGCATTGTAAAAAGCCCTAGAACCCAAAATCTGTGGGAAATAGCTCATGAAAACGGCCATCAAACACGAAAACGATGAGTTTTTTGTCATATCTCTTAAACATATATCGGGTCTGATGGTCCACCGAGATCGCCCTGGAACCCCCAAATCATGGGCAATAGCACATGAAAATGGCCATAAAACGCGAAAACGATAAGTTTTTATAATAACTCTAAAACATGTATCGGGAGTTACGGTCGTTGTAAATAGCCCTGGAACCTAAAATTGTGGGCAATATCTCATGAAAACGGCCATAAAACACGAAACCGACCACTTTTTGGCATATCTCTCAAACATGTATCTCGTCTTACGGGCCAGAAAATCCTCCTTGGAACCACAAAATTGTGCGCAATAGCTCATAAAAACGGCCATAAAACATGAAAACGACAAGTTTTTCGTCATAACTCTCAAACATGTATCGTGTACTACGGTCGTTGTAAATTGCCGAGCAACCCCAAAACTGTGGGCAATAGCTCATGAAAACGGCCATAAAACACGAAAACGACGAGTTTTTGTCATTACTCACAAAACATGGTCATTGTAAAAAGCCCTAGAACCCAAAAACTGTGGGAAATAGCTCATGAAAACGGCCATCAAACACGAAAAAGATGAGTTTTTGGTCATATCTCTTAAACATATATCGGGTCTTACGGTCCACCGAGATCGCCCTGGAACCCCCAAATCGTGGGCAATAGCACATGAAAATGGCCATAAAACGCGAAAACGATGAGTTTTTATAATAACTCTAAAACATGTATCGGGAGTTACGGTCGTTGTAAATAGCCCAGGAACCCAAAAATGTGGGCAATAGCTCATGAAAACGGCCACAAATCGCGAAAACGACGAGCTTTTGGTCATATATCTCAAACATCTATTAAGTCTGACGGGCCATGAAAATCCCATTGGAACCCCAAAACAGTGGGCAATAGCTCACGAAAACGGCCATATAACACCAAAACAACGAAGTTTTTGGTCATAACTCTCAAACATGTGTCGTCCTACGCGTTGTAAATTGCCCAGCAACCCCAAAACTATGGGCAATAGCTCATGAAAACGCCATAAAACACGAAAAACGAGTTTTTTGTCATTACTCACAAAACATGGTCATTGTAAAATCCCTAGAACCCAAAAACTGTGGAAATAGCTCATGAAAACGCCATCAAACACGAAAACGATGAGTTTTTGTCATATCTCTTAAACATATATCGGTCCGATGGTCCACCGAGATCGCTCGAACCCCAAATCATGGGCAATAGCACATGAAAATGGCCATAAAGCGAAAAAATAAGTTTTTATAATAACTCTAAAACATGTATCGGGAGTTACGGTCGTTGTAAATAGCCCTGGAACCTAAAATTGTGGGCAATATCTCATGAAAACGGCCATAAAACACGAAACCGACCACTTTTTGGCATATCTCTCAAACATGTATCTCGTCTTACGGGCCAGAAAATCCTCCTTGGAACCACAAAATTGTGCGCAATAGCTCATAAAAACGGCCATAAAACATGAAAACGACAAGTTTTTCGTCATAACTCTCAAACATGTATCGTGTACTACGGTCGTTGTAAATTGCCGAGCAACCCCAGAACTGTGGGCAATAGCTCATGAAAACGGCCATAAAACACGAAAACGGCGAGTTTTTGTCATTACTCAAAAACATGGTCATTGTAAAATCCCTAGAACCCAAAAATTGTGGGAAATAGCTCATGAAAACGGCCATCAAACACGAAAAAGATGAGTTTTTGGTCATATCTCTTAAACATATATCGGGTCTTACGGTCCACCGAGATCGCCCTGGAACCCCCAAATCGTGGGCAATAGCACATGAAAATGGCCATAAAACGCGAAAACGACGAGTTTTTATAATAACTCTAAAACATGTATCGGGAGTTACGGTCGTTGTAAATAGCCCAGGAACCCAAAAATGTGGGCAATAGCTCATGAAAACGGCCATAAATCGCGAAAACGACGAGCTTTTGGTCATATATCTCAAACATCTATTAAGTCTGACGGGCCATGAAAATCTCATTGGAACCCCAAAACAGTGGGCAATAGCTCACGAAAACGGCCATATAACACCAAAACAACGAGTTTTTTGGTCATAACTCTCAAACATGTGTCGTGTCCCTACGGGTTGTAAATTGCCCAGCAACCCCAAAACTATGGGCAATAGCTCATGAAAACGTCCATAAAACACGAAAACGAGTTTTGTCATTACTCACAAAACATGGTCATTGTAAAAATCCCTAGAACCCAAAAACTGTGGGAAATAGCTCATGAAAACGTCCATCAAACACGAAAACGATGAGTTTTTTGTCATATCTCTTAAACATATATCGGGTCTGACGGTCCACCAAGATCTCCCTGGAACCCCCAAATCATGGGCAATAGCACATGAAAATGGCCATAAAACGCGAAAACGACAAGTTTTTATAATAACTCTAAAACATGCATCGGGGGTTACGGTCGTTGTAAATAGCCCTGGAACCCAAAAATTGTGGGCAATATCTTATGAAAACGGCCATAAAACACAAAACCGACCACTTCTTTGGCATATCTCTCAAACATGTATCTCGTCTTACGAGCCAGAAAATCCTCCTTGGAACCATAAAATTGTGCGCAATAGCTCATAAAAACGGCCATAAAACATGAAAACGACAAGTTTTTCGTCATAACTCTAAAACATGTATCGTGTACTACGGTCGCTGTAAATTGCCGAGCAACCTCAAAACTATGGGCAATAGCTCATGAAAACGGCCATAAAACACGAAAACGACGAGTTTTGTCATTACTCACAAAACATGGTCATTGTAAAAAGCCCTAGAACCCAAAAACTGTAGGAAATAGCTCATGAAAACGGCCATCAAACACGAAAACGGTGAGTTTTTGGTCATATCTCTTAAACATATATCGGGTCTTACGGTCCACCGAGATCGCCCTGGAACCCCCAAATCGTGGGCAATAGCACATGAAAATGGCCATAAAACGCGAAAACGACGAGTTTTTATAATAACTCTAAAACATGTATCGGGAGTTACGGTCGTTGTAAATAGCCCAGGAACCCAAAAATGTGGGCAATAGCTCATGAAAACGGCCACAAATCGCGAAAACGACGAGCTTTTGGTCATATATCTCAAACATCTATTAAGTCTGACGGGCCATGAAAATCTCATTGGAACCCCAAAACAGTGGGCAATAGCTCACGAAAACGGCCATATAACACCAAAACAACGAGTTTTTTGGTCATAACTCTCAAACATGTGTCGTGTCCTACGGTCGTTGTAAATTGCCCAGCAACCCCAAAACTATGGGCAATAGCTCATGAAAACGTCCATAAAACACGAAAACGACGAGTTTTTGTCATTACTCACAAAACATGGTCATTGTAAAAATCCCTAGAACCCAAAAACTGTGGGAAATAGCTCATGAACACGGCCATCAAACACGAAAACGATGAGTTTTTTGTCATATCTCTTAAACATATATCGGGTCTGATGGTCCACCGAGATCGCCCTGGAACCCCCAAATCATGGGCAATAGCACATGAAAATGGCCATAAAACGCGAAAACGATAAGTTTTTATAATAACTCTAAAACATGTATCGGGAGTTACGGTCGTTGTAAATAGCCCTGGAACCTAAAATTGTGGGCAATATCTCATGAAAACGGCCACAAAACACGAAACCGACCACTTTTTGGCATATCTCTCAAACATGTATCTCGTCTTACGGGCCAGAAAATCCTCCTTGGAACCACAAAATTGTGCGCAATAGCTCATAAAAACGGCCATAAAACATGAAAACGACAAGTTTTTCATCATAACTCTCAAACATGTATCGTGTACTACGGTCGTTGTAAATTGCCGAGCAACCCCAGAACTGTGGGCAATAGCTCATGAAAACGGCCATAAAACACGAAAACGGTGAGTTTTTGTCATTACTCACAAAACATGGTCATTGCAAAAAGCCCTAGAACCCAAAAACTGTGGGAAATAGCTCATGAAAACGGCCATCAAACACGAAAAAGATGAGTTTTTGGTCATATCTCTTAAACATATATCGGGTCTTACGGTCCACCTAGATCGCCCTGGAACCCCCAAATCGTGGGCAATAGAACATGAAAATGGCCATAAAACGCGAAAACGACGAGTTTTTATAATAACTCTAAAACATGTATCGGGAGTTACGGTCGTTGTAAATAGCCCAGGAACCCAAAAATGTGGGCAATAGCTCATGAAAACGGCCACAAATCGCGAAAACGGCGAGCTTATGGTCATATATCTCAAACATCTATTAAGTCTGACGGGCCATGAAAATCTCATTGGAACCCCAAAACAGTGGCCAATAGCTCACGAAAACGGTCATATAACACCAAAACAACGAGTTTTTTGGTCACAACTCTCAAACATGTGTCGTGTCCTACGGTCGTTGTAAATTGCCCAACAACCCCAAAACTATGGGCAATAGCTCATGAAAACGTCCATAAAAAACGAAAACGACGAGTTTTTGTCATTACTCACAAAACAAGGTCATTGTAAAAATCCCTAGAACCCAAAAACTGTGGGAAATAGCTCATGAAAACGTCCATCAAACACGAAAACGATGAGTTTTTTGTCATATCTCTTAAACATATATCGGGTCTGATGGTCCACCGAGATCGCCCTGGAACCCCCAAATCATGGGCAATAGCACATGAAAATGGCCATAAAACGCGAAAACGATAAGTTTTTATAATAACTCTAAAACATGTATCGGGAGTTACGGTCGTTGTAAATAGCCCTGGAACCTAAAATTGTGGGCAATATCTCATGAAAACGGCCATAAAACACGAAACCGACCACTTTTTGGCATATCTCTCAAACATGTATCTCGTCTTACGGGCCAGAAAATCCTCCTTGGAACCACAAAATTGTGCGCAATAGCTCATAAAAACGGCCATAAAACATGAAAACGACAAGTTTTTCGTCATAAATCTCAAACATGTATCGTGTACTACGGTCGTTGTAAATTGTCGAGTAACCCCAGAACTGTGGGCAATAGCTCATGAAAACGGCCATAAAACACGAAAACGGCGAGTTTTTGTCATTACTCACAAAACATGGTCATTGCAAAAAGCCCTAGAACCCAAAAACTATGGGAAATAGCTCATGAAAATGGCCATCAAACACGAAAAAGATGAGTTTTTGGTCATATCTCTTAAACATATATCGGGTCTTACGGTCCACCGAGATCGCCCTGGAACCCCCAAATCGTGGGCAATAGCACATGAAAATGGCCATAAAACGCGAAAACGACGAGTTTTTATAATAACTCTAAAACATGTATCGGGAGTTACGGTCGTTGTAAATAGCCCAGGAACCCAAAAATGTGGGCAATAGCTCATGAAAACGGCCATAAATCGCGAAAACGACGAGCTTTTGGTCATATATCTCAAACATCTATTAAGTCTGACGGGCCATGAAAATCTCATTGGAACCCCAAAACAGTGGGCAATAGCTCACGAAAACGGCCATATAACACCAAAACAACGAGTTTTTTGGTCATAACTCTCAAACATGTGTCGTGTCCTACGGTCGTTGTAAATTGCCCAGCAACCCCAAAACTATGGGCAATAGCTCATGAAAACGTCCATAAAACACGAAAACGACGAGTTTTTGTCATTACTCACAAAACATGGTCATTGTAAAAATCCCTAGAACCCAAAAACTGTGGGAAATAGCTCATGAAAACGGCCATCAAACACGAAAACGATGAGTTTTTTGTCATATCTCTTAAACATATATCGGGTCTGACGGTCCACCAAGATCTCCCTGGAACCCCCAAATCGTGGGCAATAGCACATGAAAATGGCCATAAAACGCGAAAACGACAAGTTTTTATAATAACTCTAAAACATGCATCGGGGGTTACGGTCGTTGTAAATAGCCCTGGAACCCAAAAATTGTGGGCAATATCTCATGAAAACGGCCATAAAACACGAAACCGACCACTTTTTGGCATATCTCTCAAACATGTATCTCGTCTTACGGGCCAGAAAATCCTCCTTGGAACCACAAAATTGTGCGCAATAGCTCATAAAAACGGCCATAAAACATGAAAACGACAAGTTTTTCGTCATAACTCTCAAACATGTATCGTGTACTACGGTCGTTGTAAATTGCCGAGCAACCCCAGAACTGTGGGCAATAGCTCATGAAAACGGCCATAAAACACGAAAACGGCGAGTTTTTGTCATTACTCACAAAACATGGTCATTGTAAAAAGCCCTAGAACCCAAAAACTGTGGGAAATAGCTCATGAAAACGGCCATCAAACACGAAAAAGATGAGTTTTTGGTCATATCTCTTAAACATATATCGGGTCTTACGGTCCACCGAGATCGCCCTGGAACCCCCAAATCGTGGGCAATAGCACATGAAAATGGCCATAAAACGCGAAAACGACGAGTTTTTATAATAACTCTAAAACATGTATCGGGAGTTACGGTCGTTGTAAATAGCCCAGGAACCCAAAAATGTGGGCAATAGCTCATGAAAACGGCCATAAATCGCGAAAACGAGCTTATGGTCATATATCTCAAACATCTATTAAGTCTGACGGGCCATGAAAATCTCATTGGAACCCCAAAACAGTGGGCAATAGCTCACGAAAACGGCCATATAACACCAAAACAACGAGTTTTTTGGTCATAACTCTCAAACATGTGTCATGTCCTACGGTCGTTGTAAATTGCCCAGCAACCCCAAAACTATGGGCAATAGCTCATGAAAACGTCCATAAAACACGAAAACGACGAGTTTTTGTCATTACTCACAAAACATGGTCATTGTAAAAATCCCTAGAACCCAAAAACTGTGGGAAATAGCTCATGAAAACGGCCATCAAACACGAAAACGATGAGTTTTTTGTCATATCTCTTAAACATATATCGGTTCTGACGGTCCACCAAGATCTCCCTGGAACCCCCAAATCGTGGGCAATAGCACATGAAAATGGCCATAAAACGCGAAAACGACAAGTTTTTATAATAACTCTAAAACATGTATCGGGAGATACGGTCGTTGTAAATAGCCCTGGAACCCAAAAATTGTGGGCAATATCTCATGAAAACGGCCATAAAACACAAAACCGACCACTTTTTCGTCATATCTCTCAAACATGTATCTCGTCTTACGAGCCAGAAAATCCTCCTTGGAACCATAAAATTGTGCGCAATAGCTCATAAAAACGGCCATAAAACATGAAAACGACAAGTTTTTCGTCATAACTCTAAAACATGTATCGTGTACTACGGTCGCTGTAAATTGCCGAGCAACCTCAAAACTATGGGCAATAGCTCATGAAAACGGCCATAAAACACGAAAACGACGAGTTTTTGTCATTACTCACAAAACTTGGTCATTGTAAAAATCCCTAGAACCCAAAAACTGTAGGAAATAGCTCATGAAAACGGCCATCAAACACGAAAACGGTGAGTTTTTGGTCATATCTCTTAAACATATATCGGGTCTTACGGTCCACCGAGATCGCCCTGGAACCCCCAAATCGTGGGCAATAGCACATGAAAATGGCCATAAAACGCGAAAACGACGAGTTTTTATAATAACTCTAAAACATGTATCGGGAGTTACGGTCGTTGTAAATAGCCCAGGAACCCAAAAATGTGGCCAATAGCTCATGAAAACGGCCATAAATCGCGTAAACGACGAGCTTTTGGTCATATATCTCAAACATTAATTAAGTCTGACGGGCCATGAAAATCTCATTGGAACCCCAAAACAGTGGGCAATAGATTACGAAAACGACCATATAACACCAAAACAACGAGTATTTTGGTCATAACACTCAAACATGTGTCGTCTCCTACGGTCGTTGTAAATTGACCAGCAACCCCAAAACTATGGGCAATAGCTCATGAAAACGTCCATAAAACACGAAAACGACGAGTTTTTGTCATTACTCACAAAACATGGGCATTGTAAAAAGCTCTAGAACCCAAAAACTGTGGGAAATAGCTCATGAAAACGGCCATCAAACACGAAAACGATGAGTTTTTTGTCATATCTCTTAAACATATATCGGGTTTGTCGGTCCACCGAGATCGCCCTGGAACCCCCAAATCATGGGCAATAGCACATGAAAATGGCCATAAAACGCGAAAACGATAAGTTTTTATAATAACTCTAAAACATGTATCGGGAGTTATGGTCGTTGTAAATAGCCCTGGAACCTAAAATTGTGGGCATTATCTCATGAAAACGGCCATAAAACACGAAACCGACCACTTTTTGGCATATCTCTCAAACATGTATCTCGTCTTACGGGCCAGAAAATCCTCCTTGGAACCACAAAATTGTGCGCAATAGCTCATAAAAACGGCCATAAAACATGAAAACGACAAGTTTTTCGTCATAAATCTCAAACATGTATCGTGTACTACGGTCGTTGTAAATTGCCGAGCAACCCCAGAACTGTGGGCAATAGCTCATGAAAACGGCCATAAAACACGAAAACGGCGAGTTTTTGTCATTACTCACAAAACATGGTCATTGTAAAAAGCCCTAGAACCCAAAAACTGTGGGAAATAGCTCATGAAAACGGCCATCAAACACGAAAAAGATGAGTTTTTGGTCATATCTCTTAAACATATATCGGGTCTTACGGTCCACCGAGATCGCCCTGGAACCCCCAAATCGTGGGCAATAGCACATGAAAATGGCCATAAAACGCGAAAACGACGAGTTTTTATAATAACTCTAAAACATGTATCGGGAGTTACGGTCGTTGTAAATAGCCCAGGAACCCAAAAATGTGGGAAATAGCTCATGAAAACGGCCACAAATCGCGAAGACGACGAGCTTTTGGTCATATATCTCAAACATCTATTAAGTCTGATGGGCCATGAAAATCTCATTGGAACCCCAAAACAGTGGGCAATAGCTCACGAAAACGGCCATATAACACCAAAACAACGAGTTTTTTGGTCATAAATGTCAAACATGTGTCGTGTCCTACGGTCGTTGTAAATTGCCCAGCAACCCCAAAACTATGGGCAATAGCTCATGAAAACGTCCATAAAACACGAAAACGACGAGTTTTTGTCATTACGCACAAAACATGGTCATTGTAAAAATCTCTAGAACCCAAAAACTGTGGGAAATAGCTCATGAAAACGGCCATCAAACACGAAAACGATGAGTTTTTTGTCATATCTCTTAAACATATATCGGGTCTGACGGTCCACCGAGATCGCCCTGGAACCCCCAAATCGTGGGCAATAGCACATGAAAATGGCCATAAAACGCGAAAACGACAAGTTTTTATAATAACTCTAAAACATGTATCGGGGGTTACGGTCGTTGTAAATAGTCCTGGAACCCAAAAATTGTGGGCAATATCTCATGAAAACGGCCATAAAACACGAAATCGACCACTTTTTTGTGATATCTCTCAAACATGTATCTGGTCTTATGGGCCACAAAATCCTCCTTGGAACCACAAAATTGTGCGCAATAGCTCATAAAAACGGCCAAAAAACATGAAAACGACAAGTTTTTCGTCATAACTCTCAAACATGTATCGGCTCCAACGGTGTTTTTAAATTGCCCTAGAACTCTAAACTATGCAATAGCTCATGAACATGGCCTTAAAATACAAAAAAAAACGAGATTTTTATCATACCTCTCAAACATATATCGGGTATTATGGGTCGTGCAAATCGCCCTGTCGAACCAAAACTTAGGGCAATAGCTCATGAAAACGGTCATAAAATTCGAAAACAACAAGTATTTTGTCATAACTCGAACAACATGAATCGAGTCTTACGGTCATTGTAAATATCCCTAGAACCCCAAAACTATAAGCAATTGCTCATGAAAACTACCATACAACGCGAGACCGGCAAGTTTTTGTCATAAATCTCAAAAATTTATCAGGAGTTATGGTCATTGTAGATAGCCCGAGAACCCCAATACTGTGGGCCATAGCTCATGAAAGCGGCCATAAAACGCAAAATTGACCACTTTTTGCTCATACTCTCAAACATGTATTTGGTCTTACTGGCCACAAAAATCGCCTTGGAACCCCAAAAAAGTGGCCAAATGCTCATGAAAACGGCCATTAATCACGAAAACGATGAGTTTTTGGTCATTTCTCCCAAACATATATTGGGTCTTACGGACAACGAAAATTGCATTGGAACGCAAACATGTGGGCAATATCTCAGGAAAACGGCCATAAAACATGAAAACGACGAGTTTTTGTCATTACTCGCAAAACATGGTAATTCTAAATAGCCCTGGAACCTAAAAACTGTGGGCCATCAAACACGAAAACTGTGGGCCATCAAATGCTCATGAAAACGGCCATCAAACACGAAAACGATGAGTTTTTGGTCATATCTCTTAAACATATATCGAGTCTTAAGGCCCACCCAGATCGCCCTGGAACCCCCAAATCGTGGGCAATAGCACATGAAAATGGCCATAAAACGTGAAAACAATGAATTTTTGTAATAACTCTAAAATATGTATAGGGAGTTACGGTCATTGTAAATAGCCCTGGAACCCAAAAATTATGGGCAATAGCTCATGAAAACGGCCATAGAACACAAAAACGACCACTTTTTGGTCATATCTCTCAAACATGTATCTGGTCTTACGGGCCATAAATATTTCCTTGGAACCACAAAATCTGTGGGCAATAGCTCATAAAAACGGCCATAAAACATGAAAACGACAAGTTTTTCGTCATAACTCTCAAACATGTATCGGCTCTTATGGTCTTTTTAAATTGCTCTAGAACTCCAAAACGGTGGGCAATAGCTAAAGAAAATGTCCTTAAAACACGAAAACAACCAGTTTTTTGGCATACCTCTCAAACATATATCGGGTCTTATGGGTCGTGCAAATTGCCTTGTAACACCAAAACTATGGACAATAGCTCATGAAAACGGTCATAAAATGCGAAAACAACGAGTGTTTTGTCATAACTCGCAAAACATGTATTGAGTCTTATGGTCATTGTAAATAGCCCTAGAACCCCAAAACTGTGAGCAATAGCTCATGAAAACTGCCATAAAACGCGAGAACGACAAGTTTTTGTCATAACTCTCAAACATTTATCGAGAGTAACGGTCGTTGTAAATAGCCCGAGAACCCCAAAACTGTGGGCAATAGCTCATGAAAGCGGCCATAAAACACAAAAATGACCATTTTTTGCTCATACTCTCAAACATGTATTTGGTCTTACGGGCCACAAAAATCGCCTTGGAACCCCAAAAATGTGGGCAATTGCTCATGAAAACGGCCAGAAATCACGAAAACAATAAGTTTTTGGTCATATCTCCCAAACATTTATTGGGTCTTACGGGCCACGAAAATCGCCTTGGAACGCAAAAATGTGGGCAATTGCTCATGAAAACGGCCATAAAACACGAAAATGACAAGTGTTTGGTCATAACTCGTAAGACATGTATCGGTTCTTAGGGTCATTGTAAATAGCCCTAGAACCCCAAAACTATGGGCAATAGCTCATGAAAACGACCATAAAATACGAAAATGGCGAGTATTTGGTCATATCTCTCAAAAATCTATCGGGTCTTACAGTCGCTCTAAATTGCCCTGGAACCCTAAAACTTTGGTCAATCGCACATTGAACGGCTATAAAATGCAAAAATGATGAGTTATTTTCAGAACTCTCAAACATGTATTGTGACTTACGGTCGTTGTAAATAGCCCTGGAATTCAAAAAATGTGGGCAATTGCTCATGAAAACTGCCATAAACGCTAAAACTACCCCTTTTTGGTCATATCCCGTAAAACATGTATAGGGTCTATGTGGTCATTGTAAATAGCCCTGGGACCCCAAAACCATGAGCAATAGCTCATAAAAACGGCCATAAATAGTGAAAACGACGAGTTTTTGGTCATATATCTCAAACACGTACTAAGTCTGACGGGCCATGCAAATCTCCTTGGAACCCCAAAACTATGGCCAATAGATCACGAAAACGCAATATAACACGAAAACTACGAGTTTTTTGGTCATAACTCTCAAACATGTATCGGATCATACGGTCGTTGTAAATTGCCGTGCAACCCCAAAATTGTGGGTAATAGCTCATTAAAATGGTCATAAAACACGAAAACATGGTCATTGTAAAAAAACCTAGAACCCAAAAACTGTGGGAAATAGCTCATAAAAACGGTCATCAAACATGAAACGATGAGTTTTTGCCATATCTATTAAACATATATCGGGTCTTATGGTCCACCCAGATCTCCCTGAAACCCCCAAACTGTGTGCAATAGCACATGAAAATGGACATAAGACGCGCAAACGACGAGTTTTTGTAATGACTCTAAAACATGTATCGGGAGTTACAGTCGTTGTAAATAGCCTTGAAAGCTCAAAATTGTGGGCAATAGCTCATAAAAACTATCATAAAACACAAAAACGACCACTTTTTAGTCATATCTTTCAAACATGTATCTGATTTTACGGGAATAAAAATCTTCATGAAACCACAAAACTGTGGGGAATAGCTCATAAAAATTGCCATAAAACATGAAAACGACAAATTTTTCGTTATAACTCTCAAACATGTATCGGATCCATCCTACCGTCAGTCTGCACGTACCCATAGTAAGGGTTCAAAGAGTGGGGAGGGGGTGGCCATGGGGGAGATGGAAAGGGGAGGGGGAGGGACGCATTACCTGCGCCATTGTCGGTGTATAGGTCAGGAGTCACGAGCGAGGGAGGATACGCAAACAGACGCGAGCGAGGAAGAAGTATTTCAGATTCTTTCCGAGGTCTATACCTCTGGTTTGGCCTAGGCATGTTTCGCACGCAACCCTGCACCACGCAAAATTAGGTCCAATTTCCATGGGTCAATTCCTAGCCTTACAAGACACCGGAATTACAAGCCCAATTTTCAGTTCCTGATTCCAAGCCAAATTCAGTGCAACCAAACACAAGTGATAGCCTCGTGGAGAATTCATTTGGTCAGAATATAGGATACTAATATATTGAAGTGGGTCACGGTCACTAATGCACTTAGAAAAGAGATGACATAAGTTGAGCAACCAATCCAACAATCACTCAACTCAATAGAAATTAATGACCAATAATCATGACTTTCATCCAGGAACAAGCAACATGGATTAAACAAAACTAACAGAATATGTATATGTGATGTCAACCCATTTGCTTCTATCTAGCTGTCAACATAAGCCTAATTAACTGCCTCGTGGAGCATACACTAGGTCACAAGGTGAGCTACTGGTGTATTGTCGTCGGTCACCCTCACTTGCGCCATTTTTATAGAGAGGAGATAAGTTGACCAGCCAAGACAATTCATCGATGGGCGTTGCTACGCATCCCCAGGGTATCAGAACTTCTGATCCTCGGGTCCTTCAACTGACACGTGTTTTTTAAATTCCACGTTTGCTACATAATATCCGGTTTTGCTACACGGTAGCAAAAACGTTTCACGCAAAAACATAACAAAAAAGATAACCCTGGCCGGATACTTTGTAGTATTTTTTTTACTAATGTAGCAAAACCGGAAAATATCATCGGAGACTCGGCGGAAAAAACCTCGTCAGAGACCTCATAGCAAAAACATTACGCTATTGTAGCAACACCACAAAATGGTGGTAGCAAACAGAATATGCTAATGTAGCCAAAAAAATAGATTTCGCAGGCGATGTCGCCAGAGACCTTGTAGCAAAAAAGTTGCTACCTAGCAAAACGACTTCTCCAGAGGCTTTCATCGGTCATCTTGTAGCAAACATTTTACAATATTACAGCAAAAACACACAACAGTTGGAGCAAAAAAAAGTATATGTATATAGCAAATCCCGCCGACCGTAGCAAAAAATCCCCAACATGAAAATCTGCCGCTCCGTCCATAGAAAATCCGCCGGCCATCGGTAGCAATGACAATGGTCATGGGTAGCAAAAACTTCCGGTGTAGGTAGCATGCACGGGGCGCTACACGAACCAGTGTTCCTCGACGGAGGTCAGAGCAGCGGGGCGACGTCCGGCGATGCCCCTTCCAGAGGTGAGCATGTGCAAGGGACCAGGCTCGCCATCTCGCTGCGTCGGTGCTCCGTTTGTAGGGCGGCGAGCTCTAGCCGGCAAGATGGGAAGGTGGTGAGCTCCGGCGGCGGGAAGGAGTGGGCGCGGCGAGCTTTGGCGGCGTGCGTGTGGCGAGCTTCGGCGGTGCGAGGCAAGGAGCAGGCGCGCGAGCTCCGGCGGCGTGCGTGTGGCGAACTCCGGCGACGCGCGGCCATGCAGGGCAAGGAGAAGGCGCGACCAGCTACAGCGGCGCACAGCGAGCTCCGGAAGTGGAGGCGGCTGAGCGCGCGGCGAGCTTCGGCGGCAGAGGCGGCGACCGGCTGTGATGCTTCCCATGGCGACAGAGGGCCAATTTGTGTGAACGGAAACTACCTGGAAGAAATAGGGGAGAGATAAAACGGGATCCCACCCACGTTATCACTGCGTGACCAAACAAGCCGAACAAGCGAGGCCGCGACCCGGGGATTGCGAGGCGTTATCCTGGGGTAGTAATATCGTTTTCCTTCATAGATACGCACAACCTTTTTTTAGATCAATTGGTTGCATCGTTATTACTCACACATGTCAAAGGCCAACATGTTCAAACCAAGTACGGTAGCGAGTCTACGTACCCAGCTATTGCACATTTTATTCATGCAGCCTACTTTTGCAAACTTATGTGCTACTTCGTTCCCCGAACGCCGCACATGACTAACCAAAGAAGCCTCAACTTCACTAAGCAACTAATGTCTTCAACCAAGGGACCATGCATTGAGCGATCCAATTATTTCCCTCGAATCTTCCCCACAACACCCGTACAATTTGCCTCCAGAATGATCTTCCACACACCCATCTCCTTAGCAAACCGAGCAGCGCTGCGACATGCTAGCAATTCAATTCAACTCTCTTCGGATCCGTCACTAAGCCCCAGCAACAGGAGACCCATGGTATCTCTAATGATCACACCTCCGCCTGTATGACCTTCAATATGATAAAATAGTTCTAGCTGTGTATTTTCATGTCATGTATTTGTACACGATAAGTACGTATGTAACCCCTCTCATCATCATATAAAGGAGAGATGTGGTGAGGCTTTTCCCATGAAAAACCCTAAACACTTCTTTTAACTTGGTATCAAAGCCTAAACCTTAGGGCTCCTTCTGCCGCCGCCGCCCCGCCAGAAACCCTAGTCGGTCGCGCCGCCTTTGTACGCCCGCAGCGATGGCCACCAACTCGGCGCTCGCGCTATCCACCTCATCAAGCCTCACCTCCACCATCGTCGGCCCCGTCATCGCGCCGCCATCTACCACGGTGGCTGCACTCGTCCTCCCCACCATCATCGTTCGTCTGAGCAGCAGCAACTTCATCCTATGGAAGGCCCTCTCCATTCCCAACTTCGCCGTTGCCCACCACCATGGCTTACTCGACGGGTAGGCAAATGTGCCGCCCCCAACTGTCAAGGAAGTAACCGGCGCCGACGCGGTCGATGTCACCAACCCCGACTAAGCGCAGTGGTAGACCCTAGACCAAAAGGTCCTCGATCATATTCTCTCCTCGATGCACGAGGACATCTCAGCCCAGCTCATCGGTTGCACCTCGGCTGCAGCGGCCTGGAGTTCCATCCACGCCATGTACGTTGTCGAGAACAGCGCCAGCATCCATGCTCTCCGGCGCGAGATCCAGGGGTTGAGGAAGGAACACAAGACCGCCGCCGAGTACATGCAGAAGGTGAAAGCCCTCGCTGATGCGATGGCCGCGGCTGGATCCCCTCTTCGCAATGACAAGATCATCTACATCATGCTGAGCGGGATCGGCCCTGGCTTCAACCCCATCGTCGTTGGCATGGGCCTTGCGGGAGTCCCCGTCACGCTCGGGATGTTTTACTCCCAGGTCCTGAACTACAAGGCACTCCAGAAGCAGCAAGCAGAGACCAGGGATTGGTCGTCCTCGGCAAACCTCGCGTCGCGCCCGCTCTACTCCACCAACCCTGGGCGCCTGTACGACAACAGCCGTCCTGGTGGCGATCGCCCCACGGGTGGTGCACCGCGGGGGCAAAACGGCCTGGCCCAAGGTGGCTATGGCCAGGGCAATGGCATCCAAGGAGGACAGGACCGTCGACGCAACGATGGCCGCAACCACCAATGGCGCCCCAGTGCCAAATTTGCATAAATTGGAGGCATGAGGCGAATGATTGCCGCGGGCGCTACGATCAGGACCAACACTCCGGCAGCGCTACATCGACCTCCTCCAACGAGCAGTATTGGCATCTGGATACGGGTGCCACCGATCACCTAACAAGTGATCTCTAGCGTCTCCACGTTCATGAGCGCTATGGCGGGAAGGATCAAGTGCAAATGGCCAACGGTGCAGGTTTGTCTATTTCGCATATTGATCACTCTAAATTAGCCGGTTCATCCCTTCACTTGAAGAATATTCTTTATGTTCCGCACATTAGCAAGCATCTTCTCTTTATCTTTCGCCTTGTTTGTGACAATGATGTTTCGTCGAATTTCATCGTTTCTTTTTTCTTGTCAAGGACAAGGTCACGTGGAGGGTTGTCCTTCACGGTAAAAGTCAAGGAGATCTCTACCCCATCCCGTTTGGTCATGTGTCATCCACGTCTTCTCGCCAAGCGTCATCTAGCACCCGCACCACCACCGCCTAGTGGCATCATCGCCTCGGCCGCCCCACTAATATTGTAGTTCAAAATATTGTTAGGAATAATGATTTAACGTGTTCTTCCAATACTTAGACTTCAGTTTGTGATACTTGTCAATGTGCTAAGAGTCGACAATTGCATTATAATGCTTCTCATCGTGTTTCCACTATGACTCTTGAGTTAATTCACTCCGATGTTTGGGGTCCTTCCATTGCATCTTCCAGAGGTATAAGTATTATGTTAGATTTGTCGATGATTTCTCTCGTCTTGTTTGGACTTATCTCCTCAAGCACAAGTCTAATGTTGAGGAAGTGTTTTATGAGTTCCAGAATCATGTTGAGCGTCTCTTAGACACTAAAATCAAAGCCGTTCAGTCGGATTGGGAAGGCGAGTATCATAGGTTGCATCGCTATTTTTAGCGCACTCGCATCATTCATCGTGTTCCGTGCCCTCATACCTCGCAGCAAAACGGGGTAGCCGAGCGCAAGCACCTTCACTTGGTAGAAACGTGTCTGGCTCTCTTAGCTCATTTGTCCCTTCCTTTGCGTTTTTTGGATGAAGACTTTCTTACGGCGTGCTATATCATTGACTACATGCCCACCCATGTTTTACAGCAGGATACGCTAGTTCATTGGCTTCTCAAAGTCCAACCCGATTATTCCTTCCTTCATACTTTTGGCTGCGCATGTTGGCTTAGCATGCGCAAGTACAACGCTCATAAGCTCGCGTTCCGCTCTATTATGTGTGTTTTTTCTCGGGTACAGTCACATACACAAAGGGTACAAGTGCCTGGACCGCTCCATAGGTCGGATCTATATCTCTCGTGACATCGTCTTCGATGAATCCGTTTTCCTTACGCCTCTCCCGGTGTTATAGTCGATGCCTCCACTCTTGCGGATGCGCTATCCTATCCGTCCGATGAACCGGTTATGAGTACCACTATGCGTATGACATATCTTATGTGTCCACTGACATGCCTATTCCAGGCAGCTCCTCTTTTGCACAGGACTCCGCCGAAGACGTTGCTTCTCCATCGTCCATGATCGACGTGCATGGCGTCCCGGTGATCGACGTGCATGCGGGGGCGTGTGATCCGAGGTCGTCTGCTACGCCTCTCTCGCCAGCGCGTGGGCAGCCTCCCGTGGCTCGCCCCTCCGGGCTGGCCTCCTCCTCTGCACCCACGGCGCCTGGGCCGGTTTCCTCGTCGCCCCCTGTCGCGGCCCATCAGCAGCCTGCTGCTACGGCGAATGCTCAGCCCGCGTCACCTCCTGCGAAGGTGTTCTGTCCCTTCGACTGCGACGCCTGTGGCTGATGCTAGCCATGCAATGGTAACTTAGCCAAAAACGCTGGATGACTTCTGCATATTTACACGTTGACCCAAGCAAACCTCGTATTTCTGCGGAACTTTTTCCACAGCCTCCAAATTACCAGTGCTGGCTTCTAAAAAACCACACTGTCATCCGTCGAAAATAAAACCACAAATGCTTTCGCAAAAATTTTGGTTCGGAGGGGTATTTTAAATTAAGCTTTACCACACTGTCAGCCCCCAAATTTGGATCGGAGGGGTATTTTAAATTAAGCTCTCGCAAAAATAAAACCAGCGGATAGTTAGGGGTAGAATGTAGGAGTAGATATGTAATGGGCCAAATGGATCGAAGAGCACCCGGTCACTTGAGATCTTCATCGTCAGAAAAGTACTCATGATACCCATCTGCTTGCAGTAGCTCTTCTTCCTCTTCCTCGGTGGTAGCATAGACGGACGATCGACATAGGGTAAATAGATCCATAACACAGGTATCCTCCTCTAGTTGGCTCAAATGAATCCTCTTCTAAGCTGGCTAGGTAGCAGCAACATTGTGAGCATCGAATGAAAATTGTTGATATTCATGTTCGAAAACAAAGGGACAGAATTTGTGATTTCTCTTCAAGCAAGTCCACTAAGACTACAGTCCACCTCCTAAGCCTATCTCTACATCCATACAGGACGTTATACCCTCAGGCTACTTACCAAAATTAGCCTGTCCAACCAACATTGGTGCTTGCTGGTCAAGTGGTACAGACATGCTACATTCCTATTCAACAAACATCGACAAAAACCGGGGCGTCCAGATTGTGCTACAATGGTCACCAAGTGCCTCCTGCAGTGCGGTGTGCAGTATTCAGAAACTACGGTTCTAGAGGGATTTGGGATATAGCTGCCTGCCTGTGTTACGAGTCAGCCAGCCTTGAGACTCAGCTCGGTACTGCCTCACCTGCAGGCACCATTGTCACGCTGGAAGGGGCCTGCTGATCCTGACTTCTTGGTCGCCTCCTTGCCTCACCGTTGGTGCTAGCATCTCCGACGCGGCCTTCCTTCCTTCCCTGCTTTGTGCTGGTTTGACCATCTCTTTCTATTGCTCGCAGGACGGCTTTCCGAAGCCTGGACTCCACCATTTCCCATGATACAAGCTTCTCTAGAACCGCAGAGACGTACTCAGCCCTTCGATTCTGCAGTCATGTAACCAGAACAAGCTAAGTCCATGTATGGCAGCTACAATTACTGGAAATCACGAGCACCATTGGCATCTAACCTCATAATCCAGGTAGTATGCGTGCTGTTCCCAAGCCAGATAATTTGTTAGTGAAGTTAAATTATATTAAGGAAAATACATGGAAAAGAAAATGAACTATGTGTACATACCTCCCAAACATCGATCGCAAGGAGTGGCTGGCAAGAACAATATAAAGAAATGAATATCAGATCAGTGTGGAATATAGTACGCGTGGGGCTGACAGTATATAAGAAAATTCCATTTTTCTCAAAAGTATAAATAAAAGGAGACTCGAAAGGATAAATAAGAAGAGCAATACAAGCTTCCAAAATTAAGTACTCCCTCTGTCCCATAATAGATGTTTTAGATTTATCAAAATTTGGATGAACCTATATACTAAATAGTGTCTAGATTCATCCAAATTTTGACAAATCTAAGACATCTATTTTAGGGCGGAGGGAGTACACAATATACACTGCAGAATGATGTAGGGAAAACAGTTGCAGGTACTCACAGAGTGGCCCCAGACAAGAGGATTGATAGCATTTGGAGACTTTGAGATGACCAGCCTACCATAATTGTCAGATGGGATTGGGCTTTTTGAAGTCACATGAGGCAACTTGCTCCCTTTGTCTACAAGCAGTTACAGAGGAGAGTTCAGTTCAACACGTTCACATCACCTGTCCCAAGTTTTCAAACTGGTAAATAAAGCTAACAAATCTAGTTTTTATCATCACTTACAAGAAAGCCAAACCCATCCAGAACCAAATTGAGTTAATGCAGCATCCATGAATTGTTTGATCATGCCATCATAGGATCCAAAGTCTCTGTTTATAAACTTGAGAAGCCGATCTGGGGGCATGCCCCCACCACCAGGTTTCATTGATCGCCAGTAAAAATCATGGTTCCATATCTACAAGGCATAGCCAAGAATTAGGCATGTAAAGCATATAGAAAACCATGATAGACGGTTCCATATAGTATAGAATGCTACCTGTGCGGCATGGAAGAAGGGAGCTTGGGGTGGCTCCCTGCCCTCGCTGAATGAGGCGAGCATCATCTGCCCAATCGACATCCCTTCCCACTGGCTGCCACCAATCATGCCATTGAGCCTCTCGATGTGCTTGTGCTGGTGAACTCCCCAGTGCTGCTCCACCGCCTCCTTGCTTATGTACGGCTCTAGAGCATCCTGCATAACAATCCCTTGTCCGTCACCCCATCCTCTGCACCAAACATTGAGAATAGGTACATTTGTACTTACAGTAGGATAAGGGAGAGGCTGCTGCTTTATCCAGTAAACCGAATCGACGTTGTCAGGGTTCAAGGACTCAAGCACATCAGCAGTTTCAGTATTGGCATCGGCAGTTTGGTCTGCGCTGGCATCAGCAGCAGCATCATTCACCGTATCGTCCTCGATCACCAAGTTCGCTTCACCAGCACAGCGAGATATGTGGCCATTCCATCTTCTCCTGCTCTCTCCCTAATACACAGTTAGCACAATCAGAATTGTCAGCAGAGCTCCAGGAATCACTCGCACTCACAAGACAGACAGAGGAAGACGATGAGCACACAAGATTTTGCGCACAGCTTTTCAGCTCTCTTTCATTCCTTTTATTCAGATTCAGAACATGGGACTCTAACAGAAGAACGCTAAACGCACTCCATGATACCGTTCGTCATGCCATGCCATTCCATGACTGGTTCGAGCTCGTGATGATGCCGACAGCTGCTACTCTGAAAACAGCCTGCATTTTACTGAAACTCTGAAGTAACTGACACTAGGTGCACAAGGTTTTTTATTCTACTAATAACAAAAATATCCTACCGTGTAAAATCAAACGCCTGACCCGAGCTCGTGATTGCTGAAACCTATAATCTATACGATACAATATATAATCTACACATAGAGCCGTTGCAGCTCTTGATCTCCCAGCCCAAAAAATATTTTTGTTAGCTGAACCCAAAAACTGAAATGCCATAAACCCTGCTCCCTTGAGGGTTGCAAGGGCTTCGGCGCAGCCTCCATGTCGTAGCTCCCGAATCTAATTACAAACTACAAGAACAATATGGTGGGAAAGAGGTGAGTGGGTGCAGAGCTTACCCTGCTCCGTGGGGCGGCTAAGCGGCGGAGCGTCCCGCGCTGCGGGGAGTCGCCGCCAGCGCGGAGGAGGAAGGATGCCGAGGTGGAGGTGGAGGAGGCGGAGAGAGAGAGGGAAAGGAGGCTGCCTCCCAGCCCCGCCGGTGCGGTGAACGCCATGGACGCGAGTTTGGGGACAGGAAAGGTGACTGACTGACTGACTGGGAGCGAGGGGAGCGGAGGGGATAAGCGGCCGTGGACGCGAGGGTTTGGGTTGTGGGCTCAAATGAGTTGCAGTATTTGGGCTTCTCAATGGGCTAAAGCTATTAACAATGACCACTTGAACCGCTTAACAATGACCACTTGAACCGTTTCGCTCCGTAAGAAATGGATCGCTCCGGTGACGGGAGGGGTGGGTTTCCTGGTGCTTCGGCCTGTAGTTAGTATTGGTATAGTGTTTTCTTGAGGCGTCATTTTCATAAAGGAGAAGACGTCGCGTTGGAAAAAATTTCCTCTGCTCTTCCTCTATCCCAACGTCGCTCTAAACGATAGTGTTTGGGGACAGGTGTCCCGGTCGTCTCGCGGATCTCTGGATCCGATGAGATTCGTGTCTGGTGGTCGGCGGTTGGCACCCTCGTGGGTGGCGTCTTGTCAGCTGCTATAGTTGTGTTTGCCGTCTTGCAGTTGGGTGCGTGGATGACGGCGGGCGACGGCGTTCGTCTTCTTCGACTACATCGGATGAAGTTAACGGCGTTGGGATCTGGTGATCACGGGGAAGATCCTGGCCGACATGCCACAAAGTCTCGGCCTCGTTGCTCGGCGGCGATCCGATTCATCTGCTCAAAAAGCATCATTGTATGCGAGGTGTTCTCCAGATCTTGGTATGGCGGCTATTCGCCTCTTTTTCGGGCGTGGCCATGGTGGCAACGGTGGACGACGTTTCGGCAAGGCACAAGTTCCTCCAAGGGTGGACTTGTAGTGTTACTCCTTGTGGGGTTTTTTGTGCAAAGTTGCTTGACACATATTTTTATTTCATATGATGACTTAGGTTCCGTTTGGTATCTAAATATTTTTGAAGTATTAAGAGAATCCTTTGGTTTTTAAAAAAAATTGAAGTATTAAATACTTTGAGGTGTTTGGATCCAACAAATAATATGGTTTTAAAAGTGAAGTATGGTTTTCTTGAAGTATTTGAGAAAGAGGTTGGACCCTCTTTTTAAAAAAATTGAGAAAAGAGAAAAACTAAAATATTACTTTGCTAGGCACTAAAATAATATGGTATCGATATACTTTAGTTTTAGAAAAACTTTGTTGCCAAACTAGGCCTTACACATTTTGTTTAATAGAGTATATGGTTACATTAAAAAAATGGGCTAAAGCTATTCCACGGTTGTCGAGCAAGCCCGCATCCGAGCGAGCTTTGACTTGGGCCGAGCAAACATTTCCGGATGAAGGCGTAACTTATCGTATCTCCGTCTTGCCAGTCAAAAAACGGAAACCGTTTATGAAGGCGCTCACCGCAGGCTCCGACCTGTAAAATACTGCGACCTGTGAAGACTTTTTACCAATTCGAATTTTAAACTGCGTGTTCTCGCACCGCCTGCTCAGAACATTTCTCCCGGCCAGCCAGCCAGCCATGAGAAGATTTCTTGGCAAGATTTCTTCAGCTAGCCAGCAAAGGCCATGAGGAAATGTTCTTTACAAGAAACCATCCCGGGTCGTCGGCGGCGAAGCGCGTCCTCGCGCGCCGGCAGGCAGGTCGGCCGCCGGCGGTCACAGCGACAGGCAGCACATATGATAAACATTGGTGAGGTATGTTTCACAAACGGCGCTCTTCCGCGGCCGCTGCGGCGGCATCGATCCATCGCCGATGACGCTGACACGCCACCTAACGAAACCTCGCCATCAGAGCCCGTCCAGTGATGATGGGTTTGGGTGTACCTGGACTGGACGGAGGGTCAAGAGAGATCCTCCTGGTCAGAGGCTCTCTAAACTGGAAACGATGCCAAGGAGGTCAGTGTCAGTGCCATCATACTTTGGACCCTCTAGTTGTTGTTACCTTCTCCTCCTGCAGTGGATTTGAGAATTACATAATCATCAGTGAAACGAGAGGCAGATGACCTCGTCAGGAAGATTTATTGTTACATACAGATCTGATTTAGTTACTAGTAATGGATGTGGAGCCACGAATCATCGCCGGCGGCGGAAGAAATGTCCAGAAGGAGGGTGTCGCCGTCGACATCGTCAAGGCCGAGAGTCATTTACCTGAAACCGTTAATTCAAAGGAAGAACTGTCACTGCAATGCCTTGTAGTAAACGTCTCCTGGACTGGCCATCCACTGATTGCAGATCCTGCATTGTATTATATGAGGTCAGTGTCAATGCGATCATGCTTTGGATCCTATGCTAGTGTTGCCTTCCTGTGCACCAGTCAATACCTCTGCAGGGCTGCAATGGACTGAAAACTGTCAATTTGCAGGGTTTTCTTCTGCTGCCTAATCACCAGTAAAATGGTGCGTGTCTGACCTCATCAGGAAGATGTTCTTCTTTTTAACAGATGTGATTTGGTTAGGCAGAGATGTGTGAACATGAATCACTACCGGTGGCGGCAGAAGTGTCCGGACTCTGGAAGAAGGGTGTCGCCGTATCGACACGTCAAAGATTAAACAAGGCAAGAGCCGTTTTGCATCCTATGCCTTGAAGCCTGTGACGAGCTCTCCTTGACTGGCCATCCACTGATTGCAAACCCTCTATTATATTATGTCAACATGCATCATCATTGCTGTTGTCACCCCCTGGCAGCTAGTTAATACTAAATCATTTAAGCATAGAAACATTTGTCTAAAGAAAATAAACAATCTCATGTGTTGGAGAACAAAATAGCACTTTCCAAGAATATTCCCAATAAAAATACATTCGTGAAAGATTTGTCTGATCTTTGAATTGCAATTTTGGCTGACCATGATCAGAAGAGCATCCATTTGAAGTGGCGTGCAGTTTTTTCTGTTCATACCTGCCTGATGTAAGCCTTCTAGGGCACATCTCCTCTTCGGCACGAAAGCGGACAAACTCTTCAAAGGCCACTGATGAGACAAAACGAGTGCGGCGGAATCTTTGCCTCTGACTGCAGGAAGATACCTCAATCAGTTAGTTTAGTGCCAGCTTGTGCAATATTTAAATTAGCAAAAACGTCTTCTGTGCTTGATTTCATCTGCCAAATACCGTTTCTTAGTTTAATGGCTGCATTAGGTAGGATTCTATTTTATATTATCTTACTTGTTCCGTATGGTATTCCGGTTGTATTAGTGCAGTACTACTAAAGACATCTTTTCAGAACTACTTCGGTCAATCAGGTTAAGTGTTTCATAACTTTCGTTCAGAGAGGCGAGGGTGAGTCGAGAAGGAGTTCATGGAGATGGAAGGCAGGGGTCTGTCTGACCTGTTCAGGAACACCAGTGAGGAGATCTTCCTGAAGGCGGTGATGGAGAACTCGATCGGAGTGACAGCGCCGCCGAGTATGGAGATGATGGGGTTCAGAAACATGTCGCAAGGTTTCAGAGAAGACAGCGAGGAGTTGTTCAACAGCTGGCTTATGAATGGAGAGGCAAGAATTCTGAAAGCTTTTTCTGTTGATTTTTTCTCTTGGGATCATGTTCAGAAGAAAAAATCTTATCACTTACAAAGACCACTTGTTTGGTCATTTTCTTGTTTCATAAAGTACATAGCAATTCTTTTCAGAATATGTTTTGGAGTTGTTACTGATTACTTACTATCTCAGATTGGCCTTTTACTTGAAATCTATCACCTAAAATTCTGGTTTTTCGTTCACAGATTCCAGGCTTCGGTCACCTGAATAATCGGCCTCGGCAGCCATCTAGGTAAGATGCTCATGAAGTATAGTGCAGAATTAACTGCCATTAGATAATATCAGTAAATGTTAATAGAATATCAAAAGCTATGTTACATAAAGTGAAACCAAAAGATTAGTTTCAACAACCTGAATATGTAAAATTAGAAAAAGTGGATGAATAGTTAACAGTTGATAACCACAGCAGCAGCTATCCAAATCTTATGTCATTACACTATGCACCTAAGAACCCAAGCAAAAGGTTGGAAATCACAAATTTGTCATGTTTTACTGCAATATGCATACCTAGAAAACTTCCTTCAGAATATGTTATTTCTTCAATCTAGCATGTAAATGATACTGAACTTTTTGCTATGAGCTCTGAACATGACATACATGTGAGAACCCTGTAACAGACCATGTTTATTCTATGCAGGTTGTCATCAGAAGCGGCTAGCCTTCCTACCCAACAACATGAGATTGCTCGACAAAATTTCCTTGGCGACAACTTGATTCCTGAGAATTCTGCAGTTCCTCCTGAATACTCGAAAAACCATAACCAACAATCGCTCAAGTACTGTACCTTTCTTCTTTTTCTAGATACTAGAGTACTTTATCTTATGAACCAGAATCATCTTATGGTCAGGGATCTATGAAATCTAAAGCAATAACAACTTGTTTGTTTATCATACAACAGGAATGCAGCAGAGAAAGGAATGCAAGCCAGTGATCTACTATTGGCAAAGGTTAGCTGTTCAATTACTTAGTTGCTAGATAATCAGATCTACATGGATAAAGTTCTAATCAGTAGTATATATGTTCATATGCAGACCTGGTTCCACTGCACTCAACCAATGACTAGAAGCCGATCTTCAGAACTAAGGCATGAACTGAGCTTCCAATGACATGTGCACCATTACTTTCCTATCTCAGTTCTCTGTTTTTTAGTTCAATTATCTCTGAAACGTGGCCATCTTTTGCAGAAGGCGGTATGCTGCAATGCAGAGTAATGCGCCACCAATAACCGTGGGAACGATGAAAGCAGCTAACCAGTTGAGGCTAGATTTTACAAACACAAATGCAACAAACGGAGCTCCAATTGGCAATACTCCCATTCAGACTTCAACATTTGTAAGTCCTTCATGTTCATCGACATCCCCATTGGATAGTCCGCATATGGTAGGGCAAGATACTGTTACCTCAGTGGTGAGTATGCTCAAGGATACACTCGAGCGCAAGAAGCACAGTAGCCATGCCAACAATGATACCCCACATGGCAGTTCTTTCGGTTTTTACGACAATCAGCAGTTTCAGCACAACATTCTTGGAGGAACAGATATCTACCCGCTGGTGGCAACTTCACATGTTCAGGACTCCCTAGTGTTTCCTGAAGTCGAGGGACCCATGGAACCAAATGCCTTGAACTTTGCTACTCCTACAAACCAGATTTGGGTCAGTGCGGCGTCTCGAGAGCCTTCACAGAGTGGATCATCTACAGCTATGACGGCTCAATCAGCCGGATTTGAAGTATGTGATGAGCTACGCCCCATGGGGAATGGCCTGTCTGCGTGTGAGAGCACTAGAAGAAATGCTGCAAATGGTACAGCCGACTGTAGATCAACAGGAACAGGTAATTCTATCAAGACACTTAGCCCTAAGCTACACCAAATCTCTATTTAAATCACTTCGTGATCTCTAGACTAAAATGACAATACCATATCATGGGGGATGAATAACACTGTTTATTTATCAACGGTACACAGAATACAGAGAGAAGGTATTAAAAGATAATTTGAAGGATGACAAAAAGGTAATACCTAATTCAGCTCTCTGGAGCATTTGAAGTTCCCTCTCGTAGCCAACAATGTTAATCTTTTCATTTTGATCATTGACAGAGAGTCACCCTGAGTAGAATGGGATCCATCTCATCAGAACAAGCAGGTAAACCCGACAGTCAACTTCCCTTTTGAGCACCAATATTTTAGCATAAATGCAACGAATTAATTACTAGATACATATATTGCAGATTACGTAGTACTAAATCAATTACTTAATGACTCAAAAGCCCTAACTGGTTGCCTTCTGCAGTTGACAGAGGAGATCCTACAAAGAAACGCAGGGTTGAGCGCACACGCAAGTATGTCATTGCAATTTGGTTGATTTTTTTGTGATATGTGTTTAATTTGCTGTCTGATAAGAAAAGTGGCAAGAACCAGTTTAAGGAATGTGCATCAATCAAAATGATACTGTTAGGAGTTAGGACCCGTCTGAATCGACGTTCTCTAGACTTGATTAACCATTATATCTCTAACTCCAGAACCTTTGAATGGCTCGAGCAAAAAAAATGTTGGGAGATGATCTTGAGCAAATTGAGACCTCTTTCATATACAGGATACCATGTTGGGTCATATTATTAACTTGTTATGGTTCAGAATGGCAGAAGCAAAGGAAAGAAGTTCCACACCAGTAATACCATCCGACATGCAAGCGGTACTTAAGCGCTGTGAAAATCTAGAGAAGGAGGTCAGGTCTCTAAAGCTTAACTTGTCATTCATGAATCGGTGAGTACAATGTCTGAACACATTCTTAGTTTCTTGTCAAGATTTTACTAGCCTCGTTTCTACTTCAGAATACCCTATCATACCCAATTTTCTATCAAACTGCAGGAAGGATTCAGAACAGACCAAGCAGATTGAGGACCTTCAGAAGCAAAACGAGGACATGGCAGAAGAGAAGGAGCGGCTTATAGAGGAGATCGAACGAATGGCCCCCGAATCCACTGCATGATCACCTAGTCCTGGCAGCTTCACCAATACTAATAGCAGTGGACTTGGAAAGAGTCTCTACTCACTAGATACAGATATACACACAATTATAGTTGATGGCCTGAATGTACCATTCTTTTGGTTCCATGTTCCTATTGTAATCTTTAACATGTAATAGTACCAACAAGAACAGATTGAGAATTGCATTTTAATTCAATTTGCAATTCATATGGTTGCTTAACTCTGATCAAAGAAAATTTTAGAAGAATCAGACAAGGGCAAAAACTGGAGATTTCAGATCCCAGGACTGTAATCTTTAACATGTAATAGTACCAATAAGAACAGATTGAGAATTGCATTTTAATACAACTTGCAATTCACATGGTAGCTTAACTCTAATCAAAGAAAATGTTAGAAGAATCAAACAAGGGCAAAAACTGAAGTTTTCAGGTCCCAGGACAGGAATGTCATTTAAAGGTTGCAAAACCTGAAGATTTCAGATCCCAGGACAGGAATGTCAGGTTGTGCTGCAAGCAAACATTATTTCAGGGATGGGTCAGATATTTCCAATGATTTTGATCCATAGAAGGATCACGTTACATTTTACTCCAACATATCGATGAAATCATAAACAAGAAACAACAATATTCTTCAGATATTAGGACAGAGACAATAATTCAGGATTTTACTTCAAGAGCAGATTATTTCAAGATTGTCCAGAGACTTTGATTTGATTCAGGTATAGAAGCATGACATTACATTGCATTCTAACATTTCAATGAACATATAGCAACTTTCATCTCTCCAAGATCACTCCTCAATCGCTGGAGTGACCGATCTGACAGACTTGACACACCAAGAACAGGAACTGAACATGGGAACACGCACCGGCAAATCAGTGCTTCAACCTAGGCGAGGTCCTCTTTGCTGCCGGCACCTCTGCAACCTTCCTCTTTGGTGAAGTCTTGGCTGTTAGGCTAGCTGGCGCCTTCCTCTTCAGTGAGGACTTCACAGCAGCAGCTGCCTTCCTCTTCGCCAGAGTCACGGAAGCAGGCTTCTTCTGCTGCTTCTTCCCGCCCACTTGGTACGGCGTGATGCGGTCAAACTCGTCGACGAGCTTCCTGGCGTGCTTCCTCTTGGCCACGGCGGCGATGGTCATGATCACATAGTCCTTAGAGCTTCACCAAATACTACTAGCAGTGAACTTGGAGTCTCTGCTCACTAGATACAGATATACACAAAATTATAGTTGATGGCCTGAATGTACCATTCTTTTGGTCCCCTGTTCCTATTGTAATCTTTAACATGTAATAGTACCAACAGGAATAGATTGAGAATTCGATTTTAATTCATTGCAATTCATATGGTATCTTAACTCTGATCAAAGAAAATGTTACAAGATTTCAGATCCCAAGACTGTAATCTTTAACATGTAATAGTACCAACAAGAACATATTGAGAACTGCATTTTAATTAAATTTGCAATTCATACGGTAGCTTAACTCTGATCAAAGAAAATGTTAGAAGAATCAAACAAGGGAAAGAAACTGAAGGTTTCAGATCCCAGGAGAGGAATATGTCCTTTAATGGTTGTGCTACAAGCAAACATTATTTCAGGGATGGGTCAGATATTTCAAAGGAATTTGATCCATAGAAGGATCAGATTACACTTCACTCAAACATCTCGATGAACTCATAAACAAGAAACAACAGACATTATTCAGATATTAGAGGACAAGAGACAATTAATTCAGGATTTTACTTCAAGAACAGATTATTTCAAGATTGTTCAGGGACTAGATTTGATTCAGATATAGAAACTGAAGATTTCAGATCCCAGGACAGGGTTATGTCATTTAAAGGTTGTGCTGCAAGCAAACATCATTTCAGGATTGATCCAATATTTCTGAGGAATTTGATCCATAGAAGGATCACATTGCATTTCACTCCCAACATCTCGATGAAATAAAAACAAGAAACAGCAATATTTTTCAGATATTAGGACAGAGACAATATTTCAGGATTTTACTTCACGAGAGCAGATTGTTTGAAGATTGTCCAGAGACTTTGATTTGATTCAGGTATAGAAGCATGACATTACATTTCATTCCAATAATTCGATGAACATATAGCAACTTTCATCCCCAAGATTCACTCCTCAATCACTGGAGCGACAGATCTGACAGACTGACACAGCAAGAACAGGGAACTGAACATGGGAAGGCGCACCAGCGATTCAGTGCTTGGACCTCGGCGAGGTCCTCTTTGCTGCCGGCGCCTCTGCAGCCTTCCTCTTTGGTGAAGTCTTGGCAGTTGGGCTAGCTGGCGCCTTCCTCTTCAGTGAGGGCTTCACGGGAGCGGCAACAGCTGGAGCTGGAGCAGCCGCCTTCCTCTTCGCCGGAGTCACAGCGGCAGGCTTCTGCTGCTTCTTCTTCTTCCCGCCCTCCTGGGGCGGCGCGATGCGGTCGAACTCGTCGACGAGCTTCCTGGCGCGCTTAATCTTGGCCGCGGCGGCGATGGTCACGAGGGCCACCTCCTCCTCGTCCTCCTCAGACTCGCTGGAGTCAGAGTCCTCGTCGTCGTCGAGGACCTCCTTGGTCAGGGCCCGCTCCTGGGCCTCGACCTCCTCCTTGTCGGAGTCGTCGGCGTCGTCGTCGGAGCCGAGCGGGTCGAGGGAGTCGGGCTTCACCCCGGCGGCGCGGGCCTTGGCGTCGCGGCGCGCGGTGCGGCGGATCTTGACGAGGTTGCCCTCGATGCGGCCCTGCATGCGGAGGCGCTTGGCGCCGAGCCCGCCCATGGACCAGTGCGCCTCCCGCGCCCAGCAGAGGAGCGCGTCGGTGACGGGCGCCGGCGGGTCGACGCGGTCGCCGGGGAAGACGCGAGGGCGGGGAAGGCCGCTGCCGTAGAACCGGCCGGGACCGAGCGCAACCACCATGGTGACTGGTGAGACGGCTGAGATGCGACCGAACGCTCTATTCGGGCTGTGGATCCGGCGATCTCTCGGTGGCTGTGGATGTAGATGTGGAGGCGGGTTGCGGCGGTGGGAATGGATGAGAGAGAGGGGAATCGTGGGGGAGAGTTTATAGGTGAGAGAAGACGCGCGTGGGCGGGAAAATCCGTGGGGCGGGCTGGGCGGTGGGCGCCAAAAATCTTGGCGGGGGGAGATCGGGTTCTGCGCGGGAAGGCGCCGCGCGCGAACGGGAAATGGCGGGATCTCCGCTCTGCGCGCTGCACATCTCTATGCAGCTGGGCCCCGCATGGCGGCCAGTTCTCGCTTCTCTCTACCCTTCTGGGCCCACGCCAGGGAGCGTTCGCGCAGGTGGGTCCCACTTTCATGTGTTCGTCTGAATTTCTTCTCTTTTTTTGTTTGAGACGGAATTATTTATCACGGTAAAAGTTCTTAGGAGAAAAATTCTATATCAGACGTATTGTCGAATTTCAATCTTTGCGAAAAAGAAAAACTAATCCAAAAAATACCGGGTGTGTCTTGCACAGAATTAAAATTTGTATTCATAATTAATTTCTTATGGTTAGAGTCGTCCTCCTTTTCCTCTTTCCGCTACAGATCTGAGAGGCGATTTTGAGAGTCCACTGTCGATCCACCTCTTCCGCCGGTGAGGAGTGGGTTCCCTCCCCTCCGTTGGCTGCTCCGGCGGTGGGAGGGTGGGAGAAGCCCGTCTCACGGCGTGTATTTATGGTAGGGCTTGGCAGGTGTCCTGCCGGCGGCGCTTCAGAGGCGGAGGTGCTGTTGGTTCGTCTGTTGTCCGTGCAGATCCCCTCCGGCGGTGGCGTTCCCTGGGGCTTCACCGACCTGCGCGCGACTTTCCCTACACCACGGCCAGATCTAGGTATGCGGTGGATCTCGATGCAGTTCAATAAGAGGATGATACAAAGGTTCTTCGCGGTGGTGCAGGCATTCCCGGCAGTAGTCTCTTCGGAGGCGGTGCTCGGTGACTTCCCGTCTACGGTGTGGTGGGCTCCGGCGATCCAATGTTTGGGGAGCTTCGGCGCCATCGCGACTCGGCTCGTCGTCGTCGTCGGGATCCAGAGGGCTTCCTTGTAATTTTTCCTTTGTTTCTGGACCTTTATGTAAGTTCGGAGAATTAATATATCATCCTTTTCGCAAAAAAAAATAATTTCTTATGGTTGTGATCTTGCAACTATTATGAATTGCAGCTTTTTTGCACCTAGACGAGACCCTATTTTTTTTTGTTTCATTTTGAGCACATATACAAACTCATATGAACTTCAAAGTGTATTACTTAGACTTGCTTATTCAAATATGTCAAATTCTAATCTGCGGGAAACAATGTAGTGTTGGAGATATGCCCTAGAGGCAATAATAAATGTAGTTATTATTATATCTTTGTGTTTATGATAAAGGTTTACATTCATGCTATAATAGTATTAACAAGGAAACATTAATACTTGTGTGATTTGTAAACTTAATTTGAAATCCCTGGTAAAGCCTCTATATAATACTAGCTTGTTGGTTAATAGATGATTGTGGTTTCCCTATCATGAACATTAGGATGTTATTAACAACAAGATCATATCGTTAGGAGAATGATATGGTGGACATACTCCTATAGATAAGCGTAGCATAAAGATCAAGTCATTTTAATAGTTCAATTGCTATATGCTTTCTGATACATAGTAATCTAATTCCTTCGACCATGAGATCATGCATATCACCTTTACCGGATGGATGCTTTGATGACATCAAACACCACACCGTAACTGGGTGGCTATAAAGGTGGCATTGAGTTTTTGGAAAGTATTGGTTGAAACACATGGATCAAGAGTGGGATTTGTCCATCCATATGACGGATAGATATACTCTGGACCCTCTCGGTGAAATGTCATTCAATTAGCTTGCAAGCATGTGACTGGCTCACAAGGGATCACATATCACGGGAACGAAAAAAGAGTACTTATCGGTAACGAGGTTGAACTAGGTATGCAGAGATACCGACGATCATAACCTCGGATAAGTAAACTATCGTGAGACAAAGGAAAATTGATATCGTATGTAAGTGGTTCATTCGATCGCAAAGTAATCGTAGAAATATGTGGGAGCCATATGAATTTCCAGATTCCTCTATTGGTTATTGATCGGAGAAGTGTCTCGATCATGTCCGCATAATTCACGAACCGTAGGGAGACACACTTAAGGATTCGACGTTGTTTGAGTAGTTATGGAATGATGAGAAAGAGTCCGAATGTTGTTCGGAGTCTCGAATGGGATTCGGTATATCACGAGGAGATCCGGAATGGTCCGGAGAATAAGATTCATATAAGGAAAGTCCCGTTTCGGAGTTGGAGAATGGTTCCGGTGTTTTTATCGGAAATGTTCTAGAAGGTTCCGGAATGTCCGGCACTCCGGGGGGGAAAGGGTACATGAATGTGTTATATCAAGTTGGTATGATTGCATCATGTACTCGGTGTCATCGCTGAACAAAAATAGAGGGTTTATTCAAATCCTAGTTTGAAAAGTCAAACGGCTAGTTTGAAAGTCAAACGGCAGTTTTTGGAAAGAGGAGGAGGATGGAAATCGAGTTGGGAGGAGTTCCTCCTCCAACCGCCGCCCACCTCCAAGCCGAGTTGGGGAGGGACTCCTCCCCTGGCCGGCCCTCCACCTATATAAGGAGGCGGGCTCCTCCTAGAGACACACAAGATCCTCTCCAAACCCTAAGCCGGCCACCTGTCAGCCGCCACGCCTAGGGAGAACCGCCGCCGCCTAGCAACCCTAGCCGCCGGCTTAGCCTGTAGGGTTTCGTAGCATGGAAAACAAAATTTTCTATCGCATACAAACAAACAAGCCAAGATCTAACTAATAGATCTTGGCTTGTTTGTTTGTATGCGGTAGAAATTTTTTGTTTTCCATGTTACGAAACCCTACATGTAGAACTGCACACCACCGAAGAAACTCCCGTTGTACTACAGAAGAACCCTCAGAAAGTTGTGTACATGAGCCTCCTGCCTTATGAATAGCGTTGATGCCATAATCTTGTTTGGGGCTTCTTGTGATGAAGTGCACAACGTTTGGCAATTGGGTGGTGTTGCCGATGTACCTGGCTGTCGACTTCCTTTCGGCGACCTCTGCGGGCCTCGCCGTTACCCACTCCATCTCCCTGTCCTTGTCGTTGGCACACTCCTTCTTTCTCTAAGATAATATTGTAGCAAGAAAAAAGATATTGATCAACCCAAGGACACATTTTAGTGTAATTCATATAGTCAGTTCAGATCATACAAATGCAAATACTCTTTTCGGTAGAAGCATTCAGATCATTCAACACTTACTCAATATACAAATATAAGGGCCCAAAATATCCTTAGGCGCTGCCTCACTCGTTGTGCCAGTGCACCAGGCTGCCGAAGAAGTACCTCAAAGAAGAGATCGCCTTACCTGCGGCAAAGTCCTCGCGCCACCGGTGCGCTTGGAAAGTTGCAAAGTCTGCCCGCTTGCCGCGAGACAGCTCCCCTGGTGATCATGGATTGCCGCATCTGCCCCCATATAACTGGAAACTGACTGAAAAGCAACATCCACGTTCAGCACAACCAGGTCATGAGGGGACACACGACAGGTAGAAGAGCCAGATGTGATCGACATCAGATGTGATGTCTAATTCGTGAGATTCAGCTTGACCCCATACACTAATTTTATGGCACCCCTGATTTCAGTCGCAAACTGACATTGCAATGATGCATGTTTCATCGGCTTCGTCCCTAGCTTGAAAGAAAACAACAACTTATTATTAGTGCCATGAGAAAAGCCGATTAGAATATTCAGGATTCTATTAATACAAAATATAACAATGATTGTATCACGATCTGTATCCCCACTCGGTAATCCCAATTTTTTTTTCAGCGGAGACTACCTGGGATGTTGGAGATGCTGGTGGCCATGAACTGGTTGGCAATGGCAACGTCCCTGCGAAAGAGGTCGAGTTTCAAAATTGCCAAAGCGGCCGCGACGGAGACATCGGCAAGGACGAGGAAGGAGGCCCGCTTGAAGGGGAGGAAGTGGGTTGTGGTGGCGGTTCCACAGTGGAGCGCGATTTGCGGCAGGGGGCAGCGCACGCAGCCTCCGCCGCCCCCAGTTCCTCCGCTTGTGTGGACTCTCGGCACCGCCCACCTTGCGCCGGCTACCTATACTACAGCGCCGCCGTATCAGTCTCCGTTGTCAAGCTCCTGCAGTCGGAGGCGCGGTCGAGCTTCTGCAGTCCGATGGTGTGGTCCAGCCCATGGTCGTCGCATCGGGCTCCGGCGACGCCGCCCCACCGGACATTCGCCTCTCTAAGTCCTTGTCGTGCCGGCGAGAGCTACGTACGCGCCGCGAACACCTTGTCGCCGTCGTCCTTGGTGTCCGGTTGTAGCTATAGACCCTTGCCGCCACATTGGGTTTGTTTGGGATGGGGAGAAGAAAGCTGGGAGTCTGTGATGCTTCGTTTGGGTTCGTGAGAAAGAAAACTACCTAACCGAAAACTACCTAACCGGTCCGTTTCCTCTAGGAATTCGTGAGCGATCAAACGTCTGTGGGAGGGACACCGGACGAAGGGAGACACACGACGGACGAAAAACGCGTGCCATGAAAACCACCTCTAGACAAATTATATAGTAGAGATATGATGGATTTCCGTCAATGAAGCTAACTGAAAGAGGGTGTCATAAAGGTTATGGCCCGTGGGACTGGAGAAATTAAGGAGGTAGAAATCAAACTCCCCGTAGGGTTTATTGGGATCATGAAAGGAAAAAGGAGTATTATCAAGTCAATCTTAAACTACTTTTACTGAATACAACTTACACAACTATACAGATGGAGTACTCCCTTTGTTCGGGATTATAGGTCCTACGCGCATATCTAGATTGTAATTTGACCAACAAAATATAACTTATATATCACAAAGGTTATACCATTAGAAAATATAACTTCTACAGTTTCTAATGGTATAATTTTTATGCTATACTATTTGTATTTTGTTGTTCAAATTGGCAATATAGTTATCCGCGCGAGAGTTATAATCCCAACGGAGGGAGTATTAACGTCCAAAATTTCAAACATAATTCTAGTATATAAGATTATTTATTAAGGACAACCAGAATATATTTGTTTTGGTAGACACACAGTATCACCAGATTACAGATGCATGAACTGACACACCGTCACAAGTTTAACATCAGAACAATGGTGATATTGCACCTTATTCCACTTGTCTCCCCCCTAAAAACGTCGCTAACAGCTATGCTTTCCAGGGTCAAGGCAAGGCAATTACATACATGATAAATAGAGATTGCTAGTTCCACACCACCAGTCAGAAGCACATGCTAGGTGTTGGTCCAGAAGCGCCAGCAGAAACAGAGCCAGACATCTTCAGCGTAAGAGGATCCCACGGCTTGCCCTCGGTGTCGCTGCAATTGCCGTTCCTGTTTGGGTACATGGCAGCGTGTGTGGCCACAGCACCAGCGGTGCTCTTTGCTGCCAGAGTCTTCAGGCGGATGCGCTCGGCCCTCGACCCGATAGTCTGCCCAAGGATGGAGGCTGCTATGGTGAATACCATTGCGGTCCTGGGCATGTTGACAGACTTCCTCAGCATCGCGATGAATGGAACAGCGGCATGGACAGCTGCGAACCACTGAGGGGAGAACTTCTTGGTGTGCTCGCGCCACACCCCTAGAGGGACGTTAGCTGCCATTCCAAGCAATGCGATGGCTACCATCTTAGCGGGCAGGGGCTGGGGACGGAGAGACTTTACAAGAGTTGTACGTGCAAGGGCTGCTCGTGCAGCAACGATAGCAGGCGGACACTTCAGCTTCATACCAGCCGGTGGCTGTAAAGCCTTGGCGACCAGGGGCAGAACACCACTCATTGCCCGGTAAGACCGAGCAAGTGGGCACTGCCCGTTTTCTAGCCATTCATCGCTCAATGACTCGTGTGACGGTGGTGGGTTGCCACCTTTCTGCTGAAAAAGAACAGACACGGGAATGTGAGAAAACTTAGATGAAAATCTTTGTTAAACACCGATGCCTTTCTGATCAAACTAGCATTCAGACTACAGCAAGAAGCTAAACATCAAAAAGGAAACACGATCACTAGACTTCGAAGGAAAGGAAAAAATCACAGTTCTAATAAAAAATCGCAAACTTGGGACTTGTGAGGCAATAACACCATATTGAGTTGCACCCGCAGTTAGCATGGAAACACAATTCAGATGTAAGATGAAATAAGTATCACTCCATAGTTAGATGGCAAGAAACCAGTCAGCAATTTTCACTAACATGGCAGCATATGCAAATTAAAAGAAAGGATGGAAAAGGAATCAGGACATACTTTCATCGAATTCTGGTTCGGCTTGTTGGGCTTCTTGTGTGACTGATCTAGATTGTTGGGCTTCTTGTTCTGCTTTTTACCCTTGCCATTAAAGAAGTTAAAACCGAATGGTCCAAATGCTGATAGACTTATGGTGGCGGCTCTAGCAGCCAATGGATTAAAAGGCAGAGCAGGTTCAGGCTTGACATCAGTGCTTTCACTGCGGTTCTCATCATGCACATATGATCTTCCTGAAAGGGGAACTATCCCATCCTGTCCATGGAAAAGCTTGAATGCAGATTCAAAGCCTGGTCCCTCCTCAAAGATGGGACCCTTGCCTCCCCGCGCCTGCAGAATAACGCAGACTGTCAAGGAAAAAAGAAGTAGCTATATCACTATAGTCACCTATAAGAATCAGATCTTACAGCTACAGGCAAAGCAGAGGAGAATGAAAAGGTTGTAGCTCCATTGATGTTCCTCAGGAATGGGCATCTCTCAACATCTGGATGACCAGAAAAGTTGTCTGAAGATGCGGAATCGCAGAAAAGGCTGCTGAATAGCATTTCCATCCTGAGAGAAGACATATAAAATAAACATTAGCTACAGAACAGAAATGTGATCAATCTAGTACGAGGTTCAGACATCGTAGTTCCATAGAAGAATAACAGAGGATCAGGGAAACAACCGCACATGGCTGGACAAAATATATAAGAATCAGGACACAGGTTATCATCATGGTAACTGAAGAAAGTCAGGCCTTCCTCGAGATAGAACTCACAGAAATGCACATTGCTGCAAATTTGCTCGGACTCAGAGGTATAATTAGTGGTTCAGGCAGGGTCTACTCAGACTCGGAGTGATCATGATTCAGCCAGTTTAGGACCAGAGTAGGAATTACCATGCAACTCTGGCAATTGGCATGTGCTTTAGGTAAAAAACAAATGGTGCCAGGCAGAAAATAGCTGATTTATTAGAAAATTCCTATAGCGCATTAATTTGTCGTTTCAGTGGCTAGTTTACTCTTGCACTGAGTTGGGTGTATACATTAACATGTCGATACACGATCCAGTGATCCTTGTTTACACCCAGCCACCCACACACGCTACTTCACCTCCCTCTTTGGTTCCTCAGTTCCTCAGATCGAGCAGAGACCAGCTGGAAAACTACCGGATGTCCAATGGCCCGCAGCCGCTACGGAGCCCCTGCTCATGGAGACATGACAGATTATGTATGCAGCAATCGCACCAGACAACCAGATCAAACACGCAGACTGCACTCAACAACCGGCGAGCATCATTCCACCGATTTCTGCACCCACCGGAATCAACGAGTACTAGATTATCAGAATTATATCCCACATGCCTCCTGGACCCCGACCCAGCCGAAAGCCCCCGGGCAACTGGGAGGGGGAAGCAGATTCCTAAATCTGCCTGGACCGCACGCGCCTAGGCGAATTCGATCCCGAGGGGCGGGCGCACGAATCCGGATCCCGCCAATTGCCCAAGCCTGTCGGGATCGAGCCGCGATCGCGGCATCGGCACCTTGCGCCCGTCACACGCCATCACCGACGAATTACAGCCAGATCCGCCCCCCCAAATCCTCGCGCGCGGTCTGAGGAACTACTGGCGGGCAGAAACCAAACCGCCCGAGGAGATTAAAAAAAATCGCGGCAGGTCGCAGGACGAGCCCCGGTGATCCGGGAGCGGATCGGGCGAACGGCGACGGGAGGGCGGGAGGAGGCGAGACCGCGAGAGGGAGGGAGGGTGGAGGGAGTGGTTACCTCGCCGATTTCGCTGGAGCGCTGCTGCTTGCTGGCTTGGCTTGGGTACCTCCGTCCGTCCGGGAGAGAGAGAGAGAGGAGTCGTGTGGGCGGCACAGGCACGGTGATGGGGAAGGGAGAGCGCGGCCGGCACGCGACAAGACGATGCGGACTTCCGGGACGTGTGGTGGGGCTCGCGTCAGCGTCGGCGGTCTCCGCCTCTCGTTCCCGTCGGTGTCGGGCCTCCGCCAGGGATCTGGGCCGGGCCTTCTGGAGAGTATCGTTTTGTTTGGGCCTTACAGGCTCGATCATTCAACGGTTTGCAGCGAGCTGCTTATACGTGTGCCCAGGGCTATTACTACACCTTTTTTTTCATACTAGTTAAATGCCCGTGCGTTACCACGAAAAAATAAAATAATATACATACTTTTTAAGAAAAATTGTTCTAATTCATAAATGTGTGCCAAATATGTTCATTCCATTCATCTAGCGACGAATACTAATTCTCTGTCACTTCATCCCTCCTCAGGAGCCGTCTTGTATCTTCGTAAAATTTTCCTTCTTCCCCACCACTTCCATTTTCTCCATCCACCATTGTTGTAGCGTAGTCGTCACTTCAAAGTTTTGTCATCTCCCTTACCAATTATCGCTTATGCACCATTTTAAAATATTGCATGAAATGGTCCTCAAGTACCGTTAGAGATGATGGTGTATTGTAATTTGTATGTCACCATTGCAAGAGATGATCGTATACAGAATGTCTAAAATATGGACAATGTTGTCCCACCATATTCTTCTATGGCAACACAGATAACACCTTTTTAACAAGAGAAACTTAATAGAAAAATAATATAGTGTATAGATGAGAAAATAAAAAATAAATCCTTCCTCGAACTTCAACAATTTCATTATCCACATTGTTGCACCATCTTTGACAAGCCAACGGCCAAACCCGTGGCAATACAAAATTAACTATGGAACATGGTTGGACACGGTCACAATCCTCACTTGTGTGAACCATGTTCCTTCACTACACATCTCACATGCTATTTCTACGCACAAGTCACGGACACTCGGTCACCAGTGAGGCCTTTTTTTTGACATGAAACCCAAATTCCATTAAGACACCGGCATAGCTAAGTCGCTAGCCACAATCACACTTACATTGTTCGGTACATAATCTGACCATAGCAGGCCATTACCAGAGCTACCTGAAGCACCCTGCGCTGCCATCGCATGCGCAGCCTTATTACCTTCTCTCCGACAGAAAAACGAAGGAGACTGATAAGAAGTTCTGTCTAGCGAGCATCTTAATATCTCTAATGAGAACGGACACTCGGTCACCGGTGAGGCCTTCTATTACATGAAGATGGTGGAGCTAAACTCACACCTCCAAAGTCGGAGTCTCACTCCCCTTCCAAAGCTCGAAGGATTTTTTTTAGCTACCACTGTTTTCTGGCCCCCTTAACCCTCCTGCTAATTTTCATGAGTGCATGCTCTATTGATCATATCTGAAATAAATGAATAAAAATATTTAGTTACTTATAATTTTATAATGTGGTACTTATGGCTAGTAAATCAAACTTAGCGCATGGGCAGTTTCCAAAAGTAGTTTGATTTAGGCATAAGCTACTCTGGTCACATGACTTGGAAAAATATTATTTCTTGATCCGACTATGACATATGTACAACTGGTCTTATTGATTGCACAATTCACATCTATTGAAAACTTACAGAATTTGTAGTATATCTTGTCCCTTCTCAAGTATCAAGAAAAGCATCTAGTACTTAAAAAAAAATAACATGTAGAAAGATTTTCTGCAAGCAATTTCCTGTATAATATAAATGACCACTAACTCTATAAAATATCATCCTTAATTGCTTACCCTACATAACAAGAAGTTTCATAAATGTTGTGCTCAATTATCCGCTTAACCCATAGTCCCATTACAAAGCGGTTGTGCAGGATGCCTCAATATTCTTCCACCATCTGCTCCAAGTCCACTATAGGCTACAGAATGCCACTGCCACTCCACTATAGGCTACAGAATGCCAGCGCCACTGCAACCGCAATTGCAACAAAGGAGTTCACCATGAGGTCACTCTTCATGTACAAGGTGGTGTTCAGTATGGGATTAACTACCTGGTCGAGCAAAGTCAACAGTCCATGAACAAAATGTTTTATAAAAACTATGAAGAAAACCGGAACACAAGATTCAAAAAACAACAAACTTCTATGTTCATGTAATTGGATGCATAAAGAAATATTGGTGTACCTAGAACCAGAAGGTAGTGAGAAGTATAATTAGAAAAAAAGGCAGTGTGGTAGCCATATTCTTCAAAATCTTGTCAAATCACCAACTCTTTCAGCCGTGTGATGGTCCAGTCTAAGAAAAGAGTGGAGACAAAGGAGAAAACAAATCAAAATATGAGAGAATATTCAAATAAAAGAAGGTATACAGAGTGACTTGTAGCAAATCAATATGCATGAAACAACACATGACAACATGGATGTTACACAACCTGACCAGCATGGTTTTTGAGTCGCGACTCAAAAGTGAGTCGCCTGACCTGCGACTCAGTGAATAGTCGACAAAAGTCGTTGTATAGTCGCCATAAGTCGCCGTATAGTCGCAAGTCACCGTGATTTTTGGAAAACGACTCGGCGACTATACAGCGACTAATCAGCGACTATACAGCGACTCAAAAATCATGCTGACCAGTAAACAACATTCAAACTTTGTCGTCTAAGGATTCTAACTTAAGGATTCTAACTTAATGACGCATATCCAGCAGTAAGATAATGTTTGATAAGTTACATACACATTTCCAAGTTGATTCAAGAGAAATTAAAATCATAATGATATAGTAGAAATCTATCCTATAACAGTTGATACGATTGATAGCTCTGTATAAAAGTATACTTAATGTATAGAAGAGAACTATGTGGTACAAAAATTTCCTCGGCGGGAAATGGCATTAAGATTTAAAGTGCCTTGGGTGGCATGATGCCGATCTCCCTTTACAGACAATTTTACCATAAGCTGCAATACCATGAGACATGCAGTTGACTTAGGTAGCATGAAAGCCCTCATCATCACTATCACCCAACATGGCTGCCATTTTCATGGCTAGTTTCGTAGCCAACTCCCTTATTTGGAAGTCAGGAACCCGCCTTAGGTTGGAGCACAGGTTGCCAATCTCTTACATTAGTCGCTCAAGATCATCTGGGACATAATGGTCATCCTCAAGCAGCTTGTCAACCTCAAGGGTGGCAGTTCGCTGGTGTTTAGAAGTATCTGCTCCGGTACTATCCACATGATTACTCTCAGTTGTGTGGCCCTAGGTTACAGAATTTTCTTCAGCAGATTGGGTAGAATTTTCATTTGAAAGAGGGTTGTACAATGACGAATCGGCATTGCCATTGATATCTTGCTGTGTGTTTTCCTCTATAGCTTTAGATTTATTTAATCCTTCCAAGTTTCTTGATGTACTCGATTCACCAATGAATTCCCATTGCTCATCAGATGCATGGGATAGGACCTCGTAGTCAAATTCATATTTTAATTTCGAATCTGTAGATTCTGTCCAAAGAAAACTGAATAATTAAGGGAAAATAAAGTATTTTGGTTTATTTGAGAATACATGTTCAGTACAGGGCAAGATATCCTAATATACAAAATTAATCTGGCTTTGCATGTCATCATATGGTTGTTTGTTAGAGCAAGGATGGCTCGTCAACGCATCACAAAACTGTGCTGCTGAATTAATAATTTATGGTAAAAACTAAAAGTACATTATTTTCCTGATTTAACTCACCTTTTTTCTATCAAGGACGGAGCAGTTATTCTATTTCCAGATTTCAGAATCATTGCAGGACACATGTATGCAGAAAGGGCTCCAAAGACTCGCTCTAAACCTTGACTATCACCATCCACTGATAGGCATGTTGGTAATTATGGAGAGATATCGGTTAAGAATTGGAAGGGCATCCAAGGTTTATTTCAATAAACCTATATTCAACTTTGTGTAAAATATAGGATCCTTCCATCCGACTCCATAAGATAAAAAGCACAGAATAAAAACAACTATGTATGCCATAGTGTCACAAATGTGCCATCCAAAAAAAATAGTGTAGGGCGTTTAACACTCAACAGAAATAGGGCATAAAGCGAAATGGACTTGAGTTTCCTTTTCACATTAGCAGGTTCACACATAAAAGATTCTCTTATTTTGGGATGCAAGACCATCAGCCGGTGAATAGTACCTTCGGAGGGTCGAATTCTCTAATGAATTTGTGGGTGTCTCTAATACGTCTTAGGGTCTCCTCTCTAAGATATGATGACATGACGCGTGAGAAAACCGCGGTGAATTCCACCTATCGATAACCCCCTGAGCCACTGCTTTCATATCAGCTAGCTTCTTAGTTGCCAGCATAACCTCCTTTATGATAGGCAGAGTAAGAGTGGATCATTGGGAATCCCTTTGAGCCTGCATAAGCTTGATGTCAATAAAAATTATGAATTGAAAGACTAACTATATCAGTACCGGGGCAAAGTCACAGATAAGCAATATAGCATCCTGATTATGTTCTGTATCAACAATGTTCTGTATCAGCAATATAGCTTTGGTCCTTTGAACTTTAAAATAATTAAATTTATTCGGCAAGCTCCCAACCATAAACCAATTTATTCAAATTCAGAGTTGGATTAGAAGTTGCTTATTTCAAATGTGCATACAAGCCCGAAGCCAATTCAATGAAGTTGCGAACCAATCTCGAGTACAGATGTGAACATGCAGAGAATTAGAAAATGGGTTTCTATGGAACTGGTGGCGACTACTGCCGACCGTGGGACACTATGATGGCAAATATTGCAGAGATGAGCGCCCAGGCCACGGTGCCAAAAAATGTCAAGTGTTTTATTGTAGATTTGGTACCAATTCTTGTAGTAGGACAACAATTTTAAAGTCACAGTCACCAACTGCCTTTTAAATCTGCAAGTGCATAATTAGAATTCTTCCCAAGTGCTTTCTTGTTTCCATATAACAAACCAAAAATCCAAGCAACAGGAATAATCAATACATTTTATAGGTGCAATCAGAGTATTATCAGCAAGAAAATAAAACAAAATCCATGCCTTTACGTGTCCGCAAGAATGTAAAAATAATCTCTAATATATAAGTGCCTATAGCATGAACCGATCACAGCGGCATTAGAGACATTCAGTTTAAAGATTTCTCATAGATTATTTTGGAACAATGATTTTTTTTAATCTACAAACAGATTTTTTTTGTGCTCGAAGCACTTCTAACTTGATCTTACCATGATATACTCTTGCAAATAATTAATGTGAGTAGATCCTAAAAATAAGTTGAGGAAAGACATACCAACATCTACTTAGCACAAAAATGAAGAAATTTCCATGCAAAGAGGCATGAAGTACGTTGGATATGTTCTCCATGTACGCTCAGGCCGCCATGGAATATCTAAAAACAACGGCAGAAACGGTGGCTATTACGAAGAGCTAGACCGATCGGAGATTTTTCAAGGGATAGTGAAGGAACGAGGTGGTAGGGTAAAAGAGATCACGACTAATCCTGCAAAACAATAAAACTTTATCCTGAATACTACCCTTGATATGAATGCCTGCAAATATATCATACTCCCTCCGTCCCAAAATAGATGTCTAGATTCATTCAAATTTTCACAAATCTGAGACATCTATTTTGGGACGGAGGGAGTAGCAAAGTTAAGAGCATCTTAATTAATACCTACCATTCGAAATAAAGCATGTGGATTCAATATTAAATTTCTAGCCTCCGTGAAGAAAAGTAGCAACAGTAAGAGGGTTACTTTGGATGATTAGCATCAGGTGGCAAGCAGCATAGTGTACTAAGCAGCACATATAAAAAGCAAGAAAACCTGTACGGCTTGACATAACAGAAAATATAATTTGACCTCAGTTTATACATGCATCATAGACAACTTTAACAAAGATTAGTAGGCATCGCAGTATCATGCACATGAGCAAATCGAGCTGTAGAACAAAGATGCTATAAATGGACAGATAGTTTAATCGACAGACTAAATATATCAGCAGTAGTAAAACTCTTTATTAAGCAACTTTATAGCATCCAGTTAAATCTGCAAAAGAACACCATATGGTTACGGATATGAGTAGCCCATCATAAGGTGAACTCAGAAGATCTTACCATTAGAACAAGCAGAACTTTACTTACATCTGGAAAAGAGTATGATTTTCTTCAATTTGTGAAAGTGACCGGCCAAGTAATTTGCACTTGAGCAAATCAATTCCAGTCCAACCCGTTTTGGAATCCATGTTTAGCAGTTATGTGCTATGTTTCTTCATCATGTAATAAGAGGATTCATCAATTAAATCATACTCACATCACCCCAAAAAATTAAATCCTGCTAGCATCCACTCACTGACACGATCTTGCAAAGCACTTGCCAGGGCACATGAAGGTGTGGCAGATAGCAAGCTTACTCCAAGATCAGATGGAGGCGGTATCATTGGAGGCGGAGAAGTTTCTCCAGATACTCTGTGCCTAGGTCCTCCAACTCCATCATACCCTCCAGAGACCGGGTGCCGATGTCCTTCGACTTCTGGTCGATGTCGCGCCCTTGCCACCTGTGCACGGAGTGCTGCATCTATGGATCAATATGAGAGCATAAGTAAGTTCGAAAATCTGAAACAATTAGTAGAAATTAACTCGGCTAACCTCCGATTAAATACAATCACTAATGTAAACTCTAAATCTCAATGCCCCAAGCAACATGATCCCGAGATTCTAATATTGTACGGAAACAAAGAAGGAAACTCCTAACCTTGCACAAATGGAAGAACAAGGCTGAGAGGAAGAAATAGCGTACCTGAAGAAACTACAGATCGAACTGCCGACCTGGGAGCTACTGTCGCCCGCTCACGCTCGAGTGCCGCCCGGGCATCGACGCCAGATTCAGCCCATCCAAAGGAGATCGAGGAGCCCTTCAAACTGCCCTCTCCTGGCGTGTGGAAACAATATCGGTGATGCACCTCGGTTAGGGCTCTCCCGTCGAGATCAAGACGATGGGGACAGCGAGGTGCGGCGGGCTATAATGGCGTGCGCTCGTCCTCCACGAAGTAGGGCTGATACGGGGGTAGGAGAGAGGGAGATTGCGGTGGCTTTGCTTATCGATCGCGATGCATCGAGGTCAGCGCTCATCGTGGGTTGGCATATCAAACAAATCGCGGTGCCAGGTGAGGAGGGGTGGACGATGGACGAAACGGGCAACGTATCAGTGGACGACGCACGGGCTACCAAATTACTCACACACTCCCGTTTAACCTAATACCAATCCAGAATAAGAATGCCATGGATCGATGCGGGTGAGGGTGCCAGACCAAGCTCCAATCAGATCTACAACTGGGAATCACGACAATAGCAAAACGGGCGGGTCAGGTGTGCATGACAGAGAGATGGGAGGGGAGGGGAGGGGCGAAACCTGAGGAGGGTTGCGAGGAAGGCATGGCGGTGTCGGCCACCCTCACCCGCATTAAGCAGAGGCGGCGGCCGCTATCTCGATCTCGTCGCTCCAGGCAGTGCTTTGGCACCTGTGGCGTGCGTTTGCCGATATGGCCGCCTCCGGCACGACCATCACCACCATGATGGTCTTGATCTCGTCACTGCAGGACCTATCTGCGCCTTCCTCCAACATATTCCCTCTCTTGCGTCCATTGGTGCTCGGTACTGGAGCGGCGCGTGTTTGGGAACTCGACGGAGACCGCGGCCAGGACGGTGGCCACGCTCGGATAGACGGCGAGTGTGTGGAGTAGGGCGGTCGCCGGGACTACCTCGGTCGCGCTTGAGTGGCCTGTATAGATCGCGCCTGTTACGCCAGTGAAGTCAAACTTCATCGTCGTGGGGCGGTCGAAGCGGCGCCGATGGGGAGGAGTGTGGCGGTGTGGAACACCGTGTGGATCGAGGAGGGTCCCTGGTATTCGTTGGGCTTGGCCCATTTGGTCATGTGCGGGGTGAGCGAGGAGCCTGAGTGCGCGACGAAGAATTTGACGTAGTGCGGGAGGGCAGAAAACGGAACAGCAACATTCTTTTTAGATAGTAGAGATAACCCAAACCAAAATACACGTACATGTCACAAAAACAAAAACAGAAAGGGGAAATGCCATCACCTCGTCTACATCACGACGGCATGGAATTATGGATGAACACGGTGTTTTCGTCAGCTTGCTCGCCATGCCAACCCATCTCCTCGTCATCGTCTACATCACACGTCCTCGCGTATCGGCATTATGTTCTCCACAATGGTCGTGGTTTAAGCGTCTCGTCTTTCTTCCACGCCTTGTTGCAGTGGCGCCTAGCCTCTCGTCGTATGCAATTTTTGTGACACAAACACACTTGATCTTTTCACCGTTGCAGTCCCTTCTTTGACGTCCCTTCTCCTCTGTCATTTGGCGTCCTGACTATCCAAATAAGATGCCAGTACAAAATTTGTGGTGAATTACTCATCCCCTGGTTAACAGAATGAAAGAAGGTAAGAGTTGATGAAGACTACGGCGCGGCAGGCCGAACATAGGGTGGCCAGAGGTTTAAGAGAATGAAAGAGAGTAAGTGCCGATGAGATTATGGCGAGGCGGGTCAAATTTACAATCGAGAGGCATCCTATTTACTCGAGGATGCTAAACCATATAGATATAGGTGTGTGATGCAACATGTTGTGGCTAGCGTTGCTCTTACCCACCACATACACGTGTGTATGCCTTACCTTTTCGTAACGAGATTCGAAAAATAGCAACATGTCTTATAATCTAAAACTCCATGGGTTTAGCGTCACCATGTCTTAATTACCGTATTTCTTCCGGCACTATACATGACTAGTAAACTGCACTTTCTTTGCACGCAATAAGTGTTTTCTCTTTTGCGGTTATAATATCTTATCTTATTAAGACATTAATTAATACTATCTCTGTTTGGGATTATAAGGACCGAGAGCTTTTTTATTTTGTTAGAGATTCTAAGAACTATCTCATTTATTAGTCTCTCTCCTTTAATACATGTTCTTCTTTTCCTCTCACTTGTTTCATGCATATAAAACTATTGGTGCATGCATAGATTAATGAAGAGAGTTATAAAGTGTCTTGGTCCTAGCAATTTGCCCCTTATGACTAATATTCTCAAACAGAGATAGTAATATGCATGTATAACTCGGAAGTTGCATACACCAATTGGCCGACTTTGATAATAATCAATTATCGGATACTTAGAAGTAGCGACTCTGATAACTCTGGTTTCACATGACTATCTACCTTGCAATTTTGTTTTTGCAATATACATATTTTTTGCGCGGGCAAAAAATTTGTAAGTACGTACTTCCAATATGCATAGTTTCGTTGATTACTGTCTCTACTTTTCAAAAGTTGTGTTAAACTATCATCATCTTAAATCGTGTATGAATGACCAGAAAAGAGAGATTCCTAGTTTTGTCATATCTAAAAATGTCTCCGCACATGTTATTAACTAACACCTTTAAAAAAATGCCTTTTACCATCTCATGGAATATTTCGCATGAAAATGGTTTCATCAAAACAAAATGGTTTTCCATCACACGATAAAATATTGTCTTCCTCAACAAGAATGTATTGCGCAAGAAATGGTTTCCATCACAATAAATGTTGGAATTTTGGCCCAAATAGTCTAGCCTATTTTCCATTTCAATAATTCCTGAAAATCCTAGAGACCCATGTGGCCCATTCATGCAAGACAAGAGGTGGGACAAATGTTTAGTCCCACATTGCTAGTTGAGTGGAAGTTGGACCAGCTTATAAGGTGAGATCTCCTACCACTTGGTAAAAGGATGGGAAGGAGAAGGAGAGAGTTCCACACGCGCGCTCCTCCTCCTCCTCGCCTCGTCACGACACGACACGACACGTCACGTCACGACGCGCGCCGCGGGTTGCGGGTTGCGGGAATCTCGCCGAGCCGAGCTTTATTTTGCCACGCATGAATGGTATATGAACAGATGTACAGAAGGTGAAACGTTTGCTTTGAATTGACTTTTAATACGAAGGTGAAATGTTTGCATTGAATGGACTTTTAATACGAAGGTGAAACGTTTGCTTTGAATGGACTTTTAATACGAGTTAAATGCGTCTGTTCGCTTCATCTTCCGTCCATTCGTTTCATCTTTCTGCACCGTCTGCCTTCTCCTCTGCGCCTATAAGAGAGAGAGGTCGCGCCTCCTCTCTCCTCTCGCCATCACACATCCCTTGCCTCCGGTTCGAGCCTGCACGCGCTACTTCCATCTTCCCCATCCCGTCTTGCGGCGTGCATGGCGAGCCGACAAGAGGGCCTCCGAGACCCCGCCGCTCGAGTCCCAGACGGAGAAGGGCGATAAGGTTTGGGGGCGCTATCTAGCGACATCTACCTTTCCACGGACTCCCTCACAGATAGCGACGTCTTTCCCGACGAGGACTTCTTCCCCGACATCAGCACCCTCTTCCTCGACGACATGGTCAATGACGGTTCCAACGCCGGCGGTTCTACTTCTGCTATTGTCGTGTACATCTTCTGTCTCAATCTTGTTCTGATTCTATCCAAAGTTTTATGTCTTGCAGTTTGTTTGGCTATATGCCTTATTTTGTATTCGCTATTTAGCATGATTAGTATATTGCCTATTATTCTAGTCATGTTTTATCTAGCGTTTATTTTGGATAATTCGCTTGGTAAATTGCTCTATTTCTCAACAATCCAAAAACCTTATTTCAGGCAATTTGCCCCAAGTGGCTTTGTTGCTTCTATGAAGCCACCTGTGTTTGAAGGTGTGAATTACAAACGGTGGCGTCGAGCGATACTGCAGTTTGAGACCATGCTGCTATAACGCCATCTATGGCGCACCGAGGGAACTTAATCCCTCGGGAAGAGGCGTTCAAAACTTGATACTACTTTCAAGGCTGCCTTGATTAGCATCCTTGGCGACAATATTGTCGATTCATATCATCATTTAGCAATGGCAAAGATATGTGGGATGCTTCGAGAGAAAATTGAGTCTCGATCTGGCGATGAACTGTATGTCATGGAACAATTCTATGATGATTGATGACCGCTCCATTGTGGAGCGAGCTCATGAGATACGATCACTTGCCGGAGCTTGAGCACTTCACTTGTGTGTTAGGACAAGTTTTTGCGGAGGCATCATTGCCAAACTTCCCGATCATGGAGGAATTTTGCTACTTCTCGAAGCACAAGAGACAAGAGTTCTCCGTGACGGATCTCATTGGGACTCTTGATGTGGAAGATAAGGCGAGCAAAAGACACACGTGCTCGAGGTACCGAGGAGGTTCTAATGCCAACCTGCAGTACAGAAAAGGAACTTCCACCTCACAAGTTCAAGAACAAAGGAAAGTTTGATAACAAAGGAAAGTTTGATGGAAAGAACAAGGCCTCACAGTCCACCGACTTCAAGAAGAAGACGATAAGAGGAAAGGTGCTTGTCATGTGCGGTGATCCTAATCATTGGGCTCCTTGTCCCAACCGCTTTGACAAACGCCAACATGGGAAGAGCACAAGATCGCTAATGTTGTCATGGGCGTTGAGATGAAAGATGTTGGGTATGGTATATTACCTCGTTCTTTCATTATGTCATTCTCACGATTGGTGGATTGACACGGCGCTAATGTACATGTCTGTTCGATATTTCCATGTTTTCTTCATATCAGGTCAGAGGGACTCAAACCGTGCTGATGGGGAACGGCTCGCATGCTTCTGTTCATGGTGTTGGTACGGTCGATCTGAAGTTCACTTCGGGAAAGACTGTGCGCCTGAAGAACGTGCATCATGTTCCCTCAATAAATAAAAATCTTGTTAGCGGATCTCTTCTGTGTCGAGATGGCTACAAGATTGTATTCGAGTCCAATAAATTTGTAATTTCGAAGTATGGAACTTTTATTGGTAAAGGCTATGAATGCGGAGGCTTGTTCCGCTTATCTCTGTCAGACATTTGTAATAAAGTTGTTAATCATATTTACACAAATTTTGAATCAAATGTCTGGCACTCTCGTCTTTGTCATATTAATTTTGGTTGTATGACGCGGCTAGCCAAAATTAATTTAATCCCTGATTTCTCAAGCATTAAGGGATCTAAGTGCCAAGTCTGCAAGTGCAAGCTAAACAACCTCGCAAGTCACATACGATGCGCAGTGAGAAATTTAACACCACTAGAGCTCATACATTCTGATCTTTGTGAGATGAATGGTGTGTTAACAAAAGGTGGAAAGAAATACTTCATGACTTTGATCGATGACTCTACGAGATATTGTCATGTGTATCTTCTAAAATCAAAAGATGAGGCTTTTAGTTTCTTCAAAATCTATAAAGTCGAGGCGTAAAATCAACTTGATCGAAAGATTAAGAGGCTTAGGTCCGATCGTGGTGGAGAGTATTTTTCAAACGAGTTTGATTTTTTTGTCGGAACATGGTATAATTCATGAGAGGACGCCTCCCTACTCACCCCAGTCAAATGGAGTAGCCGAAAGAAAGAACCGTACTCTAACAGATTTGGTTAACGCCATGTTAGACACATCGGGTCTTTCTAAGGAATGGTGGGGGGAGGCATTATTGACCGCGTGTCATGTCCTAAACCGAGTTCCCACAAAGAACAAAGAAATTACTCCATTCGAAGAATGGGAGAAGAAAAGACTAAAACTCTCTTACTTACGTACTTGGGGTTGTTTGGCAAAGGTTAATGTACCAATCCCCAAGAAGCGCAAGCTTGGACCAAAAACCATTGATTGTGTTTTTCTGGGTTATGCTTTTCATAGCATTGGTTATAGATTCTTGATAGTAAAATCTGAAGTACCTGACATTCATGTCGGTACAATCATGGAGTCGACTGATGCGACTTTCTTTGAGGATATCTTTCCAATGAAGGATAAACCTAACTCATCAAATCCGGAGATACCTAGTTCATCTAATCGAATTTGCTATATTCTCGAACCTACCATTCGATTGAACACTCTGAAAGTCCTAAGGAGGATGATAATGAAATTCCTAAAAGGAGCAAGAGACAAAGGATCGCAAAGTCTTTTGGTGATGATTTCATTGTGTACCTTGTGGATGACACTCCGCTTCCATTTCGGAAGCTTATGCATCTCCCGATCTTGACTCTTGGAAGGAAGTCGCTTCATAGTGAGATGAATTCCATCTTAGATAATGAAACATGGGAGATCACCGATCGTCCTTATGGGTGCAAACACAGAGGATGTAAATGGGTGTTCAAGAAGAAACTAAGGCCTGATGGTACTATTGAGAAGTACAAGGCAAGGCTTGTGGCCAAGGGTTATACCCAAAAGGAAGGTGAAGACTTATTTGACACTTACTCACCTGTAGCAAGGTTGACCACCATTCGAGTACTACTTTCTCTGGCTGCCTCACACGGTCTTCTCGTTCATCAAATGGACGTTAAGACGGCTTTCCTAAATGGAGAGTTGGATGAGAAAATCTATATGGATCAACCAGATGGTTTTGTAGTAAATGGTCAAGAAAGAAAAGTGTGCAAGCTACTGAAGTCTTTGTATGGTCTTAAACAAGCACCTAGCGGTGTACGAAAAAATTGATAAAACCTTAACCGCAGGGCTTTGTTGTAAACGGTCGACAAGTGCGTATACTATCGCCATGGTGGGGGTGAGGAGTCATCCTTTGTTTGTATGTTGATGACATACTGATTTTCGGAACCAACCTTAATGCAATTAAGGAGGTCAAAGATTTCTTATCTCGTTCCTTTGAGATGAAGGATCTGGAGTAGTGATGTCATCCCGAACATCAAGCTATTGAGAGATGATGATGGTGGGATTACATTGCTTCGGTCCCACTATGTGGAAAAGATCTTGAGTCGTTTCGGTATAGCGTCAATTTTTCTCCTACCGTATGATCCTAGTGTGTTACTTGAAAGAATCGAGGAAATGCTAGAGACTAACTAAGATACTCTCAAATCATTGTCTCGCTTATGTATTTAGCTAGTGCCACGAGACACGACATCGCCTTTCTTTGTAAGCAAACTCGGTCGATTTGTCTCAAATCCAGGAGATGATCACCGGCATGCTCTTGAAAGAGTTATGCGATATCTAAAAGGTATCGCGAGCTATGGCATACACTATACCGTATCCGAGGGTACTAGAGGGTTATAGTGATTCAAATTGGATATCGATGTCGATGAGATAAAAGCCACGAGTGGATATGTTTTCACACTTGGTGGTGGTATTTGTTTCTTGGAAGTCTTGCAAGCACCATCTTAACAAGGTCAACTATGGAAGCAGAACTCACGGCACTAGACACGGCCTTTGTTGAAGCGAGTGGCCGTGAACTCTTGATGGACTTACCTGTGGTTGAAAAACCTATACCCGCAATTCCAATGAACTGTGATAATCAAACTGTGATTATTAAGGTGAATAATTCTAAGGATAATATGAAGTCCTCAAGACATGTGAAGAGGAGACTGAAATCTGTCAGGAAAATGAGAAACTCCGGAGTTATTGCATTGGATTATATCCAAACATCTAAAAACTTGGCAGATCCCTTCACAAAGGGTCTATCACGCAACGTGATAGAAAATGCATCGAAGGAGATGGGTATGAGACCCACAATTTGAGATTTCCACAGTGGTAAACCACTCTATGTGATCGGAGATCCCGTGAATTAGAATTGGGAAACAAGATGTTGGTTAGCTGAGAGGAAAGTATCCCTACTTTAATAAACACCACTCCATATAGATGCAATACTTTCCTATTCTGCATGGCAGGTTGATTTATTATCTTAATGTGTTCTAAGTGGCTTATCCTAAGCAAAGATGTTGTCCTGCAGAACATCTTTTGAAGAACACACCTATATAAGCTTGTTAAAACGTCGCGATCTATGAGAGTAGGGTGCTCTCTAATAAACTCATGAAAGGTCATGGAGTATGACGATAAGCTCCACCTGGAAGTCCCACGGTAGCCCAAGATCGGTCAAGACTTCGTGTGAAGCTAGATTGCAGCAAACTTGCAGTTCAAGGCATAGTCCATGCAAGTCGCAACCTAGTGTAGCATAGAATTCTAGGTGGAAGTTCAAATTAGGTCTCACTATAGTACCGGTATATAAACAGTGTTTTGGAACCAAAGGCAAATTACATGTGCCTCACAGGATGCAGTGGGGATTGTTGGAATTTTGGCCCAAATAGTCTAGCCTATTTTCCATTTCAATAATTCCTGAAAATCCTAGAGGCCCATGTATCCCATTCATGCAAGACAAGAGGTGGGACAAATGTTTAGTCCCACATTGCTAGTTGAGTGGAAGTTGGACCATCTTATAAGGTGAGCTCTCCTACCACTTGGTAAAAGGATGAGAAGGAGAAGGAGAGAGTTCCACACGCGCGCTCCTCCTCCTCCTCGCCTCGCCTCGCCTCGTCACGACACGACACGTCACGACGCGCGCGCGCGCGCGGGTTGCGGGAATCTCGCCGAGCCGAGCTTTATTTTTCCACGCATGAATGGTATATGAACAGATGTACAGAAGGTGAAACGTTTGCTTTGAATGGACTTTTAATACGAAGGTGAAACGTTTGCTTTGAATGGAATTTTAATACGAAGGTGAAACGTTTGCTTTGAATGGACTTTTAATACGATTTAAATGCGCCTGTTCGCTTCATCTTCCGTCCATTCGTTTCATCTTTCTGCACCGTCTGCCTTCTCCTCTGCGCCTATAAGAGAGAGAGGTCGCGCCTCCTCTCAGTTAGTCTGTCACACATCCCTTGCCTCCAGTTCCAGAGCACTGCGCTACTTCCATCTTCCCCATCCCGTCTTGCGTGCATGGCCAGCCGACAAAGGCCTCGAGACCCCGCCGCTTGAGTCACATGCGGGAGAAGGCGATAAGGTTTTGGGGCTTATCAGCGACATCGGATTCACGGACTCCCTCACAGATAGCGACGTCTTCCCCGACGAGGACTTCTTCCCCGACATCAGCACCCTCTTCCTCGACGACATGGTCAATGACGGTTCCAACGCCGGCGGTTCTACTTCTGCTACTGCCGTGTACATCTTATGTCTCAATCTTGTTCTGATTCTATCCAAAGTTTTATGCCTTGCAGTTTGTTTGGCTATATGCCTTATTTTGTATTCGCTATTTAGCATGATTAGTATATTGGCTATTATTCTAGTCATGTTTTATCTAGCGTTTATTTTGGATAATTCGCTTGGTAAATTGCTCTATTTCTCAACAATAAAATTATACAAAATGTGATGCTCAAGGCGTAGTGACCGTCTAATGTGTAATGAGAGTTGTCATGCCATGAACATGTTAGTTTTATTTGTGATGGCTATATTTTTTTGATTTAAAAATGTACTACATTCTCACGGAAACATACCATCTCAAAACTTTTCTGTAGTTGAAAAACTTGTAGACTTGCAATATTGTCATGAAAAATAATTATATTATATACATTCCATAAAAGGAATACAATTCTTATTTTGTCATAGTTTCACATAAATTTATTGAAGTGTTCATACTAAATATAACAATCAAAATTAATTACATGTTAGAGACTGTATATTCCTGACAAGTTATTTACATACAGAGGGACTATTACATACATGATTAGCAATCTAAGAAAAGTATATGCATTCACTTTATCTCCCTTTTTCTAAAAGAGTTTTTTAGTTGATATTAGATTAAAGAGAATTATTTGTCAGGTAGGCAAACTTAAACACTTTGAATAATACCACGACCAAATATATGGATGGACCATAGTGTACTTCAGGCAAAAAAAAAACTACCGAATTATTTAAAGGTAGCAGCGGTTTGCCTCCAAGCTATGAAGTGACAATGTAGATAAGACGTTGAGTGGACGTTTGCTACATGGGGCCCAAACTCCTGACTACCAATGACAAAAGGCGGTGGTTTCAAAATAAAAAAGACAGAAGGCGGAGCTTTTGCATACGCGTTGGACTTCTCCGGAAGTATCTAGCAACTTCAAGCAGGGAACGACCGTGAACGCGGGAATGCAGTGGCGAATCCAAGCATTTACAGCCGTTAGATTCATTGAGTTCTGGTCTGATGAGTGGCACATAGCAGCTTCAACGTGCAAACCAACGGTTTTGATCACTCCAAAGGTCCATTGGCAGGAAGACTGTTGAAACAAGGTGGTAAATTCAAATTCAAAAACTCCTGTACTATATAATGGTATAGATATTAGTTGGTAGAGAGCTGGATATGATAATTTTGTCAGTCTTACAACTCAAAAAGTGAGATTGCCAGTGTATAGCGCAGGAAGAAATATCGGTTGGTTTTTTAATTTTCCTTTATAAAAAGTGAGTTGGCAAGGGCAAAGGGGCGGACCCAAGTAGAGGCTAGTGGGGGCCAAGGACCCCACTCAAATTTCAAATTCCATGAGAAATTGTTTGAAGTTTTAAAGAAATTAGCAAAAATTTGTTAGATTTAAACAAGATGTGCCCCCACTCAAATGATTTATCCCCACTCTAATTTGTTTTTGGGTCCGTCCCTGGGCGCCTTGCATTCACGTCCTACCAGATATTTCTATAAAACTTGATGCTTTAGTTTCCTTTTCCTTCACAATGTTTCTCTAGTTAGATGTATTTGATTAACAGACTGCTATTGGTTGGTTTTCACCTGCTTGTTTGCTAAACATGCGTCCCATTGCTGTCAACTATACTCCTCCAAAGGAAATAAGTCCCACACATGCAGGACACGCCATAGAAAGAAAAGGAAACATGGACACAACAAATGACACAACCCTGACTGTAAAGCGCTACTAGGATAATCATGCCACCCAACCAACCAACGCGGACCATTCAAATCAAACCTGCATCACACACCTACTCATGCGGTGGCAGCTCACTGCACGCCTACCCTTTTTTCTATCATATAAGCTGGATTAGTACCTAATCATACCGGTGAAGATAACATTAGGGTTTCTTTATGTACGACGCCCCTTTGATTAGTCCGAACACCATGTCATGACAGTTGCATCGAGGAACCGGAATTAGTTAGGCAGCTAGCTAGTCCTTTAAAATCCAAATTAGTTAATCAAATACACACGAATCGATCAATGCATACGCAGGATTATATTGGTGCACGACTTAGTTAGGCCAAAAATTATCAAAAACACAACGAATGGTTTTGCGTGGAGGTGTGCACCAATCCTAGTCACGCATGTTGTTGTCATGGAGAAATGAGAGTATCATACCATATTCCTAGTCGGCTAATCGCATAGCTAAACTAGGTCAAACCTCTTCGACAAGATGGACATGGACCATCTGCCACTCTGGAACGAATGTGGAAGGACAACCACCCGTATGACTAGACAATGAGTGTATATCATTTCCCTTTTAGTTAGTTTTAAACACCGAGAGATTTTTTGGGCCCAGTGTATCTTTTGTGATCTGTTTTTTATCTTATTATTATCATGTGTTAGTTTTTTTTATCTTATTATTACCACGCGTTATAACTCCACTTACCCAAGCCGCTCTTACATTCATTGAGAGGTTTGCTTTCATCGTAATTGCGGCAAATGATTCCACAATGTCTTTATGGAAAAATAACTAAAACATCTTATAATTGTGAATAGAGTTTATAATTATTATTCCTAATTGCATAATCAAATGATCTAAAACAAGATGGTCGTGGACCTTTATTTGAACAGCGGTGCAACTATGGAAGTAGGTTAATTACTCCCATTTGCTGAGTTGTTGTTGTTGTCATCATCATGTATGTGTTTCAAGAACATACAAACTTTGCTTAAATGAAAATCTTACCCCTTTTTTGTTTTGCCACAAAATGTATTTAGAAACTAGGTACATCTAATATGATTACTCAAAACAAAGTTGATGTCACGACGGTCAGGATATGCGTGATTAAGATGATCACTATCATATTTAAACTTTTTTCTATTCCAAATAAGGATATTCGTGTTCATGATTTCACTGAAAGCCATTTAACTTATATCAGCATATCATTTTCACCTTATTCAAATAAAGAATAACGTCATGGCATACCTAATTAGACCGGGTAGCATGGCATACCTAATTAGACCGGCCGACAGAGATAACATAATTTTCTATGCCTTCCTCTAATCAACCACAACGCCGTGTCACGATCTAAAATTAATAGATCTTTGCATTTGTAGCAAGAAAACAAAATATCTCCGTGCTATGGAGAATATGATTCTGCGCGTGTGGAGGCGCAAGCGGGCACGTGCCAGTTGCTATCGTGCATGGAGGATCAAAGGCTATAACCATGTTCCTAATGGCATAGTCAAATCTCTTAAACATGATGGAGATTCATTATAATAGTGGCATCAATCTGGAATGAAACTATGGAAGAACGATCACACCCGCGTGATTAGACTATGCACATGTATTATCTTTTATGTTTTTAATCTCGAACAACAAAGATGCTTTTGCACCTAGCGTATCAATCTTAATGAGCCCACTCATCCCAAGGTACTAACACACCTACATTTTCGCATTATTTGTGGATCTATTAATGTACTCCACTTGGCCCATCCGTTTCTATAGAATGTTTTGTTGACGGCGAGTTACAGCGGTTGAATTTTGATATGGAAGTGTTGCGACTCATTTCCAGTAAGGTTGAGTGTACATATGTGTTGCGTTGTGAATGTGGGTGCATCTTCATATGAAGATGTGTTGAAAAGAGAAGCTTTGAGACTCTCGTGCCGCACAACACAGGCGACAAAAGGGGGAAATCTCGAACCCTAGTTTAGAGCACCTATTCAGTTGTGATGTCGGAGCTCTGCCACCAATGTAGGTGAGCTCGTATGGATCACTGGTGGGATTACCGTCACCAATCCACCACGACAATGGTCCACACATGCACATGGCGTTGACGATGGTGCAGTGTAAGTCCTCAACAACAACCTTCTTTTGAAGATCATGGCGTCCTGAATCATGTGAGATCTGATGGGATTGCTCGCCTATATCCAATGAGGCGGGCTTTATGGGTCGTGTCCTCAACCCTAGCCTCCAACTAGCGAAGCAATGGCTCAAGTGGTGGCTCTTCTGCTACGCCTGATCTGTTAGCCACCTGATATTGGCTGAACAATTGAAATCCAATGGCGGTGGGTACAAGTTGTTTCAAAGAAAACTGAGTATGTGGGTTTATGTAGGTTGTACTTGGTGTTTCACAAGAAAGTCGGATATTTTGCCGAAATGTGTATTTATAAGTATAGCTAAATCCAGTGGATTTACTACAAACTACAAAAAAAAGTTAATACCACGGCAGTCGGCCTGCAATTATTATGCTAACTAAACTTAAACGTCTTCGCTCAGACACGGCTTTTATTCAAATCTTGGAATATGAAAATCGCGGTCGCCGAAGCTGACTCGTAGGTGGTCTCGTGGAAACCGCGGGGAGCCCGGGCAGGCAAATAGACTAGTTCCACAGGGACACGGTCGCAAAAGAGGAGCACGCCACGTCGGACCTACCGTCCGAGGGGGAGACGTGGAGCGGTGGAGGTTGGATAAATAACGAGAAGAGGGCGGGGAGAGGACACGACGACACAGACAGAGAGAAAAAATCAAATCGCCCCCGGCCGAGCCGAGCCGAGCAGAGCAGCCCGTCCTCCTCCACACCGTTCCCCACCTCGCCGCGCTGCCGCGGTGCTGACCCCTCCCCACGCTGGATCCCGCGGCGGCGAGGAGCGCGGAGCCGTCCCCTGGTCCCGTCGGCGGAGGTGGCGCGTTGTTATGCCGAGAGGCGCCCAGGTCCGGTGCTTCCTCCTCATCCCCGCCTCGCTGCTCTGCTTTGCTCTGATTTCCCACGATTCCGGCCGGTTAGGACGCGGCGGCTTGGTCGGATCGACGCGGGAGGGGTTGAGGGAGGGTTGATCGGTCGGAATTCGGGTTTAATCGGTAGGATTCGTGAGGTCGTTGCTCGACCGGCGCGGCGAGCGCTCTGAGATCCGAGCGACGGGGTTTTCTCGGATCGACGCGAGATTCGCTGGTTCCGGCTGCTGGTGCTGTCGGTGGAATCCAGGGGGAGGTTAGCGAGAGTACCTATGATCGGTGAATTATGCCGGTACACGGTTGGCGGTGGCGTGAGAAGGGACGGTCAGCTGCATGGCCCAGGTGTTTTGATCTGTGCGGTGTATCTGATCGGTCAGGAATTTCCGGAGCGAACTTTCGGAAAATCGACTTCCAGCCTGCTTCCTCGCCGGCGTGGTTGTAGCCATGGCTTGTAGTGCGTGTATCAGCTTGTGTGCTGAAAATCGCAGTAGTATCTGATTGGTGAATTTGCGGGGACTTGGGGGGGCTTGGTTAAGGTTACTTAGGTTTGCGAGTAGCGAAGATGGGGGTATATTTATCTATCGATGTGGTTCTACTTTGTGCCTTACCAAAAATCGATCGGCAGAATTAGGGAGGATCAATTTAACCAAAGCATTCAGGCAATTCAGCATACTGTTATTGATTGATCTTCTGAAACTAAGTTTATCACATAATGATCCCTACTGACGGGATGAATGCGTGTCTTAGAGAGTTGACGATATGTATCTGCCTCAGGGAGTATGTCTGTTGCTTACCAATCACTCTGTATACCTGCAGGTCTCATCACCACTCGCCTCTGGGTTTCTAGCATTCTCAGGAAGGATATGGAGTGCACCCTCTATGCGAGTTCCCCTGTATCCCACGTCTCGCTGCTCGAGCAAGTTCTTGGCTGGAGATTTTGTCTTTACGGAGACTTCCTTGTCATCTCCTTTGTCAATTGCACCTGAAGATCGCACCTCATTCAGCGACTACCGTGTCTGGTCACATGCCACTGGACATTAGAGCCGACTAGTGATTGCACTGCAGCTGTGCACATTTAATTCGAGCATGGTGCGTCTCTTCTCTGGCAATATTGCGGTAATTTTTGTCGTGGCACTGATCAGCCAGCAAAAGTTACAATCGGAACTTCTTTGGACACCTGGATCTTACCTATAGATCTTTGTTGTCAGAAGATACAGGCTCTAGGTATGCTCTTATTTGAGAAACTATTATTAGCCCAATGTTTTCGCGTCTAATGCATCTCTTGCTCTGAGCAGGTTCTGGTTTTCTTTGCTTCTGCTAGCTCTTCTCTCTCCTATATTGTGAGTTTTCAGTTTGGCCGGCTTGATCTTTCGTTTGGTAGTGTGCACTGTCTTCATCAGGGTTCACTTCTGATGGCGTAACCTTTAGGTATGCTTGAAATTTATATATCAGCATGATTTAGAAGCAAAATTAGAAATGTAAACATTAGCATTTCTTCCGATGGTCTAACGCACTTTGTTTTATTTCAGGGTAAAGATGTTCAAGTTTACTTGTCACAAAGTATGGGTATTGCTTACAGAAGTTTGAAAAAAAACCTGCAGCGACTTTGGTGATCTACTCTCCAAAGACATTCCAGCAATACACATATGAGTCTTGTTTGTGTTTATAGAACTGTTCTAAAATAAGGACAGCTTTGCATTCTAGCTAATAAAATGGAGAGGTGAATTGACTCTTCCCCCTCTTCGTCAGATGATAATGAGCTTCCAACTCTGTTTGCTTGCTAAGTTTGTTCTTTTATTGTGATCCAGGTATAATATTATTACGGAGGTTGGTGACGGCACATTTGGGAGTGTTTGGCGTGCAATCAATAAAGAAAGTGGTGAAGTGGTACGCCATTCTGCTTGACCAAATATTTGCATGTTCATGCTTACTTTTTTTCGGTGCAAACCTTTGTTTACGCTGTTATGCCAGAGCTAGCTAGCTTGGGGGCTTTTTTTTTGTATTTCCAACATCAATAATGTAGACTTCTCATTTTCAGTTTGTATGTTACACTGATATATCTTCAGGACTAACTGATAATCTCATTTTGCCGCTGCCTTACCTGGGTTTTCTTTCACCTTGTTGACATGTCACATACCTGTCCTTCACAGGTCGCAATCAAGAAAATGAAGAAAAAATATTATTCTTGGGAGGAATGCATCAATCTCCGTGAAGTGAAGGTATTTTGATATTATATTACATAACATGTTGCTATTGCTTCTGTTACTTGATTGATTAAATTTGTGTGTTCCAACAGTCCCTCCGAAGGATGAACCATCCAAACATTGTGAAGCTCAAGGAAGTCATAAGAGAGAATGACATGCTATTCTTTGTTTTTGAATACATGGTACAGACTATCGATGGTTATGTTGTTCTGAGGTTTTTGTTTTGGTTATTGTAATCAGTATAAGTTGATTAATGTTTTATGTGCTCTGTGTGGTGTTGTTAGGAATGCAATCTCTATCAGCTGATGAAGAGCAAGGGCAAGCCCTTTTCGGAGACTGAAATCCGGAACTGGTGCTTTCAAGTATTTCAAGCTCTCAGTCACATGCATCAACGTGGATACTTTCACCGTGACCTTAAGCCTGGTATGACTGCGATATTTCCGTATATTGCATACTTTCTGGACTCTGGAAATGCTAATAATGTTTGTTTCCGAAGTTGTGCAAATATGTTTAGTTATGTGGTTTAGTTTTACAGCCTAGACTAGAGTGATATTCAGAAGAAGTATTCCCTCTGACCCATATTAGTTGACTTGGATTCATCTAGATACGAATGTATCTAGTCAAGTTTTAGTGCTAGATACACCCGTATCTAGACAAATTTGAGTCAACTAATATGGGTTGGAGGGAGTATATGAAAGAGCCGTAACGATATCAAAACATCTTTCTTATTGTGTATTGAAAAAACAAAACAGTCTGAGAACGATTTTTTATTCATCTTTTGACCCATGTTCCTTTTCAAAATCTGTGGTTTCGTGCCTCTTTAGTTTTAAACTTTTAATTCAAGAAATTAACTCTAAAAATGATGTGGTTTTATCAGTCATCGACCGACAGAAAATCCAGCAAATAGTGGGGCAGGAAAGACTGTAGTTTTATATGACTCACGTGTCAGAAAAAAAGGAGGCATCAACCTTGTTAATCTCACTGCTATTATGTTCTGCTTGGGAGTTTGGATTCACCGTATTTATTGTCTTCGTAAATAAAACTATCATCTTTACTATTGTGGCATTTTGGTATTTCAGAAAATTTGCTAGTTACAAAGGAGCTCATCAAGGTAGCGGATTTTGGGCTTGCTCGTGAAATTATTTCTGAACCACCGTACACAGAATATGTGTCAACTCGCTGGTAGGCTACTTCAGTCTTTAAACTGCTCAAATTGTACACAGAAATGAAGCGAAGATACTTATCTTTACTGCCAAATTAGGTATCGCGCCCCTGAAGTTCTGCTTCAAGCATCTGTTTACAGCTCAGCAGTCGGTAAGTAAAGAATATTTACTCTACAAGAAAGCAAATTGCTACCATTTGCATTGTGCTTACTCCCTGTTGCATTTCCAGACATGTGGGCAATGGGCGCCATTATTGCGGAGCTTTTTTCACTGCGACCTCTTTTCCCTGGCTCAAGGTATAAATGGTCTTTCTCTACTGAGCTCGTTTAGGTCCCCTGTTCCCTTGTTTTCTGGGCCAAATTTCATTCAAGAGCCATATTTGGTCCTAATGTTAACGGAGAGCTAAGTATTAGGCAAAGATGCTGTTACTTATATGTGTAATAACCATCATCGACCATTTTAACAAAGGAGGTTTTCTAGTCTAGGAAGTAACCCATAATGTGAAAAATTTATGTTGTGATTCTGTGGTGCTATGTTGTTTCAAATAATTGCTTAAGCGGGGCAATTTGTATAACTCTGTTCTCTGTCCTGCAGTGAAGCAGATGAGATTTACAAAATCTGTAGCATTCTTGGCACTCCAAATCATCATACTTGGGCTGAGGGACTGCAGCTTGCAGCATCTATCAATTTTCAGTTTCCTCAGGTAGAATCCTTTAGTAACCTTTTCTCTAATTCAGATATTAGGAGCAATTGATGTTTAACTTCTACATGTCTCAACAGTCTGAAAGCATACATCTTGCGGAAGTGGTTCCCTCAGCAAGTGAAGACGCAGTGAACCTTATTTCGGTAAGTATCAACATTCTCTTTGCTTAAAATAGTGGTAAAGTGAACATGTTCAGATAAATGATTGGCTACAACATTTACCATTTACCACAGTGGCTTTGCTCATGGGACCCGCGTAAAAGACCAACTGCAGTGGAGGTTTTGCAGCATCCCTTCTTTCAGGTCATTTTTTATCTCTCTCCATACTACATTAGGTGATGCATTGATTCACCTGATGACCTGACAGAAAATAGTGTATGTTACAGCCATGCTTCTATGTCCCCCCTTCACTCCGGTTCAGATCAACCGGATATGCAACTACACCCCCATCAGGTTTGTCAATATTCATGAATAGATCTGTATCGTTTTCATTAGAATACCGCCCTTGAAGCAATTCAAATGATGGATATTCTTTAGTTGGGGCTAAAGGAGCTGTGGATCAGAAGAATGTTAGGAGATATCCTGTGGGGACATTATCCAACGGGAGACCAGCTGTGAATAACTCGTACTTGAGCTCTAACACTCCAGCAAGAGCAGGTAATTCATTTAGGACTGTGTGCATGTCTACTTCATTCATATGAAGGGCGAGTGGCTATCATTACCTGGAGTTCATAACTAGCTTGTCCTAATGTTGCAGCTGGTGTGCAAAGGAAACTTGAATTGGATCATCAGGTGAAACCAGAGAGCAACCATAAACTGACAAAGGAGGACGCGATGAACCAGCCTTGGTCCAGACTACCGCCACCAGTAAGGAGCAACGGTGAGTACTGCCCCTAAGATCATGCAGCGATGTACTCGAAAGGGTGCTGTCTCCTTGTCATCCTAGTTTTTATGCTCCTCTATTGAGCATTTTTTCCATTTGACCCTTGTGCAGGAAACTACCTTGCCAAGGAGCAGATCCCTCGAGCACCGGACATAGCAGAGAAGCTGTCTCAGCTGTCAATGGCCTCCAACCGGGCACCGGTCTTGTCTTCTGACAGGTTTGCAGACCTGAAGGCAAGAACCCACGGGGACCCCGTGAGGCGGCCCTTGCCTTTTGGGTCCAGGGCGTGGCATGCCCCAAACGACCCCTTCCGGCGCACCTACGAGATGCCTGGTGAGAGGGCTATCCTCCAAAGGAAGCTCGTCAGCTGAAGATGATCCCATCAACGACAGTCCGCTGCACGTCGTCATGGTTGCTGCCCGTTGGACCAACGCTACCCGACTATAATCCAGCAGTCTCCTTACCCTGGCGATGCTGTCGTTGCTGCTAAGTTGTGTCTCTAGTATGGTTGCTGTAATAAAATAAAGTCGTCGTTTCCTGGTTAGTGCATCCTAGGAAAGCACGCAGTACTGTGTTTCTTTTCGGCCTTCCAGCGTGAAAAACTTCAATACTATGCTTTGTGATTGCGAAGTGACATTCGTGAGTTTATGTAGCCGCTGTGTGGTGGTTAACTCGTTGTGCGCTACATGTTCAGATGTGTGTCTCCTGTTGGTTATTCTTATGATGTATTATATTCATATTCGTAGATTTTGATTCTTGAAGATGATATGTCCAAAATGCTGAGACGGACTGTGACCAAATGAACTCTTAACCTGATCATTGAGACGGACTGCTCCTCTATCCTGAAATTGTTTGGAAACTTCAGTGAGGAGGTGGGAACCATTGCCAAGGAATTTTATTTGCCGAAACAGCTGGACCGCCAGATTGTTCTGCAAAAAACCAACTGGAAAGGCATCGCCCATCCTCGCGCAGTGATGGTTTGTCAAAATTGCGTGGGATGGGCCATTCCACCTGTGTGTGATCACCTGGTCTATACTAGTTCCTGGTTTTAACCGGTGCAAGAATGATCATCACAAGTATGCTAACCTGGTTCTGAATGGTGGTTTGAAACGACTGAGATAGCTAGTCATCGTTGATATGCGTCTATGTCCAACATCAAATTTTCTTCCACATCCTCTATTTGCCAAAACACACTACATTATGGACCAGAGGGGTCTCCAAGATTTTCAGTTTCACCGTCAATCTAGTCAAAGTATGAAACAGTGACAAGATGCCAGAGATACATGATGCTGGAAACACCACTACAGAAAACAGGCAAGTAAGGTATAGTATATGATTGCCGAATGCATATATGTATGGCTAGGGTTAAATTTTTAGTCTTCCAAGCTAGTGCCAAAAAATTCGTTTAACTGGTAATTTGATATGACAAAACAAATCTTTGGGCGAGGGCAAAGAAGACAACCATCCAAATCAACTTAGACTCATTATTATTATAGAGCGGAGAGATGCTCTGCTCACCTAGTTTTTCATGGAACTGGGGCACAAAAGCTTGTAGGCTCTAGCAACACAAAACGTAAACAAACTCATACATGTAAAAAATATTACACACTAGCCCCCTACAACGTAAGCTTGAATGCACATCTCCAAGTCTCACCGTAAAATAAAAACATGCCCCGGTACAGCCAGAGCCCAAAGATGAACCCAGCGACCACAAAGCAATACAACCACACTGTCTCCATGTCTTCACCCTGTCGTCTCGTTTCGCTTCGTGTCGATGTTGACGAGCTTACACACTCCTTCAACGGGAAACCACATAGCCGTGGATTGTTGCTGTATATGGACGGATCTACGAGCGTTTGCAGTTGATTACTCGTAGGTATCCTTCCAGATAAACCGTTACTCGAGAGGTTTAGAGTGCTGATGCTCTTCAAACCTGCAAAGCTTGGAGGAATTTCCCCCGAGAGTTGGTTCCGCGAAAGGTCCAAGGACTCCAGCAGTACTAGGTTGCCAATGTCTTCGGGAATACAACCTGACAGATGATTTCCTGATAAGTTGAGGTATCTGAGTCCAATAAGGGTTGTGAGCCCGCCAGGGATCTCTTGTGACAGAAAGTTGCCGGATAAGTCGATGCCCACCATGCCTGTTATGGTTGTAGTGTAAGAACAATCCACATTCTTCCAAACTATGTGGATCCGATCTGCATAGTCGTCATCATCATCATCATTGTTTTCACTTTCACGTACCATACCAGTAAAATTCGTAAAATCAGCTGGAATGGGACCAACTAGCTTATTTTTTGATAAGTCCAACAGCTGAAGCTTGCGCAAGTTTAGTATCTGGTGGGGCAAGATACCGTCAAACATGTTTGATGATAGGCGAAGAAATCTGAGTCTAGGTAAGCTCTTGCTTATCCAAGATGGTACTGTACCTGAGAAATTATTGCCTCCAAGATCTAGAGTGATCATTTTTTTGCATTTCTTAAGAGCCAAAGGAAATGTTCCTGTGAAATGGTTATTGGCTAGGTGTAGATGGCTAAGAGTATGTTCACATGTCCTCGAGAACGGAACAACGCCAGCGAAATAGTTACCGGACAGATCCATGAATTCCAAACTTGGCATATCCCAGAAACACTTGGGGAGACTTCCATCTAAAGCGTTGTTAGATAGGGAGCAGTATAGGGAATCTTACGTTTTTTTTGCTAAGGGTAAATTAGACCTTTTCAGTATATAAGGGAATCCCACGTATTTTTGCTAAGGGTAAATTAGAATCAGCCCATCTCAGCCCATTGCCGCCTGCGCATCTGCGCCCTCCCCGACCTCGCCGCCGCCGACCTAGCCCGTCCCGCCGTCGCCGGCCTTGCCGGCTGCGCCCTCCCCAACCTCGCCCCCATTGCCGCCTGCGCATCTGCGCCCTCCCCGACCTCGCCGCCGCCGACCTAGCCCGCCCCGCCGTCGCCGGCCTTGGCGGCTGCGCCCTCCCCAACCTCGCCCCCATTGCCGCCTGCGCATCTGCGCCCTCCCCGACCTCGCCGCCGCCGACCTAGCCCGCCCCGCCGTCGCCGGCCTTGCCGGCTGCGCCCTCCCCAACCTCGCCGCCAGCTAATCCCCGCCACCAACCTGCATATCGCCGACGCCGACCTAGCCCCCGCCGTCGCCGGCCTCGCCGGCTGCGCCCTCCCCGACCTCGCCGCCATCGATCTGGTCGCAGCGTCTCCGTGTCCTCATCCGCGGAACCTCATCGTAAGTATACAGCAATTCACGGTACATTGACTTGAACCTTGGCACCCAAAGCTTGCAATGCATACGAGGCTTGGAGCTGGAGTGCTCATCTTGGTTCAAGCCATCGTCAAACGCCTAGTTGATATTAGCGTCTGACAGTGCTCATCTTGGTTCAGTGTCGGACAGTCAAACCCGATCAGTACCCCCCACTCTTCACATATCCAAGCTCTGCCTAGTTGATATTAGCAAGCACTGTCATTGTTTTCTTCTAATTTTGTTAGATGATTTTCTGCTGATAAGTGATAACACGTAAGGCTGTGCCGATCGATCAGGACGGCGCGGTGGATCCATGGATGGGGATATACAGGTTGGTTGGTGCGCTATTCCTTTCCACCGGTCAAGGCGGCCGGGGTCCAGCGCTCCAGTTGTTTATCCGATATAGGTTCATTTTTGTATACCTTCAAAATCGATCGATCGGCTCTCCGTCCAATTTATATATGCAATAGTACATGTGACTGATGTGAGTCCAGAAGCATGCTGATTATTTTTTCTGGAAAACAAGTGTTGTGTCACATGCATTAGGTGAGTGTGATCGTTGTTGACACATGGGAGGATCGAAAGATGCGAGATCCTTGCCTGCTTGGAATATTTGCGCTCGGAACTTGATCATGTGCCTGCCTGCCTTGCCCTTTAAAAAACTGTTCAGACGACGAGCTCGGGGAGTATGGACAGAGAATGTTGCCAAAACACAAGTTGGATCAGAAGCAAGAGAGGCTTCATGGAGATGAAACAGAGCCGGAAGGAAGGTTAGAGTGGGGGGTCTACTCGAGAGTCTACAGGCGAACAAGAGGGTAACAGCTAACTGTAGATACTAAAGCAAGAACAACGACTACGTTTTGATTGAATATCTATCCTTGTGAACTATAACTGAATGTACATGGTTATCTTTGAATAGTGTATATTTGTATTGACTCAGAACTTGGAACTGAATGGAGAGGTGATTGAATCTCTATGCGTATCTATTATGAGTTTGACCCGTGGGGAACCATGTGAATAGTTTTAGTTTTTTGTTTTGCCTAGGCAGTGAAATCGTGTAGTAAAGAATTTAACCACAGAGTGGCACCGTTATTGCAATATTGATACTAAAATATGTGATAGTTTGACTGTCAGACTTGTGTTAAACTAACTTTTATTTTTCATTGCAGTTAACGACATGGAGGTAATGGAGGGCATGGAGGGTTTGGAGGGCTTGGAGGACATGGAGAACAATGAAGAATATGATATGGTGGTTAATGAGACTTTCAGTAGCGAGGAAGAAGGTTACAAGTTCTACAATGCATATGCTAAGTTGAAGGGTTTTGGTGTTAGAAAGGAAGAAGTTACTAGAAAGCCGGGCACGGATATAGTTTTCAGACGCCTTTATGTGTGCTCTAAAGAAGGATACCGGGCCAGGAAGCACTTTGAAAAAACTAAACGGAAACGAACACCAAGGCCGCTGTCGCGGTGTGGATGCGGAGCTCGGATGGAGATCGAGATGTCTATGGAAAGTGGTGAATGGGTTGTAAAAGATTTTGTGCCCCAACATAACCATACACTCGCTAAGGGTGACCAGACAGCTTTCATAAGGTCTCATCGTGGGTTGAATGATGCTCAAAAGGCTGATGCCATTGAGTATGGGATTGGTGGCCTTCGAACACATGAGATTATGGAAGTAGTGGAGAAGCAACATGGTGGTTTCGGGAAGGTTGGTTATGTATCTCGAGACTTGTATAATTTTTTTGCGAGGTACAAGAAGGAAAGGATTGAAGGTCGTGACGCTGAATTTGTGCTAAATTATATGGCAGCAAGAAAAGAGAGGGATCCAGAATTCTTTTACAAGCACAGCACCGATAGTGAAGGGCGTCTACAGAACCTATTTTGGGCAGATGCACAATCTCGGATGGATTATGATGCCTTTGGTGGCGTCGTGATCTTTGATAGCACATACCGTGTGAACAAATACAATCTGCCATTTGTCCCGTTCATCGGAGTGAACCACCATCGCAGCACGACTGTGTTTGGCTGCGGTATTGTGTCAGATGAGACAGTGGAATCTTATGTGTGGTTGCTTAAAGCATTTTTGGAGTCAGGCCAGCAAGAATGAGACTGAGTTGGACTCTGCAGCTTCACAAACAGTACCTTTTATTGAATTAAATGGTGAGCCACTTGAGAAGAGTGCTGCGCGCATTTATACTCCAGTGATGTTCAAGAAGGTAAAGTATCATATTGTTCAATTACCAAAATGGGAAGTAGCAAATGTGACCAGACAGGATACTTCTGTGGTGTATTCAGTTGCTCTCAAAGAGAGAAGGGATGTCATGTATAATGTGAATCTTATCATGGCAGGCCCACTGCTTCAGAGTGTTAATTGTGTCTGCCTGAAGATGGAGACAGAGGAGATCCCGTGCTCACACATATTCTGTGTTCTGAAATACCTTGGCTTAATTAGCATTCCTAGTTGTTGTATATCCAGAAGATGGACAATGCTAGCCAAGCCCGCATTTGAGTCAGAGAGGAATGCTAATATGCATGACTGGTCTGAACGAATGGACCGTTACCACGAGCTCCGCAACGAGTCCAATCTATATCTTTTCAAAGCTTCAAGCAGCCCAGAAATATTACAGAAGATTATTGATTTTCTAAAAAATATTATGGCAGCTGACGACATGGGCCAGGAGGATAACAAGACGGCGTCATTTGGTCCTTTACCTGCACACTTCTCAGGGTCAAACCAAACCTGTACGAAGAAAGTGTTGGATCCAAATAAAATTATTCCTAAAGGAGGTCCATCCAAGAACAATAAAAGGTGGAAGCCGCATCACGAGACATGGAAAGGGAAGAAACGGAAGTAAAAATTTCTTTTTTTTGTATAGTTTTGTACATCTCCAAATCATCTTACCATTTTTTTTAGAAGAAATGATGCATGTATGAAATTTGCTACGTGTGAGGTGGACCAGGTGGTGTGAGAAACAACTCAACAAGTACTTCAGTTATATTATTGTTTTACCTATGAAGCCGAAGCTATAAGATAGTGGATTGATAGTGGACACCATACATCACCCATGACAAACCTTGAGCTACTCCACCGTGATCTTTTGCCGAACTATGCCCTCCGTTCAGCAATCCAAGAATGGCTGCAGACAACCACAAATTAATACATTAGCTTTATCACCACAAATTAATACATTAGCTTTATCACCAGAAAATATAAGCTTTCATGGCAAGCAAGCAGGTAACATGCATATCAGTCTAAGCAAATGTAAAAGAATGGCCATGACTGCATCATATATAATCTGAAGGTTAAAATAAGGAAAACCAAAGCACAAGATGCAGTTCAAGTAGCAATTCCCAGATCAGATTTTCCTAAAGACAACAAAGGAATAAAGCAGAAACGAATGTACTAGACTGCATCACACAAGCATATAGTATAAAATTCTTAGCAGCTCAAATTACTCGTCCCTATAATTCAAACATGAAGGCCTACAAAGTTTTCATGTTGTATTTCCGCTGTCAACTAGAGGACATAATTCATATTACATTTCTAGACTCCATCACATAACTGTGTTTGAACCCATACAATAAACAGATAGAATGTTCAAGAACACTGGAAGAGACATGGCTCATCTCATGACATCTAGTTTAGTTTAGATGTACACAAATACTGTCCATAAAGATATTGAAACATGTAGCAACAGGAATTCAGATAAAGTACGCCTTACTAATTAGAGATAGACTACTGATGGTCATGATGAACCAACTATTCACATCCCATATGATGTGTAGATCGCTGAAGATAGAAACAGAGAAATGGTTTGAACTTGCGCATAGTAGATGTAGGTACTGGAGCTTTTTAACGGTGAGCCAAGGACAACATCATCACCTCAGGGATGACACTCTCCACCATCACCGCTGTGGTGGCAGCACCAGAGCCGCGTAAAGCAGCGCCTAGGCCCTGGAGACGACCTGGAACTGGCCGTCCCGGCACGCAACCTCCGGCAATGCCGGCCTCCGTTGGCCACCCATCAGCTCACCATACAACATCCGGCACCTGGTCCTGCGGCGTCCTCACCCTCGCCACGATGCACCACCGGCACATCCCAGTGCCGACCCTCATGCAGGACGCCAGCGCGCCGCGCCAAGCGCGATCGTCTGCCGCCGCAGCTACTTCAGAGCAGGCCTGCTCTTGAACCCGCCGCCCTGGAGGCGGTCGTGGAGCGTCTGGTGGGGCAGCTTCTCGCCATGGAACGTTTCACCCACCATTTCATCTTTGACTCCTCCGACTTGTTGTCATCATCCCGAATCCATTTCTCACACTTCAGTTGAGCGTCAACTGAAAGATCAAAGAGTATCACGTTAACATGCTACTTCTCAAAGAGATGCTGGTTTATGTGCTTGAAGTACAAGAAAATCTGATTTCAAATCATTTTATAACAATGCCGCTTAACTAAGCAATCAATTAGTGATGCAATCAGAATAACTGAATAATTGCAAAACTAGTTTGGTTGCAACAAATGGAATAATTAGACTATAGATGCAAAACTAAGCAATCAACTATTTGCCGTTTCCCGCACTAATTGGCGAAGACGAAGATGGGAACAGGAAGTTAAGTAACCACCGCCATGTTGAAGTCAAACGCGACATGTATCCTTCAAACATCCATGTTTTTTTTGGTTCATACAATATTCCACTAATTTGACAAATCAAGCTGCGCAATCACTATCAAATCATTCTCCACCAAGCAAAAGTAAAATTAAATCGAACCCTCTACGGAAATTTCTGGCCAAAGTTTAAACATGATCATTACCAGATTCCAACATCCATGCTATTCCACGCAATTAGACCACTGAAGTCGACGGCTTCCATTTTCCTAACTAACAAACCATCAATTCCTAGTTCCTACCAACTCTAGTCCAATCTTTTTTAGCCGGATTCTAAAATAACTGAAGAACACGCGATGGCATGATGGAAAGATGAAATCGAATCAGTTCAGCATGAGCTCAATCAACACAAATTAACCAAGAAAATCTGAAGCATGAGCTCCGCAACTCACCAGTTTCTTGACGCCGACGCGTAACCCTCGCTCTGCGGCCGACCCCACTGCATCCTGTAGCATTTGTTCATCTCAATCACCGGCTTGCGCTGTAATCCCAGCGGATCACAGGGTTGAAGTGCGATATCGGCGGTGCCTGCCGTCTACCACCTTGGTGCCCACCAGCTCGACCATGAACTGCGACACGGCGTCTTCACATCCTTGCGCTCGGCGATCTTGGGGTCGTACTCGGCGGCCCTCGGGCGCGCCACCACCGTCACGTGCGATCCCACCGAGAGCCCACACGGCAGCTCCACCGTCCGGACCCCGTCCGACGGGAGCCTCTCGGCGTCCACCGAGATGGAGGCGGGGCAGGTCGGGGAGAATGGGGGCGGGGACGCGGTGGATGATGAGGGGGCGGCTGGCGTTGGACCTGGGGAGAACGAGGAGGGACGAGCCGGACTAAGAGGAGGGCCTAAGCGGCTCGCTCTTCGGCGGCGGCCGGAACCCTAGCTGGGCAGGGGATTTTTCGTCTCAACGAGGAAGACCGTCGGGTCGGGTGGGCGTGGGTCGAGTCTGTCGGGCTAAAAATAGCGGTTTACCTAAAATGCCCTTGATCGATTTACTGCACGCGAAATTACTCAGCGGTGCGCACTTATACTGCTTATCAGCATGGAGCCAAGTCGAGCAGTACGGCTCACTCTGGGCTGTTAGATCCTCCGATCGGAGAGCCCAGGTTCATCTCAGGGTACCAGAAAAGAGCTCTAGATAGGTCTAAGAACTGCAAAAGAGTATAGTTACAAGGGAATGCCTCAACCTCATCTGCTAGAATGCTGCCATATAGCTGGTTTTGACTGAAAGCAATCACCTCAAGTTGTCTTGAATGCTCGCCAAAACAATCCCTTAGATCGGCAACAATATTGTTTGCTGTGAAGACCACATACTGCAGGTTTGTGCAGTTTCGAAAGGTCTGTCGGTGAATGCCTGTGAAGCCGTTGTATGCAGCAGTGACATAATTCAGCGCTCCTCCGACACAAATGGATGATGGGAACATCCCGGAGAAGTTGTTCATGTGAATGTCAACCGTCCTCAAGAGGCTGCTATTCCCAAGCTCGGGGACATTGTGGCCTGCAAGCTGATTTTCTGACAGGTACATATCCTGGAGTTTTATCAAATGAGAAAGGGTACCTGGCAGTTGCCCTTCCAAATAGTTGTGCCTAAGGGATAACTCCTGCAGTTCTGTCATGTTTCCAATCTCCAGAGGGATGCTCCCTGTGAGATTGTTGTAGCCCAGGCTCAGTTTCCGGAGCTTCACGAGCATCCCGATCGTGAGAGGGATTGATCCAGTCAAAGTAAGTGAGCCCAGAGTGAGCACCTCCAAGCTTGTGATGTTACCAATTTCTTCGGGTAGTGTGCCATCAAGCCCCAAATCCGCCAGTCGCAGTTCAACAAGGTGCTTTAGCTGGCCAATGCTCCGTGGGATGGCTCCAGTCAAGTACAGGTTGCTGTTGATATCCAACCGTACCAAGCTCGTCAGGTTGCCAATCCCTTGTGGAATTGTACCACTTAGACCATTCCTGGACATGGTGAGCTTCTCCAGGTGGGGGAAGGCCGAACAGTCGAACCTGTCAAGCGTGCCGCTTAGACTTGTGTCACTAAGGTCGAGCCTTGTGACGTGCCCAGCCGAGTTGCAGCTGATGTGCGTCCAGCTGCAAAGGCTGGTGGAGTTGGCCAGAGACCATGGTCCAAGGGAGCCATCGGCACCGGCCAAGCTATCCTTCCAATTCACAAGTGCTTCGGCTTCAGGCCGGATGCCGGCTCTGATCGGCGCGGCGGCGCATAGCAGCAGACAGGCAGTACAAGAGAAGAGGAAGAGGTCTATGGGGTGGAGTTTCATGATGGCTCCCTCCAGTATGGGTGGTGCTTCACTGCTGGGTAGAGGACATGTAATAAAGCCTTTGGATGCCGGCCCTCCATTATGGACCTCGTCGTGTCGCTCACAAATGATATCTTCTTAATTAGTAGATGATGCAACTGTTAATTTAGATTAAGGAGAAGCTACGGGATAGTACTAGGATTTTATAGTCCCCAACTCCCCATGAGAATAAGGAAAATTACAAATCGCATGATGTATGCATGTGTCATTATCAGGGTGACACTTGAAACCTGGAAGTCATGGCACGGCACGCACAAGAAATAACTAGTAGTATTGCAAAATGAACTAGTATTGGTCATGGTCAAAGAAACCCCCTTCAAAAAAATAAATGGTCAAAGAAACCAGTATATGTTAGTCCAGATAGTTTGTTGGATAGTAAGGTGGGTGGGTAACTGGTTCATCTTCGATACTCGTATGGAAACAACAACTCTCCTAATATGGTCAAGGTCCATGGAATACTACACCGAAGAACTAGATGGCTAACTAGGGAACAAGATAAGCAGAACCACCGATTGATTTGTAGGCAGGCTTTCACAAAACTGTAGTCATTTGCTAGTGATAGAAGAGGGCATGGAAAATGTATGTTTGGTCCCTGAGGGAATTATTGTGTGGTGATGTTTCGCAGGGCGCGGCGCCGGACTCAGACTGTGTGTCCGGGCTGAACTCTGCCCGATTGTAAGCGGAACACTGGATTTTAATCAATACAAAAACCGATATGACGGGACGGAATGATCGTGTGTTTCATTTTGCCTACTATTTCTTGAGATGATTGTTAAAGATGTTACAGAAAAAAAGAGTCTTCGTTCACAACTATGTTCGGGCTTTACGACTGCTACCGCCGCCAGGAGAGCTACCAGTAAGAGAGAAAACCCATCTAGAGTTCCATACCACTCGATGGTGACGTCGTCGGTCCGATCCGCCTCCGGTGGGCTTAGGGCCTTCGAGGTGTGGCAGACCACGGCCTCTCGTTGGCGGAAGGTTTTCCGTTCTTGTTTCGTCTATTTTTTGTGTCTTCTTCGGGATGTTGAGCCGACGGCTATGTCCTAGAGTCAGAATAAGATCCTTCCCGCTCTATCATCGCTCCGGTGGTGCATCTAGCGCTAGCGGCGGGCGCGTGGAGTCGTTTGTCCGACGGATCTCCTAAGATTTTGTCTGTTTTTGTGTTCGTCAGTTTGTTTTCAGGTCAGTCTCTTCCGATCTACGGATGTCATCATTGGCGATGGTTGCGGCTCCAGTGTGTTGGTCCTTTGTGGCCTTAGCACGACGACTTCCCGTCTGTCTACTACAACAAACTCTACTACGACAAGCTTTGCCCGGCTCCGGTGATGAAGGGCGAAGACGGCGGCGCTCCTTTGGCTCGCGCTAGTGTTTGTAGTCGTCGCTAGGTGGTCCAACGATCTATTTGTAATTTTTATTATTTTTGAGTCTCTTTGTACTACTGTTGAGGATTAATATTAGATTGTAAAATTTCGCAAAAAAAAACTAAGTTCAGGCTTTTATGACAAGAAAGCGATCGTACTTTTTTATCGTAGTTGTCGTCCTCTAAACAAAACATTTCGTCCTGTCAACGTGACATGGTTATACCCTACGGGTACGTAACTTCAGCATACCTGGTCCAGCCCAAGGAAGGCCCACAGTAGATATACACTGGCCCATGACGATTTTCGGGTGGCCAAAGCCCATGACACCTTCGGATCCTTGGAGAGCAAGACTAGCATAGATAGGAAATTCAAAGGGGTAAAACCTAGAACTTGTAACCGACTAGGACTATGCCCGGGACCTGCCTAAGTCTATATAAAGGCCAGGAGGGCACGTCCTAGATCTCTCGACTCATACTTTCGCACACGCATCCACGCCAGATCGAATCTGCGCACCCTGTAACCTTCGGTTTTGCCGTAATCAAAGAGCAGACAACCAGGAGTAGGGTTTTCCCTCCGGGGGCCTGAACCTGGGTAAATCTCGTGTCCCCTGGTTTCTTGTCTGTTAACCGTGCCACGATCTACATCATCCCCATCTTCTCCAAAACCCAAGTCCATAACAATGGGCATTGACGAGATTAAACCTTGTCAATTGGCGCCGTCTGTGGGAATTGGGTCTGCTGATTGTGCGGTCGTGACGGTTCCAACCCGATCGATCTACAACTCCGCGGTGACGGAGAATCACCTCCTCTTCGGCGCTTTCGACTTCACCGCCCACTCGCCGGCCACCATGAAGGATTTCGAGCCCGTAGGCGACGGACTCGAAATTTTGTTCGGGAGCTTCCGGTGGGACAACCGGCACCCTCCGCCTCCTGACGGTGCCCGTGTCAATCAGCCCGCTTTGGGATTTGCACATTTGCCACACTTTTCTTTGCACTTTGCATATTTGCCATTTTCTGTGTCACCGACATGTGGTGATCATGTGGCAAATATGCAAATTTCAGATAAAAAGTGTGGCAAATGTGAAAAAATTCCCGCTTTGTGGGCTCCACACCCTGTGCTACATACGTCACCATCGACAGACGAGTTCTACAGCAGCAGCAGCTGCAACTCCGATCTGTCCGATCCACCTTCGGATGAAGGGACCTATGGTTCCGGATCCGAAAGCTGCGGCAGCAGCCGACCAATCTGCAAGCGCTATCTGTGCGCCGCAGTCATCCAAACCGACGAGAAAACGCCTAACCCGCCGCCCAATCGAAACGGCAAAAACGGCGAAAACAGAAGAAGCCAGTCCCCCCACCCAACAGGGAAAGCAACGGCCACGTCATCCAACTTAGCAAAGAAGGATGGGTCCAGGCTCGCCGTGCCGTCGCAGGCGACATCGTCTTACCTGCAGACGCCTCACGTGACCTATTGATGGCATACCACTACCTCCTCATCGAGGAGCACAAGAAACAAGTCAAGATGCAGGAGACGCTCGACAAACGCAAGCAAGCAGCCTCCAAGTCCAGCGCGCGACGAGCTGCGCTCTCCGCCATGGCACCCGGCTCTAGCACAAACGGAAACCAGGGAAATAAGCACCGCTCTCGGGTGGAAAACATGGATCCCAAGGAGCGGCGTGATGTGACCCAAACTCTCCACACATCGTTCATGGATATGGATGCCGACGGCAACATCATCCCGAAGACGCCCCAAGCTGCGATCATGGCAGCCACTGCGTATCTTGCGGCTCACCCACCTCCGGAAGGGGACCTGAAAAGGGCCATGCATAGGTCCGCACTTACCGGACTAGGACTAATCAGAGCTGCGCTCCACGAAGACGCTCCTGCGGAGCCGAAGAAAAAAGCTCCGGCCAGGCGCGACCGGAGCCCCACGGATGTCACCCGAAACACCTCCGAGGTGATAAATGATTCGGATGCTGCGTCTGCGACGCAAATATAAGACCTGCAGATATCATCTGATGGCCTGGCAACGCACCTGACTGTGCTCTGCTAGTATGCCGTACCAGCAGGTACGATGAAAATCCCGACGGACGCGTTGGGTACACCAATTAAAATCACTGGAATTCCACTCCTGTAAGACCTCCGTGGCCTGATTCGAATTACGCCAGCATATGTTCCAGGTCCGGGTTGAGGGACGCGAACCTGAGGAAGATCGTGTCGTTTCGTCCTAAGACAGTTAACTGACCCTGATCCGTCGGGTGAGTCAGGCACACGCATCGACAATCCCTACACACATATTACTATTGATATATAACTGCACCTGAAGGGTGGAAGAGTCCTCAGCCGAATCTACGATTCGACTGATCACTCGGGGGCTACTGACATGGTTATACCCTACGGGTACGTAACTTCAGCATACCTGGTCCAGCCCAAGGAAGGCCCACGGTAGATATACACTGGCCCATGCCGATTTTCGGGTGGCCAAAGCCCATGACACCTTCGGATCCTTGGAGAGCAAGACTAGCATAGATAGGAAATTCAAAGGGGTAAAACCCTAAAACTTGTAACCGACTAGGACTATGCCCGGGACCTGCCTAAGTATATATAAAGGCCAGGAGGGCACGTCCTAGATCTCTCGACTCATACTTTCGCACACGCATCCACGCCAGATCGAATCTGCGCACCCTGTAACCTTCGGTTCCGCCGTAATCAAAGAGCAGACAAGCAGGAGTAGGGTTTTCCCTCCGGGGGCCTGAACCTGGGTAAATCTCGTGTCCCCTGGTTGCTTGTCTGTTAACCGTGCCACGATCTTCAGCATCCCCATCTTCTCCAAAACTCAAGTCCATAATAATGGGCATTGACGAGATTAAACCTCGTCACAACGACAACTGGTTCTAGGGTAACTCGAGTAAAAAGAACAAGCTTGTTCCTTTCTGTCTGGACATAGCAAAGTGGCTTTGCTACCTATTCCACTAGGAACTGCAGTTTTTTTAGTGCATCACATTCATGTATTTACCGTTCATGTGACTGTATTAATACTTTTGAAAAGTGTTTTATTTATTTGCGGCCCCGTTTGATATTTGGATAGGAGCAAAGCAAGAGCGCTGGTCGCCAGCCGATATGCACGCACAAAAAGATTACAAGAGAGAGTTAGATGCTAACCCACATGAGGTCCTCTGTCTGTTTAGCTAAGAAATAATAGATTTTTTCCATACGACTCCAATGAGCCGGGTTAATATTACCATCATATAACAAAATAGATGTCTTAAAAATAACAAAAAAACACTACCTAAAGATAGAAAATTAAGGTTCATCCAAACATAAAAACACAGGAGTATCAAAGCAAGCGCCCAAAATGAAAAGGGAAGACCTAGGACTTTCCACCACATAAATTTTCAGCTACCAACACGAAAGGACAAAATATGATCCAAACCCCATAAAACTTCAGATGATCTACTGTCATCATCCACCCTTCCTCCATCGATCCTTTGAGACGAAACTCGCATGGCCATCTCGTGGACTTGAGTCGCCATCTTTTGCAAACGATCAACACCCTCCACCAGCACATTCCTGTCCCGCTCATTTTATAGACCTGCCCAATATCGAATAAAAGTGCACATGTAACATATCAATCCCAAAGGGGAAGAAACTAGTTTTCCTTCAAAGCAATCACTATTTCTAGTTTTCCATAAGGCCCAACACAGAGCAACAACACAAATAATGTGAATATTGTATCCAAAAGGAAGGAACTGTCCAATCCACCAGAAATACTGAGTAAAACATGACGGATGAGAAGGGACCCCCAAACAAGACGCAATAGCACTCCACATATAGGTTGCAGCTAGACAGCTAAAGAACAAATGGTTAATCGTTTTCTCCCCTTGACAGAACTGACAAATATAACTCCCCACCCATTTCCTCCTCTTCATATGTCCTTAGTAGCAATAGTATTATGCCAAATCAGTCAGAGCCAAATTTTAATTTTTAGAGGCAAATGAGATTTCCACAAATGTCTAAAAGACCTATCCGGACCCACATCAGCAAGTTTGTTATATAAGGATTTGATAGAAAACACTCTAGATTTGGTGTACTTTCATTTAGGTATATCTTTTTCATTATTTAGGGAAATAGATGACAGCAGATTTCTCAAAGCCACCCACTGCGATGCCAACACAGGTGACAACCATCTTCTAAAGGTAAAGAACCAACCCAAATCTGACATTTCTCTAACAGTACCAATTTTCTGATTGCAAATGTCAAAAAGACCTGGGAACCTCTCACAAAGGGGGAGATCCCCAAGCCATTGATCATGTCAGAAGTCAGTTGCCCTACCATTTCCAATCTCCATCCTCCTCCCAGAGAGATATATATTTTTAAGTCTAGTTAAATCTTTCCAAGCTGCAGAATCCCCCCGTTTCACATTTAACCTCCAAATCCCATGAGTTATTTTATATTTTGCTCTAACAATTTTTTGCTAGAAACCATCCTCAAATTCCAACCTCCACCACCATTTACACAACAAACAAATATTAAACAATTTCAAAAAAATTATACCAAGCCCACCTTTTTTCCTTGGCCTACAAATCAAGGACCAATGAACCATATAATACTTCTTCTTATTATTAGCCTCTCCCAAAAAAAATATGGATGATCTTAGTAAAATCTTCCAGATTAGTACCCGTGACCAAATACATAGACATATGATAGATCAATAAGCTACTCAAAGAGGATTGAATAAGAGTGAGCCGCCCACCAATCGAAGAAGAATTACCAATCCACCCATCAAACATATTTTTAAGTTTGTCATAAAGAGGTCGCAAATCTGCCACATGAAGCCTGGTGCCACAAATAGGGCCCCCAAGATATTTTATCGGCCAAGAACTAAGCTGGTGTAACATCCCAGCATTTGAGCTTAGAAATAAGTTGAACCCAGATGTGTGCATTGCATTCATGCATCAGAAAATTCAAAGATTTTTCGCGCAAAATTAAAGAAGCTATAGGGGGATCGAGATCTCTCTTGCTCTGATGAAAACATCAGGGCAAGTGCGATGGATTTCGACATGACCTCTATTGTACTCTTGTGTTTGAGGGAAAGGAGATTCAAAATTGAATATTCAATTGATGAATCTGAATTCTAAAAGAATTTGAAATGGAATAACAAATGGAAACTAAATTGTAATGGAAAATAAAAGGTGAACTCTTATTTATAAACAAGGTAGAACCTTTTATTCAAAAATAAAAGATAGTGGAAATTTAAATAAAATGAAATGAGTAAATGAGTAATGTAATATGATATTACAATAATGACATAATAAACAAGAATTGATAAAGAATAATCTTATTTACATTACACATTATTATATTATCTTTATAATTATGAACCAAAGGGATAATAAGATAATGAAATAGAGAGGAATCATTTTATTACAATAATACAAACATTTCACTATTTTTATTAAGTTCCAAACAAATGAAGAATTACAATAATGAATAAAAGAATAAAAGTGCACTATTATAAAACAAATAAATATAAAAAATGAAATACATAAATAAAGAACTAAAAAGATTCTTATTACAAGCAGATATAAATATTACATTGTCTTTGCAAATGTATTATAAAATAAAAAGAAAATTAATATATTTTATTGAATAAAATAAACAATACAATATTCTTTACAAAAGAAGAATGAATAAATAAAAATAATTCCTTTATTACAATGCTTTACATTTCACAAAAGAAAAAGTAGGTTACAAAAGAATAAAGAAAAACTTAAAACTAAATTCATCTTCATTTTCTTCATCTTCTAAATCCTCTCTTTATATTCTTGATCCTGTTCCCTGCAAGCACAAACAACAAACAAAAGAAATGCAAAACAGGGGGTTATGGGGTTATGGTACTCTCAGGGTTTAGCAATGTAATGCATTTCTTTGCCTCATCATTGAGTAGTATTAAATAAGAGGGGCCAATGTGAAATCTGTTCTTATCTAGATTTTTGCCTCAGGCTTATGCATCATAGGCAGGGGCAAGTTTCACTAAATTAGTAAAAGATAAAAGTCAAAACAGTAATACCAATAAAAGATCTATCTTCACTTGATCTTATCCACAAGACAGAGCAAACAAGCTAGGAGCTTAGTCACTGCATGCTGGTGTGCTATCAAACATAGGAGCACATCAGGGGAAAATAAAAAGGAACCAGTCGTGGCAGTTCACTGCTGATAGCTACTTCTTACACCCAGTTCATTTCTTAGCACTAGAACACCCAAGCTTTAGACATGAACAACCACAGCCCAGTATCAGATCATCACTGATCTATCCAGACCTATATCATCAAGAACTAGCTCCAACAACACTAGTAAAAGCAGACCAGAAATCCACACCACAAGTATATGGTTGCTTAAAAAGCCACCTAAGAACTAGTGAGGATGAGTTTCATAGGGAAGGCAACAAACCAGGAGGAACTGGCTAGCAATTCATGGAAGAGCACCAGGACAAAGAAGGCTAGCTGATTAAGTACTGGTATCAGCATAGAAACATCAAGCTCAACATCAGGTTATTACCCCACACTAATATCATCAGTAGCATCTATTCTTACCAGTTCCATTAGAAAAGATTTTTGGGAGAGTTGATATTGTTCTCAGATAGGCATAAAAATGCTATGCTTGTCTCATCATAGAACTTCTAGGCATCAATAGTATTTCTCTATGTTGTTTCCAAATTAAATCCTTAGCATTTGCATCATAGGCCAGGTCTACAAATCAAGAACAAAAAAATTTGTTCTTATTTAAATCTTGTGCCTCAGCCTTGGCATCATTGGCTGGGTCAAGAATTTCCTCCACACAAATCAACCCTGAGTTATTTGGCTTCATACCAACATCATTAGCATGTTACCTAGTTTTTACTAGACTAACATATACCATAACTACTAAGCTACAGGGCACATTCCTAGCGGGTAACACCTCTATGCCTAGCAGCTTTAGATTGTCCCGAGCACAAACTCAAGTCCATTTTCTTAAATCCACAAATCATTTTCCTAAAAATAATTAGGAATCATTTAAAATGATTGTTGTCATATATGCAGTGTATTCATATTGGCCACTCAGTTACACTTACTAACCAAACAATCTTATCATCTTCCTAATAGAATCTTTAGGAATCAAAGTTGTATGTTATCTCACTGTCAGATTTGACAGAAAATAAATCATTCTCATAGAAGGGGTTTCTAGGAAATAATTCAAGCCACCATTGAACCATATATTCAGATCACCAATTATACCTCATATATGATCATAGCACAGCTAGATAACAGCAGCAAACAGTCCTGGATAGAGGAATGAACACATCCAGGAGGATTCCACCTTGGTGGATATCAAAGTCAACCAAAGCTACTAGCTAAAACCTCCTGCAATCTCAATAATACAAGCAACCAACACAACTAACCTGACTCTAGAATAAATTCTAGGAGGTTAGGAGGGGTCACTCTAACTATATCCTTCTCATATCCCCAAATTGATGATCATGGGATCATTTCATTATAAATTTTCTTTATAAACATAGGCTCAAGCATATGAATGCTTAAGTAAACCTCCAGCACTAAGATCAATAGTCTAATTAAAATACCACCAGCAGAGATCATATGCTATCATCTGTTCCAGCAAACCATGAAGCATAGCTACATATCAACAATGCACTAAACCAAGAATTAAGATAAACAATAGTACCAATAATTAACATATCCACTAACATATGCATGGATGACTAATTCGTCCAAACTGAAGCACAAGGCATTTAGTACTATCTCATGTATCCCAGGAAAATCCTAAGTATAGCAAGGACAACATCACTGAACCATCATCATCATATATCAACACTCCACATCATGTGTTGGCTCAAAAGAGACACCACACACCACTGAGCAGGGTCATCGGCTCGATGGCCGGTCACAGGAAAGAACTCACCGTGGGTGCCGAGCACCTGGAGCGTTGGCTTGATGAAGCCATGGAACAGATCTTGTCCAACACCATCACTGAATCAGAGAAAGCACCGGATGCAGGGGTTGCCCTGTCAGCACCCTCTCGCAAGCATCAGGAGAAGGGGACGACAGGGTTGCGCCTGCGCACCTTCCCACTGGCTTCACGTTGAGGAAGAGGAAGTCCAGGCCGACGAAGAGCACCACAGGACCACCGACACATGGCGACTGACGATACCCACGACTAGGGTTAGCCGGAACGGGGGTTCGTATGGGAGCTAAATAACATCAAGGAAGCGGGGATCATGGGAAGGATATTGGCGAGGCAGCGCCTACAAGCGTCGGTGGTGGGCGCCGGCGACGACAGCCAGAGAGGAGGCAGGCGGCGGCTCTGCCAGCGGAGAGGAGAGTGCAGGGAGTGAGAGAGGAGAAACCCGTGCGGGTATGCGTGTGTGAGTGGTGTGAGAGAGATAGGGGTAGGGTGGAAACGTCCCAACTAGATGGGCCTAAATGCGCCGAAAGGCCAGATGGTCTTATACACGAGGTTAAATTGAAAATAAAAAAATAGGTTGTTTAACCAATTACTAAATGACCAAACTACCCCTAAACATAATTTATACTCGATGGAAATATAGAAAAATCATAAAAATATATACAATACATCTAAATAATCACAACAACAAGATCTATCTAATAAAAAAATAAAACTATTTGTTTGAGCTAAATAAAATAAAACTAAATATTAAAGATACTAAAATCCTAAATGAAATTTCATAAAATAATGAAAAATCCTAAAATGAATAAAAATCATTTTTATGTATAAAAATAAATCTACTATTTTATAAAAATAATAACTTATTTTTTATAAATAAATTTTAAAGTAATATTCAAAGACAATTGATCCTTTATGGAATTTTATAAATATAAAAATATTACTTAAAAATAAAATAAAAATCATTTTCAAAGTCTTGAATAAATATATTGCACTAGAAAAATACTAAATATATTAGTAGAAAAGTTTTTAATATTTTAAAATAATAAATCCTTATCCATTATATATTTTTGAAAAATCTTTAAGAACATTCCTTAAGTAAGAAATAATTATATTTCTTCAGAAATATTAATACCCTAAAAATCAAATTACTAAAGTTGTAAACCAGAACTAAGGTTTATAATAAAACTTAAGTGTAAATTATTAACTTTATAATATATTTTGAAACCTTAAATAAATATTTAAAACCACAACCTTCAAAATAACTTTATAAGATTTCACTTAAATATAAAGTGAATAATTCCACACCTTAGTTATACTCATCATAAATTGAAAACTTAGGAATAATTTAAACATATTACACCTTAAGTTTACTTACCCTTTTAAAGTTAACTTTAGTCTCAAAAATCTTAAAACATTATGTCTAATAAACTACTTATGTTTTTATAGTTAACTTTGATCTATTTCAATTAAGACATAAAACATCTCAAGTCCAAACTAATCAATCAAACACCAAAAGGCATTGATCACATACTATTAACAATAAAGATTGTTTAAACCTTAAGAAGGAAATCTTTTCTTCAAATGTTATTCTTTTGCCACTTCAAAGAATAATCTCATAATAAATTCTTCAACTCTTAACAACTAAAACCAAGGACTCTTATCTTAGTCACCAAATGACAATTAAACATGATCACATTACTTTATAATTTACCTGTATATTTAGAATTATTATCACTTAAGTTCCTTATAAATGTCATTACTTATAAAGTAAAATTTGAAGATAAACCAACTCTTAAAAGAATCACCTAAATTCACTTCACTCAAATCATTGGGGATTCACTTTGGGAGTTTTACAAAATGCATATCATTACTTATGCATAACAGCATCTTGCTTCTTTAAACATTAGTCCTTACCAGACCAATGATGTTGATTTCAGATATTGGATCTTATATTATCTCGAAGACCGTGAGTGCATAATCTTGCAATCACAAAAGGCAAGTTCACACTTGCTCATGTCCTTCGATTATTTTCTGTAAAGTATTTTACAAATCCAGTGTTGTCATCACCTACATTTGAAAAAGGTCCGAAAACACTATTTTTATAATAATGTGATTATAGGTTATTTACCATGAGTTAATAACCTACTATGAAACATATTATCTAGGACTTAACAACCAATGTCGCCAGTGATTCTTGCGTCGTATATCACGCGTTAACCATGAGATTTGGAATGGGATAGGGAAGTCAGCTGTATCTTCTTCCTCTCGCATGTAGCCGACTGTGAAGGTCGTGGCTGTTATCACTCGTAGCATGCATATTAATTGGTAATTCGTAGAGGATATGCACCATATGGGTGGGAACCCTTAACGTCCCACGATAGTTCTGGCATCTAACGGTTTGTACAAACCATTGCCGTAATTCAATATGTGGGCATGGTGTACACCAAGGAGGCATGCGAGGTCGCGAAGGGGGCAGTGATTGGCTTGGATCATCTACTGGGCCCCACACCATAGGAAGTGTGGACGGGAAAGATCGTCTGGTTGTGCAACAAGGATTTTATCTCTCATGGGTAAAGTAACGCACCTCTGCAGAGTGTAAGAACTGTAATTTGTTACTCCCTGTTCCGGGAAGGAGCTGCGAACACGGCAGGAAAGTTCTGGTAAACCCGTGAAGGCTGACAGACATAGCTTTTCAGAATAAAATCAACCTTTGAAGAAATGTTTATAAAAACCTGCATTGCCTACGACCTATGGTCTATGGCTGTAGATATAGTGCATCAAACACTCCTTTTCTAGTGAACTTGCTGAGTACGCTCATACTCAAAGTAATTTTTTAACCCTTGCTAGGTTCTAAAGCCAGTACAGACAATGTCTACATCAAGTTATGCTCAGGAATCATCATCAAAAGCTAAAGTTCTTCAATGAAGTCAACATATGCATCAACTCAAGTGAAAACAAAGTTATTGATTAGATAGGAATACAATCTCTAGCCATAGAACCCATTTCTGTAGCGTATTGCAATAACAGCAATGCAAGCCCCAATAGTTTAGATACTAATCTTATTAGTATGATGGATTTGGAGTTCTTAATCTTTGATTCTTCTTGTAAGAAGTTTCTTTCTCTCTCTTTAACCTAGAGTGTTCTATGGATCTTGTGTAAAGAGTTGAATTGTAACCTATAGTCATGTCTTGGACCTGCTGTGTTTCTGTTGTACCACTCTGAGGGATGTAATACTAGTGAATGGTGTTTCATTGGTGTTATGTCAACGACTATAGTGTACTACATCATGCAATGGTATGTTGGGTCGCCTCAGCTGGCAGCCAAATAAATCAGCTTACCTTGGACCTTTTTCCCCATCATCTAATACCAGCATAAGTTCACTCTTATTAAAATTTATTTTCAAGCCTAACATTGCTTCAAACATATACAAAATTAGCTTAACATGTATCAATTGATCAATATCATCTTGAATTAGAAGCTATAGGGGTTCATGGCAAGGAAAACAAAATAATTCTACCGCATGAACACACACAAACCAATATCTAATCTACTAGATCAGTGCAACGAGTTGATAGAGTACTAACCCTCAAATATTCCAAAGCGGTTAACGAGATCGGATTCTCGTGGTTGATTTAGTCGTTCAGTTCACGATCTCAAGACGATCCTTCCGGCACCGTGTTCCGGCAGCGCTTCCGCAGTCGGTTACACGTTCGGTACTCAATGAAGACCTTCCTCTACCTTGTTCAAGCAGGCAGCAGAGGTTGTAGATATCTCCTCGCAATTCCAGCAGCACGACGACGTGGTCATGTAAGTAGAGGGGAAATCCCGCAGGGCTTCACCTACAGGCCCGTATGGCACGCATGTTCAGAATGTTCGACGGAACAGGGCCTCCAAAATTAGAGGGCCTCCAGATTTCATGCTTAAGTGTTACTTAGTACTCATTGCTAATGAAAGACTTAATTGGGTCCAATAAATACTGCCCTATTTCCACCACTTAGGAAATTGCCACAATTAACTCCACCGCTAGCAAGTGACGCACGCCTCCCCCTTCTCTCCTCGACTCCTCCCCATCTCTCTTCTCATTCTCTTTGTCATCAAGAACAAGCCAGGCCCCTGAGACGAGGCGACGAACGCTGTTCTTCAAGCTTCAATCGAAGTAGCGGATTTAATTTCTTCGCAATTTTCCTGTAATAGATCCTTTGATGCAATGAATAGAATCAAGATCCGTTGCAATCTCAACCCCAAGCCAGATCCTTTGGTGTTTTCTTCTCATTTCCTCATCTCTCTGCTCCAATGCTCTGCTTCTTATTTTGATCCCCTTGCTGTTTGTTGCCGCCCCTGCGATTTGGGTGCATCGATTCGAGTTGGAGGCTCGGACGGAGTGCTTGGTTGCTGAAAATTAGTCAAAGGTTGATTCAAGAGGAGGATGACTGGAGGCGCAACCGGACAAGCAGAACCACATCGACATGCACTGCTAAAATTAGTCAAAGGTTGTTTTATCCTATTTTGTTTCCATGTTCTATTTTTCATACATGATATTTGCCTCCTAGTTCCATATTTTGTAATGTCTTGGAGAATTTGGAAACACCCTTCGGGATATGAAGAAACATAAGCAAAACAGAGGATTGAAGAATTTACTCGATCTCAAAGGGGTGCTCTTCATAATTTTTTAGCAAAACAATCAAATGTTTCTTCTGAAAATCAGAGTGCATATGTTAGTACTGATGAGATCCATGGAGACAGTAGTAGAGTAGTTTTTCACTCTGAGTTCATTTTCCGATAAGATGTAATTGTTCTAAAAAAATTGTTCTATCAACCTGATAACAATATAACATAAAACCTTGTTTCTTCTAATTGACAATTGTTATGTCTAGGGCCTGAATTTTTTGTTTCGCACCGGGCCTTCGTTTTCCCAGGTACGGCCCTGTTCACCTAAGCCCGAGTGGGTATGGTGGGGTAGAAGAGGGACTCAGCGATCTAGGTTTAGAGGGCTGAGGGGTTTAGAGGTGGTGGCTGGAGGCTACGGTTAGCTAGGCGGCGGTTTAGAGGGGCGCTAGGCGGCGGTGACTTGAGAGGGAAAGGGGTCGGCGGCTAGGGTTTCAAGTGTTGGAATTATGCCCTAGAGGCAATAATAAATATGTTATTATTATAATTCTTGTTCATGATAAAGTTTATATTCCATGCTAGAATTGTATTAAGCGGAAACATTAATACTTGTGTGGTTTGTGAACAACACCGTGTCCCTAGTACACCTCTATGGACTAGCTCATTGATCAATGATGGTTAAGGTTTCCTAACCATAGACATGAGTTGTCAATTGATAATGAGATCATATCATTGGAGAATGATATGATGGACATACCCAAACTAAGCGAAGCAATTAGATCGTTTCATCGTGTTCATCTTTGCGAAGCTTTTCCTATGTCAAATATTGTATTCCTTAGACCATGAGATAATGCAACTCCACAGTAGGAAGAAATCTTTGAGGTCATCAAACGTCATCCTATGAGAGGGTGATCATAAAGGTGTCTCTCAGGTGATCGGAAAGTATCTGTTGGGTTGTATGTATCGAGATGGAATTTGTCCCTCCCAAGTCTGAGAGATATACTTCGGGCCCACTCGGTAATCGATATCAACACCGCTTGCAAGCATGTGGTTAAGGAGTTAATCACAAAGTGATATCGGATTACGGAACGAGTAAAGTACTTGCTGTGAACGAGATTGAACTAGGTATGACGGTACCGACGATCGAATCTCGGGCAAGTAAAATATCACGAGATGAAGGGAATATATATATGGGATTGATTGAATCCTGGCATCGTGGTTCATCCGATATGATCATCGATGAATGTGTGGGAGTCAATATGGGTGCCCAGACCCCGCTGTTGATTACTGGGATATAATCATGTCTGCATATTCTCGAACCCGCAGGGTCACACACTTAACGTATCTTGACGCTAGGATAGATTGGATAATTGGTTTATGAATTTTTTTTCGGAGTCTCGGATGGGATCCGGGATATCACGAGAGGTTCCGGAATGGTCCAGAGAATAAGATTCATATAAGGCAATGCAGTTTTTGGAGTTCGGAATTGTTCCGGGTTAATCGGTATTGTACCGGAAGCTTCTAGAACCTTCCGGAAGGGGACAAACGTGGCCCCACCTTCCGGTAGGGGCCATGGGCCTATGAGGGAGTGTCCTGGCCGCATTGGGCCAGGGGCACAAGGCCCCATAGGGCCCAGCCGATCCTAGGGAGTTTAAATCGTTTAAACTAGAGATAGGGTTTCTAGAAGAGGGGAGAGTCCATGCCCCCCACTCCTTATCCTTTGGGCTTGGGGGAGGGGCTAGGGCTGCGCCCCCCCTCTATATAAAGAGGGGTGGGGGCGCACCAACCCCCCACACCTCTCCTCCAAGCCGCCTTGCTAGCTTTCCTCTCTCCCTCCCGACTGTTTGTAGGCGAAGCCCTGCAGCAGAAATTCTCCACCATATACACCACGCCGTCGTGTTGTAGATCCAATCTATCTCTCCACCATACTTGCTGGTCTGAGGAAGGAGGAGACGTCGAGGTGCTGCACGTGTGCATCTCACGGAGGCACCGCCACTTGTGGTGCTAGATCGGATCGGATCACGAGGAGGAGAAGCGAGTACGACTACATCACCCACGCCCAGCGTTAACGAGCAGGCTTGAATCTTCAAGGGTATGAAGATCTAATCCAATCTCTCTCGTTGTTTGCATCTCCTAGATTAGATCTTGGCTTTCCTTCTGTTCGCTCCATAGAAAATTTTGATTTACTATGCCGCGAAACCCTTCAGTGGTATCAGAGCTAGATCTATGCGTAGATGTGTTTCACGAGTAGAACGCAACATGGTTGTTGCGGGCATTGATGTTTTCTGTTGCAAGCCTCTTGTTTGTGTTCTTCTTGTGACGCGGGATAGTGAGATTGAAGCGGTCCAGGCCAACCTTACGAGATGTCGTTCGCGAGACCGGCTCCGCACTTGACGTGTGGCTTGTTCCACACATGCGGCTGATGGATATCAGTTTCTCTCACTATAGTTGTCATGGGATTAATACCGGAGTTTGGCAACCATAATATCACCATTGTGGCTTTCCGTAGGTAAGAATCGTTCTTAGCATCTACTCCCATAAGCCACGTAAAACATGCAACAACAAAGTAGAGGCGTCTAACTTGTTTTTGCAGGGAGTGTTTTCTGTGATATGGTATGGCCCAAGATGTGATGTGTATATTGTATGCGATGATCATGTTTTGTAATGTTTCACGACTTGCATGTCGATGAGTACACAACCGGCAGGAGCCATATGGTTGTCTTTATAATTGTGTATGACCTGTAGTCAACTTCTTATACGCCATGTAATAGCTTTACTTTATCGCTAAGTAGTTAGCAATAGTTGTAGTTGCTATTCGTGGTGGAGGCAATCATGGTGGAGTGATGGAGATCATGCTTAACGCACAAGATGGAGATCATTGCCGAGGATTGGCTATACCATGTCACATAAAGTTATATGCATGTGATGTTTATCCCTTTATGTATCTTATTATGCTTAGATCGACGGTAGCATTATAAGATGATTCCTCACTTAAAGATCAAGATAAAACTGTGTTCTCCCAAGTATGCACCGCTCGAAAGTTCGTCGTGTCCAAGCATCACGTGATGATCGGGTGCTATAGACTCTACGCTCACATACAACGGGTGCAAGCCAGTTTTGCACACACAGAAATACTTGGGTCTAGCTTGACGAGCCTAGCATGTACAGACATGTCCTCGGAACACAAGAACCGAAAGGTTAAGCATGAGTCATATGAGTGATATGATCGACACTTTGTTGTCCACCATTGAAACCACATCTCTTCTCGTGATGATCGGATTAGGTGTGGTGAATTTGGATCGTGTTCACTAAACAACTTGAGGGATGTTGAATTTAGTGGGAGTTCATCTAGTAATTTGATTAAGTTGAACTATTTATCATGAACATAGTCTAAATTGTACTTGCAAATACTATAGATCACATGGCCAAATCCAACTTCAACTTCAACGTTTTTGCTGAGAAGGAAAAGCTTAGAAACAATGGGTCTAACTTCACCAATTGGTTCCGCAATCTAAGAATCATTCTATCTGGCGGACAAAAGGACTATGTCCTTGGTAAAGCGTTAGGTGACCCCCTGCTGCAATCGCTACCGATGAGAAAGTCATCTATCGATCAAGAAAGATGATTATGGTGTGATTAAGAGCACCATGTTGTTTGCTATGGAACCGGAACTTCAAAATCGTTTTGAAACCTATCCCGGGCCCTTTGAGATTCTCGAGGAGCTGAAAACCATGTTTCAGACTCAAGCCCGTTCTGAGAGATATGAGATCTCTGAGAAGTTCTTTAACTGCAAGATGGAGGAAGGGAGTTCCGTTAGTGAGCACGCCATAAAGATGTCGGGCTACACTCAACGCCTTGAGAAACTGGAATGCACGATTCCAGAGGAGCTCAAGATTGACAGGGTTCTGCAATCACTCCCTCCCAGCTACAAAAGTTTTGTAGTGACTCATAATCAGATTGGCTCCACTGATACGATCACCTTGCTCTTCGCAAAGCTGAAGGCTGCAGAGGTGGACATCAAGAAGGATAATCATGTGTTGATGGTCGACAAGCCCTCCTTTAAGAAAGGTAAGGGAGCAAAGAAGCCCTTCAAGAAGGGCGGCGGCAAGCGCAATGCTCCTGCTGAGAAGAAGCTCAAGTCTGGTCCTAATCCCGACATTGAGTGCTTCTATTGCAAGGACAAGGGTCACTGGAAGCGCAACTGTCCGAAGTACTTAGCGGACAAGAAGGCTGGCACCATCAAAGGTATATTTGATATACATGTTATTGATGTTTTCCTTACTAGCCCTCGTTGTAGTGCCTGGGTATTTGATACCGGTTCAGTTGCTAATATTTGTAACTCAAACAGGAGCTACGGAATAGACGACGCTTGCGAGGATGAGGTGACGATGCGTTGGCAACGGATCAAGAGTTGATGTGATGGCCGTCGACGCTCTCCTTAGTTTTACCTTCGGATTAGTTTTAAACCTTAATAAGTGTTATTATGTACTGCGTTGAGCATGAACATTATTTCTGGATCGTGTTTATTGCAAGACGGTTATTCATTTAAATCGGAGAATAATGGTTGTTCTATTTATATGAGTAACATCTTTTATGGTCATGCACCTCTTGTGAATGGTTTATTTCTTCTAAATCTCGAAAGGGATGAAACACACATCCATAACATTGAGGCTAAGAGATGCAAAGTAGATAGTGATAATACTACTTATTTGTGGCACTGTCGTCTAGGTCATATTGGTGTAAAGCGCATGAAGAAACTCCATTCTGATGGACTTTTGGAGTCTCTTGATTTTGAATGATTTGACACATGCGAACCATGCCTCATGGGCAAGATGATCAAAAAACCATTCTCCGGCATGATGGAGCGAGCAACGGACTTGTTGGAAATCATACATAACGATGTATGCGGACCAATGAGTATTTCGACGCGCGGTGGATATCGCTATTTTCTCACTTTTACCGATGACTTAAGTAGATATGGGTATATCTATTTAATGAAACATAAATCTGAAACATTTGAAAAGTTCAAGGAATTTCAGAATGAAGTGGAGAACCATCGTAACAGAAAGATTAAGTTTCTACGATCCGATCGTGGGGGCGAATATTTGAGTTATGATTTTCTCACGCATCTTAAAGCAAGTGGAATCGTTTCACAACTCACGCCACCCGGAACACCACAAATATAATGGTGTGTACGAGCACGGAATCGAACCCTATTAGATATGGTCCGATCAATGATGTCTCTTACTGATTTGCCGTTATCATTTTGGGGTTATGCATTAGAAACCGCTGCATTCACTTTAAATAGGGCTCCATCTAAATCCGTTGAGACGACACCATATGAACTGTGGTTTGGTGCTAAACCTAAGTTGTCGTTTCTTAAAGTTTGGGGATGCTGCTTACGTCAAGAAGTTGATGCGACAAGCTCGAACCCAAAGCGGAGAAATGCGTCTTCATAGGATACCCTAAGGAAACTATTGGGTATACCTTCTATCACGTAACCGAAGGCAAAGTGTTTGTCGAAGAACGGTTCCTTTCTTGAGAAGGAGTTTCTCTCGAAAGAAGTGAGTGGGAGGAAAGTAGAGATAGACGAGGTTATTGAACCTTCTCTTGAATTGGAGAGTAGCGCACACCTGAAATTGTTCCAGGTCACTTTGCACCAACAATAGAGGAAGCTAATGACAAGGATCATGAAGCTTCGGACGATGCTGCTACTGAACGTCGCAGGTCGACAAGGTCGCGTGCCCCTCCTGAGTGGTACGACAACCCTGTCTTGACTGTCTTACTAGTAGAAGACAGTGAACCTACGAACTATGAGGAAGCGATGATGAGCCCAGACTCTGAGAAATGGCTAGAAGCCATGAAATCCGAATTGGGATCCATGAGCGAAAACCAAGTATGGACTTTGGTGGACCCTCCTAGCGACCGAAAGGCCGTTGAGTGCAAATGGATATTCAAGAAGAAAACGGACGCGGATGGTAATGTTACCGTCTATAAAGCACGGCTTGTCGCAAAAGGTTTTCAACAAGTTCAAGGTGTTGACTACGATGAGACTTTCTCTCCCGTAGCGATGTTTAAGTCCATTCGGATTTTATTAGCAATTGTTGCGTTTCATGATTATGAAATATGGCAGATGAATGTCAAGATCGCTTTCCTCAATGGGAACATTGATGAAGAGTTGTATATGATGCAACCCGAAGGTTTTGTCGATCCTAAGGATGCTAGTAAAGTATGCAAACTTGACGTTCCATTTATGGACTGAAGCAAGCATCTCGGAGTTGGAACCTTCGTTTTGATCAAGTGATCAAGAGGTTTGGATTTGTTCCAAATTGCTGAAGCTTGTATCTACAAGAAAGTGAGGGAGCTCGGTGGCGTTTCAGATCAGTATGTGGATGACATATTGATTATCGGAAATGACATCAACATGCTTAACGATGTGAAGAGTTATTTGAACAAGTGTTTTTCAATGAAAGACCTAGGTGAAGCTGCTTATATATTGGGCATCAAAATCTATAGAGATAGACAAAGACGCCTGATAGCTTTAAGCCAGAGTACATACCTAGACAAAGTTCTGAAAAGGTTCAGAATGGATAAGGCAAAGAAAGGTTCAGTGCCTATGTTGTCAGGTAAGATATTGAGCAAGGCTCAGTGTCCAGCTACGGTAAATGATAGGAAGCTATGAGCAAAGTGCCTTATGCCTCGCCATAGGTTCCATCATGTATGCCATGTGTACTAGACCGGATGTGTCCAATGCTCTTAGTTTGACGAGCAGATATCAAAGTGATCCAGAGTGGAACCTTTGGACAGCCGTGATGAACATCCTAAAGTACCTAAATAGAACTAAAGAAATGTTCTTAGTCTATGGGGTGATGAACAGCTTGTCGTAAAGGTTACGTCGATGCTAGTTTCGACACCGACAAGGATGATTCCAAATCTCGCACGGATACGTTTATATTTTGAATGGAGGAGCTGTGAGTCGGAGAAGTCGCAAGCAAAGCGTGATCGCGATCTACAAAGGGAAGCGGAATACATGGCCGCATGAAGCGTCAAGTGAAGGAGTTTGGATCGAAACTTCATCACTGAGCTTGGCGTGGTTCCAAGTGCATTGGACCCACTGGAGATATTGTGTGACAAAACTGGCGCCATAGCACTCGCTAAGGAACCAAGATATCATCCAAAGACCAAGCATATCAACCGCAAGTTTCATATAATCCGAGATTATATAGCGATGGAGATCGAAGATTAGCAAGTACATACGGATCCGAATGTCGCAGATCCATTGACTAAACCTCTTCCACGTAAAACATGATCAACACCTCGGCCATGGGTGTGAGATTGTTGCGATGTAAACTAGATTATTGACTCTAGTGCAAGTGGGAGACTGTTGGAATTATGCCCTAGAGGCAATAATAAAGATGTTATTATTATAATTCTTGTTCATGATAAAGTTTATATTCCATGCTAGAATTGTATTAAGCGGAAACATTAATACTTGTGTGGTTTGTGAACAACACCGTGTCCCTAGTACGCCTCTATGGACTAGCTCATTGATCAATGATGGTTAAGGTTTCCTAACCATAGACATGAGTTGTCAATTCATAATGAGATCATATCATTGGAGAATGATATGATGGACATACCCAAACTAAGCGAAGCAATTAGATCGTGTTCATCTTTGCGAAGCTTTTCCTATGTCAAATATTGTATTCCTTAGACCATGAGATAATGCAACTCCCTGGTACCGGAAGAAAGCTTTGAGGTCATCAAACGTCATCCTATGAGAGGGTGATCATAAAGGTGTCTCTCAGGTGATCGGAAAGTATCTGTTGGGTTGTATGTATCGAGATGGAATTTGTCCCTCCCAAGTCGGAGAGATATACTTCGGGCCTACTCGGTAATCGATATCAACACCGCTTGCAAGCATGTGGTTAAGGAGTTAATCACAAAGTGATATCGGATTACGAACGAGTAAAGTACTTGCGGTGAACGAGATTGAACTAGGTATGACGCATCGACGATCGAATCTCGCAAGTAAAATATCGCGAGACGAAGGGAATATATATATGGGATTGATTGAATCCGGCATCGTGGTTCATCCGATATGATCATCGATGAATGTGGGAGTCAATATGGGTGCCTGCACCCCTGTTGATTATTGATAGAAGATCATGTACGCATATTCTCGAACCCGCAGGTCACACACTTAACGTATCTCGACGCTAGGATAGATTGGATAATTGGTTTATGAATTTTGTTCGAGTCTCGGATGGCATCCGGATATCACGAGAGGTTAGGAATGGTCCGAGAATAAGATTCATATAAGGCAATGTAGTTTTTGGAGTTGAATTGTTAGGGTTAATCGGTATTGTACCTAAGCTTCTAGAACCTTCGGAAGGGGACCAACGTGGCCCCACCTTCCGGGAGGGGCATGGGCCTATGAGGGAGTGTCCTGGCCACATTGGGCCAGGCACAAGGCCCCATAGGGCCCAGCCGATCCTAGGGAGTTTAAATCGTTTAAACTAGAGATAGGGTTTCTAGAAGAGGAGAGTCCATGCCCCCACCTCATCCTTTGGGCTTGGGAGGGGCTAGGCTGCGCCTCTATATAAAGAGGGGGTGGCGCACCAACCCCCACACCTCTCCTCCAAACCCTAGCCGCCTTGCTAGCTTTCCTCTCTCCTCCCGATGCTTGTAGGCGAAGCCTGCAGTGAAATTCTCCACCATATACACCACGCCGTGTTGTAGATCCAATCTATCTCTCCACCATACTTGCTGGTCCGAGGAAGGAGGAGACGCCGAGGTGCTGCACGTGTGCATCTCACGAGGCACCGCCACTTGTGGTGCTAGATCGGATCGGATCACGAGGAGGAGAAGCGAGACTACATCACCCACGTTTCGAGCGTTCTCACTCGCGAATCTTCAAGGGTATGAAGATCTAATCCAATCTCTCTCGTTGTTTGCATCTCCTAGATTAGATCTTGGCTTTCCTTCTGTTCGCTCCGTAGAAAATTTTGATTTACTATGCCGCGAAACCCTTCATCAAGTAGGGGGGCAAGGGGGCGCCCCTCCCCTCTATTTATGAGAGGGAGAGGCGGTTTGGGGGGAGAGGAGTCCTCCCCCAACTCCTCCTTGTGGCCGGCAGCATGGGAGGGAGGGAATCCTTCCCTAAGGGCTCATTTGGTTGCTAGGGGTATAAAACCCTGGGTACTAAACCCCTCGGAGAGGACTTCCTTGTGCACATGGGATCCACGTCCACCTTGGGGAAGATCTCCCGGCATGGGAAAAACCCTCGCTGCCATTTGGTCACAAGGGAAACGGAAGGGAACTTGACAATAAATTAAGAAATAGATCATAATACTAGAAAGTTATCACATCTTACTCTGTATTTTCACACATACCATATAATTTCAAATAAAAATGATTCCGAATTATTTGCAAAATTCCAAAAAAATAAAGTAATTCAGAAATTTCAGGAAACTAAAATACATAAAAGGTAAGAAATTAACAAAATATTATCTGAAAACATGCATACAATATATCATACATGTAATTACGCTGTCATACAGATAGCATAGCATCAAGGATAAAACTGGCTATTTACATTTCAAAATTGGAAATACTAATTACAACTCAAAGTCCAGCAAGTTAAAGTATTTGACCCATGGCGAATTACTGTTGCTAAACTGCCGTTGGAACATCGTCACTCTACTTGAACTCACACCGTCAATTCCTATGAAGAGTTTTGTCTGCTTGCTTTAAACAACCTGCAAATCAAAAGGTATTGACAATATAATGACTCTACTGTATAGAAAAATAAAAGAAAATGTATACATATAGAACAGATTCATATGTGTATTAGCAACAATTCGGCATCATTACCAAGCAATCAGCACTCCCATGTCCCAATGAAACAACATTGTTTAAGAGACATGATTCCACTATTTATATTGGCATTTACCAAACTTACCCTACCAATAAAATATGCTGAGAGAAGAAAGCAAACCTGACCAAAAAGTATCTCAGCATGATCAGCTCAGAAGAACAAGAACATAACTGCATGTACCAACTAGAATTATGGTTAGAAGTCACTCATGTGCATAAGTATAAGCCATATGGGTACTCATATGCATTGCAATGGGAAGCACAACATTTTTTTTCAATAAAGGACACTTACTTAAAAGGTTTAAGTATTACATGGGAATTGCAATGGGAAGCACGACATAGTATCAAAAATGAGTTATCCAATTGACAAACACAAAATTATTAAAAGGAATTGAATTACACTTCATGGTATAAGCAAAAGGGACACATACAAGTAGCATGATAAAGTACATGGGTTGTTCGCACTGCCAACAACAGGTCACCAATTTTGTTAGCTTAGTTCTTCTAATAGTGAATCATGCATTGAAGAGAAAATCAATAAGGTTAACACGGGAAAAACTTGAGCTGGACCTAAGAATTTGTTTTCAATTTAGAAAATACCTGCAAGAAACTGGAAGTTGTGAGCTGAGTGCAGAGTGGCATAAGCTTATTTGCAGAAAAATATTAAAGATGATGCACATTACTCTGAGACAAAAACACACAAGGTGTTGCACACTATTTCCAAGAGAAGTCCGTGGAGATGCTACACACATTATTTCCAGAAAAATCAACATGAAATGCTATTAGTTTTTACATCAGTCTAACACTCGTACTCTATGCTAATTTAGGCAATCTTGCAGAAAACTTGTACCTAAAAACAATTCTCAATTGTTTCAGTGATATAAAACCCGATGTATCAGCAAGAAAGTATATACACGTGCAAAACTACATAAGAAATTCAGTTGGATTACAAGAAGAATTCCTACTAGAGATCAACCGTGAATGAAACTTGAACATGAATTGCCTCCCGCTGTACCCTCCCACACGGCCAGCAGCTGCCACCTCTGCTCCTTCGTCAGAATGTGAACCCTAGTAGCCCAGACCTGAGGGAATTTCAGAAAAATCACGGGAGGCTCACCCTGTGGGACGTTGGCGGGGAGGAGTCGAGGTCAGCCTAGGAGGGCGTTTGCTGGCGGTGACGAGGCCGGTTCGGAGGTTCTTGGCGTCGTTGATCTTGCGGGCGCGGACGGGAGCTGGCAGAGGCGGACGAGGACGGTGGGATCTGGCTGGATACTATGCGGGAGGACGGCGAGGGACCGCGCGGGACGGAGGAGGCGGAGGGTCAACGGCGGGACTGGAGGCGGCAGCCTACTGCGGGATGGTGGCGCCAGCGAGTCGAACCTAGCGTCGCTCGTCACCCTGTCGCGCGCGGATTTCCTCCCCGACCTCCTGACTAGTGGCGAGATATCCCGGGGAAGGGCGTGGAGAGGCCCGATTTTCCTTCCCTCATGGAAAACCAAATGATCAGGTGGGCTCACCCAGGGGATATCCAGCCCGCGGTTTACTCGGCCGGGGAAAACGCGCGGATCCGCTCGAGATCCCTCGCATCCAAACGAGCCCTAAGTGGGATTCCCTTCCTCCCTCCACTAGGCAACCATGTTGGGATTTGACTTTTTCAAATTGGCGTTTGACTTTCAAACTAGAGTTTGATTTATCTATTCCCATTGCCCAGCCAAGTGACCTAGGACATGATGCAACCATTCCACTTTGGTATGACACATCCATGTACCCTTCCCACTCCGGATCGGTGAACCTTCTAGACCCTTCTAGAACATTTCGGTGAAAACACCGAAACCATTCCCGAACTCTGGAATTGGACTTTCCTTATATGAATCTTACTCTCCGAACCATTCTGGATCTCCTTGTGATGTCCTGGATCCAATCCGAGACTCTGAACAACATTCAGTCTCTTACTCACATTCCATATCGACTAAACAACATCGAATCCTTAAGTGTGTCTCCCTACGGTTCGTGAATTATGCAGACATGATTGAGACTCTTCTCCAATCAATAACCAATAGAGGAATATGGAAATTCATATGGCTTCCACATATTTCTACGATTACTTCATGATCGAATGAACCATTTACATACGATACCAATTCCCCTTTGTCTCACGATACTTTACTTATCCGAGGTTTGATCGTCGGTATCTCTGCATACCTAGTTCAACCTCGTTACCAATAAGTACTCTTTACTCGTTCCTATGATATGTGATCCATTGTGAGCCATTCACATGCTTGCAAGCCAATTGGATAATATTCCACTGAGAGGCCTAGAGTATATCTATCCGTCATATGGATGGATAAATCTCACTATTGATCCATGTGACTCAACACATACTTTCCGAATACTCAAGGCCACCTTTATAACCATCCAGATACGAAGTGGTGTTTGATGTCATCAAGGTATCCATCCGGTGATGGTGATTAACATGATCTCATGGTCGAAGGATTTAGGTTACTATGTATCTGAAAGCTTATAGCAAACGAACTATTGAAATGACTTGATCTTATGCTATGCATAACTATAGGAGTATGTCCACATCATTCTCCTAATGATATGACCTTGTTATTAATAACATCCAATGTTCATGATCAGGAAACCATGATCATCAATTAATCAACAAGCTAGTATTACAAAGAGGCTTTACTAGGGACTCTTACATGTTTACAAATCACACAGTATTAATATTTACGGTTAATATAATTATAGCATGAATATAAACATTTATCATAAACACAAAGATATAATAATAACTATTTTTATTATTTTCTCTTGGGCATATCTCTAATAGAAGCACGGTGTCATCAGCGTACTGTAAAATAGCCACACCTTTGTCAATTAAATGAGATATTAAACCAGTTAACCTGCCAACATTTTGTGCCTGAAAAATCATCGTAGCCAGACCCTCAACAGCCAAATTAAAAAGGAAGGGAGAGAAAGATCTGGAGCTATCTCTGGAGCATAGGTTGAGTTGGGAAAATGGGCACCTAATAACACATCTTCACAGACCAATAACTACAAGATCACCCCTTTTATTCTAGGGTGACGGAGCACACCAAGCTAAAGAGAAACATAAGGAAATAGTTGGAGCATAGAGGAGTGGAGTGACATGGGCAGCTAAAAGCACGGAGTAAAAGAAATCAAAGCAAGGAAATTGCTATAAAACCACTAGGTGGTTGGATATAAGTATTTATTTTGAGACCCCTCTGAACAATTTGCTTGTTTCCGAATCTAGCGTAGTCGGGTAGCTAAATTAATTCAATTCCCTATATAGGAGTTTGTTCTCATTCTACTGCAATAGTTGTATCGGAATGATGATTACCTTAAGCAGGTAAAGGTATAAATAGAAAGAAAGGATTTTGATAAAATATAAAAGAGCTTTCTTTCCAAATAAAGATGCTAATTTAATTAATATCATGAAATGAAATGAAATTATGCTTTAGTAAGTGAATGATAAATGACTACAAGTTAGGCCATCCTCGGTCAAAAGATAAAAGGTGCGGGAAAGCAAGCGAACAATCGAGTCTTTACTCCTAAGTACTAATTAGATGGGGTGTCTGCCTATTAGTTAGCTAACTTGACTAGAGGATTTCTTCCAGCTAGAGCTACTACTTCCAATTCCCGATAATCGATTAGATTGCACCAAGTATAGATATTAGTAGCTGATGTCGGTATCAATGGTAAGATGTTGATCAAAGAGGAAGGCCCAACAGGGGCATAGGCATCGATTGTATCCGCCTTTCCCCCATTTCTAGTCCAAATTTGGGTTGGATTTGCGGTGGACACCAACAACACATTTGCGCCTATCCTCCCTGGTACTCGCGGGGTCCACGCGTTGGCGACCAAGGGAGAGGAACCGACGGGGTCCACCTACCTCCCCTGGTCGTTTTTAATGGGACCCTCATCCACATATATATCTGTGGCCACTCCTAGTCCCCACTAGAAGCTTCCCTGGTACCCCACACATAGAAACCCTAAACCCTAGCTTCCAGGACCACAATGGCGAAGGGCAAGGGATAGTTAGGCTCTGTTCACGGTGACCACTAGGCGGGGTCCTCCGGTAATGGACGCTATCGTTTCTTCTGTGCGTCTCCCTTTGTGGCGCCAAGGCCACCCTCCACCTCCCACGCCGCGCTCCGAGCGGCGAGTCTATGACGAGGTTGAAACCGCACACCAATTCATGGCCTTGGGCAAGCCACTATCATGGTCATATGTCTACCTATCCCACGACTGACATATGAACCGGACGCACATGCTAGTATCTGCCATTCGGACGAGCGTCCCTCTCGTCGCTGTGAGATTCTCCGGCATCTGGCCTTCCTCCCACCGGATCTGTTATGGGACCCCACATACGTCGTCGATTCACCATTGTGGAAATGGTGGTTCGACGCTGAGCATGACGCTTAGCGACAATCCGTTGAGGCCGACCTAGAGATCCTCAATGAAAAGGACGAGGACTACGGGGAGTATGATGAGATAGAGAAGAAGCGAGAGGAGCAGGAGTAGGCGGGGTACACATTCCCCACCCAGAGTGTGGCCGGCCATATTGGTCACACTAGCGCGGCGCAGAGACCCTTTTTTGGACCCAATGTCGTTACTGCCACTCTACGGTGGGCCTCATCAAGGACATGCTGAAGGAGCCACTGAAGTATTCCGAGACGATGGAGGACTATAGAGGAGGAGTCCAGGCCTCCAAGCTCGAAGAGCTCACCAAGTGGGCTAGTCTGGATGAGGATATCCATGAGTTGGTGATGCTGGCGGCGTCACCACGGCTCCTGCTACACCACTTCTGCCTCCACTGCCGACTGCCACCACCGCAAATCTTCGTTTGCATCGATGATTAGGGCCTCCACTGTCGCCAGCCACCAGCTCCAGTGCCCTGCTACCTATCTAGCACACCCTACGTTTTTTATTGTTATGTTTTTTTTCGACTGCCTTTTTAATCCATATATGTAAATTAAGTTTAGTTTGTGTTTTAATTTTGTGTGTTTTTGGCGGGCCGCCGTTGGTGCACGGCCACCCCCAAACCGACGAAGCCCTGAAAAACTGACCAGATCATACGTTTTTGGTGACCGCGAACACCATTGAAGTTGCCCTTGATGAAATTCTCCATGGTGGTAAATATTCACTAAAAATTAGCCCCCTTAGCCATATTATTTCACATTCATGTACTACTCTCTCCGTCTTAAATTGGACTATGAGAAAGCTTATGACCGAGTTAATAGAGAGTTTTTGCTCAAAATGCTAGCTGCTAGGGGCTTTAGCCCCAAGTGGCCGAGGATCCTCAAGTCTTTGTTGGATTTTGGATCAGTCGGAGTTAGAATTAATGATGAGAATAGTGACTTTTTTGTTACTGGGCGTGGTGTTAGGTAAGGGGATTCTATATCCCCTTGCTTTTTAACTATATGGCTGATGTTTTCACACAAAATGTTAGTAAGAGCAGCTAATTGTGGTTAAATTATGGGTTTATTGAGGGGTATAAATCAAACAGGTTTCATCAGTATGCAATATGCTGATGACACGTTGCTGTTTTTAGAAGAAGATTTGAGCTCTGCTATTAATTTGAAATGGGTTTTATCATGTTTTGAGTTAATGTCTAGTATCCGTACTAAATTAATAAATGTGATCTCATCCCTATTAATGTGGATGAGTCCATTGCTCAGAACTTTGCTCAAACTTTGAGCTGTAAGTTGGAGCAATTCCATATGTAGTATCTGGGGTGCCTCTATATTACACTAAACTTAGAAGGGAAGATTTATAGCCAATTATTAATAAGTCCTTGAAAAGGGCATCTGGTTGGAGAAGAAAACTCTTGAACCATGTTGTTGTTGGAATTATGCCCTAGAGGCAATAATAAAGATGTTATTATTATAATTCTTGTTCATGATAAAGTTTATATTCCATGCTAGAATTGTATTAAGCGGAAACTTTAATACTTGTGTGGTTTGTGAACAACACCGTGTCCCTAGTACGCCTCTATGGACTAGCTCATTGATCAATGATGGTTAAGGTTTCCTAACCATAGACATGAGTTGTCAATTGATAATGAGATCATATCATTGGAGAATGATATGATGGACAGACCCAAACTAAGCAAAGCAATTAGATCGTTTCATCGTGTTCATCTTTGCGAAGCTTTTCCTATGTCAAATATTGTATTCCTTAGACCATGAGATAATACAACTCCCTGGTATCGGAAGAAAGCTTTGAGGTCATCAAACGTCATCCTATGAGAGGGTGATCATAAAGGTGTCTCTCAGGTGATCGGAAAGTATCTGTTGGGTTGTATGTATCGAGATGGGATTTGTCCCTCCCAAGTCGGAGAGATATACTTCAGGCCCACTCGGTAATCGATATCAACACCGCTTGCAAGCATGTGGTTAAGGAGTTAATCACAAAGTGATATCGGATTACGAACGAGTAAAGTACTTGCTGTGAACGAGATTGAACTAGGTATGACGGTACCGACGATCGAATCTCGGGCAAGTAAAATATCGCGAGACGAAGGGAATATATATATGGGATTGATTGAATCCTGGCATCGTGGTTCATCCGATATGATCATCGATGAATGTGGAGTCAATATGCGTGCCTGCACATTGTTGATTATTGATAGAAGATCATGTACGCATATTCTCGAACCGAGGTCACACACTTAACGTGTCTTGACGCTAGGATAGATTGGATAATTGGTTTATGAATTTTTGTTCGGAGTCTCGGATGGGATCCGGGACATCACGAGAGGTTCCGGAATGGTCCGGAGAATAAGATTCATATAAGGCAGTGCAGTTTTTGAAGTTCGGAATTGTTCCGGGTTAATCGGTATTGTACCGGAAGCTTCTAGAACCTTCCGGAAGGGGACCAACGTGGCCCCACCTTTCGGGAGGGGGCATGGGCCTATGAGGGAGTGTCCTGGCCGCATTGGGCCAGGGGCAAAAGGCCCCATAGGGCCCAGCCGATCCTAGAGAGTTTAAATCGTTTAAACTAGAGATAGGGTTTCTAGAAGAGGGGAGAGTCCATGCCCCCCACTCCTTATCCTTTGGGCTTGGGGGAGGGTCTAGGGCTGCGCCCCCCCTCTATAAAAAGAGGGGGGGGGGGCGCACCAACCACACACCTCTCCTCCAAACCCTAGCCGCCTTGCTAGCTTTCCTCTCTCCCTCCCGACTGTTTGTAGGCGAAGCCCTGCTGCAGAAATTCTCCACCATATACACCACGCCGTCGTGTTGTAGATCCAATCTATCTCTCCACCATACTTGCTGGTCCGAGGAAGGAGGAGACGTCGAGGTGCTGCACGTGTGCATCTCACGGAGGCACCGCCACTTGTGGTGCTAGATCGGACCGGATCGCGAGGAGGAGAAGCGAGTACGACTACATCACCCACGCCCGACGAACGTTCATTGTGCGAATCTTCAAGGGTATGAAGATCTAATCCAATCTCTCTTGTTGATTGCATCTCCTAGATTAGATCTTGGCTTTCCCTCTGTTCGCATCCGTAGAAAATTTTGATTTACTATGCCGCGAAACCCTTCAGTTGCCAAGCTGGAATTGGTTAGGAGTGTTCTTGCTAGTATCCCACTATACTTGCTAAGTGTTATTAAGTTTCCTAAATGGGCTATAACCCTAATTAACTCCCAGCTGGCTCATTTCCTATGGGATGATTATGAGGGGCATCACCATTATCACTTAGCTAAGTGGGGACTGGTGTCTTAAAAAAAAGGAGTTCGGTGGTTTCGGGGTGCTAGATTTAGCTGCCATGAACCTGTGCCTATTAGCCTCCTGGATTAAGAGATACCAGTTAGATGATAAAAATCTGTGGAAGCAAATTGTTACTCATAAGTATGACCTCTCGCATAAAAGTATTTTCTCCTGCTCTCCTAGTGGGGCCTCCCCTTTTCGGAAAAGGGTTTTGTGGGCTGCTAGGGCCGCAAAAATGGGGTACCAATGGAGAGTGGGGAATGGAAAAAGGTTAAATTCTTGGAGGATCAATGGTTTTGGACTTGCACCTTGGCCATCCAATTCTAGGATTTATATGTTATTAGTAACGAGCAGAATTGTTGTGTGAAGGAAATTTGGGATGGTGAAACTTTAGAGTTGTCCTTTAACAAATGCTTCGATCATAAACTAATGATCTAGTGGCTTGACTTGTGCAGATTGTGCAATCTTTGCAGCTTAGTGCAGCAGGAGGACACAATGTTGTGGAAGTTTGACCCCTGGGGTTTACAGTGTAAAATACTTTTATGCTATAATTAACTTTTGAGGTATTTTGCCTGTGCATGTGCATGATGTGTGGAATATTAAGGGCATCTTCACCGGGCCGACCCATACGGTCACCCCAAACGGTCCGTTTCTGTCCATTTGGGTCGGGCCCCGGTCAATTTGGGTAGGGGGTCCGGCCTGTCCGGCCAGCCGCGTCTAGCGACGCGACCCATTTGTCCGCGCTGGGCGAGGCAACTTTTTTTCCAGATATAAACACAAACAACTCGCGTGAAAACTGGCAAAGTTTGTAATTAATTTACATTCAAAATATAAAAAACATAATTTAAACTATTCCTAGCCCTAGCTGTCGATCTTCGCGCGCTGACGCCGCCTCGTCCATCTATGGGTCGAGGTCTCAGCCACCGAGCAGCGGCGGTGGAGGAACTTGGGTGTTCGTCTCAGCCACCATGCGGGTGAGCGCGAGGGCCTCCTCCTGCTCGCTGGCCGCAATGGCCTGCTCGGCGAAGGCATCGTCGTTGTAGTCCCGCGCTAGTACCTTGCGGTACTCTGGGGGAAGGTTGGCGGTGACGTCGTCCACCGCCTCCTGCTTGACGATGATGTCGTCGTTGCCACCCTCATCGTTTCCGTACTCGCTTCCGAGCTTGGAATCAGAGTGGTTGATGGCACCCTCCTCATCCGAGTTGATGTCGGGGATGGGGTAGACCTCCCCCGGCTGCAGGTCATGGCGGATGGTGGTGGCACGGGCAACTTGTGCTCCTAGTCGAGCCACTTCTTCTAGTAGGCCTCGCTCTGGTAGGCAGGGTCCCACCGTAGGGCCGGCGGGAGGCCCCTGATTCGGTGGCAAATCTCCTCCTCCAGCCCTTTTCCCTCCTTGGGCAAGGGCGGCACTGGGACAAGGTCCCGGTTGAGGTGCCAACCGGTGGGGAGGGACATGTCGTTGTGCTGGATGCGCCGTCCCTCCCTCCAGCGGCGCTCGCACTCCGCGATGCGGAAGTACTGGCTATCGCGGCGCTCTCCCTCGGGCCGCGGTGGCGGGCGAGCCTCCACGTGGTGGCCCCGGAAATCCTCCGGCCGCGACGGAGGCAGCAGGGACGTGCCGCGGAGGAAGGCCGTCATCCGGACAGAGCGCTAGCTGCTAGAGCCAGACGCCTCGTGGTCGTTCTTGCCCCTCCCCTTCTTCAGCCATGACGGCGTCTTCATCGTTCGCGGTGGTGGTGGTGGCGGCGGCTAGGGTTTGCGATAGCGAGAGGTGAGGAGTGCGGCACCGACGGGCGTAGGGTTAAATAGCCCCTTCGCCTGCAAACAGGCGCAGCTTCACGCTCCTTCGCCACCAATGCCGGTGCGAGAACGCAGACGACGCCCAGTGGGTCAGCGTGCCATCGCGTCGCCATTGATGGAGCAGGCTGCCGCCGGTCAGCCTTCCGTGTAGCGTCTCTGAATCGCTGTCGCGGTTGCGTCTGAGTCGGTGCCGCTGACCGCGTCTGAAATCAATGCCATGTGTGGCTGGCGGGTGGGCCAGTGGCACGCGCGGACACGACGTCCGTGTTGTCCGCACGCGTTCGGGCCGACACAACCGAGCCCTAGATTAGATGCACGGATGGGTTTGGCCGAACGTGTTTCGACAGATGGGGCGCCCCGTTGGGGCGCCGTGCACGCCCTGCGCGTACGCGCGGACAATTTCGCGCACGCGCAGAACGTTTGGGTCGGCCCGGTGGAGATGCCCTAAGGTTCCACCTAAGATTTATTCTTTTTTATGGTTAATTGCACATAATAGGATTCTCACTAGAGACAACTTAGTTAAGAGACAACATGTAGATGACATGACCCTAAATAGGCTATAACCCTAATTAACTCCCAACTGGCTCATTGCCTATGGGATGATTATGAGAGGCGTCACCATTATCACTTAGCTAATTGGGGACTGGTGTCTCAAAAAAAGGAGTTTGGTGGTTTAGGGGTGCTAGATTTAGCTGCCATGAACCTGTGCCTATTAGCCTCCTAGATTAAGAGATACCAGTTAGATGATAAAATCTGTGGAAGCAGATTGTTACTCATAAGTATGACCTTTCCCATAAAAGTATTTTCTCCTGCTCTGTTGTTGGGGCCTCCCCTTTTTGGAAAGGGCTTTTGTGGGCTGCTAGGGCCGCAGAAATGGGGTACCAATGGAGAGTGGGGAATGGAAAAAAGGTTAAATTCTGGGAGGATCAATGGTTTGGGACTTGCATCTTGGCCATCCAATTCTGGAATTTATATGTTATTAGTAACGAGCAGAATTGTTGTGTGGAGGAAATTTGGGATGGTGAAACTTTAGAGTTGTCCTTTAGGAGATGCTTCGAGCATAAATTAATAATTCAGTGGCTTGAGCTTGTGCAGATTGTGCAATATTTGCGGCTTACTGCAGAGGAGGACACAATGCTGTGGAAGTTTGACCCCTGTGGGGTTTACAGTGTAAAATCCTTTTATGCTATAATTAACTTTCGAGGTATTTTGCCTGTGCATGCGCATGATGTGTGGAATATTAAGGTTCCACCTAGATTCATTCCTTTTTATGGTTAATTGTAGGATTCTCACTAGAGACAACTTAGTTAAGAGACAACATGTAGATGACCCGACCTGTGTTTTCTACAATGAGCTTGAAACCTCTAACGACTTATTCTTTGAGTGTGTGGTTGCTCGAGCCTTGTGGGTAGAAATCAAAACTGTGCTTGGTCTGGTTGATTTACTATATTGCTAAAATGTGGCATGAGGAAAAGAAGAACATAGTGGCAAATGTAGTGACCGCCACTGTTATGTGGTCCATTTGGCTGAGGAGAAATGACATTTGTTTCAATCGTTCTCCTTGGTCTGGTTTGCAAGAGCTGTGGAGAAGATCTGCATACAATCTTGCTCAATGATGTATCCTCCTACCCGTGGGTGCAAAAGACAAGCTGAACACAGTGGTGGGCAGTCTGGAGACTCTGGCTGTTGTGGCCGAAGCCTAGGTTTTTTTTTGAACGAGTAAAGGTCCCGAAGGACCCAGATACTGCGATTAATCAAGCGGTGGGTACAATTTACAGAGAGGGCTAAAAGAAAAAAACACAATAACAATAGCCCCCCACAACTTTGCACATAGCACCCTGCAGGAAAGCGAAAAACGCGATCAAGTCCCTGCGAACCGCATCTAGCTCGCCTCCATCCGCAGCCGCCGGCGTCGACACCGGGGACGAACCACTTGGGCCAGCAACGGCGATGAACGCCGCGGGGAGGGAGAACACATGCCGCCCACGGTGGTTGAAGAAGCTCAGGCACTGAGGCCTCATGAGCTCGGCGTGGCCATCCTCTTGGCCAGAGATAGCAGGTGGCGAAAAGCTTCCGCTTGGAGAACGCCGAAGAAGACGTAGTATCGCCGCATGAGGAGAGCACCAGGCGGCCACTTCCTTCGCCAGCAGCTTCGGCTTCAGTCCCTCCCTCCTTCTTTCCCTCGCCGCCACGGCAGGCCGAGAGAAGGATGGAGATCTTGCCGTCGTCGCCACCGCGAAGAAACCCACGAGCTTTATGACCGAGCCGCCCTGGCAGCTCCTCCCACCGCCAGCTCCATCCACTGGAGCATTAAGGAGGAGGAGGCCCAACGACCTCCTGGCGCCGCTCGCCAGCGCCCAAGAGTAACTCGAAGATGCAGCGCCTCGCTGCCGCCCACCAGAACCAAGCCGACTCCCCCCGCCGCCACGACCGGCCAGAGAGGGCTCCAGATCTGGTTGAAGCAGCTCCACACCAACATCCAGCGCAGCTTTATGCAAGGCGACGGTGGTCGCCGCCGTCACCTCCCATCCACCATGGACAAAGAGGAGACCGACGAGGAGCCCTAGGATGCCGGGGATCTGGCTGCTCAGAACCCTAGCTCCGTCTCTAACTATGGGCAAACAGCCCACTACCGGCAAAAAGCCACTACACCTAGTCCTAACTACCCTGGCGCCACTTCCCGTCCAGCTCCGACCGGCTATTCCGATGAAGGGGACCCGGGAAGGGCCCGGCCGACGGAGGAACTCACTCAGAGACTGTAGCACTCAGTCAAAGATTGAGTTACGAAACCTGATCAGGCGGGATGGAGAGGACTGGTTGATTGCTTCAGAGGGCCCGGCGCATACGCCGGAGGCCAATGCACGCATGCTGGTTGGCGACGGGAAGAAGTTCAGGGTGGTTTTAGTAATGGGAACCGGGTAGCCTTTTTTCTAAAAAAAAAGCTCTCTCTGTTTTCTCCCCAAGTTTCTTGTAATCGTAAAATGCTGTAAGACTCGATGGTTTTAGTAATGGGAACCGGGTAGCTTTTTTTTTAAAAAAAAACTCTCTTTGTCTTAAAAATAGAAACCGGAGGTTTGTTAAAACTTAAATAAATTTATATATTGAATAGTGTTTAGAGTATTTAAATTTTGATAAATATGGAGTATTTTAAAATGAAGGGAGTAATAGTTTGTCTATCCGTATGTATCATGTGACGGAAAGATATAGTGTATAGATTTATTTAAATTTTGATAAATATGGAGTATTTTAAAATAGAGGGAGTAATAGTTTGTCTATCCGTACGTATCATGTGACGGAAAGACAGGAGACCCCCAAAATGTCGTTGCGTGACGTGATGTCTTTTCGCGAGTACCAACGACGACGACGCTGAATTGAATTGATTTCAGCAGGCAGGCTGCGCGCATGCAGCCGCTCTCTCTCTCTCTTTCTTTCTTTCTTTCTTTCTTTCTCTGGGCATTATGGTCAGAGCTACTGTACTAGCAATATCCTGCTGCCTGTCAATCATCATCATGCGTGTTTGACTACGTAGCAGTAGCAGTAGTAGCCCTAGGCCTTTTTTTTGGGACCGAAGCGACGTTCGCCTCTGCCAAAAACTGAGCCTGCCGCCTCCATGCCGTGCGGTGCAGTGCAGGTCCGTCCTTTCGCCCGTTCGCGTTCCCCTTCCCCAGATGGTGGTCTCGCCTCCAAAACAAAAGCTGCACCCTTTCTTCAGCGCCATGTCGCCCCATCCCCCTTCCCCTTTCGAATTCTCTCCCATGTGATGCATCTCTTCTTCTTCTTCCGACGGCGGCAGTTTGCATCAAAATAACCTAAATTGAAAGAAATTCTTTTGGCCAAAGTTCAGTCTGTGAATTTCTTTCCAAGTTTAGGTTATTTTGATACAAATTATCTCCGACGGCGATGACAAGTAAGAGCATCTAGACCGGACCGACCAAATCGGTCCGCTGGCGTCTGAGCGGGACGACCCATTCGGACTGACTCGTGCAAATCGGTCTATTCATGCATCAAATTTGGGTCTTAGTTGCGTCCGCCTGGATAGCGCGTTTGTCCTCCCGCATCCTTTCTTCACCTTTGGTGGTCCCTCCGCCGGTGACCTCCAAAAACTCTCTCAAATTTCCACTGGCGGGAGCGGGAGCGGAGGCGATTGATCCCGTCTCCACGGTCGATGATGCGCCCTCCGACGGTCCCACATCCAAGAAGGGGGGGGGCTAAAGAAGCTGGCCGAGGATATGACGGCGAAGGAGCGGAAAGTTGAGTCAAACAAGCGCGCTGGCCGGTGGGTAGCGGCGAAAGCTCGAGTCATAGCTGCCAAGATCGATGTGGAGCGCCGGGAGGAGAACGAGCGCTTCCTCGCCGCGCTGGCCGGTGGGTAGCGGCGAAAGCTCGAGTCATAGCTGCCAAGATCGATGTGGAGCGCCGGGAGGAGAACGAGCGCTTCCTCGCCGCGCTGGCCGGTGGGTAGCGGCGAAAGCTCGAGTCATAGCTGCCAAGATCGATGTGGAGCGCCGGGAGGAGAACGAGCGCTTCCTGCGCTGGCGGTGGGTGGCGAAGCTCGACTCGTAGCTGCCAAGCTCGATGTGGAGCGCCGGGAGGAGAACGAGCGCTTCCTCGCCGCGCTGGCCGGTGGGTAGCGGCGAAAGCTCGAGTCATAGCTGCCAAGATCGATGTGGAGCGCCGGGAGGAGAACGAGCGCTTCCTCGCCGCGCTGGCCGGTGCGTAGCGGCGAAAGCTCGACTCATAGCTGCCAAGCTCGATGTGGAGCGCCGGGAGGAGAACGAGCGCTTCCTCGTCGCGCAGACCAGGTTCAACATCGACGAGCTGGCAGTGAATGCCGCCAAGAACGCCATCAACATGACGAAGCAGGGGGCACTGACAGCCGCTTTCGGTGGCACCGTCGTTCTTCCTAGCCTAGCCATGGCCGGCGCGTCCTCTACCAGCTCCGTCAATTCCACGCCTAGCGGCCGGCCACCAGGTGAGCCTAGGACGCCAGGCCCGCACACACCTTAGCTTCGAGGCCGGAGGCCACGGTAGGAATGTGGCCTCACTCTCCCGGTTTTTCTATCCCCACATGGTGTCGTCGGAGGCGGGAGACCTCGCCATCGACCTCAATCGCACTCCCACAGCCGCAAACACAACCCCGGAGGCGCCAAACAAGCGGCAGTCCATCTCCGCCGTGGACATGCCGGGGCCAGTCAACCTGTTTGACGAAATGTTCGACCAGCCGCTGTTCGCCAATGACACGGTATGGTCGCGACATTTCTTTGCCTTTGCCAGTACACTACACCCGCCGCTTTATAATGGCCAAATTGTGTGTAGGATTTCGTGACAAACGATGTCGGGACGCCATGCACGACATGATAAATGACGGTGGCGACGGCTATACCGACGATGAAGAGACCCAACAAGACACTCAACAAGATGCCTACAACATTGCGGATGAGGCGTTGTTTGGAAACGAATGGCACTTCCATGGGCGAGGGTGTCAGAGCCACGTCGTTGGCCGCTTCACTAGCGGCGTGACTTCTTGACGACAAGAAGTTAAGCCAACGAACCATGAACTACACCACCGACGAGGACAAGATCCTATGCAGGGCATGGATGGAGATTTTCACAAGATCACTATGCGGCACCGAGCAAAAGGGCTTTGCCTATTAGAAAAGGATGGGCAAGTTCTTCCATGAGCATAGGAAATTCGGGAAAGACGCCTTCTACAGCGATCGAAATGATCCCTCCCTCTTCAAGCGATGGAGCACCATCCATGCCAAGTGTAGCAAGTTCCAAGGCTCCTATGATACGGTGATGAAAATGAAAATAAGCGGCATGATGCCAGTTGATATGGTAAAACCTCTTCCTCTCTTTGTCGATGTCTTGCATATGCATTGAGCCACTGTTAGCATCTGTATGTGTAGGTCATGAAAGTAATGGAGTACTTAAAGAAGGTGAATGATAACAAGGACTTTACATTGTCCTATTGTTGGACGCTGACCAAGGACTAAAAATGGGAGATTAGCTATGCCCTTTGGAAAGAACTTGACAACAAGAAGAAGGGAAAGAGCAATGCTTCGATGGGAAGTGGCAAATACCTAGAAGATGGCAATGGTGAATGCGTTGGCAACCCTGTAGGCAACGGGACTATCGCATGTGCATGCCGGCCTAGAGGCCACATGGCTACAAAGGCCGACGTCACCCACGCGGCTGGGTCCTTGGCCTTCCAAGAGACCTTGAGGAAGATCCTGAAGAATAAGGAAGAGTCCATCACCGAGAGGGGAGAGAGGCGACGCAAAGAGAAAGAGGTCACCGCTAAGTCCTTTGTCGAGCTCAAGAAGAGGTCTATTGAGGTGGACGAGGCCAACGCCATGGATAGGATAATGGATATCGAGGCCAAGACAAGGGCCATGGAGGCCGAGGCCAAGTCCAAGGAGGTCGAGGCCAGGTCAAGGGTGTTGTAGGCAGAGGTCATGGCCAAGGAGGCTGAAGCCAAAATGATGGCTGGGGAGAATGCCATCATGCTCTGTTGGAGATATGTCCTAGAGGCAATAATAAATGTAGTTATTATTATATCTTTGTGTTTATGATCAATGTTTACATTCATGCTATAACTGTATTAACCGGAAGCATTAATACTTGTGTGATTTGTAAACTAAAATAGAGTCCCTAGTAAAGCCTCTTTATAATACTAGCTTGTTGGTTAATAGATGATCGTGGTTTCCCGATCATGAACATTGAGATGTTGTTAACAACAAGATCATATCATTAGGAGAATGGTATGATGGACATACTCCTATAGATTAGCGTAGCATAAAGATCAAGTCATTTTAATAGTTCAATTGCTATAAGCTTTCTGATACATAGTAACCTAATTCCTTCGACCATGAGATCATGCTAATCACCATCACCGGAAGGATGCTTTGATGACGTCAAACAGCACACTGTAACTGGGTGGCTATAAAGATGGCATTGAGTGTTCGGAAAGTATGGGTTGAGGCAAATGGATCAAGAGTGGGATTTGTCCATCCATATGACGGATAGATATACTCTGGGCCCTCTCGGTGGAATGTCATCCAATTAGCTTGCAAGCACGTGACTGGCTCACAAGGGATCACATACCACGGGAACGAGAAAAGAGTACTTATCGGTAACGAGGTTGAACTAGGTATGCAGAGATACCAACGATCAAAACCTCGGATAAGTAAACTATCGTGAGACAAAGGGAAATTGGTATCGTATGTAAGTGGTTCATTCGATCGCAAAGTAATCGTAGAAATATGTGGGAGCCATATGAATTTCTAGATTCCTCTATTGGTTATTGATCGGAGAAGTGTCTCGGTCATGTCCGCATAATTCACGAACCGTAGGGAGACACACTTAAGGATTCAATGTTGTTTAGTAGATATGGAATGTTAGTAGGGATACCGAATGTTTTTCGGAGTCTCGGATGGGATCCGGGATATCACGAGGAGATCCGGAATGGTCCGGAGAATAAGATTCATATAGGGAAAGTCCTATTTCGGAGTTCGGGAAAGTTTCCGATGATTTCATCGGAGAGGTTCTAGAAGGGTCTAGAAGGTTCACCGGTCCAAAAGGATAATGGTCCATGAATGTGTCATGGGTAATTGGAATGATTGGATCATGTCCAAGGTCACTTGGTGTTGGCATATGCAAGAGAGAAATAAAGCTATAAATTGAAAGTCAAACGGGAAGTTTGAAAAGTCAAACTGGAACAATGGTTTCCTAGTGGGAGAAGAAACAAGTCCTTCTCTCAATCCAACTTGGGTTTGGGTTTGGATTCAAACCCACCCCTCCCAAGGCTGCCCCTCCCTCTCATAAATAGAGGGGGAGGGCTGCCCCAAACAACACAAGTTCCAAGCCCTCTCCACGAGCCGCCGCCGCTGACCCGCGCCACCGCCGCCGCCCAGTGCCACTGCCACCGCTGGTCCATTGCCGCCGCCCTAACCGCCGCCGACACCTCCTCCTCCAGGATCTCTAAACCCTAGTTTTCCGGGAAACCCTAATCCACCATAACTCGCATCCAGCTTAGGCGAAGCCCTGCAAGATCTTCCCTCTACTTCCGACACCACGCCATCGTGCTGCCGGAATCACGAGGGAGAACTACAACCTCCATTTTCTTTGGAACAAGGAGAGGAAGGTCTTCATCGAAAACCGAATGTGTGACCGATCATGGAGCGCTGAAAGCGCCGGAAGGATCGTCTACGCGATCTTGAGATCGGCAAGTGTACGACTACATCACCCACGAGAATCTGCTCTCGTTAACCGATTTGGAATCTTCGAGGGTGAGTTCTTCTATCGACTCGTTGCTACAATCTAGTAGATAGATCTTGGCTTGTTTGTGTGCATGCGGTAGAATTTTTTTGTTTTCCATGCTACGAACCCCTACAGTGGTATCAGAGTCGTGTCTATATGTAGATCTGTTGCACGAGTAGAACACAATGGTTATTGTGGGCGGTGGTGCTTTTATTATCAATTGCTTTTTTGTACTTTGCATCTTGCGGTATGATGGGATGAAGCGGCCCGGGCTAACCTTACATGACATCGTTCATGAGACTTGCTCCACGTTCAACATGCAACTTGTATTGCATAAGTGGCTTTGTGGGTGTCTGTCTCTCCCATCATAGTATATATTCAATTTACAACTGGCACTTGATAGTTTAAGCATCAACGTTGTGGTTCTTGTTCGTAAGTTAGAACGACACTTATTGAAAGCCCCAAACCACGTAAAATATGCAAAGAAAATTAGAGGCGTCTAACTTTGTTTTGCAGGGGTGTGTTGTGATGTGATATGGCCATGATTGTGATTATATTTGATGTATGCAATGTTCCTTATTGTAAGTTGGCAACTGGCAGGAGCCATATGGTTGTATTTAAATTCTGTTAAGGTCTGCGTGTCTATTCAAAGTAGTTGTAATAGCTGAAGCTGGTGGACGACAACCATGAAACGGCGCCATTGACCTTGACGCCATACCGGTGATGATGGAGATCATGATTGTGCTTGAAGATGGAGATCGGAAGCACAATAAGAAAGGCCATATCATATCACATATTATGAATTGCATGTGATGTTAATCCTTTTATGCATCTTGTATTGCTTAGTTCACGACGGTAGCATTATAAGATGATCCCTCAAGCACACAAATTTCAAGTTTTAAAGTGTTCATCCTTAGTAAGCACCGTTGCTAAAGCTTGTTGTTTCGAAGCACCACGTGATGATCGGATGTGTTAGATTCTGCGAGTGTATACAACATGAGCAAGCCAGATTTGCTCATGCGGAAGCTAGGGTTTGATCTTGACGAGCCTAGCATGTACAGACATGGTCTCGGAACACGGATCACCGAAAGGTAAAGCATGAGTCATATAGTAGATATGATGAACATGTTGATTGTTCGCCATTGAAGTTACATCAACTCTCGTGATGATCGGTTTTGATGTGGTGGATTTGGTTCGTGTGATCACTAAAACAATGTGAGGGATATTGTTTTGAGTGGGAGTTCACCTAGATTAATTTAACTATTAATTATAACTCAATTTGTCATAAACTTAGTCTAAGCTATTGCAAATATGTTGTAGATCAATGGCGCCCCGTACCATCAATTTTAATGCGTTCCTAGAGAAAGAAAAGTTAAAAAACAATGGAAGCAACTTCGCAGATTGGTTCCGCAATTTGAGGATTGTCCTCAATGCTGGTAATTTGACCTATGTGCTAGATGCACCGCTGGGTGACCCGCCTGCAGCTACTGCTACCGATGAAGTAAAGAATGTTTACCTCACTCGGAAGAATTAGTACTCCACAGTTCAGTGTGCTATATTGAATGGTTTGGAATCAGAGCTTCAGAAAAGGTTTGAGAACCATGAACCACATGATATTGTCCATGAACTCAAAATGATATTTGAGGCTCACGCGGCAGTTGAGAGTTATGAGGCTTCTGAAAAGTTCTTTAACTGCAAGATGGAAGGGGGCAGCTCCGTCAGTGAGCATGTGCTTAAGCTGTCTGGGCACGCAAACAAACTCCAAAGTTTGGGTATAGTGATTCCTAATTCTTTGGGGATTCACCGTGTCCTCCAATCACTACCACCAAGTTACAAGAACTTTGTGATGAACTACAATATGCAAAACATGGACAAGACGTTGCCAGAACTCTTCTCCATGTTGAAATCTGCAGAAGTGGAGATCAAGAAAGAGCACCAAGTGTTGTTGGTCAATAAGACCACCAAATTCAAGAAGCAAGGCAAGTCTAAGAAAAAGGGAAACTTCAATAAGGGCGGTAAGAAAGTTACCGTGCCGACGAAGAAGACCAAGGCTAGGCCTAAGCCTGATACTGAGTGCTTTTACTGCAAGGGAGAAGGTCACTGGAAGCGGAATTGCCCAAAGTACTTGGAGGATTTGAAGAACGGCAACATCAAGATGAAAGGTATATCCGATATACATGTTATTGATGTGTATCTCACTAGTACTCGTAGTAGTGCCTGGGTATTTTATACTGGTTCGGTTGCTCATATTTGTAACTCAAAACAGGTACTGCATAATAAACGGAAGCTAGCGAAGAACGAGGTGACGATGCGCGTTGGAAATGGATCAAAGGTTGATGTTATCGCGGTCGGCACGCTACCTCTTCATCTACCATCGGGATTAGTTTTATACTTAAATAATTGTTATTTGGTGCCTGCGTTGAGCATGAACATTATCTGGATCATGTTTATTGCGAGACGGATACTTGTTTAAGTCCGAGAATAATGGTTGTTCGATTTATATGAGTAATATGTTTTATGCACATGCACCTTTGATAGATGGTCTATTCTTATTGAATCTCGATTGTAGTAATACACACATTAATAACATTGAAGCTAAACGTTTGAAATTGAGCGATAACTCGACCTATATGTGGCACTGTCATCTTTCTCACATTGGAGTGAAGCATATGAAGAAACTCCATTCCGATGGACTTCTTGAATCACTTGATTTCGAATCACTTGAAAGATGCGAAGCATGTCTAATGGGTAAAATGACTAAGACTCAATTTTCTGGTATGATGGAGCAAGCTACGGACTTATTGGAAATCATACATACCAATGTGTGTGGTCCAATGAGTGTAGCATCGCGCGGTGGTTATCGTTATCTTCTTACCTTCACGGATGACTTGAGTAGATATGGGTATATCTATTTCATGAAACATAAGTCCGAAACTTTCGAGAAGTTTAAGGAATTTCAAAGTTAGGTAGAGAATCATCGTAACAAGAAGATTAAATTTCTACTATCTGATCGTGGAGGTGAATATCTAAGTTACGAGTTTAGCGAGCATTTGAAATGCGGAATACTTTCACAATTGACACCACCGAGAACACCACAGCGTAATGGTGTGTCCAAACGTCGTAATCGAACTCTCTTAGATATGGTTCGTTCTATGATGTCACTTACAGATTTACTGCTATCATTTTGGGGTTATGCATTAGAAACATCCGCATTCACTTTAAATAGGGCACCATCTAAATCCGTTGAAACGACACCGTATGAATTATGGTTTGGGAAGAAACCTAAATTGTCGTTCCTTAAAGTTTGGGGTTGCGAAGCTTATGTAAAGAAGTTACAACCCGACAAGCTTGAACCCAAAGCGGAAAAATGCGTCTTCATAGGATACCCAAAGGAAACTATTGGGTATACCTTCTATCATAGATCCGAGAGCAAAATCTTCGTTGCTAAGAATGGATCCTTTCTAGAGAAGGAATTTCTCTCGAAAGAAGTGACTGGAAGGAAAGTAGAACTTGACGAGGTTGTTGAACCTTCTCTCGAACTTGCGAGTAGCGCAGCACCGAAAGTAGTTCCTGTGGCGCCTACACCAATAAGAGAGGAAGCTAATGATGATGATCATGAAACTTTGGTTGAAGTTACTACGGAACCTCGTAGGTCAACGAGAACTCGTACCACTCCTGATTGGTATGATCCCGTTATGAGTGTCATGTTGGTGGACAACACCGATGACCCTGCGACATATGAGGAAGCAATGATGAGCCTAGATTCCAATAAATGGCAAGAAGCCATGAAATCCGAGATTGGATCCATGTACGAAAACCAAGTATGGACTTTGGTGGACTTACCGGATGGCTGGAAGGCTGTCGAGAACAAATGGATTTTCAAGAAGAAAACAGATGCTGATGGTAATGTTACTGTCTATAAAGCTCGACTTTTCGCAAAAGGGTTTCGAAAAATTCAAGGAGTTGACTACGATGACACTTTCTCACCAGTAGCAAAGCTGAAATCTGTGAGGATTATGTTAGCAATCGCTGCATATTATGATTATGAGATATGGCAGATGGATGTCAAAACGGCGTTCCTCAATGGAGACATTGATGAGGAGTTGTATATGATGCAACCCAAAGGTTTTGTCGATCCTAAAGATGCTAACAAGGTGTGCAAACTTCAACGGTCCATATATGGATTGAAGCAAGCATCCCGAAGTTGGAATCAACATTTTGATAAGGTAATCAAAAGCTTTGGTTTTATAAAAACTTATGGAGAAGCTTGTATTTACAAGAAAGTGAGTGGGAGCTCTGTAGCATTCTTAATACTATATGTAGATGACATATTGTTGATTGGGAATGATGTAGACCTTCTTAATAGTGTCAAGGATTATTTGAATAATAGTTTTTCAATGAAAGATCTTGGCGAAGCATCTTACATATTAGGCATAAAGATTTATAGAGATAGATCGAGACGCCTGATATCATTGTCACAAAGTACATATTTGGACAAAGTTCTAAAGAGGTTTGGAATGGAAGATAGCAAGAAAGGGTTCTTGCCCATGTTGCCCAATACGACCTTGAGTAAAACTCAAAGTCCTGCAACGGCAGAAGATAGAGAAAGGATGAGTAAAACTCCCTATGCCTCAGCCATAGGATCTCTTATGTATGCCATGCTATGTACTAGACTCGACATTGCATATGCTGTTAGTTTGACTAGCAGATATCAAAGTGATTCAGGAGTGGATCATTGGACAGCGGTCAAAAACATCCTTAAGTACTTGAGAAGAACTAAGGATATGGTTCTTTCTTATGGAGGTGATGAACAGCTCGTTGTTAATGGTTACACCGACGCTAGTTGGAACACCGATCCGGATGATTCTAAATCTCAATCTGGATACGTATTTACTTTGAATGGTGCAACAGTTAGCTGGAGGAGTGCAAAGCAAAGCGTTGTGGCGAGATCTTCAACTGAATCGGAATACATAGCTGCTTCAGACGCTTCACAAGAGGCGATATGGATGAAGGAGTTCATTACAGAGCTCGGTGTGGTTCCAAGTGTGCTGGACCCATTGTCTATCTATTGTGATAACATGGGCACCATAGCCAATGCACAAGAACCAAGGTCACACAAGAAGCTGAAGCACATCAAGCTACATTTTCACGCTATTCGAGAGCATGTCCAAGATGGTGACATAAAGATTTGCAAAGTACACACAGATCTGAATGTGGCGGATCCGTTGACTAAACCTCTCCCGAGGGCAAAACATGACCAGCACCAAACCGCCATGGGTGTTCGGTATATTACCATGTAATCAAGATTATTTGACTCTAGTACAAGTGGGAGACTGTTGGAGATATGCCCTAGAGTCAATAATAAATATAGTTATTATTATATCTTTGTGTTTATGATAAATGTTTACATTCATGCTATAACAGTATTAACCGGAAACATTAATACTTGTGTGATTTGTAAACTAAAATAGAGTCCCTAGTAAAGCCTCTTTATAATACTAGCTTGTTGGTTAATAGATGATCGTGATTTCCCGATCATGAACATTGAGATGTTGTTAACAACAAGATCATATCATTAGGAGAATGGTATGATAGACATACTCATATAGATAAGCGTAGCATAAAGATCAAGTCATTTTAATAGTTCAATTGCTATAAGCTTTATGATACATAGTAACCTAATTCCTTCGACCATGAGATCATGCTAATCACCATCACCGGAAGGATGCTTTGATGACATCAAACACCACACCGTAACTGGGTGGCTATAAAGATGGCATTGAGTGTTCGGAAAGTATGGGTTGAGGCACATGGATCAAGAGTGGGATTTGTCCATCCATATGACGGATAGATATACTCTGGTCCCTCTCGGTGGAATTTCATCCAATTAGCTTGCAAGCATGTGACTGGCTCACAAGGGATCACATACCATGGGAATGAGAAAAGAGTACTTATCGGTAACGAGGTTGAACTAGGTATGCCGAGATACCGACGATCAAAACCTCGGATAAGTAAACTATCGTGAGACAAAGGGAAATTGGTATCGTATGTAAGTGGTTCATTCGATCGCAAAGTAATCGTAGAAATATGTGGGAGCCATATGAATTTCCAGATTCCTCTAATGGTTATTGATCAGAGAAGTGTCTCGGTCATGTCCGCATAATTCACGAACCGTAGGGAGACACACTTAAGGATTCGATGTTGTTTAGTAGATATGGAATGTTAGTAGGGATACCGAATGTTGTTCAGAGTCTCGGATGGGATCCGGGATATCACGAGGAGATCCGGAATGGTCCGGAGAATAAGATTCATATAAGGAAAGTCCTATTCGGAGTTCGGGAAAGTTTCTGATGATTCATCGGAGAGGTTCTAGAAGGGTCTAGAAGGTTCACCGATCCGAAAGGAGAATGGTCCATGAATGTGTCATGGGTAAGTGGAATGATTGGATCATGTCCAAGGTCACTTGGTGTTGGCATATGCAAGAGAGAAATAAAGCTCTAAATTGAAAGTGAAACGGAAAGTTTAAAAAGTCAAACTGGAACAATGGTTTCCTAGTGGGAGAATAAACAAGTCCTTCTCTCAATCCAACTTGGGTTTGGGTTTGGATTCAAACCCACCCCTCCCAAGGCTGCCCCTCCCTCTCATAAATAGAGGGGGAGGGCTGCCCCAAACAACACAAGTTCCAAGCCCTCTCCACGAGCCGCTGCCGCTGACCCGCGCCACCTCCGCCGCCCAGCGCCGCTGCCGCTCGCCACCGCCGCCGCCGGTCCGTCGCTGCCGCCAACACCTCCTCCTCCTGGATCTCTAAACCCTAGTTTTTCGGGAAACCCTAATCCACCATAACTCCCATCCGGCTTAGGCGAAGCCCTGCGGGATCTTCCCTCTACTTCCGACACCATGCCGTCGTGTTGCTGGAATCATGAGGGAGAACTATAACCTCCGCTGCCTGCTGGAACAAGGGAGAGGAAGGTCTTCATCGAGTACCGAACGTGTGACCAACTGCGGAAGCGCTGCCGGAACGCAGCGCTGGAAGGATCGTCTACGCGATCTTGAGATCGGCAAGTGTACGATTACATCACCCACGAGAATCTGCTCTCGTTAACCGCTTTGGAATCTTCGAGGGTGAGTTCTTCTATCGACTCGTTGCTACAATCTATTAGATAGATCTTGGCTTGTTTGTGTGCATGCGGTAGAGATTTTTTGTTTTCCATGATACGAACCCCTACATGCTCACCGACCTAGATACCATTGCCGACCCTGATCGCAGGGCTCGGATCGGGATGAAGCAGCAGACCATCCGGGCTCACGATGCTTGAAATGGAATGACAACGGTGAATCCCACTTTTTGGGAGGAACTAGCCACATTTTGTACATAGTGTATGATATTGCCATCTTTTGCACATTTCAAATCAACTAGACACTTGTTGGCGATGCCTAAAGGGCTATGTCATACGTCTTCCATATTATTTTCTAGTAAATTTGTGTATTATTTTCTTGTCAATTTGCATGTTTTATATGACTAGCAAAGGGATGGCCAAATTCGCCAGTGATGGCGCCAACCGCCAGGGCAGACAGATGGGTCACGCCACTGGGTGCAGTTGGCTGGACAGGCCATACCATGACCCAAACTGGACCGTGGCCTGACCCAAATGGATAGAAACAGACGTTTTAGGTTGCCCATTTGGGTTGGCCCGATGGAGATGCCCGAAAGTATTCCCTCCACTTTGAGATAGAATACTCCAGAATCGGATGTATGAATATGGACCGGAGGGAGTACTATCTTTTATACATAGGGACTAAAACATCTTATATTTTAAAACAAAGGAAGTTTTTTAATAAGAAAGGTCCCAAAGGACCCAGAGACTGCAATGATTCAGCGGTGGGAGTACAGTTTTAAAAAGGACCCTAGAAAAAATATTCAAGGGTGGGTGTATGTGAGATCCAACATATGGCCTAATATGATTGATAGGATACTCATACCAATAAGTTGTAATTTTTTTTCGGAAGCTCATCCAAAAATAACTCGGAGGTTAAGCGTGCTTGACCTAGAGCAATTTGAGGATGGGTGACCGATCGAGAAGTGGGTACCGGGTGCGTTATGAGTGAGGACAAAGTGCACAGAAAAGACTAGCATTGGTATGTAGGGCCAGTCTAGAGATCCTATTGAGCTATCAGCAGTGACACCCCTAGGACCTGTGTTTGGACGGGGTGTTACACTTCCCAAGGAAGGGGATAGTTTTTGTGACTTCTTCTTATTGAAGTGAAGCACTAGATCTCCCTCTTTAAACGAGCGATGTCATGCACGACGACTATGATAGTTGCGTAGCTTCTATTGGTAGATGATGGATCTCTCGACTGCCAGAACGTGTTCTTCCTCAAGCAGGTCCACAGATAGGTGTCTGGATTCTTCAGCTTCATCCTCACTGTAGGCGCTGACTCTTGGTGCATCGTGGAGGATGTCGGATGATAGGACCGTTTCTGCTCCATAAACCATGAAGAAAGGGGTGTGGTCGATAGATCTGTTGGGAGTTGTTCTTAAACTCCATAGCACATATGGTAACTCTTTGTCCCAAGCTCCAGCTGATCTATGTAGCGGTGCCTCTGATCATGTTGTTAGGCCTTCACAAACCGCTTTCATGCAAGGGAGACACATTCTCAATGGTGTGGCTACCTTACATGAAACGGTTCATGAACTCCACAGAAAGAAACTGAATGGGGTAATTCTTAAAATTGACTTTGAGAAAGCTTATGACAAAGTTAATTGGTCCTTTTTACAACAAGTTCTCAGAATGAAAGGTTTTTCTGCGGATTGGTGCTCCTTGATCGAAAGCTTTGTAGTCGGTGGTAGTGTTGCCATCAAAGTCAATGACGATGTTGGCAGCTACTTTCAGACTAAGAAGGGATTAAGACAAGGGGACCCATTATCACCCATGCTTTTTAATATAGTAGTTGATATGTTATCTATCTTGATTGAGCGTGCTAAGTCTGATGGCCAGATTGAAGGGGTGATCCCTCATCTTGTGGATGGGGGGTTATCTATACTTCAATATGCAGACGATACAATCCTTTTCATGGAACATGATCTTGAAAAAGCAAAGAATCTGAAACTCATACTTTCGGCTTTTGAGCATCTTTCGGGATTAAAAATTAATTTCCATAAAAGTGAATTGTTTTGTTTCGGTGAGGCTCAAGAGGAGGTTGGCCTTTATAACGACCTCTTCGGCTGTTGTCATGGCACTTTTCCGATCAGATATTTGGGTATTCCGGTACACTACCGAAGGCTTACAAATTCTGAGTGGAAGATTGTCGAGGAAAGATTACAGTTACGTTTGAGTAGTTGAAAAGGCAAACTTCTCTCTATAGGGGGAAGACTGGTACTCATCAACTCAGTTCTTAGTAATATGGTTTTGTATATGCTCTCTTTTTTTCAAATTCCAAAAGGTGTCTTAAAAAGGTTGTATTATTTCCGATCAAGATTCTTTTGGCAGGGAGATAATGAGAAAAAGAAGTATAGACTGGCTAAATGGAGTGTTTTGTGTAGACCCAAAGAACAGGGTGGGCTCGGTATTCATGATTTACAGGTTAAGAATACAGCCCTCCTTAGTAAATGGCTCTTTAAATTATTAAATGAGGAAGGGATTTGGCAAACTATTATTAAAAGGAAGTATATTGGCTCAAAGGCATTGTCCCAAATGGTTTGGAAACCTGGTGACTCTCACTTTTGGGCTGGTCTAATGGCTTCTAAAACACATTTTTTACGCTTCGGGACTTTCTCTATTAATAATGGGACGCAGATAAGGTTCTGGGAGGATAAATGGCTAGATAATGTTACCCTTCGAGAACAATATCCTTCGTTATATTCTATTGTTCGTTATAAGGAGGAAACGGTTGCCACGGTGCTTGAATCGTTTCCGCCTAATATAACGTTCAGAAGGGATTTAATTGGTTCTAGATTTGACTCTTGGATCATGTTGCTACATCGTCTGGCACATGTACAACTGTCGGATGAGCCAGATAAATTCCGTTGGAATCTAACTACGAACGGGTCCTTTTCTGTTAGCTCTTTGTATGATGCTTTAATCCAGCCGTCTATTCCGGCGGTGGATAATAGGATGATTTGGAAGATGAAGATACCTCTTAAAAACAAAATTTTTGTTTGGTATCTTCGTCGCGGGATTATTCTTACAAAAGACAACCTTATTAAGCGAAATTGGCATGGAAATCCTGGATGTGTGTTCTGTCATCATGGTGAGACAATCAAACACCTATTTTTCCAATGTAGTTTTGCCCGGTCTATATGGTCAATCACCCAAGCAGCTTCAGGCTTGTATCCACCACGTTCTATTGCCAACATTTTTGGGAATTGGTTACATGGTATTGATAACAAGTACAAAAATCTTCTTAGGGTCGGAGCGATAGCCATTATTTGGTCGCTATGGCTGTGTAGAAATAATAAGGTTTTTAATGATATAAACTGTTCTCTGCTGCAGGTTCTCTACAGGTGTACTCATACCCTTCGGTGCAGTCGACTTTGCATCGTCTGGAATATCGCGATCTTTTCATGGAGGTGTGCCTTGGCTGGAGGATACGGCGCGGGACTTTTTTACCAGACATGGATGGCAGCATAATCTTCGGATTGACTTGCCATATGCACCCTAGGCGTTTTACAATTTCTCAGTTTGATATGTAATTCGCCTGTATTTTCCTTTTTATGTTTTGGACCATATGGATTGGTGTCGGCTGTGTGCATTTATATGCAGAGGCCGGGTGTAAGTTACTGTCTAAGTAATAAATGCGCCCTTTATCGTAAAAAATGTAGCGGTGCCTCTAAGCGTGGCTTGATTCCCTGCAGAAGCCCATTGACCCTTTCAACTTGACAGTTAGAATGTGGATGTGTCATAGATGCTAAGTCAAGGCGAATGCCTTTCTGCTGACAGTAAGCCTCTACTTATTCGAGTGACAAGTTACTTTTGTTGTCGGTGATGATGATGTGTGGGAGACCAAATCTCATCACTAGATCTCGGAAAAACTTAAGGGCTATTGCCCCATCGAGCTTTCTAATGGGTTTAGTTTCAATACATTTAGTAATTTTATCAACTACAACAAGCAGATGAGTAAACCCACAAGGTTCCATCTTCAAGGATCCAACCATGTCAAGACGCACAAAAAATTTATCTCAAAAACCGGCGACTAAGAGTGTGCGAGTGCGGCGACTAAGAGTGTGCTCGGCCTTCAAAAACCGCCACCGCCCGCATCTACTATTGTAGTATCCGGGCCGGAAGTCTACGGTGTTAGTAGCCTGCGGTGTCTAATTTTTTAGGGGACCTATAAAAGGCCGTCCTTCTTCCCTAAATGGAGGTTGCGGTTTGGGATTCATCCCTCCTCTATTTTGACCTTGAATAGTTTCGTCCTCTCTAATTCTTGCATATTTTTTATGAAAAGAGAGAGAAGATCTAGATATATATATTTGACCAATCAATATCTCTTCTTAGTGAAGGTATCTTGGGATCTTGATCTTGGATAAATTTGGTGTTCTACTCTTATGTAGCTTTGGTGGAATTTGGGAGTAAAAGAGTTGAGTACTTGTGTTCTCGTGATTGCATTTGGTGCATGAGTTTGAGTTCTCTACTAGGATTAGTAGAAGTTAATGTTGAGAAGCTTATACTCGGTGCTTGTACCCAGAGTCCTTGGTGGTGTCGTGGATCTCAATCATTGTGGTGTAAAGCTCAGCGGATTTCTTTGGAGCCTCCCAGTAAGTTGTGGAAATTGCCTCAAGCCCATGCGGGTCCGGTGACCACCCCAAAGGGTCCCTTAGTACATCATGACACCTTGAATTGTGAGAGAGCGCGAGGATAATGCGGTGAGACGTCGTAGCGCTTGGGGTGCATTGGCCTCCATACCGTTCCAACGGATATTAACTTCCATTGGAAAGTGAACTTCGAGATACATCGTCGTCTCCGCTTGCCTCGGTTATTTCTATAGCAAATCTCTTTACTTATGCACTTTACTTTGTGATAGTCTTTAATATTGAAGTTATATATCTTACTACCACATAGTTTGTTATCTTTAGCATAAGTTGTTGGTACACATAGTTAAGACTACGTGAAATCCATGTCCTTTCATTCTTTTTGTGATTAGCTAACTGTTAGTTTTTTTTATGTTGTGCCTCCAAGACACTCTTCGAGTTAGTTCAAATAATATGATGTAGTAGTGATCAGCAAGGGACAACACTTATTTAGGGTTCACCTTTGATGGTAGCTTCACCAAATCCACTACATGTGTTGGAACTTCAGGATAGACAATGGAAGGACTTCGTATTGTGGATATGTGCTTAGAATTGTTGTAGTAGAATTCAGCAAGAGATACAATGAAACCCCAATGCTCATTTCTACCTCCACAAATGCAATATATCACATTTCCGAAAATATTGTTCGCCACTTCCATCTAACCATCTATTTGTGGATTAGCAGTACTAGAAATTTTAACTAGATGTTCAATTGCTTCAAGGAAGTGAGGCAAAATGTAGCAAGAATCTTGCCGAGACGATGGACCTTGGAATCAGATGAAGTCCAAGCATTTGTTTTGCCACTTGTGAGAATCCGTTGTCTTGCAGCATAGAATCCAGCGAGTAATTTTAGAGAATCTATCCACCACCAGAAACACAACATCACTCTCGAGTTTCTTGTTCTTGGCAAACCCAAGATGAAGTATGCATAGATATCCTCCTAGGGAGCAAGAGGAACAAACAAATGCATATAGAACCATGGGTTCTCGACCTGACCATTGCAAGATTGACATATTCATGACAGATAAACAAACTTCTTGGCATCTCTCTTTCTTTAGTTCCGACCGAAACTAACGAGCCATTGCAAGGTTAGATTTAGTCTTTTGGCATCTAACATGGCACTAAGATCACTCGAATTGAGCTCTCTACTAAATTTGTAGAGAACATTTCGAGATGCACAAACGATCATTCTTAAAGAGATGTCCATCTTGCAGCAAATAGTTTTGACCTAAATGGCCACGCCCTCACGTGCTTTACTCAAACACGGCCAAATTCTACGTCCACTTGGCACAACTCCTTTAATCGACCCATGCCTGGAAGTTCATCCTGAAAAAGAAGCTCAAAGTGCCAGCTCCTCTGTTGGTTGCTCCAGATTTACACATAATGAGATAATTAAACACCAGATTTTTCGCAGGCTTCAGAAGACCAACAAATTGATTTCTCACACGACCAAATAGTCAGGCACATGATACAATCCACATTTCCACAAGATGATGTACCACACACACAAACAAACACGCAAACTTGTCCGAGAGAGTACAAAGCCGGGGTCGAATCTTAAACAGCTAGTACTAATGTTCCTCTGTTCTCCACTTACAACAACAACACGAGGATATTGCTCCTTAAGCTGAGTTTCATAGCACAAATACAACAATGGCAGAAAGAACCAGGAAAATGACCCACCAATTCTGCCATGGACAGCACCACCAACAAACCACGGCGACGACGCGCTGAGCTGCCGCTCACGCACTGACGTGGCAGGCCTGTCAATCGCCTGCATCAACAGAGGAAACACAATCAGCAAATTCAAAACAGATTCCAGTTGCTCAAGGTAGAGGCAGACTGAGAGGGCGAGCAACCCACATCTAGGCATCGGGATGGAGATGGAGAGCTGGGTCGTCGAGAAGGAGGTCCCGTTGGAGCGCTCGCCGTCCATCTCCGACCATGAGTCCCGCCTCCCCGGCCACTCGTCGAAGAAGGGCCTCAGCGGCTGGTTCTCCTGCTTAACGTTCGCCATGAGCCCTCCGCCTCCACCATTGAAAGAGCGGCGCCCTTGCTCTTGGGGCACCGACGCAATGGTTACCTGCCCAAGCTCCTGTGACGGTTCAAACTGGGAATACGAGAATCCACCACCTTGTAGGAGGCCAGTATCCCTAGCTTTAGGCAACTGGTATGGGGGTATGCTGGATGGCATTGAGTGCCATGAGCTATCCGATGGAGAATCAATGGTGAAGCCCCTGGTGTTTGCTGATGGTCCAGAGAAGAAGCTCAGTTCACCCACATCAGTTTTAGCTCCAAGAGAGTATCTGCATAATCATGAATACATTAGAACTGTATAAATTGGTACAAAGAAATACGAACCAACCACAAACTTAAACAGGTCAAAACTGGATCCTTGTTCTAACCTAAGATAAACAAAGGCCCAACCACATACGGATTCTTGTGGCATAAAATGAGATAAAATAAGCATGTGGTGGTGATAAGACCACAACACTGTTCCAAATTCACGCAGTAAATAACAGACTGGACCACTACAACTGGACTGTAGAACATCTAGCTAGCAACATAAGCAAAGATGCTGATACGAAGCTTCTGTATACAATAGCTTGAAAAAAAGAACCAGTGAAAATGGCGTACGGAAAATATCTTAAATGCATAAGCAACAGCCACTCTAAAATAGGGGGGAAACGTTTAAAATAATTTCTCATACATACATATGCAAAGGCTGATGTATGAGCTGATGTGCAAAAGGACCACAAAGCAAATTACTTAGAAAAAGATGGAAGTACGGAAAATATCTTAAATGCATAAGCAACAGCCACTCTAAAATAGGGGGGAAACGTTTAAAATAATTTCTCATGCATACATATGCAAAGGCTGATGTATGAGCTGATGTGCAAAAGGACCACAAAGCAAATTACTTACAAAAAGATGGAAGTAGACTTTAGAGGGCATGTACTAAACAAACACAGAACATGGTAACAGGCAAACCAGACTGCTTTGGATGTATAATTAATAATACATCCAAAAAGCATCAGCCAGGGTACAAGAGCCCAGGGAAAGTTCCTCTTACAGTAATACTGCTACAAACAACAATAATATATAACAAGGCTACAAGTACAAGCATCACACAGAGATATGATTGCGGTGTCAAGATTAAGGCAAAGGTGTAACTGTAACTACACAAAGTCTTAGGCTTAGCCGTGGTGATGCTGATATTTGCAACAGCAGGGTGGAAAGACATAAGGAACATCACGGCGATATTAAAGCTCTAACGTACAACAGAACCTCTTTCACACTTAACATCAGTGCAACTTTGCTGTTTAAGGGATAGGCATGGAGGAATCATGAGAAATGCTACAGTACAGGAGCAATACCATACCATGAGCAGCTCTATTGCAGTAGACATGTAATGGAAGTTACCAGGCACATTTCAGACAAGAATCTAAGAAAAACAATGAGAGTCAAAGGGGCATGGTGGATATAACCATACTTGCTGCCATATGGCGAGTGATCGACATGCATCTGCGAGGAGACAGCCCCGCCGAGGGACAGGCCATTGGCATTAGCCCCGACTCCCAGGGACTGGAGGGGCTCGGTGTCGCGGGTCGCAGATGTCACCGCAGACAGCTGGGTCTGCGACGGGTGTGCGGGGGAAGCAGACTTGGATTCCACAGGCTTTCTTGAACGGTTGCGGCCACGGTGCATGTGGCGCTCGCAGTACTTGGAGTCGGGGTGCGCCTCCTTGGCGCACCGCCACTTCTTGCCGTCGGTGCGGCGGCACCGCCAAGGCTCCGGGTCGAGCTTCTTCCCGTAGTAGGCGTAGTAACTCACTGCAATAACACCACCCATGAGCACATTTAACCCATACAACCATCACCATTCATTCATTCATTCATTCATCCATATTAGTAATCAGGAGGTACGGTAGATCAGAACCACATTAACATCTCACCAACCCAATAAAGATGCTTTCCTTTGGTCACAAGCGTGAGCAAAGAATCAACCAGAGATCCATGTAAGTTGCAACTAGAGATACGTTTATCTTCTATACTAAATAAAACCACTTGCTCAAATCGATCCCATTATTAAGCATAAGAATACCATCTCCCAAGAAAGAAAAAACTCTTTTTTAAAGTGCTATCTTGCAGGGCAGGGCAGGGCATCCATATCCGCGAGATTCTCGGCAGAAGATAGTAAAAACTAAAGTGAAAGCGGGTGGGGGAGGAGCTTACTGGAGGGGTGGGGGTGGTGGTGGTGGTAGAAGGGCGACGCGGCGGGGTTGGCGAAGTTGAAGGTGGTGGCGGCGGAGTGGGGGCGGATGGGGAGCAGGAGCTCGGACGGCACGGGCACGCCGGCCATGAGGTACTTGTAAATCAGCGCCTGCTGCTCGAGCTCCGCCCACTGCGCCGCCGTGAATACCGGTGCCGCCCCCCTCTGCTGCGGCTGCTGGTGGTACCCTCCCATCCCCATCGCCGCCGACGAGCTCAGCATCTCGTGCGTACGCGTAACCAGCCTCAGCCCCGGAACAAGATAGCTACGCCTCTTCTGTGGGCGCAAGAACGCGCAGGAGGGTGGGGGGCACGGAGGGGCGGGGGAGGCGGTCAAGTCGGGGTTGGAGGGTTCTTGGTGGCGGCCATTAATGGAGAGAGGAGTCGGTGGGAGGGGGGAGGGAGGGGGGAGCAAAGCAGAAAGGGAAGCGAAGCAGAGGAGGGAGGGAGGGATCTATTTGGCTCCGGCTCCCCTCATCGCCTGCCTGTCTGTCTCTACTTGTACCTGCCCCCCCTGCCCCTCTCCCAAGGGCAAAGCTGGCATTTTTATGTTTAATATTTCACCTTTCCTCTTCTTTTTTTACCCCTCTGCCGCCATGCATCACGAAATCCAGCCACTGCTTCTGTTTCTCTGGGTGATATATGTCACCCCTTCTTTACTCTCAAGATGGGTGGCATGTCACCTTACACGGTCAGACATCATGAAATGGTGATGCTTTTTCTGTGGGGATTTGTTTTTTGTAAGAGCATGTGAAATCTTATGGTTGACTTGTGTGATTTCGAGAGCGGCCGAATTTTTACGTGTGTTTGTTTATAATGGTGTTATCTTAGCAATGCCACGTAGAACGATTACTGAGTTGAAAGAAAAAGTAAAAGAGGTTTGTCTTCTTTCATCTAAGAGATGATCTCTTAGTAAGATAGACATTTTATTATCCATTATAAGAGGTTAGTTCTCTTACTCACATGTTTTCTTGTTTAACTCTAACACCGTGTAATCTTTGGAGTACAAGAATGATAATTGTTATACTATATAACTGATGATCAATTGTACAATATGATACTACATGACGGATGATCAATTGTACAATAGGTTTTTCCGTCTTATCCTGATGATTTAGAGTAAATATAAAAACCCATCGTTTATCAAGGATCGTACATGCCCAAAGCCACGCACACATTTCCGCATGGTATCGTCTCTCTTGTGGTGCCCATAAGACTTCTACTCGGATACTCATAGTGGAGCCACGACATGCAAATCCAGTTGAAATCATCTACTCCTCCGTCTCGAAATAGATGTTGGAGGTTGGATTCGTTTTATCTTTTAGGAACGAACAATTGGCAATAAGGAAGATAAGAGTCGTATCATCATGTGGAGCTATGATGCATAAATAATGTGGTGCTAAACATGAGCATAAATAATGCGCAGAAATGTACTCATAAACCTTCTCAGGTAACATTTGATTTCATAGACGAGTAAAAAATTAAGCATACCAATGAAAAACAAACTATCAGGAACTTCATGTTGGCATGCCTTCCTAAATTAGGTAGGAGTTCATTGCAATGTAGAAAAATCATGGATTTATTTGAGGGGGTAGGGCAACCACAATGTGTAGTTAAAAGTAGTTCGATATTGACATTTGAAACTAGTTCCTCTGAAGGTAAGTTCTTGCTCCGATGTCAAGTTTCTCCCTCTAAGGACTTGATCACCGTTAGAAACCGAGTCTACCATGAAGCTAAGATTAAAATGCGCCACATATTCTAAAAGTATTTGAGGGGTGTCAATTGAGTCTCAAAAGCATGAAAGTGCATATTAGAGTTCTAAAACTTTCTAGAGTGTGTCACCAGAGGTCCTAACCTCGCCGGACCATCTTTGACTGTCTGAGATCTTACAATAACGCCCTCCATCTATTAAACTCAAGACGAATCAAACCCTTTACCCCTGTGAAACTCAGGAACAACCGCACCAATCAGCATAATATCTGCATCGCTCTCAATTATGCACAATCCATCACTAGAACGCTTGCCTAGAAGCAACCACTAAACCTACACTCTTCCATCGGTATCATACCCAAGCTGCCCCACGAAATCATGTAACCACAGCGGTGACCAGATCTCTACATCACAATCATTAAAGTACTCAGTCTCATCAGCATATGTCTTATTGTTGATTCTGTACCCGCAAAAAACAAACCACACCATGGTTAATCTCTCCCGAGAAACATTCTTCCAGAGGTCCTAGGGGTGAAAACCATGTAACAAAATCACTAATTTGCCAACATAAACCTGGAATTCCTAGAAGAAGGCCAAGAATGCGAGAATCGGCGAGCAGAGTAGTGACATGATTAGGGGTCTTACCATACTACAGAGGAGGGTCGTCGTTGTCCCGTTGCGTCGCTCACCAACCGCCTGGATGCTATCACCTCATGTCGCTTCCCTATTGCTCGTGTTTTGGGAAAGATGGCCTTGAGCCGTGTTTGCGAGAGCAGCAAAGAGGGTTCCCGCAAATTACGTTACTGTTCTGGTAATATGCGCCCTATTGCTTATGTGAAAACGGTCAGAGCTAGTCCGACGAGGTTAGGACCCCGAGCGACACACTTTTGAAAGTTGTAGGACTAAAACATGCGCTTTCATGCTTTTGGGACTCAATTGACACCCTTAGAATACTTTTAGAACATGTGGTGCATTTTACTCTAAAGCTAACATGTGCGACGGAGAGCTAGCAAAGAAAAATCATTGGGACCCACTATTTTTTCAAGGAAAAAGAGCCTCGTATCAGGTTGTTGTGAGACTGGGCTTTTCAGCATTTTATTTCCTTAAGTTGATACTATTACTAGACTTAACTCATACTATTGTCTTTGCTAGACACACACACTCTCTCTCTCCACTCGTTAGACCGAGTCTAAGAACCAAAAGATTCGTTTGGACACTATAGTTTCACACGCTCTCAGTAGTATTTCTCTCCCAACTGCCAACGGCTGGGGCTGATGTGGCGGAGAGAACACCCTTTTTCTACATTGGTTTATTCAGCATGGGGTCAGCGGTACAAATATTTGGCTCTGGCAACGCTTGTGGAGCTCATGCCATATATCACCTCGACGCCAAATTGTTGGCTTGTACGGAGTACATAGCAATGGCAACTTTGTGGCTGCCCGTAGAGCAAACATGATTTCCCCCCCTTCAGAACAGAACAAATCCTGCAAATCAAATACAATCAACACAAAAAACCCTAAACATTTACAATCAGTACAAACCCTACAGAGCACAGTACGTACGGTTCATGCATCCGAGCCCCCACCCACACACTTCAAAAGCGTCAGGACCAATAACTCCTCGTGTACAATACACAAGTGCAGAGCCAACACTCATTATGTACGTACATACAGGAAACAGAGATTTCATGCAGATCTTTGTAGTAAACCTCAAACATTACTACTACTACTGTAGTAGTATAACTAAATCTATCACCAGCCCCTACACTAGCATAGCTGGGGAGAGAGTAAGATGAACATGAGAGCTGGAGAGAGCAAGGGACAGGAGATGCAGAAGCATTCAAGATTCTGAGGCCAGTACGTACGGTGCTATTACCCTATCACATTTGAATACTGCTAGCTGCTGCTGCTGGAGCAAACCAAAACAAATGCTAAAGGCCTAGCTCATCCTCTGTTGCCTCATGTAGATTGATAGATAGATAGATGGGTAGTCATCCTGTGACCTGTGGGCTGTAGGGCATGCCCCTACCAGTTACCAGCAGTACCATGCAGGTGAAGGTGAAGCAGCAGGAGAAAGAAAAGAAAAGAAAAGAAAAGAAGAACTAACCTAGATAGGTGCCTAGCAGGAGAAACATAGTAGCTCCCTGCCCAACTTACAACAGCAGCAGCTGGGGCACCATAAATGGGGACAAAAGGACACACACACACCACACAAGCACAAGCACAAGCACAAGGCTGGATTGAATTTTACATGTGGGGGCAGGCAGGCAGGCACATGCATATCATACTACATCACACCACTAACAGTACCATGCCTGCATGGTTTGGGACCAGCTTGGTCAAAATGAGGGGGGAGGAAAACACCACGGCCTGCAAACCTGATTTATGGAAGGGGCTGGGGGAGGAGTAAATGGTGGCCCACGGAGACCCACCATCCATGGCTTTCGTGTCTTGGCTCCCAGCTCCTCCAAGGCCAGACAATGTCCTTCCAGCTTAGCAGCAGCAGCAGCAGCAGCAGCAGCACAGGCTAATCGTCGCCCGGAGCAACTTGAGTGGTAAGCTGACAGCATCAACCTGTGTGCCGACACCTGAAAAAGAAATACATGTTGCATTTGCAAGGGCACTGGTGTGAACTGGCAACCTTTCATAGTATCTACGGGATCATATTCGGTCAAAGGCAGAATGGGGGTATATAGCAAGTCAGGCACAAAAGAAAGCAATAAGATGGTTGGAAAAGAGCTGGATATAGCAATGAGAACAATAAAATACAAGTTAGTATTATCTGGTACACTGAACACGAATTCAAAAACTAGACAGAATGGTGATGACACAAGAAACCGAAACTACTTTTTTAATTTCTGGGTGATGGTACAGCTTTATACAGAGCATACAAAACCAGGCCTGGTTGCTCTCCGAGAGAAACAGGTAGGTGTGAATTGTGTCTAACAGAACTCCTCATTAGAAGAAAAAAAGGGGGACCCGTATGAATATGACATCTCTACACTCGGCAGCGCTGCAAAAATTGTGGAAGACTGAAGACAGTTGCTGGCCCGGCCACTATGAACAAGGGCAGACGAATCATCTTTTTGAGATCACTAAAATCGTATTGCATGATTGAAATGAGCAGCAGCTTTTCCAATAGGCAGAAAAGAGGGAGCTAGGTCAGAATAGGATGTTCTTCAAAATCAGGAGGATTATCATGATGAAGATAAGAATGACCAGGACCGTGGCACACATCACCATGCCACCTTTCTTCTGCGTCCTCTCAGCCTGCATAACAGAGACCAGATCAAGACATTAGACTGCAGACTTCAGGGACTGACGCTACCCCCCTGTTTTCTTTCTTTGCAGAAGCTCTTTGATATATTAGGTTCTGCAGATGAAACACCAAGGACTGATGTGGATTTGTTTTTTTAAATAATGTCGGCAGACAGTTAAATATATGAATGTGCAGACAGAGAGAGGGAGCGGGGGGTCATAAAGGCATACCGTACTTGCGCTAGGTTTACTTTAAATATAGTCTGTGGCCCGAAAACTTGATATTTTTTACTGTTTACCTGATGCTTTTACATTCTTATGGTCTGGGGGTGCAACTTTAAACACTTCTCTAGATCTTTTTTTAATGGCTAACCTACCTGTCCTATTCGTAGACCAGTTAGATTTACTGGTCAAAGGTTAAAAAAAGATTGACCACCTGATGTTCGCATTGACAATTTTTTGTGGTTTAAAACATAACCTGGAGTGTGGCATAAAATTCCAGTTCGCCTTCCCCAAGCAAATGAAATAACTACTATTGGAGAGGCAGGAAACGGGAATGAGGACGGAACCTTTTGCAACTGTTTATAGCCCTCTTCGACCGAAGCTGCAACATTCTGTACATTGTAGTCTATCCGATCAACAATTGTTCCCTGTTCAAATGAAGAAATCAAAAGTCTGAACTCTGCACTACTTTTTATGCCTTACCATCAATAACCAATTAAGTTGGGATTTTCATACCTGATCAATCACAAGAACTGAAAGATCCTTCATGATCTGTGCAAGCTCATTGACTGATTCGACAACCTTCAAACAGAAAGCAGATAATGGAAGTAAATTTCAGGGTATCAGTAAACTATTTTTCCTCTAAATAAGTTTTATGCATAAGTGTTGAACAAATAAAGAACTCACCTGTTCGATTTCTCTTTCCCTTTCTCTAGTGAATGCTTCGCTTTTTTTAAGTTTTGACATCTGAACCTCAGTGAAACCCTGGAAATAAAATCCTAGAATGAATTACATCATCAATATAGCTTAACTTAATTAGTTTGCTAGACTTCTCATCAGCTGCCTTAATCAGTTCAGCTGATCCCTAAGTAATACTTCCTGTGTTCCATTTTACAAGATGTTTTGCCAGGCCAAAATGTCATACAAAAGGGAACGAGGGAGTAGATAGGAAGATTTTAGGGGAACCATGGTCGTTGCTCTGTTGTGCCAAGCATTTGTCTTTACATCCAAAGTCTAACTCTATCCCAGATTTGCACCTTATCATTGTTCAGAGGATACAGATTTAGACCATATATGCATTCAGTAATTGCAAACCTGTATGGCTATTTGACCAATCACCCAAGCCAACTGCAACCTTAACTGCATAACTCTGCTGTTGTTCTTTTGGGCTTTTGTCTTCTCAATTTTCATTTTACTAATGTGTCAGAAGTGAAACATGCTAGTGGAAACCTTTGAGTTTTTCCCAATAAAAGTTAACAGTGGTGCAACAGGGAGCGAGTGAGCAGCACAAAGAATACAACGAAAATTTCATCAGAACTCACATAAGTTTCTATAATCAAGCTCCAAGGACTTAGGAGCAAACAGCTTTGCGAAAAAAAAGTCTTCAGTAAGCAAAGACAAAGACAAAACCATACCACATCCTCGAATTCATCATCTTCAAGTTCAAATGCCGACTTAGACCCATTCATATTCATTTCTAAATCAACACCATCTTGCCCCTGCAATCGCATTTCATTAACCAAGAATATTTGTTAGAGTGAGAGTAGTAGCACAAGTACCTGAATTTCTCAAAACATCATAAGCAGAGTGGCAAACCTCCTTTTGTTGGCGAAGCTGTTTCAAATAAGACGACTGTTTTTTCCGAAACTCCATCGAAAGACTTTGCAGGTCTGTAGCGAGGGCACGCTGCAGATAACAGTCAAAAGGCATTTTGTCCATCAACACAAAAACTTCTGTAGCAAGTTACCAATCTTGTAACTGACAGTAAAAACAGTAAGGACAAGTCATCACCTGGACATTCTTTCGGACAGTTGAATCCTCCGAGGAATCTTTCACGGCCAGCTTCTGCAGCCTCTTCTCCGACCTCTTCAGCAGGTCCGTTATCTCGTGCGTGAGAACCTCGATTGCTCGCTGGTCGTCTCTGCCATCACCAAAGGAAGGCATCAAGGCCTTGGCGTGCGCCTTAGCCAGCTCCGCCATCTTCGTCTTTGCCCTCTGCATGTTCGCAGATATATCTTCGGAAACATCCACCCAGGCCGGGGGAAGCCCAACCGTCACCGCTCCTCTACTGCACAGCAACAATCGCATGTCAGTACCATACCATCGATCTGATCACCTGGCACATGTCCAATAGGTGCTTTTTATACGACAGCTCAACCACTGAGCAAGTGGGGAGCAGGGGGGCATTCAACCTAATAGAGCTTAAATTTCCTTCTCAACCTATTATGAGCTCGGCGAATGACACCTAAATTTCTCCACAAGAGGAATAAGCTCTATTCATATCGCCCTATCGAAGCACACATTCTGTACCCTAGTGCTCCATTTAAGATACCGAAATTGACATTTCCCAATATGAACAGGACCTTGCCTCGAATTAGCTAAGGTCAGACAAACTGGTGGACAGGTAAACTAGCCGATGTACAGCTTAGATCAGAGTGACTAACAGACGGAGACCCATAGTGATCTGTGATTCAGCATTTCTAGTGATTTGCGACCCAGCATTTCAGCTACTTCCTTGGAATGATATCACGGCAAGCACGCGGGCCAGTTGCGTCACTTCCGTACGGTAACGAAATTTGGTAGGGATTAGCTAGCAGGGTGCCTAATCTGGTTGGTCTCTAGGGGGGTGCGGGGATTAGAAGGGGTCAGGTTCACCTGGAGGAGGCGGAGGGGTCGTCGGTGCTGAGGGGCGCGTAGTTCCGGTCGTGCCGCAGCAGCGAGGACATCTCGATCACCGGCCCGCCGCCGCCGGAGGAGGAGGACGACGATGCCGCCCCCGCCGGCGCGCGGACGTGGCGCAGCGCGTCGCGGTACTTGCGGAAGAGTGGCGTCCGGTTCCGCGTCGCCATGGGACGCGGGAGGAAGAGGGGGGGAGGCGGGAGGGGTGGGTCGGAGGGAGCACGCGGCGGGATCTCGGCGACGAAGCACCGCGGAGGAGGAGGGATCGGGGCAGTTGGTGCGAGGGGAGAGGAGGATGTCCGTGCTGAGTTAGGAGACACTTCGCCAGCAAGGAAGGAAGGGAGGAGGCGAGCTTCTGCTCACCGGGCCCAAGTCGGGCCGGGGAGGACGAAGAAAGAAATTGGGCTGGCCTGGGCCGATTTTTTTTTTCTTTTGAGGTTGTAATAGGGATTTCTTCCCCATTTTTATTTGTACAAACCTAGAGGTGCAAACCCTAAATAAACCTTAGAGCTACAAAGATCGACCTCCACAACGTGCCAGACAACCAAAGCATCACTAGTGGACGCCTTCACTCAATCTAGGTAAGACCTTGATGCTGCAACTCAGGCCTTTTGAAGCTACCACAGATCCTTCAAAAGTACTCCCTCTGTTAAGAAATATAACACATTTTAGCTTTGTGAAAAGATTGTATCCAGATCTCTTTTAGTATACAGGTTCACTCTAAATCTATAGATACAAATCATTTAGATACATTCGTCTTATATTTTTAGACAGAGGAAGTACAAGTGCCAAGGCTGGTCCATGAAAACCTCATCACAGTACAAGAGCATCAGTTAATCAGAAAACGTTTCAGTACACCACAAGAGGAAACGGGACATTTCCTGAATTGCTTCCGACCAATCCCTCAAGCAAAGTTCGTAGTACATCCAGATCATAACAACAGTGGTGGCAAATCGCCACCCATCTCATCTCACAGCAGCTAAAGCAAATTCTAACATAAGATTTTCGTGCTTGATTCTGAAACTACATCCTAGTAGCTGTATCATATGCTCGATCTCAAGAAGAAGGATACGACGTACGTAGCAAAAATTCCATGGCGGATTAGATTCGATTCGAGCGGCGAGGTGGTCGAAGGAAGGCAATGTTGTTCTTGAAGGCGAATGCGAGAATGACGATCAGTAGAGGCTGACTCCGAAGGACTCGCTGACGATGATGGCGATCCCCATGGAGATGGCGACGAGGGAGGCGGCCCAGGTGAGCTTCTCCGTGATCCGCGGCACCCTCTCCCTGAGCGCCTCCGTGCAGGTCCCGATGAGCACGGTGTAGCTCGCCATGGACATCACGGTGCCGACGAGGAACATGCCGAGGAACGCCGCCCCCGCGGCGCGCGACGGCATGGCCAGCGCTGGCAGGATGATCATGAGCGCGTCCGGCTGCAGCCCGTGCACGATTCCCGTGGCGAAGGTCGCGAAGTTGATCTCCTTCTTTTTGCCACCGCCGCTCATCAGCGCCTTCTCCAACGAGTTGCCGCCGTGCTGGTGTGCACCGCCTGCGGCTCCGCCTTCGAGCGCGGCGGCGACGCAGGGCGCCGCCTGGGTGGCCTCGCGGATGCCGATGGCGCCGATGACCATGAGGGTGAGGCCGACGACGCGGGTGCCCCAGGTGCGGAGGATCTCGATGTGGAGGCGGTCCTTGAGGCCGAGGAAGAGGAGGCCGAACATGACCTGGCCGGCGTCGTGGCCGCAGCCCCAGAGCGCGCCCACCGCCGCGCTCTCCACCGGCGACCGCCCGATGGAGAGCGGCGCCAGCGCGGCGAGGTGGTCCGGCCCGGAGAGGGTGTGCAGGCAGCCGGCGAGGAAGCCCGTCCACGCGCTGCCGAGGAACTCCGACTTGAAGATGCTCCGGCCGGCCGTGACGGCCGCGGAGTGGGAGTGCCCGTGGGCCAGCGCCGTCGGCACCGTGGACGATGGCTGAATTGCCGCCACAACCAGCCCCGCTAACAAGGCGACAGCCGCAGCCGACGCGACCTGTGAATTACCGCGCGCAAGAACGTAAATTTCATCGTCTTATCATTCGTTCAACATCTGGTTCATCGCTCGCGGCCGCATGGATTATCGCACGCAATAATTCAAGGGAATGAAGGAAAGAATTCAGGGGGATGAAGGAAACAGAGAATAGCACTGGCGCACTGACCTTCTGGAAGAAGCGGCGTACTCCAGAATCCACCGGAATCTCTGCGGCGCCAGCGCCATCTGCCTGGTCATCTTGTTCCGGCGGGGCGGGATTGCCGGAGCGGGAGGCGGAGGCCGCGGCGAGGAGAGGCGGAGGCGGCCTGTGGAGGAGCGGCGCGAGATGGGGCAGCCTCAGCCCGACACCGTCGCGGTTGGGAGGGAAGGACCTTGGCGCGGCGGTGGCGGGGAGGAGGTGGTGGTGGTGGCCGCCGGCGCGGGGCCTGGAGGCGGAGGCGGGGGCGCGGGTGAGGTGGAGCGGCGAAGAGATAAGCCTGTCCATCGCGGGTGCGGGAAACAATCGGGAGCTCCTCCTGCTACGGTTTCGGTGTGGCTCAACTGAAGAGATTTTTTGGGGGCTTGGGGCGGGCCGGGTTGGGCCTAAGTGCTAACTGTTGGGCTGGTTTGGCCCTTTCGGAAGTGAAAAGGTCATTATCGGTTTCTTCTTTGGCGGGCCAGATATTGGGCGAGCTGCACCTCCGGTAAGAAAGCACAATGCTGCTTCTTCTCGTCGGATATGAGATATGACCAGGACGGTGCTTGCCACGCACCGCACACCCCGTACGAGGTATTGGCCGACCCGTAGATCATTCTCCTTCTGTTTTTTTTTTTATGTTTAACTAGTAATATGCCGTGCGTTGCCACGGGATAACCAAGAAAACCTATAAAGATATCAATTTTAATTTTATAAATGTGTGCTCGGATCAGTTTGTGTGACAATATCCCAAAAAATTACATTGTCTTTGTCTTGGATTCTTGCTATGTGGAAACCAACCGTCACAAATCCAGTCCATTCTCCTTGCAAATGTCTCCTTCGTCCCAATTCCTAGTGTTTGTTTGGTATTTATGGGAGGAAAACCTAGCAAACCAAAGGAGTTCTTTTATTTTTGGAGATCTGCCCTTCACGGGTGGTTATTTGGCAACAGGAAAGTGGGAGGAACAAATTTTCAATACATAGTAATAAAGAGATAATACAAAATTTCAATACATAGTAACCAAAAATGATTTAGTAATATTATTTGTTTTGATAAAGAGATAATACATAGTAATAAGAATTCAAGATAAAGAAATACAAATAAGAAATGAATCTTTATTCCTTATCTTTATTTCATAAACAAAGTACAAAGATAAACTCATTCAAGTAATAAAGATTCATTACATTAAAGAATTTACAAATGAGGAAATTAAAAGAATGAATAAACTATTAAAATATTATTACAAAAGAATAAAATAAATATTACAAAAGAATCTATCTAGGTAATCCTATACTAAATCTTGAGTGTCCAGATCTTGTACCTGCAAAAATTTAAAACAAACAAAAGGAAAATAAAAATTTAATTGTTAGTTTTACTCTCATTAGAGAGCAGTGAAGTGCACTGCTCAAAATTACATCATTGAGTTATTCTTATAGGGGCAAGTTTCACCAATATGAAAGAATTTGGTCTTTCATAATAAATACGCCACAAGTCAAAAATTCACAGCAAGTAAGAGGGGCAAGTTTCACCAGGAAAGTTAACAGTTAAAAGATCGAAAGGTGAGATACCTCACTGATCTGATCCAAAACCATATACCAAGCACACATGCAGCACAATCACCAAATGCATGGTGTGTGATGTCGACACAGTAACATCAACTCACACAAGTAAAAGGAACATCATAGCCGTGGGCAGCCCCAGTAGCTCATCTTTTCATCTCAAACACCATAGAAAAGAATACACTCAGCTTAGCAAAGCCAAGCAAACCACCAGCCAAACCACACACCAGATCATCCTAGCATCACCAGATGGTGACATAAGGAGGGGGTGGATCAGGTGGATAGTAAGGTCAAGTTGCAGGAGCTAGGAGGTGAAGGGTAGATCAAGGTCAAGCTCATAGGAATCAAAAGTAGCAAGAGCAGCACCAGGAGGTGAAGGACTAGATCAGGCTAGCAACACAACCAGCAAGATCAAGCCACCAGATCAACCAACAAACACCACAATCCTCAACTATTGTGGTGAGTATCATTAAACACTCACATAATCTATTCATAATATCTAAACATAAAGTCATGTGTTATTTTAGAGTTAACCTCTCAGTAATCACCCAAGTGGGGTGCATCTATCATAGAGGTTTTGGAATATAAAGGCCAATAGTTAATCCACCAAATCAATCAAGATCTCAGGCCAGCATCATAGATCCTGGTGATAACAAAACATCTCATATATTCTCACTTGTTTCCACATAACTTATAAAATTCTAGGCATATCTCCTAATTGAGTAACACCTCAGATTTTATAAACTCTATGCATCAACATAAAGCTATGAGCAAACAGACCATCTTAGCCAATTAGGATCCAAGATCCAGTGAATAACCATGATACTTAAGCTTATCTATGAGGGATAGCAAGATAGGAACCTAGTTCGTAAGCCTCATACCAACATCATACGCATAAATATTAAGAGAAGCTTTCAACTTATTTTTGGACATCTATCCAATCTTAAGCACTGACCAAAATAAAGTTCAGTAGTAGAACCACAACTTGTGTGCCATTCTATGATGGTGTCCCAAGAACAAGTTCTAAAACCTCAAGCCAAAACAATTACTTAGCTTTCATAAATAAACCAGCAAGCCAATAACTATCATTTTCCTGGAAACAATTACCAGGAATCATGTCCAAGTTGATGTATACAGAGCATCACTGTAAGAAACTAATTAAACTCAATCTACACATGAATCCATAAGCCAACATTTAAAGATGGAGTGAATAAACCACTGACAAAACCACTGTCTATAACCAGATCATGACAGTAGTGAACTTTCAAATCACTAGGATCCATAAGTAATGATTCCACAATAGCACTGTCATTTGAACCATATCAAATCACCCACTGGGATTAGACTAGTAAGCCACTAGCATCACCAAAGGCCCAATAGTAGACAGTAATCTATATCCAATAACCATTCATCATCCTCAGTTACCAACACAACTAATTTCTATCCATCATATATCACCCAAAACAGAAGGATGGACCCTAATCAATTCATGAACCCTAATTTGGGGTGGCCACTAGAGGCACACAGATGAACTCAGAGGAGGCAGAGGGCAGAAGGCACGAGTGATAATCAAAACCAAACTCACTTGTGGTCCTCGTTGTAGAATAGAAGAGGAAGCAGAGGGGCGATGAGCAGACTGACGGAGCACCCAAAGGGCGCAACCCTTGACCGAGCCAAGGCGACGGCCACAGCACACGAGGAGGCACAACACCCCCACAACAACACACAAGCACCTCACAGCACCATGGGAGCAACGGCAAAGGCATCACCAGCAGCATCCCAAACCCTAGGGTTCGGGACGGGGCTAGCCTGGCCGCAGGAGTGCCCCAGAGCCAAATCGAATTGGAGCAGACGAAGGAGGGTGGTCAACAACCTCGCCATACACCGCGGTGGCGTCCAAGGAGGACCACGGCAGCGGGAATCACACGGCGGCGGCGCCAACGACCATAGGGTCGAGGAGGAGAAAGGGATGAGGCAATAGAAGGAGAGAAGGAGAGGCAGAGGGCTAGGCTGATAGGGCCAGTACCCCTTCGGGGAGAGCTTTTGACTAAGCCACTTGGGCCAAGTTAGGCCCAATAAGCCCAATGGTTAGCCCAAAATCCTAAAAGAAATTTTAATAATTAATAAAAGACCAAAATACCCCTAGAACTCAATAAATTCTAGAAAATAAAATAGAAGTCCGCAAAATACAAATAATATATTTTTAGATTCATAATAATCCAACCTTTTTAGTTAAATTAAGAAAGTATTTTTATATATATTATTTTTTGGTCAAGAATTTTATAATATATATATTCCCTATGGAATTTTATAAAATTAAAGAAAAAGGATAAAAATGAATAAAAATCACTTTTATTATATTTTGTTATTATAGTATTTTATAAAAATACTAAATAAATATTTAGAGTTACCAAAATAAATTCTCTTTTATTTAGATGCTAATTCTTTATAAGAATTATTAAACAAATAAATACAAGAGTTTATATTAAATAAAATTTTAGCTTTTAACTCTATTAATAATATATTACATTATAAAAATAGTGAATGTAATATTTATAAAATATTAAAGGTTATTCTTTAAAATGAATTTCTTTATTACTTAAAGAAATTCTAGAAACTAAAATGTTGGGTAAAACACACAAAGAAGATAAATAATAAATAATGCATTACATTACTATGCATATCCATTTTGCTTCTTTAAATATTGTCCTTACAGGGCAATAATGATGTTTTGTAGACATAGAAGCTCAAGGTCCAGTGTAAGCATCCGATTTCACTACCTTGCAATCACAAGGCAAGTTCATCACTTGCTCATGTCCTTTGAAGATTCATTACCAAAGTATTTATAAATTGTGTGTTATCATCTATGTTTCAAGGAAAGAAAATATTATTTTCTCAAATAAATAAATTGATGATATCAACCTAAGTGATGATATAAAGAGGCAATAGAACTTAGGGTTCTATTGGCAACAATGATAATCATCTAGGAATTTAACAACCCATGACATCAGTGATTCTAGCGTCGTATATCACGCGTTAACCATGAGATTTGGAATGGGATGGAGAAGTCAGTTGTATATTCTTCCTCTCGCATGTAGCCAGATGTGCAAGTCGTGGCTGTTATCCTTGTAGAGTGCATTAATTGGTAATTCGTAGAGGATATGCTGCATATGGGGTGGAACCCTCAACGTCCCACAATAGTTCTGGCATCTAACGGTCTGTACAAACCATTGCCGTAATTCAATGGGTGGGCATGGTGTACACCAAGTAGGCATACAGGGTCGCGAAGGGGGCAGTGATTGGCTTAGATCACCTACTAGGCCCCACATCATGGAATTGTGGACGAGAAAGTACGCCCGGTTGTGCAACAAGGAGTTGATCTATCATGGGTAAAGTAACGTACCTCTGCAGAGTGTAAGAACTGTAACTTGTTACTCCCTGTTTCGGAAAGGACCTACGAACGCGGCAGGAAAGGAACTCCATGAAAGTTCTAGTAAACCAGTGAAGGCTGATGGGCATAGATTTTCATAATAAAATCAATCTTTGAAGAAAGATTTACGAAAACTGCATAATGCCAAGGACTTATTGTCCGAGGTGGTAGATAGAGCATCAAACTTCCTACCTTGCATATAATGAACTTGCTGGGTAACGCTGTTACTCACCCTTTCCTTTGATCCCCTGCTTAGAGTCTAAGGATCCAGAAGATACTCCAATGTATGCAGCAGAATGTCAAAATGATGTCCTCTATGAGGAGCCTGACCTGTCGAGCGGTGTTGAAGGAGTGGACTACGAGATCCGATATGGAGTGGACGACAAAGAGTTAGATTAGTTGCCTTAGTTATTAGTAACCAATTGAGCCGAGCAGCATGAAACTTATATAATAAGTTGTTGAGCTTAATTTGGAGTTTAAGTTGTTGTTGAAATAATTAGTAGTTTTCGCATTAATTTAATCCAAGTATAAATCATGACAAAACAATTTCCAAGACTAACTAGCATACGCATAGTAGACATGCACCATATAGGCAAGTGAAAATCTAGCACATCTACGCATACTGCAATACTAGTGATCATCATAGGAAATAGCAGGAGGGCAAAGAACATGTACGAGTTCGTCGATGGTATGACCAACGGCGCAACAGAAGTGGAGCCACCACCAGCAGCAGCGTCGTCAGACATGGCGATGAAGTCGAGGAAGAGCTTGAGCAGTCGCGTCTAGACGCTCCCCAAAAACCTTATCGCCTCTCTCCCGGTGCAGGATCAGAGAGACGGGGTTCCGGAGGCCTGCTCTCCCGGGACGTGCACGCGGCCGGGATGGAGTAGCGAGGGCACGAGAGAGATGGAGCAGCGATGCGGCGGATGCAATCTAATTCTGGTAATCGCTATGGTTTGCGTCACTGCTATATAGTCTTCGGGTAGGGGGGCGTGGGGTAACGATCCACGGCGAGTCGATCCGACCCACGATATGGAAACGGCCGGTTAATTAACGTGTATGTAATGACGCATTAATGACTCATAATTAATACACAATTAATTTTCCCAACGAGCAAAATAAAGCTCGGCTCGGCGAGATTCCCGCAACCCGCGGCGCGCGCACGTCGTGACGAGGCGAGGCGAGGCATGGCGAGGCGGGCGGCGTTGGAGGAGGAGTGCGCGGGGGCTTCTCTTCTTCTCACACCTTAGTGAGTGGTGCAACACTCTACTATATAAGGTGGTCCAACTCCCCTTCCACTAGCAATGTGGGACTAAACTTTGGCACCACTAGCACACACATGAGCTGCCATGATAATGGGCCAAAGAGAATTTTAGAATTTGTATTTGTTATGGGCCAAAGCCCAACATCAAATATGCATCAAATTCCAACAATCCCCCACAAAGTCTCATTGGCACATCACACCATTCTATTCCAAATCACTGTTTTGACATACCAGCGTTTTTCAGTGGAGAATGTTAAGTTGAACTTCCACCTAGAGCATTAGACTACGTTCATTAACAACTGTCAATGGACAAGCCTTGAATTGCCAGTTTTGTGTAAATGAGTTTCACCTAATGTCATACTGATACTAGGCTGCCGAAGGCTACCCCTCGGGTGGAGCATATAAATCACACTCCTGGCCTTTTTCATGAGCTTCCTAGATATTACCCTATCTCATAGACTGTGACCAGCAGTCGGGCTCACATAGGTGCGTTCTTTAAAGACTGCTCTGTAGGATAGCATCTTGGCTTATACAAGCCTATGAACACATTAAGAATAAGTCAAACTGCCATACAGATCGTGAGAGTAATGCATCTTCAGCGGAGTGGGTTAATAAAAGTTACTCTCCTCCAGTTAGCCACTGGCTTATTTCCCCAGGTCCTAATTCACGGGATCTCCGATCACATAGGTTGGGTTACTACCATGGTAACTCATGTGGGTCTCAAACCCATCTCCTTTGATGCAATATCTATCATATTTCTTGATAGACCTTTTGTGAAAGGATCTGCTAGATTCTTATCTGCTTGGATATAATCCAATGCTATTACTCCGGAGTTTCTCATTTTCCTAACAAATGCCAATCTTCTCTTTATATGTCTTGATGAATTCAAATTATCCTTTGGACTGCTCACTTTAACGATCACGGTTTTGATTGTCGCAGTTCATAAGAATAGCCGGCACAGGTTTATCAACAACCGGCAAGTCAATCAAGAGTTCACGAAGCCAATCTGCTTCGACAGTAGCTGTATCTAGTGCTGTGAGTTCTGCTTCCATTGTTGACCTCGTTAATATGGTCTGCTTGCAAGACTTCCATGAAACAGCGCCACCACCATGAGTGAATACATATCCACTTGTGGCTTTCAACTCATTAGCATCAGAAATCCAATTTGAGTCACTATACCCTTCAAGTATCGCAGGGTCTCCGGTATAGTGAATACCATAACTCGATGTACCCTTTAGATAGCGCATTACTCTCTCAAGAGCATGCCAATGATCATCTCATGGATTGGAAACAAACCGGCTAAGTTTGCTCACAGCAAACGCGATGTCAGGACTTGTTGCGCTAGCTAAATACATTAACGAGCCAATTATCTGAGAGTATCTCAGCTGATCTCTAGTTGTTCTTTTGTTCTTTTGAAGCATCTTACTAGGATCATATGGTGTCGGTGAAGGAGTACAATCTGAGTAGCCAAAGCGACTCAACACCTTCTCCACATAGTGAGATTGCAGAAGTGTAATTCCGCCATTCTCATCTTTCAGCAGCTTAATGTTTAGATTAACATCAGCTTCTCCAAGGTCTTTCATGTCAAAACTTTGAGACAAGAAACTCTTGACCTGTTCGATGACAATCATATTTGTCCCAAAAATCAGTATGTCATCAACATACAAACAAAGTATAACTCCTTCGCCCCCACCATGGTGATAGTATACACATTTGTCGGCTTCATTTACAACAAAGCCAGCAGATGTTAAAGTTTGATCAAACTTCTCATGCCATTGCTTAGGTGCTTGTTTCAGTCCATACAAAGACTTCAATAGCTTGCACACCTTGCCTTCTTGACCATCTACTACAAAACCATCTGGCTGATCCATATAAATTTCCTCATCCAACTCTCCATTAAGGAAAGCTGTCTTGACGTCCATTTGATGAATGATAAGACCATGTGAGGCAGCCAATGAGAGTAGAACTCGAATAGTGGTCAATATAGCCACAGGCGAATAAGTATCAAAGAAGTCTTCGCCTTCTTTTTGGGTATAACCCTTGGCAACAAGCCGAGCCTTGTACTTTTCAATCGTACCATCAGGCCTAAGCTTCTTTTTGAACACCCACTTACATCCTACAGGTTTGCACCCATAAGGACGATCAGTTATCTCCCAAGTTTCATTTGCCATGATGGAATCCATCTCGCTACGGACAGCCTCTTTCCATTAGTCTGCATCAGGGGATGCATAAGCCTCTGAAATAGAGGTGGGAGTATCATCCACGAGATAGACAATGAAATCATCACCAAAGGACTTTGCAATCCTCTGTCTCTTGTTCCTTACAGGAACTTCATTGTCTACCTCCTCGGGAATTTCATCATGTGTTCATTCATAATATTCCATGGGAATAACAGGTTCAGGAGTTTCAACAGATTCCTGTCTAGATGTACTAGGCATATCTTTCATCGGAAAAATATCCTCAAAGAATGTAGCATCCTTAGACTTCATAATTGTACTGACCTTCATGTCAGGTACCTCAGATTTCACCACTAGAAATTTGTATCCAACGCTATGATGAGCATAGCCAAGAAAAACACAGTCTACGGTCTTTGGTCCAAGTTTACGCTTTTTGGGAATTGGCAAATTCACCTTTGCCAAACAGCCCCAAGTACGTAAGTACGAGAGTGTTAGTTTTCTCTTCTCCCATAATTCATAGGGAGCAGTTTCATTGTCTTTTGTGAGAACTTTATTCAGGACATGACATGATGTCAATATCGCCTCCCCCACCATGCCTTGGATAAACCCGAAGTACCTAACATGGCGTTAACCAAGTCTGTTAGAGTACGGTTTTTCCTTTCGGCAACTCCGTTAGATTGGGGAGAATGGGGAGGCTCTTGGAGATATGCCCAAGAGGCAATAATAAAGTGGTTATTATCATATCTTAATACTTATGATAAATGTTTACATACCATGCTATAATTGTATTAACAGGAAACATTAATACTTGTGTGATTTGTAAACATAAAAGAGTCCCTAGTAAAGCCTCTTGTTAAACTAGCTTGTTGGTTAATATATGATCATGGTTTCCTGATCATGAACATAGAGATGTTATTAACAACAGGGTCATATCATTAGGAGAATGATGTGATGGACATACTCCTATAGTTAAGCGTAGCATAAAGATCAAGTCATTTAATATAGTTCATTTGCTATAAGCTTTCTGATACATAGTAACCTAATTCCTTCGACCATGAGATCAAGCTTATCACCATCACCAAAAGGATGCTTTGATGACATCAAACACCACACCGTAACTGGGTGGCTATAAAGATGGCATTGAGTGTTCGGAAAGTATGGGTTGAGACACATGGATCAAGAGTGGGATTTGTCCATCCATATGACGGATAGATATACTCTGGGCCCTCTCGGTGGAATGTCATCCAATTAGCTTGCAAGCATGTGGTAGCTCACAAGGGATCACATACCACGGGAACGAAAAGAGTACTTATCGTTAATGAGGTTGAACTAGGTATGCAGAGATACCGACGATCAAAACCTCGGATAAGTAAACTATCGTGAGACAAAGGGAAATTGGTATCGTATGTAAGTGGTTCATTCGATCGCAAAGTAATCATAGAAATATGTGGGAGCCATATGAATTTCCAGATTCCTCTATTGGTTATTGTTCGGAGAAGTGTCTCGATCATGTCCGCATAATTCACGAACCGTAGGGAGACACACTTAAGGATTCGATGTTGTTGAGTAGTTATGGAATGATGAGTAAGAGACCGAATGTTGTTCGGACTCTCGGATGGGATCCGGGATATCATGAGGAGATCCGGAATGGTCCGAAGAATAAGATTCATATAAGGAAAGTCCTGTTTTGGAGTTGGGGAATGGTTCCGGTGTTTTCATCAGGAATGTTCTAGAAGGTTCCGGAATGTCCGGCACTCTGAAGGGGAAGGGTACATGAATGTGTCATACCAAGTTGGAATGATTGCATCATGTACTAAGTGTCATCGCTGAACAAAATAGAGGGTTTAATCAAATCCTTGTTTGAAAAGTCAAACGCCAATTTGAAAGTCAAACGGCTATTTTTGGGAAGTGGAGAGGGAGGTGGAAACCGAGTTGGGGAGGAGTCCCTCCTCCACCGCCGGCCTACTTGGGATCCGAGTTAGGGAGGGATTCCCCTCCCCTTGGCCGGCGCCTCCCTCCTATAAGAGGAGGGGCAGGGCTCCCCTCCTAGCACACAAGATTGCCTCCTCTAAACCTAACCCTAGCCGCCGCCGCCCACCATAGCCGCCGCCTAGGGTTTCTCCCTTAGCCGCCGACTTGGGAACCTACAAACCCTAGCAGCTGGCACTAGCACCCCTCCTTGGTGTGTCTAAACCCTAGAACACCGAGGGCTCTCTATAGTCCACCATACTCGCTCCGGCTTAAGGCGAAGCCCTGCGAGATCTCCCCTCTACTTCCGGTACCACGCCGTCGTGCTGCCGGAATCGTGAGGAGAGTGCTACAACCTCCGCTGCCTGCTGGAACAAGGGAGAGGAAGGTCTTCATCGAAATAACGATGTGACCGATTGCGAGCGCTGCGGAGCAGCTTGGAAGGATCGTCTACGCGATCTTGAGATCGGAAGTGTACGACTACATCACCCACGAGAATCTGCTCTCGTTAACCGCTTTGGAATCTTTGAGGGTGAGTTCCTCTATCGAATCGTTGCTACAATTTAGTAGATAGATCTTGGCTTGTTTGTTTGTATGCGATAGAAATTTTTTGTTTTCCATGCTACGAAACCCTAAAGTGGTATCAGAGCCGTGTCTATATATAGATCTGTTGCACGAGTAGAACACAATGGTCATTGTGGGCATTGATGCTTTTGTTGTCAATTGCTTCTTGTGTACTTTGCATCTTGCGGGATGGTGGGATGAAGCGGCCCGGGCTAACCTTACATGACATCGTTCATGAGACTTGCTCCACGCTTGACATGCAACTTGTATTGCATAAGTGGCTTTATGGTGCTGTTTCTCCCAACATAGTTAAGATTCAATTTACAACGGGTGATTGACAATACTAGTATCAATGTTGTGGTTCTTGTTCGTAAGTTAGAACGACACTTATTGAAAGCCCCAAATCACGTAAAACATGCAAAGAAAATTAGAGGCGTCTAACTTTGTTTTGCAGGGGTGTGCTGTGATGTGATATGGCCATGATTGTGATTATATTTGATGTATGCAATGTTCCTTATTGTAAGTTGTGGCGTGAGCCATATGGTTGTCTTTAAATTCCGTTAAGACCCGCGTGTCTATTCAAAGTAGTTGTAATAGTTGAAGCTGGTGGAAGACAACCATGGAGCAGCATCATTGACCTTGATGCAATGCCGGTGATGATGGAGATCATGTTCGTGCTTGAAGATGGGGATCGGAAGCACAAAGAAGAAAGGCCATATCATATCACATATTATGAATTGCATGTGATGTTAATCCTTTTATGCATCTTGTATTGCTTAGTTTACGATGGTAGCATTATAAGATGATCCCTCAAGCACAAAATTTCAAGTTTTAAAGTGTTCATCCTTAGTAAGCACCGTTGCTAAAACTCGTTGTTTCGAAGCACCACGTGATGATCGGGTGTGTTAGATTCTGCGAGTGTATACAACGTGAGCAAGCCAGATTTGCTCATGCGGAAGCTAAGGTTTGATCTTGACGAGCCTAGCATGTACAGACATGGTCTCGGAACACGGATCACCGAAAGGTAAAGCATGAGTCATATAGTAGATATGATGAACATGTTGATTGTTCGCCATTGAAGCAACATCAACTCTCGTGATGATCGGTTTTGATGTGGTGGATTTGGTTCGTGTGATCACTAAAACAATGTGAGGGATATTGTTTTGAGTGGGAGTTCAACGGCAATATGATTAAAAGTTGAACACTATTTATCATAAATTAAATCAAAGTGAATTTGCATATTTGTTGTAGTCATTGGCATCCGTTTACCACCTTGCGCTTAGTTTTAATTGAGATGATAGAACTATAGAATTCTGGTTAGTTACTTTACGAACTGGTATCGTATTGTTTTGAAGTGTTAATCTAAAGTTTAAAAGTCCTATTGCAAACTTTCAGTAAGTTCCGGTTACTCCATGAAGTTTAATAATTGGTATTAAAACAAGAGTGACAATTCCAAGTGTTAGTGTATGAGTATCATGTTTGTTTCCATGATTCTTGATATTCAAAGAATTGTCTTAATATCAAGGTTATCTAGGATCTGAAAGAGTTGTTTCAGAAACCATGATGTGTGGAAGATATTGTGATATCTGAAACGAAGTTTTGGTTGCAACATGACAGAGTATAATATGGCAAAAGTCATGTTCTCATATTTGATGAGAATTTGCAAAAGGTTGGAGACACTAGTTATCCTAATCCACCAAAATGTTTTAGAGAGCAACATTATACTCGCAGTTCATTGTTAAAAGCTAAAAATAGCTTGATCATGGATAATTCCATGATAAGGGTGAATATTTGATGTAGGTAAAATATTTACTACACCAAGAGATTAATAAAGAAAGGAATTTGAAAGAACACCAAACATTTGATGATGGTGATCTACTTCAAAGTGCAAGTCCAAAGACATTGTTATTTAATTATACATGCTTCGGACTATGTGTCATATGTATGACTCCACTATTGATATTGATAGATTCTTTCAAACAGAAAATAATTACTGAAAGAGAATCTCATAAATATATGGCAGAAAAGAAAAGACTAGAATTGTTCAGTTTAAGTATATAGATGATATACATGTTATGGATATATTCTTTGCTTATTAAACAATGTGGTTTTTAAGTATTTGATACTGAATTTGTTGGTGTGAATCGTCATACGAAACAACACAATTCATGAACTACAATGGCCTAAGTAACTAGCAAAAGAATATGTGATGATTTTCATCGAGAACAAATAAAGGGTTATAATGCTGCTTGTTAAACATCAAAGCTTGCCTTCAAGATTTGTTTTATCAGGCATTATGAGAACAAAAGGGTTGTTCAACTAATTGCCGTAAACCATAAAAGATGGATGATTCACAAATCTCGTTGGAGAAATCACATCCATAAAACTAGTGCTAAAAATGTAGAAAGACAAATTGATTGAAAGATCACTTAGGAAGTGACATCGCCGTTTAAATTATATTGGAAAGAAAACATGAAGAAACTCCATGTGGATGGAATTTTGGAGTCTTTTGATTTTTGATCACATGACGCTTGTGAAACTTTCCTAGAGATAATTAAAACTTCGTTCATAGGCCAAAAAGGAACGAATGACTAGCTTATTGGAACTTGTACATATTGTTGTACGAAGTCCATTATGTGTAGTCAAAAGCGATGGATTTCAACTTCATATGCTTTCTCCGAAAATTTGAGTGAATATATGAATATTTACTTAATAAGGATGAAATATGAAACATTTGAAAAGTTCAAAGACTTTCAAGATGAAGTGCAAAATCATTGTAACAAGAATATAAATAGTTTATGATAAGATCATAAAGGAAGATATTTGAGTTACAAGTTTAGCATAATACCTAAGATTTAAGGAATCGTTCCGTGGATTTGCATTTTTCGAAACACCATAAGAGTATGGAGCGTTCGAGATATGTAATTAAACCTTGTTTGACATGGTAAGATCAAAGGTGTAATTCATGAAACTGCCATTATATTTAAAGATTAAAAGCTTTAGAGACTACCGTTTTTCCACTGAAAAGAGCTCCATCATAATCCGTTGAAATGACACCATATAAAGTTATGGTTTGGATAAAGCCCAAGTTGTCCTTTCTTAAACATTGGTATGCTACGCATAAGAAATATGTTTGCAACGAAAGTCGGATGAACCTGTCTTTGTATGTTATTTCGAATAACTATTAAGTATTCCTCCATAACGCCAAAGACAAAAAGTGTTTGTCGCTTAGAACGTCAAGTTTCTTTGAGAAGGAATATTTTTTGTGAAAAGTTAAGTGGGAGGACAATAGAACTTTGATAAGATTAAAAGAACTTTAGCTATATGTGCAAAGTTGCGCAGCGCCGAAAAGTGTTCCGGAGGTAGCAACAATGCTCATGGCTCACATGCCTCAAAGGTTGTGGTCACGGAGATCTAAGTTCCTATTGAAACAAGTAGGTCGGGTAAACAATCAAATACCAAGATTTGAGGGTTGAATCATTATTTGAGAATAATGAACGGACTACATGCAAAGAAGCGATGATGGGCCCTGACTCCGTAAAATGGCTTGAATAAAATCCGTGATAGTTCCATACAAGAGAAATCAAGCTTTGAACTTGAAGGACCCTCGAGAAAGGTGTAAGACCTTACAGTTGTGTTTGGATCTATAAAAAAATAGATATGGATGTCTCGCATCTATGAAATAGTCGACTTGTTGGGAAAGAGTTCACAACAATGTTCAAAGGTTGACTATGACAAGATTTGATCTTTCATAGCGATATTTAGTCTAGACGGATTAATGTAGCAACCACTACATATAAATTTGTTATGTGGTAGTTGAATAAACAAAACAAGTTCTTCTAATAGAATTGTTACCTAGGACATGTGCGTAACACGGTCCATAGGGTTTTGTTAATTCAAAGGATGCTAAAAGCATATGCAAACTTCAATGGTTGAAGTGAGTATCGCGGAGTTGGAATCTTTAATATGATGAAACTGTTAAAAGAGTTTAATTTCATCAGAGATGATTAAGATGCTTGCATTTGCCAGAAATTAAGTGGGAGCGCTAAGACATGTTTCTAATACATTATGTAGAAGACATATTGTTGATTGGAAATGATGTATCTTTTATTAACACATATTAAGAATTTCATCCCGATGAAAGACTTAGGCAAAACCCGAATATTTGGCATCAATAGACGCTAATATGGTTGTGCCGAAAGTACATAGATGATGTATTGAATGAGTTTAATATAGAAACTACAAGAAAGGTTCTTGTCACATAGAAAGGATTGAATGAGTTCAATATTGATGATATATTCAAGTGTATTGACACTGGGTAAGTGAAACAAAGATTCAAGTATAGATTGATACTTGATGTATGAAATCACAAAGAGTATTTATATCAATCATACTGTGATATGTACAAATCCAGATATGTCCTATACTCTAAATGTTATGAGCATATACCAGAATGATTCATAATTTGATCATTGGACAATAGTAAGGATATTCTTATGATCTTCTAGAAGAACTAAGAGTATGTTATTTGTAGAAGTGACAAATAGATGGTTAGTTCATTGTAAAAGTACTACATTGATACTAGTTTTGTCACAAAGTACAAATTAAGTTTATCTCAATTTAAACTAAGGGTGGCACAATATAATGGAAAGTAAGTTCCATAATGGATTTGGATGAGTTCCAAAGTTAAGACATTGTGACAGATACTACAACAAAAGGCTAAGTATATGACTGCTATAATAGCAGCTAAAGAGGGCATTTGTGTCAAGTAGTTTGTTATCAAACTAGGTATAGTTCACAGCGGGATAATACTATGAAGATATATTGTACGACAATATTATCAACATGTTTTAACCCCAAAGAACTAAAGGTCTCACCAAAGCACCAAAATTATACAAAGCCATCTCATTAGAGAATGAGTGATGCGTAGAGACGCAAAGACATGCAATTACACACGGACCTGAAAGTGTCAGATCAGGAGATCAGTTGACCACTACCAATCGTGTACATACAACACCGGAAAGCCTTAGGTGTTGAATACACAAAGGTTTGAAACTAGATTATTGACTCTAGTGCAAGTGGGAGACTATTGGAGATATGCCCAAGAGGCAATAATAAAGTGGTTATTATCATATCTTCCTACTTATGATAAATGTTTACATACCATGCTATAATTATTAACAGGAAACATTAATACTTGTGTGATTTGTAAACATAAAAGAGTCCCTAGTAAAGCCTCTTGTTAAACTAGCTTGTTGGTTAATATATGATCATGGTTTCCTGATCATGAACATAGAGATGTTATTAACAACAGGGTCATATCATTAGGAGAATGATGTGATGGACATACTCCTATAGTTAAGCGTAGCATAAAGATCAAGTCATTTAATATAGTTCATTTGCTATAAGCTTTCTGATACATAGTAACCTAATTCCTTCGACCATGAGATCATGCTTATCACCATCACCGGAAGGATGCTTTGATGACATCAAACACCACACCGTAACTGGGTGGCTATAAAGATGGCATTGAGTGTTCGAAAAGTATGGGTTGAGACACATGGATCAAGAGTGGGATTTGTCCATCCATATGACAGATAGATATACTCTGGGCCCTCTCGGTGGAATGTCATCCAATTAGCTTGCAAGCATGTGCCTGGCTCACAAGGGATCACATACCACGGGAACGAGAAAAGAGTACTTATCGGTAACGAGGTTGAACTAGGTATGCAGAGATACCGACGATCAAAACCTCGGATAAGTAAAGTATCGCGAGACAAAGGGAAATTGGTATCGTATGTAAGTGGTTCATTCGATCGCAAAGTAATCGTAGAAATATGTGGGAGCCATATGAATTTCCAGATTCCTCTATTGGTTATTGTTCGGAGAAGTGTCTCGATCATGTCCGCATAATTCACGAACCGTAGGGAGACACACTTAAGGATTCGATGTTGTTGAGTAGTTATGGAATGATGAGTAAGAGACCGAATGTTGTTCGGAGTCTCGGATGGGATCCGGGATATCACGAGGAGATCCGGAATGGTCCGGAGAATAAGATTCATATAAGGAAAGTCCTGTTTCGGAGTTGGGGAATGGTTCCGGTGTTTTCATCAGGAATGTTTTAGAAGGTTCCGGAATGTCCGGCACTCCGAAGGGGAAGGGTACATTAATGTGTCATACCAAGTTGGAATGATTGCATCATGTACTAAGTTTCATCGCTGAACAAAATAGAGGGTTTAATCAAATCGTTGTTTGAAAAGTCAAACACCAATTTGAAAGTCAAACGGCTATTTTTGGGAAGTGGAGAGGGAGGTGGAAACCGAGTTGGGGAGGAGTCCCTCCTCCATCGCCGACCCACTTGGGATCCGAGTTGGGGAGGGATTCCCTCCCTGGCGCCTCCTATAAGAGGAGGGGCAGGGATCCCCTCCTAGCACACAAGATTGCCCCCTCTAAACCTAACCCTAGCCGCCGCCGCCCACCATAGCCGTCGCCTAGGGTTTCTCCCCTAGCCGCCGACTTGGGCACCTCCAAACTCTAGACGCCGGCACTAGCACCCCTCCTTGGTGTGTCTAAACCCTAGAACACCGAGGGCTCTCTCATAGTCCACCATACTCGCTCCGGCTTAAGGCGAAGCCCTGCGAGATCTCCCCTCTACTTCCGGTACCACGCAGGTCGTCTTGGGAATCGCGAGGAGAGTGCTACAACCTCCGTTTCTTTGGAACAAGGGAGAGGAAGGTCTTCATCGAGTATCGAACGTGTGACCGATCAAGGAAGGCTACCGGAGCATAACGCCGGAAGGATCGTCTACGTGATCTTGAGATCGGAAGTGTACGACTACATCACCCACGAGAATCTGCTCTCGTTAACCGCTTTGGAATCTTCGAGGGTGAGTTCCTCTATCGACTCGTTGCTATAATCTAGTAGATAGATCTTGGATTGTTTGTTTGTATGCGGTAGAAATTTTTTGTTTTCCATGCTACGAAACCCTACAGAGGCGTCCTCTCATGAATAATGAAATGTTCCGCATAAAATAAATCAAACTCATTAGAGAAATACTCTCCACCACGATCTGACCGGACTCTCTTAATCTTTCTCTCAAGTTGATTTTCAACTTCTGCCTTATAGTTTTTAAAGTGGTGTAGAGCCTCATCTTTAGTTTTCAAAAGATATACATAGCAAAATCTAGTAGAATCATCAATCAACGTCATGAAGTATTTATTTCCACCTTTGGTCAACACACCATTCTTCTTACATAGATCTGAATGTATAAGCTGTAGTGGTGCCAAGTTTCTTGCTTCCTGCACAAGCTTGTGAGGCTTGCCCGGTTGCTTAGCTTGAACACACTCTTGACATTTAGTGCCTTTGGCTAAAGTGAAACTCGGAATTAAATTCATCTTAGCTAGCAGCGTCATACAACCAAAATTAATGTGACAAAGTCGTGAATGCCAAATATCGGTATCATTGCCAGGGGCACAAATATGGTTCACAACCTTATTACAAAAATTTGATAGGGAAAGACGGAACAAACCGTCGCACTCATAACCTTTACCAATAAATTGTCCATACTTAGAGATGACTACTTTATTGGACTCAAATACCAACTTAAAACCTTCTTTGCAAAGAAGGGAACCACTAACGAGATTCTTATTTATTGAGGGCACATGCTGCACGTTCTTCAGCTGCACGATATTTCCCGAAGTAAACTTCAGATCCACCGTGCCAACACCACGAACAAAAGCATGCGATCTGTTTCCCATCAAGAAGGAGAGATCTCTTGTGATCTGATAAGAAGAAAACAAAGAGATATCAGCACACACATGAATATTAGCACTGGTGTCGATCCACCAATCTGTAGATTGACAAATTGACAAAACAGTAGGTAAATTACCATACCCGGTTGCACCCTTATCATTGTTGCTCATAGTCACGTTGACGGACTTAGAGTTCTGTCCATTTGGATTCTTCCTTCCTTTGCGCTGCTTGCAGTTTCGAGCCCAATGTCCAACCTCGCCGCACACAAAGCAGGGATCCTGTGACTTTTCCTTCTTATTCTTTTTGAAGTTGGTAGTACGAACGGCCTTGGTCTTCCCCTTGAACTTGTTGTGGAAGTTCTTCTGCACCACATTGGCGCTTGACTGGGGTGCCTCGGCTCCCTTTGGGTGTGTGTCTTTTGCCTTTGCCTTTTCCTCAAGGTACAGAAACCCAATGAGATTCTCAACAAACATCTCTTGCCTTTGGTGTTTGAGGTTAGTGGCAACACTCCTCCAGGATTGAGGAAGCTTTGCAATGATGCATCCCGCAACAAATTTGTCGGGCAACGCACACTTTAGGAGCTCAAGTTCTTTTGCAATGCACTGAATCTCATGAGCCTGTTCAACGACAGAACGGTTTTCAACCATCCTATAGTCATGAAACTGCTCCATGGCATACAGTTCACTGCCAGCATCAGTAGCACCGAATTTTGCTTCGAGTGCATCCCATAGTTCTTTGGCATTGCGCATATGTAAATATGCATCCACCAACTTGTCCCCAATGACGCTTATGACACAGCCCACAAAGAATATGGTGGTCTCCTTGAACGTCTTCTCCTGTTCAGGAGTGATCGTTCCTTCAGGATTACCAGCCGATACCCAGAAGGCGTCCATAGCCATCAGCCAGAGGGTACACTTGGTTTGCCAGCGCTTAAAGTGCGCACCCGTAAACGGGTTCGGTTTCAGACAAGCGGCAAAGCCTTGACGCGAAAACAGCCTAAAATAAGGTTTTTGGATTGTTGAAATAATTAGTAGTTTTCGCATTAATTTAATCCAAGTATAAATCATGACAAAAACAATTTCCAAGACTAACTAGCATACGCATAGTAGACATGCACCATACATGCAAGTGAAAATCTAGCACATCTACGCATACTGCAATACTAGCGATCATCATAGGAAATAGCAGGAGGGCAAAGAACACGTACGAGTTCGTCGATGGTATGACCAACGGCGCAACAGAAGTGGAGTCACCACCAGCAGCAGCGTCGTCAGACATGGCGATGAAGTCGAGGAAGAGCTTGAGCAGTCGCGTCTAGACGCAAAAACCTTATCGCCTCTCTCCCGGTGCAGGATCAGAGAGACGGGGTTCCGAAGGCCTGCTCTCCCGGACGACCGTGCATGCAGCCGGCAGGATGGAGTAGCAGAGGGCATCACAGAGAGATGGAACGGCGATGCGCAGGTAGGAAGATGCAATCTAATTGCTGGTAACTGCTACGGTTTGCGTCTGCCTACTATATAGTGCGGGTTGGGTAGGACGTGGGGCAACAGTCCACGACCGAGTCAGTGCCAGCCCATGATATGGAAACGGCCGGTTAATTAACGCGTCCGTAATGACGCATTAATGACTCATAATTAATACACAATTAATTTTTCCAACGAGCAAAATAAAGCTCGTCTCGGCGAGATTCATGACGCAACCCGCTGCTCAAGAACCGCTGCCCGCGCCTGCGTCGCGGCCGTGACGAGGCGAGGCATGGCGAGGCGGGCGGCGTCGGAGGAGGAGTGCGCGAGGGCTTCTCACACCTTAGTGAGTGGTGCAACACTCTACTATATAAGGTGGTCCAACTCCCCTTCCACTAGCAATGTGGGACTAAACTTTGGCACCACTAGCACACACATGAGCTGCCATGATAATGGGCCAAAGAGAATTTCAGAATTTGTATTTGATATGGGCCAAAAGCCCAACATTAAATATGCCTCAAATTCCAACAGTTGTCACTTTAAAACTTCTGTTGAAACACTTTATATTTGGTTTGTAAGTTGAATCTTTTGAAGTCTTGAACTTATGGTATTGTAATAATAATAATGTGTGTATGTTTGTAATATGGACCCGCAATGTTTTGTTGTACCACTCTGAGAGATGTGATATTTACGGAACGGTGTCCTGTGGATGTCATGTCAACGACTATAGTGTACTACACATGCAGTGGTATGTTGGGTCACCGCACTCATGCACCCACCACTTATTTATTTACAAAATCTAGCACACGTTATGACGACATCCATTTCTATTATAGCTAACTAATCTCCAGTGATTCCTAGCAAGCTCAAAGACGATGAGAGCATCCAAAGCTCCATACTTGATTTTATCGTAGCTCAATGGAACTTCAGTCCAGTCTCTTTCTCTGATTTCTATTGTCTATGGAGCGTCCTTAAAGATATGAGTTGCCAAAAAAGAATTAGATAGAGAAACGAGTGGTGGAGGATTGTTACAGGTTGGGTTTGGTCCCTAAAGCTCCTCCATACTTTGATCTCTTTGTTCCTTTTGCCTTTGTTTTGTCCATAATCATCATCAACACCTACACACATGTCAAAGATAAGAAAGTGTGGTAAAATTCTACCTAAACTACTAAATGTGTAAAGCTCATATTGAATTAGATGAAAACAAGTAATCATGCATATCAAGCATAGCAATAGTTAGATGGAGTATGATATGATAGGCAAATAACACAATTTATATAGCTAAAAAGTATTGCATTATCACAGCCATCAACTTCCCCAAGCTAGATCTTGCTCGTCCTCGAGCAAAAGGGATCCATAACTTAATAAATGTTATCTTACTTATCATTGGAAATCAATGCACCCTATTCTTGTTTTTCCTACAAGCTCAAAGAAAGAGTGAACATAATCATACAAGGCAATATAAGCTCGGTTATATTATTCCAAACCACTAGATATTAGTCAAAACTTCTATGCCCCATGTCAAAGTTAAATCTAGCTTGCAAGTAAACTTGTGATATTTCTATACGCACATTATTGTATTTTTATTTGTATAAGGCAAAGCTGAACACGGTTAGTTGTCAATCATAAATAGAGATAGAGTTTTCCAATGCTGCCACTCATGCCATCTATTAAAGTCTCTCAAGTGCAAACTTCGATTGTTGATCTCATAGAAAATCTATTTCTTAGTAACGAGACCATGCCAAAAGAGTGATATATGTTTAATCGAGACTGTATAGGCTAGGAAGGACATTCGTGACCATTACCAAGGTTTCCATTTTCGGTATAATGATTTCTCATAACGGTTAGAGGAGTATTCCAACTTTTGCTTGCAACGCAAACCCATGAGGGATCCAAAACTCTTACCCATCATAACATTGCTATTATAGATGTTTAATCAACTCATAGCAAAAATCTAAGATTTCTCTCTTCGTAGATAATTTATAGGCCAACGGAGTTGTTAGCCCCCATGGAGTGTGACAATGGCGCAAGACACGCATAAAGCAATATCTCACTTTTATTCCCAAGGCAAAATTTTGGCATATGTAATCTTGAAAATTTGAAACATCATTTCTTATTTGACAACTCACTTAGTAAGCCTCTATTAAGACCATAATTTCCAAAACTATGGGGTCATGCTACTCCATAACCATTCACTTAAGACAATTCTGAACAGTGACAACTAGCAAGTTTCAAAGAACTTATTTATTATATATATATATTCAAAATATAGAGAACATGGCAATGTATATTTAGAGGATCACAATATTTTCACAAGCTAGATAAAAGTTGGACATGGTGCATCAAATCTATGGCTTGTCTCCTATGGGGCCTAACATGAGCAAGTATATCCCTTATATAAATATGAACAAAAACTCACCTAAGCAAGCATTCAAAAATAGAGGGATACACAATAGCATGAAATTTTTTTAAGATAAAAAACGTTGGACAAGACTCTACGCATGCAAAATAACCTCCCCAAGCTAAGAACTTTGCAAGAACCAAACTTGAGAAGATCATGAAAACAAAAGAGAAAATGAAGTTATCAAAAGAGAGTATAAGAAGTTGTTACATCCCCAAGCTTAAGTTAAAGCAAGGGTGTCACATTTTACCGTTGAGGTACTAGTAACCGATCTTTTGATGGACAAAGAACCTTTGCTTCAACATGTGTTTCTTGATACGGCCCGGTGTGCCTTCCTCAAGAACCTGTTTAGAAACTAAAAAGAAAATGAAATATTTTTGTGTTTTTAAAGACACGGGTTTAGTTCACAAGTGATAAAAAAACAAGTCCCACTGAGTCGGTTTATCAGCCTAAGCACCGCGCTTAAGTCAACAAACTAGTTCTAGATGATGCCTCTCCTAGATTGTGATGAGGTGCAAGTGAAACAAAATATGAAACGAGTGTGCAGCCCCTATGTGCTTATTTAAAAGAGGTTTGAGTTGGAAGGTTTTACCAGACATGAATAGGTGAATTTAAGCAACCAAGGTTCTATCTCTAGTTCATTATTACTAATGCTCTCCATATGAGTGTCTAGGCATAAGGCCTCCGCACAACAATTATCACCAGTTTTAGCATCATAAAAATCACTATTAGAGTGAGAGGCATCACAAAAAAAATTTATAGTGTGACTCTCTTTGTCAACTTCACCTTGTTGTTCCTCCTTTTCATCGACTAGTGTTTTAATAGCAATGATAGAATCAAAAATAGGAGTTGAAGGTGTGAGCGGGTGATCAATCCGTTCTTCCTCCTCTTCCTTGTGCTCCTTTTCCTCTCCGCTTTTTAGTGAGTCCTGCAAAAGGTTATCTTTCTCCATGGCGGTTGTAGACCTCTTCAAATAATATAATATCAATGCATTATTATTTAAATTATTTTTGCAAAAGAGGAATATGAGGTACACTAAATTAAGAAGTCCATCAAGTGCTTCACTTTCAACATCAATACTTCCTAGTCTAAATACCATTTCAGATGCACCTTTGAAAAGAACGTATTTTAATATTTCCAAACTAGCATAGGATTTATCTCTATTATAATTTGCTAGAGTAGGATTGTTGGAACACTTATATTGAAAATAAAGGTGGTCATCTGTTATACAAATTGTGCAATAAGATTCATCATTAGCACGCAACCATAATGAATGTCTTTCCAATTGGTGCAGCAATTTCTTTATCAGCTCATGTCTAGCAACGAGACTTGGTAAACTTGAATCCTTTATCTCCTCCAATGCTTGTATTATCTGTATCTCAGAAGACATGATTAGTAGCAACAATTTTTTGTTTTGTAATTTTTTTATTGTTTTCAATATAAAATAAAGTAGTAAAATAAAACCAACAAACAGAAATAAACTATGTGCGAGTAGATAGGTAATAACCGAACGCTTTGCTCCCCCGCAACGGCGCCAATTTGATGACTGGTTTCTGCACCAACAATAGAGTTATTGCAGTACTTGTAGCAGCAAATATTCAAGAGTTTGTCCTCATGGGAGCTCGACGAACGGAAACAACACGACCCCGCAGCCACGTTGTCAATGCGGCCACGTTTCGCATCCAAACCGTGGTTTGGAAATAGCCTATTCTATAAGTTACTAGAACATCGGTAGTTGGGAGAGGTTTAAAGTATCTAATAACAAAGAACTTTTAACAATAATAAACTAAGATGGAAAGTAAATAAAAATATGCGATTATGATTACAAAAGTTTTCGAGATGATGGAAAGAGTTCTCAGGAAGTAGTGGATCCACTGCTAGTAATTAAAAATAGTGATCAAAATTATTATAATGAGTAAGACCATATATGATATGTGTGGGAGGAGCTTCATATATGGACGAATAGGAAGCAACCACTCCTCACATCATCTGTCATAACCACAACAGACAGCAATCGACATCAATCGAATTACTGCGTTATTAAAAGATTTATCACTTGGCATGGACATGGCTTGATGAATTCTCCTTGATTCTCGAAGTTAGTACGTAAATAATGACAAATACTTTATAGTCATAATAAGTGATATCATCCTTCCGTCTACCAATAAGTAATCCCTACATCAAGTCCCCAGAAAAGGCAAATATTAAGGAGTTGTCAATGCGGTTTCTCGTGACATGGAGCAGAAAAGGATTAAATGTAGGGGTTCGTAGCATGGAAAATAAAAAAATTCTATCGCATACAAACAAACAAGCCAAGATCTATCTACTAGATTGTAGCAACGAGTCGATGGAATAACTTACCCTCGAAGATTCCAAAGTGTTTAACGAGAGCGGATTCTCGTGGGTGATGTAGTCGTACTCTTCCCCCGATCTCAAGATCGTGTAGACGATCCTTCCGGCGCTGCGTTCCGGCAGCGCTTCCGCAGTCGGTCACACGTTCGATTTTCGAAGGCCTTCCTCTCTCCTTGTTCCAGCAGAAATGGAGGTTGTAGCACTCTCCTCGCGATTCCGGCAAAGACAACTGGCGTGGTACAGGAAGTAGAGGGAGATCATGAGGCTTCGCCTTAAGCCGGAGCGAGTATGGTGGAGTATGAGAGAGAGCTATTAGTGGTCTAGGGATTAGACACACCAATTAGAAGGCTCTAAAAATAAGGCTAGGGCAATTAGAAGCTCTAAACCAAAACGGCTCTAAACCGGAGATTAGAGGATAAGAACTTGTGTGTCTAGAGGAGGAGGCCATGCCCCTCCTTTTATAGGTGGGATGGGCGGCAAAGGGGAGGGGAGTCCCTCCCCAAGTCGGCCTTGGTTGGCGGCGCGGAGGAGGACTCCTCCCAAGTCGGTTCCAACCACCTCTTGTTTCCCACAGTTTCTGTTTCCCAGTTTCTGTTTCCCACAGTTTCTGTTTAGCCGCTTGACTTTCAAACTGGCGGTTTGACTTTTCAGTTTTGGAACAGCGAACACTTAGTACATGATGCAATCATTCCAATATGCAATGACACATTCATGTACCCTTCCCTCCGGAGTCTTGGGACATTCGGAACCTTCTAGAACATCCGATGAAAACACGGAATCATTCCCGAACTCAAAGCGGGACTTTCCTTATATGAATCTTATTCTCCGGACCATTCCGGATCTCCTCGTGATATCCGGATCCCATCCGAGACTCCGAACAACATTCGGTCTCTTTCTCATAATACCATAACTACTCAAAACAACGTCGAATCCTTAAGTGTGTCTCCCTACGGTTCGTGAATTATGCGGACATGATCGAGACACTTCTCCGAACAATAACCAATAGACGAATCTGGAAATTCATATGGCTCCCACATATTTCTACGATTACTTTGCGATCGAATGAACCACTTACATACGATACCAATTTCCCTTTGTCTCACGATAGTTTACTTATCCGAGGTTATGATCGTCGGTATCTCTGCATACTTAGTTCAACCTCGTTACCGATAAGTACTCTTTTCTCGTTCCCGTGATATGTGATCCCTTGTGAGCTAGTCACATGCTTGCAAGCTAATTGGATGACATTCCACCGAGAGGGCCCAGAGTATATCTATCCGTCATCTGGATGGACAAATCCCACTCTTGATCCATGTGTCTCAACCAATACTTTCCGAACACTAAATGCCACCTTTATAGCCACCCAGTTACGGTGTGGTGTTTGATGTCATCAAAGCATCCATCCGGTAAAGGTGATATGCATGATCTCATGGTCGAAGGAATTAGGTTACTATGTATCAGAAAGCATATAGCAATTGAACTATTGAAATGACTTGATCTTTATGCTACGCTTATCTATAGGAGTATGTCCACCATATCATTCTCCTAACGATATGATCTTATTGTTGATAACATCTCAATGTTCATGATAGGGAAACCACAATCATTAATCAACCAACAAGCTAGTGAAGTATAGAGGCTATACTAGGGACTTCAAATTAAGTTTACAAATCACACAAGTATCAATGTTTCCTTGTTAATACTATTATAGCATGAATGTAAACATTTATCATAAACACAAAGATATAATAATAACTATATTTATTATTGCATCTAGGGCATATCTCCAACAGTCTCCCACTTGCACTAGAGTCATCTAATCTAGATTACATGGTAATATACCGAACACCCATGGCAGTTTGGTGTTGGTCATGTTTTGCCCTCGGGAGAGGTTTAGTCAACGGATCCGCCACATTCAGATCTGTGTGTACTTTGCAAATCTTTATATCCCCATCCTGGATATGTTCTCGAATAGCGTGAAAACGCTTAATGCTTGACTTCTTGTGTGCCTTGGTTCTTACGCATTGGCTATGGCGCCCATGTTATCACAAGAGAGATAGACATTGGGTCCAGCACTAGGAACCACACCAGCTCTGTAATGAACTCTTTCGTCCATATCGCTTCTTGTGAAGCCTCCGGCGACCATGTATTCCGATTCGTTGAAGATCTCGCCACAACGCTTTGCTTTGCACTCCTCCGACTAAGCTTTGCACCATTCAAAATAAATCATTATCCAGTTGTGATTTAGAATCATCGGATCGGTGTTCCAACTAGCATCGGTGTAACTATTAACAACGAGTTGTTCATCACCTCCATAAGAAAGAACCATATCCTTAGTTCTTCTCAAGTACTTAAGGATGTTTTTGACCATTGTCAATGATCCACTCTGTATCACTTTGATATCTGCTAGTTAAACTAACAGCATATGCAATGTCGGGTCTAGTACATAGCATGGCATACATTAGAGATCCTATGGCTGAGGCATAGGAGTCTTACTCATCCTTTCTCTATCTTATGCTGATGTCGGACTTTGAGTTTTACTCAAGGTCGTATTGGGCAACATGGGCAAGAACCCTTTCTTGCTTTCTTCCATTCCAAACCTCTTTAGAACTTTGCCCAAATATGTACTCTGTGACAATGATATTTGGCGTTTCGATCTATCTCTATAAATCTTTATGCCTAATATGTAAGCTGCTTCGCCAAGATCCTTCATTGAAAAACTATTATTCAAATATTCCTTGACACTATTAAGAAGGTCTACATCATTCCCAATCAACAATATGTCATCCACATATAGTATTAAGAATGCTACAGAGCTCCCACTCACTTTCTTATAAATACAAGCTTCTCCATAAGTTTGTATAAAACCAAAACTTTTGATCACCTTATCAAAACATTGATTCCAACTTGGGGATGCTTGCTTCAATCCATAGATGGACCGTTGAAGTTTGCATACCTTGTTAGCATCCTTAGGATCGACAAAACCTTTGGGTTGCATCATATACAACTCTTCATCAATATCTCCATTGAGGAATGCTGTTTTGACATCCATCTGCCATATCTCATAATCATAATATGCAGAGATTGCTAACATAATCCTCACAGGCTTTAGCTTCGCTACTGGTGAGAAAGTCTCATCGTAGCCAACTCCTTGAATTTGTCGAAACCCTTTTGCGACAAGTCGAGCTTTATAGACAGTAACATTACCATCAGCATCTGTTTTCTTCTTGAAAATCCATTTGTTCTCGACAGCCTTTCGGCCATCCGGTAAGTCCACCAAAGTCCATACTTGGTTTTCGTACATGGATCCAATCTCGGATTTCATGGATTCTTGCCATTTATTGGAATCTGGGCTCATCATCGCTTCCTCATATGTCTCGGGGTCATCGGTGTTGTCCACCAACATGACACTCATAACGGGATCATACCAATCTGGAGTGGTACGAGTTCTCGTTGACCTTCGAGGCTCTCTAGCTACTTCAACCGAAGTTTCATGATCACCATCATTAGCTTCCTCTCTTATTGGTGCAAGCACCACAGGAACTTCTTCCGGTGCTGCGCTACTCGCAATTTCGAGAGATGGTTCGACAACCTCGTCGAGTTCTACTTTCCTTCCAGTCACTTCTTTCGAGAGAAATTCCTTCTCTAGAAAGGATCCATTCTTGGCAACAAAGATTTTGCCTACGGATCTATGATAGAAGGTATACCCAATAGTTTCCTTTGGGTATCCTATGAAGACGCATTTTTCCGCTTTGGGTTCAAGCTTGTCCGGCTGTAACTTCTTTACATAGGCTTCGCATCCCCAAACTTTAAGGAACGACAATTTAGGTTTCTTCCCAAACCATAATTCATAATGTGTCTTTTCAACGGATTTAGATGGTGCCCTATTTAAAGTGAATGCGGCTGTTTCTAATGCATAACCCCAAAATGATAGCGGTAAATCTGTAAGTGACATCATAGAACGAACCATATCTAAGAGAGTTCGATTACGACGTTCGGACACACCATTAAGCTGTGGTGTTCCCGGCGGTGTCAACTGTGAAAGTATTCCGCATTTCTTCAAATGCTCGCCAAACTCGTAACTTAGATATTCACCTCCACGATCAGAACGTAGAAATTTAATCTTCTTGTTACGTTGATTCTCTACCTCACTTTGAAACTCCTTAAACTTCTCTAAAGTTTTGGATTTATGTTTCATGAAATAGATATACCCATATCTACTCAAGTCATCCGTGAAGGTAAGAACATAACGATAACCACCGCGCGATGCTACACTCATTGGACCACACACATCGGTATGTATGATTTCCAATAAGTCCGTAGCTCGCTCCATCATACCAGAAAATGGAGTCTTAGTCATTTTCCCATCGGACATGCTTCGCATCTTTCAAGTGATTCAAAATCAAGTGATTCAAGAAGTCCATCGGAATGGAGTTTCTTCATACGCTTCACTCCAATGTGACCAAGGCAGCGATTACATATAGGTCGAATTATCGCTGATTTCAAACATTTAGCCTCAATGTTGTTGATATGTGTATTTCCACTATCGAGATTCAATAAGAATAGACCATCTATCAAAGGTGCATGTGCATAAAACATATTACTCATATAAATCGAACAACCATTATTCTCGACTTAAACAAGTAACCGTCTCGCAATAAACAAGATCCGATATAATGTTCATGCTCAACAGGCACTAAATAACAATTATTTAAGTATAAAACTAATCCCGATGGTAGATGAAGGGGTAGCGTCCGACCGCGATCACATCAACCTTTGATCCGTTTCCCACGCCGCATCGTCACCTCGTTCTTCGCTAGCTTCCGTTTATTCTGACATTTTGTTTGAGTTACAAATATGAGCAACCGAACCGATTATCAAATACCTGCACTACTACGAGTACTAGTGAGATACACATCAATAGCATGTATATCGGATATACCTTTCTTCTTGATATTGCCGTTCTTGGATCCGCCAAGTACTTTGGGCAATTCCGCTTCGATGACCTTCTCCCTTGCGGTAAAGCACTCGAGATCGGCTTGGGTCCAGCCTTGGTCTTCTTATTTGGCGTGGTAACTTTCTTACCACCCTTCTTGAAGTGTCCTTTGCTTAGACTTGCCTTTCTTGAATTTGGTGGTCTTATTGACCAACAACACTTGGTGCTCTTTCTTGATCTCCACTTCTGCAGATTTCAACATGGCAAAGAGTTCTGGCAATGTCTTGTTCATGTTCTGCATGTTGTAGTTCATCACAAAGTTCTTGTAACTTGGTGGTAGTGATTGGAGGACACGGTAAATCCCCAAAGCATTAGGAATCACTATACCCAAGCTTTGAAGTTTGTTTGCGTGCCCAGACATCTTAAGCACATGCTCACTGACGGAGCTGCCTTCTTCCATCTTGCAATTAAAGAACTTTTCAGAAGCCTCATAACTTTCAATTGCCGCATGAGTCTCAAAAATCAATTTGAGATCCTCGACAATATCATATGGGTATGACTCTTCAAACCTTTTCTGAAGCTCCGATTCCAAACCATACAAGATAGCACACTGAACTATGGAGTACTGATTCTTCCGAGCGAGGTAAACATTCTTTACTTCATCGGGAGCATCAGCTGCAGGTGGCTCACCCAGTGGTGCATCCAGCACATAGGTCAAATTACCAGCTGCGAGGACAATCCTCAAATTGCGGAACCAATCGCGAAGTTGCTTCCATTGTTTTTCAACTTTTCTTTCTCTAGGAACGCATTAAAATTGATGGTAGGGGCTGCCATTGATCTACAACATATTTGCAATAGTTTAGACTAAGTTTATGACAAATTGAGTTCAAATTAATTAAGCAATTAAACTAGGTGAACTCCCACTCAAAACAACATCCCTCACATTGTTTTAGTGATCACACGAACCAAATCCACTACATCAACACCGATCATCACGAGAGTTGATATAGTTTCAATGGCGAACAATCGTCATGTTCATCATATCTACTATATGATTCATGCTTTAACTTTCGGTGATCCGTGTTCTGAGACCATGTCTGTACATGCTAGGCTCGTCAAGATCAAACCTTAGTTTCTGCATGAGCAAATCTGGCTTGCTAACGTTGTATACACTTGCAGAATCTAACACACCGATCATCACGTGGTGCTTCGAAACAACAAGCTTTAGCAACGGTGCTAACTAAGGGTGAACACTTTATGACTTGAAATTCATGTGCATGAGGGATCATCTTATAATGCTACCATCGTCTACTAAGCAATACAAGATGCATAAAGGATTAACATCACATGCAATTCAATAATATGTGATATGATATGGCCTTTCTTCTTTGTGCTTCCGATCTCCATCTTCAAGCACGAACATGATCTCCATCATCACCGGCATTGCATCAAGGTCAATGACGCTTCTCCATGGTTGTCGTCCACCGGCTTCAACTATTACAACTACTTTGAATAGACACGCGGGTCTTAACATAAATTAAAGACAACCATATGGCTCCAGCCGGTTGCCAACTTACAATAAGGAACATTGCATACATCAAATATAATCACAATCATGGCCATATCACATCACTGCACACCCCTGCAAAAAACAAAGTTAGACGCCTCTACTTTCTTTGCATATTTTACGTGGTTTGGGGCTTTCAATAAGTGTCGTTCTAACTTACGAACAAGAACCACAACATTGATACTAGCATTGTTGATCACCCGTTGTAAATTGGATCTTAACTATGCTAGGAGAAACAGGCACCATAAAGCCACTTATGCAATACAAGTTGCATGTCAAGCGTGGAGCAAGTCTCATGAACGATGTCATGTAAGGTTAGCCCGGGCCGCTTCATCCCAACATACCGCAAGATGCAAAGTACACAAGAAGCAATCGACAATAAAAGCATCAACGCCCATAATGACCATTGTGTTCTACTCGTGCAACAGATCTACATATAGACATGACTCTGATACCACTGTAGGGGTTCGTAGCATGGAAAACAAAAATTTTCTATCGCATACAAACAAACAAGACAAGATCTATCTACTAGATTGTAGCAACGAGTCGATGGAATAACTTACCCTCGAAGATTCCAAAGTGTTTAACGAGAGCGGATTCTCGTGGGTGATGTAGTCGTACTCTTCCCGATCTCAATATCATGTAGACGATCCTTCCGGCGGTGCGTTCCGGCAGCGCTTCCGCAATCGGTCACACGTTCGGTACTCGACGAAGACCTTCCTCTCCCTTGTTCCAGCAGGCAGCGGAGGTTGTAGCACTCTCCTCGCGATTCCTAAAGCGGCTGTGGTACAGGAAGTAGAGGAGATCATGAGGCCATAAAGCCGGGCGAGTATGGTGGAGTATGAGAGAGAGCTATTAGTGGTCTAGGGATTAGACACACCAATTAGAAGGCTCTAAACCGAAGGCTAGGGCAATTAGAAGCTCTAAACCAAAACGGCTCTAAACCGGAGATTAGAGGATAGGAACTTGTGTGTATAGAGGAGGAGGCCCTGCCCCTCCTTTTATAGGTGGGAGGGGCGGCTAAGGGAAGGCGAGTCCCTCCCCAAGTCGGCCTTGGTTGGCGCGCCGGCTTGGAGGGACTCCTCCCCCAAGTCGGTTCCAACCACCTCTTGCTTGTTTCCCACAGTTTCCTGTTTCCCACAGTTTCCTGTTTTAGCCGTTTGACTTTCAAACTGGCAGTTTGACTTTTCAGTTTTGGAACAGCGAGAACACTTAGTACATGATGCAATCATTCCAATATGCAATGACACATTCATGTACCCCTTCCCCTCCGGAGTGCCGGACATTCCGGAACCTTCTAGAACATCCCCGATGAAAACACCGGAATCATTCCCGAACTCCGAAACGGGACTTTCCTTATATGAATCTTATTCTCCGGACCATTCCGGATCTCCTCGTGATATCCCGGATCCCATCCGAGACTCCGAACAACATTCGGTCTCTTTCTCATAATACCATAACTACTCAAAACAACGTCGAATCCTTAAGTGTGTCTCCCTACGGTTCATGAATTATGCGGACATGATCGAGACACTTCTCCGAACAATAACCAATAGAGGAATCTGGAAATTCATATGGCTCCCACATATTTCTACGATTACTTTGCGATCGAATGAACCACTTACATACGATACCAATTTCCCTTTGTCTCACGATAGTTTACTTATCCGAGGTTATGATCGTCGGTATCTCTGCATACCTAGTTCAACCTCGTTACCGATAAGTACTCTTTTCTCGTTCCCGTGATATGTGATCCCTTGTGAGCCAGTCACATGCTTGCAAGCTAATTGGATGACATTCCACCGAGAGGGCCCACGGTATATCTATCCGTCATCCGGATGGACAAATCACTCTTGATCCATGTGTCTCAACCAATACTTTCCGAACACCGAATGCCACCTTTATAGCCACCCGATTACGGTGTGGTGTTTGATGTCATCAAAGCATCCATCGGTAAAGGTGATATGCATGATCTCATGGTCGAAGGAATTAGGTTACTATGTATCAGAAAGCATATAGCAATTGAACTATTGAAATGACTTGATCTTTATGCTACGCTTATCTATAGGAGTATGTCCACCATATCATTATCCTAACGATATGATCTTGTTGTTGATAACATCTCAATTTTCATGATAGGGAAACCACAATCATTAATCAACCAACAAGCTAGTGAAGTATAGAGGCTATACTAGGGACTTCAAATTAAGTTTACAAATCACACAAGTATCAATGTTTCCTTGTTAATACTATTATAGCATGAATGTAAACATTTATCATAAACACAAAGATATAATAATAACTATATTTATTATTGCCTCTAGGGCATATCTCCAACAGTGCACAACTCCCAACATCAAGATGAAGACAATTAACACAGACACATAATGAACAATATCACATAATAATATTTATCTCAATTCAAACATACTAGGTTTCTCCATCTCCCCAAGAACAAAGGAAACTACTCACACATGAAGGCAATCAACATTATAGGTTAAATATGGATGAAGTATGATGATACAATTAAAAACAAGTGCAAATCCAAGATTCAATCTAGAATTATAACAAGTAACCAAAGGGGATCAGTGATGGTGACGTTGTTAATGAAGATAACTATGTAGATCGATGTAGAGGCCTTTAAGATCCTAGTCCCTTCTCCTCTTGTGTGATGGTGATGGTGTAGATCTTGATTGGAGGAGGCTATGGCGGTAGCATGGTGACAGGGCTTCGTCGTGGTGGATGATATGGCTTGGTGGCGATGGCAGAGCCCCGCCCTTGGAGGGCTATGGTGTTGTTGTGGCTTCCTTTGGCTCCTCCCCTCTTTATATAGGCCTTGGGGTGCCCTAGGGTACCCATAATACCATCATATGACCTGGGGAAGCCTTTCTGGGGCAAAATCCAGTCGTTTTTGACATTTTTACCAACTATACGGCCAGAACTATACGGCAGCCGGCCGTATAGTTGGATTCGTATCGTTGAGGGCTTTGCACCTTTAGTATTTTGGCCGCTATTTATTCATACGAAGTCTGTTTTGGGTGTTTTTGGGCTTGTTGGATTCGTATCGTTGAGGGATACAACCCCATGGTATTTGATATTTATTTTGAGAAGTTTAAAAAAATCACTTTTCCAACCTCTCAAATGGCTAAGTCTGGTCCCTACAGCTCCTCCATACTATGCTCTCTTTGTTCTTTTTGCCTTTGTTTTGTCCATAAACATCATCAACACCTACACACATGTGAAAGACAAGAAAGAGTGATACAATTCTACCTAAACTACTAAATGTGCAAAGCTCATATTGAATTAAATGAAAACAAGTAATCATGCATATGAAGCATAACAATAGTTAGATGGAGCATGATATGATAGGAAAATGACACAATTTATATATCTAAAAAGTGTTGTATTATCACAGACATCAAGGGGGCGGCGGGGAACTATCTTGGTGGCTCTCGCGCGTCCAAAAGGAGGAACTCTCCTGCACTAGAGAGCTTCAGATCCAAGGCGGTAGCCTCACATAGCGGCGGGTGGTGGCCGTCCGTGCTGCTGACTTGATGCCTCGGCTGCACAGGAAGCGAGGAGGCGGCAAGCATGGTCGTGGCGCGGAGATCACCCCGCTTGCCCTTTGTCACAAGATCTAAAGAGGGCTTCTCCTCCCTGCGCTTCTCATCCCTCCTCCCTGGCCCTGGATGTTGTTACGGCGGTAGGTGGGTGTGCTGGAGGCATGGCTAATAACCAGGGGAAACCCTTGGCCGATGGCGGCGGCTACGATGTCAACGATGTTGCGGGCGTCTTTCCTCCTTCCTAAGGCGACATCGAGGTTCATTCTCCTCCTCCCTAACCTGCCTATCTTGGGTGAAAACCCAAAGCTTTGGCTTGGGTGGCGGAAACGCTCCGGTATCGCTTCCCTTCTTGAAGGCGCCGCCTTGAGATAGCAGGGCTGGAGTACGATTTCGTCTGCAGGTGGTGTATCCAATTGCGGTTGTTCTTCTTCATGCGGCGGGCATGTGGTGGGAAAATTTATCGCGAGGTTCTTTTTACCTGGGACTTGTCTGCACGGCGGCTGGTCGACATCCTCGAGCCGAGTGAGAGGAGAAGGGTCTCCTCTACGACAGCAGAAACCTCCCGATGGTTGAGCCGGTCTATGAATTTTAGCCTGGCCCGATGGCTCGGGCGCTATCTTCTCAACACGTATTCTTTGGCGGCTTCGTCTGGCATCTTGCGTCTTAGTGTTCTGGTTGGTGCTGCGTGCGACGTGCCCTCTGGGTGGTGGCGTGGAGGCGGTAGTGTCGGAGTCCTTCCCTTTGGTTGCGTCTCCGTCAATGCCCATGCGTGCTCAGGGTGAGCTACTCCACCTCCTGACGGGTGCGGCGCCCTTCGATTCAGGACGAGAAAGCATGGTGCTTTCTTCGGAGGTGGAAAGATGGCATTGTAACATGGCCCCTGGAGGTTGACGATGGCATGAGTTCCTCAATGGCGTGCGTCTTCACTGACTTAGCTTCTTCTCCGGCCGGACAAGGGAGCAAGGCAAAGGAATCGATGCTCAAGTTGCGCTTTTTTTCATTTTCTTTGCTTGTTGTATTTCGATGTCTGTAAGCTGTTGATCAACACCGTGTAAACTTGGCCGTTCGGGCTTTATTAATTTAAAGCTGGGCTCTTTGAGCATGTTATCTAAAAAAAACTTTTTGGGCTCGGTTTCTAAAAAGAATATCAATGCCTAAAAAGTATATATAGTTTGTGAAATATGACTCTGAAAAATGTCTAATAAAAGAGATCGGGAGCACATGCATTCCTCTAATGAGTTTGACTTTTTGATGATTATATTATTTGAGATTGAGAGCACATGCATACCTCTGACCTGGCATCGAGCATGCAATCAGCCACGGAGAAAGAGAAAGACTTCAGAGAAGAACCACTGGGTTATCAATTTGTCATTCCATTCCAAATACTGATGAAAAGGGAGAAAAATAAATAAATAAATAATGGAACCGTCTGTTCCATTCTCAAAAAAAAAAACGAATAAAAAAAGAAAAAAAAAGAGCTCTGGACATGGTCGCGTGTGGTTCACTCTGGCCTGATCTTTACCAGCAAGCAAAGGAGCGCTGTCGGTGCAGCTGCAGTGGGCTGCTCAGCTCTGTCTGGTCCCCGACATTAAGGCCGAAAGCTATTGCTTTCTCCCAAAGGAAATACTACTCCAGTAGCAACTACTGTACGTACTATTCTAATCATTCTCAGAGAGTAGTCCAGGTCGAACCAAGTCAACTTATTGATCACCCAATAGACACCTAACGAATCCTGGTAGTACATACAATGAACACTACGTGACCAACATCTAGCGCACAGAACGGAATTAACGGAAAACCATAGCAGCACCCGGGCACCATAGTGCCTTTTTTAAAATAATAATAATTGAAAACACTATTTCCACAACTCCCAAAAATCTGAAAATAAATAGGCGCTAACATATACACTTCCGGAGGTAAGGTAGAAATTACGGCGAAAAAAAAATGCAAAAAGGCAAATTTCTGACATAAAAAATGTGCTTTTGACCCCTACATGCAGTTAGAAAATTGTTTTTTCTTAAAAGAAAACTGACTTTTCTAACGAACGTATTCAAACCTACACATATCCCCTAAATAAATTTTGTGAATTTTTAAAATCTAAAAGTACAAATTTTCAAGGGAGTGCCTAGATCTCAGGCGCCTGAGAATTAGTTATGTCTAAGTCGCTGATGTTATTTTAATATTTGTGCTAATTCTCAGTTACAACCTACTTGCAACTCATAAGATTTGTACTAGTTCTCATTACAACCTAACCTAGTTGCAACTCATTAAATTCTCAGTTACACCCAAATTGCAACTCATGTGTAGCACGAATCATGAGGTAAATCAAACGGTAAAAGAGACGACTGAGACTTAAGAAGTTCTCATGTGCCTGAGGATTAGCAAATCCGAATTTTCAAATCAAAGGGCACGCCGCACCAACTCGGAGCGGGGCAATAAAAGTAGCAAGCCGCTCCTGCAGTCGTCACGCCGGGAGTTCTGTATCTATACTAGGTAGGAAACGCGGCTTGCCGCTCGATTGCCCGCTTCGCGGGCAACACGGTATAAACAATCGCTTTGAAAGACAATGAAGATAATACATTATACATAGGCAATTCCATTAGAGATTAGAAAGTCATTTTACATAAACAAAAGATAACGATGTTTGCGACTTAACCATACAATGAAAGAACAAAATCTAAAGGAATCATGCTCCACAAATGGTATCCAAAAACAGAGCACAACAAAAATGGATAAACAAATAGAACACATAGAAGGAGCGAGAATATAGAAATACATTACGACAGCCACAAATAGAAGTTGCAACCTTGCATTAGTCAAATACTTAAAGGAGTAGCTTCCAAATCCATAGTGGGGACACAAATTTACGAAAAATTATAATGGTTTCATACACATACTTAAAATATCGAAGACCTATATTTTAATTCACCTAGAAACCACAGGACAACCTTTCAAAACCCTGCTTTCTGGTCACTAGGAAAGCATCGCAATCCTTCACAAGCACCAGCTATCCCAACAATGATGAACTGTAGATGAAAGTGTATCTAATTTGGCAAAAAAACATAGAAACATAATTCATTTGACAAGGTTTTCTAAGAAGCGACTCATACTATTTACACATCAAGGAATCAACCGACCGATGTTGGCATCTGTACTGAGTGAGCTGTTCCGTTTTCATGTTAGAAACAAATAACACACCGTGCAGGCTATAACACGATCCAGATCTGGAGGGAACCATATGCTTCCGTACTTCTGCAGACCAAGTAACTTTTGACATTAAATAAAATATAAAGTCACTGACTTAATTGAAGACACCCGAGCAATCTACACAGAGATCCAATGGCATAGCTTACAAATTACTTTCTGCTTTGTAGAGATTAATGGCATGTTGACTGTAAATCAAATTTAGTAGCTCAGCTTAATTCATAGTATCCAATGCATCACGATAAAAAAACAGAGGTTTGGGGAAAAATCAGAACATTTACACTGTGAAAGTGACACACAATATGTTGATGAACTGAGCACAAAACTTATACACAATACAAAGCTTAACTATATATTTTATTTTGTTGCTTCTATATACCGGGCACGAAGTCGAATCTCTCTTTTTTTAGCACGGGAAAATTCAAACATATGTGAAGCATCACATGACTGCAGCATGACATGGTAACAAATCAGCGTAAACAATTTTATACCACATTAAACGGTGCACCAATACTATTTATATAAGCATACCAGCATTTGTCCTCATACTTGAGAAAGTATTGCCATAAGCAATGCAAAGTAGAACAGAAATTGCACATTGTTGTTTCAATTATCTTTACCCATCTATGAAGCATACCAACATACCTGAGAAGAAATACATATTGCACATTGCACATTGTTGTTTCAATTGCATTTGTCCTCATACTTGAGAAATTGAACAGAGATTAATGGCATGTTGACAAGAAAAAATACATATTAGTAATAAAACACTTGTGCAAGAACAATCAAAAACAAAACTAAATTTGACTATCTAATCAAAAGAGATAGCAAGTGAGAGAAATAATCACACTGGTTAAGGCATCCACCTCCGCTGCGCCTGGTCCATGGCGGTTCCGCCCTGCACCAGATTTTGACATCACTGCTGATCAAGTCCATATCCTCACAAGGTAACAGACCACACATGCGCCTTTGACCATCTTTCAGGGGATGTCCTCATTTTTCTATCCTCGCTCGTTCGGTCATACTAAATAGTCGATGATACTCTGTCATATCAACTGGTTTACTATCAACACTGACAGAGGTATACAAATAGTTACTAGAATTGAGAGCTTGAGAAAGTAAAAACACAAGCTAATGCGACTACATCAGTGACGAAGTCACCTGTGAACAAGCACATAATAAATATGGAGATATTACATAAATATGTAGCCTACCTTTTTTACACCAGATTACATTATCAAATAAATGTACATTGCACTAAGTGGGCTAGTTTCAAGCCTGATAGTTATATTTTAAGTGTTTAATTAATCCAGAAATGTTTCCATGAGCTAAATTGAATCGACCCAAGCATAGAGGTAAATGAGTAGTAAACCAAGAGAGGACTCTAAATAAATAGTTGTCTAATATAGAGAATATTACATATATCTGTTATTGCATTATATACATTAACCATAAATAGGTGAACAAACATAGTATTTTGCAGAATTGTTAGTACAAAAATCACATTTTTTTCGAAATTTAAAAGTGGGCTCATGACGGTGGCAGGATCACTGAAACATGGCATGGTGGAAACTGGAGAGAGTACTTCTACTTAAATTAAATAATATATATGAAGCATCATAAACCCATGAACCAATCGATAGAGTATTCTTACATTAGATTTGCTAGCCAGCTCTAAATCATATAGCGCCAGCCCATATATATTATGGATATTGCAGGCACATCTAGAAATATTCCACAGAAGAATTGAACTATTTATCAATTAGTTACCATAGAGTTAAATTTCAAATCTGCTCACCATGATTTAGCAACATCCACGACCCAAGGGGTTGGAGAAGAAGGATCAAGGGTGGATGCATCGTTAGAGGCCAGGAGGGGTTGCGATGTTGACACGCTTAAGCTGGAGATTGCTGTGAAAGAGGGGCTTGCCTAGACGGCGACTCCAGCTGTACCTACAGCTGCGTCTTCCACAACATTTCCCCTTTCCTTGCTGGAACCACATTGGCCATCAGTCATCACTATTCCATGTTAATGTCATCTACCTGAAAGTGACAATGTAGACAATACAAAGTCAGCAATCATATTTACAAAAACAATGTAATGTAAACAAATAAAAGACCTAGCCGCAGCTTAACATGACTGCCATGACAGTAGGGATGAGGAAACCTCTTTTCTCTTTCTAACCATCAAATAAGGATGTACATAAAAACAATTTTACAGTTAGAATACCAATCTGATACAAACAATGCCTGATGTGAAATAAATGTTTCCTCGTATAAGAGTATAAACACGCCACTCTGAAAAAAATGCATAATGCATATTTGCCTTTCTCGCTCTTACCACTGCAGCCCTACCTTCAGGATGGTAGATCATAAATAGATACGCACTATAAGGTGCATGAACCAAGAACATAACATAAAATTTATATAACTACCCAGAAGGTCATTATTTCTGGGATGCAACCCGAGATCAAAAACAGAATTTTAAATCGTGGAAAATATTATCCACGCCCAGCTAGCGAATTCAGGTAAACTTCAGTAAAAAAAGAACCTTATGAGATAATCCAGTTCACCCTAAAATGTTATTCAATTTGTTTTAAATCACTTTGATTAGGTCAGTCATATCTTATCCTTACAAGCTACAACATTACTGCTAGATCAATACATAGAGAATCAAGAGAAATAACTCATCTTAAATATTTGTATCTAATGCTACAGACCCTTGCAATGAACTGCATTAGACCATTAGTGCCAACAACCAACGTCATTTCCTTGGGATTTTTTTGTAGGGTTTCGTAGCAAGGAAAACAAAAATTTTCTATCACATACAAACAAACAAGCCAAGATCTATCTATTAGATTCACTAGTGCAGAGCCCCCTTTAACTCCGGTTGGGAGGGCCCTCTAACAGCGGTTCCCCAACCGCTGTTGAGGGTTCGGTGTTAGAGGGGGGGCCCCTTTAACACCGGTTCCTATACGAACCGGTGTTAAAGGGTGGCGCACGTGGGGCTGCCCATGAGCCTCAGAACCCACTTTAACACCGGTTCGTATCTGGAACCGGTGTTAAAGGTTCTTCTTGGCGAAGATTTAGGCGTTTTTCCGCGGCAACTCGCATGGCAGAGGCCTCTCTGCCCGTTACGGGCGTATTTCTGGGAGAGCGAGGGGAAATCGATCGGGAGCGGTATACTTATAGAATCGTCATCGGTACATACGAGTACATGAATAATTAAGCAACTATTATTATACACAAACATCGTCATCGGCACATACATCGTCATCGGCACATACATCGTTATCGTTCATTTTGGTGGATATCTAAAGAGTTCTCCGCCAGGCGTGACGACCTCATCAAGTATGAACCCCGCCAATTCCTCTTGAATGGCTCGTATGCGTTCAAATGGTAGGAGTTGGTCCGCATCCGTTCGATCTGAATATATATGAAGAATGGGCGTCAATATATATATAAGAATAAAACTCAACACAATTGATGGTAATAAAATAATGTTGTGGACTTTGTTTACTTACTCTAAGTTGTTCTAGTGCGGCTTGGCACAGCACATATCGTGTTCTTGAATGAATTCGCAAACATAGTACCCACATAAGTTATTGCCGTGTCCTTGATGCGCGACTTTACGAGAATAGAGTTCAATCAAAATAATAATCAATAAAGCATGATATAATGGAATTGGAAGCTAGCTAGTATTACTTACATTTTGGTCTACAAATTTTAGTTCTTCCGACCATTCACCCACGGCCCTGCCGTGAACATTTTCAAACCCTGTCCGACAAAGAAAATGGATAAAGGAGTAATTAATTACTTATTGTCACGAAAGTTGCCGATCTAGTGCGATAATATGATTGAAATTACCTCTGGAGCATCTCTCTAAAGTCTGCCCATAGCTCTTTTTCTTTTAAATTGAGTCCATGACAAGGACTTTTCTGAGTCGGGTTGAATGACTAGCGAATAAAGTGGAACCTGCGCGCATAACTCATCATCGATTACACTTAACATCGAGTAAGTCAAACAAAATGTGTACAAGAGAGAGGGTGATACTCATGAGAAGTTGTAAGGCAATAGTATTTCCCTTTTGGTTTGTTGTCTTAGTAAAGACTTTAGCAAGTAATCTTCTGTTTGCGGGTTTGTCTCTTACCACTTCTTCATGAACTCTATTTGGGTCAACGAACCCAATGTCAAAGGGCCTCCTTTCATGCATTCCATAACCTTTTTCCTGCATAATAGTATATACATATATGGTGAGCATATATATATACATGCAATTAATGAAGTGAATGAGTTGAGATAAAAATTACGAAATAGTACTTACACACAATAAAGGCTGATGGCAGCTTTGTCGAGTTCCTTCGATTGAATAGAAAATGCAAGTCTTGAATGTTGAAGTCGATCGCGTCGTCTCCGCACAAGAAAATCTGATCTCTTATATGCGTAGTGATCCATTCTTCTTTTCTCGTCTTGCGAAATGAAGGTACCACTTGTGCAATTTTCGCATCTTTGTTGGTAGATTCTTGAGCTCCTCTTTCTTGACTAGATTCTTCCCATACTTCCATGGCTGTATGGGGTTGGCATCGCATTTGGGCAAGTTGTCTCCCATGACGTTCAAGTATGCAATGTAAGTCATCCCCATCTCATTGGCCTTTCTTTGTAGCTCGCCTCGTAATCATCTACGGAGGAGGCGTCCGTTTGTCAAACATTTGGGCGGGCGCATAATTGGTTTTCCTGCTCTCCGAGCATGGGAACTGTTTCAGGGTGCCTCACGATGCTACTTTCAGTCTCCCTCGGCGCCTTGCATCCGCCTTCAAAATCTGGCTCGTAGTCCGGCACAAGTGGGGTTTCAGGTTTCAAAAGATTTTTGTAAAACTTCTCCACCACCGGATCTATTTTCTCCTTTGGCTCGGCCGTCTAGGTGCAAAGAATTTCTTGACCTGTTCTCCGAGATCCTATTGGTCTCCTCGTCGCTGCGATTCCACGGTAAAACCGGCAATGGCTTGGCGGAAGGCTGCGGGGCGTAGTTTTTGAACTCTTTGGCGTCACGGTTTCCTGCGGATTTCTTTGTGGCGTGCTCTTGATGCTCCTCGTGGCAGTGCTCTTCCGCTTCTGTTGAGGAGATGGCTGAAGCACGGAGATGGCCGACGGGCGGAGATGGCTGCCTTGAGAGATGGCCGACGGGCGGAGATGGCTGCCACTTGAGAGATGGTGACGGGCGGAGATGGCTGCAGTGAGGAGATGGCTGAAGCTCAGGCTGACGTGGCAGCCCGGAGGCAATGGGGTGCAGTGACCTCAATTTGGAAGCACAATGTGTTCCTTCTTCCAAAGAATGGTTGTTTTCACTGCAAATTTGAGTTGAGTTTCCCTTCACCGTAGCATGGTCAAGCTGTGCTTCCTCATATTCCTTCACAACCTCATCCACCCGACAATAGCATAGCCATCTGGAATCGGTCGGCGGTGGTAAGTTCCACCAGCTCTGAGGAGGTAAGGCATAGCCGACCACCTTAATGGATAAGCCCATTAATCTCACATGCAGCTCAGCGTGTTCGCTCTCCGTGATCTCATCAACGGGTATCGAGGACCCGTCATTTCAAGCGTTGGCTGCGTTCTCCGTGGAAGCCACCTGCTGCTTTTCAGCTTGATGCGGGCAGCTTCCAATGCAGGCTCTTCATGCCGCTGAGATGGGCGGTAGCTTGATGGCTCTGTTGTGCATTCACTTGCGTCTGCAGCGCCGCAAGTGCATGTTCTATCTGTGTCATCCGATCAGACGCTCTTTTCTTTTCTGCGCCATCATCAGAAGTCGCTCGATCGGCAAACCCATCCTTCCACGTCATACCCCCGTGCCTCGTGCATGTCCGGTGTTCTTTTTACCGATGGCGCGTGTGAGCTGGTCATTCTCTCTGTCGGGATGGAAGATCTGGCGGATGTTTCCTCGTATGCCGTGATGAGTTCGTGTGGGTTTGGCAAGGATGGTTGGGAAGATACACAATCCTGTTTCGGGTCCAACCTTGCCCCGATTCCAGAGAACCAAGTCTTTGCACGTAGGTCCCACCCATCTATGGGTGTGATCCCTCTCGTGAGGCCCTCAGCTTCCTCCCACTTAGGCCTCTCGAGATATGTAGCCACCTGACCCCGTCCTCTGGTGATATTCCTTCTTCAGGGCATTAAGCGTATTGGTTTATGACCTCTTTTTCGCTATAGCACTTTTTAATATGTATTACATTCGGGTCAGTTAGGTCTTATCTTCGCATAATATCGTCTTGAAATTTGGAGTCTCGGACTTTGACAAATTTGTTCAATTTTGTCTTCGATTCTTGAAAGCCTCAGCCATTTTCTTTAGAGTCCACTCTTTGACCTTTTCCTTTATAACGGGTTGTTTTCATCCTCCTCTGGCGGAAGGGTGAAATTTACCAACAACGAATTCCAAAGCGTTTCTTTGGATCTCATCGACAAAGGCGTCGCCCTTCTTTGGCTTATTCCAATTTTCAATTATGATTGGGATTTGGTCCCTAACAAGAACTCGACTGACGTATAAATTTGTCTGCGGCCTTCTTGGGCTCCATCGGCCTGCCATCAACACGGACCGCTTGATCGTGAACTTTGCACGATCTTTCAACCGGCTCGCGCCTCGCTTGCTCTTTTCATAGAAGAAGATGGTTCTGGCTGGTCGATCCGGAGGGCTAAAAGAAAGAAGAAGCGTTAATTAATACATGTAGAAGAAGATTGTTGGTGGAAGTCGGTGAGGCTTAATCAATGCATATACCTCGCCGGACTTTGTAACCATTAAATTGCGTTCACGGAGTCTTCATCTTCTCCATGACTAGTACTTGAGTCGTCGTCATGTCCCTCAAGTTCAGATATTGTGAGGTGTCCTCATCAATAATGTTCTCCATTATTTCTTCTTCTTCAAGGTTTCTACTAAGTGGATCCATAGTTTCTAAAACAATAATATTATCACACAAATATCAGTAATACATCTATTGAAATGCTCAAGCAAGGACGATGATATGACAGGTTAAAAGTATTGAAATGTAACCCTAATACATGCTTGGTCATTTCAAACCCTAATTCGAGAAACCGGATTCATATGAGAGGTACATTTACTTCTTCTAATTAACTTGTCATCAAAGTTGATTAACATAGCATGGTTATTATACATAACTTGACAACGAGAGGTGGCGGCTAGGGCGAGGCGGGGCGAGTGCGTGGGGTGTGCGTTCGAACCAAAGACGACGTGATGGTCTACCTAAAATGGCGACACACCCTCGGCGCATGTGTAGGCTCAGCGAGGAGAGGAGGTCGGTCGACTGACATAATGGTGGCGGTGGTCGGCGTGGCACAAAATATACACATGCATATACAATACACATACAATACAATATACATATATACATACACATACAAATATACATACACATATGCCACTTGTTCTCGCATATACAATACACATACAATACAATATACATAGCACAGGCATGGACGCCGGACCTGTGGCCTACGAGGCGGATATATTTTTATTTTTAGTGGTGTTCACATGGATCAATCATGGAGGCTGATTTTTTAGTGGTCCTGAGGGGCAAATAAAATTGACACATATATCGTCTATATATCTAGTTATATGTACAATATATTGTCATTAGGGGCTTTTTACTTGCCAAGGGCCTTGAAAAATATAGAGCGGCCACTGGTGAAACTTCGACGGTGAGCCTCTACGGGTTTCTGATGGCTAGATCCTCTACTCACACACCACTTTGGTGAGAGAAATTTCCTAGGGTGATACTCGGATTGCAAATTTCCTACAAATTTCCTACAAATCCTTTGAATCAAACATGCCCTTACTTATATCCAGCGGGATGGCGGCCAGGCGGCGACGAGGGTGGTGTGGGCGAGGCGGCGAGGGCTCTCCATGCGGCGAGGCGGCTACTGGAGGCGAGGCAGCGATCTGCGATGCAGAGGCAAGGTCGGCTGGAGAGGCGAGCGTCTGGCGAGGCGGTGGAGGAAAGGCGAGCGCGACTTAGGCGGGCCCAGCGGTCGCCGGGAGGCGCAGACGGCAGGGGAGCACAGGCGCGCTCGCGCCTGCAGCGTCTGGCGAGCTGGGCGCAGACGGCGACAGCGAGGCGGCAAGGCTCTGCGCTTCGATCTGGTGGGAGAAGGAAGAGGAAGGTGCGTCGAGTTATAAACCCCTTTAACACCGGTTCGTGGCTGGAACGGTGTTAAAGGGGTATTAAATCGTGAGAACCCCCTTTAATACGGTTCGACCACGAACCGTGTTAAAGGGGCATTAAATCTTTGGGAACCCCTTTAACACCGGTTCCACCACGAACCGGTGTTAAAGGGGCATTATCTTGTGAAACCCCCCTTTAACACGGTTCCACCACGAACCGGTGTTAAAGGGGGGCATTTATTTCATGCATTAAAGGGCTTTTTAATTCAAAAATATGATATGAAATTTAGAAAATTCATATCTTTTTCATTTCAACTCAGAAAAATATGAATAATATATCATAATTTTTAGAAAAATAATATCTATCCATTCATGTAAATCATTTTATATTTACTTTACATGAAATTTTTTAAAATAAATAAACACTTATTTCATGCATTAAAGGGGCTTTTTTAATTCAAAAAATATGATATGAATTTAGAAATTCATATCTTTTTCATTTCAACTCAGAAAAATATGAATAATATATCATAATTTTCAGAAAAATAATATCTATCCATTCATGTAATTCATTTTATATTTACTTTACATGAAATTTTTTAAAATAAATAAACACTTATTTCATGCATTAAAGGGGCTTTTTTAATTCAAAAAATATGATATGAAATTTAGAAAATTCATATCTTTTTCATTTCAACTCAGAAAAATATGAATAATATATCATAATTTTCAGAAAAATAATATCTATCCATTCATGTAAATGATTTTTATATTTACTTTACATGAAATTTTTTAAAATAAATAAACACTTATTTCATGCATTAAAGGGGCTTTTTTAAGATATATAAAAGAACTGAAAATTAAGATACATGGCGATTAAGTAACAATCGGCGAACTGGAACTGAAAATTAAGATACATAAAAGAAGAAATTAAGATACATGGCGATTAAGTAACAATCGGCGAACTTGTTCGAATGTTGGAGTGATTTAGTCATGCTCCGCTACACTGTAATACTCGCCTTTGTAGTCGTCGTACATGCCGCCGTCATCATTTGTCGTCGGGGTCACCGTAATTGAACCTCCGGAAATACGCGTGGGCTGGACTTGAGGGTAGCGTGGGCTGGACTTGAGGGTAGCGCAGACGGGGTTAGAGTCGTGGCGGTGTCACGAGCCATGACGCTCTGGAGAGTCCGACCGCGCCACCATAGACGGCCGGCCTCGTTGAAGTTAGGAGGAGGTGGGCCGTCCTCCTCGTGCTGGCGCGCCTCTCATGCCGATCCACGAAGAAGGCTTCCCAAGTAGAGAAATAGTCGGGATGCCATCTGGGATTCCTCCGCTACTCGGCGTGAGCTCAAGTAGTAGTGGTTCATGATGGCCATCCGGCGCCACACCTAGAGGGACAGGAAGGCACACCTCCGACGCCAACATCCAGCCGGGGACACGATGGCTGAGGCGGGTAGTTCGGCGCAGCGCCTCGCCTCCCAGGGGTTAGTGCTACGGTGGAAGCCATGGGAAAGAGTGATGAGGTTGCGGATATGAGTCTAGAGATGTGCAATGACAATGGAGGCCAACCCCTACATATATATATAGTGAACTAGCGGAAGAACTGGAGGGAAGAACGGCGGGAAGAAAAATGGCGGGAAGAAAAATGGCGGGAATCAATGGCGGGAAGAAAAATGGCGGGAAGAAAAATGGCGGGAAAAATGGCGGGATGAACCTTTAGTCGGTTGGAGACACCAACCGGACTAAAGATGAATCTAGTCGGTTGGAGACACCAAGGGACAAAACACGAGTCGACACTAATAATAGAGGTGAGTGCATGTCGACATTATGTCGTATGGCGTGTACCTTGTCCGGATGGTGTCACCAACGGGACTAAAGATGAACCTTTAGTCGGTTGGAGACACCAACCGGGACTAATAATAGGTGAGTGTCGACATTATTTTGTAAGTGTCAACACTATGTCGAGCTGCTTGTACTATAAATAGGCATCCTTGTGAGTCCGTCCTCCGGCCAGTTTGAGGCGGGGACACCACTACGGCCGATTTCGGGGAGATGCCGACGGAGCCCGATCCTCGGCATCTCCGAGAAACTGTCATAGAGGCACTCCTAATATGTGAAATTAGTTAGCTCCTCGGTGTATTGATCTAGTTAGACAAGTTACAAAGCTGCAAGATGGTTTTCGAGGCAGGGACACCACTACGGCCTTTAGGGAGATGCCGTGAGCCCGATCCTCCGGCATCTCAGAAACTGGTCATAGAGGCACTCCTAATATGTGAAATTAGTTAGCTCCACGGTGTATTGATCTAGTTAGACAAGTTACAAAGCTGCAAGATGGTTTCGAGCGGGACACCACTACGGCGTTCGAGGAGATGCCGACGGAGCCTAGTCCTCCGGCATCTCCAAGAAACTGGTCATAGAGGCACTCCCTAATATGTGACCGCGCGCGTTTGGAGATCAGATCTTAATGGTAAGTACAACGAATCGGGACAACTTCTTCTCATACTCCCGGTCCATCCACAAAACATGACTAACACTCAAGACATGTATTAATATTAAAAACATGAACTAGAGTTACATAATATGAGCATGAACTTCTTGGCATATGCCCTTCCTTATGATCGCTTCAGTCGTAACCATGGAGCATCTTCTTTACTTAACGGAATGCTTGGGTCAGTTTTCCTTTGTGAAGGGCGGAATTTCATCAAACTTATTATAATCTTCTGACATGTCTGTCTTGTCCTCGATTCCCACGATGTTTCTTTTCCCTGAAAGAACTATGTGACGCTTTGGCTCATCATATGATGTATTCGTTTGCATATTTTTCTTTTTTTTGGTCTGGAGGACATGTCCTTCACATAGAAAACCTGAGCCACATCATTGGCTAGGACGAATGGTTCGTCTAAGTTCTTCATAAGATTGTTGAGATCCACCGTTGTCATTCCGTACTTCTTGTCTACCTCAACCCCTCCTCCTGTTAGCTTGACCCATTTGCATCGAAACAAGGGGACCTTAAAATTAGGTCCATAGTCAAGTTCCCATATCTCCTCTATGAACCCATAATACGTGGTCTTTTGCCCATTGTCTTCTGCTGCATCGAAGCGGACACCATTTTTTTGGTTGGTGCTCTTTTATCTTGGCCTATCGTGTAAAATGTATTCCCATTTATCTCGTACCCTTGGAAAGTACATACGATCGAAGGCGGTGTCACGCCAACAAGTACGGTGATCCCCAACAGTGGTGTTATTCGTGAGAAGTCTTTGCGACCAGCCAAAACTCGCCATGTGTTCACTTATAATCCATTCATCGAGGCCGGGTGTTTGAGGCGTATTAAATTCTTGTGTTCATTGATATACGGGGCAACCAAGATAGATCTTTGTAAAACCGTGTAGTGTGCTTGATTGAGAGAATGCCCGTCCCTACATATCATTGCTTTACATCCTAGGGTGCCTTTTCCACATGATCTCCCTCATGTCGTGATTACGGAACACCAATCGCCTTAAGGTCAGGAATAAAATCAACACAGAACTCAATGACCTCCTCTGTTACATAGCCCTTGGATATGCTTCCTTCTGGCCTAGCACGGTTATGAACATATTTCTTTAAGACTCCCATGTACCTCTCAAAGGGGAACATATTGTGTAGAAATACAGGACCGAGAATGGCAATCTCTTCTACTAGGTGAACCAGGAGATGCGTCATAATATTGAAGAAGGATGGTGGGAACACCAACTCAAAGCTGACAAGACATTGGGCCACATCTGTTTGTAACCTGGTAGGCTTTACGGATCGATTACCTTCGAGATATTGCATTGAGGAATGCACATAGCTTCACAATGGGTACTCGAACATTTTCGGTAGAAGCCCCTCAATGCAATCGGAAGCAATTGTGTCATAATCACGTGGCGATCATGAGACTTCAGGTTTTGGAATTTTTCTGCCATATTTATTATTCCCTTTATATTCGACGAGAAGCCGGGGGACCTTGATCTTTTCGGACATTCAAAAAGATTTCCTTCTCTGCTTTGGTAAGAGCGTGGTGGCGGGAGTTAAGTGGCATCATTTACCCTTCGTTCTCGGGATGCATAGGCTCTTGAGGGCCTTCAGACGTTCTGGTCTGTCGTGCTTCGGTGTATCTTTTGTCTTCCCATACACTCCTAGAAAGCCTAGCGAGTTCACGCAAACATTCTTCGTCACGTGCATCACGTCGATTGAAGAGCGGACCTCTAAGACTTTCCAATAGGGTAGGTCCCAAAATATAGATTGCTTCTTCCACATGGGCGCGTGTCGGCATCGTCATTCGAACAGATAGACCGGGACCTTTTCCAAAGATTACTTCTAGGTCCTTGACCATACCAAATACCTCCTCACGATGCGGAGGACAGCTTCCTCGGGGTTACGCCAGACGTTTGAAATGCTTGCCTTTCTTTCTTACTGGATGCAGGTTCGAAAGAAATGCGATACCCTAGGTACACAACCTTCTTAAATTTATCCAAATATACACTTTCTGTCTCATCTAAACAGTGTGTGCATGCATTGTATCCCTTGTTTGTCTGCCCTGAAATGTTACTAAGAGCGGGTCAATCATTGATGGTTACGAAAAGCAATGCTCGTAGGTCAAATGGCTCCCCTTTGTGCTCATCCCACATACGTACACCTTGTTTGGCCCACAGCTGTAAAAGTTCTTCAACTAATGGCCTTAGGTACACATCAATGTCGTTGCCGGGTTGCCTCGGGCCTTGGATGAGCACTGACATCATAATGAACTTCCTCTTCATACACAACCAAGGAGGAAGGTTATAGATACATAGGGTCACAGGCCAGTCTTTGTGCAGCTCTGCTCACCAAAAGGATTCATGCCGTACTTAGACCAAACCTTAAGTTCCTTGCGTCACGTGCAAAGTCCGGGTACTCTCGCTCGACTTTTCTCCACCGTGACCCATCGGTGGTGTCTCAACATCGCGTCTTTCTTCTGATCTTCCATGTGCCATCGCAACAACTTGGCATGCTCTTTATTTACGAAGAGGCGTTTTAACGTGGTATTATAGGAGCATACCACATAACCTTGGCGGGAACCTTCTTCCTAGGGCCTCGCCCTCAACATCGCCAGATCGTCTCGATCTTATACTGCGATCAGTGCATACCGGGCATGCATCGAAATTCGTACTTATCACGCGGTAGAGGATGCGATCATTAATGCATGCATGTATCTTACGCGTATAATCCTAGAGGCGGACAACCTTCTTTGCTTGGTATGTCTTGTCAGGCAACTCATTATTTCTTGGAAGAAGATTCTTCATTTTACCAACAACTTTGAAAATCTTGTCGGTCACACCATTCTCGCCTTCCATTTCAGCAAATCGAGTGTGGCACCTAGCTTTTTGTGGCCATCTTCGCAAGTTGGATACAACAATGTTTTGTGATCCTTTAACATCTGCTCCACTTCTCCTTCTCCTTTCGTTTCACATTCTTCCTTTGCATCATAATGGCCCGACCAAGATCGTCATCGGCGGCCCATCCTCCCTCTTGATCTTCATTATCTACCTCCGTTGCATTATCATCATATTCAGGATACATATTATGATAGTTTTCATCATCCTCTTCTTCTTCGTTGTCTTCCATCACAACCCTTTTCTCCGTGCTTGGTCCAACAATTATAGCTGGGCATGAAACCAGATCAAGCGGTGGGCGTGAATGGTTCGGTATTTGAGTAGTCTTTCTTGTTACGACGGTGAACACACGGACAAGACATAAAACCATTGTGACCACGGTTTGCATTAGCCACAACGATGAAATTTTGGAGGCCGTAATGTACTCGGAAGTGCGGCGGTCACCGTACATCCATTGCCGATTCATCTGCATTAATATGTAGTATATATCAAAAATAATAGGAGATGACCATTTATATATATAGTACATCAATGACACATGAAACTATAGTTGCCGACCTCGACCGAGACGGAAGAGCAACAAGAAAGCTTATTTTGAGCTCTCGGGCATTTCACGAACACCTCTAGTGCATATGAAAAACACAAACTAGCACTCTTCACACCCTCTTGCTAGGCTCCAAAATGTGAAAAAATGGAAGAGTGGGGTGTGTGTGGGCTGGGGTGGTGTCTTATATAGCCCCCACCCCTTTAACACCGGTTCGTGCCACGAACCGGTGTTAAAGGGGGGGGTGCGCGGGCCACTGGGTGGAGGGACCTTTAACACCGGTTCGTGTCACGAACCGGTGTTAAAGGGGGGGCTCCTTTAATGCCGCAGAGGCCACGCTGGTACGGCCCCCCCTTTAACACCGGTTCGTAGAAGAACCGGTGTTAAAGCCCATTTTCAGGATCAACAAAAGCCCGCGTTTCCACTAGTGATTGTAGCAACGAGTCGATGGAATAACTTACCCTCGAAGATTCCAAAGTGTTTAACGAGAGCGGATTCTTGTGGGTGATGTAGTCGTACTCTTCCCGATCTCAAGATCGTGTGAGCGATCCTTCCGCCCTTGATCGGTCACTGCGTTCGGTACTGACGAAGACCTTCCTCTCCTTGTTCCAGTGATGGAGGTTGTACTCTCCTCGCGATTCCCAGGGCTGGCGTGGTACCAGAAGTAGAGGGGAGATCTCGCAGGGCTTCGCCTTAAGCCGGAGCGAGTATGGTGGAGTATGAGAGAGTCCTCGGTGTTCTAGGGTTTAGACACACCAAGGAGGGGATGCTAGAGCCAGCGGCTAGGGTTCCGGGGACCCCAAATCGGCGGCTAGGGCAAAAACCCTAGGGGGCGGCGGCTATGGTGGGATGTAGCTTCTAGGGTTTGAGGTGAGGGACTTGTGTGTTCTAGGAGGGAGCCCTGCCCCTCCTTATATAGGTGGAGGGGCCGGCGGCCAAGGGGAGGGAGTGGAGTCCCTCCCCAACTCGGCTTGGGTGGTGCGCCGGCTTGGGGAGGAGGACTCCCTCCCCAACTCGGTTTCACCTCCTCCTCCTCTTTTCCACTTTCCAAATTTAGCCGTTTGACTTTTCAATTTAGCTATTTGACTTTTTCAAACTAGGATTCGATTAATCCTTTATTTGGAACAGCGATGACACTTAGTACATGATGCAATCATTCCAACTTGCAATGACACATTCATGTACCCCTTCCCCTCCGGAGTGCCGGACATTCCGGAACCTTCTAGAACATTCCCGATGAAAACACCGGAATCATTCCCGAACTCCGAAACGGGACTTTCCTTATATGAATCTTATTCTCCGGACCATTCCGGATCACCTCGTGATATCCTGGATCCCAAACAACATTCGGTCTCTTTCTCATAATACCATAACTACTCAAACAACGTCGAATCCTTAAGTGTGTCTCCCTACGGTTCGTGAATTATGCGGACATGATCGAGACACTTCTCCGAACAATAACCAATAGAGGAATCTGGAAATTCATATGGATCCCACATATTTCTACGATTACTTTGCGATAGAATGAACCACTTACATACGATACCAATTTCCCTTTGTCTCACGATAGTTTACTTATCCGAGGTTATGATCGTCGGTATCTCTGCATACCTAGTTCAACCTCGTTACCGATAAGTACTCTTTTCTCGTTCCCGTGATATGTGATCCCTTGTGAGCCAGTCACATGCTTTCAAGCTAATTGGATGACATTCCACCGAGAGGGCCCAGAGTATATCTATCCGTCATATGGATGGACAAATCCCACTCTTGATCCATGTGTCTCAACCAATACTTTCCGAACACTCAATGCCACCTTTATAACCACCCAGTTACGGTGTGGTGTTTGATGTCATCAAAGCATCCATCCGGTAAAGGTGATATGCATGATCTCATGGTCGAAGGAATTAGGTTACTATGTATCAGAAAGCATATAGCAATTGAACTATTGAAATGACTTGATCTTTATGCTACGCTTATCTATAGGAGTATGTCCATCATATCATTCTCCTAATGATATGATCTTGTTGTTGATAACATCTCAATGTTCATGATAGGGAAACCACAATCATTTATCAACCAACAAGCTAGTGATGTATAGAGGCTTTACTAGGGACTTCAATTTAAGTTTACAAATCACACAAGTATCAATGTTTCCTTGTTAATACTATTATAGCATGAATGTAAACATTTATCATAAACACAAAGATATAATAATAACTACATTTATTATTGCCTCTAGGGTATATCTCCAACAGTCTCCCACTTGCACTAGAGTCATCTAATCTAGATTACATGGTAATATATCGAACACCCATGGCAGTTTGGTGCTGGTCATGTTTTGCCCTCGGGAGAGGTTTAGTCAACGGATCCGCCACATTCAGATCTGTGTGTACTTTGCAAATCTTTATATCCCCATCCTGGATATGTTCTCGAATAGCGTGAAAACGCAGCTTGATGTGCTTCAGCTTCTTGTGTGACCTTGGTTCTTGCGCATTGGCTATGGCGCCCATGTTATCACAGTAGATAGACATTGGGTCCAGCGCACTAGGAACCACACCCAGCTCTGCAATGAACTCTTTCATCCATATCGCTTCTTGTGAAGCCTCCGAAGCAGCCATGTATTCCGATTCAGTTGAAGATCTCGCCACAACGCTTTGCTTTGCACTCCTCCAGCTAACTGCTGCACCATTCAAAATAAATACGTATCCGGATTGTGATTTAGAATCATCTGGATCGGTGTTCCAACTAGCATCGGTGTAACCATTAACAACGAGCTGTTCATCATTTTAACACCCTCAGAATCGGACCTATGCAAGTTTGAGCAACATTCGCCAAACCCGCATAGAAACGATTCAAAGGTGCCACCAGCACTTTAAATGCGGTGGAAAAGCGATAATAACATTACACAGGTCCTTGATGGGACCCATGAGCAGATATATACAATGACTCAAAGAGTCAAGAAGCAGATATAATATACAAGATCCAAATCACCTTGAAAAGCGATAGGCGTCCGCTACGGACAAGATGCAAATGGGGCTAAGAGCCACGAAGAATAACCAATGGCGTCCATAACCCTGCCTGGCCAAGCCGGAAGGGTAACCACGCTAACGACGTCGATCTCAAAACTGCTTAAACAAAGGGGTGCCGACAAAGGGCAAAGGAAAAGAAGGAGGCGTCGATCGAGGCGATTACAGCGAGGCTAGAATTCGGCGGTCCTCGCCTACATAGGTATGGTGGACTGAAGCGGCAGCGGCAGCATGCAATAAACAACCTATAGAGACTCGATACAACTGGCGGTTATCAGAGAGGGGTGAGAATGACCTATCCGGATCCAACCTGAGGCTAACACCCAAACAAACCCATCCTGGCGTTTCCCCCTCGAGACCAATCGAGGAAGTCAACCGAGGAAAACACACAGTTGGCAGTTTTACTTATTCAGTTATAGTTGCGGCACTTTACTAGTCAGGTTTAGATAATCGTCCTGATAAAATAAGCAGTGGGCCCTTTTAGTTAATCATTCCGTTATAGTTGCAACAATTACTACTCAGATACAGATAGCATGAGATAAACCCAAAACCCAGCAGTTGTTGGTACTTTTATTCAGCCAATTCCGTTGTAGTTGCCGTACTTACTAGTCAGTACAATTATAAGCGACACCCCAAACAAGCAATTGTGGGCGTTAATTAGCCATTCCGTTATAGTGAATCTGATTACTAGTCATTATAAGTCAAATTAATAGCGATAAACTTTAGTTATGCTTGTCTATGATCGAATCGTGCTCCAAGTCGTCCATATCCATGGACACGGCTTTGAAAGTTTTAACCCGCGGGTGCACCAATAGCAACACACACTCGATCAACCTCGGAAAAACCAAATCAAAACCCACGAGGCTTTCACGACAAAGCAATCACAGGATTGAAGTATTTCAGGGGCCCACCCTTAAGTAGAATCCATAGCGGAGTAGGCAAGCTCGAGACGGCCTCAAGGTCTGGGTATACTGTGAACGATCGGGAACCCGAAGTGTGGCTGGGCTTGTCGACACAGCGGAATCGTGTCCCGATCCTAACAAGCGGTGCGATTACTCGCACAATCGTAAATAAAGCGATAAGCATGGCATAAGTACAGGATCGTAATAAAACCTCAAACTAGTTTGTGGCCCAAGAAATAAGAATGAATCAAGCTCGCTCGGGGGTCCCATACCTCCCGGATGTGGATAGCGCGATAAATCAAGGAACAGGTATCAAGTACTCGGGGTCTTACGGGACACAAGTGGGCGTTCGGAAACCAAATATTATCTATCACCCACCGATGCCTCTGCTTATTCAATTTTAGTTGTTAAACAGAAATTAAAGTGACGATAAGTAAAACTAGAATCATCTCCAACATCAACATGCGGCAATACATCAGCAACTGTGGCATATGACGGCACACATCAGCACTTGAGCAAGCAACTACGACGCGCAAGTCCAACTATCTACCAAACAACAGGTAATAGGATGTGTCCAAGGCAATATAAGGCTGCAAGGGATTTCACGGGTACGAAAACTAAAGCATCGCAACACAGATAGCAATAGATCAACAGGAGGGAAGTAAATACTATAAAAGTAAGATAGGTGGAAAGAGGGAGATGCTCGCCTGAAAACACTGTCGAAGGTTCAACCGAAGATCGGGGCGAAGCTCACATCAACTCATCGGCCTTATCCGCGAAGAAGCAAAACACTAGAAGGAACACCGGGTGCAATATTTAATAAAACGGCAGAAGATCGGCATGATGCATGCATGATGTATGGCATGGCAAAGATGCGATGCAATTAGGTCAAATTAAACGGAACCGGGGGTTCCGACAATATTAGATGGTTCAAGTTGTTTAATTACCCCGCAAATTAAATGTTGTTATGACAAGGCAAGATGAGATACCGGTTCGCTACACAAGTTTAAATGAGGCCGATATGAGACTAGATTTGCCCGCATATGGGCCCCATATTTAATTATTAGGTGAATCGGCGGAAGGCCCCCAAACCGATGATATGCATGCGAGATGGATGGTTAATATGCAACAAGTTATATTATGTGATAAAGTAGGGTTCTCGGAAAGGGGTTCACACATTAGAGGGGGCTCGACGATCTTGGGGTTTTCCGGGGTTCGGGGTTCGGGGTCGGTCTCGGGGTCCAGGGTTCGACGGGGTCGCTTCCGGCGGGATCGTTCTCTCGTTCTCGGTAACGGAGCAGATCTTGCGTTCTGGGAAGAAGTACTAGGCGTTCTGAGTCGGTGCCGTTCTTGTCGTCGGCCAGATCTTGTCGTCGGCCAGATCTTGTCGGGTCCGGGATGAAGTACTTGTCGCGCCGGGGCCTTCGGGTCATGTTGTCGGTCATGGCGTTTCGATCCGGTCTTCCGAGATTCCGGACGGCGATCTTGGCGCTCGGGTACGGCGGGATCGGTCCTCGGACTCCGTGAACGAGCATCGGAGTACCCAAATTCGTGTGGAGAACTTGTCGTTCCGGGGTTCCGGCGTCGTCGGGTTCCACGGTCTTTGGGTGTCGGTGTCGGACTCGGTTCTCGGCGCTGAAGATCTTGGCGAGGGTTCGGGTCTTCGGTCTCCGTGTGGCGATCTTGCCGATCTTATCTCGAAGGCCTTGAGGTTCCAGCTTGAGGGTCGGTGGCAAGCTTTTTCCGGCGTCGGTGGAATCGGCCCTGGAACTTGTCACCAGCACACCTCTGTAAGGTTGGGGTCGACGGGGTCACGGTGAACGGCGAGGACGTCACGGGCTCGCGCCGGAGCAGCGATGGGAGACGCTGGCGAGGTCGGCCGACGGAGGGGCGCGTAGAGGCGGCGTCGGGCGGCTGCAAGCGGCAGAGGCAGCGTCTGAGGCAGTGATTCGGCGGGGCCCACGGGAGACGGCCGAGGCCGAGGTCGGGAGGTTCTGGCGGGCGGGGGTGCTGGTGGCGCCGGGCGGCGCTTGACAGCGGCGAGGACGCGGCTCGAAGGTAGGCGGAGAAGGCGGGTCGCGGGGCGCGATCTGAGGGAAGTCTGCGCAGCCTTGTGAACAGCCGAGCGGCGGCGAGGAGGCGGCGTGGCCGAGGCGGCGCGCAGCGGCGGGCGGAGGATCCGGTGCAGGCGGAACGGTGGAGGAGCTTGCGTGGCAGCCACGGCGACGGAGGTCGGCGGCCCGGTTGTCGGAGGAGAGCCTTGCAGCCTTGAGGCGGAGGAGCAAGCTTCATGGCGACAAGCGGCCTTGAGGCGGGCGGTTGCGGGGTGGTGGTCTGGGGTAGCTTGAGGAGGAGGGAGAGGGAGAACCGACGGAGAGGGAGGACCCGGCGGCTGAAAGGGAGGCGGTGGCTCGAGGCAGTGGTGGCGAAGCGAGCTTGGCGGGGCATGAGAGAGAGGCTCGGGCGCGTCGGGACGTCGAACTCCCGGGGTTGGGCGGGCGGCCAAGGCGGGCAGGCGAGGATGCGAGGTGGGGGTCTGCTTGCGCGGCCAGGAGCGACAGGAGGCGCAGAGAGAGGAGCGATCGCGGGAAGAGGAGCGTCTTGGGGTGGGGCGCGTGGGTGGGGCCAGTGGGGTCAGCAGGCAGGTGACGTGGGGGAACAGGGGTCAGGGGGAGGGGTTACCGGGGGAGGCAGGGAGGCTGGCGTGCGTGTGTGAGAGATGTGAGTGGTGTGGGGTTGGGTTAGAGGGAGAGAGAGAGGAGAGAAAGAGGGGTGAGGATGACGTGGCGGTTTTTTATTGGTTAGGGGGGAGGGTGAGAGGAGGTGGCATGTTCTGATTGGGGGGAGTGAGGTGGAGGTGTGTGTGGGTAGAGTAGTGGGTGGGTTTAGGATTTAGGGGCGGGACAGGTTGGACCGTTTAGGAAAAATCTGGGGCGGTCGTTCGGGTCGGGTTGGCCCGTTCGACTGCCCCTACTAAAATAATTTAAATTTTTATTTAGTTTAATTGGACCATTTGCGAACCGATAGCGGCCAAAACAAAATATTCCGGGGACCCGGTTTTGATGTTTGAATCGAGAGGGGGCGTTTTGAAAACAACACGGGCTTTGCAAACATATTTTTAGCAAACAATGCATGATGATGACGATGCAATGCACAAATTCAACGCGATTTTCTAGTAGTGGTTTTGCGGGATGCCACAATCATCTCCATAAGAAAGAACCATATCCTTAGTTCTTCTCAAGTACTTAAGGATGTTTTTGACCGCTGTCCAATGATCCACTCCTGGATCACTTTGATATTTGCTAGTTAAACTAACAACATATGCAATGTCGGGTCTAGTACATAGCATGGCATACATTAGAGATCCTATGGCTGAGGCATAGGGAGTCTTACTCATCCTTTCTCTATCTTCTGCCGATGTCGGACTTTGAGTTTTACTCAAGGCCGTATTGGGCAACATGGGCAAGAACCCTTTCTTGCTTTCTTCCATTCCAAACTTCTTTAGAACTTTGTCCAAATATGTACTCTATGACAATGATATTTGACGTTTGATCTATCTCTATAAATCTTTATGCCTAATATGTAAGCTGCTTCGCCAAGATCCTTCATTGAAAAACTATTATTCAAATATTCCTTGACACTATTAAGAAGGTCTACATCATTCCCAATCAATAATATGTCATCCACATATAGTATTAAGAATGCTCTGAGCTCCCATTCACTTTCTTGTAAATACAAGCTTCTCCATAAGTTTGTATAAAACCAAAACTTTTGATCACCTTATCAAAGCGTTGATTCCAACCGGGATGCTTGCTTCAATCCATAGATGGACCGTTGAAGTTTGCATACCTTGTTAGCATCTTTAGGATCGACAAAACCTTTGGGTTGCATCATATACAACTCTTCATCAATATCTCCATTGAGGAATGCTGTTTTGACATCCATCTGCCATATCTCATAATCATAATATGCAACGATTGCTAACATAATCCTCACAGACTTTAGCTTCGCTACTGGTGAGAAAGTCTCATCGTAGTCAACTCCTTGAATTTGTCGAAACCCTTTTGCGACAAGTCGAGCTTTATAGACAGTAACATTACCATCAACATCTGTTTTCTTCTTGAAAATCCATTTGTTCTCGACAGCCTTCCGGCCATCCGGTAAGTCCACCAAAGTCCATACTTGGTTTTCGTACATGGATCCAATCTCAGATTTCATGGCTTCTTGCCATTTATTGGAATCTGGGCTCATCATCGCTTCCTCATATGTCTCGGGGTCATCGGTGTTGTCCACCAACATGACACTCATAACGGGATCATACCAATCTGGAGTGGTACGAGTTCTCGTTGACCTCCGAGGCTCTGTAGCAACTTCAACCGAAGTTTCATGATCATCATCATTAGCTTCCTCTCTAATTGGTGTAGGCACCACAGGAACTTCTTCCGGTGCTGCGCTACTCGCAATTTCGAGAGAAGGTTCAACAACCTCGTCGAGTTCTACTTTCCTTCCAGTCACTTCTTTCGAGAGAAATTCCTTCTCTAGAAAGGATCCATTCTTGGCAACGAAGATTTTGCCTTCGGATCTGTGATATAAGGTATACCCAATAGTTTCCTTCGGGTATCCTATGAAGACGCATTTTTCCGCTTTGGGTTCAAGCTTGTCCGGCTGTAACTTCTTTACATAGGCTTCGCATCCCCAAACTTTAAGGAACGACAATCTAGGTTTCTTCCCAAACCACAATTCATATGGTGTCGTTTCAACGGATTTAGATGGTGCCCAATTTAAAGTGAATGCGGCTGTTTCTAATGCATAACCCCAAAATGATAGCGTTAAATATGTAAGTGACATCATAGAATGAACCATATCTAAGAGAGTTCGATTACGACGTTCGGACACACCATTATGCTGTGGTGTTCCCGGCGGTGTCAATTGTGAAAGTATTCCACATTTCTTCAAATGCTCGCAAAACTCGTAACTTAGATATTCACCTCCACGATCAGAACGTAGAAATTTAATCTTCTTGTTACGTTGATTCTCTACCTCACTTTGAAACTCCTTAAACTTCTCGAAAGTCTCGGACTTATGTTTCATGAAATAGATATACCCATATCTACTCAAGTCATCCGTGAAGGTAAGAACATAACGATAACCACCGCGTGATGCTACACTCATTGGGCCACACACATCGGTATGTATGATTTCCAATAAGTCCGTAGCTCGCTCCATCATACCAGAAAATGGAGTCTTAGTCATTTTACCCATCAGACATGCTTCGCATCTTTCAAGTGATTCAAAATCAAGTGATTCAAGAAGTCCATCGGAATGGAGTTTCTTCATACGTTTCACTCCAATGTGACCAAGACGACAATGCCACATATAGGTCGAATTATCGCTTGATTTCAAACGTTTAGCCTCAATGTTGTTGATATGTGTATTTCCACTATCGAGATTCAATAAAAATAGACCATCTATCAAAGGTGCATGTGCATAAAACATATTACTCATATAAATCGAATAACCATTATTCTCGTACTTAAACAAGTAACCGTCTCGCAATAAACAAGATCCCGATATAATGTTCATGCTCAACGCAGGCACCAAATAACAATTATTTAAGTATAAAACTAATCCCAATGGTAGATGAAGGGGTAGCGTGCCGACCGCGATCACATCAACCTTTGATCCGTTTCCCACGCGCATCGTCACCTCGTTCTTCGCTAGCTTCCGTTTATTCGCAAAGACTTTGTTTGAGTTACAAATATGAGCAACGAACCGATTATCAAATACCGAGCACTACTACAGTACTAGTGAGATACACATCAATAACATGTATATCGGATATACCTTTCTTCTTGATGTTGCCGTTCTTGAGATCCGCCAAGTACTTTGGGCAATTCCGCTTCGATGACCTTCTCCCTTGCGGTAAAAGCACTCAAGATCGGGCTTAGGTCCAGCCACGGTCTTCTTATTTGGTGTGGTAACTTTCTTACCACCCTTCTTGAAGTGTCCCTTCGCTTAGACTTGCCTTTCTTGAATTTGGTGGTCTTATTGACCAACACTTGGTGCTCTTTCTTGATCTCCACTACGCAGACTTTAACATAGCAAACAGTTACGCTGCTTGTTCATGTTACGCATGTTGTAGTTCATCACAAAGTTCTTGTAACTTGGTGGTAGTGATTGGAGGACACGGTAAATCCCCAAAGCATTAGCAATCACTATACCCAAGCTTTGAAGTTTGTTTTCGTGCCCAGACATCTTAAGCACATGCTCACTGACAGAGATGTCCTCTTCCATCTTGCAGTTAAAGAACTTTTCAGAAGCCTCATAACTTTCAATTGCGCATGAGTCTCAAAGATCAATTTGAGATCCTCGACAATATCATATGGGTATGAATTCTCAAACCTTTTACGAGCTCGATTCTAAACCATACAAGATAGCACCTTTGAACTATGGATCTTGATTCTTAGGCGAGGTAAACATTCTTTACTTCATCGGAAGCATCACTGCAGTGGGTCACCATGATTGCATCCAGCACATAGGTCAAATTACCAGCTGTGAGGACAATCCTCAAATTGCGGAACCAATCCGCGAAGTTGCTTCCATTGTTTTTCAACTTTTCTTTCTCTAGGAACGCATTAAAATTGATGGTAGGGGCTGCCATTGATCTACAACATATTTGCAATAGTTTAGACTAAGTTTATGACAAATTGTGTTCAAATTAATAATAAAATTAGCCTAGGTGAACTCCCACTCAAAACAATATCCCTCACATTGTTTTAGTGATCACACGAACCAAATCCACTACATCAACACCGATCATCACGAGAGTTGATATAGTTTCAATGGCGAACAATCGTCATGTTCATCATATCTACTATATGATTCATGCTTTACCTTTTGGTGATCCGTGTTCGAGACCATATGCATACATGCTAGGCTCGTCAAGATCAAACCTTAGTTTCCGCATGAGCAAATCTGGCTTGCTCACGTTGTATACACTTGCGGAATCTAACACACCCGATCATCACGTGGTGCTTCGAAACAACAAGCTTTAGCAACGGTGCTAACTAAGGGTGAACACTTTATGACTTGAAATTCATGTGCTTGAGGGATCATCTTATAATGCTACCGTCGTCTACTAAGCAATACAAGATGCATAAAGGATTAACATCACATGCAATTCAATAATATGTGATATGATATGGCCTTTCTTCTTTGTGCTTCTGATCTCCATCTTCAAGCACAAACATGATCTCCATCATCACCGGCATTGCATCAAGGTCAATGACGCTTCTCCATGGTTGTCGTCCACCGGTCTTCAACTATTACAACTACTTTGAATAGACACGCGGGTCTTAACATAAATTAAAGACAACCATCTGGCTCCTGCCGGTTGCCAACTTACAATAAGGAACATTGCATACATCAAATATAATCACAATCATGGCCATATCACATCACGCACACCCGCAAAACAAAGTTAGGCGCCTCTACTTTATTTGCATATTTTACGTGGTTTGGGGCTTTCAATAAGTGTCGTTCTAACTTACGAACAAGAACCACAACATTGATACTAGCATTGTTGATCACCGTTGTAAATTGGATCTTAACTATGCTAGGAAACAGCACCATAAAGCCACTTATGCAATACAAGTTGCATGTCAAGCGTGGAGCAAGTCTCATGAGCGATGTCATGCAAGGTTAGCCGGGCGCTTCATCCCAACATACCGCAAGATGCAAATTAGACAAGAAGCAATCGACAATAAAAGCATCAACGCCCACAATGACCATTGTGTTCTACTCGTGCAACAGATCTACATATAGACACGGCTCGATACCCTTTGGGGTTTCGTAGCAAGGAAAACAAAAATTTCTATCGCATACAAACAAACAAGCCAAGATCTATCTATTAGATTGTAGCAACGAGTCGATGGAATAACTTACCCTCGAAGATTCCAAAGTGTTTAACGAGGCGGATTCTCGTGGGTGATGTAGTCGTACTCTTCCCGATCTCAAGATCGTGTAGGCGATCCTTACGGCGCTGCGTTCGGCGCTCCCTTGATCGGTCACACGTTCGGTACTCGGCGAAGACCTTCCTCTCCCTTGTTCCAGCAGGCGGAGGTTGTAGCACTCTCCTCGCGATTCCGGCAACAATGTAGTGGAAGTAGAGGAGATCTCGTGAGCCGCCTTAAGCCGGAGCGAGTTTGGTGGAGTATGAGAGAGTCCTCGGTGTTCTAGGGTTTAGACACACCAAGGAGGGGATGCTAGAGCCGGCGGCTAGGGTTCCGGGGACCCCAAATCGGTGGCTAGGGCAAAAACCCTAGGGGCGGCGGCTATGGTGGGCTGCAACTTCTAGGGTTTGAGGTGAGGGACTTGTGTGTTCTAGGAGGGAGCCCTGCCCCTCCTTATATAGGTGGAGGGGCCGGCGGCCAAGGGAGGAGTGGATTCCCTCAACTCGGCTTGGGTGGTGCTTGGCTTGGAGGAGGACTCCTCCCCAACTGTTCACCTCCTCCTCCTCTTTTCCACTTTCCAAATTTAGCCGTTTGACTTTTCAATTTAGCTATTTGACTTTTTCAAACTAGGATTCGATTAATCCTTTATTTGGAACAGCGATGACACTTAGTACATGATGCAATCATTCCAACTTGCAATGACACATTCATGTACCGCTTCCCCTCGAGTCTGGACATTAGGAACCTTCTAGAACATTCGATGAAAACAGGAATCATTCCCGAACTCTGAAACGGACTTTCCTTATATGAATCTTATTCTCGGACCATTCCGGATCACCTCGTGATATCCGGATCCCATCCGAGACTCGAACAACATTCGGTCTCTTTCTCATAATACCATAACTACTCAAACAACGTCGAATCCTTAAGTGTGTCTCCCTATGGTTCGTGAATTATGCGGACATGATCGAGACACTTCTAGAATAATAACCAATAGAGGAATCTGGAAATTCATATGGATCCCACATATTTCTCATTACTTTGCGATCGAATGAACCACTTACATACGATACCAATTTCCCTTTGTCTCACGATAGTTTACTTATCCGAGGTTATGATCGTCGGTATCTCGCATACCTAGTTCAACCTCGTTCGATAAGTACTCTTTTCTCGTTCCGTGATATGTGATCCCTTGTGAGCCAGTCACATGCTTGCAAGCTAATTGGATGACATTCCACCGAGAGGGCCCAGAGTATATCTATCATCATATGGATGGACAAATCCCTCTTGATCCATGTGTCTCAACCAATACTTTCCAAACACTCAATGCCACCTTTATAACCACCCGATTCACGGTGTGGTGTTTGATGTCATCAAAGCATCCATCCGGTAAAGGTGATATGCATGATCTCATGGTCGAAGGAATTAGGTTACTATGTATCAGAAAGCATATAGCAATTGAACTATTGAAATGACTTGATCTTTATGCTACGTTTATCTATAGGAGTATGTCCATCATATCATTCTCCTAATGATATGATCTTGTTGTTGATAACATCTCAATGTTCATGATAGGGAAACCACAATCATTTATCAACCAACAAGCTAGTGATGTATAGAGGCTTTACTAGGGACTTCAATTTAAGTTTACAAATCACACAAGTATCAATGTTTCCTTGTTAATAATATTATAGCATGAATGTAAACATTTATCATAAACACAAAGATATAATAATAACTACATTTATTATTGCCTCTAGGGCATATCTCCAACATTTTTATGTAAGAAGGTCATTTCCTTGGGATCTTTTTATCTAAGAAAATCAATCTCTTGTTTTAAACCCCATGTAACGCAACGTTATGCTTCATTACAGATATTAATCGCTCCATCTAGTTGCAACAAAAACAACTTGGAAAAATACAACAAAAAATTCTCGATCCACTGAAATCAAGGACATCCAATTTGATTAGTCCAAGAGGCTGACAAATAGATCATCTAGCGAAACAATCAATCAAGAAAATAGCAAAATCCGTCAACGGGAAACCGGAGAATGGCACAAGAAGCTCTCACCTAAAGGGGACGTCGCCATCCTTGCCCTCATACGCGCACGTACTCTGTCCCGTTCACCGAGTCCACCAGCTTCACCTCGTTGTTCGTGGACTTCCCTATGCACACAGGTCCTTGTCGTCAGCTTGGACCATGAAAGCATCATGCAGGCAACACCGAACAGAGGGCAGGGGTTCAGATACTCACTTACGGTGAAGTGGGAACATAACCTGTCCTGGAGCACGCGGAGGAGCTGGTCGTAGAAGTCGTAGTCTTGCAGGTTGACCATCCATGGGTAGGGCACATCGTCGACAGACACCGTGAAAAACTTTGGCCGCCACCGCCGCAACACAAACTGATATGATAATGCTAGCTGTAACACAAACTTCTAATCCATCAACAACATGATAATAAACCCACCACTAGTCATAGATCAATACACAATAGAAAGGGATTGGTGAAAGGCTAGATGGAAAACTTTTCAAATTGATTGCAGTGCCTCTAGACTGCTGAATTCAAAGAGAAAGACAATAGAGGAGATGATAAGGGTTAGATGTTAGAGAATTATAGGGAACTGGGTGGAAATCATATAGGCAATATTTAATTCAATGGAAGATTGGCAAACAATTATGTAAGACTCACATCCATAGTGTGTTTTATAAGCACTAAAATTGTTAGTTGAACCATGTGTACCAGCTAGATATCGTCACTAGCATGAAATATCTAGAGACATCCAACTGTTAGTATCACACTGACTAATAGATGCAATAAAAGAAAAAAAGGATTGATGTCGCACTTGCATCCGTATTCACAAAAAAATATATTGGTTTGCTTCCCATAGCCATAACAACAAATATGTGCTATGCATCAAAATCACAAAACATAGAACCTATGACATAGCCATGATCTGTTGAACAATGAATACTGTAAAGCATGTAAAACTAATGGGAAGGGGGAGATAGACCTGTAGGTGGGGGCAAAGGCCCCTTGGACGCCAGCAGCCAGGCATAGGGCATGTGCATGAGAAGAGAGAGCTCCTGCCCCGGTTGAGGATGTTGGAGATATGCCCTAGAGGCAATAATAAAAGTAGTTATTATTATATCTTTGTGTTTATGATAAATGTTTACATTCATGCTATAATAGTATTAACAAGGAAACATTGATACTTGTGTGATTTGTAAACTTAAATTGAAGTCCCTAGTATAGCCTCTATACATCACTAGTTTGTCCATCCAGATGACGGATAGATATACTCTGGGCCCTCTCGGTGGAATGTCATCCAATTAGCTTGCAAGCATGTGACTAGCTCACAAGGGATCACATATCACGGGAACGAGAAAAGAGTACTTATCGGTAACGAGGTTGAACTAGGTATGCAGAGATACCGACGATCATAACCTCGGATAAGTAAACTATCGTGAGACAAAGGGAAATTGGTATCGTATGTAAGTGGTTCATTCGATCGCAAAGTAATCGTAGAAATATGTGGGAGCCATATGAATTTCCAGATTCCTCTATTGGTTATTGTTCAGAGAAGTGTCTCGATCATGTCCGCATAATTCACGAACCGTAGGGAGACACACTTAAGGATTCGACGTTGTTTGATTAGTTATGGTATTATGAGAAAGAGACCGAATGTTGTACGGAGTCTCGGATGGGATCCAGGATATCACAAGGTGATCCGGAATGGTCCGGAGAATAAGATTCATATAAGAAAAGTCTCGTTTCGGAGTTGGGGAATGATTCCGGTATTTTCATCGGGAATGTTCTAGAAGGTTCCGGAATGTTCGGCACTCCGGAGGGGAAGGGGTACATGAATGTGTCATTGCAAGTTGGAATGATTGCATCATGTACTAAGTGTCATCGCTGTTCCAAATGAAGGATTAAATTGAATCCTAGTTTGAAAAGTCAAATAGCTAAATTGAAAAGTCAAACGGCTAAATTTGGAAAGAGGAAAAGAGGAGGAAGTGGGAAACCGAGTTGGGGAGGGAATCCCTCCTCCAATCGGCGGCGCCACCTCCAAGCCGAGTTGGGGAGGGACTGCCCTCCCTCCCCTTGGCCGTCGGCCCCTCCACCTATATAAGGAGGGGCAGGGCTCCCTCCTAGAGCACACAAGTCCCTCTCCTCAAACCCTAGCTTGGCGCCACCACCATAGCCGCCCCCTGGTTTTGCCCCTGTAGCCTATTTTGGGGGTCCCCCCCCTACCCCGGCGGCTCCAGCTCCTCCCCCTGGTGGTGTGTCTAAAACCACGAGGACTCTCTCTCTACTCCACCATACACCGCCTCGCTAAGGAGCCGGCCCCCCCCCTTTTGCGATTTGGGTCCCCGGAACCCTCCCCCCCCCTAGCTCCCCTCCTTGGTCCCTTGGTGTGTCTAAACCCGACAGGAGACTCTCTCCCCCTCCACCATACGGCTCCGGCAGGAGAAGCCTCGCGAGATCTCCCTACTCACTTGTCTTTTTTGCTCCTAGCTGATCAAGGAGAGGAAGGTCTTCATCAACGGAGACCGATTGCTAACGAACGCACGCGGAAGGATCGTCTACACGATCTTGAGATCGGGAAGAGTACGACTACATCACCCACGAGAATCCGCTCTCATTAAACACTTTGGAATCTTCGAGGGTAAGTTATTCCATCGACTCGTTGCTACAATCTAATAGATAGATCTTGGCTTGTTTGTTTGTATGCGATAGAAAAATTTTGTTTTCCATGCTACGAAACCCTACAATGGTATCAGAGTCGTGTCTATATGTAGATCTATTGCACGAGTAGAACACAATGGTCATTGTGGGCGTTGATGCTTTTATTGTCGATTGCTTCTTGTGTACTTTGCATCTTGCGGTATGTTGGGATGAAGCGGCCCGGGCTAACCTTACATGACATCGTTCATGAGACTTGCTCCACGCTTGACATGCAACTTGTATTGCATAAGTGGCTTTATGGGTGCTCTCCTAACCAACATAGTTAAGATCCAATTTACAACGGGTGATCAAAAATACTAGTATCAATGTTGTGGTTCTTGTTCGTAAGTTAGAACGACACTTATTGAAAGCCCCAAACCACGTAAAATATGCAAAGAAAGTAGAGGCGTCTAACTTTGTTTTGCAGGGGTGTGCAGTGATGTGATATGGCCATGATTGTGATTATATTTGATGTATGCAATGTTCCTTATTGTAAGTTGGCAACCGGCAGGAGCCATATGGTTGTATTTAATTTATGTTAAGACCCGCATGTCTATTCAAAGTAGTTGTAATAGTTGAAGCCGGTGGACGACAACCATGGAGAAGCGTCATTGACCTTTATGCAATGCCGGTGATGATGGAGATCATGTTCGTGCTAGAAGATGGAGATCGGAAGCACAAATAAGAAAGGCCATATCATATCACATATGATGAATTGCATGTGATGCTAATCCTTTATGCATCTTGTATTGCTTAGTAGACGACGGTAGCATTATAAGATGATCCCTCATGCACATGAATTTCAAGTCATAAAGTGTTCACCCTTAGTTAGCACCGTTGCTAAAGCTTGTTGTTTCGAAGCACCACGTGATGATCGGGTGTGTTAGATTCTGCAAGTGTATACAACGTGAGCAAGCCAGATTTGCTCATGCGGAAACTAAGGTTTGATCTTGACGAGCCTAGCATGTACAGACATGGTCTCGGAACACGGATCACCGAAAGGTAAAGCATGAATCATATAGTAGATATGATGAACATGACGATTGTTCGCCATTGAAACTATATCAACTCTCGTGATGATCGGTGTTGATGTAGTGGATTTGGTTCGTGTGATCACTAAAACAATGTGAGGGATGTTGTTTTGAGGGAGTTCACCTAGATTAACTTTATTATTAATTTGAACTCAATTTGTCATAAACTTAGTCTAAACTATTGCAAATATGTTGTAGATCAATGGCAGCCCCTACCATCAATTTTAATGCGTTCCTAGAGAAAGAAAAGTTGAAAACAATGGAAGCAACTTCGGATTGGTTCCGCAATTTGAGGATTGTCCTCACCTGGTAATTTGACCTATGTCTGGATGCACCGCTAGGTGACCCACTGCGGTGATGCTTCCGATGAAGTAAATAATGTTTACCTCGCTCGGAAGAATCAAGACTCCATAGTTCGATGTGCTATCTTATATGGTTTGGAATCGAGCTTGTAAAAGGTTTGAGAATTCAGACCCATATGATATTGTCGAGGATCTCAAATTGATCTTTGAGACTCATGCGGCAATTGAAAGTTATGAGGCTTCTGAAAAGTTCTTTAACTGCAAGATGGAAGAGGGCAGCTCCGTCAGTGAGCATGTGCTTAAGATGTCTGGGCACGCAAACAAACTTCAAAGCTTGGGTATAGTGATTCCTAATGCTTTGGGGATTTACCGTGTCCTCCAATCACTACCACCAAGTTAAAAGAACTTTGTGATGAACTACAACATGCAGAACATGAACAAGCAGTTGCCAGAACTGTTTGCTATGTTGAAGTCTGCAGAAGTGGAGATCAAGAAAGAGAACCAAGTGTTGTTGGTCAATAAGACCACCAAATTCAAGAAAGGAAAGTCTAAGCAGAAGGGACACTTCAAAAAGGGTGGTAAGAAAGTTACCACGCCGGCGAAGAAGACCAAGGCTGGACCCAAGCCTGATACTGAGTGCTTTTACTGCAAGGGAGAAGGTCACTGGAAGCGGAATTGCCCAAAGTACTTGGCGGATTTGAAGAACGGCAACATCAAGAAGAAAGGTATATCTGATATACATGTTATTGATGTGTATCTCACTAGTACTCGTAGTAGTGCCTGGGTATTTGATCTCGGGTTCGGTTGCTCATATTTGTAACTCAAACAGCCTTGCAGAATAAACGGAAGCTAGCGAAGAACGAGGTGACGATGCGCGTGGGAAACGGATCAAAGGTTGATGTGATCGCGGTCGGCACGCTACCCCTTCATCTACCATCGGGATTAGTTTTATACTTAAATAATTGTTATTTGGTGCCTACGTTGAGCATGAACATTATATCGGGATCTTGTTTATTGCGAGACGGTTATTTGTTTAAATCCGAGAATAATGGTTGTTCGATTTATATGAGTAATATGTTTCATGCACATGCACCTTTGATAGACGGTCTATTCTTATTGAATATCGATAGTGGAAATACACATATCAACAACATTGAGGCTAAACGTTTGAAATCGAGCGATAACTCGACCTATATGTGTAATCGCTGCCTTGGTCACATTGGAGTGAAGCGTATGAAGAAACTCCATTCCGATGGACTTCTTGAATCACTTGATTTCGAATCACTTGATAGATGCGAAGCATGTCTGATGGGTAAAATGACTAAGACTCCATTTTCTGGTATGATGGAGCGAGCTACGGACTTATTAGAAATCATACATACCGATGTGTGTGGTCCAATAAGTGTAGCGTCGCGCGGTGGTTATCGTTATGTTCTTAACTTCACGGATGACTTGAGTAGATATGGGTATATCTATTTTATGAAACATAAGTCCGAAACTTTCGAGAAGTTTAAGGAGTTTCAAAGTGAGGTAGAGAATCAATGTAACAAGAAGATTAAATTTCTACGTTCTGATCGTGGAGGTGAATATCTAAGTTACGAGTTTGGCGAGCATTTGAAGAAATGCGGAATACTTTCACAGTTGACACCGCTGGGAACACCACAGTGTAATGGTGTGTCCGAACGTCGTAATCGAACTCTCTTAGATATGGTTCGTTCTATGATGTCACTTACAGATTTACCGCTATCATTTTGGGGTTATGCATTAGAAACAGCCGCATTCACTTTAAATAGGGCATCATCTAAATCCGTTGAAACGACACCGTATGAATTATGGTTTGGGAAGAAACCTAGATTGTCGTTCCTTAAAGTTTGGGATTGCGAAGCCTATGTAAAGAAGTTACAACCGGACAAGCTTGAACCCAAAGCGGAAAAATGCGTCTTCATAGGATACCCAAAGGAAACTATTGGGTAAACCTTCTATCATAGATCCGAAGGCAAAATCTTCGTTGCCAAGAATGGATCCTTTCTAGAGAAGGAATTTCTCTCGAAAGAAGTGACTGGAAGGAAAGTAGAACTCGACGAGGTTGTCGAAACTTCTCTCAAAATTGTAGTAGCGCAAAGACCGAAGAAGTTCCTGTGGTGCCTGCACCAATTAGAGAGGAAGCTAATGATGATGATCATGAAACTTCGGTTGAAGTTGCTACAGAGCCTCGGAGGTCAACGAGAACTCGTACCACTCCAGATTGGTATGATCCCGTTATGAGTGTCATGTTGGTGGTCAACACCGATGACCCTGAGACATATGAGGAAGCGATGATGAGCCCAGATTCCAATAAATGGCAAGAAGCCATGAAATCCGAGATTGGATCCATGTACGAAAACCAAGTATGGACTTAGGTGGACTTACCGGATGGACGAAAGGCTGTCGAGAACAAATGGATCTTCAAGAAGAAAACAGATGTTGATGGTAATGTAACTGTCTATAAAGTTCGACTTGTCGCAAAAGGGTTTCGACAAATTCAAGGAGTTGACTACGATGAGACTTTCTCACCAGTAGCGAAGCTAAAGTCTGTGAGGATTATGTTAGCAATCGCTGCATATTATGATTATGAGATATGGCAGAGGGATGTCAAAACAGCATTCCTCAATGGAGATATTGATGAAGAGTTGTATATGATGCAACCCAAAGGTTTTGTCGATCCTAAAGATGCTAACAAGGTATGCAAACTTCAACTGTCCATCTATGGATTGAAGCAAGCATCCCGAAGTTGGAATAAACGTTTTGATAAGGTGATCAAAAGTTTTGGTTTTATACAAACTTATGGAGAATCTTGTATTTACAAGAAAGTGAGTGGGAGCTCTGTAGCATTCTTAATACTATATGTGAATGACATATTGTTGATTGGGAATGATGTAGACCTTCTTAATAGTGTCAAGGAATATTTGAATAATAGTTTTTCAATGAAGGATCTTGGCGAAGCAGCTTACATATTAGGCATAAAGATTTATAGAGATAGATCGAAACGCCAAATATCATTGTCACAGAGTACATATTTGGACAAAGTTCTAAAGAGATTTGGAATGGAAGATAGCAAGAAAGGGTTCTTGCCCATGTTGCCCAATACGACCTTGAGTAAAACTCAAAGTCCGACATCGGCAGAAGATAGATAAAGGATGAGTAAGACTCCCTATGCCTCAGCCATAGGATCTCTAATTGTGGCATCCCGCAAAACCACTACTAGAAAATCGCGTTGAATTCGTGCATTGCATCGTCATCATCGTGCATAGTTTGCATAAAACTATTTTGCAAACCCCGTTTTGTTTTCCAGACGCCCCATCTTATTCAAACTCCAAAATCCGGCCCCCGGAATATTTTGTTTTGGCCGCTATCGGTTTGCAGACGGCCCGTTTAAATCGGATAAAATATTTATTTATTTTTGGCCGGGGCAGTCGAACGGGCCAACCGACCCGAACGACCGCCCCAGATTTCTAAATCGGTCCGCCCCAACCAACCCCATCTAAATCCTAAACACACCCACTAGTCTACCCACCCCTCCCAGCCACCTCACCCTGCCCTATAGCATCTCGCCACCTCAGCTTCCCTCTTCCCTCAACCAATCCCACGCTGCCACTTGTTCCTTCCTCTCTTCCCCCTCTCTCTAACCTGCCACACCCAGGCCGCACCCCACGCACGCACACTGGATCCCCGGCCACAACCGATCCCACCAACCGCGCCTGGCCACTTCTCCTCCACCCAGCCGCCCCCTACCCTCTCTCTCTGACCGTGGCCCCTACCTCCCCTTGGCCCACCTGCCAGACCCTCCTCCTCCCCCCACCTACAGCTCTGAAGTACCACGGGCCCCACCCTGTCGGCATCCTCCTGTCCCACGCGGTCTCCCTCCCCCCCCGAGGCATCTTCTTCCTCCCCAGGACCCCCGCGCCCCCACCTGCTCCGCTTCCCCTGGCCGTCTTCCTCCTCCCGACGCGACCCTCCCCGTCTCTCCCTCAAGCCCTCGGCCCTCTCCGCAGCGACGCCCGCCGCCTTGGCCAGACGCTCCGCCTGGCCGCCTCCCTGCCACCCCCGCCTCCTCTCGCTCCGCAGCCGGCTCACGAGCCAGCGTCGCCCGCCCGACCCCGCCTCTCCCGAGCTCAGCCTCCCGGCCTCCGCCTCCCGTCCGCCTGCCACTTCCTCGACCCGCTCCCATGAGCCCCACCTCGCCGCCGCCCTCCCGCCTGCCGCCCTGCCGCCACAGGCCCTTCTCCGCACCTCCACCGCCACTGTCTCCGCTACCCGCCTGCGACCTCGCGACCGCCCTCCGTCCACCTTCCCGCAGCAGCGTCCGTCCCGCCAAGGCCGCTGGGCTGCGACCTCCCTCGCCGCGGCCTCCTCCCTCGCCTCACCGACGCCCCGCTGCCCGCATCCACTGGCGCCCACCGCCTGCACTGACCTCGCCGCCCACCTCATCACCGGCCGCTCCTCCGTTCTCCCCTCCCTCGCCTGCCCGTCCCTCAGACGCTGCCGCTGTCGCCCGCGTCACCGCGATGCGCGCCGCCTCCGCCTCACTGCGTCGACCCTGCAGGCACCCCCTGTGTTTGGTCGTGCCACCCCAATTCCTTGCCAAGCACGCCCGTGTGACGTTCGAGTACTTCCTCCAAGCAATCCAAGGCCTCTGTTTTGGATAGCGTCCCGACGAAAAGAACATGTAACCGTGGACCGCGAAGCTCGAGATCTCCTTCATGGAAACCGCAAGATCTCCTTCCTGGAGACCGACAAGGTCTTCTACATGGACACCGAGTACTTCTTCCCGGACGCCAAAACCGCCGGTGCCGAATTCCGTGGACATCGACCCGGAACATCAAGATCTACCGATGTATGAGAGCCCAGACGCCAAGAGCCACGACTCCGAGATGCCAGGACACCAAGTTTGTCGAGACCCTGAGGACCCGTTCCCGGAGGTGAAGACCGGACCCGCGGAATGCCGAGACCGACTCGATGACGCGGACCCGACAAGATCTGCGCAACAACAAGAACGGCATCGACCCGGAAGAAGCCGATGCGCCCCGACACCGAACCAAGACCTGCTTCCCGGACAACAAGACCTACCCCGATAACCTCGAACGATCCCGCCGAGAATGACCCCGTCGAACCCTGGACCCTGGACCCTGTCGAACCCCGAACCCCGGAACCCAAGATCGTCGAGCCCCTCTAATGTGTGAACCCTTCCCGAAACCCTATTTTATAACATAATAACAACCTGCTGCATATTAATTGTCATCTCGCATGCATCTTGTGTGGTTTGGGGGCCTTATGCCGATTCACCTCATAATTAAATATGGGGCCCATATGCGGGCAAATCTAGTCTCATATAGGCCTCATTTAAACTTGTGTAGCGAACCGGTATTTAATCTTGCCTTGTTATAACAACATTTAATTGCGGGGGCTCTAAATAACTTGCACCACCTAATTAATGTCGGGACCCCGGTTCCACCTAATATGACCTAATTGCATCGCACCTTGCCATGACATCCATCATGCATGCATCATGCCGATCTTCTGCCGTGTATTAAATAGTGCATCCGGTGTTCCTTCTAGTGATTTGCTTCTTCGCGGATAAGGCCGTTGAGTTGATGTGAGCTTCGCCCCGATCTTCGGATGAACCTTTCGACAAAGTTTTCAGGCGAGCATCTCCCCCTTTCTACCTATCTTACTTTTATAGTCTTTATTTCCCTCCTGTTGATCTATTGCTATCTGTGTTGCGATGCTCTAGTTTTCGTACCCTTTGATATCCCCTGCAGCCGTATATTGCCTTGGACACACCCTATTACCTGTTGTTTGGTAGATAGTTGGACTTATGTCGTAGTTGCTTGCTCAAGTGCTGATGTGTGTCGTCATATGCCACAGTTGCTGATGTATTGCCGCATGTTGATGTTGGAGATGATCCTAGTTTTACTTATTGTCACATTAATTTCTGTTTAACAACTAAAATTGAATAAGCAGAGGCATCGGTGGGTGATAGATAATATTTGGTTTCCGAACGCCCACTTGTGTCCCGTAAGACCCAGTACTTGATAATTGCCTTGTTTTTGCGCTATCCACATCCGGGAGGTATATGGGACCCCGAGCGAGCTTGATTCATTCTTATTTCTTGGGGCCACAAACTAGTTTGAGGTTTTATTTACGATCCTGTACTTATGCCATGCTTTACCGCTTTATTTACGATTGTGCGAGTCTGCACTGTCATCGCTTAGGTTGGACCACGATTTCGCGGTGTCGACAAGCCCGCTTGGGGTTCCCGATCGTTCACAGCCTAGCCAAACCTTGAGGCCGTCTCGGAGCTTGCTTACTACTGATTCTACTCTAAGGGTGGCCCCAAATATTTCTGAATCTGTGATTGTTCAATCGTGAAAGCCTCGTTGGGTTTTGATTTGGTTTTTCCGAGGTTGATCGAGCGTGTTGCTATTGGTGCACCGCCGGGTTAAAACTTTCTCAAAGCCGTGTCGCATGGATATGGACGACTTGGAGCACAGTATCTCGATCATAGACAAGCATAACTAAAGTTTACTGTTATAAATTTGACTTATAATGACTAGTAATCAGCTTTACTATAATGGAATGGCTAATTAATACTGCCCACAATTGCTTGTTTGGTTGTCGCTTGCGACAAATGTATCTGACTAGTAAGTATTGCAACTTCTAGCAATTGGCTGAATAAAAGTACCAACAACTGCTGGGTTTTATGGGATATCTCATGCTATTCATATCACGATTAGTAATTGTTGCAACTATCACGGAATGGTTAACTAAAAGTGCCCACTGTTTACTTTACCGTGATTGTCTAAACCTGACTAGTAATTGCTGCAACGATAACTGAACAAATAAAACTGCCAACTGTGTGAGTTCCTCGGTTGACTTCCTCGTTTGGTCTCGAGGGGGAAACACCAGGATGGGTTTGTTTGGTGTTAGTCTCAGGTTGGATCCGGATAGGTCATTCTCACCCCTTCTGATAACCGCCAGTTGTATCGAGTCTCTATAGGTTGTTTAGTGCATGCTGCCGCTGCCGCTCAGTCCACCATACCTATGTAGGCGAGGACCGCCGAATTCTAGCCTCGCCGTGTACTGGCCTCAGTACTGACGCTCCTTCTTTGTTTTCTGCTTTGCCCTTTGTCGGCACCCCTTTTGTTAAGCAGGTTTTGAGATCGACGCCGCTAGCAGGGTTACCCTTCCGGCTTGGCCTGGGCAGGGTTATGGACGCCATTGGTTATTCTTCAGGGCTCTTAGCCCCATTTGCATCTTGTCCGTAGTCGGACGCTCTCTCATTTTCAAGGTGATTTGGATCTTGTATATTATATTTGTATTCTTGACTCCTTGAGTCGCTGCTATATATATCCGTTCTGTGGGTCCCATCGAGGACTGTTGTGTAATGTTATTACTTCGTTTTCCACCCGCACGAAAGTGCCTGGTGGGCACCTTTGAATCGTTTCTATGCGGGTTTGGCGAATTTTGCTCAAACTTGCATAGGTCCGATTCTGAGGGTGTTCTGAGTGGTATCGAGCCCAAGTTGCGATACCCCACAAGTCCACTCAGAGGATGACCTAGCTAACGGCCGAAGTAGAGTGTCAAAACTATTTTTGAAAATCGGTTGGATAGTTCTGAATAGGTCTGATTTTACTCCTTACCTCTCTGCTGTTCTCCTCTTACCTCTGCGCGTTTTGAATCCGCTCTCTTCTCTCTCTTCGAGTCCAGGACTTCTCGCGGTTGGGTTTCCGTCGTACCTTCAGGGTTTCGCTTTCTTCCTTTTGTAACGGAGGTGCTACAAACATCAATCTGCAGCTGGTCTGTTGTGCCTTTCATCCGATCTTTTGTTCTTGAGGTCTTTATCCATATGTGTTCCTTGCTGGATACCAGTGTCGTTGAAAAACATCTGAGAAGGACGAGCTTTGGTGAAGTTGGAGTCGACCCTGAGCATGTGTTGTTCATGCCAATGGAACCATCGCGAAGCCTAATCATTGTGTCTTTCATACGATTTCTGCTGGCATCATCCCTTTGTTCCGGATACCGCCGGTGAAGATCTTCAGTCTAATCCCGAGAGTTGGTTGCTTAATCCGCCTATTCGTGTGCAGAGTAATGGTTTGAGTGTGGGATGGAGTAGCTACCCTACCACTGCTCTTATCATTCACTCTTGTATGTCGAATCAGTGGATCCAGCAATTGACCCCGTCCACGGAAGTTAGGGGTGGCTTTATTGCGATACCTCTACCTTCGACCTTTTGTTCCCGGAGTGTTCTCTCGAGGATCAGGAACAACGACCCTTTGTTGGTGGTGTCGTCAATTTCAAGATGGAGGATGAACCCTTGTTAGTGGTGTCGCAAGGATCTACACGAAGCGCGAAGGATCAGACCGTCGACCTTCTTTCCGGTACCATGAGGCGGATCTCGAGGGCGAGATCCATTGTTAGTGGTGTCGAATTGTGGCATCCCGCAAAACCACTACTAGAAAATCGCGTTGAATTCGTGCATTGCATCGTCATCATCGTGCATAGTTTGCATAAAACTATTTTGCAAACCCCGTTTTGTTTTCCAGACGCCCCATCTTATTCAAACTCCAAAATCCGGCCCCCGGAATATTTTGTTTTGGCCGCTATCGGTTTGCAGACGGCCCGTTTAAATCGGATAAAATATTTATTTATTTTTGGCCGGGGCAGTCGAGCCAACCGACCAACGATCGCCCAGATTTCTAAATCGGTCCGCCCCAACCAACCCCATCTAAATCCTAAACACACCCACTAGTCTACCCACCCCTCCCAGCCACCTCACCCTGCCCTATAGCATCTCGCCACCTCAGCTTCCCTCTTCCCTCAACCAATCCCACGCTGCCACTTGTTCCTCCCTCTCTTCCCCCTCTCTCTAACCTGCCACACCCAGGCCGCACCCCACGCACGCACACTGGATCCCCGGCCACAACCGATCCCACCAACCGCGCCTGGCCACTTCTCCTCCACCCAGCCGCCCCCTACCCTCTCTCTCTGACCGTGGCCCCTACCTTCCCTTGGCCCACCTGCCAGTCCCTCCTCCTCCCTCCTCCTACCGCGCTACAGTACCACGCGGGCCCCACCCTGTCGGCATCCTCCTGTCCCACGCGGTCTCCCTCCCCCCCCGAGGCATCTTCTTCCTCCCCAGGACCCCCGCGCCCCCACCTGCTCCGCTTCCCCTGGCCGTCTTCCTCCTCCCGACGCGACCCTCCCCGTCTCTCCCCGCAAGCCCCTGGCCCCTCTCCGGCAAGCGACGCCCTCCGCCGCCAGGCCTCCGCTCCGCCGCCACCTCCGCCCGCACTCCCCCGCCTCCCCTGCCGCCTCCGCCAGAGCCTCCTGAGCTCGCCGCTGCCGCTCCGCCTGACCCGCCTCTCCCGAGCTCCTCCTGCCTCGACCCGCCCCTTCGCCACATGAGCCCCCACCTTCGCCTTCCCGCCTCGTCGCCTTGGCCCCAGCGCCGCCTTCTCCCTCTCCACTGCGCCACTGCTCCGCTACCCGCCTGCGACCTCCGCCCTCCGTCCACCTTCCCGCAGCAGCGTCCCGCCGCCAGCCGGGCGCTGCGACCTCCCTGCCGCCTCACCCTCCTCGCCCCTCACCGGCGCCCCGCCGCCCGCATCCACGCCCACCGCAGCACCTCGTCGCCGTCCACCTCATCACCGGCCGCTCCTCCGTTTCTCCCTCCCGCCTCGGCCCGTCCCAGACGCCGTCGCCCGTTGCCGTCCGTCACCCGCGATCGCCCGCCGCCCCTCGCCCACTGCGTCGACCCTGCAGGCACCCCCTGTGTTTGGTCGTGCCACCCCAATTCCTTGCCAAGCACGCCCGTGTGACGTTCGAGTACTTCCTCCAAGCAATCCAAGGCCTCTGTTTTGGATAGCGTCCCGACGAAAAGAACATGTAACCGTGGACCGCGAAGCTCGAGATCTCCTTCATGGAAACCGCAAGATCTCCTTCCTGGAGACCGACAAGGTCTTCTACATGGACACCGAGTACTTCTTCCCGGACGCCAAAACCGCCGGTGCCGAATTCCGTGGACATCGACCCGGAACATCAAGATCTACCGATGTACGAGAGCCCAGACGCCAAGAGCCACGACTCCGAGATGCCAGGACACCAAGTTTGTCGAGACCCTGAGGACCCGTTCCCGGAGGTGAAGACCGGACCAGGAATGCCGAGACCGACTCGATGACGCGGACCCGACAAGATTCAAGCAACAACAAGAACGGCATCGACCCGGAAGAAGCCGATGCGCCCCGACACCGAACCAAGACCTGCTTCCCGGACAACAAGACCTACCCCGATAACCTCGAACGATCCCGCCGAGAATGACCCCGTCGAACCCTGGACCCTGGACCCTGTCGAACCCCGAACCCCGGAACCCAAGATCGTCGAACCCCTCTAATGTGAACCCTTCCCGAAACCCTATTTTATAACATAATAACAACCTGCTGCATATTAATTGTCATCTCGCATGCATCTTGTGTGGTTTGGGGGCCTTATGCCGATTCACCTCATAATTAAATATGGGGCCCATATGCGGGCAAATCTAGTCTCATATAGGCCTCATTTAAACTTGTGTAGCGAACCGGTATTTAATCTTGCCTTGTTATAACAACATTTAATTGCGGGGGCTCTAAATAACTTGCACCACCTAATTAATGTCGGGACCCCGGTTCCACCTAATATGACCTAATTGCATCGCACCTTGCCATGACATCCATCATGCATGCATCATGCCGATCTTCTGCCGTGTATTAAATAGTGCATCCGGTGTTCCTTCTAGTGATTTGCTTCTTCGCGGATAAGGCCGTTGAGTTGATGTGAGCTTCGCCCCGATCTTCGGATGAACCTTTCGACAAAGTTTTCAGGCGAGCATCTCCCCCTTTCTACCTATCTTACTTTTATAGTCTTTATTTCCCTCCTGTTGATCTATTGCTATCTGTGTTGCGATGCTCTAGTTTTCGTACCCTTTGATATCCCTCGCATAGTATATTGCCTTGGACACACCCTATTACCGTTGTTTGGTAGATAGTTGGACTTGCGGCGTCGTAGTTGCTTGCTCAAGTGCTTGATGTGTGTCATATGCCACGATTGATGTATTGCCGCATGTTGATGTTGGAGATGATCCTAGTTTTACTTATTGTCACATTAATTTCTGTTTAACAACTAAAATTGAATAAGCGAGGCATCGGTGGGTGATAGATAATATTTGGTTTCGAACGCCCACTTGTGTCCCGTAAGACCCGAGTACTTGATACTGTTCCTTGTTTTTGCGCTATCCACATCCGGAGGTATATGGGACCCCTGAGCGAGCTTGATTCATTCTTATTTCTTGGGGCCACAAACTAGTTTGAGGTTTTATTTACGATCCTGTACTTATGCCAGGTTTTACCGCTTTATTTACGATTGTGCGAGGTACTGCACACTGTACTGTTTAGGTTCGGACCACGATTTCGCGGTGTCGACAAGCCCGCTTGGGGTTCCCGATCGTTCACAGCCGTCTAGCCAAACCTTGAGGCCGTCTCGAGCTTGCTTACTGCTACGGATTCTACTCTAAGGGTGGCCTGAAATATTTCGAATCTGTGATTGTTCATCGTGAAAGCCTCGTTGGGTTTTGATTTGGTTTTTCCGAGGTTGATCGGCGTGTGTTGCTATTGGTGCACCCGGCGGGTTAAAACTTTCGAAAGCCGTGTCGCATGGATATGGACGACTTGGAGCACGATTCTCGATCATAGACAAGCATAACTAAAGTTTATCGTTATAAATTTGACTTATAATGACTAGTAATCAGCTTTACTATAATGGAATGGCTAATTAATACTGCCCACAATTGCTTGTTTGGTTGTCGCGACAAATGTATCGACTAGTAAGTATTGCAACTACAACGAATTGGCTGAATAAAAGTACCAACAAGCTGGGTTTTATGGGATATCTCATGCTATTCATATCGATTAGTAATTGTTGCAACTATCACGGAATGGTTAACTAAAAGTGCCCACTGTTTACTTTACCGGGACGATTGTCTAAACGACTAGTAATTGCTGCAACGATAATCGAACAAATAAAATCAACCGTGTGAGTTCCTCGGTTGACTTCCTCGTTTGGTCTCGAGGGGAAACACGGATGGGTTTGTTTGGTGTTAGTCTCGAGTTGGATCCGGATAGGTCATTCTCACCCTTCGATAACCGCCATTGTATCGAGTCTCTATAGGTTGTTTAGTGCATCTTTGCCGCTGCCGCCATCCACCATACCTATGTAGGCGAGGACCGCGAATTCTAGCCTCGCCGTGTCTTGGCCTCGATCGACGCCTCCTTCTTTGTTTTCTTTGCCCTTTGTCGGCACCTTTTGTTAAGCAGGTTTTGAGATCGACGTTAGCAGGGTTACCCTTCCGGCTTGGCCTGGGCAGGTTATGGACGCCATTGGTTATTCTTCGGCTCTTAGCCCCATTTGCATCTTGTCCGTAGTCTGACGCCTCTCTCATTTTCAAGGTGATTTGGATCTTGTATATTATATTTGTATTCTTGACTCCTTGAGTCTGCTATATATATCCGCTCATGGGTCCCATCGAGGACTGTTGTGTAATGTTATTACTTCGTTTTCCACCCGCACGAAAGTGCCTGGTGGGCACCTTTGAATCGTTTCTATGCGGGTTTGGCGAATTTTGCTCAAACTTGCATAGGTCCGATTCTGAGGGTGTTACACTAATGTATGCCATGCTATGTACTAGACCCGACATTGCATATGATGTTAGTTTAACTAGCAGATATCAAAGTGATCCAGGAGTGGATCATTGGACAGCGGTCAAAAAAATCCTTAAGTACTTGAGAAGAACTAAGGATATGGTTCTTTCTTATGGAGGTGATGAACAGCTCGTTGTTAACGGTTACACCGATGCTAGTTGGAACACCGATCCGGATGATTCTAAATCGCAATCTGGATACGTATTTATTTTGAATGGTGCAGCAGTTAGCTGGAGGAGTGCAAAGCAAAGCGTTGTGGCAAGATCTTCAACTGAATCAGAATACATGGCTGCTTCGGAGGCTTCACAAGAAGCGATATGGATGAAAGAGTTCATTACAGAGCTGGGTGTGGTTCCTAGTGTGCTGGACCCAATGTCTATCTACTGTGATAACATGGGCGCCATAGCCAATGCGCAAGAACCAAGGTCACACAAGAAGCTGAAGCACATCAAGCTACGTTTTCACGCTATTCGAGAACATATCCAAGATGGGGAAATAAAGATTTGCAAAGTACACACAGATCTGAATGTGGCGGATCCGTTGACTAAACCTCTCCCGAGGGCAAAACATGACCAGCACCAAACTGCCATGGGTGTTCGGTATATTACCATGTAATCTAGATTAGATGACTCTAGTGCAAGTGGGAGACTGTTGGAGATATGCCCTAGAGGCAATAATAAAAGTAGTTATTATTATATCTTTGTGTTTATGATAAATGTTTACATTCATGCTATAATAGTATTAACAAGGAAACATTGATACTTGTGTGATTTGTAAACTTAAATTGAAGTCCCTAGTATAGCCTCTATACATCACTAGCTTGTTGGTTGATAAATGATTGTGGTTTCGCTATCATGAACATTGAGATGTTATCAACAACAAGATCATATCGTTAGGAGAATGATATGGTGGACATACTCCTATAGATAAGTGTAGCATAAAGATTAAGTCAATTTTAATAGTTCAATTGCTATATGCTTTCTGATACATAGTAACCTAATTCCTTCGACCATGAGATCATGCATATCACCTTTACCGGATGGATGCTTTGATGACATCAAACACCACACCGTAACTGGGTGGCTATAAAGGTGGCATTGAGTGTTCGGAAAGTATTGGTTGAGACACATGGATCAAGAGTGGGATTTGTCCATCCATATGACGGATAGATATACTCTGGGCCCTCTCGGTGGAATGTCATCCAATTAGCTTGCAAGCATGTGACTGGATCACAAGGGATCATATATCACGGGAACGAGAAAAGAGTACTTATCGGTAACGAGGTTGAACTAGGTATGCAGAGATACCGACGATCATAACCTCGGATAAGTAAACTATCGTGAGACAAAGGGAAGTTGGTATCGTATGTAAGTGGTTCATTCGATCGCAAAGTAATCGTAGAAATATGTGGGAGCCATATGAATTTCCAGATTCCTCTGTTGGTTATTGTTCAGAGAAGTGTCTCGATCATGTCCGCATAATTCACGAACCGTAGGGAGACACACTTAAGGATTCAACGTTGTTTGAGTAGTTATGGTATTATGAGAAAGAGACCGAATGTTGTTCGGAGTCTCGGATGGGATCCGGGATATCACGATGTGATCCGGAATGGTCCGGAGAATAAGATTCATATAAGGAAAGTCCCGTTTCGGAGTTGGGGAATGATTCCGGTGTTTTCATCGGGAATGTTCTAGAAGGTTCCGGAATGTCCAAGACTTTTCGGAGGAAGGGTACATGAATGTGTCATTGCAAGTTGGAATGATTGCATCATGTACTAAGTGTCATCGTTGTTCCAAATGAAGGATTAAATTGAATCCTAGTTTGAAAAGTCAAATAGCTAAATTGAAAAGTCAAACGGCTAAATTTGGAAAGAGGAAAAGAGGAGGAAGTGGGAAACCGAGTTGGGGAGGGAATCCCTCCTCCAACCGGCGGCGCCACCTCCAAGCCGAGTTGGGGAGGGACTCCCCTCCCTCCCCTTGGCCGCCGGCCCCTCCACCTATATAAGGAGGGGCAGGGCTCCCTCCTAGAGTACACAAGTCCCTCTCCTCAAACCCTAGCTTGGCGCCACCACCATAGCCGCCGCCGCCCCCCTAGGGTTTTGCCCTAGCCGCCGATTTGGGGTCCCCGGAACCCTAGCCGCCAGCTCTAGCATCCCCTCCTTGGTGTGTCTAAACCCTAGAACACCGAGGACTCTCTCATACTCCACCATACTCGCTCCGGCTTAAGGCGAAGCCCTGCGAGATCTCCCCTCTACTTCCGGTACCACGCCGTTGTGCTGCCGGAATCGCGAGGAGAGTGCTACAACCTCTTCTGCCTGCTAGAACAAGGAAGAGGAAGGTCTTCATCGAGTACCGAATGTGTGACCGACTGCGGGAGCGCTGCCGGAACGCAGCGCCGGAAGGATCGTCTACGCGATCTTGAGATCGGGAAGAGTACGACTACATCACCCACGAGAATCCGATCTCGTTAAACACTTTGGAATCTTCGAGGGTAAGTTATTCCATCGACTCGTTGCTACAATCTAATAGATAGATCTTGTCTTGTTTGTTTGTATGCGATAGAAATTTTTTGTTTTCCATGCTACGAAACCCTACAGAGGAAGCACCAGAGGAGGTCGAGCTCCTCGTGTGTGGCCGTGCTCTATCCTCTGCCTCGCCGACTCCATTCCCTCCCGGGCGCTCGTTGGCAGCTGGCCAACATGTGCGAAGGGCGCAGGGCCGCACGAGGTCGACGGCGGCCAGACGCGGCAACACACGCCCGTGAAAACGAGTAGAGAGGAGGAACGGTAGTGTTCTGTTGGAGGAGATGGGTCCGTGGCGCTCAGGTAGATGGAGGACAGGAGGCAGCAGAGAAAGGGAGCACACTCGGGCTCGAGCAGTCACAGGCGGGGCTCGAGTGGAGGAGGCAGAGGCGGGCGGCCGCCATGCAGTGGAGGAGGGCGACGGCTGCGCCATGGAAGGAGGCCGAGCCGGCCTTAGCTCGAGGACGAGGAGCGACGACAACCAAGTCGAGCAAAGCCGGGGCGGCAACACTTCAATGGAGGCAGAGGAGACGCACGGGATGAGGAGAACCAGAGACGACGGAGGGAGGCGGCGGCTCTACGCTGGTTGGGGTCTAGGGTTTTGAGGAGGAGAGGAGGAAGGTAGAGAAAGGGCATAGAGTGGGTGGCGGCTAGGGCCGACCCTGCCTCCTCTCCATAGTCAAGCGTAAGGACAGTTTTGCCCCTGGCCATCCAAGGAAACCACGGGGAAGCCACCGCGCCTCTCTCTGATTCCCTCTCTCACAGAGCAACACGTACACTCTATCTCCGATGAGCGGGCCCGGCGGCACGCAGGCCCCACCCTTCAGGGATGGTAGCTAGCAGTGTGTCGGTGAGTGTTCAAAGGCGTGGCTAAAACGGACGATCCTGATCGTTTTGGCTGCCCAATCGGACGGCAGGAGGGCAGATGGCTCCTATGAGCTCCCTTTGGGGGCTAGAATATTTCTTCTTGATGTAGGCTACAGTTCATGTGACATTGCTCCACACGCACGCACTGCCACCGGCTTCAGCCTATTCAGCTGCTCCTATACACGACTTGCACACTTGCAGTAGTACTGATGACGAGGAGCCGGATACTGGTGATCGGCGGGACGGACGGGGAACATCGGGCGGCACCTCGTGACGGCGAGCCTCGACGCCGGCCACCCAATAGCCGTGCTCGTCCGCCCGTCTGCCGACTCCGGCAAGGCGGAGCTCTTGAACTCCTTCAAAACTCGCGGAGCATGCATTGTCTAGCTACGTAAGTAGTAACACGAAGGGATAGATCACTCGCGCGCGTGCAGGTGTCCACCCTATAGCCAACTTGAACAACAAAGTATTAATTCTTCATTGCATCATGCAGGGGGACATGAACGACCACGGGAGCTTGCTGGTGGCGGCGATGAGGCAGCACGGGGAGGTGGTCATCTGCGCCGTCGGACACGGCAGACCGCTGGAGCTCGACGGCCAGCTTAAGATCGTCGAAGCGATACAGGAGGCCGGCGGATGCGTCAAGGTACAGATCAGCTTCCTTATTGGGTTCTTCTTACATTGTATAGTATATATAAATTGTATATTTCTTTAATCTGTCGCTATTCTGCTGCAGGCATCTGAGTTTCTTTGATATGATCTAATCTCTCTCGATTTTCTGTCCCATTGATTCATTCATTCCGAGAGTTGCTGCTCCACATGGTGGCAGAGAGACGAGGTTTTGTGCTAGCTTATTTGGGCGCTGTAGCTAGTAGTGTGGTCTGGTCCCCTTGAATATATAACTAGCATACAAATGAAATTTAGGGGTATTACAGACATTTCACCGCTCAACCCATCAAACAAGCCAAATGCCTAGAAGCTAAAAAGAATAGAAGACAGCAGATTCTGTCAGCTTCTCCCCACCACAGCTTCTCCCCACAATCTACCAAAATCCAGCTTCTCTGGAATCATAAGCTGAAAAGAAGTCGGCCTAAGTGCAGTGTTCATTTACCTACATGTTGTTTAGAACCAACATTAATAGAAGCAGCACCTGCTATGTATTTTTGCATACCATCCTTGAACAATTAGTGGCAAAACACTAAAGTAACTTGTACAATTTGAGAAAGTCTTCAGATCACGACATCAGCTTTCCTCTGTTTTTTCCTGCTGCAAAGTTACCACAAATACGAAATGGGTCTTTTTAATGTGCCTCCAGGATCACAGTTAGCAGAATTTCTTAATCCAGCTTGTATGATTCGGCTAGATACCAGAGCATTTCCTATCAGATCATACATGACTCAAAAATAAAAAAAATACACCTGCATATAAATAGCAAGCATCAGCACTCCATAACTACGTAAGATAGAGAATTAGAAGAATGAAACGCTAATCTGCTTCATTCATCTCTCAAGCCTTATGTTATAACTTTTCTATTTCAAGAGCATCCACATCCCTAGATAAAGTCAAGAAAACACAATTATATTCCAAGAGAGACAATATTGTGCCTGAAGTAGCTTACGTATACTTATACATATACAAATGAGCAAGGAAATCACATGTCAATACAAATAATAAACCCTTTTTAGACCATATAATTATCCCATCAGACGTACACAAAAGAGCTATCCTGAACTATCTTCAAGAATGGGCCTATAAAAATGTGGTTAAAACAATTAATGGATCCCCCATTATTTAGGTAAAATGAGCATTAAGGAAGCAACATATATGACCAAGATATTAATTGGTTAGTTGCATGAGTATGAAGTTGTCTTTGTTAAATTAAAAGAGATCGTGAAAGCAGAAATCAACATCAACCATGACCTGGTCAAATTAAAACAAATGGTTCATCGAAAGTGTAGAGTACTCATGTCATTGGGGCATTCCATGTATACGCTAATCATAATGGTACCTACCAGGAAATAGATTTGTGCAACTTCGAGATTCCAGTGAACTTGTTTCTTAAGATAAGAAACTCAAGACTTGTTTGTCATTTCTAACATTTTGCAAGAACATGAAACTAAAAAGTAATCTGTAATTTTAAAGCAATCACAATGCCCTCTTTATGTTCAATCCAATGAATTAATACCATAAGCCTAGCTTATATTATCTCATGCCATAACTCTAACATTGTACAAAATCGACTAACTTTCTCGGGAAGTCTTTCCCTCGATGCCAAAGGTTAAGCAATTGAACTGTATGCTTCTTTTAATATCTCTACCATCAAAATGTACACCTTTGTCCTATCAAATTATCAAAGAAGGGAAGTGAACAAACCTTGAAGCGACAATAAATCATTTATGGATATGAACCGACGGAGAAGAACCCAATCTTTTTTGTAACCTGCAGGTACAGTTGGTAGCCTCTTCGCCGTTGGTATCAAGGTCATGGAACTGCACCAGACTGGCCTTCTTTTAACACTAATAAACTTTTCAACCTGTTAACTGCAAAAAAGAGCATCTATTAGCCCATTAACTCAACAGAAAGATGTTCTACTTTCTGAGATTCTCCACCATACGCTGCTTTACGCACATAACAATGATTTGGATTTGGACACTTGCTCTTGTCTTACAAACTACATCTCATTATCATGAATTTTAACGTACTATGTTTTCATCTGTTCATGCATTTTTTTACAAATTTAACTTGCATTAATATATGTCAAATTGATATATATGACCGCAAGGGTGGGGATTCTAGCATTGTACATAGCCATGAAACACATGCATATAGAGTTGCAACACTTCATGTTCAGTGTAGTTATAGTATAAATATTGTGTAGCATGTACCCAAAAAGGGATCCTTCAGAAGTTACAGAGAAGCAATGAGCGGGTCAATCAGATCATAAGTTAGGTTTCCAAAATGTACATTTTAACAACAACGGAAAACACTATTAGCTTAACTGGTTCATAGTATACATTTTAGTTATGTAGCACAAGAGTTTATTGGGCCAGTTCAATGAGTGAATGTTTGAAGAATTATAGGCATAATACAATATCATTTAATGGCTTAAGCAGAATGTTTTATGAAGTGTTTCAAAAAAGTCACAATGGTCCAGAAAAGACCACAAATCATTACCTGGCAAACGCAATTTTTTTTCTCTAAATCTACAAACCCACTAAGAAAATTTTCTATTGAATATGGAAGTTGCATTGTAGTGTTCAACAACCTATAATCAAACTACATAGCAGAGGAAAAAGAGTGGCGACAGTTTAAACTGATCCTGTTGGGTAGTGTGACCTCTCCTTTCACCCCGATTGAGATGAAGCATAGGCTCATTGTTTTGAAAAAAGCTTTCTAGAGTGTAGAAGCTAGCCAATATAGGGAAAAAATCAAATAAGAACACCTCAATAGTAAGAGCTACCCTGGTATGGCATTCATCAATAGAAACCAACTAACACGTATGCAAGAAACAGCTACATGTAAAAGGAGGAACAAATATCGATGGTAAATAGAAACAAAGGCCAATAAAAAGCTAACCTCTGTTTGGTAGAACTGCAGTAGTCAGACATCCACAGCTTTTCCATACCACGGTAGAGGCACTCCATTGATGCACTTCTTCACACTATAACTGAACATAAGCGGTGAGAAATCAGTAGAACGGCAACAACGGCGGCGTGAAATTGCAAGGAGAAGTGAAGGACGGGTCTAGAGAAAATAGGAAAAGGAGAGAGACTTTCCACATACTCAAGAGCACATTTAACACTGGCATCCCCGATATTGCAGCCTGTAGCCACAACGTAGTACTGTTGTCTAATTGTAGCCCCGTTTGTCATAATTTATCCGGATAGACACAAAGGGTTGCCTTCATGTATGGTTCCTTGACAACATCAGCTGTAATGAGATATTTGAGGGGAATCGACTTCCAACGCCTAAACTCTAAACCAATTATCCGTCGAGAAGAAAAAAAATTAGAGTGATCGACAAATGTAGTTTAATTCATCCAAGATAATTCAAATTCAATATCACTGCATTAAATGAATGCATAATTAGTTTCAAGAAAAAGCGAATTCAAGTGTACTTCCGTGAGAAGATTTTTATCCCAATGAAGTGGACAAACAGATAAGCCTGCAAATCAAATATTAACAAATTATATCATAACAATTAAATGGTTAGTCAATATGGTTCAACCTCATAAGGCAAACATCATTATCATGGATACGTCTTTAATTTATCATCAAATATTCTTCGTGCATGGGAAATGTTCTTAATAAACATCTAAATGGTATAAAAAACCTGGAATTTTTTTCGTGAAGCCTTATCGACTACTCCCACAACCAACCTGCCTAATCTGGACATATATCTTCTAAATAAACTGGACACATGGATATATAACACGTATCCATTTCATGGCCAAATTGTCACTCGTCAGTTTTGGGTACATATAATTTTAGCTAAAGGAGACTTCATTTGAAGTATTCTGTTATAGCTTGTCTTTATCTGCATTGTGCAAATGAATTCAACTCCAACTAAATTCTAAATTTATTCATACTTTTTACAGATTAATAAGTCAAGGTCCTCGATTCTCAAATAGTCATTTGTTAAACCTCCTGAAATGAATTTCACACATAATTTGCTGGAAGTTAAAAGGACATGTAATGCAATGCTAAATATGGACATGCAAAAGGACTCCTGAAACTGTGGCAACCGAAATAATGATTAAAAAAGATATCTTGTCAGTGAGATGCATGCATATTGTAATGTAGATAGCAATGCTCACATATGTCCTTCCTTCTCATTTGACCATCTATTGACTTCACGCTCAATGAATTCAGTCAACCTCTGTATCAAAAATATATGAGACTGATTGTTAAGAAATGGTGCAAAAATATCTTCCTAGTGAGTGACAGCCTAACTATCTTACGTGTTTCTCTGCTTACTCTCTCTAATCCAGCATGTACCGCATAATATTTTCGGCTAGATTCCTGAAAATTGGCCACGATGAAACTACCTGCAGATGTAAAATACTAACAAAGGAGACAGTAGAACAAAGAAGGAACAAAAAGTTTGGGTTCAAGGGTAAACTATTTAATTCAGACAGTTATGCAGATGCAAATCAAACAGGAAGAGAAAAAGATCGAGGAAAGAAGCATACCAGGATAAGGAAGGCACATGCCCCCAAGGCCGAGTTTCCGCCCCGGCCGGCAATCACGCAAGAGGATGCTGGAAGGAGCCGCTGCAGGGTCGTGGCCTTCTCGCCGCCACAAGAAGATTGGGGAAGGGGGCAACGCGGGCTGTGGCCCTCTCGTCGACCTTCGTAACTGACTCCTCCCGCTCCGGCGCAAGCTCTTCTCCGCCTAGTTGTTCTCCCCCACGACTCTGACCGCCGCATCCAGCGACGACGACGTCCGGCCCCGCATCCAGCGTTGACCGCCCCGTTTCCTAGCCTCGAGCATAGCCAGCGGCCCATCGCCGCTCCAGCCTCGCCACCGGTCCCGCCCGCGTCCAGCCGCACGCTCTGCAGATGGGGCAAAAAAAGGAGGAGGGGGAGGAGGAGAAGCATGTGGAGGTGATAGATAGGGGCGGCGCGGCCGTGGGGGAGATGAGAGACGATGTGGACATGGGATAAGGCTTTGACCAAAGAGAGGAACGGGAAGAAACGCATATCCAACCCCACCGTCCACGCCAGCGAGAGACAAAGCAGTGAGGAAAGATCGCGTGCGCAGGCCCACATCCAGCGATAGCACAGTCCGCCTCGCGCCCGCAAGTACGCTGAAAATCCTTCCTGTCGCTCACGCTTAAGTAATTAGATAATTAATGGGGTGTGGGCCGGCTTGTCAAAAAGTGGAATCCGACTTATATTCCATATTCCAATTCTCGCTATTGTTCTACTCCCTTCGTCCCGGTTTAAAGGACAGAATTTGCAATTTTCTGGACCCTAGGTGTCATCTAATTGGTCCATTTAATATCTGTGGACCAATTAAATGGATTCTAGGTGTCATCTAATTGGTCCATCTAAGTAGTAGAACATGCATGGGAAGAAAAAAGGTTAGGAAAGTGTTCACATTTATTCACACATGTGCATGCAACATTTTATTCTTTTCACACAGAAGTAATTACATAAATTAAATGCTTTTGTGTCTAAATATTTTGAGATTGCATGGTTTGCAAATTGTGTCCTTTAAACCGGGACGGAGGGAGTAGCTGACATCTTAATAGACATGCTGCTACTTCTACATTTCAAGAACGTGACACTATCTGACCCCTCTTCCCAAACTTAAAAAACTTAAAACAAGGGCACGAAAAGTATCAGCTAATCCTGACACTCTTTATATTTTCAGTTTTTTTTTTAAGTTTGGGAGGAGAGGAGAGGATACCGAAGAAAAATCATATCTATATATTGTTAGCTAGAATATATTGTCAATCAATAGTTTCCCTAAGAATTTGTATTCTCTTGTAGGCTCCATTGAACGTAACCACATTGCAACTTGCAAATATTTTGAACAAAATTACAATGACTGGCTTGATATCATTTTCAAATTCCTTCAATCAATTATGTAACGGAAATCTAAGTCGGTAAAATTAAATACTGCAGCGCTTTGTACCATCAGAATTCGGTTGTGACGTGGAGCACGCCAAACAAACTCTGGAGCCGGCGAAGAGCATGATGGAATCCAAGCTTCGTGTTCGCCAAGTCATCAGAGAGGCTGGGATTCCACACACTATCATATGCCGCAATTGGGCTATTGGATTACTCTTGTCACGGCTCGGCGAAAATGGACCTCTCTCTACTGGGGTGAACATCTTTGGTGACGATGAAAAAACAAAAGGTAATCATAATAACTTTGAACACTTTGATTAACAAAATAAAGTTTACTTATCTCATCTAGCTACTTTTTCCATTACTTTTCCAGCAATCTTTCTAGACGAGAAGGATATGAGCAGGTTGGCTATAAGAGCCGTGGAGGACCCACGAACCCTTGACAAGGTCTTGTACGTGCGTCCTCCCACAAACGTATGCTCCTTCGGTCACCTCGTCCATCTCCTTGAGAAGAAAACAGGCAAGACACTGGAGAGAAACTACGTCTCCGAGCAGGAGCTCGCCAAGAAAATCCAAGGTAATAATATCCAAATGCTAAAAAATAAAATAGTGTGTGTAAATGTCTATAGATTGATACTGGTAATCATCTTGATCATGTCTTATCCGAATGTAGAGGCTCCGTTTCCTCTCAACTTTCAGCTGGCAATGGTGCATTCAACCTTGGTCAATGCCGGGTCGTTCATGGACACCTTCGACGCGTCCGTTGGGGTGGAGGCGGCACAGCTTTACCCGGATGTGCGGTTCGTCACGGTGGAAGAGTACCTAGACGGAATTATTGTTTGAGAATATAAGGTGTGTGTTATGTGATTGTTCATTCGTTAGGCGCAGATTATTACTGCTCCTTTGATCACCATCTTATCATCCTATGCCATTTACAGAGAGAGTATACATAGTCTACACTTTGTTATTTCACGTGTTGTTACCATATTGGCGCAGATGCCAGGTGTAATTGGTTCTTCTTGATCATATTAGTATTCGTTTTATTCACAAATTTCTGTTTCAGATGTTGTTCAGATCTTGTAATTGTGGCCTTCTAGGCTTGATAGTATCCTTTTTGAGTTAAATGACAGCAAACGTAATCACAACAGATAAATATTGCCACCTGCAAACATTGGGAGGTATGTCATGGAGTACCAAAAGGAAGTAATTGAGCTCTTGTTTTGGCTCTACAAATATGCTCTTGTTATTACCTAAATACTCGTCCCTTGCCATGTAGCAATTGGAAAATATACATAACCATATGATCAAAGAGTTGCCCTATTTTAATATAAGTGTACGCTTTTGGATCAAGTAATCATAGAAAACAGTGATAAATTGTGTATTACTGTACATTTTTTCGCACCGAGAAGACCATCAGATATTGCTTCACGAGGCATCATACACAAATACACAAGCAATTTTGTATTTCATACCCCGCCTCCCTCTAGATTTCTTCAATCATCAGTGGTGTGACACCATTTTGGCACGCCACTAGGTTTATCAGCGGTGTGCCATCACCTCGTACGCCACCACTATTTGGCTATTTGTGGCATACAGATTTTGGAGCCACGCCACTGATTTGTGGGGACCATCAACTGACTTTGGCAAAAAAGGGCAAAGTTAGTGGCCGGCCCGCTCCACTCCTACCCACCCCGCCTACTCTCCCTTTTTACAACCGCCGCCCCTCTCTCCTTCTCCAACCGCCGCCGACCCTGTCTCCTCCTCTCTTCTTCACCAACCACCGTCGTTGGCCCATCCTTCTCATCCTCATTTCCCCTTCTCTAACCACTAGTACAGATCGGGCCTTCACACACGATGGAAATCTCCCTTCACACAGTGTGATTTGAAACGTCACTACCCAAGGGTGGGCGATAAGCCTCTATTGTGCACACGGTTTCGTGAAAGGGCATAAATTGTTGGGCTTTCATATATATTGTTCCTATATTTATCGTGCGCGGTTCCAGATGATCACAAACGACATATTTTATTGAGTACTATGTGTTTGGTTCTTTTCACAAGCGTGTTATTTTAAATAAACCAGCTATATACTGATGGGTATTATTGCACACGTTCTCAGAATACGGATCTATGCCTAGCTTATGCAGCAACATATTGGAGTCAATAATAGCGTATGAAAGTTTCGGCCGAGTCTGCTATCTACGTCGCCCCGATTTTTCTGGATGTGGGACAGGGAGGACTCCCACAAGAAGGACATGCAGCAACATTGCAGTGGATCACAGCTCTCCCGGGGACACTCGAGCCCCGCCGCCTGGGATTCCCTACCATGGAGAGTGTTAGAGCATATATTTGTATATTGTAGTTTTCCCGTGTGTTAGGGGGTTTCCTGTATATTTGCACCTGTACATGTACTATATATTGTGGCCTTTGGCCCCCTGGTAATACAACAAGTCTATTACCCTAACATGGTATCAGAGCTGTAAGGTAGCTCCTCTCCTCGCAGCCGCCGCGCCCGGCCGCCGCCGCTGCCTCTCCCTCGCCTCCTGCGAGCTTGCCCCGTCCTCCCCGGTCGCTGTCGCCCGTCCGATCGGCCCCGGCCGCTTCGCCCGCCTCCCGTCCGTCCTGACCCGTCACCGCCGCCCGGCCTGTTGACCCCGTCCGCCGCGGCTGTTGCTGCGTGTTGTAGATCTGATCTGATTTTCGTCAAAAAAAAGAAAAAAAAGAGAAAAAATATGTCTTCCTGATCGGGCTATCTTGCGATTCCTAGCTGCCTGGTGATTTTTGATGGTGCGAATTATCCTGATTTCGCTGTTTTTATGCGCGTCCACATGCGCGGTCTTCGTCTTTGGGGTGTGCTTTCTGGCGAGGTCTCCTGTCCGCCGCGCCCCGCTGCTCCTACGTCGCCTATTGCCCTTGCCCCCGATGCTCCTCCGGATCTGACTGACTACACTCAGTGGATAGATGAGGATGCTCGTGCTGCTGCAGTTCTCACTTTCAGTGGTCTGCCTCAGTATGCTGCTGAGTTCATGGGTCTTCCCACTGCTGCTGCTCAGTGGGCTTTTCTTTGTCAGCGCTATCAGCCGTCTGAGGATGCTCTTTACCTGTCTGTGGTTCGCCAGGAGCATGCTCTTTAGCAGGGTGATTCTACTATTGATGAGTTCTATACTCAGAGTGCTGCTATTTGGCGTCAGCTTGATTGTCTTCGTACAGCTGTGTGCGCCACCTGTCCCTGATGTCTGACTGTGCGCGCGGATCTGGAGTTTCAGCGCATATTCGAATTTTTCTTCTCGGAAATTCATTCTTCTAAACAGGAGGTCTAGAGCCTCCTCTAGGGGGCATCATCACGATCCTGCTCTTTATCCTTTCTTCTTATCCTCATCTTTCGAATCGTCAAGTGAGCAGTCAACTGCTGCGCCTCAACGCATTTCGGGGAGAACCAGCTAGCTCTGGGTTCGAGTGGCATTTCACCCCTAACCACAACTCATCCGCTGATTCTTCAACATCAGTCGGTTCGGACCTCTGCTTAGTTTCATCCAAGCTCTAGTCAGAAAGAATGAAGCAGATCCGAGTTCCCATATCTTACTCACCGGATGAGCGCTTTGGCAATCCATTCCACTGAAAAACATTATCCATGAAAGCATGAGAGACTGATTGTACTGTATAAGGGTGAGCAAGGGGAATGAAATGAGAATATTTAATGAACCACCAACAATATGACTTCTTTGCCCCATGATTTGGGAAGACCCTCAAAGATAGATAAAGTAGGCAGTGGATCTAGGAGACCAGGGTAGTGGCAATGCTCTCCCTTGACTCAGTGGCAAACTGAGATTTTTCATCCGAAAGAGGTCTACGAATACTTTTGGGAAAACGTCGACGTTTGCTAGCTTATTTGGCAAAGAAAAATAGAGTACGTTATAAGAAATTAATCAGTCAGTTGAATATTCGGGAGCAGTAATTTAATCGTTCGAATTTTTTTCTTTTTTTATTAGTAGTCTTATAGTAGTCTTAGATTTTGCATTTTGATGAGCCTCGTTTTGAGGAATTCATGGAATAATCCATTTTCATGGAAGAAAAGCAACGACTGGAGTGGGGGAGTCAGAGTCGAAAAGAGGATTCCTCGCTTCTTTCTCTCATGCAAAACCGTGCATGAGACTTTCATCTCGCACGGCTCCTAAGTGATAAAAGAAAGAAGAACTCGTCTTCTTTCTTTTTTGATTACCTTCCTCGCGTATGTATAAGACCGAATCCATTCTTTTTCGACAATGAGAGAAATCAGGATGCTTTTCTTTGGGCGAAGCCACTAAACCACTATTATTTATAGGGGATCCAGGATTTTTTCTTCGATGCTATGGGCAGTAAATGGGGGCGAACGAGAAGCAAGAAAGGCAACATACCGTGTTCGGATCACTAAAAGGGGCAATCTTCCACTCAGAAAAGGCCAGTGAAATAGAGCTATTGAAGGTTCGAATTCTCGTCCCCTAGCTTCTGTCTTCATCTTCTTTGCCGGGCTATTATGGTCCTCAGTAGTGAACTGAGTAATTGATTCCGGGACCATCGTAGTGAAGCCCTTTTTCTATGTCTGCGTAGCCCTCCGAAGATATGATCTTGCTGTAGTAATAGCTGTAGCCATTTAAGATCTCTTCTCGGAGCCGGAGCTTTTTTGTTCGCCCTTAGGCCGAGTGTTCGCCCACTTCAGAGTCTTCGCCTTTAGAGAGAATTCCGTGTCCGCCCCAGCAAGAAAACGTATGCGCTAACGCGCAACGGCTTTCCCTTGCTTCAAAACTACAGGTTTTAACCCTCCTTACTTGAGGTTCCCTCCTTACTTGCTGCTCATGGTCCTCCTATGTCGTCGGCTTCGTTGCGGTCTCCAGTACCGCCGATACTCTCTACTCCTCCGGTCCAGGGCCAGAGTCAGCCTCAGCAGCCTCGTGGTATGACAGCACCTCCTCGTCCTCCCTGTGCCTACCGTGGCAAGCCTGGCCACGATGTCTCTAGCTGCTGGAGGAGGGATCCTAGCTTACGTCAGCAGTATCATGCTCGTAGGTAGGCTGGTTCTTCAGGATCTTCTGCTGTTGCGCTATCTGATCAGGACATTCTTCGTGGTCTACTCGCTGCTACAAGATCTTCCTCGTCGGGTACTGCTGGTTCTGTGCCTAGCTCTTTTGGCACCGTGCGACCACCACCTTCTACACAGTCAGGTACATCATCCCCGTGGTATCTGGATTCTGGAGCTTCTTTGCATATGACTTTTGCGTCCTTTATTCTTTATGCTCTTCTCTCTCTTATTTCTCCTGTCCGTGTTATCACGGCTGATGCTACCTCTCTTCCTGTTTCCAGTCAAGGCACCCTTTATACTTCATCTTTCTCTGTTCCTGACGTTTCTCATGTTCCTAGTCTTAAGATGAACCTTTTCTCTGCTAGTCAGCTTACTGATTCTGGTTGTCGTGTCATTCTTGACGCTGATTCTTGTGTGGTTCAGGATCGCCATACCCAGGCCCTGGTTGGAGCTGGTCCTCGCAGCCTTGAGTCTCCGGAGCTATGGTAAACATCGTCATATTCTTGAAACATCGTCATATTCTTGAAACTACCCATGCTATGATGATTGCTTTCTCTCTTCCGCCACATTTCTGGGCTAAGGCTGTTGCTACGTCGACTTACCTCATTAACATTCAGCCTTCTGCTGCCCTTCAAGGTGGTATTCCTCTCGAGCGTCTCTCTAGTAGCTCTCCAGACTACTCGACTCTTCATTTATTTGGCTGCATTTGCTATGTTCTTCTACCTCCTCGCGAACGCACCAAACTGTCCGCTCAGTCTGTTGAGTGTGTTTTTCTCGGATACAGTGATGAGCATAAGGGCTATCGTTGTTGGGACCCCGTTGGTCGTCGGATGTGCATCTCTCGTTATGTCAAGTTTGATGAGACAAGTCCCTTCTATCCTCGCCCCACCTCTAGTACTTACCCGATGGATGATATCTCTTTTCTTCTTTTTCCTGATGCACCTCCTGTTGTCCCTTCTTCTCCACCTCTTACTTCTGATGCGCCTCCGATAATTTCGGCGCCATCCTCTCCTCCGTCTAGTTCCCCTAGTTCTCCTCGTTCTCTCCTAGGTTCTTCTCCACCTCATTCTCCGGCTTCGGACCCTTCCTCTGCTGTTCTTATTCCTCTTCTTCTGATGAGTCGTCTTCTGCCGATGAGCTTCCCTCTTCACGGCCTATTCGTCAGCGTCGTGCTCCAGACCGTTACTCTCCTAGTCAGTATGGTCTCTCTTTCGTCTCCGAGCCGACTTCTTATCGGGATGCCGAGCGTCATCCTGAATGGCAGCTTGCCATGGCTGAGGAGATCGCTGCGCTTGAGCGCACTGCCACCTGGGATCTTGTTTCTCCCCCTCCTGGTGTTCGTCATATCACGTGTAAGTGGGTCTATAAAATTAAGACCCGCTCTGATGGATCTCTTGAGCGCTATAAAGCGTGTCTTGTGGCTCGTGGCTTTCAGCAGGAGCACGGCCGTGACTATGATGAGACTTTTGCCCCTGTGGCTCATATGACCACTGTGCGTACTCTTCTTGTTGTTGCTTCTGTTCTACGCTGGTCTGTGTCCCAGCTTGATGTTCAGAACGCTTTTCTTAATGGCGAGTTGAGTGAGGAGGTTTACATGCAACCTCCTCCTGGGTATTCTGTTCCCGATGGAATGGTTTGTCGTCTTCGACGTTCCCTTTATAGCCTGAAACAGGCCCCTCGTGCCTGGTTTGAGCGCTTTGCCTCTGTGGTGACTGCTGCTGGTTTCTCTCCTAGTTTTCATGATCTAGCGCTATTTGTTCACACTTCTCCTCGTGGACGCACTCTTCTTCTTATCTATGTTGATGATATGATCATTACTGGTGATGATCCTGAGTATATTGCCTTTATCAAGGCTCGTCTTCGTGATCAGTTTCTTATGACTGATCTTGGTCCTCTTCGCTATTTTCTTGGGATTGAGGTCTCCTCCACTTTTGATGGCTTTTATATCTCTCAGGAAAAGTATATTCAGGATCTTCTTGCTCGAGCTGCTCTTGGGGATGAGCGCACTGTTGAGACTCCTATGGAGCTTAATGTTAAGCTTCGTCCTACTGATGGTGATCCTCTTCCTGATCCCATGCGTTATCGCCATCTTGTTGGGAGTCTTGTTTATCTTGCTGTCACTCGTCCTGATATCTCTTATCATGTTCATATTCTGAGTCAGTTTGTCTCAGTTCCTACCACCGTTCACTACAGTCATCTCCTCTGTGTCCTTCGTTATCTTCATGGCACGATCACTCGTCGCCTTTTCTTTTCTAGTTCCAGCTCTCTCCAGCTCCAGTGCTACTCGGATGCTATGTGGGCGAGTGATGCTATGGATCGTCGTTCACTTTCTGCTTACTGTGTGTTTCTTGGTGGTTCGCTTGTTGCTTGGAAGACGAAGAAACAGGTAGCGGTTTCCCGTTCGAGTGTTGAGGCTGAGCTGCGGGCTATGGCTTTGTTGATTGCTGAGGTGGCCTGGTTACAGTGGTTGCTTGCAAATTTGGGGTCTCTGTTACGACACTCACTCCACTTTTGTCTGACAGTACAGGTGCTATCAGTATTGCACGTGATCCGGTCAAGCATGAGCTGACCAAGCATATTGGTGTTGATGCTTTTTATACATGTGCTTAGGTGCAGGATCAGGTTGTTGCGCTTCATTATGTTCCTTCAAATTTGTATGTGCCTTCAGATTTGCAGTTGGCGGATTTCTTTACAAAGGCACAAACTCGAGCGCAGCATGACTTCTTACTCTCCAAACTCAGTGTTTGAGGGGGGGGGTTAGAGTATATATTTGTATATTGTACTTTCCCTGTGTGTTAGGGGGTTTCCTGTATATTTGCACCTGTACATGTACTATATATTGTGGCCTTTGGCCCCCTGGTAATACAACAAGTCTATTACCCTAACAGAGAGGTTCCTTATCCGTGTCGCTGGACCATGGGCCACACGTGCCGCCTGGGCCCGTTGTAAAAAATGTATGGGAGGAATTAAAAACATTTTGGGCTATTCTATATGGGCTATATTCCATGGGATCTTCTCTATGGTCTATTTTTGAAAATAAATTGGGCTGGGCGCAACGGACCTGATCCCGAGAAGGCCAAATTAGAAGGTTTTAGGCTAAAGAGGAACCAAATGATCTAGCTCTAATTTTCTTGATAGTAAAACATACATTGTGCAACCTATTTTATGAGTTGAAACAAATACCTCACCAAGGGACGAAAAATTTCTCAAAAAAATCCAAGGGATGAAAAATATAGGGGAAATTATATTGTGCTTCTTTTAGTTGTGTAGTTGATAGATTTCATTTACATTTTCTGGCTATTTTATGAGGCAAAAAGTTTAGTTGCTTGATTTATTATATGCATGTTTTCCACAATATACGTAGATCAATATCTATAAGCTACTATAGTTAATTGCTACCTTTGTTATATCTAGAAAATAATGTTTTTCAAATTCTTTGACAATGGACATTGTAAGTTGCTGCCTATTTTGTTTTAGTTTTAGACTGCAAATAAATCTATGCAGGTAGAAGGGAACAGTAACACTTGTGTTGACACTATTCCAGTTCTTATTGCTCAACTACTAGTAGAAAGTGAGGTTGTTGACAAACTCTGAGATTCAATTGATATTGTTAGAAAGCAAGGAACGAAATCAACTACAATATTCCGCAAAGAGCTTACAATACTTACCCTTAGCATGGTTAATGATCTTGTACCTAGTATAAGAAGTGACCAAGGCACTAGTAGGTCAATTTTTGAATAGGTTCTTCACCATCTACTTCTGGTAGAAAAAAGGAAGAACACCTAACTCCAGGAGTATATTGCTTGGCTTAGAAAGCAAATACATGAATCATTTAAAAACATCACTAAGATACGCCAAATGCGTGAAAGTATCTTGTCGATGATTGAGGATCATTCGCTTGATAGACTTCTAACGAAAGAAGCTCCCTAAATATAACCTCTAGGATTCAAGAAACTTTCATGATTGTGTAATGCTGAATTTTATTTCTCTTGAATTTGTGGTGTTGGTGTAATAATATTATGCTTTCTCGCTACTCAGGTGGCGGGGACCGCTCGTCAGTATAATTGCCAGAAACAACGACTGCGCGTGATGGGACCAACATGTAAGAAATCGAGTCAACCAGATGGAAAGTTAGATAGGGGAAATAGCGATTGGCGTCAAACGGAGCCAGGGCACATATGTAACAAAACTGCTTCGTTTGATGGCATATCTCCAATTGCCCGATTCGTAGTGGCACAGTACCAATTTCTGAGTTGACTAGGGAGACAGACGTAATAAACCCTAATTCCAAAGGCCATAAATGGGATTTGGTTGTCATAAACAGTGAGGGGCCTATCCTAATTCCAAAGCACAAAAGCACTGAGAGTTAACATGCCATTCATGGGCCACACAATGGTAGGTTATCCAGCCTTTTCATAGGCCAAAACAATAATGGGCCCATGATGCTAGCAGACCATAGCTGGGCTGCACAGTAATGGGCTCCTTTTGAATAATGTTGGACCCAAGATGGCCAAAATAGTTGCGGGTCTCCTTCTTGTTGGGCTTCTTAGATGGGACGACTCACTTAATATTTAGCAGGCCTTGACTGTGTCTGGCATCTACCACATGTTTGTGAAGTGTTAACTACAATAAGTACCCATTAATAGTGTTTTCCATGTAGTAGTTTGCATGACATTAGTAGTCAACTGGACTGGCGAAACACATCTACCATGGTCAAATTTTTGTGGTAGATGGGTTCCATCCACCACGGTTTCCAAAAAAACAGGGTAGAAGCTTTTGTAACGGGGCTTTTACCATGGGTGCCCATCCATGTAGAAGACCTTTAACCATGAAAAACACCCTTCTACCACGAAATCCGGTCATGGTAGATGGCAACTTTTCTTGAGTGAACGTTCTTCATAGTTTGTCATATTGTCTAGTTGACTGTTCTTATAATTTTGTGCAGATCAACCCCTTCCATTCAAGGTGTGACTTCCTTGGTCATGTTAGGAGAGGCATCGCCACCAGGGAGAATTTCCAGTCAACTTCGTCCAGATCATCAAACCCAAGACCTTCGTTGTTGTAGTCACCAACAAGGCTGATCGAACCTATATCGATGGCCCTGGTTGGAGAGCGCTTGCATGGTCCTATGTAATGGAAACTAGGAGGATATGCTTGTTCTATCTCGACCATGGCAATATGGAGGTAGGCGTGTTCTGTAAGGCTCCTGACAGAGACTCTTTCGAGTTTACTGAAAACGATGGCCAAGATCCTAGAGATGATGATGGCATCATTGTCATGGAGCACGACAATGTGCCAACGGAGGATGAGTAGTAGACCGGCGAGTAGTGGTGAACTACGCAACTTAATCTGGATGATAGCTAGTAAAATTTAATAATTGCAACTTTCGAAGATGTGTTATTTCTCTAGCCTGGTATATGCTATATGCTATTATATTGCTATTGCGACCTATGATTAAATATTGCTGTCAATTTTAAAAAATAGCAGCAATATTTTTCTAATTCGAACAAAAAACTTAGTGGTGTGTCAGCCACGCCACTAGTATATCTTCTACTGGTGGCATGGCACACACACACCACTAGTGTCAGATGTATTGGTGGCTTGGCCTGAGAAAACCACCGGTATAAGTTACTGACTATGGGGTGATTTGACACACCACCAATGAGCAAATCTGCAATAGTGAATCAACATAAGTTATCAAGTTTTAGTATTGCATTGATCCACATATGCAATAGTTGGTTGAATATAAGTCAGGTTGACCCTAAACGCAAAAAAAAAAAAACATTGTGCTCCACTTCAACGGAAAGGGGGACGATGAAGCAGCTATGGAGACCATTCTTGCAAAGAGCAGTGAAGTAAAGAAAAACTCGCGGCTTTTAAACCATTTTCTTTTTTCCTGGCAAGGTTTTGCCGAGGATTATTCGACAGAAGTTCTTAATTTCATGGCACGCCGGTTATTATAATCAAGCAGGAGCAGACCCATTATTCTGATAAACACTAGTCGGATGGTTTATTGTTGCTTTAATTAGGAGTAGAAGGATTACTGTTGCTTTACTTGATCTCTCTCTCACTCTTCTTCTTTTCTTATGCCAACTTCCTCCGCCGCTTGCGACAAAACAATTATTCTACTACTAGTCTCGGAATGCCCACTTTGGATTGACCTTGTAGTATTAGTAGTATTAAGAATAGGTCATACCACCTTCTTCCTTTGCGTGCATATGATATGTTCGTACGTCGATGTTGGATCGATCGGAAGACTACGCTTGGATGACAGTTGGGAGAAAACTAAGAACAACTCGACTCCCAAGCAGCTGGTATAGCTAGCATTATATATTTGACCCCCTACCACAAGTCCATGCATCAACCTCGGTGAAGGTTTTGGCGATCGATCGACATGGGCAGACCGAACATGACCGGCCGCGCCGCCAGAGTCAGCCACGCCGTCCCCTTCCTGCTCGGGGCTCTTCTCCCGACGCTCCTGCTCTTCTTCCTCGCGTCCGACAGGGTCGGCGAGCAGCTATCGAGCTTCTCAGCTCATCAGCTAAGTAACCTCTCAACACATGCTTCTTCAGCTGCCGAAAAGGTAAGTACGATCTATCTATATACTACAGTATATGTGTGCAGTGTTTGCAGAAGCTAGCGTTTTCCCAGCCCACATGCATGCGATACGATGCGCAGGAGGTGGAGGAGAGCTTCCCGGGGCTGGCGGAGCTGCTGCCGAAGGTGGCCACCGACGACGGCACGGTGATCATCACGTCGGTGAACGAGGCGTGGGCGGCGCCGGGCTCCCTCCTCGACCTCTTCCGCGGGAGCTTCCGCGACGGCGAGGGGATCGCGCACCTCCTCAACCACACCCTCATCGTCGCCGTCGACCCCGGCGCCATGGCCCGCTGCCGCGCCGTGCACCCGCACTGCTACCTCCTCCAGGTCGCGGCCGTGAACGTCGCCTCCGCCAACAGCTTCATGACAAAGAGCTACATCGAGATCGTGTGGGCCAAGCTCTCCCTCCAGCAGCGGGTCCTCCAGCTTGGCTACAACTATCTCTTCACCGTAAGCTAGCTAGCTACATCCATGCAAGTCGATCGATGGCAACTTTTCAAATATTTGGCCGGTAATTAAATAGCAATATATTTCAACGAGTAACGTTGATATATATGCTCAATTAATTGACAAATGTTTGCAGGACGTGGATATCATGTGGTTCCGAGACCCGTTCCGGCACATCAGCCTCTACGCCGACATGTCCGTCGCCACCGACTACCTGCCCACCGTCGCCAACACCGGCTTCTACTACGTCAAGTCCACTAACCGAACAGTCGAGATGCTCAAGCGCTGGCGGGCGGCGAGGTCACGGTTCCGTTCGACCCACGACCAGGATGTCTTCAACGAGATCAAAGCCGAGCTCGCCGGCGGCGACCTGCGGATCAAGTTCGTATCCCTCGAGGCGTCACTCTTCGACACCTTCTGCCAGCTCCGCAGCAAAATGGACACGGTGTGTACGATGCACGCCAACTGTTGTGTCGGGCTGGAGAACAAGGTGCACGACATGAGGAACGTGGCCGAGAAATGGAATAACTACGCGAGCCTCACGCCGTCTGATAGGAGGAGCGGCGAGTATAGTTGGAATGTTTCTGCCCAATGCGCAGCGTCAATGAAAAAAGTGTTAGGGCATCGCTAATAATATTGATATATGTTAGAGTTTGTAACACATACTATATCATTACTATACGAAGTAATCTTTGCAACGCTACGGTATGGGATTTTCCTGCCCTCACTAGAGGAAAAAGGGCTATCCGTTCGCGACCCCTCGAAGCATTAGTCCCGGTTGCGCCACCAACCGGGACTAATCTTAACGCTGTCCCGGTTGGAGCGGCAAGGGGCAGGCGTCCCGGTTGTAAGGGGCATGCGTCCGGTTGGTAGAGGCGTCGTCCGGTTGGCGCCACCAACGGGACTAAAGGTTGGCCACAACGTGGCGTGAGACGCACCTTTAGTCCCGTTCTGGCTCCAACCGAGACTAAAGACCCTGCCCTCTATAAATGCACGCCCAGCCCCTGCCTCCACTCTGTTTTTTCGAATGGTGTAAGGTGTGAGGGGGTGTGCTAGTTTTTTCTCATGCATGCATTGAAGGTGTTTGTTGAAATGTTTGAGTGAAAAATCCCGTTGAATTTCTCATAGAACAAAAATATAGAAGGTGTCTGAGACGCACTTGAGCTTTCTCCTCTTTATTTCCCTCGATCCAGGTTAGCAATCTTATCTTTTCTAGGTCATTGATACAATTCATGTGTCGGTGTGAATTGGTTATTTCACTATTTATAATGTCCTGTTTTTTGATAAACTTACTTATATGATGCAGATGAACGGTCGGGAATGGATGTACGGTGACCGGCGGGTAGCCGGGTATATCAAAGGCGTGGATAAATTTATCGATGTGGCTACGGCAAACAAAGAGAATGGATTTATACGTTGTCCATGTGTTCAATGTCGGAACAACAAGGAGTACTCTTCCTCGAAAATCATTCGCGGCCACCTGATTATGAAAGGTTTCATGCCCAACTATATTTGCTGGACCAAGCACGGGGAAAGAGGGGTTATGATGGAAGATGGTGAAGAAGAAGATGATGATAACAACTATCATCATATGTTTCCTGAATACAGTGATACTGCAATGGAAGAAAATGGAGAGGAAAAAGGTGAAGAACGGGCATCAGATGAGCCGGCTGATGAACTTGGTAGGGTCATTTCTGATGCAAAGCGAGACTATGAAACAGAAAATGAGAAGTTGAAGTTAGAGGGCATATGTTAGAAGATCACAAGAAATTGTTGTACCCAAATTGTGAAGATGGCAGCACAAAGCTCGGTACCACACTGGAATTGTTGCGATGGAAGGCAGAGTGTGGTCTAACTGACTCCTCATTTGAAAAGATGCTGAAAATAATGAAGCCGAAGTTTCCAAAACATAACGAACTTCCCGAGAGTACCTACGAAGCAAAGAAGACTCTCTGTCCTCTAGGATTAGATGTGCAAAAGATACATGCATGCATTAATGACTGCATCCTCTACCGCGGTAAGGAGTATGAGAATTTAGATAAATGCCCGGTATGCAATGCGTTGCGGTATAAGATCAGACGAGATGACCCTAGTGATGTTGAGGGAGAGCCCCTCCGGAAGAGGGTTCCTGCTAAGGTTATGTGGTATGCTCCTATAATACCAAGGTTGAAACGCATGTTCAGAAACAAAGAGCATGCCAGGTTGTTGCGATGGCACAAAGAAGACCGTAAGAAAGACGGGAAGTTGAGACACCCTGCTGATGGGTCACAGTGGAGAAAAATCGAGAGAGACTTCCCAGACTTTGCAGGTGACGCAAGGAACTTATGGTTTGGTCTAAGTACGGATGACATGAATCCTTTTGGGGAGCAGAGCTGCAGTCACAGCACCTGGCCCGTGACTCTATGTATCTACAACCTGCCTCCTTGGTTGTGCATGAAGCGTAAGTTCATTATGATGCCAGTGCTCATCCAAGGCCCGAAGCAACCGGGCAACGACATTGATGTGTACCTTAGGCCATTAGTTGAAGAACTCTTACAGTTGTGGGGCAAACCAGGTGTACGTGCGTGGAATGAGAACAAACAGGAGCCATTTAATCTACGAGGGTTGTTATTCGTAACCATCAATGATTGGCCTGCTCTTAGTAACCTTTCAGGACAGACAAACAAAGGATATAAGGCATGCACCCACTGTTTAGATAAGACCGAAGGTACATATTTGTATAAATGCAAGAAGGTTGTGTACCTGGCGAATCGACGATTTCTTCTGACCAATCATCCCGTAAGAAAGAAAGGCAAGCATTTCAAAGGTGAGGCAGATCACCGGAAGAAGCCTGAACTCCCTGCTGGTGATGATGTATTTGGTATGGTCAAGGACTTAGAAGTAATCTTTGGAAAGGGTCCCGGCGGTCAATCAGTTCCGAACGACGTCGCTACAGGACACGCACCCATGTGGAAGAAGAAATCTATATTTTGGGAGCTGCCATATTGGAAAGTCCTGCGTGTCCGCTCTTCAATCGACGTGATGCACGTGACGAAGAATCTCTGCGTGAACCTGCTAGGATTCCTAGGCGTGTATGGGAAGACAAAAGATACACCAAGCACGGAGGACCAACAAATTATGAAAGACCCAAAGAACATGCATACAGATAACAAGACGGATAAAGGCGTCACTTAAGTCGTGCCACTATGCTCTTACCAAAGCAGAAGGAAATCTTTTTGAAGTCCTTTACAGTATCAAGGTGCGTCGGCTTCTCATCTAATATAAAGGGATAATAAATATGGCGAGAAAAATTTCCAAAACCTGAAGTCTCATGATCACGTGATTATGACGTGATTGCTTCCGATTGCATTGAGGGGGCTTCTACCGGAAAATGTTCGAGTACCCATTGTGAAGCTGTGTGCATTCCTCAATACAATATCTCAGAAGGTAATCAATCCAGATATTCTGCCAAGGTTACAGAAGGATGTGGTACAATGTCTTGTTAGTTTTGAATTGGTGTTCCCACCATCCTTTTTCAATATTATGACGCATCTCCTGGTTCATCTAGTGGAAGAGATTGCCATTCTCGGTCCGGTATTTCTGCACAATATGTTCCCCTTTGAGAGGTTCATGGGAGTCTTAAATAAATATGTTCATAACTGTGGCATCCCGCAAAACCACTACTAGAAAATCGCGTTGTTTTTGTGCATTGCATCATCATGACCGCATGCTCATGTCATCATGCCACATTGTATTTGAGCATCGTCATCATCATGCATATTAATTTGCCTAAAACTATTTGCGAAAGACAATCGTTTTCTAAAATTTACCCTCCTTCTATTTCAAATTAAACCCCCGGACGCTTCCGGATATTTTTGTTTGTCTAAAATCTATTTATACAAGCTTATTGCAAAAAAAAATTATATTATTTTAGTGGGGCAGTCGAACGGGCCGAATTGACCCGAACGACCACCCCAGAAAAATACAAACGCCCACCCAAAAATCCCTAGTCTACCCAACCTATCTACCCACACACCCCCGGCCACCTCACCCGGACCAGTCCCACGCTGCCACCTCACCCTCATCCCTCCACCCCACCACTCATCTTCTGCCACCTCACCCCCCCATCTCTCTCTCCCCCCAACCACCTCACCGCCGGCCCCACCCCAGCCTCAACCCACCAGCACACAACACCCCACGCACACCACCACGCGCCCACCCCACTGGCCACCCCGCTCCACACGCTCTCTCTCTTTCCGCATCGGGTGCACGCGAGGCCGGCCCCACCACGACCCCTTCGCCCTCGTGCCTCCCAGCGGCCGCAACCGCCTCTGCTCCTCCCCTTCCCTCCCGGTAGCGCCGCCACTGGTTCCCGCCTCCCACACCTGCCCTTCCGCCATCTTTCCTGCCCCGCCAACAAGCGTTCGCTCGCCAAGGTCTCCTCCCCAGGCTCCTCCGCCTCCCGCCACTGTCGGCCGCGCTCACTCCCTCTCCGCCGCCTCCACCTCGCCCTCCCTCCTCGCGCGGCGCCGCCGCCAGCGGCTCCCCGCGTCCGCTCCACCGTCGCCTTCTCGACCTCGCCTAACCGCTCGACCGCCTCTCTGCCGGCCTCCTTTCCTCTGCTCGTCCGGTCGCCGACGACCTCGGCCTCGCCCCTCGTCGCCGTGCTCCGCCACCACCGTCAGGTCGCCTCGCCGCCTTCCCTCCTCGACGCCAAGAGCTCCTCCGCCCCGCCCCGCGCGTCCCTGAGCCGAGCCGCCGCCAGGGCCGGAGCCGCCCGCCTCAGTCATCTTGCCTCCGTCGCCGGCGCTCGTGGCCGTGGCCCGCGTCCTCCGTGAGCCGTCGCCGCCACCGCGCAGAAGCGTCCGCCGCCGCAGGGTCTCCTCTGCTTCGCTCCAGCTGCCCTGTAACCTTCGTCCGCGGGCCCACTTCATCGTCAACCGCCGCTGTGAGCGCTGTCTGGCTTGGTGCTCTTGGATGAGGCCCCTGTTGGATGTGTTCATGTTCAGCTGCGAGTCCTTTGCATCATCTAAGGCAGACACTCTTGTGTCGTTCTCGGCCAAATCAGATGCCAAACTCTGTTGTGCACCGACAAGTTCTACCTCTCGGATCGCCTTCCCGGAACCCAAGACCACCGAGGCCGTCCCAATCCCGTCATCGACAACCGTCACTGAACATCTTCGACATGGAACGTCAAGGCCTCCGTCATGAAACTGACAAGATCAGCCACACGGAGCCGAAGACCGCGGAACGCCAAGATCTTCTCCTCGGAACGCCATGACCGCCGATAACATGGCCCGACCACCGCGGATGAGACAGGATCGTCCCCAGGACGCCAAGATTGCCACGAGAACGCTCCAGAACGCTAACACCGACTCGATAGCGCGGGCCCGACAAGACCCTCGCAACGGCAAGATCGACCCGTGGGACCCGACAAGATCGGCACGACGACAAGAACGACAGCGACCAGGAGAATCCGATGCGCCCCCGGCGCCGAAACAAGTCCTGCTTCCCGGATGCCGAGGTCACCGACACGGAACGCCAAGATCTACCCCCGTTATCCGAGAACGATCCCGGAGTCCGAGAACGCCTGCCTAACCTCGAACCACGAGACCGAACTCAACCTCGACCAAGATCTGCCGAACCCTAAATGTGTGAACCCTTCCCGAAACCCTATTTTATAATATAATACAATTGTTGCATATTAAATCATTCATCTCGCATACTTGTCTGTGGTTTGGGGCCTTATGCCGATTCACCTAATAATTAAATATGGGGCCCATATGCAGGCAAATCTAGCCTTATATCGGCCTCATTTAAATTTGTGTAGCGAACCGGTGCTATCGTTTGCCATGCTAAAACAACATTTAATTTGCGGGGTAGATAAATAACTCGAACCGCTTAATTAATTGTCGGGACCCCGGTTCCGCTTAATATGACCTAATTGCATCGCATCTTTGCCATGTCATGCATCATATCATAAGCATGCCGATCTTTTGCCGTAGTATTAAATATTGCATCCGGTGTTTATTCTAGTGTTTGGCTTCTTCGCGGATAAGGCCGTTGAGTTGATGCGAGTGTCGACCCGATCTTCGGTTGAACCTTCGACAATGTTTTCAAAGCAGCATCTCCCCTTTCTACCTATATTACTTTTATAGTATTTATTCCTCCTGTTGATCTATTGCTATCCGTGTTGCGTTGCTCTAGTTTTGCATTCGTGATATCCCTTGCAGCCTTATATTGCCTTGGACACATCCTATTACCGTTGTTTGGTAGATAGTTGGACTTGCGTCGTAGTCGCTTGCTCAAGTGTTGTTGCGTGTCGTCAAGTGCCACAGTTGTTGGAGTAATGCCGCATGTTGTTGTTGGAGATGATCCTAGTTTTACTTATCGTTCACTTTAATTCCTGTTTAACAACTAAAATTGAAGTAAGCAGAGGCATCGGTGGGTGATAGATAACATTTGGTTTCCGAACGCCCACTTGTGTCCCGTAGGACCCCGAGTACTTGATACATGTTCCTTGATTTATCGCGCTATCCACATCCGGGAGGTATATGGGACCCCCCTTAGCCAGAGCTTGATTCCGTCTTATTTCTTGGGGCCACAAACTAGTTTGAGGTTTTATTTACTATCCTGTACTTATGCCATGCTTTATTACTGTATTTACGATTGTGCGAGGAGCACACTGTACTGTTTAGGAATTGTGACCCGTTTTCGCGGTATCGACAAGCCCAGTCACACTTTCGGGTTCCTGCTTACCGGCCCCACAAACCTTAAGTCCGTCTCGAAATCAGCTAACTTCGTTGCGGGTCTACTTTAAGGGGTGGCCCCCTGAAATATTTCTGAATCTTGTGATTGCTTTGTCGTGAAGGCCTCGTTGGGTTTTGATTTGGTTTTTCCGAGGTTGATCGAGTGTGTTGCTATTGGTGCACCCGCCGGTAAAACTTTCTCGAAAGCCGTGTCATGTTATGGACGACTTGGAGCACAGTATCTCGATCATAGACAAGCATAACTAAAGTAGTGCTATAAATTTGACTTTATAATGACTAGTAATCAGCTCCACTATAACGGAATGGCTAACTAAAACTGCCCACAATTGCTTGTTTGGTTGTCGCTCGCGACAATTGTATCTGACTAGTAAGTATTGCAACTATAACGGAATGGCTGAATAAAAGTACCAACAACTGCTGGGTTTTGGGGTTATCTCATGCTAATTGTATCTGATTGGTAAGTGTTGCAACTATAACGGAATGATTGACTAAAAGTGCCCACTGCTTATTTTATCAGGATGATTATCTATACTTGACTAGTAATTGCTGCAACGATAACTGAATAAATAAACCGCCAACCGTGAGTTCCTCGGTTGACTTCCTGCTTGGTCTCGAGGGGAAACGCCAGATGGGTTTGATTGGTGGTAGTATCAGTTGGTTTCAATAGGTCTTTCTTACCTCTCTCGATTGCCGCCATTGTATCGAGTCTCTATAGGGTGTTCATTGCATACGCTGCCGCCATCCACCATACCTATGTAGACGAGGACCCAATTCTAGTCTCGCTGCAATCGCCTCAAGATCGACGCCTTCTTTTCCTTTGCCCTTTGTCGGCACCCCTTTTGTTTAAGCAGGTTTGAGTTCGACGTTATGGGTTACCCTTCCGCTTGGCTCGGTGGTTATGGACGCCATTGGTTATTCTTCGTGGCTCTTAGACCCATTTGCATCTTGTCCGTAGTCGGACGTTGTATCGCTTACGGTGATTTGGATCTTTGTACAGATTGTATCTCGTATTCTTGACTCTTTGAGTCGCCATACATATCTGCTCGTGGGTCCCATCGAGGACTGTTGTGTAATGTTATTACTTGCTTTCCACCCGCGAAAGTGCTGGTGGCACCTTTGAATCGCTTCTATGCGGGTTTGGCGGTTTTTGCTAAAACTTGCATAGGTCCGATTCGAGGGTGTTACAGAGTGGTATCGAGCCCAGCCATGATACCCCACAAGTCCAGTTTCAGAGGATAACCTAGTTAACGGCCGAAGTAGAGTGTCAAAACTATTTTGCAAAATCGGTTGGATAGTTCTGATTAGGTCTGATTTTACTCCTTACCCCTCTGTTGTTCTCCTCTTACCTCTACGTGTTTTGAATCCGCTCTCGTCTCTTTCTTCGAGTCCAGGAATTCTCGTGGTTGGGTTTCCGTCGTACCTTCAGGGTTTCGCTTCCTCCTTTGGTAATGGTGTTGCTACATCGGGTCTACATGCTATCCGAGGAATCCTTCGTCTGGTGGACTTCTCTTTGTTCCTTCTTGTGCCTTCCGGTGTTTGCCGACACGACGACATCATCTACGCCCGATCCAATGCAGAGTATGTATCACCCTTTGTTCCGAACCTCGCTTGTCGAGATCTTCAGTCTGAATTCCGAGAGTTGGTTGCATAACCCGCCTATTCGTGTGCAGAGTAATGGTTTGAGTGCGGGATGGAGTAGCTACCATACCACTATTCTTATCATTCGCTCTTGTACATCGAATCAGTGGATCCAGCAATTTTACTCCGTCCACGGAAGTTAGGGGTGGCTTTATTTGTTGATACCTCTACCTTCGACCTTTTGTTTCCGGAGTGTTCTCTCGCCGATCACGGACAACGACCTCTTGTTAGTGGTGTCGCGAGGATCTACACGAAGTGAGAAGATGCAGATCGCCGACCTTCTTTCCGGTACCATGAGGCGGATCTCGAGGGCGAGATCCATTGTTAGTGGTGTCGAATTGTGGCATCCCGCAAAACCACTACTAGAAAATCGCGTTGTTTTTGTGCATTGCATCATCATGACCGCATGCTCATGTCATCATGCCACATTGCATTTGAGCATCGTCATCATCATGCATATTAATTTGCCTAAAAACTATTTGCGAAAGACAATCGTTTTCTAAAATTTACCCTCCTTCTATTTCAAATTAAACCCCGACTCCGGATATTTTTGTTTGTCTAAAATCTATTTATACAAGCTTATTGCAAAAAAAAATTATATTATTTTAGTGGGGCAGTCGAACGGGCCGAATTGACCCGAACGACCACCCCAGAAAAATACAAACGCCCACCCAAAAATCCCTAGTCTACCCAACCTATCTACCCACACACCCCCGGCCACCTCACCCGGACCAGTCCCACGCTGCCACCTCACCCTCATCCCCCCCCCCCCCCACTCATCTTCTGCCACCTCCCCCCCCCATCTCTCTCCCCCCAACCACCTCACCGCCGGCCCCACCCCAGCCTCAACCCACCAGCACACAACACCCCACGCACACACCCTGGCCACACACACCACGCACGCGCCCACCCCACCGACACCTGGCCCCACCGGCGACCACCCCCGCTCCACACGCTCTCTCTCTTTCCGCATCGGGTGCACGCGAGGCCGGCCCCACCACGACCCCTTCGCCCTCGTGCCTCCCAGCGGCCGCAACCGCCTCTGCTCCTCCTCCCCTTCCCTCCCAGGCGCGCGCCGCCGCCACCGGGTTCCCCGCCTCCACACCGCACCTGCCCCTTCCTCGCCATCTTTCCCGGCCCCGCCAACAAGCGTTCGCCGTCGCCAAGGTCTCCCTCCCCCCAGGGCTCCTCCGCCGCCTCCACCGCCACCGTCGGCCGCGCTCCGCTCCGCCCCTCTCCGCTCGCCGCCTCCACCTCGCCCTCCCTCGCAAGGCGCCTCGCCTCCGCTCCATCGCTCCCGTCGCCTTCCGACCTCGCCTTAACCGCTGACCGCCTCTCTGCCTCCTTTCCTCTGCTGTCTGGCCGATGACCTCGGCCTCGCCTCGCCGTGCTCACCTTGACCTCGCCGCCACTGTCAGTCGCCGCCTTCCTCCTCGACGCCAAGAGCTCCTCCGCCCGCGTCCTCGAGCCGAGCCAGGGCTGTCGGAGCTGCCCGCCGCCTCGCCATCTTGCCGCCGTGGCTGTGGCCGTGGCCGCCACGCCCTCCCCGTAGCTCGCCGTCGCCATCGCCCCACCGCATGCGCAGGGCCCGCCGCAGGTCTCCTCGCCGCTCCGGCTGCCTCAGAACCTTCGTCCTGGGCCCACTTCACCGCCAACCGCCGTGAGCGCTGTCCGCTTGGTGCTCTTGGATGAGGCCCTGTTGGATGTGTTCATGTTCATTGTGAGTCCTTTGCATCATCTAAGGCGTACACTCTTGTGTCGTTTCGCCAAATCAGATGCCAAACTGTTGTGCACCGACAAGTTCTACCTCTCGGATCGCCTTCCGAACCCAAGACCACCGAGGCCGTCCCAATCCCGTCATCGACAACCGTCACTGAACATCTTCGACATGGAACGTCAAGGCCTCCGTCATGAAACTGACAAGATCAGCCACACGGAGCCGAAGACCGCGGAACGCCAAGATCTTCTCCTCGGAACGCCATGACCGCCGACAACATGGCCCGACCACCGCGGATGAGACAGGATCGTCCCCAGGACGCCAAGATTGCCACGAGAACGCTCCAGAACGCTAACACCGACTCGATAGCGCGGGCCCGACAAGACCCTCGCAACGGCAAGATCGACCCGTGGGACCCGACAAGATCGGCACGACGACAAGAACGACAACGACCAGGAGAATCCGATGCGCCCCCGGCGCCGAAACAAGTCCTGCTTCCCGGATGCCGAGGTCACCGACACAGAACGCCAAGATCTACCCCCGATATCCGAGAACGATCCCAGAGTCCGAGAACGCTTCCGTCTAACCCTGAACCCTGAGACCGAACCCCGAACCCCTGGACCAAGATCTGCCGAACCCTAAATGTGTGAACCCTTCCCGAAACCCTATTTTATAATATAATACAATTGTTGCATATTAAATCATTCATCTCGCATACTTGTCTGTGGTTTGGGGCCTTATGCCGATTCACCTAATAATTAAATATGGGGCCCATATGCGGGCAAATCTAGCCTTATATCGGCCTCATTTAAATTTGTGTAGCGAACCGGTGCTATCGTTTGCCATGCTAAAACAACATTTAATTTGCGGGGTAGATAAATAACTCGAACCGCTTAATTAATTGTCGGGACCCCGGTTCCTCTTAATATGACCTAATTGCATCGCATCTTTGCCATGTCATGCATCATATCATAAGCATGCCGATCTTTTGGCGTAGTATTAAATATTGCATCCGGTGTTTATTCTAGTGTTTGGCTTCTTCGCGGATAAGGCCGTTGAGTTGATGCGAGTGTCGACCCGATCTTCGGTTGAACCTTCGACAATGTTTTCAGGCGAGCATCTCCCCCTTTCTACCTATCTTACTTTTATAGTATTTTTTCCCTCCTGTTGATCTATTGCTATCTGTGTTGCGTTGCTCTAGTTTTCGTACCCGTGATATCCCTTGCAGCCTTATATTGCCTTGGACACATCCTATTACCTGTTGTTTGGTAGATAGTTGGACTTGCGCGTCGTAGTCGCTTGCTCAAGTGTTGTTGCGTGTCGTCAAGTGCCACAGTTGTTGGAGTAATGCCGCATGTTGTTGTTGGAGATGATCCTAGTTTTACTTATCGTTCACTTTAATTCCTGTTTAACAACTAAAATTGAAGTAAGCAGAGGCATCGGTGGGTGATAGATAACATTTGGTTTCCGAACGCCCACTTGTGTCCCGTAGGACCCCGAGTACTTGATACCTGTTCCTTGATTTATCGCGCTATCCACATCCGGGAGGTATATGGGACCCCCCTTAGCCAGAGCTTGATTCCGTCTTATTTCTTGGGGCCACAAACTAGTTTGAGGTTTTATTTACTATCCTGTACTTATGCCATGCTTTATTACTGTATTTACGATTGTGCGAGGAGCACACTGTACTGTTTAGGAATTGTGACCCGTTTTCGCGGTATCGACAAGCCCAGTCACACTTTCGGGTTCCCAGTCGTTTACAGCCGGCCCCACAAACCTTAAGTCCGTCTCGAAGTCAGCTAACTTCGTTGCGGGTCTACTTTAAGGGGTGGCCCCCTGAAATATTTCTGAATCTTGTGATTGCTTTGTCGTGAAGGCCTCGTTGGGTTTTGATTTGGTTTTTCCGAGGTTGATCGAGTGTGTGTTGCTATTGGTGCACCCCGGCCGGGTAAAACTTTCTGAAAGCCGTGTCCGCGGTTATGGATGACTTGGAGCACAGTATCTCGATCATAGACAAGCATAACTAAAGTAGTGCTATAAATTTGACTTTATAATGACTAGTAATCAGCTCCACTATAACGGAATGGCTAACTAAAACTACCCACGATTGCTTGTTTGGTTGTCGCTCGCGACAATTGTATCTGACTAGTAAGTATTGCAACTATAACGGAATGGCTGAATAAAAGTACCAACAACTGCTGGGTTTTGGGGTTATCTCATGCTAATTGTATCTGATTGGTAAGTGTTGCAACTATAACGGAATGATTGACTAAAAGTGCCCACTGCTTATTTTATCAGGATGATTATCTATACTTGACTAGTAATTGCTGCAACGATAACTGAATAAATAAAACTGCCAACTGTGTGAGTTCCTCGGTTGACTTCCTCGTTTGGTCTCGAGGGGGAAACGCCAGGATGGGTTTGATTGGTGGTAGTATCAGGTTGGTTTCGAATAGGTCTTTCTTACCCCTCTCTGATTGCCGCCAGTTGTATCGAGTCTCTATAGGGTGTTCAGTGCATGCTGCCGCTGCCGCTCAGTCCACCATACCTATGTAGACGAGGACCGCCGAATTCTAGTCTCGCTGTCATCGCCTCGATCGACGCTCTCTTTTCCTTTGCCCTTTGTTGGCACCCCTTTGTTTAAGCAGGTTTGAGTTCGACGCCGTTAGCGGGGTTACCCTTCCGCTTGGCTCGGTGGTTATGGACGCCATTGGTTATTCTTCAGGCTCTTAGCCCCATTTGCATCTTGTCCGTAGTCGGACGTATCGCTTTCTGGTGATTTGGATCTTTGTACTGTATATCTGTATTCTTGACTCTTTGAGTCGCTGTCATATATATCTGTTCTGTGGGTCCCATCGAGGACTGTTGTGTAATGTTATTACTTCGTTTTCCACCCGCACGAAAGTGCCTGGTGGGCACCTTTGAATCGTTTCTATGCGGGTTTGGCGGGTTTTCGCTAAAGCTTGCATAGGTCCGATTCTGAGGGTGTTACAGAGTGGTATCAGAGCCCAGCAGTTGCGATACCCCACAAGTCCAGCCTGTAGGATAACCTAGCTAACGGCCGAAGTAGAGTGTCAAAACTATTTTGCAAAATCGGTTGGATAGTTCTGATTAGGTCTGATTTTACTCCTTACCCCTCTGCTGTTCTCCTCTTACCTCTACGTCTTTTGAATCCGCTCTCGTCTCTTTCTTCGAGTCCAGGAATTCTCGTGGTTGGGTTTCCATCGTACCTTCAGGGTTTCGCTTCCTCCTTTGGTAACGGTGTTGCTACATCGGGTCTACATGCCATCCGAGGAATCCTTCGTCTGGTGGACTTCTCTTTGTTCCTTCTTGTGCCTTCCGGTGTTTGCTGACACGACGACATCATCTACGCCCGATCCGATGCAGAGTATGTATCACCCTTTGTTCCGAACCTCGCTTGTCGAGATCTTCAGTCTGAATTCCGAGAGTTGGTTGCATAACCCGCCTATTCGTGTGCAGAGTAATGGTTTGAGTGCGGGATGGAGTAGCTACCATACCACTACTCTTATCATTCGCTCTTGTACATCGAATCAGTGGATCCAACAATTTTACTCCGTCCACGGAAGTTAGGGGTGGCTTTATTTGTTGATACCTCTACCTTCGACCTTTTGTTTCCGGAGTGTTCTCTCGACGATCACGGACAACGACCTCTTGTTAGTGGTGTCGCGAGGATCTACACGAAGTGAGAAGATGCAGATCGCCGACCTTCTTTCCGGTACCATGAGGCGGATCTCGAGGGCGAGATCCATTGTTAGTGGTGTCGAATTGTGGCATCCCGCAAAACCACTACTAGAAAATCGCGTTGTTTTTGTGCATTGCATCATCATGACCGCATGCTCATGTCATCATGCCACATTGCATTTGAGCATCGTCATCATCATGCATATTAATTTGCCTAAAAACTATTTGCGAAAGACAATCGTTTTCTAAAATTTACCCTCCTTCTATTTCAAATTAAACCCCCGGACGCTTCCGGATATTTTTGTTTGTCTAAAATCTATTTATACAAGCTTATTGCAAAAAAAAAATTATATTATTTTAGTGGGGCAGTCGAACGGGCCGAATTGACCCGAACAACCACCCCAGAAAAATACAAACGCCCACCCAAAAATCCCTAGTCTACCCAACCTATCTACCCACACACCCCCGGCCACCTCACCCGGACCAGTCCCACGCTGCCACCTCACCCTCATCCCTCCTCCCCACCACTCATCTTCTGCCACCTCACCCCCCCCCCATCTCTCTCTCTCCCCCCAACCACCTCACCGCCGGCCCCACCCCAGCCTCAACCCACCAGCACACAACACCCCACGCACACACCCTGGCCACACACACCACGCACGCGCCCACCCCACCGACACCTGGCCCCACCGGCGACCACCCGCCTCCACACGCCTTCTCTTCCGATCGGTGCACGCGAGGCCGGCCCCACCACGACCCCTTCGGCCTCGTGCCTCCCAGTGCCAGAACCGCCTGCCTCCTCCTCCTCCCAGTAGGCCGCCACCGTTTCCCGCCTCCACACCGCACCTGCCCCTTCCTCGCCATCTTTCCCGGCCCCGCCAACAAGCGTTCCGTCGCCAAGGTCTCCTCTGTGGCTCCTCCCGCCTCCACCGCCACCGTCGGCCCGCTCATTCCCTCTCCGCCTCGCCTCACCTCGCCCCTTCCTCTCGGCATGGCTGGGCTCAGCGTCGCTCCACCGCCGCCTTCCCGACCTCGCTAACTGGCTGACCGCCTCTCTGGCCTCCTTTCTTCGCTGTCTCGTCCGTCGCTGACCTCGGCCTCGCCGCTGCCGCCCGCCAGCGACCTCGCCACTGCCGCCACCGTCAGTCGCCTCCGCCTTCCCTCCTCGACGCCAAGAGCTCCTCCGCCCGCCTGGCCTCGAGCCGAGCCGCTGTGGTCGAGCTGCCCGCCGCCTCGCCTCATCTTGCCTCCGTCTGGCCGTGGCCGTGGGCCGCCTGCCCTCCCAGAGCTCGCCGGTTGCCAACGCCCCACCGCATGCGCAGAAGCGTCCGCCGCCGCAGGGTCTCCTCTGCTTCGCTCCAGCTGCCCTGTAACCTTCGTCCGCGGGCCCACTTCATCGTCAACCGCCGCTGTGAGCGCTGTCTGGCTTGGTGCTCTTGGATGAGGCCCCTGTTGGATGTGTTCATGTTCACCATGAGTCCTTTGCATCATCTAAGCGGACACTCTTGTGTCGTTCTCCAAATCAGATGCCAAACTCATTGTGCACCGACAAGTTCTACCTCTCGGATCGCCTTCCGGAACCCAAGACCACCGAGGCCGTCCCAATCCGCCATCGACAACCGTCATCGAACATCTTCGACATGGAACGTCAAGGCCTCCGGCCATGAAACCGACAAGATCCGCCACACGGAGCCGAAGACCGCGGAACGCCAAGATCTTCTCCTCGGAACGCCATGACCGCCGACAACATGGCCCGACCACCGCGGATGAGACAGGATCGTCCCCAGGACGCCAAGATTGCCACGAGAACGCTCCAGAACGCCAAGCCACAAGAATATTGGTAGCTCCGTATATCGAGGAACACAAGAATATTGTACGCTCCAAAAACCCGGGGAAGCCTGAATCATGGATTACAGATGAACACATGAAGTCTTTCGGTGGTTGGATGCGGACACATCTCTTGAATGACACCACTGTTGGAGATCAGCTATACTTGTTGGCCGCGTCACCCTCTTCTACTGTATTGAATTTCCAAGGGTACGAAATAAATGGGAATGCATTCTACACGATCTCCCAAGATAAAAATAGCACCAACCAAAATAGTGGTGTCCGCTTTGATGCAATAGACGAGAATGGACAAAAGGACACATATTATGGTTACATAGAGGAGATATGGGAACTAGACTATGGAGTCTCTTTTAAGGTCCCTTTGTTTCGCTGCAAATGGGTCAACCTGAATGGGGAAGGGGTAAAGATAGACCAGTTGTACGGAATGACAACAGTGAATCTCAACAATCTTGGTTATAGAGATGAACCATTCGTCCTAGCCAATGATGTGTCTTAGGTTTTCTATGTGAAGGACATGTCCTCCGCATCAAAAAAGAAAAAATATGCAAACGAATACATCATATGATGAGCCAAAGCCACATAGTTCTTTCAGGGAAAAGAAACATCATGGGAATCGAGGACAAGATAGACATGTCAAGATTATAATAAGTTTGATGAAATTCCGCCTTCATGGAAAACTGACCCAAGCATCCCTTTAAGTAATGAAGATGCTCCATGGTTACGTCTGAAGCGGTCATAAGGAATGACATATGCCAAGAAGTTCATGCTCATATTATGTAACTCTAGTTCATGTCTTTCGCGGTTTGTGGCTTGACCGAAGGATATCTTTCATGGTTTGTGGCCTTTAGTCCCGGTTTTGTAGTCTCGCTTTTTATATTAATAAATGTCTTGAGTGTTAGTCCCATTTTGTGGCTGGACCGGAGTGCCTCTATGACTAGTTTCTTGAGATGCCGAGGACCTGGCTCCGTCGGCATCTCCCGAAACTGGTCGTAGTGGTTTCCCCGCTCGAAAACCATCTTGCAGCTTATAACTTCACTAACTAGATCAATACGCCGAGCTAACTAATTTCATATATTAGGAGTGCCTCTATGACCGATTTCGAGAGATGCCGAGGATGGATCCAAGATCTCTCGAAACTGGCCGCAGTGGTGTCCTCGCCTCGAAAACCATCTTGCAGCTTGTAACTTCACTAACTAGATCAATACGCCTGAGCTAACTAATTTCACATATTAGGAGTGCCTCTATGACAGTTTCTCGGAGATGCCGGAGGATCGGGCCCGTCGCAGATCTCCCCGAATCGGCCGTAGTGGTGTCCTCGCTTCTAAAACCATCTTGAGATGCCTCAAACTGGCTGGAGGACTGACTCACAAGGATGCATATTTATAGTACAAGCAGCTCGGCATAATGTCGACACTCACGACATAATGTCGACACTCACCCCTATTATTAGTCTTGACTCATCTTTAGTCGGTTGGTGTCTCCAACCGACTAAGGTTCATCTTTAGTCCCGGTTGGTGACACCATCCGGACAAGGTACAAGCCGCACGACATAATGTCGACACTCACCCCTATTATTAGTGTTGCTGGCCCACTCTGCAAGAATCCTTCAACATGTTGGTTTCTCCAACCGGGACTAAATATGAACCCTCTCTTTATATAGGCATTTCTATTTATTAGGTAACACTTAAGACATTTATTAATATTAAAACCGGGACAAACCGGGACTAGCTAACACTCAGGCCTAAAGCCGCCTTTAGTCATAATCATGCCTAGTCCTATAATACGCAGCTTGTGGTCTTCATCGTCGTCATCATCATCATCATCGCCACCGCCACTCGGGATCCTCAGCCCATCCATGGCATATACCAGGGGCCATTCCAGCCTCGGATTCACGGCGGGTGGGAGAGGGGTCTCCTGGAAGACGATGCCGCTACCGCCGGGACAGTGTGGGGCCTGTGGCGGGTGGACTCGTGGGCACCGTAGGCGAGGATGGTCTCCCCCGACGATGTAGCGCATCACTTCGATGATAGTACGGTTCGCCCACCACAGACGACGGCCGACTTCGTTGTGGTTCACCGGTGGCGGGCCATCACCCTCGACTGGCGAGCGCCCGTTCCCGCCTATTAGCGAAGAAGGCATTCCAGGTGTCGTAGTTGTCGGGATCCCACTGGGGATCCATCCGCAGCTCCGGCGTGAGCTCGTGGTAGAAGTGGTTTGTGATGGCCGCCTGGCATGCGGAACCTTGAGGGACCGAGGAGGAGCCCTCCGGCCAAAGATCCAGCCGGGCGGGCCGTACCCAGTGGACAAGGGTAGTTGAGGCGCACCTCGGTCTCCTCGAGGTCGAATGGCCCAAGAGGCGTTGTCCATTGTTCTAAGAGAGGAAGGTGGATGTGTGGATAGCCATGACACGATCACCCTAAATATAGAGGGAAAGGGCGGGAAAACTTGGCGTGAAGCTTTGGGAAATGGCGGGAAATATCTTTAGTCCCGGTTAGTGACTACATCCGGGACTAAAAGCTCTAGTAGAAAGGAAAGGGCGGGAAAACTTGGCGGGAAGAGGTGGGAAATGGCGGAAAATATTTTTAGTCCCGGTTTGTGACTACATCTGGGACTAAATGTGTGTCGAACAATGATCATGTTTCGAAAAAACCTTCACAAAATGACCTATCATGTTCGAGGTTTCATGGATTTTTGGGTCCAAATGACCGATGTTATGTGCTGAATCACGGCGTAGTTTGTGATGTTGTTCTCATATTATGCATGTGTGTGGACATTGGTATGGAGAACAATGTTGCAGGAGGAAGTTTTCCTTTTTATCGCACGGAAAAGCCCTTTTCCATTTTCCGAGCGCAAAAAACGGGTCGTTCTGTGAAGTAACCACCAAAATGCCGTTTCACAATGCTACCGTCCCATTTTCCTAAAATACTAGACCACCTTACATGGACTATCTCCCAACCGGTACATCTCAAACCTTTTCGTCCATCCCGGGTAAAAAGGACAAATGTCTGCCGAATAGGTAGGAAGTGGGTCCGGTTTGTACTACAGGTACATGATCTATCGCCCGTGATTTTTTGAAAAAATCATTTTTAGACTCGCAGTATGTGGTTTCTTCAGAGATCCAATGCAAGTTCTAACGATGCTCGTCCCCTATCTTCATGCACACCGGTTCGACCATAGTTAGAAATTCAGATAATTCAAAACGGGCATAATAAATTCAAAAAAAATCCGAACAATGAAAATCCTTCGCGTGGTGTCATATTATGTTACATAGTTGAAAGGAAAAATACAAGACTTGGTATATTGATCATGTTTCGAAAAAACCTTCACAAAATGACCTATCATGTTCGAGGTTTCATGGCTTTCGGTCCAAATGACCGATGTTATGTGCTGAATCACGGCATAGTTTGTGATGTTGTGCCCATATTATGCATGTGTGTGTACATTGATATGGAGAACAATGTTGCAGGAGGAAGTTTTCCTTTTTGTCGCACGAAAAAGCCCTTTTCCATTTTCCGAGCGCAAAAAACGGGTCGTTTTGTGAAGTAACCACCAAAATGCCGTTTCAGAATGCTACCGTCCTATTTTCCTAAAATACTAGACCACCTTACATGGACTATCTCCCAACCGGTACATCTCAAACCTTTTCGTCCATCCCAGGTAAAAGGATAAATGTCCGTAGAATCGGCAGGAAGTGGGTCCGTTTGTACTACAGTACATGATCTATCGCCCGTGATTTTTGAAAAATCATTTTAGACTCGCAATATGTGGTTTCTTCAGAGATCCAATGCAAGTTCTAACGATGCTCGCCCCTATCTTCATGCACACCGTTCGACCATAGTTAGAAATTGAGATAATTCAAAACGGGCATAATAAATTCAAAAAATCGAACAATGAAAATCCTTCGTGGTGTCATATTATGTTACATAGTTGAAAGGAAAATACTAGACTTGGTATATTGATCATGTTTCAAAAACCTTCACAAAATGACCTATCATGTTCGAGGTTTCATGGCTTTCGGTCCAAATGACCGATGTTATGTCTTGAATCACGGCATAGTTTGTGATGTTGTGCCCATATTATGCATGTGTGTGTACATTGGTATGGAGAACAATGTTGCAGGAGGAAGTTTTCCTTTTGTCGCATCTAAAAGCCCTTTTCCATTTTCCGAGCGCAAAAACGGGTCGTTTTGTGAAGTAACCACCAAAATGCCGTTTGAATGCTACCGTCCTATTTTCCTAAAATACTAGACCACCTTACATGGACTATCTCCCAACCGGTACATCTCAAACCTTTTCGTCCATCCCGGTAAAAGGACAAATGTCTGTAATCCAGGAAGTGGGTCCTTTGTACTACAGTACATGATCTATCGCCCGTGATTTTTGAAAAATCATTTTAGACTCGCAATATGTGGTTTCTTCAGAGATCCAATGCAAGTTCTAACGATGCTTCCCCTATCTTCATGCACACCGGTTCGACCATAGTTAGAAATTCGATAATTCAAAACGGGCATAATAAATTCAAAAAAATCCGAACAATGAAAATCCTTCGCATGGTGTCATATTATGTTACATAGTTGAAAGGAAAATACTAGACTTAGTATATTGATCATGTTTCAAAAACCTTCACAAAATGACCTATCATGTTCGAGGTTTCATGGCTTTATCCAAATGACCGATGTTATGTCTTGAATCACGGCATAGTTTGTGATGTTGTGCCCATATTATGCATGTGTGGACATTGGTATGGAGAACAATGTTTCAGAGAAAATGGTTACGAATTATTTATTTAAATCCAAACACTTTTTATGTTTAAAGTTTTTCTAAATTCCAAATTAATATTAAAAATATAAGTTAATTCATTTTAATTGTAAATGGTTCATATTTTAAATGGTTACATTAATTATTTTTAAAACATAAAATGTTTTTGAATTATTTATTTAAATCCAAACACTTTTTATGTTTAAAATTTTTAAATTCCAAATTAATATTCAAAAATATAAGTTAATTCATTTTAAAAGGTTACATTAATTATTTTTAAAAATAGAATATGTTTTGAATTATTTATTCAAATCCATACACTTCTTATGTTTAAAGTTTTTCTAAATTCCAAATTGATATTAAAAAATATAAGTTAATTCATTTTAATTGTAAATGGTTCATATTTTAAATGGTTACATTAATTATTTTTAAAACAGAAATGTTTTTGAATTAATTATTTAAATCCAAACACTTTTTATGTTTAAATTTTTCTAAATTCCAAATTAATATTCAAAAATATAAGTTAATTCATTTTAAAAGGTTACATTAATTATTTTTAAAATAGAATATGTTTTTGAATTATTTATTCAAATCCATACACTTCTTATGTTTAAAGTTTTTCTAAATTCCAAATTGATATTAAAAAATATAATTTAATTCATTTTAATTGTAAATGGTTCATATTTTAAATGGTTACATTAATTATTTTTAAAACAGAAAATGGTTTTGAATTATTTATTCAAATCCAAACACTTTTATGTTTAAAGTTTTCTAAATTCCAAATTAATTATCATTTAAAAACAATACAAATTTAAACCCCAAAATAAAAAATAAGGCGGGAACAGAGAGAAAATACTGAAATTTTTTGAAATAGAATATGTCGGTTGGAGCCACCAACCGACTAAAGACTTCCTAGGCCAACCTTGGTCTTGAAAATATTGAGTATAGGTCGGTTGGTGGCTCCAACCGACGTATAACTTTTAGTCCCGGTTGGAGCCACCAACCGGACTAAAGGTCCTTTGTTATAACCGGGTGCCCTCTCCCTTCTTCTTCCCCATCTCCTCCTCTTCTCTTCTCAAGACGACGTCAGCTGCCCGGCATTGCACGCCTATCGGCCGCCTCGCCCGAAGCGTGCAGAAGCTTCGTCGCCCCGAGGCTTCTCCTTGAAGGAATCGGCCCAGCTCGCTCCCAATCGTCGCCAACGACCCTCGAGCCCGACGATCGCCGCCGTCGATTCGTCGGCTCCTGACCTCGCCTCGCCTCCCCGACACCACCACCGCACACCTGGTATGCTGCTGGTCCTCGTGGACCCTCTCTCTCGCCTCCTCTCGCTCTGGTTCATCCTTCCGCCGACCACCACCAGCATGGCTCGCACGTCGTCGTGCGCGGCTGGCCACCCGCACCGCCGTTTCTCTCTCGGTGACTTTTGAGGCGCCGCTACTCTTTGGCTCGCCTCAACCTCCTCTCTAACGCTAGCAGACGCGCCTAGATCGCCTAACGCTGTTCCCGATCACCGCCCCAAGCCACCGCCGGGCGTGACGTCACCTGCATCAGCGACCCGCCAGGAGCCACTTTGCTCGCATGGCTTTCCTATGGCCTCGCCCATGTGTCGGCTCTCGACTAGCCCACCGAGTGAAAAATGCCCCGAACCACTTTTGCTTGTGTGGTCCGAGGTGGCTCCGGGCCCTCCGATCCACTGGGTAGGTTTGCCTGCGGTGTAAAAAGGTTAACCAGCTTTTAATAATTTCAGAAATAATTATAATCTTATAAATTCAATAACTTTTAATCTATAAGTCATAAAAATATGAATAATATATCAAAATGTTCAGAAAATGAAACCTAGCTATCTAAGCTATAATCATGCATTGTTCAACAACTTAAATTACAAGTTTAATTAGAAGAACAAATCCACCCCTCTCATGTGTTCCGGAGTTTCTCCGAGTTAGGGTTTTCACCCCTCGGAACCCCGATTAAATCGTCGAGCATTTCTTAGGGTTACATTCCAATGCAAATTAACTTGTCATATCATCATACTTGCTTGAGCATTGCATCGATGCCATGTGTTTATTGTTTCCCTTTCTTTTTGGTGTTTGGATTATTAGATTTATTATTAGTTAGGTATTATTAGGTTTATTAATTAGTTTGGTATTATTGGTCTTCGGCCCCACTGGTCAGTCACTGTGGCTAGCCCTAGACCTGATTCACATTTTCAAGCAACTTAGGTGCATGTGGGTTCGACGATGTGCCTATCTACTACACGGTTTCCCTTTCTCTTCATTTTTATTATTGTGTATGTATATATTAGGGTTTCTCTGAATTAGGGTTTATATCTCTCAACACCGTACTTAACTTTCTCCTTTAGCCGCTTTGACTTATTCGTTTTTCCACCTATGCGAAAATATGGACCCACACGCCGAGACGAAGAAAAGGAAGAGTTGATCCAAGGTGTGATCCGTGGGGAAGATAATTTAGACGTATCAACGTTTACGAACAACTCCGTGAGGGTGATCCTCTTTACCGAGTAGACAACTTGTTTGAGGTTGAAGGTGTTTCCTTCCTGAGGGAGAAGGCTTCCTTGTGTAATCGAGAAGACGACCGCTCGGCGCTGCATGTAATATAAATCAATTCATTAATTAATCATCTGCTATCTATATAGAAATAGTAACGACGATCTTTCTTCTTTAGCCCTCCGGATCGAAGGAATCTCTTGAAAAGAGCAGACGAGGCCCAACCAAAAAGTTGCAAGACCATGAGAGGTTCAGGATCGAAGATGTCGCTGAAGACGGCAGACCAACAGCTCCCGAAGTTGTCGCAACCAAATTTGTGGCACAATGCGGAGTAATCGTTAGGGACTTAATCCCGATCACCATTAGAAATTGGAATAGGCCTGCTAATGCGGATGAAGAGGGAACATGTTTATTTGTCCCTAACCACGCCAAAGATTTACTATGGAAGAGGCTCATGGTTAATTTCAAACTACCGAAGATAGAGCTGGATCCAAATGCGGAGGATCCAGTTGAGGATGCCTTAGAACATGGGAGAGCCATGGAGGCTAAGGTCAGGGAGTGGGCTTTGAAGAAGATGGCCCAGTGTTTCACCAACTGGAAGAAAAGATTGCACCTTGACTATGTTGTGAAAAACAAGACTCCCGATTTCAAGAATATTCAGTTTGAGAAGATAAAACCATTCTGGGATGAGTTTGTGGAATACAAGAAATCAGAAAAAGCTAAGAAAATGTCTGAAACGAATAAGCTGAATGCTGCTAAGAAGAAGTATCACCATACTATGGGGCAAGGTGTCTACAGGGTTGGCATTCCTAAGTGGGAGAAACTTGAGCAGGAACTGCGTGATAAAAATATCACCCCAGAGACAGACGATTGGGTAGAACGTGCAAGGAATTGGTTTTACGGGCATGGGGGCACGTTGGACTCGGAAGGAGGTGTATATATAACATACGACATAAAGAAGACCCCTTGCCAATCAAGAGGATCGAGAAAAGCAAGAAGGCTGAAGATGGGGACTTCATTCGATAGAGAGAATGATGAGCTCACACTCGCCTTGGAAATAAGGAACATGATGGACGAACACGAGGCACAAGAGGCTCCCAATCATGGAGGACTGGGTTTCAAGAGAGGAAGAAATATCGATAGAAGCCACAGGAGAAAGGACAGGCGGCAGTGAAGCGAAAGTCGAAAGAGAATGCGTTTAATTGAAGAACGATTAAAGCAACAACAAGATGAAATTAACACTTAAAGAGCAAAGTACTACCGCCCATCTCAAGAAGACACTACATTCGATGCTACCGCCTATCGAATAATCGAAAAAGGTGGGCTTCCACCGAGGTCCCGGGTGATGACAATGGCGATGCCGATGATGCACCGACGATGGCTCCTGTTGGCTACCCAAAGGATGATATCACGAGATGACACTGCGAGCTACATGTCAAAGTTGTGAACATATCAATGAAGGTGGCGGTCGGCTATGCCTTACCAATTGGACCCACACCAACTTACCACCGTCGTCCGGTTCCAGAGGGCTACGCTTGTTGTCGGCGTGGATGAAATCATGCCCACCTTTGAGGTTTTGGATCTTCACTACCTGGCGGTGAAGGGATGTGATTGTGGGGTGACGCAAAAACGCCACCATTCTATGGCCGAAGGATTGTATCGTGCTTCAAATCACACGCCAAGGCCATCTTCGCCTCACCCGTATCCAGCGAGGTCGCCGCCGCCATGCAGCCGTCTTCGCCGCCTCACCCGCTCGTCGCCTCACCAATCTCCGGTGCAGCCATCGCCAAGGAGCCATCGCCGCGCCTCGGGATAAAAAGCGTCAACAGATTGCTCTTGTAAGTAGCGATCGCCAAACGTAAACAAGAGCCTCTTCCAAAAGTACCAACGGTTCCCCAAGAGAGCTTATGGTATCTTGAAGAGGAACTGGCGATCGTTGATGCGGAAACGACAACGCGTTTTGCTAAGTCGAGGCGCCGAAAGAGCGAGTTCCCAAAGACCAAAGAACAAAAAGCCAAAGTGTTGAAAATGCTAAAGAATCTTCATCAACCCGAGCCAAAGCTGTCATCGACTATGAGCGTTCTATTCTCAAGTCACATGCGGCACAAAAGCCTCGAAGAGCGATCTGCAAGCGGAAATCCGTTGCCCAGCTCGGAGAACAAGCAAAGCAGACTTGCGCCTCTCAAGGTGATTTCTCAAACCAATGTGGGTCGAGCAAATATGGGGTCAAGAGCAGTATGATCCGAGGTAGTTGCACACGGAGAAGCCGCCGCTGCTCAAGGTATGAGTATTGCCCAAGACTTATCCCATTAGAGTTCTTCCCGTGAGTGAAGTAGCATACCAATACCAAGACGGAAAACCTCTCGTCAAACCTGAGGAGGTAAACAATCTTCCAACAAAAATGCGAAGATTGCATAACTGGTACATGCATGCCACAAGGGCCGGGGCTAACTGGATAGTGCTGAGGGTTACAAAAAAGCATCATGGGAAAGATAAGGATGACATGATATCCATTGAATTTGATGAACTATTTAAATTATTCAATCAAGACGCCTTGGACAAATCGATCATGAGTGCCTATTGTCTTTAAGTACTAATTCTGTAATTAATTTAGTCTCCAGCTATATTATTTTGTTTATTGCATGTATATAATCATACTGTAATATGCAGAATGAAGATTCTTGAATGCAGCAGAGGACAAATCTATGACATTGGCTTCATTGACCCATATTGGGTTCATGAAGCTAATCTCAAAATAAGCCCCCAGGATACGGAGGATAATATAGTACACGCGTTAAGGTTTCAAGAAACCAAAAGGGAAATACTATTTCCTTATAACTTCCAGTGAGTGTTATTGTCTTGTATACACTTTCTATTTCGCTTACTCGATGTTAAGTATATAATTGATTAGTTCTGCATTCGCAGGTACCACTATATTCTGTTAATCATTCAACTTGACAAAGGGCGTGTACTAGTCATGGACTCAAAACATAAACCCCTTGAGACGTGGAAGGACATGCAGATACTTCTCCAGTGTAATTCTAATCATTACGACACTATATCGGCAACGCTCGTGAATTTTATGATATCAAGTACTTAATAACTTATTTTATTCGTTTTCTACGCCGGGCAGCGCTTGGAAACGGTTCACCAAGAAGGCTAGGGGTGTTTGGAAAGAGGAGCTTACATTTCAACCACTAGATGTAAGCACCACTAGCTATATCCGCGCATCTCTTTGATTCTAGTTTTGATACAGTTATTATCATGCTTGATTATTATTTTGATTGAACTCTGTTGTCGTAAAGTGCCTGACGCAGGGACCAGGTAACAATCTATGTGGATACTATGTATGCGAGTTCATCCGGCAGACGTGCGATGAGAAGGGCCCGACAGACGTGCGATGAGAAGGGCAGAAATTTAGAGCAACTCCACGTACGTAAACAATTTCTATAATTTTTAATTACAATCAAATTGTGTTTAGTTTCATATTCATATAGGCTGACTCCTTTTTTAAATCAGATCGAACATTTACGGGACGGTCTTCTGCCAAAGGATCGCATACGAGCAATTCAGGAGGAATTGGCGGGATTCTTGGATGCAGAAGTCCTAAAAACACAAGGGGAATACTACTCGGCTGTGTATAGACAATAAGAATTGTAAAAATAGCAACTTTCAAGAAATTGGCCGGTAGCATCGAATAGCAACTTTTGTATGTAGTGCATGAACTCGATCCGTGTATTGAATGTAATATTGTCATGATGATCTTGTGTAATATAAGGTTACTTCGTTGATAAGTGCAAAACACTAAATAAACAATAAAACAACCTAAATGAATTCTTCGCGCATGCACAAAAGTGGCGAAAATGCCGCTGCAACAAAATGTGCCAAAATGAATTCTTCGCCAGGCAGAAATGGGCCAAATCTTCGCACAAGAAGTTATTAGTCCCGGTTCGTGTTACGAACCGGGACTAATGCTCCACCCCCCCTCGCGCTCTGATGCCGCCACGTGTGCCCCATTTGTCCCGGTTGTCCCACCAACCGGGACTAAAGGTTAGAGCTTTAGTCCCGATTTCCCCGTCCCGGTTGGGCAACCGGGACTAATGGCCCTTACCAACCGGGACGCATGGGCCCTTTTCTACCAGTGCCTATATCAACACGCACACGAGGTCCTAGTGGGTCATCGATTCCCTTTTGCTAACATGACTTCCCTCTAGCCGCCGGTGAATCCGATCCATAACCCTAGAACTCGATCGGACGATCGATCCACAAAAAAAACCTACAACAAACCCGTTGCTCCCAACGACCGAGACCATTGGCTAAAGTAGGAGTTACAAGACGAAACCGGTAAAGCAAAATGAAAGACCGAAGCCGGTCAAAGGAAAACCAAAGCCAGCAAAGTATCTTTAGTCATATGCCAAATTGTGTAAATATTAACAAAGTTTATACGCAGTACAGAATAATCAACATTTATGATCCTCCGTTACGTGCATGGCACTCTGGCTTACGGATGCAAGTATAAGAAAGGTATAGGATCGCCTATGCTGACTGGCTTCAGCGACAGTGATCTTGCCGAGGATGTGAATGATTGGAAAAGCACCTCGGGTGTGGTCTTCTTCCTCCGCAACGGAGCTATTACCTGGATATCTCAGAAGCAGAAAGTGGTGGCCATCTTCTCCTGTGAAGCAGAATATGTCGCGGCGACGGCAGCAACTTGCCAAGGGATATGGCTCAACAGTCTCACAGTTTATCTGACGGGCAGACCGCCGGAAAAGTTCAAACTCTTCGTCAACAACAAATCCGTGATCGCCCTCAGCAAGAATCCCGTTCATCATGATCGGAGCAAGCACATTGACATCAAGTTTCACCATATCCGTCGGTGCATTGAGGAAAACAAGCTGGATGTTGACCATGTCAGAACTAATGAACAGTTGGCCAACATTCTGACCAAGGCATTAGGAAGCGAGAGTGGATTTCCTCAGCGTAAGTTGCCCCCCCCCCCCGGTACCATTTGTGTCATTCCTGTGTTAAAGATTCGTGCAGAAGTCAACTAGTCTTTGTCTGAAATATTTTTACATTTTGGCCCTCATATTATTTCTTTATCACGATCCGGTCTGGTTAGAGGATAACCACCAGCACCCCCCGCGTACATACAGGTCTGGGGAGAACAACAATGGAGATCTCGACCACACAGCCATGGAGGCTACAGACATAGGCGGACCTAGCCGTCCCTAAGCCTGGGCACGCGCCCAGTATTCCGACCGGCCGACAAGCCTAATTTCATAGCAATTTGATCAAAAAATAGAGTCATTAGTCTTAAAATACACTGTTTTCCCAGGCTTTGAATAATTCTTGGGTCCACCACTAGCTGCAGATCCCGACGTGGTGCCTCCTCCCTAGATCACGTGGTGCCTCCTCCCCAGGTCCCGACGCGCCTCCTCTTTCTTCCATCTCCGGCCAGCACCTCCTCTCGCCGTCGGAAGTGGAGAACACGGCCTCGACAGGCCTCGTCATGTGGAGCCTCCTTGTCCAGTTCATGTAAAGATTCGATGCTGGTTCTTGGATGAAAAATATGTCCATGCATATTGGATCCCAAAAAAGCATGTTGATGTTCATATAATTTTTTTGACTTCTCCAAAAAAATTCCATCCATGTTGGTGTTCATACTTCTACTTGTATTTTCTTTAGGTTGATTTTTTGTGAAGTCTGATTTGGGTAGATTTTTTCTATGATTATGCTACGAATTCAGTATGTATCTTCTGTCGATCTTGTATCTTGTGTTGATTACAAGTCTAGCAACAATTTGTTATGTATATGGATTTTTCCCTATTTGGTTGGTATCGTACTGAACGTTAATGAATCTTACATGCATTTATCGAATTTATATATCATGTATATGAATTTTTCCCCTATGTTGGAAGAATCATTAATGATTCTTACATGAATGTATGGAACTTGTATGAATCTTCAGGTGTATGGAACTTATATGAATCTTCAGGTATATGGAACCTATGAGATCTTATGTTATTTGTTTGAATCATAGACCAATCTTTCATAAAATAATTGTTCAATTTTCAGTGCAGATCTATGAAATATGTAGTTTCTTATTTTCTAGATCAGATTGTGTATGAAACCTCTTTGAATTATGGACTAATCTTTTTATTTTCCAAACGTGATTTTCCAAACCTCTTTTTATTTAGAAACATGTTCTTTTGTACTAATCCTCTATGAAACTATGTTGTTTCTTGAACGGGTTTGAATCGTACGTGAATTTGACTGCTACAGAATAAGACAGGGAGGAAATTGTATTTTCCATGATGAGTGAATTATCTACTAATTTTTTCTCTGATCTTTGAAGATACGGGTGTCAAATTTTTGATCGAAACATACATGCAACATTGATAATCTTTAGAAAAATTATATGAATCATGTATGGTTCTTTGCAGAAAATATATGGCCGGCTGGCACGGGTAACATCATATTTCCTGGCATATTTGGTTTGCAGAAAGTTATGTTCTCCCACAAGAATCTTGTGTGAATCTGTTGTGAATCTTGTGTTGAAAAAATTATATGAAAATCTTGTGTGAAAAAGATCTAGTGATGATTTATTTGAGTTTCTGTGTTGTTCATGTATCTTATATGAATGTTCCTAATTGAAAAAAAATCTGTGAATTTTTTTGTAAAGATTCATACATGTTAACAGATAAATTTTGAATAAATATCTGTAAATTTCTTTTTATGAAACTATATTATAACTAAAAACGGATAATTAATAAATTAAAAATATATTGTAACTAAAAATATGTTAAGAATCCCACCGTTGTCAACGTATTTCTACAGTTTCACGGTTCATCCTGAACATGTAGTTCTGTACACCGGAGAGTGGTAAATTAAAAAAAAGAATATTTTCTCTATGTAACAAGTGGGAAGACATACAACAATGAAATATGTGTAAAACTTGAAAACATTAGGCCTGAGAAGTAAAACTGTAACTGAATCAAGAAGTGAGGTGGAAGGATTGTTCTATAAAAAAACTAGCACGAATCTCCAACAAATAAAGGACAGTGATGGTGCCGAGGCCCAACCTCCGGCACCATCACTCTCCAACAAAATTGCATTGTCCATTGGGATGCACTCACTTCGTGGAAATGAGGACAAAGCTTGGCATGTGAGAGGCGCAAGTTTAAGGGGGTGAAATGTTATGCTAGCCTCTGCACCCGAAGTTCTTCTGAAACTGCACTCTCAGTTACCGTAGCAGATCAGGCTGTTGTCGACAAAGGCTTGAACTTAGTTTGTTTATTTCTTTTTGGCAAATAAGCAGGCCCCTTACGATGTGTTTGTACACTGATGGGTCATATAGTTAGTAGTAATTCTAACTGTTAGAATTAGTTAGTAGCCACGTTGGCCATGTCGTGGGATGACACGATCTAGCTGGGTTGGGATGGCAGCTCCACAAATCTCTCCACAATCCTCTTTTCTTGCCAACTCGGTTTTTTTTTTGAACGTGCCAACTCGGTTGTAACCAAGGAATAATAAAAGGACAACAAGGAGAAAAGCAGCACAAAATTCAGTGTGTTCGGTGTCTTTGTTCATCATTCAGTTACACAAAAATGTGAGTGAGAGATCATTAAGTTCGTGGCGTGACACGCGCTGAGAGTGGCTTGTTCATCACTTTGAAGAAGGCGTCAAGCTCCGTCAGGTCGACGGCGGCGTCGTTCACCGGCGGTGCCCACTGGAATTCGCGTACGAGCGCGGCGAGGAAGTACTTGATGTTTGCCATAGCCATACCCATGCCCGGACAGAGCCTATGCCCCGCGCCGAACGGCATCATCCTCAGCTCTTTGGGCCCTGGCAACGGGCCGACGTCCTCCCCCTCGCCGCCGGGCAGGAACCGCTCAGGCCGGAACTCGTGGGGGTCCGTCCACGTCTTGATGTCCCTCCCGATGTCCCCGACGGTGAACTGCACGTGGATGAGGTCAATGCCCGCCGTCTCGCTTTCGCCCAGCAGCAGCACCCCGGCGGCGGCGTCATCGGCGCGGACTTGGCGCAGGGCGAAGGGCACCGGCGGGTGCAGGCGGAGGCTCTCGAGAATGCTGCGGAGCTGGCTCTTCTCCGTGATGTCGCCGCCGCCGTTTACCACCTCGCGGTAGAGTTTCTCCTGGACCTCCGGCTGGGCGACGAGGTGGGCGAGCGTCCACTCGAGGCAGGACGCGACTGTCCCCGTGGTGGCGCCGAGGAACTCCGACACGAGGCTCATCATGTCATTATCCGTAAGAGCGCGCCGGCCGCCGCCGCGGTTCCCGTCGGGGACGCGGAGTTGGATGAGCGTGTCGACGTAAGGACGACGAACACGGCCGCCGGTGCCGGTGCCGGTGATACAAGCCCGCCTCCGTGCCGCGATGAGAGGGAGGAACAGCTCGCTCTGGCGGCCGCGGAAGGCGATGAGCCGGAGCCACCGCCTCCAGTGGAAGAGCTTACCCAACGGCGAGGTTGGCAGGGCACTGACATCCGTGACGGCGAGCTTGAATCCCTGCAACGTGAGCTGCATGTCACGCGTATGGCGGCCATCGACGCCGTCGCCAAAGCACAGGCGCGTGGCCATCAAGAACAGGACGGCGTAGATGTGCTCCCGGACGACGACCACGGGATCCCCGTCGGCGGAGAAGGCGGCGACGAGGGCCTGGACGGCCTCCCGCTGCAGCGGCTCGTGATGGCCGAGGCGCGAGGGGTGCAGGGTTTCGGCGGTTAGGTTGCACCGGAGCGCCCGCCAGTGCGCGCCGTAGGCGACGCTGTTGAGGTTGTCGTAGCGTTCGCCGCGGGGGCCGTTGGCCAGAGCGGCGGGGAAGAGCGCCACGGGGCGGTCCGAGAAGGCGGCGGCATTCTGGACGAGTGCGCGGTGGGCGACGGCCGGGTCACCGATCTGATGGAGGGAGGTCGACGTCGCCCGTCCCCGTCGCCTGGTGGAGCTACGGCGCCGGAGGAGGGCGGCCAGGCACGTGAGAAGGACGAGGAGGAGCACAGCTGAAGCGAGCTCCATATATTAATGTTGGATTATATATATGCTTGTAATCTTCAGGCTAAGAGAATTAATGTTTGCAGTGATCGGGGCTGAGGTTGTGTACTACTCGTAGTAATTTATATAGACGCCGGCACAGTGCGCAGTACGTACTCAGTTAAGAGGGTTTTGGTGGATGCATGCATGCTCCACATGTCACACGTGTAATTGGAAATTGACCATGCATGTGCATATATACTAGTATATGTCACCTACTCCTACTAACCAGCACTCCGAATGCATTATCTCGAGGTCGTTCAAAACTTCAAATGTTGATGGATATCCACCACGTGCACTTGTCATTATGAATTGTACAACTCCTGTATAGTATACTATATATTACTCGATTTTTCTGGTGGAACGGCGCCCTAGCACTCACTCATGCGCGGTTCGGACTCATCTTGCGCTTCTTGCTTCGCTCCCTTGCAGATTTATGTGTTTCGATGTGAATAACAAGATTTTTTTTGAATTATATTCAGTTTGAATGAAACTGTCATCAAATTCTGTTATTTCAGAAACTTTCTTTACACATCCCACACAAATGTTTAGATTATCAGTTAAAAGTAAGAGGATTATTGTCAATCATTCCAACATAAGAACGCCGCCAGAGACATACCGGTTCAAGTCCCCGCCACGCCGTCCCCTTCATCTTCGCCGTCCCATGCCCTTCGTCTCGAGCAAGTCAACGCTCTGCGGAGCCAATAAATCCCAAGCCCATAAAAGCAAACAAAAGTAAGATCTCAGCCCATGCACACGACCCACAACGCACAACCCACAGCTAAATGCCAGCACAAAAACAGCCCAGAGGCATGCAACAAGAACAGCCCACAGGCAAAACAACACAAAATCTTGGCACATACCAGAAAATAGATCGAACGGTGACCAGAGGTGACTTAGGACAGAGGGAGTACATACCAGAAAATATTAGGAAAAACTGCAAGCATGGCTTTCCTAGCACCCCTGCACCGCTGTTCAGCGCTTGCCCTTCAGCCCAGCGGCCGCCTTAAATCGCCGCCGACTCCTCCCTTCATCATTCATGGATCTGGCCATCTAGGGGTTCGTTTGACCACCTCTCCTCTTTCGGATGTGACGAGCCTTCTCTCCGCCGGTCTCCTCGGTTTCCATTCCCGGTGCTTAGTTGGGGCCCCTTCGTCAAGCTTTGCCATTGTCGGTTGCATCACCCTGTGGCCGACGGGAGGTGAATAGATCGCGGCGGCTAGAACAGTCGAGGCGACTTGAAACGTATGGGGTCGAATTGAAGCAAAGAAGGCTGAATCTCCTGCAAAAAAATACTAGACATGCAAATCGAGATGCAGTTTCTTTGGTCGAGGTGACGGGTTTCATGACGCGGCAAGCACCATGCGCCGCTGAGTCGCTTTTTCTTACTTTGGCTCGATCGAGGCAATTGTGTCTTTTCTCTCCTCCTTTGACGCACTTGCTGAACATGCATAATGCATGCAGGGCCGGTTCTGACCCATCGCGAACATGGCGATGGCCAAGGGCCCACGCACCTAGGGGGCACATCCCTGGCAATCTTCGTTGCTACTAGTGAGTAATGTTGAGGTGCTCCAATTAAAAAATTGATACAGAACTGCACGAGCAGCCAGCTATGATAGGGAAAAAATAGTTTATTCCTTTGTCTTCTTAAGAATATATATGTCCTCTTTTATTACTCCTTGCAGCCTATATTAGTTGTGTATCTATTTAAGTATCTAGTCTAGATTCATTCTTATCTAGACAAAGTTAAGGCAATTAATATGGATCGGAGAAAGTAGTACTCAACTGGGCTAGGAGTAACAAAGTTGAGGTGCCCTTCTTGCGTTTAGTGTGACATATGACACCGTCGGTAGGTTGAAAACGCAAAAAACCACTTTTCGGGGCCTCGCTCTTTCTCGTGGTAGTATCACTGTCGTCACCGGTCACCAGCTAGCATTAACCCGCTCCATGATCGACCAGCTATATATATACCCAAGACGCTTAGAACCTGAATTATCCGATCCTTCCGGCCAAAGCGCACGTGACATCGATGGTTCGTGATGGTCGGTCGGCACGTGCCTGCACGCCGCCGGTCGGTCGAACGTTCGGGCGCGCATGCACGTTGTGGCCTTCTCGAGAAACGCGCGAGGCATGTGCGAAGAGCCATGCAACCTCCTTTCACGCGCCATTTGATTGGTAGCCAGGTGACATGCAGCAAGCTAGGCGCATGATAGGCTTCATGCTGGTCATAGTGCATTGGTATTATTGTACTCCCTCCGTTCCAAAGAATAAGGGGCACGCCCATTTCAAAGCAAAGTTTGATCGAATAAATAGAGCAATTAAAATTTGATTATATTATGTAAAATTAGTATCGTTGGATTCGTATTGAAACGTACTTTCCAATGATGCTAATTTTGTACCAACATTCTAATATATTTAGAGTAAATCTTGGTCAAAGAAAAAACACGCAAAACAAGGACGCCTTATTCCTTAGGACGGAGGTAGTATTAACTTAGACTAATAGCATACACATATTACTAGTCTAATTTACTATCTTTATAGTGGAAGTAACTTAGTGTAGTAACATAGAGTATTATTTTATAGACTCATTTGTATTGAAAAGTGTGATGTGATGGTAACATATTATGTTACTACTTTATTTGTCTCTCTCTTCATTAATTGCTTGCCACATCATCATTTTAGTCTATGTGGCATCTATGTGTACTAGTACTTATGTTACCCCACTATGAGCAGGCTCATCAACCAGAAAAGGAAGAACCGGACGCCCATGCATGATTGGCCAGCACGTTGGACGTCCAATCACACTTTCGCATCGCTATAGTAACCATATCGATACAAAAGTTTAAACCAAAAGAAATAATGTTGCGGCAGCAACATAGACATGTCCAAAAGAAAAAAGAAATAAAAACAACGGTGAATCGACGAAGTGATAATGACTCGTAACCGTTGCACCCTCCATCTTTGACCCAGCAACCTTCAAGCACCCCTGAAGCGCCCAGTGCCAAGCATCACCTTCGAGAAGGAAAACACCGTCGACACAACGCTGCTGTCCGGACCAGACCGATCCTAGGGTTCCACCTGACACTCGGAGTATAGTGGCCAGGGATTCCCATGACGTCCTCCCGGAAGTCAGGGTCAGACTAGCCGACAAGGATTTCTCCCGACACCCGTCCACAAAAAAACTTCGGCGCCACAGAACACCACCACCACCCAGCTTTGCCGCCCACACCATCATGCGCTACGATGATCTTGTAGTCACCATAACCCGTCTTTTCAAGACACTAGCCTGCGGCCTAAACGATGGAGGCACACGACATCGCCGGGACTATAGGAACAACAACCTCACAGCCACGCAGGAGGGACCCACCTCCACCACCGAGAGGTTGTCATCGATCGGACAAAGCAGTACAAGCACACCAAGACCAAGCAGGCCCCGACGGGCCCTGACTGCAACGCCGCCATTCCTGTACACGAACTAGTCGCCTGCCACCACCTCTAGGAAGCCCCGCAGCCGCTGCACCCGGCCCGCCCGAACCCATCTAGGATCAGGGCACCCAGACCATGGTCGTGGATGCAGCCTAGTAGCTAACCTCTGCATAACTAAGATGCATAACTAAGATGCACACATCGTACAAATCACACAGAAAAAGAAAACAGAAAAATTAGCTAGTATCTATAACAATATTAACAAACATCGTTGGCGATAAGTTAGCGACACTGATTAATTATGAATCAAGGGCTTGTTTGATTCATAGAATAGGAAAAGTATAGGAATAGGAAAAACATAGGATTGAGATGTCATGCCAACTTGAATCCTATGGGAAGATGAATTTTGTTTGATGTAGCAAAGGAATTTTTTCATGAGGTATGATCTAATGTTTCTTTCCTATAGGAATTGCACTACAAGATTCCTATAGGATTAATTCCTATAGGATGTGTTCCTATGAATCAAACAATAACATAGGAAAAATTCCCATAGGATTTAAATCCTACACAATTCCTATGCAATTCCTATGAATCAAACAAGCCCCAAGGGGGTATACTAACACCACAACTAATATGTAACGGAAGCAATACCACATTATTAGACATTTTTGGATTTGTGTTCGTTCTAGGCCGCAAGCTACGTCGTGTAGTACTCCCTCCGTTTCATAATATAAGATGTTTTAGGTTTGTGAAGAAAATGAATCTAGACTTGTTTTAGTATGTAGATTCACTCAAATTTTAAACGAATCTATACACTAAAAAAAGTCTAGATTCATTTTCTTTACAAATTTAAAACATCTTATATTTTAAAACGGAGGGAGTACGTGCGTGCCTAGTCTTTCTCTCCTCTTGGCGCGCGAGTCGACCTGGTCGATTGGTCGGAACTCGGACGGACCTAACTAAGCTTGATTTCCCTCCTGCCCACACCAACCACGTCTAGCCACCAAGTATTTCTAAACTCCTTCCTTCCCACTTACTAGGTTAGTACTACTACGCTTCACAATGATTAATTAATGCGACGAGGGAGACGCCGTTCACCGGTGGTGGCTGACCACGACGCGATTACTACTAAACCACATGCCGCGCCTGGCACGTCACTCCGCCGCCGTCCACGTGTCACGATCCACGGCCGCGGGCGGGGGTATGCACGTAGCTCTCGACGCGATGCCGCGCTCATCTTCCCGCCACTCGCTCCCCGAATCCCAGATGCTTTATCTGTATATATAACATATATACGCTCAGGTCCCTCCAGATAAACGTAATTACACGAATGGACCTATTATTAATTCCAGAAGATGCATCCTAGTAGTAGCTACGTACGTACCGCACTGGCTTAACCTGTTGACTGTTGACTTATATCGAGCCATGCTTCTAAGGTATCCTAGGGTAATTTGAGTTAAACACGAGGTCTAAAAGACAAAGCAGCGAAAGCAGAGGCATGACCGGAAACCAGCTCATTAATTAATAAATAATCTAGCGACTTTACAATAATAAACCTCCATTGACACTACGCTCTCCTTTGATTTTACGAAAAAAACAAAACAAACTCTTGCCCCCCGCTCCTCCCCGCCTCGAAGCCCTCCCCCCTCCCTCTGTTCCTCCGCCGCGCCGCGCCGCGCCTCGCCGGACTCCGGCAGCGGCGCCATTCGCGGGACCCCACCGTGCCTACCCCTGAGCTTCCCGTACCCGCCGCACACCGGTTGGATGGCTCCTTGACGAGGCATAATTGAGAGATTAACCCCGCGCGGGGCACCGAGGATGATGAGCTCGTCGGCTTCGCGGAGGGAGGCGGCGAGGAGCGGCGAGCTCGGGCGGACCGGGGAGCCTACTCCGAGGACGGCACCGGGACCTTCCACGGCGGCGAAGGCGCGGAGCGGGGAGCTGCTGCCCCAGGGCGGCCCCGCGGTGCGGCACGAGGGGTGGATGGTGCGGTACGGGCGGCGGAAGATCGGGCGGTCCTTCTTCCACCACCGCTACTTCGTCCTCGACAACAGGCGGCTCTCGTACTACAAGAAGCAGCCCAGGGACAACATCGTAAGCAGCTCACAGCCCTCATATCCTCTACTGCTACTTGCTCTATTCAGAGTCGCGATCCACCTGGTGGTACGGAGAGCTTCTGTTGCGCGGATTTTCCTCATCCGTGGTGCGTTTTGACCAATCTTGGCGGAGCAGAGCGGACGATCGGAGGATACGTCTGGTGCAAGTTCTAGTCGCGGTAACGAACTTTGGTGATCAGATCACTAAAAAGGGCAGTTCGTTATTCCGAGGGAGCCTATGTGCATAGACTCGGGGTGGAATTCTCTTGTTCATTTTGATTTCTGAGTGATTTGACTGGATGGAGATTTGTGGAACTAAGCCAGGATCTGCTGAATCGAATTTCCCATCATGTGCTGGTGCCAATTGTAAACTCTGATGTAGGGCCGGCCTGTTTATTATAATTTACAAGTATTTGTGATGCTGCGGTAGTTGACCATCTGGATCACTGGTTTAATCGATTTAGGAAGCTCTAACAAATGTCACACTCGCTAATTAGGTGATGTTTCCTTTTTCCTGTCAATCATGTAAAGCTAGTTCCTTGATCTGCCTGGAATCCTGGACCTTGTTTTAGTGTACCAATAATTGAGAGTAGTGTTTCCCTGTCAGTTGCTACTTTCATACATGGACAGCACTTATATGGGGGTAATAAATAATAATGATCAGAACAATGCCCCCATTTTTGTGTGAATTGGGAAGTGCAAATTAGCTGCATTCCTCTTTGTTCGAAACTTGGCAAGAGGTATCCAATGCAATAAAAACATGAGAATTTCGTACAGTAGATTGTGTAGGTGGAACATTCTGCAGCAGGAGCATTGTTCTTGCATTTAACTTTCTGGTGCAAATCTTGTGGATGTGCAGGTGCCACTCAAGTCGCTTCTAGTAGATGGGAATTGCAGAGTGGAGGATAGAGGACTTAAAACGCATCATGGACAAGTAAGTTTGATCCTCTGTTTTGCTTAGTTCATCAAAGATTAATTCGGTACAGCGTTAATTTGCCAGTGCATGCTGCGTTTTTAGTTGAGAGCACTAGGTGTTTTAATGTTGTTAGCTCTTCTCTTGAGTAAATTGTCTTTCATGTTAGAAAAAATGGTAGTCCTTACTTTTGAGGATTCTACTTCTGAGCAGAACAGGATTTTTTTTTAACTCAGGTTGTGTATTAAGTATGAAGATAGTTTGCATTACAATTGCGCCGCGTCAGTGCCAGCACACAGGCTGCTACTGTACCCTGCATCACTCCAGAACACAACCCTCTCCGAGTAAGATCTACCACAGCATAGGCCATTTCGTTTGCTTTGCGCGATATCTTCAGAACTTTGATATCTGGTAGGTCACAGAGGAGATGCTTGATTTCTCTGATCACCCAGGACACACACGACCTGTCAGGAGTATTGCTAAGAGGCGCATAGTGCGGCATGTATTTCACCTACACACATATTGTAGTTTCGATCATCCGTTTAAACTGCTTTTCAACAGGTAAATCATACAAAGTGAACACACATCTTATAAAATTGAGTAATTTAAACTGGTAATATATTGTGTCTACTTCAACAGTCAATCAACTTTAGATAAATCATCTGATACTGCTATAAGATTAATATATGAATATTTCAGCATATGCAAGAATGCGATGCATGTTCCAATTTACACGGTCCTTTATACATTTACTTTAAATTTGAAAAAATACTCATTATCTTTCTCTCGTCTCCTGTCAAACTTTGCAGATGGTTTATGTTCTGTGTGTTTACAATAAGAAAGAGAAGGACAATCCAATCACGGTTCGTTACAAGCTGAGCCCTTAAATGTTGTCAGAATTTATAACCATCTGATTGTATCAATATTAATTCAGTGCCTTTACCTATGTTTGGCAGATATTTTCTTTGCTAGATATTGTTGTTACTACTGCAATATACTGCATAGGCAAATAGGAAGGCTGTAACACCATTTTCCTGCCCCTATTTAATCATACTTCTGGTGAATAGCCTCAAAAGATAAGGTTGCTTTTGGTGTAGCTTTTCAAGATGAGACTTAGTATTGCCCCTGTTGGATAATTAAGTAATGTTATGCCATTTATGTGCTGAAGTTTGGCAATTTTGATAATGGAGATATGGCATGGTCTCCGATTTTTTAGCTATCTTTCTGAGTTCTGTCTAGTCTTCTCAGTCAACTATTTCTGTCTCTTATAGTAAACTGTTTGATACTGTATTACTGATCAATGTCCCTATCATTCTTCAACCAGATGGGTGCACATGATATTGAGGATGCCCTAGTGTGGAAAAAGAAGATAGAGCTCCTTATTGATCAGGTATTCAGGTCTTGAAACTCTGACAAACTGTAACTGCATATGGCAATTGTTGTAAACATGTTAGGATCTGATATCACGAGCGATTTTTTATTATTTGCTTTGTTTGTTCATGGTGTGCGAGCAAATAACATTTAGTTGGCTATTCTGTATATTCTTCCATCCTAGATTCCATGAAATATTCTCAACATATAATATAGGGGGTTAGGTATGCACCAACGAATCTGTACTAAGTCACCTAGTTGATATTTTCCCAGAACTCCAGTTGAACTAAGTGCCAAAGTGTCTAGAACTACAAGATAACATGCATTATTACATTCTATTCTGATAAACATCTTCATTATGCAGCAACAGGACAGTATGACAGCTAAAAATCGTAAAGCTTTTGCTTCACTGGACTTTGACATGGATCTTGGAGCGCTTCCATTCTCTGACCATGATAGTGGGCAAGTGAAGCTTCGTGTTATAATTGCAGATTAGTTCTTGCCGTTAATAACTGGAAATGATATTCTATTCTAGACCTGAAGACGAAGAGGAGCCCCGTCCCATGTTGCTTCGCAGGACAACTATAGGGAGGGGTAGGAAGTTTGGTTACACATTGTTTTATGCCAAAATTGTTTATTGCATTATATTGATGATTTTGACTTCTAAATATGTTATTTCTTTATTTAGGAATTCCTGATTCTGTACATGACTGGACCAAAGAGCATGATATTGCTCCGTCAAATCAGAACGACACCAATCAAGCTAATTCTAGAAAGAACTGGCGGCTGCTTAGATGCCAGAATGGCAAGTTTTAGTCCTTTATATAGATCTGTAACATCCAGATGAGACTGTACTTGGTTCATACGGAGTTAGTACTTAGTATCTTATTTTTATCATCCGCAGGGTTGCGCATCTTTGAAGAACTTGTGGAGGTCGAATACCTTGTATGTACTTTCTCTTATGCCCATTTAATGTTGGAGAGGTGCTGAAACCCTGCTAATTGATAACGAGTGGTCGTATTTAAAAAAAGAATTATGTCGTGTGCAGGCAAGAAGCTGTAGCCGAGCAATGAGGGCTGTTGGTGTAGTGGAAGCCACATGTGAAGCCATTTTTGGGCTGATAATGAGTATGGATGTAACAAGATATGAGTAAGTGTGTATTTGTTTACTATCTGTGTGCTCATATATGTATATTTATCTAGGTTTTATTTACATTCAAATGCAGGTGGGATTGTAGCTTCCAGTATGGGAGTTTAGTTGAAGAGGTTGATGGTCACACTGCAATACTATATCATCGGCTACAGCTGAACTGGTGTTCAATGTAAGTCCCAATTTGCTGTGTTGAAAACTTGAATTCAGGAATTTTAAGTTTGGCATATAGTCAGATACTGTAGTAATATAAAATTGGCACTACTATCTGGACTCAGTAGCAAATCCAGTATTCTTGCACTGTTTGGCTGGGTACTCCTCTATCTGGCTGTAAGCAGCAATGCTGTAATAGCATCTCATAGGTCTATTTATCCGTGGTGCTTAAGTCTGCTGTGTAAAACAAAAAGATGAATGAATGACATCCAAGTAAAACCAACTACTGTAGCTCCAGAGTGCGGGAGGGGGGTGCTGGTCGGCAGGCATTAAAAAGAGGCCATCCAAGACTAGTCCTTGGCGGCATATTTTTATAGAAGAGACGAGAAACTTGGTTGATATTCACACCCTACCACTGAGCTAGCGCTCTCCTGGCAGGCAGGCATGAGATACAAAATATACCACATGACAACAACAAATGGGTGACTGATCTGCTTACTTCTATAGGAAGTTACAAAGCTGCATGGCTGTCCCATAAGGCCGTGGATTCGAAGATTTCAATATATAAATTAAAATGCATTACCTCACACTTTGCATCTTGTGCAAACAACTGAACCTGCAGGGTTCTCTGGCCTCGAGATCTTTGTTATATACGATATTGGCGGCGCAACGATGATGGGAGTTATGGTAAATTTTAGGATAATTTTGTTTCTGCTTATATCATCCGTTTAAAGCATCTTGTTTGATGCTTTGTGTTTAAACTTGCAGTTGTGCTGTTTCGATCCACTGAACATCAGAACTGTGGTCCCCAACCAGGATTTACGAGGGCTTCTATTGAAAGTAATTTGCCTTCTGTTTGTCAGAAACTTGAGATAATTAAAAAAAGTTTTGTCACTTTTGTCCTTTCCTGAACATCCTTCCTATTAGTTCAGGTGGAGGTTTCAAGATCACTCCTCTCAAATCTGTGAATGGGAGACCTCGTGCTCAAGTTCAACACCTTATGCAAATTGATCTAAAGGGATGGGGCGTGAATTACATCACATCATTCCAGTACCACTCTTTGCTGCAGATGCTGAACTGTGTTGCTGGTACAAAGTACAGACAACTTTTCTAGCTTCTTATGGCATGAATTGATGATCTGTTAACAAAAAATTGCATGTACCCGCTTAGTGTTTCTTTTCATTAATAGTTTATGGCCATGATTGCTTGACATCTCCATCTATTTCCAGGATTGCGTGAATACTTTTCCCAAACTGATGACATTCATATAGTTCCGAGGATTCCTGTGATGAGTACTATGACAAATGGGGACTCAGTTAAAAAGAATAAAAAACATCAAGAAGCTGACTTGAAGACAAAACAAGCAGATTCAGCTAACGAAAATTCGGATATGATAGATGATGAGTCAGAAGAAGATGATGATTATCAACTCCCCGAAGCTAGCTTGGAGGTTGTAAACCTAGACTAGACCCATTCCTTGGTTTGCAAGTTATCTTTGGTTCGCTACACTAACATCTCATTGCAATTAATCTGCAGGAAGACAGCACGAAATTTGACGGTGACATAAATTTCTCTGGTTCGTTTCTAACTACGTCTTGTCATCTTGCATTCTAATATCTGTAGATGTTACCTATATGATAAGCCGGCTCTAATATCACGCCTTCTCATTATATTGGGTGATCCAGATCCGATAGATTTGTCTTGCTTTTCGGGCACTATTCGTCAGGATGCAAATGAGAAAACTCGTAACTGTTGGACAGTACCTGATAGCAAGATCTTCAAAGTTCGTAGCAAGAATTTTTCACGTGACAAATCAAAGGTCTAAACCTTCAACATGCTTTCTTTTTTCTGAAGATAGCAGGTTATCAATACCTTATTATGTTGTTATTTGACTTACAGGTATCAGCAGGGAAGTACCTTATGGAGCTTGTCGCAGCTGACTGGTTTAAGGATACCAAGCGTATGGATCATGTTGCCAAGCGTAAAGGATGTGCTGCTCAGGTAAGTAACTTTTTATGATTCATTGACTGTCTATTCGTATCTCACTGGACTTGTTTTCATAATTAGCAACAGGATTGTGTCAACACATGAAACGCCATTGTCTTAACTGCAGAGCAGCATTTGGAATACTTTTCTGTGTTTTCTTAAACCTCATGCTACCATTTTCTTTCATTCATATAATCATATTAACTGTTAGAATCTTGATTAAGTTTTAGGAACCATAGAAGCTTGATATAGTTGTGCTTCGCATGCCAGTAGCTAGCTCTTTGGTCGTGTAGTTTTCGTATCACGTGGAGATTAGTAACCTGTAGTCAGAAGGTTAGGGAAAGATTGAAACTCTGAATTAATGACACAATTGTCTGATCAATATTTAATTTGGATATTATTTTAGTCTTAGATTAGATCTGCTACAGTTTGAAATTGAGATTTATCCCACTCTACCGTTAACCTAGGAATAAGAATAATGTAGAGAACCATAAATATTAGTTGCCTGCATGCATGAACTGAAAGGAGGTTCTAACTAACTAACTAACCCAGTTTACTCTTCCGTATTGATTTTGACTAAACCTGTACTACTGTAGGTTGCTGCTGAGAAGGGGATGTTCAGCTTTGTTATAAACATACAAGTAAGCTAGTATTCTTTCACTCCCCGGGATTTTTCTTACAGAAAGTAGACCATACACAGTACATAAAGTATACATCTCTTCGAAGTCTCGGTTTTGACTTTGAAAAAATGGGAATATATGCAAAATACTGTAAAACAATTTTGGGATGGGCTAACATCATAAATTGCATGATTTAAACTTCTGTCTGTTCATCTTATAATCATTGTGTGCCCTCTGAAAACAATAGTTCTATTGCCTTTTCCTCCAAGTACCTGTTTTCATTCTGTTGGTGCCTCTTTTCCGTGTTGTGGCCATGTTTTAAGTCGGCGTGCTTTTGCAGATTCCTGGGTCAACTCATCATAGTTTGGTCCTCTACTTTGTCACAAGATCCTTAAAGAAAGGATCACTGTTGCAGCGTTTTGCTGATGGTGATGATGATTTCCGAAACAGCAGATTTAAGCTTATCCCGTCTGTTCCGAAGGTGTCATTTTGTAATGCACAGTCATGTCGGGTGTATAGGTGTTAGCTTTTCTAACTCTAGCATATTGGTTTTTTCAGGGATCTTGGATAGTGCGGCAAAGTGTTGGAAGTACCGCTTGCTTATTGGGAAAGGCTGTCGATTGCAGCTATATCCGTGGTCCAGAGTACATGGAAGTAAGGCACTAATTTTACTCGCAACAGAAACAAATATCCTTTCCGTTGAAAAATATCAAATTACATTGCACGTGGCACAGTTGTTGAAGTTATAAAGGAGGCATAAACATTGCATTCTTCTGGTCATCCCTTCTTCTGCAGGTAGATGTAGACATTGGATCTTCAGCAGTAGCCAATGGTGTTATGGGCTTGGTCTTTGGTGTAATTACCAGTTTAGTAGTTGATATGGCTTTTCTCATACAGGTAAAAACGCCCCCAATCTTTGTTGTGAGCCTCCAAGATTCCACTCCGAAGGAATTTTTTTTTTTTTTGACTATTGTTACATCTGCAGGCAAACACGTATGATGAGCTCCCGGAGCAACTCCTTGGCGCTGCACGGTTCTCGCACATCGAACTCTCCGCGGCAGTTGTTCCTGTGCTTGATGACACTTCCTTGGCCGGAGAGTGAATCGTGTGTGTGCAGATTCTTTAATTCTTTTCTCCAACTCTTTCCTCCGCCGCAGCAATTTGCAGTTTGTAAGGCATCATTGGTGACTTTCATATGGCAGGAGGGATGCCTGCAAGTTCCTAGTATAATTTTAGTTCTCCTTGGTATATCACTTCCATACGGCATGGTTCGATACTAGTACATGTATGTACATAGCTAGCTTAACTGCTGTTCTTCCTATTCTTCTGTGAATTGTAGCTCATTGTTCATAGATACCCCAACTCGATTATTTATCGTGTATACAACTGTACATTACATATTAAAATTTGCGAGACTAGTTTAATTCGTTGCTTCAATTGCCCATGAGCTTTTTCTGTTGTCTGACTTTGGGAATTTTACTTTTATTCTTACAAGAATGAGGAGAGCCGAACTGTTAGTTATTTGTTTTCGTTAATGAAAGGGGTTATGCGAATGGTTCCTGCAGGATTTCGTGTGTTTCTGTGTTTTTTTTCCTGTAGGATATTTGGCATATGCAGATATTTCTCAGAGCTCATGCTGCTCTTGAACTCATTTCAGTCTGTAGTATAGGCCATGTTCCATGTTTAGAATTTCTGAAATTTCACTCTAGGTGCCAAAATCGATTTTCTGTATATAAATGGGAAAAAAAATGCAAGGGAGTATTACAGTTACTTGAAACTTTCTTAAAGCCCAGTACCATTCCCATTTCTAATTGTGCAGTTTTAGCTTACCAGTACCCAATTTTAGGTGGCAAAAATTTACAAGAAAACAAAGACAACTGACTATAATATAAAAAGCCCCAATTCAAACATCAAACCAGATTTACAAGTGCAGACGGCCACAGTTAACAGTAACGATGCAATTCCAGGTTCTCTCTAATAACTAGTAATACATGCTGCAGCATCAGCAACATAACGAAAAGAGACAGCTCGTGTTGCGTAGACTAAACATGCAGCTTTTCTATTCCATACATGGTATTTATGCTTTTGATTTGCGCGGGAAACCGACAGGGTTTGTTATTTGAATCTTCATCTGACCACACCTCCGCTCATCACCTTTGTTGGTTCTCCCTCCTCCGTGCATAGCGTGTTCTGTCATTGTACCTAGGCCTATCCGACGCTCTCTGTGGCACAGGCTCCACCCTCCTCTGCCTCTCTGGAGACCTCTGAACGATCTCTCCATTGACAAAAAGCTCAGCTGCAAAAAAATACATCGAACAACATGAATACCTACTTTTATACAGGTAATATAAAGAACCTAGGTTAATGCAAAGAACTGAAATACTACCTCCATTCCACAATATAAGCCTTTTTAGCAAACAGTTTTAGCTTTCTAAAAAGGCTTATATTATGGAACAGAGGGAGTATTAGATAAGCTAATAGACAGAAAACATAATGGCTGTGAATGCATCGTTCAACAACTACACTGTAGCAAAGTGCAAAACCAATAACCAAGATTTTCTTCAAATCAAATATAGAATTTTGGAAAATAGGAATTGCCAAGTCTAACGAAGTACATAAATAACTGTACCGTAACCCTTGAACCAGAGCTACAACAAAGTGAATAACATGAGACTGGTACAGCTAAATGCGCATCTTCAAATCAGTGAAACAGCAACATATGTGAATCACACGAAACTATTGCAATAGCTAAAACTCTATCTGCGCCCCATTACATTGAGGGACACAGGTGTTGTTATAAGGTCATCCCCACACGAAAAAAGATAGCCAACTATGCTTCACACCTTTGCAAGGTGGACTACAAGATAAGTTTCATGAACAGTGGCAAATAATTCAGGTCAAAACAGATAAAAGAGGCAGTAAATGCATATTATCAATGTCTCATCTCCCCTGATCAGAACCCTATTTTATCAAGGTGCCGAACAGTTGGAGAGACATTTTTGTTCTTAGTCCATTAGCATTCAAAGCAAGACATTGCCGACAAGGCTTCACCGCTTTGCCAAGATGGACTACAAGACAAGTTCATGCAGAGTGGTCACTCACCAATCTAAAAAAGCATCAATACCTTGAGATAAGCAGCAACCCAAAAGGAGGTAAATATTCTACCAATGTCACACCTCTAATGAACAAAACCTCATCGTGCTGAGGAGATGAACCGTCAGAGAGACATTTTTTCTTAGTCCATTAGCATTCAAAGGAGGACATTGCCATTAAGACGTCACAACTTCGCCAAGATGGACTAAAGAAACTTTCATAGAGAATGACCACTAGTTAAACTCAGAAGAGGTCACTAGTAAAACCGTTATTCAATTTTTCTTCTCCACTGGCCAGAATCCCATATTGCTGAGGTGCTGAACAGTTAGAGAGACATTGTTCTTAGTCCATTAGCATTCAAAGCAAGACATTTGCCTAGTAGGCTTCCCGGCTTTGCCAAGATGGACTGAGTACAATTATTGCAAGGAATGGCCACTGGCCAAAACTCCAAAATAGATTAATGCCTTCAAATAAAAACACCACAAGATGCAGTAAATTTGCTATTAATTTCTCATGTCCGCTGATCTGAACCACAGTTTTCTTAGGTGCCGATCTGTTCCAGAGACATCTTTTATTAGTACATGCATTACCATTTTCGAAGTAGGGTGCCATTATGGACTAGATCATTAGGGACTAGCTCTAGGTCTGAAGAAAATAGTTGCAACGAATGATATCCTAGACACTCACTTCCATTTCAGAGGTGAATTTCTCCTAAAAGAGACTTGGGCATCAAATTGGCATTTGCCACAGGGGACATTGTATAGACAGTATCTAAAATTCTAAGAATGATACTATGCTACAACTGATCATGTGGAACACCTATAAATGCCATAAATACACCAGATGAACTGATCTCCTGAAGGAAAAGTGTAGTGGTGGAGGGAGAACACCTACCTCCATAGTCCTTGTGCTCAGGGTCCACATATGAATCAGGAAGCACAAACAGAACACCAGGAATTCCTGTTACATATCGAAAGGGGCATTACATATATTTATCTTGTGAAGTAACAAGAGACAGAGGGTAATCCCTGGTACAGAGAAAGGGCACCGAACCTTCCAGCTTGTTAGATGTCTCCTCGTCGATCTCACACCCGAAACCAAAGTATCGCTCACACGATACATTGTAGATCTTCTTCCTGGCCTCCTCCTCGCTGAATCGCAGACAAGGCAAACCGACGCAGGGGTTAGCAGCGGAACTAAACTACCATGTCTCACCAAAACCATGAGTGTGTGCGTGCTGCTGCCGCAGAAACGAGGATCGGAGGCGGGGAGAGGTGCGTGTACCTTCCGAGGACCTTGGAGAGGGTCTGGATGTAGCAGTCGATCATCTGCTGCTTTGTGGCGCCCTCTCCGCCGGGCTTGTCCATGACGATTAGCCAGTGCTCGTAGTCGCACCCCGGGAACAGCGGCGCCATCTCAGTGGGCGCGCGATCGCCCCCTCCGCCGCCGGCCCGCGACGGGGAGTACCCGTCGCCGCCCGGCCGCCGCGCCATCCCGCGGAGGAAGCCGAGGCGGGAGGCGACGGCCGCGAAGGCCGCCGGGCGCAGCAGCGGCTCGTGAGACGCCGCCGCTGGGCCTCCACGCCGGAAGAGGGCAGAGATGGGGGAGGAGGACGCGCGGCGGGAGAGGAGCCTCCGGGCTCCGGCGGCTGCTGCGGCGGCGGCCATCTGTGTAAAACCCTAGCGGCGGCTACACTTGGGTTCGGGGAGAAGGGTGCGAGGGCTGTGTGTGCGTGACGGTGATGGGTTTTAGGTATACCGTACGTATACTATAAGAAATGGGTTTCTGCTAAGATGGGCTTGTTCTGGGCTTCAACAGGCCGTGTAAATAGATATCCCACGGCAGCATCTCGAATGCATGTTTTCCTTTCCATTTGGGACAGGAATTGTTTTCAGTTCAAGAAAATGTGGACAAGAATTGAATTGTTCTTTTTTTAATAAAAGGCGTTTTATTATTATTAATTAAAAGGTGTTAACACTACACCTCCTCTGCATAAGATGCACACCTCTGTAACCAGTTCAAAACGAAAATATAAAATTATGAAATACATGTAATCATCAAGAAATTAAATAACGTCTAAAAGGATGGAGGATCAATCAAAGATTACACTTTTATCCATATCGGAGAAAAATATCCCTTATCGTGTCATCCATTCGTGCAGATACCTTCGTGAAGTCCCTGGAAAAAAAAGATACATCTATGAAAAGGTCACGATTCTACACACGTTGTATAGACGAGCATAAACGAACCATATTGGTACATCGGTAGATAACCTACATAAAAGAAAAAATTAACATTAAAAATCTTATCATTTCTATGTAGCCAGGGCGACCTAACGGCAGTTCTGCCAACCTAATAAGAATTCTATATTTTCTATTAACACCATGTAACCAGTTAGCAAAAATATTAGCAACACTACATGGTAGATACAAGTTAATAGCTACTTATATGACTGAACATATAGAAAACAGGCAAATTTGCACTAAAAAATGATGTTTAATTGTCTCATCATGGTGACAAAATATATATTTCATACTTTATATGCCAATTTTGCTTTTAAAATGTGGTCTTTGGTGAGGATGACACCTCGACGACGATATGAAGCAAAGATTTGTATTTTCCGTGGTATCTTTGTCTTCCAATTCTGGTTTTGTTATCAATTGGCATGTGTGGCTACACCATTGCTCTATAGCGCTCGAATCCACTGAGAATTTTTCAATCTTGCGGAGGTTTCATCGAACTCATCAATCCCTTGTGATAATCACACTATTGCCAAACGAGGTCGAAATTTATACGGCATCAGCGATCTTCCACACCAACCTTGTGAACCTAATACTATATTATACCAATAAGCTAACAATTGTGAATTCGTGATAAGTATGCATTCAATCATTAGGATCAGTATTATTGACAAACATAAGAATCGATCGTGATTGGCAATCACGACTAGCAGAACACACACAGCACGCGGAGTCTAATTAACATTATTGTTGACAGCCATAACAATTCGTGGTAAGCTAGCTAGCACAACACAAATCACGCGGAGTCTAATTAACATTATTATTGACAGCCATAGCAATTCGTGGTAACCACGCATTATTTTATGAGAATTATTGGCCAGCATGTAGCAGGAAATGCAGTGCAGGTACCCATCCATGGTAGATATGTTCCTACAAAACCGATCGATGTCACTCGGCAGAACGGAGCCAATGTCGTCGACCATTCCCCTCTTCTTGTTGTTGGCATCCATCTTACCCATTGCCTACGCTTGGCCGTTGCCGATCAATGGAAACTCCAATGAGACCATACCAATGCGCCGACAAGTGTTAACTGGGAGCTGCGCCACCGGCAACCCGGTGGACGACTGCTGGCGGTGTGGCCCCGGCCCCAGCTGGTCTGACAACCGGCAGCGCCTTGCCGACTGCGCAATCGGGTTCGGCCGCAACGCCATGGGCGGCAGGATATACGTCGTGACGGACCCCGGCGACGAACCGATGAGGCCATCTCCGGGCACGCTCCGCTATGGCCTCGTCCAGGACGAGCCCCTCTGGATCGTCTTTGACCGCGACATGACGATCCGGCCCAAGGGGCAGCTCGTGGTGAGCTCGCACAAGACCGTGGACGGCCGCGGCGCCCATGTCGTGGTCGGCGAGGGCGGCGCGTGCTTCGCGGTCAACGACGTGAGCAACGTCATCATCCACGGCATCACCATACGCAACTGCAGACCTAAACCCAAGGGAGCGGCGACACACCACAACCTGTCGTCACACTCAAAGTCGAAGTCGAACGGTGATGGCGTGAGCATCAACCACTCCAGGGACGTGTGGATCGACCGCTGCACGTACGCTGGAGGCGTGCGCCGATGGCCTTGTCGACGTGACCGTCGCCTCCACCGGCGTCACCGTCTCCAACAGCCTCTTCACCAACCATAACAAGGCTATGCTCCTTGGGCACAGTGATGCCTTCTCGCATGACAGGATCATGCGGGTCACCGTCGCGTTCAATCGTTTCGGGCCTGGTCTCGTGCAGAGAATGCCAAGGTCTTCTTCTTCTTCTTCTTCTTCTTCTTCTTCTTCTTCTTCTTCTTCTTCTTCTTCGATGTGCTAGCTAATGGTTAACTAACTCTGATGACTGTTTCGGGCAGGTGCCGGTTTGGAGTGTTCCACGTCGTCAACAATGACTACGTGAACTGGGAGATGTACGCCATCGGTGGCAGTGCATCGCCAACCATCCTAAGTTACGGCAACAGGTTTCATGCTGGCAGGGAAAAAGAGGTGCGATTTCATTCATTCATTCGTGATGAGCATGAAACTATCTATCCATAGCTTGAAGCCGACACCATGAAACTCCTATATATATGCAGGTGACGAGACGCAACGGCGATGCGCCGGCGAGCGAGTGGCGGAGCTGGGCGTGGATATCCAACGGCGATCTCATGCTCAACGGCGCGCTGTTCACCCCGTCGGGCAGACCGGGACCTGGGCTAATTAAAGCCCCTAGTTTTGCCAAGCCTGCCTCTTTGGTGGCAACAATGACTGCCTCCGCCGGGGCGCTCTCATGCAACAAGGGCTTTCTGTGCTGACGAAGAGTAGCAACGCATCGTGGATATATTTTTTTTCTCTTTATACGTTTGTACAATCAGAATTTCTAGCTTCTCCTCACTCCCCACATGTACAGTTTATATTTTCTCATATATATTGAGAGGATATTGTCTTTGTCTTAACCATGCGACGAAATATCAACTGTTTCTGTTTCTCCTAGCTGTTTCTCTCTCCGTGGGAAGTTTCTTTTTTTATATATAATTTGGGAAGCTAATAATTTAGAGATGTATTTTCCACCTGGGTGAAATAACTAATTAAATAAATTACTCCATCTGTTCGAAAAAAGATGTCGCAAATTTGTCCAGATTTGCATATATCTATCTGCTAAAATGTGTCTGCATACGCATAAACTTAGACAAATCTATGATGCAACCTCCAATACCGTACACATACAAACATCATGCTTCTTTATGTAAAACACACATACAATACTAATTCATTGGTTTATCTGTCGTGTACATCCCGCACCCCTATCATTGCTTTAATATAATCAGTTGTTTCCCGCAAAAAAAAAATACAACACTAATGCATAGTTTTGTTTGTCGTGTACATCCCGCACCCCTATCATCTACATACACTTGACGATGCCAAACACCTTGTGTCATAATAGGCAAACGAGGTATTGCCATGATAATCTCGTGACGTATAATAATCAAACCATTCGCATTAGATATCATAATATGCTTTCGAATCATGACAAGATATAAATAATCCAACACAGCGGTAAATACATAATATGTATCATATCATACCACATTACCCACCCTAGCACGAATTACATCTATAACACGATAATCATGTAGGACAGCTCATACGGATTACTACAGTGATAATACATGGAGAGATTTGGTCCATGGGGTGGACTACTCCCCTCTCACGATGGAGAGAAAAGTGGAGGTGTCAGTGACGGAGGGGAGGCAGCCGGAGGTGATTATGGCAGCGGCTCTATAACATTCCAACTTTATGTGCAATAAAATAAGAGCATGTTTGAAGCATTGCATGCATGCATATCACTTGCACAACATTTGTTTGGAATTTAGGAAGAAGGAAAACCCTAAAATCCACTATTTTCCCTCTCTAAAATGGTTTTTATTTGAAAAATCTAAAATATTTGGGCCTTGGTTTAGAAACATGGCTCAGTGTTGTCTCTGGAAAATTATTCAAAACAAAATAGAAGTTTGAAATTCAAATAGAAAAGGAGAGAAAAAGGAAAAAATGTTTTTTGAAAAGAAATAGAAACCCTAGCTCCCCAGGTCCTCTCTCTCTCTCTCTCTCTCTCTCTCTCTCTCTCTCCTACCTACAGCCTAGCCACGACCCACCCTGACCCACGTGCAACTCACAGCTAGCCCATGCCGCTTCGGCCTTCAAATGCGTTGTCTTCCTCCTTGGTGACGAATGTGAGAAGCAGCTCGCTGTCGAGCAGCCGGACTGCCATGCCCAACGCGCCTAGCATCGCGCCTTCACTGGTCACCGCCACCCGCACCGCCACCACCACATGAGGGGGGAGAAGGCACCCCCTTGCAATGGAGAGGGAGGAGGGGTGTCGGCGGCGCCCGAACTAGGGTTTCGCCCTGCCGCTAGCAGGAGCGGATAGGAATGATGATTCATCATCGATAGAAATTTCGCCATGATGGGTATTTTTGCATCTCGGGTGAATCTAGATTATCTTGACTGCCATTCATAGTCCTTGGTGCCGCTGTCGAGGAACCCTCGATACAACAACGCTACTCTTTTTGGCTAGATGCTTTAGCTGGCAGGCATAATTTAGGCCTGCATCTATCATATACTAAAAGCAATATAAGGGATTGTTAGGTTGATCCACATCATCTAAATTATTTTAGCAGTTAGATTTAAAATCTACTGCTTTGATTTAGTGAAAGATTATCTTTTACATACGTACGTGGTTCATATGTGTTTTGATACGTGTCTTTAGTTTGAGGCCTAGAATCCGGTAATTAACTGGACGCAAAAAGCAAAGGGAACACGTCCATAGGAATAGCCGGGTTCGTTCCAAAATAGTGGGGGTTAAATGATCCACTTTATACTTAGGGGTGGGTGGGGTGGGGGGGTGTTAGCGACCAAAACACAATAGATAAGGGGGCTTTATGGACTTCTTTCATAGGAAAAATACAAACATCTATTTAGCTACGCCCTCCGATCCAAATTAATTGACTCAAGTTTGTCTAGATTCGAATTTATCTAGCACTAAAGCATGTATAGATACATCCAAATCTAGACAAAATCCGAGTCAATTAATTTGAATTGAAGGGAGTACTTTTTTTAATTTAAGTTTCTAGCCCATATGGTTAGATCTTGGCACATTAAACTTTTTAAAGCACAATTTTACTAGATCAATGTACATAGCCTAAAAATTATCGGCTCGGCCTACCGTACATTACAATTAGCATTAGACCGGAAACAAGAGATATACTAGAAATTTTTATGAAACATCAAAACACCGGGTCACCAATCCAATAGATTCTAATTTTTATCATAATTATATATACCCATCATAAGTAATATGCCATCACTAAGACTACGAACATGTAGAAATTCTCGCTGAAATAAAAGCATCCAGTTGTTAATATTATATCCTCTTTTATTTGTTACACAACTATTATTTGTGAAAAACTCAGCACTAAAAGGATAAAAAACAACAAAATCTCTGATTTTTCATGAGATGGGTATTAACTAAAATATCTTGGAACTCTACTAAGAAAATTATATTGATAGATTAACATAATGTATCTAAATATATTATAACTAAGCGATAGTCGATAAATATAATATCCTAAACTCGCTTGCTACCTGGATGATATGTCTATCTATTTCTTGACCTTGATGATAGGTTTTCTGATGGCAAAATTGATGATTTCTCAGTCTTTGATGTATCCTTTCGAATAATAGACAATCCAGAAACTTGTAAATTTAGTAAAAAAATCATTGAATTGGATTCACACATCTAGAGATCTACATGAGATAACAAAAATTTAAGTGCCTTTTGTTACCAATTCCATTGACTACAAATGCCCAAATAGAAAAGATCTAAATAATTACCCTGAGGAGAGGAGACTACTTTCGTAAAAGTCCTACAATCAAAAAGTGACTATATAGTATAGTCTTATTTGCCTTTTCATTAAATAAATACACAACATTTTATACTTATGAGAGTAAATATATACATCCTACATTACCAAGGATTGGACAAGGTATCTTTATGGATAAATGTTTTAGTTTGGTGAACTAATAGATATACTTCATCTTTGTTCTCGACGTCACCAATCCATACACTAATATTTATTTTAAGAGGACCTAACATGTGTATATTTAATTTATTAGATATTGCTCTAGCGGATTTGTTTTTTATGGTTAGACATCGTGAGAATATGTTTATGCCTTTGTATGATGTAGTGAAATCAACATAAGAGCGTAGATCATTCAACCACTCAATAAAATTGAACACTAATTAAGAGGCTCAAACTTTGTTATCAAGTATTTGAGTTACATTGAACCACAAATACAAGAAGAGTGTAAATAAACAATAAACTGAAGATCCAGATAATATGTAGATATTTTAATATATAGATAAAAATACAATACAAAATATATGTTATTATAATAAACTTGAAGTCATACTTTTATAACTTTGACTACCAACATGTAGACATGTTAAATGGATATGAGAAAAATAAAAAAAATATTAAAGCGGTGTCGATTTTGTATTGATATTTTTCACGATTATATTCATATACAAGAAATGTAAACTTTTCACCACAAAGAGTTTTCATATACAAAGAAATGTAAAAATTTCACCACGATTATATTCATATGCCTCAGGTATGGTGAGTCAGGCTTGGTAGGTAGGCATGCAGTGAGGCATGGCGCTAAATGACGAGAGCTTGGGGGCGCGAAAGAAAGAGGAGGCGAGCGCATCAAGGATATGGTTTGTCGTGGATAGAGGAACACTATTAGGAAAAAGCTCATCAGTGGCGCACCATTTTCAACTTTTGTGGCGTATATGAGATACGTCATTGTTATCACGCCACTAAAGTGTAGTTCTATGGCGCGTCACAAAATGCGCCACCGAAGTCCTCAAAGTTCAGTAGCGCATATTGCCTATATGCGCCACAAAACTATTTTTTTTTATTTCAAAAAAAAGGCGGGCCAGATCCCGCCCAAAATTTCGAATCACAAACTTCTGTGGCGCATATTGCGAAATGCGCCACTGATTGTTTTTTCGAATTTCAAAAAAAAGCCTAGATCTGGCCGGAGTGGGAGGTGGGTGGTGGGTGGAGGAGGAGGGTGGTGGCCGGAGTGGGAGTGGGAGGTGGGTGGTGGGTGGAGGAGGAGGAGGGTCGCCGGAGTAGGAGGTCGCGGGTGTAGGAGGAGTAGGAGGAGGAGGAGGGTGGTTGCTAGAGTGGGAGTGGGAGGTGGGTGGCGGGTGGAGGAGGAGGAGGGTCACCAGAGTAGGAGGAGGAGGAGTAGGAGGCGGTGGAGGAGGTGTTTGATACGTCGGAAACGTATCTATAATTTTTTATGTTCCATGCTTGTTTAGTATCCACTTTGCTATGTTTTGTCTACACTTGAGGAATTTTTATACACTTTCTGGAACTAACCTATTGACAAGATGCCACAGTGCCAGTTGACTGTTTTCTGCTGTTTTTGGTTTCAGAAAGCTAAAAAATGAATATTCTCGGAATTGGACGGGACAAAAGCCAAAGTTCATACTTTTCCCTGAACGATACGGAAAATCGAAGACGAGACAGAGGAGGACACCAGGGTGTCCACACCTTAGGTGGGCGCGGGCCCACCCTGGTCATGCCCACAGGGGTGTGGGCTCCCCTGGCCCTCCACCGACCTTTCCTTCTTCGCCTATAAGAAGCCCCCGACTCAGAAACCCTAAATCATCTGGGAGAAAACCACGAAAACCTTCGTAACGCCGCCGCCACCGAACGGGAGATTCGGGGGACAGGAAATCTCTGTTCCGGCACCCTGCCGGGACGGGGAAGTGCCCTTGGAGCCATCTCCATCAATATCCACCACCATCTCCATCACCGTTGCTGATTCCCATGATGAGGAGGGAGTAGTTCTTCTTCGAGGCTAAGGGCTCTACCGGTAGCTATGTGTTCATCTCTCTCTATGCATGATCTTGTTGTGGTCATGATCTTTGTAATCAAGTAGATCTACCTTGCTACTCAAGTGCTTCAATAGATCTCTGCTCTCTGTTGGAATTATGCCCTAGAGGCAATAATAAAGATGTTATTATTATAATTCTTGTTCATGATAAAGTTTATATTCCATGCTAGAATTGTATTAAGCGAAAACTTTAATACCTGTGTGGTTTGTAAACAACACCGTGTCCCTAGTACGCCTCTATGGACTAGCTCATTGATTAATGATGGTTAAGGTTTCCTAACCATGGACATGAGTTGTCGATTAATAATGAGATCATATCATTGGGAGAATGATATGATGGACAGACCCAAACTAAGCGAAGCAATTAGATCGTGTCATCGTGTTCATCTTTGCGAAGCTTTTCTTATGTCAAATATTGTATTCCTTAGACCATGAGATAATACAACTCCCTGGTATCGGAAGAAAGCTTTGAGGTCATCAAACGTCATCCTATGAGAGGGTGATCATAAAGGTGTCCTCAGGTGATCGGAAAGTATCTGTTGGGTTGTATGTATCGAGATGGGATTGTCCTCCCAAGTCGGAGAGATATACTTCAGCCCACTCGGTAATCGATATCAACACCGCTTGCAAGCATGTGGTTAAGGAGTTAATCACAAAGTGATATCGGATTACGAACGAGTAAAGTACTTGCGTGAACGAGATTGAACTAGGTATGACGGTACCAACGATCAAATCTCGCAAGTAAAATATCGCGTGACGAAGGGAATATATATGGGATTGATTGAATCCGCATCGTGGTTCATCCGATATGATCATCGATGAATGTGTGGGAGTCAATATGGGTTTCCACCCGTTGTTGATTATTGATAGAAGATCATGTACGCATATTCTCGAACCCAGGTCACACACTTAACGTGTCTCGACGCTAGGATAGATTGGATAATTGGTTTATGAGTTTTGTTCGAGTCTCGGATGGGATCCGGGACATCATGAGAGGTTCCGGAGTGGTCCGGAGAATAAGATTCATATAAGGCGTGCAGTTTTGGAGTTCGAATTGTTAAGGTTGGTATTGTCTGGGAAGCTTCTAGAACCTTCCGGAAGGGGACCAACATGGCCCCACCTTTCGGGAGGGGGAATGGGCCTATGAGGGAGTGCCCTGGCCGCTTTGGGCCAGGGGAACAAGGCCCCATAGGGCCCAACCGGCCAGCAAGGGTAAAACCGGCCAGCAAGGGTAAAACCCTAATTCCTTGCCCCCACTCTTCCTCCTTGGCCGCCGGCCTTGGCTTGGGGGAGGGGCTAGGGCTGCCGCCCACCCCTCTATATAAAGAGGGCTGGGGGCACACACCCCCACACACACACCTTCCCCTCAAGCCGCCGCCTCGCCTCCTCTCTCTCTCCTCCCGATGCGTGTAGGCGAAGCCTGCAGTGAAACTCCACCAATTGCACCGCGTCGTCGTTGTAGATCCAACCCATCTCCACCATACTTGCTAGACCAAGGAAGGAGGAGACGCCGAGGTGCTGCACGTGTGCATCTCACGAGGCACCGCCACTTGTGGTGCTAGATCGGATCGGATCGCGAGGAGGAGAAGCGAGTACGACTACATCACCCACGCTCCGATTTAACGTTCACTGGCGAATCTTCAAGGGTATGAAGATCTAATCCAATCTCTCTCTCGTTGTTTGCATCTCCTAGATTAGATCTTCTCTTCCCTCTGTTCGCATCCGTAGAATTTTTTTGATTTACTATGCCGCGAAACCCTTCAGTGGTATCAGAGCTAGATCTATGCGTAGATGTGTTTCACGAGTAGAACGCAACATGGTTGTTGCGGGCGTTGATGTTTTCTGTTGCAAGCCTCTTGTTTATGTTCTTCTTATGACGGGATAGTGAGATTGAAGCGTCCAGCCAACCTTACGCGACGTCGTCATGAGACCGCCCGCACTTGACGTGTGGCTTGTTCCACACATGCGGCTGGTGGATGCCAGTTTCTCTCACTATAGTTGTCATGGGATTTACACCGGAGTTTGGCAACCATAATATCACCGATGTGGCTTTCCGTAGGTAAGAATCGTTCTTAGCATCTACTCTCATAAGCCACGTAAAACATGCAACAACAAAGTAGAGGCGTCTAACTTGTTTTTGCAGGGAGTGTTTTCTGTGATATGGTATGGCCCAAGATGTGATGTGTATAATGTATGCGATGATCATGTTTTGTAATGTTTCACGACTTGCATGTCGATGAGTACACAACCGGCAGGAGCCATATGGTTGTCTTTATAATTGTGTATGACCTTTGTGTCAACTTCTTATACGCCATGTAATAGTTTCACTTTATCGCTAAGTAGTTAGCAATAGTTGTAGTTGTTATTCGTGGTGGAGGCAATCATGGTGGAGTGATGGAGATCATGCCGGAACGCACAAGATGGAGATCATTGCGCGAAGATTGGCTATACCATGTCACATAAAGTTATATGGATGTGATGTTTATCCTTTTATGTATCTTATTATGTTTAGATCGCGACGGTAGCATTATAAGATGATTCCTCACTTAAAGATCAAGATAAAAACTGTGTTCTCCCCATTTATGCACCGTTGTGAAAGTTCGTCGTGTCCAAGCATCACGTGATGATCGGGTGCTATAGACTCTACGCTCACATACAACGGGTGCAAGCCAGTTTTTGCACACGCGGAAATACTTGGGTTTGACTTGACGAGCCTAGCATGTACAGACATGGCCTCGGAACACATGAACCGAAAGGTTAAGCATGAGTCATATGAATGATATGATCGACACTTCGTTGTCCACCATTGAAGCCACATCTCTTCTCGTGATGATCGGATTAGGTGTGGTGAATTTGGATCATGTTCACTAAACAACTTGAGGGATGTTGAATTTAGTGGGAGTTCATCTAGTAATTTGATTAAGTTGAACTATTTATCATGAACATAGTCTAAATTGTACTTGCAAATACTGTATATCAAATGTCTAAGTCCAACTTCAACTTCAACGTTTTTGCTGAGAAGGAAAAGCTTAGAAACAATGGGTCTAACTTCACCAAATGGTTCTGCAATCTGAGAATCATTCTCTCTGGCGGTCAAAAGGACTATGTCCTTGAGAATACGTTAGGTGACGCCCCTGCTTATACCGCGCCGGCTGATGGGAAAGCTGTCTATCAGTCGCGCAAAGATGATTATGGTGTGATTAAGAGCACCATGTTGTTTGCTATGGAATCGGACCTTCAAAATTGTTTTGAAGACTATCCCGGGCCCTTTGAGATTCTCGAGGAGCTGAAAACCATGTTTCAGACTCAAGCCCGTTCTGAGAGATATGAGATCTCTGAGAAGTTCTTTAACTGCAAGATGGAGGAAGGGAGTTCCGTTAGTGAGCACGCCATTAAGATGTCGGGCTGCACTCAACGCCTTGAGCAACCGGATGCAAGATTCCAGGAGCTCAAGATTGACAGGGTTCGCAATCACTCCTCCCGGCTACAAAATTTTGTAGTGACTCACAATCGATTGGTTCCATCGATACGATCACCGAGCTCTTCGCAAAGTCAAGGCTGCGGAGGTGGACATCAAAAGGATAATCATGTGTTGATGGTCAACAAGCCCCACCTTCAAGAAAGGAAAGGGCAAAGAAGCCCTTCAAGAAAGGCGGCAAGCGTTGCTCGCCGAGAAGAAGCTCGGTCCTAAGCCGAATCGAGTGCTTCTATTGCAAGGACAAGGGTCCTCGAAGCGCAATCGTCCAAGTACTTAGCGGACAAGAAGGCTGGCACCATCAAAGGTATATTTGATATACATGTTATTGATGTTTTCCTTACTAGCCCTCGTTGTAGTGCACGGTATTTGATCTTGGTTCGTTGCTAATATTTGTAACTCAAACAGAGCTACTGGAATAGACGGCGCTTGTAGGATGAGGTGACGATGCGCGTTGGCAACGGATCAAGAGTTGATGTGATGGCCGTCGGCATGCTCTCCTTAGTTTTACCTTCGGGATTAGTTTTAAACCTCAATAAATGTTATTATGTGTCTGCGTTGAGCATGAACATTATTTCTGGATCTTGTTTATTGCAAGACGGTTATTCATTTAAATCGGAGAATAATGGTTTTTCTATTTATATGAGTAACATATTTTATGGTCATGCACCAATTGTGAATGGTTTATTTCTTCTAAATCTCGAAAAGGATGAAACACAAATCCATAACATTGAGGCTAAGAGATGCAAAGTAGATAGTGATAATACTACTTATTTGTGGCACTGTCGTCTAGGTCATATTGGTGTAAAACGCATGAAGAAACTCCATTCTGATGGACTTTTGGAGTCTCTTGATTTTGAATCATTTGACACATGCGAACCATGCCTCATGGGCAAGATGATCAAAACCCCGTTCTCCGGTATGATGGAGCGAGCAACGGACTTGTTGGAAATCATACATACCGATGTATGCAGACCGATGAGTATTTCGACGCGCGGTGGATATCGCTATTTTCTCACTTTTACCGATGACTTAAGTAGATATGGGTATATCTATTTAATGAAACATAAATCTGAAACATTTGAAAAGTTCAAGGAATTTCAGAATGAAGTGGAGAACCATCGTAACAGAAAGATTAAGTTTCTACGATCCGATCGTGGAGGTGAATATTTGAGTTATGATTTTCTCACGCATCTTAAAGCAAGCGGAATCGTTTCGCAACTCACGCCACCCGGAACACCACAGCGCAATGGTGTGTCTGAACGCCGGAATCGAACCCTATTAGATATGGTACGATCAATGATGTCTCTTACTGATTTGCCATTATCATTTTGGGGTTATGCATTTGAAACCGCTGCATTCACGTTAAATAGGGTTCCATCTAAATCCGTTGAGACGACACCGTATGAACTATGGTTTGCTGCTAAACCTAAGTTGTCGTTTCTTAAAGTTTGGGGATGCGAAGATTACGTCAAGAAGTTGATGTCGTACAAGCTCGAACCCAAAGCGGAAAAATGTGTCTTCATAGGATACCCTAAGGAAACTATTGGGTATACCTTCTATCACAGAACCGAAGGCAAAGTGTTTGTCGCAAAGAACGGTTCCTTTCTTGAGAAGGAGTTTCCCTCGAAAGAAGTGAATGGGAGGAAAGTAGAGCTAGACGAGGTTATTGAACCTTCTCTTGAATTGGAGAGTAGCGCAGCACCTGAAATTGTTCCAAAGGTCACCGCACCAACAATAGAGGAAGCTAATGACAAGGATCATGAAGCTTCGGACAATGCTGCAACTGAACGTCGCAGGTCGACAAGGTCGCGTGCCCCTCCTGAGTGGTACGGCAACCCTGTCTTAACTGTCTTGTTAGTAGAAGACAGTGAACCTACGAACTATGAGGAAGCGATGATGAGCCCAGACTCTGAGAAATGGCTAGAAGCCATGAAATCCGAATTGGGATCCATGAGCGAAAACCAAGTATGGACTTTGGTGGACCCTCCTAGCGACCGAAAGGCCGTTGAGTGCAAATGGATTTTCAAGAAGAAAACGGACGCGGATGGTAATGTTACCGTCTATAAAGCACGGCTTGTCACGAAAGGTTTTCTACAAGTTCAAGGTGTTGACTACTATGAGACTTTCTCTCCCGTAGCGATGTTTAAGTCCATTCGGATTTTATTAGCAATTGCTGCGTTTCATGATTATGAAATATGGCGATGGATGTCAAGATGCGTTCCTCAATGGCAACATTGATGAAGAGTTGTATATGATGCAACCCAAGGTTTTGTCGATCCTAAGGATGCGATAAAGTATGCAAACTTCATTGCTCCATTTATAGATCAAGCAAGCATCTCGAGTTGGAACCTTCGTTTTGATCAAGTGATCAAGAGCTTTGGATTTGTTACAAATTGCTACAAGCTTGCATCTACAAGAAAGTGAGTGGGAGCTCGGTGACATTTACGGTACTATATGTGGATGACATATTGATTATTGGAAATGACATTAACATGCTTAACGATGTGAAGAGTTATTTGAACAAGTGTTTTCAATGAAAGACCTAGGTGAAGCTGCTTATATTGGGCATCAAAATCTATAGAGATAGACAAAGACGCCTGATAGCTTTAAGCGGAGTACATACCTAGACAAAGTTCAAAAGGTTCGTAATGGATAAGGCAAAGAAAGGTTCAAAGGCCTATGTTGTCGTAAGATATTGAGCAAGGCTCGGTGTCCACTACGTAAATCATAGGAAGCTATGAGCAAAGTGCCTTATGCCTCGCCATAGGTTCTATCATGTATGCCATATTGTGTACTAGACCGGATGTGTCCAATGCTCTTAGTTTGACGAAAGATATCAAAGTGATCCAGAGTGGAACATCGGACAGCCGTGAAGAACATCCTAAAGTACCTAAATAGGACTAAAGAAATGTTCTTAGTCTATGGGGTGATGAACACTCGTCGTAAAAGGTTACGTCGACGCTAGTTTCGATAATCGACAAGGATGATTCTAAATCTCGCACGTGATACATGTATATTTTGAATGGAGGAGCTGTGAGCTAGAGAAGCGCAAGCAAAGCGTGATCGGGATCTACAATAGAAGCGGAATACATGGCTGCCGAGAAGCCAAGTGAAGGAGTTTGGATCAAACTTCATCATCGAGCTTGGCGTGGTTCCAAGTGCATTGGACCCATCGGAGATATTGTGTGACAACATTGGCGCCATATCACTCGCTAAGGAACCAAGATATCATCCAAAGACCAATCATATCAACTGCAAGTTTCATATAATCCGAGATTATATAGCAGATGGAGATCGAAGATTAGCAAAGTACATACAGATCCGAATGTCGCAGATCCATTGGTGAACCTCTTCCACATGTAAAACATGATCGGACCTCGATGCCATGGGTGTGAGATTGTTGCCAAATGTAAACTAGATTATTGACTCTAGTGCAAGTGGGAGACTGTTGGAATTATGACCTAGAGGCAATAATAAAGATGTTATTATTATAATTCTTGTTCATGATAAAGTTTATATTCCATGCTAGAATTGTATTAAGCGGAAACTTTAATACTTGTGTGGTTTGTAAACAACACTGTGTCCCTAGTACGCCTCTATGGACTAGCTCATTGATTAATGATGGTTAAGGTTTCCTAACCATTGACATGAGTTGTCGATTAATAATGAGATCATATCATTGGAAGAATGATATGATGGACAAACCCAAACTAAGCGAAGCAATTAGATCGTGTCATCGTGTTCATCTTTGCGAAGCTTTTCTTATGTCAAATATTGTATTCGTTAGACCATGAGATAATACAACTCCCTGGTATCGGAAGAAAGCTTTGAGGTCATCAAACGTCATCCTATGAGAGGGTGATCATAAAGGTGTCTCTCAGGTGATCGGAAAGTATCTGTTGGGTTGTATGTATCGAGATGGGATTTGTCCCTCCCAAGTCGGAGAGATATACTTCGGGCCCACTCGGTAATCGAGCATGTGGTTAAGGAGTTAATCACAAAGTGATATCGGATTACGGAACGAGTAAAGTACTTGCTGTGAACGAGATTGAACTAGGTATGACGATGCAAGCGATCAAATCTCGGGCAAGTAAAATATCGCGAGACGAAGGGAATATATATATGGGATTGACTGAATCCTGGCATCGTGGTTCATCCGATATGATCATCGATGAATGTGTGGGAGTCAATATGGGTTTCCAGACCCCGCTGTTGATTATTGATAGAAGATCATGTCTGCATATTCTCGAATCCGCAGGGTCACACACTTAATGTGTCTCGACGCTAGGATAGATTGTATAATTGGTTTATGAGTTTTGTTCGGAGTCTTGGATGGGATCCAGGACATCACGAGAGGTTCCGGAGTGGTCCGGAGAATAAGATTCATATAAGGCAGTGCAGTTTTTGGAGTTCGGAATTGTTCCGGGTTAATCGGTATTGTACCGGAAGCTTCTAGAACCTTCCGGAAGGGGACCAACGTGGCCCCACCTTCCGGGAGTGGGCATGGTCCTATGAGGGAGTGCCCTGGCCGCTTTGGGCCAGGGTCACAAGGCCCCATAGGGCCCAACCGGCCAGCAAGGGTAAAACCCTAATTGGACCTTCTAGAAAGGGGGGGGCTTCCTTGCCCCCCACTCTTCCTCCTTGGCCACCGGCCTTGGCTTGGGGAGGGCTAGCTGCCGCCACCCTCTATATAAAGAGGGCTGGGCGCACCACACACACACACACCTTCCCTCAAGCCGCCGTCACGCCTCCTCTCTCTCCCTCCCGATTGCGTGTGCGAAGCCTGCAGAAACTCTCCACCAATTGCACCGCGCCGTCGCGTTGTAGATCCAACCCATCTCTCCACCATACTTGCTGGACCAAGGAAGGAGGAGACGTCGAGGTGCTGCACGTGTGCATCTCACGGAGGCACCGCCACTTGTGGTGCTAGATCGGATCGGATCGCGAGGAGGAGAAGCGAGTACGACTACATCACCCACGTTTCGACGAATGTTCCGTTGTGCGAATCTTCAAGGGTATGAAGATCTAATCCAATCTCTCTCGTTGTTTGCATGTCCTAGATTAGATCTTGGCTTCCCTCTGTTCGCAACCGTAGAATTTTTTTGATTTACTATGCCGCGAAACCCTTCACTCTCCCCATGTGTGTGAAAGTGACAGCGTGCACGCCATGGTGGCACTTAGGCTAGAGTCTACATAAATACTCATCATGCTTTAATATATCTATGTTTTTCCCCACGTGTATGAAAGTGACAGCTTGCACACCGTGTGTGGCACTAAGCTAGGTTACATATATATATTTATCATGAGTTATATTTGGAGTTGGATGTCTCTATGAAATTGTGGTGTTTGTTGGAACCATCTAGCGCTCAAAGTGCCAGTGTGGGGTTATCTAGATGGGGAAGGCGGACTTTGAGGAGTGCTGTTATAGCCCTACCATGGATTAGAGTGTCCAACAGGAGAGTAGTTCAGGGTAGTATCATGAAGAGAATATATTTTTTGAGAGTGTTCACTAGTGAAAGTATGATCCCTAGGCTTTGTTTCTAAGCATTGAAACATCGTTTGCAACTAGATCTATTGCATGTTTGCTTGCTTCCATATTTATCCAGTTGTTTTAGTCTCTTCCACGTCAACAACATGTCAGAAGCTCTTTTCTGGCACCATTACCACTTGTATTTTACAATATCTTCGCTGAACTAGTGCACCTATACACCTGGCGAGGGTATTGGGTGTGTTGGGGATACAAGACACGTATTGTATCTTGATTGCAGGGTTGCTTGAGAGGGATACCGTTGACCACTTCCTCCCTGAGTTCGATAAACCTTGGGTAATCCACTTAAGAGAAACTTGTCATTCTACAAAACTCTGCACTTGGAGGCCCAATAACTGTCTACAAGAATAGAAGTGCGTAGACATCAAGCTATTTTCTGACGCCGTTGCCGGGAAGGTTTTAGTCCTTTTACCTTACATCACCGTCAAGCTATTTTCTGGCGCCGTTGCCGGGGAGGTAAGGTAAAAGGTACTCATATCCGTGCACACTATTGTTTCTATCAATTTCAGCTTCCCTTTCCCACTTAGCATGAAGTTGAGCGAACAACATAACATTTTCATCAATAGTAACTTGTATGGCATGAGCAGTAGCAAAGGTATTTTCCATAGTTTCAGGTTTAGCAGCCATTTTATTAACCAAGGAAGAATGAGCTTCAGACAAAGAGTTTCCATAGGAATTGCCATTAAAAGCTTTTCCTCTATAGTCTTATTGAAAGTGGTTTGTTTACTAATAAAGTCCTTGAGCATGACTTCAAGTTCATAGGGGGCACTTTTAGCATTATTGTAAGAGTTTCCATAGGAATTGCCATTATTAGGAGGATAAGGCCTATAATTGTTGTTGCTACCAAAATTGTTCTTATATGCATTGTTGTTGAAATTGTTATTTCTAATGAAGTTCACATCAACTTGCTCTTCTTGAGAAACCAAAGAGGCTAAGGGAACACTATTAGGATCTAAAGGAGCTTTCCCATTAACAAGCATAGCCATAATAACATCAATCTTTTCACTCAAAGAGGAAGTTTCCTTAACAGAATTTACCTTCTTACCATGTGGAGCTCTCTCAACATGCCATTCAGAGTAGTTAACCATCATATTATCAAGGAGCCTTGTTGCATCACCCAAAGTGAGGCCCATAAAGGTACCTCCAGCAGCTGAATCCAACAGATTTCTTGAGGAGAAGTTCAAACCTGCATAAAAAGTCTCGATAATCATCCAAGCAGTGAGTCCATGAGTAGGGAAATTTTTAACCAAAGATTTCATTCTTTCCCAAGCTGGAGCAACATGTTAACTATCAAGCTGTCTAAATTTCATAATATCACTTCTCGTAGATATAATCTTAGCAGGAGGATAGTACTTTCCAATAAAAGCATCTTTGCACTTAGTCCAAGAATCAATACTATTTTTAGGCAAAGAAAGCAACCATTATTTAGCTTTTCCCCTCAAGGAGAAAGGAAAAATCTTGAGCTTAATAATATCTCCATCTACATCCTTATAATTTTGCATCTCACAAAGTTCAACAAAGCTATTAAGATGGGCAGCAGGATCATCAGAACCAGCACCAGAAAATTGCTCTCTTATCACAAGATTCAACAAAGCAGGCTTAATTTCATAAAAGGTGGCATCAGGAGTAGGTGGAGCAATAGGAGTGCTTAGGAAATCATTGTTGTTGGCGCTAGTGAAGTCACACAACTTGGTGTTCTCAGCAGAGTTCATTTTGGCAAAGGTAGGCAAGCCAAAAACAGCAGCAACAGCTAGAGCAGGAACTAATTTTTTTGTATTTTTGAATAAAGCAAGCAAACCAAACTAGACTAATTTTTTGGGGTTTTTTGAAAAGAGGCAAACAAAACCAAGCAAAAGAAACAAAGCAAACTAAATACAAAGTAAAGAGAAAGGAAGTGAAGGACCCCCCTAGTGAAGACGTCCTTAGCCTCCCCGGCAACGACGCCAGAAAACTTGTTGATGGCTCCTTGGTGGCGCCAGAGAACTTGGTGCTTGATATGGAGTCTTGTTGGGAACCCCAAGAGCAAGGTGTGAAGCAGCACAGCAACAAATTTTCCTTGAGTAGAGACCGAGGTTATCGAACCAGAAGGAGGAAGGAAACGTCACACAGGTGTTGCAAGCAACACGAAGACCTGCACAACACAAACTCAAGACTTTGCCCCAACGAATCAGTGAGGTTTTCAAGCTCACCGGTTTGCTGTAACAAAGGATTAAACATATGGTGTGAAAGGTAAAGGTTTGCAACAAGTAAACAAGTAACAGTGGAAGATGTATCAATGGTAAAGATTGGACCGGGGTCCATAGTTTACTAGAGGTGCTCTCCTTAGATAAACAACATGGCATGAAGGGTAAACAAATTACAGCAGGGCAATTGACAGGAACTGAGCAAGACATAACAATGTAATTACTAGTTAGAAAGATTCTATGAGATTCGATTGGGCAATACAACAAGATACATAGACCGCCCTCCAACTGCATCTATGATTAGAAGTCCACCTTCAGGTTATCATCTGAACCCCCTCCAGTATTAAGTTGCAAGCAACAGACAACTGCTTTAAGCAAAGTGTGTAAGGTAAAAGTCCACATGTTCCATGAACAAGAGACCGTTGTTTTCTCCCTAGTGGCAACAGCACATCTACAACCGAAGATATTTCTGTCGCTTCCCTTGGAAACTAGAGGCATGAACCCACTATCGAGCATAAATACCCCCTCTTGGAGTCACTAGCAACTACTTGGCCAAGATAGCTACTAACAACGGAGAGCATGCAAGATCACAAACAACACAGACATGATAGAATCATAAAGACAAAACCATTAATCAAACCAACATAATTATCTCAATATCCATCGGATCCCCGCAAACACAACATGCATGATTACAAATAGATTAGATCTTGATCATGAACGGAACTCATAAGATCTATACATGAAAGCACAAAGGAGGAGATACAACCATCTAGCTACTACATGGACCCATAGTCTAAGGTGGAACTACTCACGCATCATACCTGAGAGAAGCCCTCGGGATGATCTCCTCGGCAGGTGCCGGAAGAACTTCAGATCCCCGATTAGGGATGATGGTGGCGGCGGGCATTTGGACGGTTTCGGAGATTTGATCGGTGCTTAGGGTTTCAGCATCGGGGCTTCTTATAGGCGAAGGGGAGGCCGAGGAGGCGACTGTAGAAAACCCTAGCCAGGTGCGGGGCTGGGCCTACCCGCGCCTGGGGTGGGTCTGGCCCCTCCGGCTCCCTTCTGGACTTCTTGTTCCCCACGAAAAGTAATTGACGTTGATGTTTGTCCCGTCCAATTCCGAGAATATTTCTTTACTAACTTTTCTGAAACCAAAAACAGCAAAAAACAGGCATCTGACACTGTTGCAACTTGTTAGTAGGTTAGTACCAGAAAACATGTAAAAAGCACCTCAGAGTGTAGACAAGTAAAGCAAATTAGATACTAAACAAGCATGGAGCATCAAAAATTATAGATACGTTTCCAACATATCACCTACCATGGATTAGAGTGTCTAACCGGAGAGTAGTTCAGGGTAGTATCATGAAGAGAATATATTTATTGAGAGTGTTCACTAGTGAAAGTATGATTCCTAGGCCTTTTTTCTAAGCATTGAAACACCGTTTGTAACTAGATATGTTGCATGTTTGCTTGCTTCCATCTTTATTTCAGTTTGCCTTTAGTCTCTCCCACGTCAACAACAAGTCAGAAGCTCTTTTCTGGCACCATTACCACTTGTATTTCACTATCTCTTCGCCGAACTAGTGCACCTATACACATTACAAGTGTATTGGGGACACAAGAGACTTCTTGTATCTTGATTCCAGGGTTGCTTGAGAGGGATACCTTTGACCACTTCCTTCCAGAGTTCGATAAACCTTGGGTAATCCACTTAAGGGAAACTTGCTGCTGTTCTACAAACATCTGCACTTGGAGGCCCAACAACTATCTACAATAATAGAAGTGTGTAGACATCAGTGTCGTCGGAGGTGGTGGAGGCCATGGCCGGAGTAGTAGGAGGAGTTGTCTGGAGAGTGAAGACGGAGTAGGAGAAGAAGGGGAGGAAGATAAGAAGAGGAGGAGAGAAGAAGTGGAGGAAGAGAAGAAGAGGAGACAAGAAGTGGAGGAGATGAGGAGAGAAGAAGTATAAAAGAGAGGGAGAGGGTGCCACGGGAATTCAGAATTCCAATTTCAGGACTTCTGTGGCGCATATAGGAGAAATGCACCAGAGAAGTTTTCCCCCTTTTTTTATTTTTTTGCAGGAAAAAACGATCTTTTGACCATAACTTTTTAATTTTTTCGAATTTTAAAAATATAAAAAATCGCTAAACGACCGGAGGTGGTTTCGAGAGGATGCGAAATTTTGAATGGAGGAGCTAGTTTCGACACCGACAAGGATGATTCTAAATCTCAGACAGGATACGTGTATATTTTGAATGGAGGAGCTGTGAGCTGGAGAAGCTGCAAGCAAAGCGTGATCGCGGGATCTACAATAGAAGCGGAATACATGGCTGCTGCAGAAGCGTCAAGTGAAGGAGTTTGGATCAGGAACTTCATCACTGAGCTTGGCGTGGTTCCAAGTGCATTGGACCCACTAGAGATATTGTGTGACAACACTGGCGCCATAGCACTCGCTAATGAACCAAGATATCATCCAAAGACCAATCATATCAACCGCAAGTTTCATATAATCCGAGATTATATAGCAGATGGAGATCTGAAGATTAGCAAAGTACATACATATCTGAATGTCGCAGATCCATTGACTAAACCTCTTCCACATGTAAAACATGATCAGCACCTCAGTGCCATGGGTGTGAGATTGTTGCCAAATGTAAACTAGATTATTGACTCTAGTGCAAGTAGGAGACTGTTGGAATTATGACCTAGAGGCAATAATAAAGATGTTATTATTATAATTCTTGTTCATGATAAAGTTTATATTCCATGCTAGAATTGTATTAAGCGGAAACTTTAATACTTGTGTGGTTTGTAAACAACACTGTGTCCCTAGTACGCCTCTATGGACTAGCTCATTGATTAATGATGGTTAAGGTTTCCTAACCATGAACATGAGTTGTCGATTAATAATGAGATCATATCATTGGGAGAATGATATGATGGACAAACCCAAACTAAGCGAAGCAATTAGATCGTGTCATCGTGTTCATCTTTGCGAAGCTTTTCTTATGTCAAATATTGTATTCGTTAGACCATGAGATAATACAACTCCCTGGTATCGGAAGAAAGCTTTGAGGTCATCAAACGTCATCCTATGAGAGGGTGATCATAAAGGTGTCTCTCAGGTGATCGGAAAGTATCTGTTGGGTTGTATGTATCGAGATGGGATTTGTCCCTCCCAAGTCGGAGAGATATACTTCGGGCCCACTCGGTAATCGAGCATGTGGTTAAGGAGTTAATCACAAAGTGATATCGGATTACGGAACGAGTAAAGTACTTGCTGTGAACGAGATTGAACTAGGTATGACGGTACCGACGATCAAATCTCGGGCAAGTAAAATATCGCGAGACGAAGGGAATATATATATGGGATTGACTGAATCCTGGCATCGTGGTTCATCCGATATGATCATCGATGAATGTGTGGGAGTCAATATGGGTTTCGCACCCATTGATTATTGATAGAAGATCATGTCTGCATATTCTCGAATCCGCAGGGTCACACACTTAATGTGTCTCGACGCTAGGATAGATTGTATAATTGGTTTATGAGTTTTGTTCGGAGTCTTGGATGGGATCCAGGACATCACAAGAGGTTCCGGAGTGGTCCAGAGAATAAGATTCATATAAGGCAGTGCAGTTTTTGGAGTTCGGAATTGTTCCGGGTTAATCGGTATTGTACCGGAAGCTTCTAGAACCTTCCGGAAGGGGACCAACGTGGCCCCACCTTCCGGGAGTGGGCATGGTCCTATGAGGGAGTGCCCTGGCCGCTTTGGGCCAGGGTCACAAGGCCCCATAGGGCCCAACCGGCCAGCAAGGGTAAAACCCTAATTGGACCTTCTAGAAAGGGGGGGGCTTCCTTGCCCCCCACTCTTCCTCCTTGGCCACCAGCCTTGGCTTGGGGGAGGGGCTAGGGCTGCCGCCCACCCCTCTATATAAAGAGGGCTGGGGGCGCACCCCCCCACACACACACACACCTTCCCCTCAAGCCAGTCGCCCTGCTGCCCTCCTCTCTCTCCCTCCCGATCGCAGGCGAAGCCCTGCAGTAAACTCTCCACCAATTGCACTGGCGCATTGTAGATCCAACCCATCTCTCCACCATACTTGCTGGACCAAGGAAGGAGGAGACGTCGAGGTGCTGCACGTGTGCATCTCACGGAGGCACCGCCACTTGTGGTGCTAGATCGGATCGGATCGCGAGGAGGAGAAGCGAGTACGACTACATCACCCACGTTCCGACGAATGTTCCGTTGTGCGAATCTTCAAGGGTATGAAGATCTAATCCAATCTCTCTCGTTGTTTTCATGTCCTAGATTAGATCTTGGCTTCCCTCTGTTCGCATCTGTAGAATTTTTTTGATTTACTATGCCGCGAAACCCTTCACTCTCCCCATGTGTGTGAAAGTGACAGCGTGCACGCCATGGTGGCACTTAGGCTAGAGTCTACATAAATACTCATCGTGCTTTAATATATCTATGTTTTTCCCCACGTGTATGAAAGTGACAGCTTGCACACCGTGTGTGGCACTAAGCTAGGTTACATATATATATTTATCATGAGTTATATTTGGAGTTGGATGTCTCTATGAAATTGTGGTGTTTGTTGGAACCATCTAGCGCTCAAAGTGCCAGTGTGGGGTTATCTAGATGGGGAAGGCGGACTTTGTGGAGTGTTGTTATAGCCCTACCATGGATTAGAGTGTCCAACCGGAGAGTAGTTCAGGGTAGTATCATGAAGAGAATATATTTATTGAGAGTGTTCACTAGTGAAAGTATGATACCTAGGCTTTGTTTCTAAGCATTGAAACACCGTTTGCAACTAGATCTATTGCATGTTTGCTTGCTTCCATATTTATCCAGTTTGCCTTTAGTCTCTTCCACGTCAACAACATGTCAGAAGCTCTTTTCTGGCACCATTACCACTTGTATTTTACAATATCTTCGCTGAACTAGTGCACCTATACACCTGGCGAGGGTATTGGGTGTGTTGGGGATACAAGACACGTATTGTATCTTGATTGCAGGGTTGCTTGAGAGGGATACCGTTGACCACTTCCTCCCTGAGTTCGATAAACCTTGGGTAATCCACTTAAGAGAAACTTGCTGCTGTTCTACAAAACTCTGCACTTGGAGGCCCAATAACTGTCTACAAGAATAGAAGTGCGTAGACATCAAGCTATTTTCTGACGCCGTTGCCGGGAAGGTTTTAGTCCTTTTACCTTACATCACCGTCAAGCTATTTTCCGCGCTGGAGGTAAGGTAAAAGGTACTCATATCCGTGCACACTATTGTTTCTATCAATTTCAGCTTCCCTTTCCCACTTAGCATGAAGTTGAGCGAACAACATAACATTTTCATCAATAGTAACTTGTATGGCATGAGCAAAGGTATTTTCCATAGTTTCGTGTTTAGCGACCATTTTATTAACCAAGGAAGAATGAGCTTGACAAAGAGTTTCCATAGGAATTGCCATTAAAAGCTTTTCCTCTATAGTCTTATTGAAAGTGGTTTGTTTACTAATAAAGTCCTTGAGCATGACTTCAAGTTCATAGGGGGCACTTTTAGCATTATTGTAAGAGTTTCCATAGGAATTGCCATTATTAGGAGGATAAGGCCTATAATTGTTGTTGCTACCAAAATTGTTCTTATATGCATTGTTGTTGAAATTGTTATTTCTAATGAAGTTCACATCAACTTGCTCTTCTTGAGCAACCAAAGAGGCTAAGGGAACACTATTAGGATCTAAAGGAGCTTTCCCATTAACAAGCATAGCCATAATAACATCAATCTTTTCACTCAAAGAGGAAGTTTCCTTAACAGAATTTACCTTCTTACCATGTGGAGCTCTCTCAACATGCCATTCAGAGTAGTTAACCATCATATTATCAAGGAGCCTTGTTGCATCACCCAAAGTGAGGCCCATAAAGGTACCTCCAGCAGCTGAATCCAACAGATTTCTTGAGGAGAAGTTCAAACCTGCATAAAAAGTCTCGATAATCATCCAAGCAAAGGAGTCCATGAGTAGGGAAATTTTAACCAAAGTTTTCATTCTTTCCCAAGTCGGAGCAACATGTTAACTATCAAGCTGTCTAAATTTCATAATATCACTTCTCGTAGATATAATCTTAGCAGGAGGATAGTACTTTCCAATAAAAGCATCTTTGCACTTAGTCCAAGAATCAATACTATTTTTAGGCAAAGAAAGCAACCATTATTTAGCTTTTCCCCTCAAGGAGAAAGGAAAAAGCTTGAGCTTAATAATATCTCCATCTACATCCTTATACTTTTGCATCTCACAAAGTTCAACAAAGCTATTAAGATGGGCGAGGATCATCGTAACCAGACTTAAAATTGCTCTCTTATCACAAGATTCAACAAAGCAGGCTTAATTTCATAAAAGGTGGCATCAGGAGTAGGTGGAGCAATAGGAGTGCTTAGGAAATCATTGTTGTTGGCGCTAGTGAAGTCACACAACTTGGTGTTCTCAGCAGAGTTCATTTTGGCAAAGGTAGGCAAGCCAAAAACAGCAGCAACAGCTAGAGCAGGAATTAATTTTTTTGTATTTTTGAATAAATCAAGCAAACCAAACTAGACTAATTTTTTTGGGTTTTTTGAAAAGAGGCAAACAAAACCAAGCAAAAGAAACAAAGCAAACTAAATACAAAGTAAAGAGAAAGGAAGTGAAGGACCCCCCTAGTGAAGACGTCCTTAGCCTCCCCGGCAACGACGCTAGAAAACTTGTTGATGACTCCTTGGTGGCGCCAGAGAACTTGGTGCTTGATATGGAGTCTTATTGGGAACCCCAAGAGCAAGGTGTGAAGCAGCACAACAACAAATTTTCCTTGAGTAGAGACCGAGGTTATCGAACCAGAAGGAGGAAGGAAACGTCACACAGGTGTTGCAAGCAACACGAAGACCTGCACAACACAAACTCAAGACTTTGCCCCAACGAATCAGTGAGGTTTTCAAGCTCACCGGTTTGCTGTAACAAAGGATTAAACATATGGTGTGAAAGGTAAAGGTTTGCAGCAAGTAAACAAGTAACAGTGGAAGATGTATCAATGGTAAAGATTGGACCGGGGTCCATAGTTTACTAGAGGTGCTCTCCTTAGATAAACAACATGGCATGAAGGGTAAACAAATTACAGCAGCGCAATTGACAGGAACTGAGCAAGGCATAACAATGTAATTACTAGTCAGAAAGATTCTATGAGATTCGATTGGGCAATACAACAAGATACATAGACCGCCCTCCAACTGCATCTATGATTAGAAGTCCACCTTCAGGTTATCATCTGAACCCCCTCCAGTATTAAGTTGCAAGCAGGACAACCGCTTTAAGCAAAGTGTGTAAGGTAAAAGTCCACATGTTCCATGAACAAGAGACCGTTGTTTTCTCCCTAGTGGCAACAAAGACATCTACAATCAAGATATTTCGTCAGCTTCCTTGGAAACTAGAGGCATGAACCCACTATCGAGCATAAATACCCCCTCTTGGAGTCACTAGCAACTACTTGGCCAAGATAGCTACTAACAACGGAGAGCATGCAAGATCACAAACAACACAGACATGATAGAATCATAAAGACAAAACCATTAATCAAACCAACATAATTATCTCAATATCCATCGGATCCCCGCAAACACAACATACATGATTACAAATAGATTAGATCTTGATCATGAACGGAACTCATAAGATCTATACATGAAAGCACAAAGGAGGAGATACAACCATCTAGCTACTACATGGACCCATAGTCTAAGGTGGAACTACTCACGCATCATACCTGAGAGAAGCCCTCCGGGATGATCTCCCCTCCGGCAGGGTGCCGGGAAGAACTTCAGATCCCCCCGATTAGGGATGATGGTGGCGGCGGCTACAGACGGTTTCGTGGAGATTTGATCGGGTGCTTAGGGTTTCTGCATCGGGGGCTTCTTATAGGCGAAGGGGGAGGCCGAGGAGGCGACCAGGGTAGCCAAACCCTAGCCAGGTGCGGGGCTGGGCCTACCCGCGCCTGGGGTGGGTCTGGCCCCTCCGGCTCCCTTCTGGACTTCTTGTTCCCCACGAAAAGTAATTGACGTTGATGTTTGTCCCATCCAATTCCGAGAATATTTCTTTACTAACTTTTCTGAAACCAAAAACAGCAAAAAACAGGCATCTGACACTGTTGCAACTTGTTAGTAGGTTAGTACCAGAAAACATGTAAAAAGCACCTCAGAGTGTAGACAAGTAAAGCAAATTAGATACTAAACAAGCATGGAGCATCAAAAATTATAGATACGTTTCCAACATATCACCTACCATGGATTAGAGTGTCTAACCGGAGAGTAGTTCAGGGTAGTATCATGAAGAGAATATATTTATTGAGAGTGTTCACTAGTGAAAGTATGATTCCTAGGCCTTTTTTCTAAGCATTGAAACACCGTTTGTAACTAGATATGTTGCATGTTTGCTTGCTTCCATCTTTATTTCAGTTTGCCTTTAGTCTCTCCCACATCAACAACAAGTCAGAAGCTCTTTTCTGGCACCATTACCACTTGTATTTCACTATCTCTTCGCCGAACTAGTGCACCTATACACATTACAAGTGTATTGGGGACACAAGAGACTTCTTGTATCTTGATTCCAGGGTTGCTTGAGAGGGATACCTTTGACCACTTCCTTCCAGAGTTCGATAAACCTTGGGTAATCCACTTAAGGGAAACTTGCTGCTGTTCTACAAACATCTGCACTTGGAGGCCCAACAACTATCTACAATAATAGAAGTGCGTAGACATCAGTGTCGTCGGAGGTGGTGGAGGCCATGGCCGGAGTAGTAGGAGGAGTTGTCTGGAGAGTGAAGACGGAGTAGGAGAAGAAGGGGAGGAAGATAAGAAGAGGAGGAGAGAAGAAGTGGAGGAAGAGAAGAAGAGGAGACAAGAAGTGGAGGAGATGAGGAGAGAAGAAGTATAAAAGAGAGGGAGAGGGTGCCGCGGGAATTCAGAATTCCAATTTCAGGACTTCTGCGGCGCATATAGGAGAAATGCACCAGAGAAGTTTTCCCCCTTTTTTTATTTTTTTGCAGGAAAAAACGATCTTTTGACCATAACTTTTTACTTTTTTCGAATTTTAAAAATATAAAAAATCGCTAAACGACCGGAGGTGGTTTCGAGAGGATGCGAAATTTCGTTCTCGTCATTTTGGTATATTAAACTTTTTTCCGACATCGTACGCAAAAGTTATGGTTGTTTTATCGTGCCATGACCTTTTTTTTGCAAAATACATCGAAATTCATGTTTTTAATTTTTCCTACAACTATACCCTAAAATATAACTACATCTCAAAGGAATTATTTTTTTGAATTTTTTATCATTTTATTTTAATTTTTACAAAAGTTAAAAGACGATCAAGGCATCTGTTTTTCCTACTCGACTTATGTGGCGCATATAGTAATCACTTCTATGGTTCACATGGTCATATGCGCACTAAATATTGGTCAGAGTGTGGTAAAGAAGATTCCGTGATAGGGCCCACCCGGGCTTTTTGTAGCGCATATGGTAATATGCACCACAGAAGTTTCAGGCTATATGCGCCATAGAAAGCCCGGGTGCCCAACCCCGGTGGCGGGTCCCGCCAAACTTTTGTGACGCATGTTCCTGCGCATGCGCCACAGAACAATGAAAGGTTATATGGCGCATTTGCTGTAATGCGTCACTATTGTTTTTCTGTGGCGCATGACAACACATATACGTCATAGAAGTTTTGTCTATCTATAGATGCTTTCCTACTAGTGGAAGAGAAAGGTATTTATATGCCGGATTAGACAGCCTGGCCGCGGGCTCTTATTAACGCCACCACAAAGGGCGAAGATACTAGACGGTTGCGCCTGCACCGGCGGCCATGAGCCACTGCCAGGCGCCACTGTGGTGACGAAACGACTCTCTATGTCTGCCACGCGCCACTATGGCGATGTGACAACTCTCGGCGCCGGCCATTAGGCTGTCACAGGGAGATTGGTCGCGACATAAATAAGCCTGAACAACCACCATATCAATGATAGACCTGGCCCGCTAAAAAATAACTGAATGACTAAACAAATAAGCAACTGTAGCGACGCATAGTCATTTAACTAGTTTCAATTATTTTTCATTTAAATTATGGCAAACCTTTTTTTAGGTAAATTAAGGCCAACCTTTTGAAAGACATTTTACAGGATTCCACTACCGTACCGTTTAAAAATAGGAGATATGTCATATCAATACATCAGAGGAGTCTAGCGCCAATCGGGAAGAAATTTGGATTTGGAGGGCGGATGACCGAAGGATTTCGATCATCCATCGCATAAACTGAGCAGTTCCTCGAGGTAGTCCGCTCCCAGGTCCTCCAGTTCCAGCACGTACGACGACGACGACGACGACGACGACCGTGCAATATGGTGGTGCATCATGGCCGCCGCCTCCGTGGTCCTCCTCCCAGCTGGCGCTTGCTGCTTGCATGCCGTACTCATGGTAGTTAATGGCGCCGCCGTAATGAAGAAGCTGATGCTGCTGGTGCGCAAAAGTTGTAGTTGTAATGATCATATGGCGAGTAGTCGGACGGACTGGGCATTGTAGTTGTAGGAATGAGGAGGGTTGGTGTGGCTAAAACCATGGCCATATTGCTCTTCTTGTAGTTGGGGTGCGTGTGTAGGAGAGGTCGTAATCGTAGTGAGCTTCCATGGGATACACAGATCGATCTAGCTAATCAGCTAGTACACTGTTTTTTTTTTTGTCTACTAGTCCTATATATGATTCCCCTAGCTTGTCGAGGAGAGAAGGGTAGGCAACACCGTACCGGCGAAACGGTGGGCGCTTATATCTCTATCTCTACTATATAATTTGTCTAGAGGTGGTTTTCGTCACCCGGTTTTTTTGTCCGTCGTCCGTCGCGCGTCACCTGCTTTGTTCCGTGATCGGTCTATGTCCCAAATAATACAGGGACTGACACCGCAAAGTCAACGTACCTGTTTATTTAGGTCGTTCGCCGCTCCTCGACTGGAACCGTACGTCATCGTCTCGATCTCACGTCACAGACCGCCGGCGCCGCCTTGTCGGTTCGCCTCCGCCCGGCTCGACTCCATCCATCGCCCTAGGAGGCCGAGGTCACCGGCCTCGCCAAGTCGGGCTCTTCCTCAGCCGTTTCTCTGCGCCGCAGCGCAAAGAGAGAATGGGAGGTGGCGGGGAGGAAGACGATTGGATGGTTCGGTGCCGGCCGGCCGGTGACCATGACGGGAGAAGCTCGAGCACGGGCACGCACAAAAATTTTGGGGAGAAGAAAGGAGTGGAGAGAAGATGGGAATTGGATCTAAGATTTTGGATTTGTCTATGATAGAGACCAGACAGCGATTGGTCTGTTTGTTTTAGGGGATGCAGATGGCTCGAAATCAGCATCTGGTCACAGTAGCAGCCAAGAGGGTCAACGAGAAGTAGTACAGGGTGAAGTCAGGAGGAATAGCAGCAAAGAGCGACGGCCCTCAGTGGGAGACGGAGCAGCAGAAGGAGACGACCATGTACCTCCATGGCCTGTCCGGTCTATGTGGAGTGGAAGGACTTCAAGCGCACATGCTACGGGGAGATGGCACCTCCAGTAGATCTTCCATTCTGTGTTCACCAAGTCCTCACGGTGGGGAACTTAATTACCCTTTTATAGCTCCATTAGTCCTTGATAATATGCAGTTATGCACCTCATTCGCATTGTTACTACGGTATCTAATTTGGTGCACTTGCATCTTAGTTGAGTTGTTTAAATTGGATAGTCATGTAGATTTGCTAAGAAATTTCCCTGGAATGCCGATATATAATTTAATAGACTATAACTTAGTTCTTATTTACTCTATATTGCAATCCACATGGACGCTTTCCAGGTTGAGATCTTAATAATAGTTGGTATTTTTAATGCTCCGTAGCAACGCACGGGCACTCTGCTAGTACAAGTAGTATCGATGGGATAAAAGACTTTGAAAAATACAAAATAACCCACCAAATCTAGATGGGAGTATCGATGTTCCTGTAAAAAAAAGAGTGCACAACTCGCCACACAAGCAACACGTCTGGCCCACGGCCCATGGACCGCCAACGAGATGAGGCCCCGTCACTAGAGCAGCTGCCGTCGCGCGGTCGTCCTGTTCGCTGCGCCGCCACCCCGATGTCGAGCGGCGCTGAGTGCCGCGCCTTGACCGGCCGCACGCCTACTAGCACAGATCCATCAACCCCCCGTCGCGCCTTGTCCCGCCGTGCTTCCGGCGTCACGCCCCCCACGAGAACTACCTGCTCCATCAGAGGCAGACCCCTCTGCCGCCGCGGGAGGCCACGGCGGCGGGACGGCCCTTTCCCGTCTTATCCTCGTACAAGGATGTAAATCAGGTACTGCTTGGAACTCAAGGTATTACCCAGCATATTAAATGGATAGTGATTTGATAAACTGTCCGGATTGCTTGCAGTGACTTGTACTCGAAGGATTCACCTCACCAATTAGTTGGTTTTTTTCTCTTAATCTCCTGTTTTTCCTGCATGCTTTCTTTCGACATTGTTACAGTACCAAATCTCAGAGAATGCATAAACAATCCGGATTTTTTTCTCAGAGAATGCATTGGAACACGAATTATGTAGTCTAAATGCAAGAAGTCAGTTTATTCCCTAATAAGTTTAATATGTGATGTGGAAAATTGTTGGAAAATGACTGACAAATTTCCTAGTAACGCCAAGGCCAACTGTACCCCGTAGATGCTGTTTGGCATATTCTAGCTAAACAGATCCAGTAGAAAACAGTTCAGTCATTACTTGCTTATGCAGTCCTAAACTAATTAGAATGCATGATTTTTTTTCTTGCCCAACTAACAAATGTTTTCCAGCCTGAGGTGATCACTGATCACTGGAGTGCAAATATGATATTAATGTCAACTTTATTCACCAATCAGGACCATGTCAATTGGCAGGCAGTCCACATCATGTAATCCATGGTTCCAATGATAGAAGGTTTCACCTTCTCCGGTTCGAAAAAATAAACTAATTCCTGAAGCATGCAAAGTAACAAACCAATAAATTGAAGCATACATTTGAGAATACTTAGTGCTTCAGTGGGCTATCTCCATGTGAAAACCACCAAAATACTACCACTAGCTAGTTTGTAATATTAAAGGATTATTTACTTTGAACAAGTCTCTCGGTGCTAGTGGCTTGTTTAATAGGTGATAGCTCAACAGAAATTGCGTGAAAGCTATCTGCTTGTGAGCTCTCATAAGCGCAACCACAGTTGGTCGTCCTTCTTCCCTCTGCTATACCCCCTGCTGTTGTTTGGAAAAACTTCCATGGCAATTAGTATGTGGCAACTTTCTGCAGTAACCTTGGGCATGACCACGTTAAGCTGGTTTCTCTCTCCCCTGATTGCTTTCTTCCTGCCCAAATTCCTCTTTATCCCAAGCTTTAATGCTCCTCAAAAACTCCGCGAGTTGGAGTTTGATATCATCCCAAAATTGAAGAGTGATCTGGCAAAAGTAGATGAACTGAGGATACTAGGAGGAGCAAAAAAGGGAGATAGAGTTCGCCTGAAGTCACTGAACAAGCAGGCGGGCAGGCTAAGGCATGCTGTATATGAAGCAGAAGATATCATCGACCTTGTCGATTATCACCAGATCGAGGGGAAGGTCGTCCGTGATGGTGAGTCACACGACAACAGTTGGTTGCAACGACAGTGGTGGGTGCAGCACTTACATGGTGCTATGGGCCATCATGATGGTGATTTCCTACACATGTCAGGTGCGCAACTACCCATGCGTAGTGCACCCTCGGTTTCCTGGGTGCAAAGGTCCTATCACTGGTTCAGGTCCTTCGGCCTCAAGAAATGCTCTTTCGGAAAAAATGGTTTAAAGAAACGTTGGAGATTCTTGGCAAGGATCCCTGGAAAGGGAATTGAGTTGGCCAATTATTACCGAAACTGGTTTGGTGAGGTGGTTGGCATCACAAATTATCAGGTACCTTCTGGCCCTTCAGCCAGATTTATCACTTTTCATTTGTAGGAAGAAGTAACAACAACACTGCATTTTCATTAGTAATTAACTGCAATTTATTTGTTAGCTTTCGCGTTAACCTAAAGCATACAAAATATGGGAGAGCCTAGGGGTCAATCAACTGTTTTTTTATTCAGTTGACTATCAGATCTACATGGTTCCAAACATATTGATTGCTGCTCATACGTACATTTTATTTTTTGTTGATAAGTCTAGGCTCTAGTGTTACGATTGTGAGAAGGCTTACGTATCGATGTGCCATCATCCTTTGTGTGTTGCAAAAACATCCAAATAATATAGAAAAAAATAACATCATGGAATATCATATTTCCTCCATTCCGAATAAGTTCTTTGATTTTCCTAAGGGCCTGTTCGGTTTGCAATGGATTGAAGTGGATTGAGAGGGATTAAATCCCATCTAAGTCAAAATCCAAGCAAATCCCATTCATTCCACTCCAATCCACCCGTGGGGTGGATTTTTACCGAACAGGCCCTAAGTCAAACTAGAAGTTTGGCCGTGTTTATAGAGAAATATATCATCTAAAAATCAAATTTAGTTTCATTGGATTCATCATAAAAATAATTTTTCAAACTACATATATTTTGGAGTTGTAGATATTAGCATAAACTTAGAGAAGTTTGAGTTAGGACAAACCTAGAATTTCAATTATTTTCGAACTGAGGAAGTACCATCTAAAACAGAACAGACTTGGACAAACATATATGGTGTCCGTGGCTTGGCTATGCCTTGGTCGTCACCTAGTTGTTACGTGTTTGTCTCTGTCCATTGTGAGATTAGTGGCTGGATAATATTTTCGCACAACTATGAAGATCTATTGGTTGTAGTCAAGTAATAATAATAATTAATAAACCAATGGGTTGATGATGTTTATACAATTATGGTGATCTACTAGCTATGGTCTAAGGGTCTACCTGATCAATGGTCCGGCTGAATACTTGGATACAACTATCTAATTTATTGATGTCTATCCATGGTAACAATACATCAAATCAATGACGGTGATGCCGATGTACAATTATGAATGTCAATTTAGTATTGTTTGTTAAGCATGGTTTTTTCCCTGGCAGTGCCATGGGTATTTGCCCACTTTAGGCGTTTAGGTGCCTGCTTAGGCATCAGAGTGGGGGTATAACCTTACTGCCTTAAAAACCATGCTGTTAAGAATAGGAGATGAATGAATCAATGTTGGATGGTGCCTAAGTAGGACAAGAAGATATTATTGGTTGTGATCTTTTACTGCAGTGGATGTTATTAATGATCATATGTTTTTATTTTGGATTTTCCTATATAGCTATCTTTTAGGCGACCTACCATCCAAAGTTCAATTCTAGGTAGTCATATATAGTATCATGTGCAAAGTACCAACAAGCTCTCAGTCAAAGATTAAGAATCCAGTAACATAGAGTAATCATGGGAATGTTAACTTATATTAGTCTTTATTGACATGCTTCTGTATTTCACTTACCCGTAACAAGAGTAATAAATTGCATGTTGATGTGAGTATGCAGATTGCCCTTCAGGTTTCTTGAGTGTACATTTAATGTATTTTATATTAGTAGAATATGTAACTTACATTACATAATCATTTGAGATTTTGATTTTTACAGGACATTGCCGTTCCGTTAGATTCTGGTATTGCATTGAAGAAAAAGATGGAGGAACTTGAAAACCTCCTCAGTGAAGTGGAAAAATCGCACGCCTTCAATCTGCCAAGCAACAGTGCTCAAAATGATATTGCGAGCAAGACAAGGAGCATTACAATAAGCTCACCTGCACCTACTGAAATGAAGGTATTTGGCCGAGATACTGAGCGTGATAATGTGATAAAGAAGCTTAATGAGGAACTAGAGGACGAATTACCAAGCTCCATTAGCAGTAAATGTTATTATGTGATTGGCATATGCGGCATTGCAGGGTCTGGAAAGACTACCCTGGCACGACATGTCCATGACCACATAAAGCAGGATGGATACTTCGAGTCTACCATGTTCATTCATGTGTCTGAGACTTTCACTGTAAAGGCTATATTTCATGATATGCTGAAGGAGATCACGAATGATCCACACTACAATATTGAGGATTGTGGAAAACTGCAAGAGGAGTTGGAGGTAAAATTGAGAGGCAAACGTTTCTTCTTGGTGCTGGATGATCTTTGGGTACAGAATGACAATAATGAGAAACTGCATAAGCTACTATCTCCTCTTGACGCTGGGAAGAAAGGAAGCAAAATCCTTGTGACGTCTCGAACAAATGATGCAGCTAGATGTATATGTGCTGATGAACCTATGGCAATACCTGATTTGGAAGAGGAGCAATATTTGTCAATGTTCATGCACTATGCATTGGATGGTTCAGGTGTCGATCCTTGGTTATTTGAACCAATTGGGAGAAAGATTGCAGCAAAACTACTAAGATCACCTATTGCTGCAGTAACAGTGGCAGGACAGCTTCGGAAAAGACCCTACCTCAATGTTTGGGAAACAACTGCAACACTTTACTTGTTGAATGAAACCAGGGGGGCTCTTTGGTGGAGCTACCGGCAGCTTGATGCTGACACTAGACGATGCTTTGAATACTGCACTATTTTTCCTAGAAGATTCAAATTGGAAAGAAAAGAGTTAGTTCGCCTATGGTTAGCACAAGGGTTTGTAAAGACCATAGATGCAACAGAGGACATGGAAGATGTAGCTGAGGGCTATATTCAAGATTTGGTCTCATGCTCATTTCTGCACAAGGAAAAAACTGGTGCTTATACTTATGACACTTATTACTTTACAATTCATGATCTGCTGCATGATTTAGCAGACGCAGTCACTGGAAGTGATTGCTTCAGAATCGAGAAAAATGGCCCTAGATGGACTGGAGATGTTCCTCTAGATGCTCGCCATATTTTTATTGAGAATTATGATGCATCATTGATTACTAGAAAGATTCTTGAATTGGAACATTTACGCTCACTCATAATTTATAGTGTTGGAAGGCATGTAACAGTTGATGATAATGTCATTGGGAATATATTCAAGAGGCTGCTTAAACTGCGGGTACTGGCCATGCCTTTTGCTCGGGGAAATAGTGCAAGGGTCAACGAACGGACCCACTTGTTCCCCCTCCCAGAATCAATTAGCCAGTTAAAGCATCTTCGATATCTTGCTTTCCGGGGAAGCATCGGACGCCGGGTGATATTACCAATCACATTAGCTAAACTGTACCATATCCAGCTGCTAGATTTTGGTCATAGTGAAAAGTTGGAGTTTTCATTTGCTGAGCTTATCAACTTGCGGCATGTGTTCTGCGAGAAAGGCGTGGAATTTCATATCATAGGCAGATTGATCTCACTCCAAACTATCGGACTCTTCAGAGTAAAGAATAAACATGGATACGAGGTAACGCAGCTGAGGGATCTAAACAAGCTTCGTGACGTACTATGTATTAGTGGTCTTCAAAATGTTAAAAGCAAGGAGGAGGCTTGTGAAGCTAATCTAGCTGCCAAGGAACGACCCAGAGGACTTTGACTGTATTGGGGTCGTGGTGACGTGAGCCGCAATCCAGGACTTGAAGCAGATGTACTCGAGGGCCTTTGTCCTTCCATGGAGCTAGAAACACTGAACATCTATCGCTACAAAGGTTTGAGGTACCCGAACTGGATGGTGGGAAAGCAGAGCGGTGGCCCAAAGAACCTGCACCAACTATGGTTGTCGTGCTGGAGCCAACTGGGACCTGCTCCTGAACTTGAGGCTTTCATTCATCTTCGTTACCTAGCCCTTGCGGACTGCAGCTGGAACGCCTTACCAGCCAACTTGGTGCATCTCACATCGCTCGAGACACTGGTCATCTCTTGCTGCATGAATATCCTGTCGCTTCCAGTGTTGCCCCTGTCTCTTGAATATTTTGAAATCATTGGCTGTGATGCTGAGTTGTTGAAGTCTTGTGAAACATTTGGACATCCAAACTGGCACAAGATTGTGCACGTTCCTAATAAACGAATTCGTAGCTGGGGGACCACCAGGTAAGACTGCAATACCACATTTTATATGATGATGATGCGTCTAGAATTACGATATGTCCGTAACCATGTTTGCATTTCTTGATCCTTTGTTTAGCCGTATATTGTACACCCCTGCCTGGGTTAAGGCAAAGAAGGCTGTGCCGATGATGCCGACGCCATCACGAGAGGCTTTAGGCACCAAAAGAGGGGGAAGAAAAAATTTCAAGGGCTTCTACTCATGGGATGTGGACCTGCTCGGGCTGCTCCGGCGAGGATCGACAGGGCAGGTCATACTGCCTGGAATGCCCCAGGGCAATATCGAAAGAAGGAATATAGAACTCTGGACTGCAACTACATACTCCCTCGATCCAGAAATATATGGCATATAATTTTGCCAAAATTAGAATTTTACTAAGCTTGACCAAATGTATAAATAGATCACTATTGGTATATACAGAATTTTACTATGGCATATTTTCCTAAATTTGTGCACTGCCTGTGACATACAAGGAGCTTATATTTTTGTGCTTACCATGGAGGAGCCGATAATGGTTTAATAAAAAAAAACATTGGATAATGATTCGATCAAGAACATTGTTTTGTTTTTCTCCATGAATGCCCAGAACTGATATCCCTTATATATCCATCTTAATGGAGCATATTGTTCCGACTAAGCAGGAGAAGACCATGCTGAACAAGTCTAGATACAACTAGAGGAAACCGAAAGAAGTAAACTAGTTGTTGCAATAGAAGCTGCTCCATGGCATTGGATTTATTAGGAGCTTGGAATGAACTGGGAGCGTGCGTTATGGAATCTTTCCCCAGCGAAAATCGGTTGTCAGAAGACATATAAGTATAGAGAGTGCTTGGATATCGGGCGCTTGAGAACTTTTTATGTCTAAGTCGCTGACATTATTCTCTGCTATTTGTGCTATTTCTCAGTTGCAACCTAGTTATAACTCATTAAAATCTCAGTTACAACTCATGTGGAAATTCTACGTTACACGAATCGTGAAATAAATCCAATGGCGAGAGAGGTAACTGAGACCTAAGAAGTTTTCAGGCGTATGAGAACTAGCAAATCTGATAAGTATATTACTCATGGCGCAAACTGAGGTAGCATTTTCTTGAATAAAATTGTTTGGTTTCAGACTTAAACTCGTAATTACACCCATGATGATAAGTTCTGACAGGCACTACTACTTGGAATTTATTTGTGCTCATTGGCGCACATATTTGCACCACCATATATGCCTTGCTTCTGTAGCCTAAGAAGTGGATGCAGCAGCAACAGCGGCAGCAGCCTCCTCCAGCAGCTGCTTCACCTTGGTGATGTAGTCCGTCATGGCTTCCTCCTTGGATTTCGCTGCACCAGAATATGCATACACGTAAATAAAGGCTTGTGTTAGCAAGAAAAAGAAAGATGTGCTTTCATGGATTCATAGAAAACATGAAGAAATCGAGAAATTTGCCAAACCTTCGACGGCCTTCCAAGCATCCCATTTGGCCTTGCCTGCCAGGTCGAAGAAGCCAGGGCGGGCTGAGAGATGAGCCAGGAGAGTGGTTAGCAGTGATGAATCGGCGACAGTTGCTCAAAAACAAAGCACAAAAAGCGTCATGTATGGTTGTTAGTCTCCTTAAATTGGAGGAGATGTACTTTCTTCCTTGGAAACTAAAGGATTACACAGAGACACAGAGAGATGAAGTCATCATTGGACATACAGTATGTACTAGTAGTAGGCACTATAAATCTCAGGCACTAACGATTTCACCAGGAAACACAACGGCATTCATGCAGAGTTTGGGGTTGTGCTATTCGAGCATAAGATTGATCGATCAATTTTACACACACAATTGACTAACCACTGTGAGAAATCAGTCGGCTGCTTATGAAAAAATAATACTCCCTCCGTCCCAAGATAGATGTCTTAGGTTTTTCAAAATTTGGATGAATCTACATGCTAAACAATGTCTAGATTCATCCAAATTTAAGACATCTATTTGGAGACGGAGGGGAGTACAGTACTAGTACTTGTGAAACTTGATTACTACTCCACAGTTCAAGAAGACACATACCGGTGTTGACTGGGCCGACGGTGGCCTGCTTGAAGAGGCCATAGAGACACAGCTTGCTCTCGTTGGTGGTCGAGTCGGGCAGCGTCTTGGCCTTCTCGGCGTACTCCTCAAACTCCTCCTGGAGAAAGAACACATACTGTTAATTCGGGTCCCCAGTCTCGGACAGTACAAAAGCTTGCACCTGTATATGTATAAAGATTAATCGATCCCTATAGATGCTACATGACTTTGAACAAGTGACAGTGATCCGCAAAAAATTATCTGAATATACTGACTCAGACAGTCAGCAAATCTGAATTGCAGATCCACCCAGGTCTCTGAAACAAAGAACTGAAGACGAACCGAATCGAATCGAGCGGACGGATCACAGTTGGCAAGGCTGCTGTGAGATTCGTCGGAATTTAATGGCGAGCAAGCAGAGGGGAATCATCATACAGAGTTTCTTCTACTAGTATGGAAAGCTAGCATAACAGAGGAGGCGGAGGAATCTGGTACCTGGAGACCCATGTTTCGTCGGCTGCTCCGATCGAGTGGTGGTGGTGGTGGTTTCGTCGGCTGCTCTGCTCCTGCTGGTGTTTCGATACTCTCGAGGTCAGGAAGCAAATCGAGATGTCGAGGCGAGTCGTCCGAGGGTGCCGGTGTGCGCTGTCGTTTATATGGCAGGAGGTTCCTCCGACCCGAGTCCCCGATGCTACGTGTCCCGGTCGATCGCGGCCGTCCGAGCCGAGTCGTGGACGGCGCGGAGACGTTCTCGTCCCGTGGCGATAACTTCTACTGCCTGTCGATGGAGACTAGTTTTCCTGGTCTAGGTGTGTCCGGTCTCTGTGTGGCGTGCGTACTCGGTTTCTGCCTCGATCCCATCGCCTCTAGCCATGGGGCCCACCACGCACAGTTTCTTTTAGGCAGTTCCATCCTAATGTCCCGAGCCGTCGGATTGGCCCAGATCTTCTTTCCATCGGTCCATCCCGTTTTTGCTATGACTAGTTCCGTTTTTTATATATCTAGTCATGTTTTTGCTACGTGTAGCAGAAAAACTGACTGGACCTCGCCGGATACTAGACTGCGTAGCAAAATAGTTGTGCTAATGTAGCATATCCGACATCGCCGGAGACTCACCGGAGCCTTTCGCCGGTAGACCTCGTCGGAGTTTCGTCGAAAACTATGTAGCAAAAGAATTGTGCTAATACAGCAAAACCACATAACAATGGTAGCAAAAAAAATATGATCATGTAGCAAAAATAAGATCTCGGCCGAGACACATCGTAGCAAGGTCCCACACCTGTGGTAGCAAATGTTGCTGCCTCTTATAGCAAAGCAAAGTTGCTATTGTAGCAAGCGCCTTCGCCATGTGTAGCAAAAGCGAAGTCGCCATGGTAGCAAGTGATGTCGCCGGCCAGCATGTAGCGCTGCACGTAGCACCGTCGTCGTCATGTGTAGCAGGGCCGTTCGCCACATGTAGCAGTGTCGTATGTCGCATGTAGCAACGACTGTCGCCGTAGTTAGCAAACGGCTGTAGGAAAGGCTATAGAGAATAAACGATGACATAGGAAGTGGTGGAGAAGACAGGCCTCATGAGGAGAGGGTCGTCTTCGATGGCTCCGTCCAGAGCAGGTGCCGCGGGTTCGTGTCCCTGAAGGAGTTAGGGCAGGGGAGGGCTCGCTGGCGGGAGCACCGGGAGAAGGTGCAGGGGCGTGCGGCAGTAGGAGCCCTCGGGGTCGCGGCGACGCGATTTAGAGGCGGCAGCACGATTGAGAAGCAGCGGCGCGGTCATGCTTGTGTTGGAGGCCGATGATGGGAGGGTGGCGGTCGGAGCTGCAGGGACGGGTGGCGGCGCGTCGGCCGGAGCTGCAGGGGCGACGGGCGACGGCGCGGTCGACGGGATCCATAGGGAGCAGTTTCACGCGGAGGAAGAAAGATACGGAGGAAGATAAGGCGTTGGGCCCGCACGCGGAAGGCGTGCGCGACCCGCGCATGAGCGACCCTGTGGATCGAGTCACGAGATCCCCCGAGGGATATATATCGTTTTCCTTTTTTTGCGGGTACACCTATACTGATATAGTATAGCAATCACTATTTTGTTTCATATTTCTTGCTTTATATGCGCATTTTGTTTTTTAAGGAAATATGCGCAATTTCTATATGCCGTCCCGCTGCGATATGGGCGGCTCGCATACCCCTCTAGCTCTTAGGGCATCTCCACTGGACCGACCCATCCTGTCCTTTCCGTGTTCGAACTCGTTTGAGCGGATAGGCAAACAGGTGCGCGACGATCCAGCGCGGCAACCCATCCGGACAAACGCGCACAGACTGACCAATCCATGCACCAAATTTGGGCCTCGGTTGGGTCGCCCCGGACAACGCGCTTGTCCTTGCTTGTACTCCTTTTATCTTTGGCAGTCCCTCGCGCCAGTGAGACAGAAACCACACCACTTCTTCCTCCAAAAAACCTCTCCCAAATTTTCACTGGCGGGAGCGGGAGGGAAGGCGATGGATCCCGCCACCATGGCCGATGCTGCGCTCTCCGGCATTCTGCCGCCAAGAAGCGCGGCCGGCCGAAGAAGCTCGGTAAGGACATGGCGCTAGTGCAACAGAAAGTTGAGTCGGGGACGTGCGCTTGCCGGCTGGTACCGGTGAGTGCTCGAGCCATCGGTGCCAGGTTCGAGAAGGAGCGCTGAGATGAGAGCGAGCGCTTCCAGGCCAACCAGAACATGGTGGACACCAACGAGCTAGCAGTGAGTGCTGCCAAGCACGACGTTGACATGATCAAGCAGGAGGCGATGGCCGCCGCTTTCGGCGGCGGCGTCTGTTTCGACGGGGCCATCGCTCTTGCCGGCACATCCTCCACCAGCTTCGTCACATCCACGTCTATCGGCCGGCCAGCATCTCATCCCAGGATGCTAGGGTCGCACACGACCTCGTTTGGAGGCCAAGGTAGGAACGCCCTGCTCACCCGGTTCGTTTGGAGGCTAATGGAGATCGAGGCCAAGGCAAAGGCGACGGAGGCCGAAGCCAAGGCCAGGTCTAGGGTGCCGGAGGCCAAGGCGAAGGCCAAGAAGGCCAAAGCGAAGATCATGGCCGAGGAGAACGCCAACATGCTCACCGACCTGGATAGCATCGCCGTCCCCGATCGCAGGGCTTGGATCGCGAAGAGGCAGCAGACCATCAGTGACGAGGTTCGATATCGTCAGTGCCCATTGTTATGGACTTGGGTTTTGGGAAAGATGGGGATGCTGGAGATCACGGAACGGTTAACATACAAGCAACGCGGGACACGAGGTTTACCCAGGTTCAGGCTCCCTGAGGGAAAACTCTACTCCTGCTTGTCTGCTCTTAATTACGGCGGAACTGAAGGTTACAGGGGTGCGCAGATGCAATCTGGCGTGAGGTACGTATGAGGTGAGTTGAGATATATAGATCTGTAGATCTATTGTGGTCTATTTTATTGTATCGTAATTTGTCCTCCTCGTTGGACCTTCCTAGCCTTTATATATGGGGAGACTAGGTCTCAGGTACCGACACGAGTTGGTTACAAGTTGTATTCAAACTCTAATCTTGAGCTTTCCTTGTCTTGCGCGATTGGAGTTCGTGTCCATATGAGATTCATAGCAGCAGCAGCTGAACCCTTACAGGCGTCATGGACCCTGGCAGATCGTTGAGTGGGCCTTTCGTCAGGCTGGACCAGGTAGGCTAACATCGGGTACCCGTAGGGCATATCCATGTCAATCAGGCAACGACAGTTGCAACTTTTTAGGCAGAAAAGCTGCCATCTTTTAGACAGTGTGTATGATATTGTCCCTTTTTGTATATTTTAGATCCACTGTCTATTTGTTGGCTAAGCCCAAAGGGCGATGACACACGTCTTCCATGTTGTTTCATATTCGATTTGTGTATTTCTGGCTTGTCAATTTGACATTTTTAATTTATTGGCATCCCTTGGCCTGGCACCAACGAACGGCAGCGCGAACAAATAGGTCGCGCCACTAGACACGGTCCGCCGGACATGCCGGACCCGTCCCAAAAAGCGAGCGCGGATCGATCCAAAGCGGATCATGCCGCTGTGTGTGTGTGGTGGGTGGATGCGTGGGGTGAGGGTAGGGGTGTGTGCGCGCGCGCTAGGGTTGCCTTTCGTTCTTTTATCTGCTCTATCTATTGGGGTGCTTTGTACACGTGAAGTCATGAAATAGATCCAGATCTTTGAAAAAAAAATTTCTTTAGATTCTGACGACCCTTTATGTTTCTTTTTCCGGTACAGTACTAAGCTACACTATCTCCCCTCCATGTTGACTACTTGACTTCGCACGTCCTGTTCTCTGGCAGCCATATCACTGGCCTCTTGGGCGGTGAACGGCGGCGGCAGCGTGCACGGCTCGTACCGGGCCACATACTGCTCCCTGGACTCCATCATGAACTCCCTCTGGCGATCGCTCCTCGGGCAGGCCATGGACTCAGGACAAAGTTCCACGGCATTCTCCGGCACGGTGGGCTTGTACCGGAGCAGGGCGGCGTACTGCGTCAGCACGTGTAGCATGTACTCGTACACGTGCTCCATGTCCATCTCCTCCCTCGTGAACCCGCTGCCCTCCTCGCCGATCCGCCGCGCCCGAGCGGGGTGCGCGTTGCCCCAGTCCACCGCCGAGTCTATGGCACGGCACTTGTTCGCCGGGTCGATGGGCCAGTAGTGCTTGCCGGCGACGAGCCCCCGGGAGAAGAAGTCCCGGAACGTGGTGTCGATGGCCAGCACCGGCGAGTCGCACGCGAGGATGTACTTCTCGCTCGCCGACCACGACTGCCCCTCCACGTAGATCTTGTACCTGTACCGGCACTGCTTCGCCAGGCTAGAGTCGTTGAACCCGTTCCGGTTGGCGGCGTTCCAGTCCTGCCTGAACAGCCGCGCGTTCCTGCTGGCGACGGCGGCGGCGCCGGAGTGGTTGTTGCACTGGAGCAGGTCCATGCGTGCCTTGGAGCTGCCAGGGTCGCCCTTCCAGAACGCGTAGGGCTCCCTGTCCGGCCACCGCAGGCGCGCGTTCTCCCGGACGATGTCCTCCATGAGCGGCGCCCACGGGCGGATGTTCGTCTCCGGCCAGCCCCAGAAGGACCAGTCGGGCCAGACGACGGCGAGGTCCATCGTCTCGCCCTTGCAGTAGCGGAAGAGGGCCGGCCAGGAGGAGGGAGGGTCGTCGGGGTGGTCGAAGTCGAGGGCGCGCAGCTCCGGCATGTCGCCGGTGGAGAACATGATGTCCACGTCCGGGACGCGGCCCGGGTAGCGGGCCAGCAGCTGCAGGATGCCCCACTGCGTGAACACGTCCCGCGTCTGGAACGAGTCGCGGTACTTCTCCACGTACGCGCGGCCGCCGGAGACCACCAGCCGGAAGTAGGCGTGGGGCCGGGCGCGCTCCACCGCCTCTCGCGTGATCCCTCCCCCAGACCGCCATGGCTCCAGGTCCGTATGGATGTGGCGGAAGTAGTCGGGGCACCACGCCGGCGGGAAGCCCGGAGCGTAATGCTTATGTTTCCCTGACGATGGTGCACGGCGGCGGCACAGTGTTGTCGGGGTCGAAGTGCCGTTACTGCAGCTGAAGGGTATCGGTATGAGGGGCGCGGAGGATGATCTAGTGCGGCCAGGAGCGCGTCCAAGCCAACTGGAGAAAGAGCCCATGCCGGTGGCCGGCTGAAACGCATATATACAACAGTGTTAGATTATTTGGATGAGCATTTACACATGGGTGTGCCTAATACTTCTGAATAAATTGAGAATTAGTAGCTCAAATCTTAGTTAGGTAATGTCATGTAATCTCTAATTAATTTAAATCTCAGTTGCAAGCACATTTATAGCTAGAAATATCTCAATTACTCCCTCACTTGTAACCAAAAAAAAATCGCAGTTCTAATCTCACCTGCAACTGACAATCTCAGGATGCACGAATCACAGTTTTCAGTTGCAGGTCAGATTAGGGGCAACACGTGTGTGGGTCCTAAAAAGCGCTTCTAACTGTCACAAAATCTAGCAGATGTGTGTATTAGTAGTAATATTAGTCCCACTGCTCAAGGTATATTAAAATGATTTTTTGTCACATTACACAAGACACATAATAAATACTAACAAGAAGACAAATGTCTATTTTCAATGAATTGACCTTTGACGAGTGGTGGATGAACAATGTGCTGAATATGATGGTTGTTTTATGGATGTGTCCTTCAAAACCCCGATTATATTTTGTACTACTCGCTCCGCTCCGGATTAAAGGGCCGCTAGCGATTGGGAAGTTGTTCTGAATTGTGCTACGAGGAAGGCCGGGAAGAATTAATTGGCTGCGTTAACTACTCCCTTCGCTCCGGATTAAAGGGCCGCTAGCGATAGGGGAGAACTCCGTTTGAAAACAACTCCTCAGCATGCAAAACCAGAAGGAAACCGGGTTTTTTAGAACGTGGCCCGAGGTGACGTTTTGCGTGGCTAAAACGATCGCTGATTGGCCCTGCCGTTGATCACCTACAGATCGCTAGAGCCAATCCCTCCACACCTTGGTCGTGTTGTCATCTCTCAAGGGCCCCTTAATCCGGAGCGGAGGGAGTAGTGTACTTCCATACCCCGATTAATTTTTTACATACTAAGAAAATAAATGACGTTTGATGAGTACTCGTGTTCTGTTAGCACTTAGCATTATTACTCCCTCTATTCCAAAATATAGTGTGCATCGGTTTCTGCAAAAGCCAAAGTACATGAATTTGACCAAGTATATATAGCAAAAATTGTCCAAATAAATATTTTAGAATGATCAAGAAATATACTTTTATACCACGTGTATGTTGTATTGTAGATGTTTATGCAGCTTTTTGTACCCTTGGTTAAAGTTTATGACGTTTGCAGACTTTGAAAAAATCTTATATGCAGTAGATTTTGGCACATAGGGAGTATTGTTGTCAACACACCAACTTAGTAGAAAATCGTTGCCATTTTGACATGGTTTGAACTTTTCCTATTGTGGTTGCTCATTTGAGTAGATGCTCATGAGTAGTAGTATATATATGTGGGCAAGAAGTGTACTTACAGCAGCAGCGTCGTGGTCGATCCATCTGGTGCCGAGGAGAAAAGCAAGACACACAAGGGTGCCGACGATTACCACCAATCCAAGGCCGCCGTTGGACGTCGCCGTGGTGGTCGTCCAACACGGCTTCTTGTACTGGCGCTCCATCACCGCCGGTTCGTCGTCCCCAGCAGCTGGAGGAGGTGACGGCGCCATCGCCGCCATATCCTCCTCGTCGACGACCGCCGGAGATGATCTCTTCTTCATTGGACAAGGTATACTTGGCACTGAAGAGGAAAATTAATGGAGCAGCTAGACTGAAAGCCTTGGACCTGCCAGTGTGTGTATATATACAGTGGCTCAAAGCAGTACCTAAAAGAGCTAGCTAGGTAGCTACTTGCGTTGCGACACGAAGACAAAAGAACCTGCTGGATCGTCACGCACGACCATTAACTTAACTGTTCTTGGCCTTCTCCACCTTTGACCTGTGGAATGAATCATCACACAATGCAATAAAAGAGAGATCGATCGAGTTGCCTTGCCTGACAGACAGGTACTTAATGCACCGACGCGATCTCTCGTGTTTGTTGCCTAGCGATCGACACGTCAAGTCAACTTTCCAAGCCGCTCCTCTCCTGCATCCCTAGCTCTATTCGTGCCCGTTCTCTCCAGTACGTACGGTTTCATCTATCCAACCCCGCATGGAGAACGTGCGTAATATATCCAAGCCCCCACCATTCATATGTGTCGCCAAGAATGTAACAAGACTAGCTGAATGCCCGTGTATTGCTATTGTCAATTTCTTTGCATTGCTCAGGCACACGTGTAAATATAAAATACACATAAATATGTATGTAAGTAGTAGTAAAGATAGCTATGCGATATTTACAAAGAAAAATACTTAGCATTAATCAACATTATATTATATGTACAAAAAAAAGTCTAAAAATATATGTCCAATCAAAACCAAATTTGGGGAGACGATGTACACACTGAAATGGAGTCTCTCTTGAACGCCACCACAAGTGTGCACCACTCCAGCCGGCTCTGAGAGCCGCCGCTAGCCTAGCCTGGGCACCTGCGGCCATCGCCGACGGCATCGACGTATGGGAATCCGCTGTTGCGGGGCTTGGCGGCGCTTAGGATTTATCCCATACCCATCGCCCTGGCACTAGGGAGCTACACGACTGCTCCTATTTTGTTTAAGACTCTATCTTTTTTTTCCATATTTATTCTTATGGTTCTTTTCATAGGGTAATCAACAGACCAAGACTATGAAAAATTATACACCACATACCTTCCTGCGACCACAGTTTCTCCCCATGCTCGCGCGTTGATGCGAGTTGTCCGATGAGAGTTGAACTAGCTAGGATATAATCTCTTGAACATTCTTGTGATTAAATTATACAGCCAATATTTGTTTCTAATTCAAAGACAAACAAAACCAGGTTTACTCCTATTCCAACCTAGAAAAGATCAAACGAATTTAAGAGAGAGGAATACGTAGATCATTTTTAAATAAAAATTGGCTGCCCTCCGTATACATTTTTTGTGGCTTGCATATCAAACAACATGGGCTAAAAAGGTAGTACAAATATTCAATAATACCATACATTCTTGCGACAGTCTCCCGCACTGCTCAAGTGTGCGACTACGTATGAGGACCTCCTTCCCTTTTGCTCTGCCCACTCTCCGTAGATAAAAATGTTGAGTATAAGAGCAATTTACCCAAGATAAATGCTAGATAAAACATGAATAGAATAATAGAGATTAAATTTTATCGTGTAAATTAGCGGATACAAATTTTGGAAGAAATCCAAGAGAATTACAAGGCATACAACTTGAGATAATATTAGAGCAAGGTCTACATCAAACCAACCATACTATGACTGAGATAAACAAGATTGAGGAAGAAGATGTACATCACAGCAGAGGAACTGCCAATGTTGGCGTTGGCACCGTCATCAGCCATTCGTCGAGGAAGAGGTTCTTGATGTCGGGAAAAAAATCTTCGTTGGGAAAGACGTCTGTGCTCTCGCTATCCGTGAAGGAGTACGCGATGAAGCTAGTAGTCGCGCCAAGAGCGCCTCCCAAAAACCTTATCGCTCTTCTCTTGTACAGGACTCAAAGCAGCGGGGTCTCGGAAGCCTACTGTCCTGGCTAGCGGTGCATGCCGCAAGACGGGATGAAGAAGAATGGAGCGTCAGCGCAATGCTTTGGAACTGGAGGAGACGTACTGAAGTGTGTCTAAGAAGAGGAGCGACCTCTCATTCTTATAGGCACGGGTAGGCAGGCGAACAGACAACGTCGGAAGAGGAAATGAACATGCAGCGACCAGAGCCAAACAACCTCCACTAAATTCAAATTAAATATCCATTGAGTTCATATTAAACGCCCACTTATGCTGACTGTTCAGATTATTAATACATTCATGCGCGGCAAAAAAGCTCTCGGCTCGAGGTATTCCCACAACCCGCGGCACGCGTGAGTCGTGACGAGGCGATGTGAGGCGTGGCGTGGTAAGAAAAATCCTTAATTATGCACCTCACATGGCTACTTTTATCCTTAATCTTCGACCATCAAAAGAAAAATCCAACAATTCACCCTTCTATTCTCTATTTTAACTCATCCTAATTATGCCGGCATTCGCATTTTTGGCTATCTTTGTTTTTCCAATTCTTCTGCTACTACTCCCAACAAACTTTCTTCTAGATCTCTTCCTGCATCCATCTCAGTTTTTCAAACGAGCACAAAGGCCATCGTTGCCTCAATCTCATTTCGGGTCATATGTTCATATTTCTCGTCATGTCACTTTTATAGAATTTTTTTCCCTTTTTCTCATAGTCTTGACTCCTCTACTCCTATACCTACCCCTTCATCCTCTTCAGTGCGTTTTCCATATTTTATGTCTCCTGAAATTTCTGCCGTCGCTCCTGCCGCGGCAGACGAAACCTCTATCGCGATAGCAAAAACTGTCCAAAATCCTGCCACGGCAGGAAACCCTGCCGCCGATCCTCCATCACCGCCACCATCACTAGTTCCATCCCCCTCCCCTGCCACATCCGAACCACCAACCCAGGCGTCGGTATATTTCGTTGCACCTGACGCCTCCCCTCCCCCTCCTAACCAACTACCTTCACACGCCATACCTATACCTGCACCACTCAATGATCATACCATGCGTACACGTGCAAAATCTGGTTTCCGCCTTCCTGCTCAACGTCTCAACCTACATGCTACCCCGGCTATATCTCCTCTTCCTAAAACCTACAACTCTACTCTTCTTGATTTCAATTGGACTGCCGCCATGCAAGCTGAGTTTAATGCTCTTATTGAAAATAATACTTGGACTCTTGTGCCTCGCCCATCTATCCAACTCCAACATAGTCTCTGGCAAATGGTCTTTCGCCAAAAATTTCACTCTGGTGGTATTCTTGCTCGCTATAAGGCTCGCTGGGTATGTCGTGGATATTCTCAACAACAAGGAATTGACTACGATTAAACTTTCTCTCCTGTCGTCAAGTCTAGCACTATCCGCACTATTCTTAGTTTAGCCGTCTCTTCCTCCTGGCATATTCACCAATTAGATGTCAAAACGCTTTTTTTCATGGTTCTCTCAATGAAACTATCTACTGTCAACAACCTTTAGGTAAAACTATCCTTGTTTATGTTGATGACATTGTTCTTACTACCTCCTCTCAATATTTCCTAGATCATGTTATTTCCCTTCTTTGCAATGGATTCTCCATGACTAATCTTGGTTCTCTTTATCATTTTTTGGGCATTATTGTTCACCGTGACACATCTGGACCTTTTCTCTATCAACATCAGTATGTTCTTGATTTGCTTAACCGGGCTGGTATGACCAATTGTCAGTCTTCTCGCAACCCTGTTGCACATCTTCTAAACTTTCTTCTGCCGGCGAACCTTTTTCTGATCCTACTTTATATCGTAGTCTCACTGGTGCTCTCCAATACCTAACAATTACTTGTCCTGATCAAGAGCATGACCTTCAGGAAGAAGCCAAACTGTTGAATAAGTCTAAATAGTAAGTAGACAAGTGGTGGCACGAAGCAGCACAGTTCATGCCTGCCTGCCCAAAAGCGCAACAGGCTATATCCAATAGCCAAAACGACCAAACTATCTGAGCACTTTTCTCCCATTTGTGCATTTTATATCTCAGTCAGAACCCTTTAAATACAGATGTAACAATCTGCCTCTCAAGCAGCAAGCAAAAAGCCAACTACTAAGCGAGTAGAGCTAGATCAGCAGCAACTAGAAAGTGAGTGAGAAACCGTATCAACTACTCCTAGCAAGCTAGGATGGGTCAGTCCTCCTCTATCAGGCTGCCGGAAACAGAGTATGTTCGCCTGCTACCGACTGCCGGCAGCAGAAACAGGTGATTTCCCTAAGAGCTTTGGTTTACATATTCACCCAAATCGACTATGGAGTTGTTGATGGCATATTGCAAGTATGTGAAGGAATGATTGAGAACTCAGCTTCTTTCTTATTTTTATTCGAGTTCAGTGGGTGTATGTATACTAGGAATCCCGAACTATATGGTCTCATTTTTTCTCTCAAACGATGCAGGAATGAGCAGTTTGGCGAGTCAACAAAATCCAGGAGTAAATACTACAAGAGATCGACCACGGATGATCTTGTTCTGAGGGCAACGCTGGAAGCAATCACAAGAATGGGATAAAGCGCCGCAGATCTGAAGAAAAAAAATGTCATGCTTCCTCCCTCCATATTGTAGGCGTCACCGGAAATATATCGTGCTTTGTTGTGTCTTTACAAATATATCAATTAAAAGCCTCGGAAAATTTCGCCTTACATTAGCTATTGCATGCCTAGAGACCTCTTGCACTACACTATCGGTATTGTCACTTGCCTCTTTACAATGTCATACTGATGCTGATGATGGTGATTGGTGAACCATATCTACCCTGTAATATATGAGAGGTTGCAACTGGCAGCCCTTTGTCATATAAAATTTTGTCTAGAAAAGAACACATACCGTCTCCATCCCTAGTTTAAGTATAAGGAGGCCATCATGTTCACTTTAATAGATCTTCACACAATAAGAATGTGGATTTTAGGACTATGAACAGTACCAAATTAAGAGCAATGCACCTGGTTTGAATGTGAAATATCCTGAATGTAAACAACAACTTCCTCGCGATCTTACAGGTCTGAATGTGAAAACACAACTCGCTCACAGACTTACAGTAAGTGTCGTCTTATTGAATTAATAGCCACAGCCGGAAATAATCAATACGCAGTATTATGACACTTGACAAGAACACACAAACAGCAGTAGTAGCAGGAGAAGTAAAGGCCATATGCATCAAAGATGCAGAGGCCGGGGCTTTATCCCCGTTTCGGAAAAGAGAAAAAAGCAGAAGTGAAGGGCATGGTAGGTGAAGGTGGAACTAGCAGCAAACGGTGCAGTAGGTATATCTTGGAAAAACTGAGGAAGCCCGGACGGTATCGTAGTACTTCTTCCGTTTCAAAATATAAGATGTTTTAGCTTTATGAAACAAATATATCTAGACTTATTTTAGTATGTATGTTTACTAAGGTTTAAAGTGAACATATACACTAAAAGAAGTTACATTTTCTTCACAAAACTAAAACATCTTATATTTTAAAACGGAGGGAGTACATCAGCTGCTCCATGAACGTATGCCAAGGGCATATTGACATGCATCTAACAACTACCTATGAAATTCCTTTGAATCAAGGGAGCCTTCTTCACCAGCTACACAAACTTAAGTCTATATCTCGTTGAACTGAACAGTAGGTATAATGGAAGTCAAATCATAAACGCTATAGATTTTAACTCCGGAAATAATATAGCCGCCAGTAACTTTAGGTAGTAGAAGGACAGGAGACTATACCGATTTCGTCAAATCGTGATGAACCTGTCCATTTCTTGATTCCATGAAAAACTGGGACAAAATTCCCCATCTTTCTACTACCAGCCACAACCAAACCAAAAAAATTATTTGTCTCTCAATGCAACTATGGAACGGAAGGACGTGGCTTTTCTGTATGAAAAAGGGAATAGAAGAAGTTAGAGAAAAGAAGAAGGGCAAGTTTCTGCACCGCAAAAGAGCTTTTTGAGTGATTTCTCTGACAGCGTAGTGTGTGCGGTGACTCAGAGTGATGTTGATGGGAAGAAGCCAAACGTCAAACATGTCTAAAAAACAAATAGACAAGTAGCACCATGAAGCAGCATGGTTCATGCCTGCCTGCCCAAAAGCGCAACTGGCTATATTCAATATCCGAGCACTTTTCTCCCTTTTGTGTATTTTGTATTTGAGTCCGGGCCGTTTATATACAAGTGTAACCATCTGCATCCCAAGCAGAAAGCAAAAAAGCCAACTAGCGAGTAGAGCTAGACCAGCCTCAACTTGAGAAAAAGAGAGTGAGAGGCCATAGCAAGGAATAAGGATGGGTCAGTCCTCCTCTATCCGGCAGCAAGACACGGAGAAAGTTTGCCCGCAGCCCGCAGCCGGCGACAGAAACAGGTGATTTCCCTACAAGCCTGATTTATACTCCCTCCGTCCAGGAATAACTGACTTTGGTTCGTTTAGATTTGAATGAATCTATACACTAAGAGTCTAGATACATTCGAATCTAGACAAACTCAAGTCAATTATTTCTGGACGGAGGGAGTACATATTATTCACCCAAATCGGCTTTACATCGATACTTGTTGCTGCAGGCAAATTGCAACTGCTTCTGGCAAGTATGTAGAGGAAACGATTGAGAACTCAAACTTCTTATCTTTTTCTGAGTACATATGGTGACAATTTTTGTATCTCCAACATGCAGTAACGAGCAGGCTGGCAAGTCAACAAAGGCCAGGAACAAATACTACAAAAGCTCAACCAAGGATGATGTTGTTCTGAGGGCAACGCTGGAAGCAATCATAAGACTAGCATAAAGCTGCAAATCTGAAGAAAAAACATGTTTATGTTGTCTCCCATGATATTATTGTAGGCTTTCGAATTACCGTGGTTTATGTCTTTGCAAAAAATATCGATTAAAAGGCGTGGACAATTTGTTATGAGGGTTTCTTACATGAGCTGTTGCTTAGCTAGAGAACTCTTGCAATATAGTACTATCTGTAGCTACTTGCCTCTTAATGATGTCATGCTATGATGGTGATTCCGTGATTCGTGAACTATATCTACCCTGAAATATACTACAAGTGGTTGCAGTTGACACTTGACTGACCTTTTTTATATGAACTTTTGTCTAGAAAAGTATACTGTGTCTCCATCCCGTGTTTAGTTAAGCGGAGGCCGTCATGTTCACTTTAGGAGATCTTAGCGTATCTTCAATGCAAGATATTGCCAATAAGTAGCATCTGGTCTTGTGTTGTTGAAGCTTAATTATGGAGATCTTGCACTCTCATGGAGTCAAGGATTGGACTGAGAGTGTGCTAGCTTGCTCTTCATTGACAAGTAGCTGCATTAATTTGATCTTAAACTTGAGGTGTCCTCATTGTTCCTTTTACCCATTAAAACTAGAGAACAACCATCTATTTGGGTCGTGATGGTAAATGAAACTGTTTATTTTTGCATCACCATAGCTAGGATGTTGGCAAGAGAACTATGAACTAAACCTAGCATGTAATCGGTGTTTCCTTGTGCGCTGATCTGGAATCATCTAAACAGTATTATTGCTTGGTGAGAGTTGGGCATGCTAGTTCTGTTGTTGAAGCCAACAAGAACAAGCCATAGAACCTGCCGAAGCTTTTGCAATCCCAATGTGTTGAAGCTTTTGTTGCAGAGGAGACATTGGACCGTTACTGATGATATACATTGTGAACTGTGCCCTTCCAGAGCATATGAGGACAGATCTCATCTTTTCTTTGAGTGCAATTTCAGTGCTAGGATATGGAATTACTTACAGATTGTTTGGTTACCTCTTGGAGATTTGCAGTTGATTGTTGCAGCAGCTAAAAGATCTTTTGGACATCAGTTTTTCATGGAAGTCTTGATCACTGCTTGCTGGAATATTTGGTTAATTCGAAATGATAAAATTTTTAATCATCAGAGACCGTCTTTCTCACAATGGAAATCAAGATTTATTCATGATATCAACTTGCTTAAATATAGAATTAAGAAGAAATGGAGAGCTTCTCTGATAGATTGGGTAGAGGGTTTACACTAGGGATCAAGACATGCTTATTGATCCTGCTTGTAATTAGTAGTACTAGAAGTAGTCTTTGTCTTTATCTTTTAGCCTTGACACTTGTAAGTATTTTTTTTGACTCTTTGTTTTCTGTTTTTTATTAATAAATTGCTGTGGGGCTTTTGCCTCACAGTCTTATAGTCAAAAAAAAAAATGTGTTTCTAAGAAAAAAGAGGATTACTCATGCTCTTTTAGACTTACCAATCCTTCAGACTTGTTAATTTGAATCAGAAAAAGATGTTGTGTGAGTTAAGCACGGCAGAAGGAAGCATTTGTTTTTCTCGGATAAGCCTCGGTGTGCATTAGAAAGAAGAAAGTGCCAAGAGGATGCAGCAGAAAGCCTCTTTAGTAGAAAACGCTGACGTCCTATTATATTTATCATATCTGATCACCTGTCACCATTGCAAAAATTAATAACTAGCAACTTGCGACTAATTAGTCATGGTAGTTGGTGCTGGCAGGCATGGTTGATATGGTCAACCTGACCCCATGGAGACCTGTTAACAAGTAAGCGATACAAAATGAGCAACTCAAGATGCATTGTTAACTGACGGCAATCACTATTAAATAATCTCTCTATCCTGAATTAGGTGGCACAATTTTGATTAGATTCACATGTATCTGTACACTAAAGTGCGTCTAGATACATTGTTATCTACACAAATCTACGACAAGTAATTCGGGACAGAGGAAGTACAGAAATGTGCATTTCTTTTGAACTCTTGTGCCACTAAACCGTGTGCTTTTTGGAACTTACTGGAAGTATTTGACTCTCATAGATTAGATCGAGAGCATCTTTAGTGCAGATATTTATGTCTTACCTGAAGAGAGCATTTGATTTGGCCCCAATAGAGCAATTGAACACGTTTCGTTTTGTCAGAAAAGCCTAACTATGATCAATAGCCCCAAGATATCAAATCTGATACCCTTGTCTCAGCCTGGCAATGGAAGCCAATAACTCAAGATGGCAATGCTTTGGAGGGTGCTTAATTAAGTTCGAGCTGCGTGGATACAGAAAATAGATAAGGCTTAATGCAGTTCAGATTTACCGATACTGTTACAAGTCAAGTTCTCATCCACGTCCCACGAACGGCATAGAAAAGGTCACGAATATCTGCAGCTTTTTCGGGATGTCATTTAACTTTGGTGCCAAAACAAAGTGAGCTACATATACTCTTTCCAATAGTTTCAGAAATGTGTATAAATAAGCTTGTGTTCTGAAAGTATAAATCTTAGCATGTGTTTTCAGTTCCGTTTCTTTCTCCTAAAGGAAAGCAAGGATCATTAATTCCTTGGCAAGAAAATGTCGTGAACACAAAATTTCTTACCATCCCCATCTAGATTCCTCCAAGAATCCCACCTATGAAATTCCTTGAATAAAGGGTTTCAATAATGCAAATCATATAGCATCAGTAATTTTAGGAAGTAGATAAATCATGACGAACTCGTCCATTTCTTGATTGCATGAAACATTGGGACCAAATTCCCTGTTTCTCTACCGCCATACATAACCAAATCAAAAAATTCTTCTCTCAACTATGGAACGGAACGGAAGGATGTTTTTCTTACCAATCCTTCAGACTTGTTAATTTGAATCAGAAAAAGATGCTGTGTGAGTTAAGCACGGCAGAAGGAAGCAGTTGTTTTTCTCGGATAAGCCTCATTGTGCATTAGAAAGAAGAAAGTGCCAAGAGGGTGCAGCAGAAAAGCATCTTTAGTAGAAAATGTTGACGTCCTATTATATATATCATATCATATCTGATCACCGGTCACCATTGCAAATATTGATAACTAGCAACTTGCGACTAATTAATCATGGTAGTTGGTTCTGGCAGGCATGGTTGATATAGTCAACCTGACCCCATGGAAACTTGTTAACAGGTAGGCGATACAAAATGAGCAACTCAAGATGCATTGTTCATGGGCGGCGATCGCTAATAAATACTAAAATGTGCATTTCTTCAGAAGTCTTTTGCCACTAAAACGTGTGCTTTATGAAATTCACTGGAAATATTTGACTCCCATAGATAAAGCAGATTGAGAGCGTCTTTGGTGCAGATATTGTGCCTTTCCTGAAGATAGCATTTGATTTGGCCCCAAAAGAGCAATCGAGCACATTTTGTTTTGTCAGCGAAGCCTAACTATGATCAATAGCCCTTGGCTCAGCCTGGCAATCAAAGCCAATAACTCAAGATGGAAATGATTTGGAGGGTGCTTAATTAAGTTCGAGCTTCATGCATATATAGAGAATAAATATATAGGGCTTAATGCAGTTCAGATTTACCGACACTGTTACAAGTCAAGTTCTCATCCACGTCCCCGAACGGCATAGAGAAGAACATGAATATCTGCAGCTTTTTCGGGATGCCGTTTAACTTTGGTGCCAAAACAAATTGAGCTATGTATACTCTTTCCAATAGTTTCAGAAATATGTATAAATAAGCTTGTGTTCGGAAAGTATAGATCTTAGCATGTGTTTTTAGTTTCGCTTATTTCTCCTAGAGGGCAGCAAGGATCAATAATTCCTTGGAAATTAAATGTCGTCAACACAATTTCATACCATCCCCATATATATTCCTCCAAGAACCCTACCTATGAAATTCCTTGAATCAAGGGAGCCTTGTTGACCAGCCAAACAAACTTTATTCTATCTGTTTGAATTGGACAATAGGTATAATGGAAGTCAAATAAAAAACGCTATAGATTCAACTATGGAAATCATAGACCGTCATAATTTTAGGAAGTGGAAAAATCATGATATATGAACTCGTCAATTTCTTGATTCCGCGAAACATTGGGACCAAATACCCTAGTTTTGTAGCGCCAGACACAACCAAACCAAAAATTTCTTCTCTCTCAACTATGGAACAGAAGGATGTGGCTTCCCTCGGTTTGGAACACCTTTCTTGTGCGGCCCCACCTGCCATGTCACAGACTAGATCATGGTCATTTCATTTTCATAACTCAGGACACATAGTCAATTCGGGTGTCTAAGAACCGACTATATATTTTTTATTGTGTAGCCATGTTGGAGTCGATGACTCAATATGGACTCAAGATTATGATGCATCCCGGTGAGCATTGCACTGTGAAGGTTTAGATTGATAATTGGTTTGTGTTGTGGAGCACCTTATAAATTGAGTGAGTTACTACTTTCATGGGAAAGTGCAAGGTATTGCACGTATACGGGAGAAGCTAACAAACCGTGTAACTAGAGTTAAAGCACATGAGGAATGTAAGCACTTTACTTTGAGGAAAACAAATTAGAAGAGGTCAGAGAGAAAATGAGGGGCAAGTTCCTGTGCTGCATAAGAGGTTCATGTGTGTGATGCGTGCGTGTGTGTTCCCTCTAACTCATAAGGATTGAATCTTGAAGTAATCTCTCTAACATAGTGTGCGCGAAGCCTGATCAAACACGCGAGTTGCAGGAAAAAGCCGAACGTAAAACAAGTCTAAAGAACAGATAGACAAGTGGCACCATGAAGCAGCACAGTTCATGCCTGCCTGCCCAAAAGCGCAATAGGCTGTATTCAGTAACCAAAAGAACCAAAATATCTGAGTACTTTTCTCTCTTTTCTGTATTCTATAATTGATCCAGAACCCTTTAAATACAGATGTAGCCAGATGTATCTCAAGCAGCAAGAAAATAGACAACTAGCGAGTAGAGCTAGAGCAGCACACACTAGAGAGAGTAAGAGACCGTATCAAGGATGGGTCAGTCCTCCTCTATCCGTCTGCCGGAGACAGAGTATGTTTGCTTGCTGCCAGCAGCCGGGCGGCACAAACAGGTGAGATTTCCAGTTCATCAGGTGTATATACAATCTTGAACTATATGGTGACATTTTTGTGTCTCTGACATGCAGGAACGAGCAGTTTGGCAAGTCAACAAAGACCAGGAATAAATACTACAAAAGATCAACCAAGGACGATCTTGTTTTGAGGGCAACGCTGGAAACAATCACAAGAATGGGATAAAGCTGCAGATCTGAAGAAAAAAGATGTCATGTTTTTCTGGTGGTGTTAGAGTCGCTGCTACAAGAAATCGTTCGCTGTAGCGGGACTTTTATTTTTGTAATTCTTCTTTCTTTTTTCTAGACTGTGTGCATCCATTACACCACTAGGGCAATATAGAGTTTTTGTTGTCAAAGTTTGAAAAGGAGGGGAGACACCGAAGCAAAAGCGAGTGTAATTTGTATCTCCGCGATATTAATATATGCTCTTTGTTAAACAAAAAAAATGAATCCAGAAAGGCCCCTGAATTATCATGCTCCGTGTCTTTGCAAATATATCGATTATAAGGAGAAAATTTGTTACAAGAATTTCTTACATGAGCTATTGGCTAGAGAACTCTTGGACTAAACTATTAGTATTGCTACTTGTTCCTTAACGATGTCATGTTTGCCTATTTCATGCAGATGATGGTGATTGGTGAACTATATCTACCCCTACATGACGTTGCAGCTGACAGCCTTTTTTCATATATTGCGTCTCTATCCTTAGTTTAAAAGGAGGCCGCCATGTTCACTTAGGAGACCTTCACATGATAAGAACGTTGACTTCAGGAGGGTAGAGAAATTCAAACATTAGGGAAAATCCAATTCGGCTTACAGGTGCAAATGAACCCATTATGTAAAAACATATTTTAAATTGTCAAAAAAAAAAAATATTTGCATGTACATCCAGACACTAAATGTCCGTACACAAGTTTGCGGGTGAAAATAACATTTTAGATGCCCCATGTAAAAAAAGACAAATTCGGTGCTCCAACGTGTCTATTCACGAATATGTTATTTGTCTTTTTTACACAAGCCACACAAAATGTTCATTATTTCTGAAAACGTGTGTACGAGCATAGAATGTCCCAATGTATATGCGAAAATTTTGTTCAGATTTTTTTGACAATTTATATTTTATTTTTTATGTATTTTCTGTAATAGGTTTATTTGCACATGGGAGCGAAAACACCACCTCCCATCATTAGTAGTATCTTCAGCGCAAGCCCATCATGTGCTAAGTATATTGCCAATAACTAGCACTCTATAAACATCACCCTTTCTCCTTCATCTTGTAAATATTTGTTCTCTTTAATAAAACTTTTACTGTCGGGCCTCTCCTACAGTAATCAGCTCAAAAAAAAAAACTAGCTCTACCGACAACTAGGCTATAGATTGATTCCAGATACTTCTGTGAATCCAAGGGAAAATAATGGATGACAACTAATAAATCCTGAACATACCTGCCACCTAGGCAGACCTTGGAGCGGTCACAAATTAAGAAGCTCGTCCTTCTTCCAGAAGAAACCTTTATTGGAAGAAATGGCAATGCATTACTCACAACGTATACACGGCTTGCCAACTTGAAAAGTTACAGCAGTAGTTTTTGATTGCACTGAGGTCTGAGGGAGATTGTTCTAAGCACCAGTCTCGTGATGGTATTACAACCTAGGATTCTGAAAAGACAACTAGGAACAAAGTCAAATTAAGGGCAACACACCTGGCATGTGATGAATTGCATCCGGAAGGATTATGACCTTTGGTGACCTTGTTGTGCCCTCCGGAATCTGAAATCATCAAAACGTTGTCATGGATTGGTGAGTTTGAAATGCTAGCAGTCTTGTTATTTGCGGAAGCTTCTGCAAATTAATCCTCATGTGAATCTCAGAGACAAGGAATCCTCATGCTGTTTAGACTTACATACAGACCTTCTGGCAGGTTTGTAACCTAACATTGCTCTTGCTTCTTTTACCAGCCCTTGGGATTTGTTCAACATAATATTTTAAAAATTATGGCATGGCTATCAGTGAGGCGGATTAAGCAAGGCAGCACAAAGCATCTTTAAACAAACTAAAGACAGCGACCATATGACAATGAAAGTCAACATCACAGCATCATGAATAACAAGGCAATGCTTTCAAAACAAAAATAAATACTTGAGCATTATGAACTGCAGACCAATCAGTTGACAAGGAAATGAATGCCTAAGCATTGCAAATCACAACCCAAGTATCTTATTTAACAACCCAAGCTGAAATAGACAAAATTGTGTATACAATATTCACAACAAGCACACTCCAATAGCAGTGCATGGTCGGAAAAAAAAACTGTATTTTGGGTATTAGCATGGTCTAGCCCTTCATTTCTATCTCAGCACTTCCTAGACATTGTCATGATGATCAAGCGCATCTCTTCATTGCATCAATGCATCGCTCAAGAAAACCAGGAGCTTAGTTTAGAAAAGAAGCATCATGGAAAGATGCCCAAAAAGTAGATAATAAATTAAACAGAGGAAGGATGGCTACAAAACAGACAGGCACACATGCTGATATAACATTTCAAGGATTTTCAACAAGACAATTCTTTTGAATAGGAAATGAATGTCTGAGCATTATGAATCGCAAACCAATTCTTTGAAAAGGAAATGAATATATGGGAATTATCAATCACAAACCAGCTGTGCTTATTTAACAACTACAGCTGAAGCTATGTTCCATACAGAGTTCACAACAGCCACACACAAATAACTAGCAGTACATAACTGAAATAGGCAACACGAAAATTAGTCTGTATACGGAACAAAAACTCGCCCATAGTCTTCTGAGTCTGAACATGGAAACACAACTCAGTCTCAGTCTGACAAATTACAATTATTGCAGTCTTATTTAAAAGCCACAACCGGAATTAAGAGCTAGGCAAATATTATCACACCTGACAAGCAAAAGCACACGAGCAGTAGCAGCAGTAGTAAACACAGGCAGTAGATTGTGGAGAAGTAAAATCATCATAGTTAACACAGGCAGTGGAACTAGCAGCAGTACGTCTTGAAAAAGAGGAGAAACTAGCACAGGCAGTAGTACCATCACCTGCCAACCACTGCTCAAGTTTTTCTCTGTTTTTATCCACCCCCACTAGATCTTCATCAAGGGAACGTGAAATGTTTGCTAGATCTTGGGACCTCTTTACGATATAATTTGAGCTGCTAGTATCCCCATTGTTTATCATGGGGACTCGTCGGTTTTTAGTCTCTGACAGGTGTGTTGGGTCTTTCTCTATTTCCTTCACCTTGAAAGCTACCTGGGTCAAAAAAAGAAGAAATCTTGGTCTTCTAAACCCTTTCTTCAGGTAAAAGCAACATCCTATGTCATGATCCTGACCAACTAAATACAGGTACTCATCCACCACGTCCTCCATCACATATGCTACTTTCCGTACCTCCTCCAACCAGCCCTCATAAAGAACATCATGCATTACCCGAGAAATGAAGAGCACTGTAGGTGGAGGTGGCTAGCAGCAATGCAGAACAGAGGAAATCCTAGACGGTGTGTAGATCAGCTGCAGCAGCCAAGTATCTAGAACTCGATATGCATCTTCAGATGCGTTCACGCCTTCACTCATTGTTGCACCCCTCCTTTTCTTTCACTCCATGCGATCCGAATGATGAAGCACCTTACTTCCGGACGTTGACCTACACAACCAACATCATATCAACATGTTAAACTAGTCAGATCAGAGGCAAGGAAGGAAACAAGTAATGGTACAGGTTGGCAGGTGAGTGGCTAGCTAGTTACATACATCCAAATTTCCCAACCATTATGGGAGGTCAATGTCGGAGAGTATACCACCAATTATCTCCAATTGTGGAACATTCACACAGCGCCGTGAAGACATCACTGCTGATTTCGAAGAAGCCTAGACGCTGTATGGGCATGAGGAACGCAATGCTGGATGGGACCTCAATCATGCTGCTAAGGTTGACCAAGTATAATATTTCAAGGCTCACCAGGGAACCTTGTTGTATCTCTAGCTGATTCAGATTAGGAAGGTCTATTAGATAGAGAATCTTTAGCTTGGGAAACCACCCCGTGAGAAATGTCAGCTGCTCTCCGTTACATGCTCTGGTGAATTCTAGACGTGTCAAATTTGACAACCGAGAAAGGGAGGGGAGGGGGTCCTCTCTCAGTTGTGACCAAGATAGCTTCAATTCATACAGGTTCTGCCCACCACCAGCTTCGAAGAGAGGAGACTTGTCCAACGCCCCATCGGCTAGTCGTCCACCCAAACGTAACTTTTGCAGGTTTGGCAGGAAGGCATTCAACAAGAGAACCTCGTTCTCATCACTTGCATTCACATCTAGATGGGACAAACACCGCATCTGAACTAGAGACTCACTGATGTGTCCACAGTATATTCCCTTCACGTTCAATAACCTCAAGCTCCTCAGTTGCTTCAGCTCCCCTAAATGTCTAACAGACTCATCCTGTGCTACCAATGCTTGTAGTGTCTGCAGGTTTATCAGATTTTCAAGACCAGTGGGGACATGCACACCACTAAAACATGTAATCCCTCTCAAACCTGTATTAATTCTTTTCTCAGCAAATAAGTGCCTAAGCTTCTTTAGTTTCACAATCCCACTAGGCAGCTCATGTATATCAGATCTAAAAAGGTCAAGTGTCAACAAATTTGAAAGCCTCTCAACAGACCTTGGGAGCATCTTCACTTTTGAATCACGCAAACCCAAATGGCGGAGATTGAAAAGATCTCCAATAGCATCTGGGATATTCTCAACAGGTAGACCACTTAATTCTAGCACCGTCATATATCTTGACTCCTTACATAGAAGAGGCAGTAGAGTAAATGATAGCATGTTATTGTCCAGTGCAATGAAAGTTCGAAGTTGGTGCACACTAGTAAATGAGTGTTGAATATCCTTCTTTAGTTTGTACATTACCAATCGACGTCCATCCTTCTCAAAAGACCCCTCACACTTGTCTTCATATGTAACACCAAAACAGTTCTTTTGGCATAAGTCAACTGCCAATTCACGTAAGATATCGTGCATTCTGAATTCTTTCATCCTACCAAATGAGTTCTTCTCAACAAGTTGTAGCATGTTTCTGTCTATCAACTCCTTCAGGTAGCCCTCTGCCACTTCTTCTAATGTGCTTTCACCCCTCTCCTCGATGAACCCCTCTGCTATCCATAATCGTATAAGTTGTTTCCTTTTGAAACGATAGTCTTCTGAAAATAAGCTGCAGTATAGGAAACAACATTTCAAGTGTGTTGGAAGGTAGATGAAACTCAAATGCAAAACATTCCTTATGTGATCGAGTCTCAAATTATTAAGTAGCTCCCAACTCAACTGGACATTTATTCTTTTCCATTCTTCCACAGTTTTTTCACGCACGCGCAAGAGGCTACCTACTAACACAATAACAAGAGGCAAGCCTTTGCATTTGTTAACTATTTGCTTAGACAAAGGCTTCAATTCTGCAGGACATTCGTGATGTCTATCTCTTGGAAAGGCTTTCTTACAAAAGAGATACCATGCCTTATCTTCTGGTAAAGGTTCCAGTTTTAAGATATGTCCTCGAGAGGCAAGTGCAGCAACATCGCCTTCCCTTGTTGTGATCATCAGTCTACTGCCGTTATCATTATGAATAAGCACCCTCGACAAGTCATCAAATGCTTCTGGTGTCCAAACATCATCCAATATGATCAAATACTTCTGTTGCTCCAGAAATCTCTTCAGTGTGTCTTCAAGACATGTGATGTCCATGGCCTCAGTGTTAGATAGAACACTGACTTTATCTCTAGAAAGTTCCTTGATAATATTCCTCAAGGTATCTTCTGTAGAATAAGTTTGAGAGATGGAGACCCAGGCATGGCACTGGAATTTATCTCTCTCCTTCCTGTAGACATTTGCAGCTAAAGCTGTCTTTCCAAGCCCACCCATTCCGAGCAGCGCTATCACAGAGTTTTCCAAATCATCACCTACCAACCACTGCTCAAGTTTTGCTCTATTTTTATCCACGCCCACTAGATCTTCTTCATCAAGGGATCGTGAAATGTTTGCTAGATCTTGAGCCCTCTTGACAATGTAATTCGAACTAGTGTCCCCATTGTTCACGGGAACCCAACGTCTTTTTGTGTCTGACAGGTGCATAAGGTCTTTCTCTATTTCCTTCACCTTGAAAGCTATCCGGCTCAAAGAAAGTAGATATCTTGGTTTTCTGGACCATTTCTTCAGGTAAAAGCAACACCCTATATCATGTTTCCGACCAACTAGATACAAATACTCATCCACCATGTCCTCCATCAGATGTGCTACTTTCCGTACCTCCTCCAACCAGCCCTCGTATGCTTTATTGCTGTGGTTTCGAATATCCATTTGACAGAGAAAATCATGCATTATGCGAAGCTCCCTAGCAACACGATTCATGCTGCCTCGTAGCTCTAGTTGTTGTATCCCATACTTTGCAAAGTGCCTACTGGCCTGGTCCGCCATTCCATTTGCCAAGGCGTTTCCGATCTTTTTAATGGCTAAAAGAATCACAATCTCTGCCATACTTTCTGATATTTGCTGACGTCTCACTGTTGGGTGCTAATCTATTTGTATATTTCTTTCCTTAATATAATTAGAACGACCACTGCAAAATGAAATGACTGGTGTATTAATTAAACTATTCGTGTATTCTGCTAGCACTTTAAAAACTATAAAAATGTGAAAATGAGTAAAACCTTTCAATGTAATCCTCCTAAACTCTTATTTATTTCATACTGTCAAGTGTTAACATGTCAATTTCTAAAACGAGAAATCAAACAAAACAGTACTTACAACAGGTAGGTCCATGATAATTTTAAAACACTCGGGACTGTGCTGTAGTCAAATGCAGCAAACTTTATTTTATGGACTAACAAGAATGAGTGACGCTCCATCAAATAACTGATCATGCATGCTCTGCTTCAGTATAGGGAGATCCCAGGTTAAAACTCCCTGGATAGTGAAGTTTTAACCAAGACAACGACTCTGCCACCCGCCAATATTCTACTTTCAGCGAGTTAGCTAATGCAACAGTTCCGGCAACTTACTTCTATTTTCCTCAACATCAGCCTAATAGTTTCTCCAGATCAATGCAGAAGCAAATTTCTAGAGTTGTTGATTAAGGAGTAAAATGGAGATGTACCGAATGAAGAAAATAAATAAGAAAGCAAAGCTATACCATACCTAAAGTGGCTTGAGTTAACAGGAGCCGTTGTTCACTTTAGGAGATCCTTTTTTTTCGAGAAAACGCAAAACTTTGCGTTTCGTTGCATTGAACAGGTAGAAGATTTGGTTACAGACTCCCTAGGGAGAAGAAAATGCAAAATACATCAGTGGACGTCCCAGGTTGTTGGAACTTTAGAAGATCCGAATTTTGAATCTAGAAATTCCCACGTTATTGAAATTTCAGTACAATTCAATCTTGTGCTAAGTATGTGACCAGTGCGAGCATTATAAACAACTATGTTGCAGATTAGTTCTAGATTATTTGTGAATCCTAGGGAAACAATGGATCTGAACTAAAGCTTGAACATACTTGCTAGCTCACCAGACCATGGGGACGTCACAAGTTAAGAAGCTCGTTCTTCTTCGAGAAGAAATATCTCTCTTGCACTTATGGCGCTGGAAGAAATGACAATGCATTACTCACAAAGTATACGAGTCTTGCCAACTTCAAAAGATACCGCAGGAGTATTTTTTGTTTGCATTGAGGGAGATTGTTCCAAGTACAAACTAAAAGAGGTAGTAAACTAGGGAAGGACGACACACCAGTCCTGTAATATTCGATCGATCTTGGTGAACTCCTATTGCAGTTCAGAATCTGAAACCATTAGAATAGCCTGATGGAGATCCTGAACTACCATGGAAGCATGGGTATGATTGAGAGTGTGCTAGCTTGCTCCTGAAAAGTAGCTGGATTTGATCTTCAACTTGAGGTGTCCTCCTTGTTCCTTTTACACATTAAAATGAAAGAACAACCACTTAACTGGCTTGTAATGACAAGGAAAACTGCTTACTTGTGCATCTGGTAGAGCGATAGTTCTAGTAGTGACACCTACGATATTGACAAGAGAATTAGGAAGAAAACCAAATTAAGTTCAGCACACCTAGCTTGCAGTCGATGTAGATCCAGCCAGATTTGGGTCAGTGGCGACCTCCTTGGACACTTCAGAATCTGGAATCATCAAAACAGTGTCATGGATTCGTGAGTGGGGAGCAGCTAATCTTGTTGCTGAAGCCAACAGAAACCAGCGAGAGAAAACAAGGCTCTTTAGACTTACATACACACCTTGTAGCTGGTTAACAACAAAACATTCCTCCTGCTTTTGCCTCAACTCTCTGAGATTTGTTAATCTGAACTCTGAAAAAACATAGTGTGGCTATCAATGTGAAGATTAAGTAAGGAAGAAATCTTTAGTATCGTGTGATGTCACCTATGATGTGGTATCAGATACCTGCTCACAAGTCAATACTGAAATTATTGCTAAATACACAAGTCAGAATCATGGTAGATAGTGGGTGCTGGCTGGCAGGTTGATATGGTCAACCTGACCTCACGGAGACATATTAACAGTTGAAGCGATACAGAACGAACAGATTCGCAATGGTAAATTGTTGCTAGATACGTACTAAAAATGTGAATGTTTCTCTTTAAAAAATTTGGCATGAAAAGGGTGCTCACGACGGGTATCTGTGCCTTTCCTGGAGATAGCATTTGGTTTGTCCCCAAGTTGGTCACATACCGTTTTGTCAGTGGGAGCAGAGCAATACCAAATCAGATACCCTTGGCTAAGGCTGGCAGTCGAGGTCAGTCAACAACTCAAGATGCCGATGCTTAAATCGAGGTTCAGAGATTCTGTTCAGATTCAGTGGCATTACGAGTTCAAATTATTCCCAGCCCCACGTCCTAGGAACGACACAGGAATGATGGCGTGGATATCTGTATTCGCGGACTTGGCTAGCAGGGAAGCTGGGAGGCTGGCTTACCTCTTCGTCGGCGCCGCCACCAGCCGGGAGTCTGCTCCGCCGAGTCCACGGAGAGAGAGGGGAGACTTGGCCGGACAGGGAAGTGCCATTGCGGAGGGGGGGCGAGGCCGCGGGGACGAAGCATTCCCCGACCCTAACCCTCGCCGCCGGCGGTGAAGTCGTGTACTCCCCCCTGTATTCCGTACTGAAGTATAGATCCTTGACCGGGGTCATCACACATTCACGCTACGCCACTACGTGTGATCCCACACAATTGCCAGCGTCGAACAATCTCTGAAGTACAAGATTTTCTTTCCGGATAAAAGTGTCTTTGGCACATGGCCAGAACTTGTAAATTAGGATCTCCAATAATTCTAAAAATAAATATATAATAACAAGTTACATACATTGTGAATGTACGCCAGAAATTTTGTTTAAAAATATGTTTTATTTTGGGCTATAAAAACAAAAATTTCTTTCAAAAAGTACGTATTTTCCTTTAGCCCCAAATAAATGATTTTCTTACTGAAATTTCGCACAAATATATGGACCATTTATATGTACTCCTCATTCTTTTTTATATTTTTTGAAATACCATTTTTTTATTTTTTATTCAAATCGAAGAAAACACTCGTGCCTATGTAAACCAAATCTTCACTCGTATAAGATAAACTTTTATTAAGGAAAACACTTTAAGCCTGCTGGACGTGGTGGCTAGTCTGGGCCACATGTAACGTACACTCCAGCAGTGGAGCAAATCAAAATTTGGTGACATTCGACAAAAGTTGCGGAAGGATTAAGCAGAATTTGAAAAAGATCGCCATCGTGCAGTGTACAGGGCTCATCAAATTGGGAGAAGTAGTTAGCTGCGAACATTGCTGAACTCGAGGAGGTCATGGAAAAACAGAGTTTCTGAGTGGATTGGCTAAAGAAGGGAGATCGAAACATGGCGATTTTTCATGCGCGTGCGACTGTACGCAAACACCAAAACAGGATGCGCTCTTTGCAAAATGCGGCAGGTGTGGTGTGTTTGGAGAAGGAGGAAATTAAGGGCATTGTACAGTCTTTCTATATAGACATGTTTAAAGCTCAAGAGGAGATTGATGTGCAAGGGGTCCTTCAGTTTGTTCCAACAAAGGTGATACAGGAGATGAATCTGATGCTCTGTCGACCTTTGAGGCATCGGAAGTTGAGAGGGCCTTGTTCTCAATAGGGCCCTCAAAAGCGCCAGGGGTGGACGGTTTCGACGCAAATTTTTACTAGAAACATCGGGCCCTGATAAAAGATGAGATTGCTGAAGTTGTTCTGGATTTTCTAAATAGAAGTTATTTACATGAAATTATTAATACGCACGGTGATTGTGTTAATTCCCAAGGTAAAATCTCCCCAGGATATTACCCAATATTGGCCAATTGCACTTTGCAATGTGATCTACAAGATTCAAAGGTTCTAGCTAATCGCCTGCCAGTGATGCTTCATGAGATCGTATCGGAAGAGCAGAGTGCGGTTTGTGCATGATTGTCTTATTACTGATAATGTGCATTTGAGTCGGTACACTCGATGAGGAGGAAAAAAGGAAAGAAAGCTTTCTATGCGGCCAAACTAGATATGATGAAGGTCTATGACCGTTATTTGCAAGGAATTCTGTAGAAACTGGGCTTTGCAGAAGCTTGGGTTTCGCTTATAATGAAGTGTATGTGACCACAGTGAGTTTCGAGGTGAAGGTTAATGGAGAATTACTTTATTCATTCAAACCTACTCGTTAGGGACCAACAAAAATTCAACGATGCGATATTGGGCAAGCAAGCATGGCGAATACTAGTTAATCATCATAGTTTGTGTGCAAGAGTGTTGAAAGGGAGGTATTTTCCAAAAGGAAACATTCTTTCGGCCAGATGCCCTCAATGCGCTTCAAAAGTGTGGAAGGCCATAATTTGTGGCAAAGACGTGATGAAGAGGGGGCTGGTTCGTCGGGTGGGAGATGGGTCTGACACTCTTCTGTGGTCGTATCCATGGCTTCTAGAAGTTCCAGGTATTAAACCACTCACCATCAACACGGACACAAATTTAACACGTGTCGATGGATTTGATTGACCAGGCGCCTGGTCAATGGAATGAAGAGAGCTGGTACGTAATACCCTCAGCCCCATGGATCCGGAAGTGGATCTTTGCTTGCCACGTCCACGGCATGGCGGCGACGATTTCCCGGGCCTGGAACGAGGAGAAGACAGGAGTATGCTCTGTCAAGTCAGCTTATCGTTTGCTTGCACAAGACATCGTGGATGTCCTGGAAACATCAAACTCGGCAAAAATGTGGAAGAAGTTATGGAGGCTTCGAGTGATCCACAGGGTTCGGGTCTTCTGTTGGCGTGCCATCAAAGGATTTCTTCCATCCTATTCTGAACTATCCAGGAGACATATCATGGACAATGACACGTGCAAACTCTGTGGGCATGATGAAGAATCGCTACTTCATGCTTTGGTCACATGCAATCATTGCCAAGCAGTTCTAGTCAGTGGCGTTTGATCATTTTGGGGTTTGTTTGCCGTGATTGCACCCGGCTTCCTGGGTGCAGGACTTACTGATGGGCCCCTTCCTGTCAGCGGAGTACATCCCAATCGTGCTGACACTGCTATGGTGTATATGGTCTAGCAGGAACAAGTACGTTCATGGAGAAGAGAAGTACAAGCCATTAGGGTCAATGTAACTGATTGAAGAATAACTAGCCCTGCTCGAGATACTGCCTCCTTAGATTGCAAGGATGAAGAGTGTGCCAAGATGGGAGAGACCTCCTACCGGTTGGTCCCTGGTTAACACAGATGGTTCTCTAAACTGTAGCACAGGCGAAGCTGGTTCGGGCTATGTCCTTTACAATAATATGGCGGTGTTTGTTGAGGCTGGGTGTCGAAAGCATGCATATGTGGATGACCCTCTTGTCAGCGAGTTACTTGCTTGTTAGGAAATCTTAGAGGCGGTTGTTAGACTTGGGATTCCCAAGCTCATCATCCAAACCGACTGCAGCTCGGTTGTAAAAATGTGGAAGGAGGACAAGGAGCCAAGATTCATGGGGTCTCACATAATTAAGGAGATGAAGGTTTTATGCAATTCTTTCCAGGTGGTCAAGCTTCTTCACATAGGCAGAGAAGGTAATAAAGCAGCACATTGTTGTGCTAAAGAAGCTTTAAGAGTAGTTAGTCCAGTTCGCTTCGATGTAGTTCCTTGAATCCTTACTGATGTGATTATGTCTGAGTGTAATCGGTGTCCTGTTTAATAAAGTAGTGGATTTACAATAAAAAGTAAAACACTTTAAGCACTAGGTTGTGACGATTCGTGTTGAGAGAATAGAGGCCGTAAGATGTTATGCATTCTGAATTTCTTCATCCTACCAAATGAATTCCTCTCAACAAGGTGTAGCATGTTTCTTCCAGTCAACTCCATTAGATAGCCTTCTATGACAATGTCAAAAAGCACTAGCAATAGCAAAAGTGTTCGAGAAAGTAGATACATTTTGGATGTATCATGGGCCCCTCGGGCAGCCACCGACCTTGCCCCTTCGCCTATATAAGCCCCTTGATGCAAAAACCCTAAGGACCCGATCAGAAATCCACAAAAAGTGTGTAGCCACCGCCACCATCGTCCCTAGATCGGGAGGGATCCGAAGCTCTTCCCGGCACCCTGCCGGAGATGGCACCCTGGAGACCTTCTTCATCACCATGCCAGCCTCCGGTGTGATGCGTTAGTAGTTCATCCTTGGACTATGGGTCCATAGCAGTAGCTAGATGGTAGTTTCTCCTCCTTTGTGCTATCATGTTTAGATCTTGTGAGCTCCATTCATGATCAAGATCATCTATTTGTAATCCTATATGTTGTGTTTGTTCGTATCCGATGGATATTGAGTACTATGTCAAGATTGATTATTGATTCTATCATGTCTATGTTGTTTGTGATCTTGCATGCTCTCCGTTGCTAGTAGATGCTTTGGCCAAGTAGATTCTTGTAACTCCAAGAGGGAGTATTTATGCTCGATAGTAGGTTCATGCCTCTAGTACTCTGGGAAAGTGACAGAAACTTCTAAGGTTGTAGATGTGATGTTGATACTAGGGAGAAAACAACAATCCTTTGTCCATGGGGCAATTGTATTGTTTACTTTACACACTTTGCTTAATGCAATTATCTGTTGCTTGCAACTTAATACTGGAAGGGGTTCGTATGATAACCTGAAGGTGAATTATTATTCACAGATGCAGCTGGATTACAGTCTATGTATTATGTTGTAATGCCCAAACAAATCTCGTAGCGATCATCATGGCATGTATATGCATTGATTATGCTTTCTCTATCCTATCAATTGCCCAACTGCAATTTCTTCACCCAACATGTTATTTATCTTATGGAGAAACACCTCTAGTGAACTGTGGACCCCGGTCCATTCCTTCCCACTAATATACAATCTACTACCTACTATTTACTTTTTGCAATTCCTACAAAGCAATTACTTTCTTCCACACTATATGTTTAATCCTTTGTTTTCAGCAAACCGGTGAGATTGACAACCTCACTGTAAGTTGGGGCAAAGTATTATGGTTTTGTTGTGCAGGTGATGACCCACAAGTATAGGGGGTGTATCATAGTACTTTCGATAAATAGGAGTTTCGATCCCAACGAGGAGCAGAAGGTGTTGACTAGTGGTATGGAGCGGGAAATCTCTGTAAATACTTAGCAAACGGATTTTTAGTGGTTTTCTGATAAGGCAACAAAACAAAGTGCAAGTAGCAAAGAACAAACACAGCAAGTAGCCCAATCCTTTCTTAGCAAAGGACAAGCCGGTGGAAATACTTATAAGGAACAAACTTTCTCGAGGACACATGGGAATTCTATCAAGTGCTTTCGCTTCAGATAGCTGAGTACTCTTCTTTGGTGTTTTAAGTGTTCTGTGGGTGAACCTGTGATAATGTACCGACCTTACTGGGGCTAATTCATACTTGTGATTAAACCCCCTACAAACATTCGTAACTACAAGAAAGTAATTAGGATATAAATCTAACCACAACCTTAAACTTTGAGATCCTACACTCCCTTGTGCAAAGGTGTCCTAACAGGGGTTCAGGTTTCTATCACTCCGGCAACCCCACAATTAGTATACAAATACACAATGCATTCCCCTAGGCCCATAAATGGTGAAGTATCATGTAGTCGACGTTCACATGACACCACTAGAAGAATAGCACCACAACTTAAATACTAAACCATTGAATAATAACTCAACACAAATCCACTAATAACAACATGACTTCTCCCATTTCCTCAAGAACTAGACGAAATACTCACGAGACATCATATGGATCAAGATCAAAGATGATATGGTGATGGATAACAATCTGAACATAAACAATAATCCAATGGTTCCACTCACAGGCATCAACTATGATAGTGATTAACACCGGGAAAGTTTCCCCTAAGAACTAAAGCAATATCCAACACAATTGTTACAGTGGTACGGAGTGGTGATGATGGTGCTGGTGGAGATGATGGTGTGGATGATGATCCTGATGAAGCCTAGCTTGATGACGGTATTGATGGCGACGAACTCCCCTCTACAGGAAGGAGTTTCCCCGGCAGAAATCTGTCTGCCGGAGAAATCTTTCTCTCTCGGTGTTTTCCGCCCCGCGGAGGCAACGGAAATCTATCTGTGGTCGCCCCCTCAATATTAGGGTTCCATAGGGAAGATATAGGCGAAGCGGCGGAGTCGGGAGCCGGGCAGGTGGGCCACACCTTCCCTAGGCACGGCCTAGGGTGGGCCCGCGCCTAGGAGGGTGTGGGGCCCCTGCGGCCTTTCTTCGCTCCTCCTTCTGGCTTCCTCAATCTTGTGGAAAAATAATATTTTCCCATATTTTTCTGATCTTCGCAAAATTGCACCGAAACGCCTTCTTTTCCATCAGAATCCAGACTCCGGCAGTTCATCCTCCAAGAATCATCCAACATGCATAAACAGATGAAAAAGACATAAGTAATACCTCATAATAAGACATATATCAATGAATAGAGGTAAATTATGATATAGAATGGTGATGCAAATTGGATGTATCAACTCCTCCAAGCTTAGACCTTCGCTTGTCCCCAAGCGAAAACTGAGCTCAGTAAACATGTCCACATGTTTATGGAGTGAAGTGTCGATAAAAGAATACGGACAAGAAGCATCACACTTACCATTACACAACTCATAGAAGAAAGCAACTCACCATCATATAACTTAGTTTGCAACAAGTACAGGAGTCACAATAGAGATGCATAAAGATAAATCATAATTGGAATTGGCAAACTCTTGTTCCTGGTCAGAGAACAGCTAGCAAACAGTTTCACAAAAAGCTATTTGTAGAAGTTTTATAACAGGAGCACTCTTTGCTCAAAAAGGTTTTTCAATGAAGGATTTCAAAGTAATACTCAATGGATAAGAGTTTTGTGCAAACAAGGAAGATAAAGAACATGATTGAATAAATCACCATATGAATACTTGAAACACAACAACTCAAATGCTTGCTGGAGATAGAGAGGAAGTAGGTTTACTGACTCGACTTGGAAAATAGGAGAAAGGTCCCTCCATACAGGGTAGCAGGGTTTACAAGTCATACAGAGCTTCCAAAAGATTATGATACTTACTAGCTTTGAGCCCTCATTTCCCCTATCATAGGCATCTTGAGATGATTAAGGTTAAAGTGCACAAGAATGGAGTATATGCTTGACGAAATATAAGTTGGCAATCTCATGTCCCTTGAATATGAGGGCCACTCCTCATGCTACTCAACTTCATTCACCGGTAAGTTCTTGTCATTGTAAGTACTTGCATATCATTGAGAACCGCCAATGGGGTTGATACGTCCAAAACGTATTTACTTTCTCGAAGACTTTGCTATTGTTTCTTCTGTAAACTTGTGTGATTTGGTGTGGCATCCCGCAAAACCACTACTAGAAAATCGCGTTGAATTTGTGCATTGCATCGTCATCATCATATGTTGTTTGTCAAAACTATTTTCGCAAAGCCGATTCGTTTTCCAAACGCCCCGCCTTTTATTTAAACGCCAAACACCGGGTCTCCGGAATATTTTTGTTTGTTGCTATCGGTCTGCAAAAGTTGCATTTAAATTAAATAAAAAGTTTATATTATTTTAGTAGGCGGTCAGGAAGGCCAACCCGACCAACAACCACCCCAGATTCACAAATCGGTCCACCTCCTAATTCCTGACTACCCACTATTCTACCCAACCCATCCCTCCACCTCACCCCTCCAATCACTGCCACCTCACCTCCTCCTCTCCCTCAACCACTCACGCCCGCCACGCCACTCCTCACCCTCCTCTCTCTCTCACCTTCCTCCTCACCAAACCCACCACGGGTCCCACGCCAAGACTCCCTCATCCCACTGCGCCAGCCCCTTCCTGAAAATCACCTCCCCGGTCAGGCCCTCTGCCACGCTGGTCCCGTCCACCCCACCTTGGACTCATGCCTCCCTCACCCTCCACCCCGCGGGCCCGCCCACACCCTCCCCACCTCCCAGTCACCACCTCCCGCACGCCCCACGCCCGCTGCCCCTGTCCACTGGGCCCACAGGCCCCGCCTGGCCCCTTTCGCCCTCTCCTCCCTCCCGCGTCGCCTGTTCATCTTCCCAGAACCCGCGCCCCGGTCCTCCCGCTGACGCAGCTCTCGTCCCGCGCCCGACCGCGCCCAGCGTCCGCCGCTCCCCCAATCCCGCGAGCCGCCCGCTCCTCGCCGGCGGCGCTGACCCGCCTCGCGCCCTTCCTCCCAGCCGTCCGAGCTCCGCGCCCGCCCGCTGCCAGCGTCCTCGCCCGGCGACGCGTGGCCTCCAGCGTCGCCTCCTCCGCTCCGACCCGCTCGCCCGTCCCGCTCCACCAAGAACCTCCCGCCGCGATCGACCCGTCGCCTCCGCCTCTCTGCGTCCGTCGCGGCCGCCTCGACCAGCGCCCAGGCCCTCGTCGGCCTTGCGCGTCGCTCCGCCTCGCCGCCCCAGTCGCCCGCCTCGCCTGCTCGGTCCTCTCCTCGGGCCCACGCCGCGTCCACGCCGCCCAGCAGAGCTCACGCGACCCCAGGCCCAGCGCGTCCGCTGAGCCCGGCATCCGCGGCACCCGCCGGGCCGTCGGTATCCTCGCCGCCCAGACGCCATGCGACACCGCCTCCTCCGTCGTGCCAGCGCCGGCCCTCCTCTGCGGAGCTTCGGTCGCCCCAGGTCGGCCTCGCGCGCGCCTCTGCTCGCGGCCGTCTCCCCTCCGCAACGTTCCGCGTGAAGTGGTGTGGCGACACGTAGGAGACCCGTAAACCCTGCAGGGACACTCGGATGCTCGACAAGATCTTCCGCACGGGGACCGAAGGCAACCAAGCTAGAACACCAAGTCTCCTGCGGAACACCGAGACCCGGTGCGACAAGTACCCCCGGAACGTCATGATCGCCACACGAACCCTAGCGCTTGCTCCCGGAACTCAAAGACCGAACACGGCGTTCTCTCCCTCGTGGATCCGAGGTCCGATCTTCAAACCCTCCGAAGCCGCCAAGATCTCCTTGGAACGACAAGTACTTCCCCGGACAACGAGACCCTGTGCGACAAGTGCTTCCTTCCGGACATCGAGGCCGCCGAGAACCCGGACGCCCAGTTCATCTACACGGATACGACAAGTGCTCCTCGAGGATGCCAAGTCCCTCACCTCGAAGGCCAGGACCGACTCGATGGCGCGGACCCGACGAGATCGTCGTAACGACAAGACCGACAACATGAACCGAAGACACGGACGCAACAAGAACTACCCCGGAATCCGAGAACGCTTCCGCCGGACCCCGAACCCCAGATCCGTCGAACCCTAGACCCTGGACCCCGAGACCGGCCCCGAACCCCGGAACCTCCAAGATCGCCGAGACCCCTAATGTGTGAACCTTTTTCCCGAACCCTATTTTATAACATAATACAATTGTCGCATATTCAATTGACTTCTCGCATGCATATCATTGGTTTGGGGGCCTTATGACGATTCACCTAATAATCAAATATGGGGCCCATATGCGGGCAAATCTAGTCTCGTATCGGCCTCATTTAAATTTGTGTAGCGAACCCGGTGCTATCTTTTGCCATGCTAAAACAACATTTAAATTGCGGGGTAGTCAAACAACTTGAACCACCTAATTAATTGTCGGGACCCCGGTTCCGCTTAACATGACCTAATTGCATTGCACCTTCGCCATGCCATGCATCATACATGCATCATGCCGATCTTCTGCCGTGTATTAAATATTGCATCCAGTGTTTCTTCTAGTGTTTTGCTTCTTCGCGGATAAGGCCGTTGAGTTGATGTGAGCTTTGCCCGATCCTCGGATGAACCCCTCGACAATGTTTTCAGGCGAGCATCTCCCTCTTTCTACCTATCTTACTTTTATAGTATTTATTCCCTCCTGTTGATCTATTGCTATCTGTGTTGCGATGCTTTAGTTTCCGTACCTGTGATATCCCCTGCAGCCTTATATTGCCTTGGACACATCCTATTACCTGTTGTTTGGTAGATAGTTGGACTTGCGCGTCGAAGTTGCTTGCTCAAGTGCGGATGGGTGTCATCTAATGCCACAGTTGTGGATGTTTTGCCGCATGTTGCTGTCGGAGATGATTCTAGTTTTAATTATCGTCACTTTAATTTCTGTTTAACAACTAAAATTGAAATAAGCAGGCATCGGTGGGTGATAGAAAATATTTGGTTTCCGAACGCCCACTTGTGTCCCGTAAGACCCCGAGTACTTGATACCTGTTCCTTGATTTTTTGCGCGCTATCCACATCCGGGAGGTATATGGGACCCCCAGCCGAGCTTGATTCAGACTTATTTCTTGGGGCCACAAACTAGTTTGAGGTTTTATTTACGATCTGTACTTATGCCATGCTACTTTCAGTATTTAAATTGTGCGAGGAGCACACTGCATCGCTTAGGATCATGGCACGATTCATGGTGTCGACAAGCCCAGCCACACTTTCGGGTTCCGGTCGTTCACCCGTCCCCATAACCTTGAGGCCGTCTCGGAGCTTGCTTACTCCGCTATGGATTCTACTTAAGGTGGCCCCAAATATTTCTGAATCTGTGATTGTTCATCGTGAAAGCCTCGTTGGGTTTTGGTTTGGTTTTCCGAGGTTGATCGAGCGTGTTGCTATTGGTGCACCCCGGGTAAAACTTTCTGAAAGCCGTGTCCGCGGATATGGACGACTTGGAGCACAGTATCTCGATCATAGACAAGCAAAACTAAAGTTTACTGCTATAAATTTGACTTATAATGACTAGTAATCAGCTTCACTACAACGGAATGGCTAATTAATACTGCCCACAATTGCTTGTTTGGTTGTCGCTTGCGACAATTGTATCTGACTAGTAAATCTTGCAACTACAACGGAATGGCTGAATAAAAGTACCAACAACTGCTGGGTTTTGGGATATCTCATGCTAATTGTATCTGACTAGTAAGTGTTGCCACTATAACGGAATGATTAACTAAAAATGCCCACTGCTTACTTTATCAGGACGATTATCTAAACCTGACTAGTAAAGTGCCACAACTAAAACCGATTAAGTAATACTGCCAACTGTGTGAGTTCCTCGGTTGACTTCCCCGATCGGGGTCGAGGGGGAAACACCAGGATGGGTTTGTTTGATGATAGTATCAGGTTGGATCCGGTTAGGTCATTCTTATCCCTCTCTGATAGCCGCCAGTTGTATCGAGTCTCTATAGGTTGTTTAGTGCACGCTGCCGCTGCCGCTTCAGTCCACCATACCTTTGTAGGCGAGGACCGCCGAATTCTAGCCTCGCCGTGTCGGCCTCGATCGACGCTCCTTCTTTTTCCTTTGCCCTTTGTCGGCACCCCTTTTGTTTAAGCAGGTTTGAGATCGACGCCGTTAGCAGGGTTACCCTTCCGGCTTGGCCTGGGCAGGGTTATGGACGCCATTGGTTATTCTTCAGGGCTCTTAGCCCCATTTGCTTCTTGTTCGTAGTCGGACGCTCGACCGTTTCAAGGTGATTTGGATCTTTGTACCGTATATCTGTATTCTTGACTCTTCGAGTCGCTGTTATATATATCTGTTCTGTGGGTCCCATCGAGGACTGTTGTGTAATGTTATTACTTCGTTTTCCACCCGCACGAAAGTGCCTGGTGGGCACCTTTGAATCGTTTCTATGCGGGTTTGGCGAATTTTGTTCAAACTTGCATAGGTCCGATTCTGAGGGTGTTACATTTGGATACAACTAACACGGACTGACGCTGTTTTCAGCAGAATTACCTTGGTGTCTTGTTTTTGTGCAGAAAATCAACTATCAGGAAAAATCCCAGAAAATATGCCAAAAATTATATTTCACTAGAAGATCCACGGAGCCAGAAGACGAGACGGAGAGGAGTCCTGGGGGCCCACACCCACCCCAGGCGCGGGCCCACCACTGGCCGCGCCTGGAGGGGGTGCAGCCACCCTAGGCACCCCTTCGGCCTCCCTCTGCGCCTATAAGTTGCCTTTTGACCTAAAAACCATGGGAGGGGGTCGATAGTTTTCCAGAAAGAGTTCCGCTCCGCCGCCGCCACCAGAAACCAAGATTCGGATCCAGAAACTCCGTTCTAGAACCCTGCCGGGACGAGGAATTTGGAGAGGATCATCGCCATCGTCATCACCAACGCATCTCCATCAACCACTGATGTTTCCCTCATCCATGAGTGAGTAATCCCCCGCTGGGATGGTAGGGATTGGATGAGTTCTATCATGTAATCGAATAAGATCTGCTAGGGCATAGTGCCTAGTATCTCTATTAGTGCTATTTGACTTTGTTGCAACTTGTTGTGCTTAATGCTTGTCACTAGGGCCCGAGTGCCATGATCTCAGATCTAAACTTATTATTGAATCATTATGATAGTATTGTGTGTGATCTTATCTGCAAGTTGTGTACACATATCATTGTCCGGATCCAAAGGCCCCAAAGTGACAATAATTGGGACAACCGGAGGGGATGGCTATGGTGTGAGGATCACATGTGTTCACGAAGTGTTAATGCTTTGCTCCGGTGCTCTATTAAAAGGAGCACCTTAATTGCCAGTAGTTCCCTAGAGGCCCCGCTGCCACGGGCTGGCTGGACAGAAGATGTTGTGCAAGTTCTCATTGCGAGCACGTATGACTATATTTGGAGCACATGCCTAGGATTGTTTAGTACTTGGATGCATGTTATTATTTATCTGTAATGCCCTAGATCTTGAATTTACATGTTTAGACTCGTCCATGAAACGCCCGTCCATCCATCCCTATGCCTACCGCACTCGAATCCCACTGTTACCATTACTGTTACTATTGCTAATGTCTCACTGTTGTTGCTTTACTGTTGCTACTACCAAATTGTTGCTACTGATAAACTTCTCTGAGCAAGAACTATTTCCAGGTGCAGCTGAACTGACAACTCAGTTGTTAAGGCTTGCAAGTATTCTTTGGATCCCCTTGTGTCGAATCAATAAATTAGGTAATACTACCCGCGAAGACTGTTGCGATCCCATATACTTGTGGGTCATCAGGGGTACCCCTTGCACACGGTACATGAGCTTTCCCATAACCAAAATGACAAGGCAAGCAAACAATGAGCATCTCAGCGATCTTTTTATTTACTATATGCATAGCTTTTTATTGAGGATGCTTCATAGATAGCTCACTATGGTGATGCTGCAAGTTTCCACCATGATTAGTCATGGCTTAGGCTAGCGGCCCAGGCATTTCTCTAACACAAAATACAGACTCCATGGACTTACAAGTTCCCTCTTTATTTCACACTGTTGACATCCATAGACAAAAGAGCATGCTATCAACTAAGTACAAAGTACAAGTGCAATGTTGAAAATGTTCCCCGTGACAGCACGGTTCTGCTAATTCCAACGTATAGATGCAAGCATATACAACTTTGATGGCACAATGGTTCAAGTCTATTAGGGGCAAGAAAATAAGGTGTGCCATCAAGTTCGTGAGAGCTTTACTAACTAGTTTTCAAATAACAAAATACTTTTTAATTCGAAAGGTAGATGAAGCTTGAGAATTTGCTTGGAATAGCAATAATGCGACTAGGTAGATATGGTAGACACAAATGGCAAAGGTTTTGGTTCAAAGGGATTGGAAACATGAGAAGTATGCCTTCTCAAAACAGGTTTTGGCTAGCAAGCAAGAGAGTTGAAAGAAACAAGCAAACATACAAGTAATAAAGCCAAACATGCAATCTTTCTTGAAGACACAAAAAATCTTAAATAAAGAATACTAAGCTCATGAGCCAACAAGAAAGAAAATAAATGATACAAAATACCTGTAAGCTCTTTCTCTTTCTTTCAAACATCAAAAAGTATTGCTACTGACCAGAACTCGGTTTGCCAAAACCAATTTAGATCCACTTGATGATCCCAAAGTGATGCCAATACTGATCAACAAGATCCATCATATAATAGAGAGAGATACAATGTTGTTTTGTCCATACGAATATCAGGTGTGGAAAAATCCTAACACTACAGTGTAAAGAAATCCCAATGGCTCTCCACCCACCCCCACCGTGACACCCACCCCTCCTCCGGCGATCTCCCAACCCCGGCCATCTAAACCCAAATCTGAGCCGTGTAATCAACTCTACTCACTCCAAAACCCATGTGCTGGCTAACATGGCTACATCTACAATCTCCTTCCCCCTAGATCTTGAATCTGGTTTGGATTTTTCAAAAAAAGTGATGAACCTTTATTCCACCCCGGTTCATCCAATCTTTGCTGAATTTGGCTTTTCTCTTGTGGTTTCTTTTGGCAATGCAAAGTTTGATCTCTCTTGTGCCAATGTTGGAATGGCTCTCTCGGCAGGGTAGGGTATTCATATTCGATGTTTGTTCGAAGGCTATTGGGATCATGATCATCAAAATGAGGTATTACAAATCCAGAGATTTCACATGCTACGTTGATCTCTGGAGCAACGGTGAACCAAATTGGAAACGTGAATTTAAACTCTGGAATGAGGAAGAAGAAAGACAATGGACACTCGTGCAACACAAGAGGAAAAGGAATTCCTATGGATCCATCTATGAATCACACAACCATCAAGGTACATCTACTATCTCATCCTCTACAAATTTTCAAAATCCTCTATCTGGTGCAAATCTTGTTCCTGTTGGTAGTAGAGATTCATATGCTGACGTGGCTCGATCACACAACGGTGCACAACTTTTAAATTTTTAGCATGCACATGATCGTACATCATGGAGTGAGACCCCTTTATCTAGGACTGGAATATCTCATCGTCACGAATCACACGTTGGGGTTTCACCTGACCAGCCGAATAATCTGGATTTGCCTATTTATGATCACGTCATTAGGCCATTTAAATGCACACGTTGCTTGGCAGTAAATGATCATCTACGTGCAGTTTGTCATAACCGTGTTCGTTGCCGTAAATGCTACAATTATGGACACATCTCCCGATCATGTCTATCGTCGCTAATAAGAAAAACTTTTTATCGGAGAATATCTTGAGCTACTGTTACACCTAACACTTCTACATCGACTTCTCCGGAGAAAAGCTCATACACAACTCCGCAGCCACTATCCACTCAATCTCCTCTCCCACAATCCCTAGTGTGCTCATCGGCGGTGATAATGGCGAACTACCCAGTCGACCCTTCCCCCCTCGTCCCCCCTGGCATGGCTGATATCCCACCTGGTCCACTACGCACCCAAAGAAGCTATGTGTTCCTGGGAGGGGACTCACCCATCTATGCTGATGATTGGGCTGTCGCCACCCTCACCCCCAAACCTGATGTTGCTGACTTCATCGGCTCTGTTGCGATCATCGGTGAGTTTCTCCATGGACTTGGCCTGCAAGTTCGTAGCACATCTAAGAGTGAAATGGGTAGTGCTCTATTTCAGTTTTCTACTGTTACTGGTAGACATGCTGCAGTTCTGGGTAGTCCATACCAGATAGGAGAGAGTACTTTGAGGATTGTTAATGAGGATTCTGGTATCAATCGTAGGGCTATTGTTTTCACTCATGATATCTGGTGCATGTTACTTAACTACCCTCAGCAGCTATGGGATCCTAAATCTGTGATGAAAACATTTATCCCCTTTGGTAGATTTCTTGTCTCGAATAAGGATCTGTCAAACAAGGCTAGAATTCTGGTTAAATTTCGTGCATATGACATTGACACTCTTCCTCTGAGCGTGGTGATTGGAAAGAATGTTGCTGATAATGGCAATGGTGACTCCTGGACATGCCCCATGATCTTGCTATCTACTACTCTGCTTGGTGCTAATGCTGGTGATGAAGATCCCCTGCCTCCTGATGGTAGAAACCCACACCCCCTTCCCATGATCCATCAGGGTTTTTGGCATGATGCCCAGCATGATCATGTGATGGAGGAAAATGTTGCTGAAAATGAAAATGTTGCACTTGTACATGCTGCAGTTGGAAATGCAGCACCAGCAGCTAATGCCCAGAATGAGGTTGCTGTCAACTTGGAGCCTATAACCCCACCACTGCAGCCTGAGATTCATGATAACCAGAATATGCCTGCTGCTGAACTGGACCCAATTGCCAACCTATCCAGCCTGCTTGTTAGCTTGATGGGTGGTGAAGAGCATGCAAACTTCCCAAATATTGCTGGTAGCACTATCACTGGTGCTACAGTTTAGATGAATGAGTCTTTCAACAATGGCATCAACACTGTCAAAGTCACTCTGGAGATCAACGATGTCCTCCCCCCAATCAGCAAAGCACCTTGCAGAATAATATTCAGATGGAGGCAAACAATGTTTCACAGGTGGTTGACAACAACAATGTTGCATTTGATGGAGTTGTCCTAAGCTACATTCATGTACCTGCAGATAGCTCTGACAGTGTTACTGTGATTCCCAAGCCTGACAACTTCCCTAAGAGTAAAAGGAAGAAACCTGAGCCTAGCTCTGTCAAATATGTTAGGAGAAGCTGCAGGATTGCAAGTCTCAATGCAGGTTTCAAGAACAAAGCAAGTGTTGATGAACATGCCTCTAATGCAAAAGTCACCCCCATGAATCTGTCTGGCCACTTTGAAACTATTGTCATGGACAATAACAGTGCACCCCCACCAGTTCTTCCAGTTGACACAATTCAGGCCATTGGTACCAGCTTCTGTCAGATTCCTCTTGGGGAGGTCTCTGCTACCAACCTGAACTATGACAGTTCCAATGATAGTGCTTAATCACTACTGCACTGTGTCCAAGAGCATGGACAGTACATGCTCTGTTATCGTAGGATTTTATTCTAGTTTTTATCATGTAAGGTCATTATGTCAGACTCCTTTTATTTATCATCCAAAGTCTCTGGTGTGTGCAGAGCAAAACATTTGCCTTATCTTATCTGGGTTGTACTCTCCACTGTTTGATGTGGTTTTATCATATCTGGATTGCTTGGATCACCAACTTAGTACTTATTTTTTCCCTCTGCTTATCTGCATGAATATTATGATATATATTAGCTAGTTATCTCTGTACAAACAATGTACTGATCATCATGGATACAAGAACAAATCCCACTCCTCATGCATTATCATTTATGATATACAGTGCTTGTATATCTGTTGCAACAAACATAACATTGTTTCCAATGAGTAGACAAATCAAAATTCTTGACTGGAATATTAGAGGCATTAACTCTCAGGAAAGATGGGATGACCTTGCTGACAAAATCAATCAGAGCAAGTGCAACATCTTATGTATACAGGATACTAAGAGAGAAATATTTGACAGTATATACATCAAAAAATTCTGTCCTAGAAGATTAGGACAGTTTGCATACCAACCATCCATTGGCAATTCTGGTGGTTTGATTACTATTTGGAATGGTAATATGTATAATGGCACTGTGATCAGCCAATCATCTTTCCACCTTACTGTTAAGCTGCATTGCAATCTAACTAATGAGGAGTTTTACATCACCAACATATATGCTCCATGCAAAAATGATGGAAGGGCTGATTTTATTGACTGGTTCTTAAACATTGATTCATCCATCTTCAAATTATGGATCATAATGGGAGACTTCAATATGATCAGGAGCTCTGAACATAGAAACAGAGCAAGGGAAACATATCAAACATCCACTCTTTCAACTCCATCATTCAAGAACATGATCTGGAGGAAATACCACTAAAAGGAAGAGCATTTACATGGTCAAATATGCAGCAGCAACCTCTACTTGAGAAACTAGATTGGATATTTACATCCCATGAATGGACAACCACCTTCCCCAATACCATGGCCACACCATTGGCTAGATTGGGCTCTGATCACATCCCCATTTTGATACAAATCTGTACTGACATACCAAAATCACAATTATTCAGATTTGAAGATTATTGGTTGGAATTTGAAGGACTGTCAGATATTGTGCAAAACAATTGGGTCAACAAAGGAATGTTCAAGAATGATGCACATGATCTATCTGCCAGATTTAAAAACATGAGGCATGCTATCAAAAAATGGAGTAAATCCATCTCTAACCTCAACATTGTCATTGATAACTGCAACTTTATTTTATCTCTATTGGATGGTCTTGAGGAACAAAGGGCATTGTCTGTACCTGATTTGAATTTCAGGTATATCATAAAATCTCATTTGGCCAAACTATTGGAAGCTAAAAGAAAATATTGGAGGAAAAGGGCTAATATTAGGTGGGCTAAGCTTGGTAATGAAAACACCAAGTTTTTCCACTCTATTGCCACTAGGAACTATAGAAACAATTATATTGCTGCTCTGCTGATGAACAAGGCAATGAAATTACTGACCATGATCACAAAGCTGCACTTTTATGGACTGCCTTTAGAGATAGACTTGGGAAAACATCTGAAACTGAGATGAGGTTTGATCTGCAAAATCTCATTACCCCACATGACCTCACATCATTGGAAGAACCATTTACCCATTTGGAAATTGATGATATTATCAAATATATGCCAAATGATAAATCACCTAGACCTGATGGTTTTAATGGTTACTTCATGAACAAATATTGGAATATCATCAAAGTCCAATTCTATAATCTATGCAACAGATTTCACAGTGGGGAGCTGGGGACAATATCAATACTGCCTACATTGCACTCATTCCAAAAATTTCAAACCCCATGAAACCATCTGATTTTAGGCCCATCTCACTTGTTAGCATGGCACTCAAGATTCTGACAAAGCTAATTGCCAATAGAATACATAACATTATTATTCCAATTGTCAGCAAAAATCAGTACGGATTTATCAAATCCAGATCAATACAAGACTATCTGGCCTGGGCATTTGAATACTTGCATATTTGTCACAGATCTAAGAGAGATATCATCATTTTAAAACTTGACTTTGAGAAAGCATTTGACATGATAGAATACAATACTATCATCACTATGCTCAAGCACTTTGGATTTGGAGACAAAATCATTGGATGGATCAGCAAGATACTTAATAGTGCTAACACTTCAGTGATACTAAATGGAGTACCTGGAAAAAATATTAGATGCAAGAGAGGTGTAAGACAGGGTGAACCACTATCACCATTACTATTTGTTGCCACTACTGAACTTCTAGAAATTATTGTTAACCATGCTTGGCATATTAATGAGTTAGATCTCCCTGTTGACCATGCATATGGGCAGAATTACCCAATTCTCCAGTATGAAGTTGACACACTACTCATCTTGCCTGCAGTTCAGGAACAACTCATCTATCTGAAGAATCTTCTTATGGACTTCTCCAAATCAACTGGACTTAAAATAAATTTTCATAAATCTTCTATGGTCCCTATTAATATGACAGCTGACAGATGCAGAACATTTGCTAATAGTTTTGGATGCAGATTAGAGTCTCTACCCTTCACATACCTGGGCCTTCTAATGGGAACCACTAAACCAAGTATAGGTGACCTTACACCCTTGATCAACAAGGTTGATAAAAGGTTGGCTGGCATCTCCAATCTACTATCACACTGCTCCAGAGTTGTTGTCATCAAATCAGTAATATCTGCTATGCACAATCATATTATGTGTGCCATGAAGTTGCACTACTCACATATTGACCATCTGAACAAATCTACAAGAACTTTTCTATGGCATGGGAATGACATTGAAAAAAAGGAAAATGTCTGGTGGCCTGGGACAAAGTTTGCTTATCCAAAAAAGCAGGTGGACTAGGAATTTTAAACTTGAGGCAACACAATAAGGCAATGATGATCAAAAATCTTTATAAATTCTTCAACTATCTGGATATACCTTGGGTCAACCTTATCTGGCAAGCATATTATCAGAATGGCTCCCTGCCAGATTGCAATTCATACAAGGGATCTTTCTGGTGGAGAAATTGCCTCTCATTTATGGTTGACTTCAAGAATATGACCACTATTGTGTCTGGTCAGGGAAATAGCACTATGTTTTGGCAGGACAAATGGCATGGCACTGAACTATGCAATAAGTTTCCTGAATTATTTTATTTTTGTAGGGGTTCATAGCATGGAAAACAAAAAAATTCTACCGCATGCAAACAAACAAGCCAAGATCTATCTACTAGATTGTAGCAATGAGTCGATAGAGGAACTCACCCTCGAAGATTCCAAAGCGGTTAACGAGAGCAGATTCTCGTGGGTGATGTAGTCGTACTCTTGCTGATCTCAAGATCGCGTAGACGAACCTACCAGCGCTGCGTTCCGGCAGCGCTTCCGTAGTCGGCCACACGTTCGGTACTCGATGAAGACCTTCCTCTTCCTTGTTCCAGCAGGCAGCAGAGGTTGTAGCACTCTCCTCGCGATTCCGGCAGCACGACGGCGTGGTGTCGGAAGTAGAGGGGAGATCCCGCAGGGCTTCGCCTTAAGCCGGTGCGAGTATGGTGGAGCAAGAGAGGTTCCTTGGCGATCTAGGGTTTAGAATCACAAAGGGGAGAGGTGTAGCCGGCGGCTAGGGTTTGGGGAAACCCTAGTCGGCGACTTGGGAGGTGGCCCTAGGCGGTGGCGACTTGGAGGAGGCCGGCGGCTTGGGGCTAGGGTTTGAGGTGTGAGGGGTAGGGGCGCCCTACCCCTCCTTATATAGGTGGAGGGTGGCCGGTTGGGAGGAGGGAGTCCTCCCCCAACTCGACCTCCTTGGCCGGCGGGTGGAGGGAGGGGACTTCCTCCCCAAGTAGGTTTCCTACTATCCCTCCACCAAGCAAACTTGCCGTTTGACTTTTTCAAATTGGCGTTTGACTTTCAAAATAGGATTTGATTTCTCTCTTTATTTTGCCTAGCCAAGTGACCTAGTACATGATGCAATCATTCCATATTGTCATGACACATTCATGTACCCTTCCCCTACGGAGTCCCGGACCTTCCGGACCCTTCTAGAACATTCCTGGTGAAAACACCGGAATCATTCCCCAACTCCGAAACAGGACTTTCCTTATATGAATCTTATTCTCCGGACCATTCCGGATCTCCTCGTGATATCCCGAATCCCATCCGAGATTCTGAACAACATTCGGTATCTTACTCATCATTCCATAACTACTCAACAGCATCGAATCCTTAAGTGTGTCTCCCTACGGTTCGTGAATTATGCAGACATGACCGAGACACTTCTCCGATCAATAACCAATAGAGGAATCTGGAAATTCATATGGCTCCCACATATTTCTATGATTACTTTGCGATCGAATGAACCACTTACATACGATACCAATTTCCCTTTGTCTCACGATAGTTTACTTATCCGAGGTTTTGATCGTCGGTATCTCTGCATACCTAGTTCAACCTCGTTATCGATAAGTACTTTTTTCTCCTTCCCGTGGTATGTGATCCCTTGTTATCCAGTCACATGCTTGCAAGCCAATTGGATGACATTCCACCGAGCGGGCCCAAAGTATATCTATCCATCATATGGATGGACAAATCCCACTCTTGATCCATGTGCCTCAACCCATACTTTCCGAACACTCAATGCCACCTTTATAGCCACCCAGTTACGGTGTGGTGTTTGATGTCATCAAAGCATCCTTCCGGTGATGGTGATTACCATGATCTCATGGTCGAAGGAATTAGGTTACTATGTATCAGAAAGCATATAGCAATTGAACTATTAAAATGACTTGATCTTTATGCTACACTTATATATAGGAGTATGTCCATCATACCATTCTCCTAATGACATTACCTTTTTATTAACAACATCTCAAATGTTCATGATCAAGAAACCATGATCATCTATTAATCAACAAGCTAGTATTATTAAGAGGCTTTACCAGGGACTCTAATTTAGTTTACAAATCACACAAGTATTAATGTTTCTGGTTAATACTGTTATAGCATGAATGTAAACATTTATCATAAACACAAAGATATAATAATAACTACATTTATTATTGCCTCTAGGGCATATCTCCAACAGTCTCCCACTTGCACTAGAGTCAACTAATCTAGATTACATGGTAATATACCGCGAACACCCATGGCAGTTTGGTGTTGGTCATGTTTTGCCCTCGGGAGAGGTTTAGTCAACGGATCTGTCACATTCAGATATGTGTGTACTTTGCAAATCTTTATGTCAACATCTTGGACATGTTCTCAAATAGCGTGAAAACGTAGCTTGATGTGCTTCAGCTTCTTGTGTGACTTGGGTTCTTGCGCATTGGCTATGGCGCCCATGTTATTGCAGTAGATAGACATTGGGTCCAGCGCACTTGGAACCACACCGAGCTCTGTAATAAACTCCTTCATCCATATCGCTTCTTGTGAAGCCTCCGAAGCAGCTATGTATTCCGATTCAGTTGAAGATCTCGCCACAACACTCTGCTTTGCACTCCTCCAGCTAAATGCTGCACCATTCAAAGTAAATACGTATCCAGATTGAGATTTAGAATCATCCGGACCGGTGTTCCAACTAGCATCGGTGTAACCATTAACAACGAGCTGTTCATCACCTCCATAAGAAAGAACCATATCCTTAGTTCTTCTCAAGTACTTAAGGATGTTTTTGACCGCTGTCTAATGATCCACTCCTGGATCACTTTGATATCTGCTTGTCAAACTAACAACATATGCAATGTCGGGTCTAGTACATAGCATGGCATACATTAGAGATCCTATGGGTGAGGCATAGGGAGTCTTACTCATCCTTTCTCTATCTTCTGCCATTGCTGGACTTTGAGTTTTACTCAAGGTCGTATTGGGCAACATGGGAAAGAACCCTTTCTTGCTATCTTCCATTCCAAACCTCTTTAGAACTTTGTCCAAATATGTACTTTGTGACAATGATATTAGACGTCTCGATCTATCTCTATAAATCTTTATGCCTAATATGTAAGCTGCTTCACCAAGATCTTTCATTGAAAAACTATTATTCAAATAATCCTTGACACTATTAAGAAGGTCTACATCATTCCCAATCAACAATATGTCATCTAAATATAGTATTAAGAATGCTATAGAGCTCCCACTCACTTTCTTGTAAATACAAGCTTCTCCATAAGTTTGTATAAAACCAAAGCTTTTGATTACCTTATCAAAACGTTGATTCCAACTTCGGGATGCTTGCTTCAATCCATATATGGACCGTTGAAATTTGCATACCTTGTTAGCATCTTTAGGATCGACAAAATAATAATTATCCATAACACGATCAACAATACTTGTAGGTATCTTAAAAGGATCTATCTCAACAGGTGGTGGTTCATCTACTGCCCTAGCAATGGTAGACGTTTTCCCAAATAGAAAACCAAGTGGGTTATCCATATTGGAAACTGTTGCCTGTCAAAACTCACCGGCGGGCAGCGACGAGCAACACGAAGAGCCGGGAGGCTCCCAGAGCGGCTGGTGGGCCCTGGTCCCTCGGTCGACGGCCCGCAAATCTTAAACGCACGCGTCTGTCTTGGTTCGAGATGCCACCGACCTATACCTGGTCGAAGGTGATGGATTGTTCGATTGGTTTCTGCGGTAAACAAGTATACGTAAAATTGAGCCATGATCGGCTCCGGGTTTCCAGTAAATCGGCTTTCGAGCCGATTACCCCATGGTTTTGCATTGGATCTTATGATAACATGGGGTTTTGCTTAATTACTACAAGCTAAATCGATCTCGATAGTTTGGTGTTTTCACCACGTAATCGAACGTCCCACGCGTGGTTGAGCCTAATAGATACGAAAAGTAGTAGAAAACCGATCCTAGAGAAGGCCTAAAAACCAACATGACGTCAATTCCCGGAACATCCCCTCTAAGATCAATAAACCATACCTTACGTATTACCGGATCATTCAACCCGTTTGTGAGGCCAAATCACGTAGATATTAAACTAAACCTTGATGAACAAGGCACAACTATAACAGATCAAATCGACTTAAGCAGAAATCAAGCAAGATGCCACCTTTACACCCGGGAGAAGGTGCAAAGACGGCGAGATAGCTAGAGGTAGCATAAATAAGCAATCATAGTAAAAGTATCGATGCTAGCTCTAACAAATCTGTGGTAAAGATGTTACTCGCCATCAACAAGGCTTCAGTACGAGTAACACCGGATAACGATAGTAAATACTGCCTAGATCGCAAGATGCGATCTAGGCATGGCACTTACCCGAAAAACCCTAGAAACAAGGGGTGGCGATCGCCGAGATTGTGTTGGTTGTGACGTGATTGTCCTCCTTTTCTCAATAACCCTAGGTACATATTTATAGTCCGGAGACTCTCTACTTTTGGAATAACTCTACAACTCTATCTTTATCTAAACATAAACGGAACCTAAACAAATACGAATCCTACTAAGATACAAAATACACGGGCAATTCAGCCCAAATCTACGCACTAGGCCGATCCAACAACACGTTGAATATCTGCATTTTCTAAGCCCATCTTGATCACGGCCCATCCCCTTCGTAGGCCAAAATATGGCGATAACACATGCCCCCCTGGTTTTGGCAATGATAATTCCAAAACCACTCTGTGTGTTTTTTCTTCTCCTGGGTTTTCCTCTTCTCTCCTTTTTTTTTATCGAGTTACGCATACGTCAGAACGCGTGGCAGAACAGGATCGTCACGCCACCCCTTCATCATGATGCCCTGTCTTCTCAACTCCTCCGTAGTGCATGATTTGACGATTTTGGCAGCGCAATCTGGGAAACTGCTATGGCATTGAACCGTTTCTTCACTATTCCTCTTTATTTAAATCCGCTGAGCAGTTCAGTCCCCATCTTCCTCCCGTAGCGAAAACCCTCTTTCTCCACCGGAAAAACCTCTTTCTCGCCATGGCCTCCTCGCTTCCTCCGATCTCTCCTCCCACGCCTCCAATAGCCTCGGTGTGAACCAACTCCAGAGCACCCGTGGCGTACAACACTCTCGCCCCACAATGGTGGGACGAGAGGGTTGACTTTCTTGCGTCACAGTCGGGAGGCGATCGTCCTGACGGTGAAGAGAACCGATTCCTCGCCGAGGGCTGGGCGGAGGCGGCGACGGCGCCATGTCACGGGATGGCGTCGACTCCTCAAGAAGAGGGCGAAGAAGAGGAGGAGGAGGACCCTCCTCAGGAGTACCAGCCGGTGAGGTACTTCCGTCGGGTCGGAAGACGACGACGACGAAGGCGAGGACGAGGAGGCCCTACCGGCTTCCTCGAGTAGCGGCGAAGACGACGGTAGCGGCAAGACAATGAGGAAGGCGGCGGCAGCGGCGACAACGACCTCGGCTTCGATTAGGATTTAGTAGTAATGGCCGTAGCGATGCCCCTTTTGTGTCGATCATCCTGTAAGCAATGATCTTTTGAATGAATGAAACTCTGTTTCCCAAATGTTGCTTCCTTTTGCTTCAATTTTGCCGATAACCGAAACAAGTCGATGTTCCATAAGCCGATGACACTGTATCGGCTTTCATCATGCTGCACGCATATAGTCAAACAAGTTAAATTGCACAAGGCCGATGACCACCCATCGGCTCCTTCTAAAAAACGTTTGACAGGGTCAACCTTTAGTTGAATCACAACGGCCATTTCTTGGTCTGAAACGGTAACCTGCGACCCCTTTTCAAAATAGGCGACCTGTGTTCTTCTTTTTTTTTTCAAAACGGGCGATCCAAACCTCCATCGCCCATCGAAAAATGTGCCCTGAACGAACAACTATCGACCAGCAAGGATGATGATGGCAAAGCTGAAATAACTGAGTTCCGTGCTGACGCTCTCTATGCCCTCAAGGCATTTCCTTAGTAGCTTGTGTTTTTTTTTTTTATTCGGCCGATTTTCAACGTCGGCCCCCATATTTTACTGCCAATCGACTTAGCCGATCTCACGTATCGGCCCCTCAAGTTTTTATTGTCCCATATCCCACATGCTTGGAAAATACTTCTTGAGATGCTGGCCATTGACTGCCACTGTAAATTTTTCACCGTCCAACTGCTCAAGCATGTACGCGTTTCCTCTTAAAACTTGGTCGACCTTGTACGGCCCGTGCCAATTTGGAGACCATTTACCATATCTTTTCCTTAGTACCCAAGGGCAACCTGACTTCCCATACCAGATCTCCAACGTGGAACTCCTTTGGCTTCACCTTCTTGTTGTAGGCACGAGCTACTTTCGCCTTGTTCTCTTTTATTTTCTCAGCGACCACAGCCTAAGCTCGGTCACATCTTCCACTGTCACTCATCAAAGTTGCATATTCTTCACCGTTAGCTCATTACGAAAAGTAACACGTCTCGATCCAGCCGTAATTTCCCAAGGCAATACGGCTTCTTGCCCATAGACCAGATGGTACGGAGAGGTTTTTATCGCCCCATGGCACGACATGCGATAAGCCCATAAAGCCTCTGATAAAACCTCATGCCAACACCTAGGGTGCTCATCAATTTTCCTCTTGATCAGCTTGATAAGACTCTGGTTGGACGCCTCAGCTTGCCCATTTGCTTGAGCGTAGTACGGAGATGACCGTATCAGTTTAATCCCTGTGTCCTCACAGAACTTTCTGAACTCGTGAGAAACAAAAACCGAACCTCTATCGGTTGTGATAGTCTGGGGAATCCCAAACCTATGAATGACGTGCTCTTTCACGAAATCGATGACATCTTTTGAACTTACTGACTTCATAGGGACGGCTTCCACCCACTTGGTAAAATAATCTGTGATGGCCAAGATCCACATGTGGCCCTTGCTTGATGGAGGATTAATCTTGCCGATCATGTCCATGCCCCAACCTCGGAATGGCCAAGGCTTGATAATGGGATTCATTGCTGATGCCGGTACCATCTGGATTTTTCCAAAAATCTGACATGCTTGACACCCTTTGTAGTACTTAAAACAGTCCTCGAGCATGGTAGGCCAATAAAACCCTGATCTCCTGATCAACCACTTCATCTTATGAGCCGACTGGTGAGTCCCACAGCGCGTGTACCTCGTGTAGGAGCTGATTGGCCTCGGTGTCCCCGTGCACTTGAGCAATAGCCCTTCCAGTCCTGTAAAACATGTCATCCCCAATAAGCACGTACTTCATGGCTTTGTACCTTATCCGTTTAGGTGCCCCGAATCTTTCAAGTAATTGAAGATATCGGCTCTCCAGTCGTCTGCTTCTAGGAACTGTACCTGGACATCGGCTCCTTCTACCATATCCTTGTACCCCGAAGCTATCTGCGCAAGATCGTTCGCCTCGGTATTCTGCGCTCGTGGGATCCAAGTGAAGTTGATGTACCGAATTGCGTCATCAGCTAAGGCGGTGCAGCCACAATGGGAAGAGGGACTCGCTCCGCACTTGTAGTCCTCCGTGGTGGGAAATCACCAACTTGGAGCCTCCAAAATTTCCACTGCTTGCTCCGGCCGAGGAGTAACTCCATCCTTGCGTATTGCCTCGTACTCGGCTACATTGTTAGTGGGAGAAGTAGACAATCGATGGAGAAGGAAAATGTTGCCCAGGCGACACGAGAAAATGCCGATGCGCAGCCATCGTCACAAAGCGATCCGTCGAAAAACATAGCCCATGCTTTTATGGACGGTCCGCTATGTTAGTGTTGATCCTCTCGGCAATAAGATCAGCCTTTGTCCCTTAACAGCTTTTCGCGGTGATCGGATGTCAAACTCGATAATGCAAACATCCATTTGCCTAATCGGCCTTTTAACATAGGAGCCGATAGCATGTGCTTTATGACGTCCGACTTGCATATGATGATGACCTCTGCGATAGCAAAATGTGGCGCGACTTGGTGCATGTAAAAACAAACAGAGGCACAACTTGTCGATATCCGGATACCGTCTGCATCCAGCATCCTACGCTTATGTAGAATACGACTCGCTCTAGCCCATCATGCACTTGTACCACCACCGAGGCGATGGGCGTGTCGACCAGCGACAAGTAAAGGTAGAACGGTTTATGCGGGTGGAACTAACCTTGGCGGCTTTGTCGGATATTCTTTGATTTCGTCGAAGGCCCGTTGTTGTTACATCCCCGGTGAATTCCTCGTCGACTTTAATTTTCACGAGCCCCATGAGGCTCTATCCTTCCTAACAGTTAGAGATGAATCGTCCCGAAGTTGATCTTGCCAATGAGATCGTAGCTCTTTCTTTGTAGTGGGTGGCTTCATTGTTCGTCGCTGCCTCGACTCTTGAGCCGATCTCAATTCCGCGTTCATGGACCAAAACCCAAGAACTGACGTCACTCCAAGGCACACTTCTTTGGATTCATCCTCGGCCAAACTTTCTCGTTCGGTCGGACGCGTTGCAGATCGCCCAAGTGCCCTTGGCTGAAGGCACTTGACCACCACGTCATCGATGTAGATTTCCACGGTTTGCCGATCAGATCATGGAAGATATAATTCATGGCCCTTTGATACGTGGCCGGCATTTTTCAGTCAAACGTCATGACTACATATTCAAATAACCCCACGGACCACGGGACTCGAATGCGATCTTGTGTATGTCTACGGAGCCATGAAGATCTGGTTGTACGGCATTGCCGTCCATGAAGCTCAAAATTTTATGACCAAATGCTGCATTGATCAATGTTTACGCCACGGCATCGGATATTCATCCTTTGGGGTAGCTCTGAGATCTCGAAAATCTATAGCAACACGCCATTGGCCGCCCTTCTTCTCGGCAGCACGATGCTAGAAATCCATTCGGCATACCGCATGGTCCGATCAGCGGCGTCGGCATTTTCTCGACCTCTTTCTTGACTTCTTCCAAAATTTCGCCTTCATTTGTCGTGCTCGCTGTTGAAATGGCGAAATCCTTTTTGAGCGAGTCGATGCTCGATGATGCTCTGTCCAACCTGCATCTCTGTAGTCCCATGCGAAGCGATGGATATTGTTTCAACAGGGCTATCATCGGTTCCCGCAGACTTGGTTCTAACTTTCTGCTGATAAATGTTGGTCGTGGCTTATCCCCAGGACCAATGTCGATCTCTTCTAGCTCATCAGCTGATGTAAACCCATACCCTAGCTTTCCGTCACCTGTCAAATCGACGCTAAACATAGGGCAAACGATGGGTGAGGACAACAAGAATAATTTGGGCCGATCGCCTGAATCGGCCCCCTTCTTGCTTGCATTTGTCAAGAACGGTTTACACCTTATTATTTTACAGTGGCAGAGTATCCCTCTGCTACGACTACATGAACTGCTTGTCGTATGATCGCTGCTTTTTATTTTTTGTGGCCGATCGCAGGGATCGGCCGTACCACGGATGATCGTGGGCTTTTCTACTCTGTAAGGCCAGTGGATAAGACCAGCCTCACCCCGTTTTTTGTAGCTTCAATACGTTCGCAGCCGTCTAGATTGATTCGGAGATCGGCTCTTGGTCTTCCGCTTCCCGGATGTTCATGCCCGGTGGAAACCTCGATAGAATCGCTGCATGGACGACCTCCACTTCATCCCCCCCATCAGACAGGCGATGCATCGTGGATGGAATGCAGCAGTTAGCGTGGATCCAATCCCTTCCTAGCAAGACGGCGTAGGTACTTTTGCTGTTCACGATGAAAAATGACGTGGGTACGGTTTTCCTGCCCACAGTCAGATCCACGTTCAGAACGCCTTGCGTTTCCGAAGACTGGCCGTTGTGTAGGGGTTCGTAGCATGGAAAACAAAAATTTTCTATCGCATACAAACAAACAAGCCAAGATCTATCTACTAGATTGTAGCAACGAGTCGTTTGGAATAACTTACCCTCGAAGATTCCAAAGCGGTTAACGAGAGCAGATTCTCGTGGGTGATGTAGTCGTACACTTCCGATCTCAAGATCGCAAGCGCGATCCTTCCGGCTGCGTTAAGCGGCGCTTCAGTCGATCACACGTTCGGTACTCGGCGAAGACCTTCCTCTCCTTGTTCCAAAGGCAGCGGAGGTTGTAGCACTCTCCTCGCGATTCGGAAAGACAACGGCGTACCGGAAGTAGAGGGAAATCATGGCTTCGCCTAAGCCAAGCAGTATGGTGGAGCTTATGAGAGAGGCTATTAGTGGTATAGTAATTAGACACACCAATTAGAAGGCTCTAAACCAATTAGAAGGCTCTAAACCTTTGGCTAAAGCAATTAGAAGCTCTAAACCAAAACGGCTCTAAACCGGAGATCTAGAGTAGAAAGTTATGTGTCTATGGAGGAGCCCCGCCTCCTTATATGGGAGGGGGTCCTTGGCGCGCCAGGAGGAGGAGTCCTCCCCAACTCGGCCTAGGGCTTGGCGCCGCCGGAGGAGTCCAACTCCTCCTCGAGTTGGTTCCAACTCCTCTTGCTTGTTTCCCACAGTTTCTTGTTTTGGCGGTTTGACTTTCAAACTGGACATTTGACTTTTCTGTTTTAGGATTCAATTTAATCCTTTATTTGGGACAGCAAGAACACTTAGTACATGATGCAATCATTCAATGAGCAATGACACATTCATGTACCCTTCCCCGAGTCTTGGGACAATCCGGAACCTTCTAGAACATTCGATGAAAACAGGAATCATTCCCGAACTCAAAACGGGACTTTCCTTATATGAATCTTATTCTCCGGACCATTCGGATCACCTCGTGATATCCGGATCCCATCCGAGACTCGAACATTCGGTCTCTTTCTCATAATACCATAACTACTCAAACAACGTCGAATCCTTAAGTGTATCTTCCTACGGTTCGTGAATTATGCGGACATGATCGAGACACTTCTCCGAACAATAACCAATAGAGGAATCTGGAAATTCATATGGCTCCCACATATTTCTACGATTACTTTGCGATCGAATGAACCACTTACATACGATACCAATTTCCCTTTGTCTCACGATATGTTACTTATCCGAGGTTATGATCGTGGTATCTCTCGCATACCTAGTTCAACCTCGTTACCAATAAGTACTCTTTTCGTTCCGTGATATGTGATCCCTTGTGAGCCGGTCACATGCTTGCAAGCTAATTGGATGACATTCCACCGAGAGGCCCAGTATATCTATCCGTCATGAGGATGGACAAATCCCACTCTTGATCCATGTGTTTCAACCAATACTTTCCGAACACTTAATGCCACCTTTATAGCCACCCGATTACGGTGTGGTGTTTGATGTCATCAAAGCATCCATCCGTAAAGGTGATATGCATGATCTCATGGTCGAAGGAATTAGGTTACTATGTATCGAAAAGCATATAGCAATTAAACTATTGAAATGACTTGATCTTTATGCTACGCTTATTTATAGGAGTATGTCCATCACATCATTCTCCTAATGATATGATCCATTGTTAATAACATCTCTATGTTCATGATCGGAAACCATGATCATATATTAACCAACAAGCTAGTTTAACAAGAGGCTTTACTAGGGACTCTTATTTTAGTTTACAAATCACACAAGTATTAATGTTTCGGTTAATACAATTTTAGCATGGTATGTAAACATTTATCATAAGTGTGAAGATATGATAATAACCACTTTACTATTGCATCTTGGGCATATCTCCAACAGTCTCCCACTTGCACTAGAGTCAATAATCTAGTTTCAAACCTTTGTGTATATAACACCTATGGCTTTCCGGTTGTATGTACACGATTGCTAGTGGTCAACGATCTCGGATCGACACTTCGGTCCGTGTGTAATTGCATGTCTTTGCGTCTACGCATCACTCATTCTCTAATGAGATGGCTTTGTATAAATTTGGTCTTTCGGTGTGACCTTTAGCTCTTTGGGGTTAAAACATGTTGATAATATTGTCGCACAATATATCTTCATAGTATTATCCCACTGTGAACTACACCTAGTTTGATAACAAACTACTTGACACAAATGCCCTCTTTTGCTGCTATAATAGCAGTCATATACTTAGCCTTTTGTTGTAGTATCTGTCACAATGTATTAACTTTGGAACTCATCCAAATCCATTATGGAACTCACTTTCCATTATATTGTGCCACCCTTAGTTTAGATTGAGATAAACTTAATTTGTACTTTGTGACAAAACTAGTATCAATGCAGTACTTTTACAATGAACTAACCATCTATTTGTCACTTCTACAAATATTATACTCTTAGTTCTTCCAAAAGATCATAAGAATATCCTTACTATTGTCCAATGATCATCTTATGAATCATTCTGGTATATGCTCACAACATTTAGAGCATAGGACATATCTGGATTTGTACATATCACAGTTTGATTGATATAAATACTCTTTGTGATTTCATACATCAAGTATCAATCTATACTTGATTATTTGTTTCACTTTACCAAATGTCAATACACTTGAATATATCATCAACATTGAACTTATTCAATCCTTTCTATGCGACAAGAACCTCTCTTGTAGTTTCTATATTGAACTCATTCAATATCTTGTCTATGTACTTCTGGCATAACCATATTAGCGTCTATTGATGCTAAATATTTGGGTTTTGCCTAAGTCTTTCATCGAGATGAAATTCTTAATATGTGTTAATAAAAGATATATTATTTCCAATCAACAATATGTCTTCCACATAATGTATTAGAAACATGTCTTAGCGCTCCCACTTAATTTCTTGCAAATGCAAGCATCTTCATTGTCTCTAATGAACTTTTAAACTCCTTTAACAGTTTCATCATAGTGAAGATTCCAACTCATGATGCTCACTTTAACCATTTGAAGTTTGCATATGCTTTTAGCATCCTTTGAATTAACAAAACCCTATGGACCGTGTTATGCACATGTCCTAGGTAACGATTCTATTAGAAGAACTTGTTTTGTTTATTCAACTACCATATAACAAATTATATGTAGTGGTTGCTACATTAATCCGTCTAGACTAAATATCACTATGATGGATCAAATCTTGTCATAGTCAACCTTTGAACATTGTTGTGAACTCTTTCCCAACATGTCGACTATTTCATAGATGTGAAACATCCATGTCTATTTCTTTATAGATCCAGACACAACTATAAGGTCTTACACCTTTCTCGAGGGTCCTTCAAGTTCAAAAACTTGATTTCTCGTGTATGGAACTATCACGGATTTTATGGCTTCAAGCCATTTGGCGAGTCAGGCCCATCATCGCTTCTTTGCATGTAGTCGGTTCATTATTCTCAAATAATGATTCAACCCTCAAATCTTGGTATTTGATTGTTTATCCGATCTACTTGTTTCAATAGGAACTTGGATCTTCGTGACCACAACCTTTGAGGTCGTGAGCCATGAGCATTATTCTTGCCTCAAACACTTTTCACTGCGCAACTCTGCACATATAGCTAAGGTTCTTTTAACCTTATCAAAGTTCTATTGTCCTCCCACTTAACTTTTCACGAAAAATTCCTTCTCAAAGAAACTTGACGTTCTAAGTGACAAACACTTTTGTCTCCGATGTTATGGAGGATTACTTAACAGTTATTCAAAATAACATACAAAGACAGGTTCATCCGACTTTGGTTGCACACATCTTTCTTATGCATAGCATACCAATGTTTAAGAAAGGACAACTTGGGTTTTATCCCAAACCATAACCTTATATGGTGTCATTTCAACGGATTATGATGAAGCTCTTTTCAGTGGAAAAACGGTAATCTCTAAAGCTTTTAATCTTTAAAATACAATGACAGTTTTATGAATTATACCTTCGATCTTACCATGTCAAACAAGGTTTAATTACATATCTCGAACGCTCCATACACTTATGGTGTTTCGGGAAATGCAAATCCACGGAACGATTCCATAAATCTTAGGTATTACGCTAAACTTTGTAACTCAAATATCTTCCTTTATGATCTTATCATAAATTATTTATATTCTTGTTACAATGATTTTGCACTTCATCTTGAAAGTCTTTGAACTTTTCAAATGTTTCATACTTCATCCTTATTAAGTAAATATTCATATATTCACTCAAATTTTCGGAGAAAGCATATGAAGTTGAAATCCATCGCTCTTGACTACATAATGGACTTCGTACAACAATACGTACAAATTCCAATAAGCTAGTCTTCGTTCCTTTTGGCCTATGAGCGAAGTTTCAATTATCTCTAGGAAAGTTTCACAAGCGTCATTTGATCAAAAATCAAAAGACTCCAAAATTCCATCCACATGGAGTTTCTTCATGTTTTCTTTCCAATATAATTTAAACGGTGATGTCACTTCCTAAGTGATTTTTCAATCAATTTGTCTTTCGACATTTTTAGCACTAGTTTTATGGATGTGATTTCTCCAACGAGATTTGTGAATCATCCATCTTTTATGGATTACGGAAATTATTTGAACAACCCTTTTGTTCTCATAATACCTGATAAAACAAATCTTGAAGGCAAGCTTTGATGTTTAACGAGCAACACAATAACCCTTTATTTGTTCTCGATGAACATCATCACATATTCTTTTGCTAGTTACTTAGGCCATTGTAGTTCATGAATTGTGTTGTTTCGTATGACGATTCACACCAACAAATTCAGTATCAAATACTTGAGAACCACATTGTTTAATAAGCAAAGAATATAGCCATAACATGTATATCATCTATATACTTAAGCTGAACAATTCTAGTCTTTTCCTTTCTGCCATATATTTATGAGATTCTCTTTCAGTATTTCCTTTTCTGTTTGAAAGAATCTATCAATATCAATAGTGGAGTCATACATATGACACATAATCCAAAGCGTGTATAATTAAATACCAATGTCTTTGGACTTGCACTTTGAAGTAGATCACCTATCATCAAATGTTTGGTGTTCTTTCAAATTCCTTTCTCTAGTAATCTCTTGGTGTAGTAAACATTTTACCTACATCAAATATTCACCCTTATCATGGAATCGTCCATGATCAAGCTACTGTTAGCTTATATCGATGAATTATGAGTATAATGTTGCTATCCAAAACCTTTTGGAGGATTAGGACAACAAGTGTCTCCAACCTTTTGCAAATTCTCATCAAATGTGAGAACATGACTTTTGCCATATTATACTCTATCATGTTGTAACCAAAACTTTGTTTCAGATATCACAATATCTTCCACACATCATAGTTTCTGAAATAACTCTTTCAGATCCTAGATAACCTTGATATTAAGAGAATTCTTTGAATATCAAGAATCATGGAGACAAACATGATACTCACATACTAGCTCTTGGAATTGTCACTCTTGATTTAATACCAATTATTAAACTTCATGGAGTAACCAGAACTTACTGAAAGTTTGCAATAGGACTTTTAAACTTTAGATTAACACTTCAAAAACAATACGATACCAGTTCGTAAAGTAACTAACCAGAATTCTATAGTTCTATCATCTCAATTATAACTAAGCGCAAGGTGGTAAACGGATGCCAATGACTACAACAACTATGCAAATTCACTTTGATTTAGTTTATGATAAATTGAGTTCTAATTAATAATCAAATTAATCTAGGTGAACTCCCACTCAAAACAATATCCCTCACATTGTTTTAGTGATCACACGAACCAAATCCACCACATCAAAACCGATCATCACGAGAGTTGATATAGCTTCAATGGCGAACAATCGACATGTTCATCATATCTACTATATGACTCATGCTCTACCTTTCGGTAATCCGTGTTCCTGAGGCCATGTCTGTACATGCTAGGCTCGTCAAGATCAAACCTTAGTTTCTGCATGAGCAAATCTGGCTTGCTCACGTTGTATACACTTGCGTAATCTAGCACACCCGATCATCACGTGGTGTTTGAAACAACAAGCTTTAGCAGCGGTGCTAACTAAGGGTGAACACTTTATGATTTGAAATTCATGTGCATGAGGATCATCTTATAATGCTACCGCGTCTACTAAGCAATACAAGATGCATAAAGGATTAACATCACATGCAATTCATAATATGTGATATGATATGGCCTTTCTTCTTTGTGCTTCCGATCTCCATCTTCCAGCACGAACATGATCTCCATCATCACCGACATTGCATCAAGGTCAATGACGCCTCTCCATGGTTGTCGTCCACCGGCTTCAACTATTACAACTACTTTGAATAGACACGCGGGTCTTAACATAAATTAAAGACAACCATATGGCTCCTGCCGGTTGCCAACTTACAATAAGGAACATTGCATACATCATATATAATCACAATCATGGCCATATCACATCACAGCACACCCCTGCAAAACAAAGTTAGACGCTTCTACTTTCTTTGCATATTTTACGTGGTTTGGGGCTTTCAATAAGTGTCGTTCTAACTTACGAACAAGAACCACAACATTGATACTAGCATTGTTGATCACCCGTTGTAAATTGGATCTTAACTATGCTAGGAGAAACATGCACCATAAAGCCACTTATGCAATACAAGTTACATGTCAAGCGTGGAGCAAGTCTCATGAACGATGTCATGTAAGGTTAGCCCGGGCCGCTTCATCCCAACATACCGCAAGATGCAAAGTACACAAAAAGCAATCTACAATAAAAGCATCAACGCCCACAATGACCATTGTGTTCTACTCGTGCAACAGATCTACATATAGACACGGCTCTGATACCACTGTAGGGGTTCGTAGCATGGAAAACAAAATTTTCTATCGCATACAAACAAACAAGCCAAGATCTATCTACTAGATTGTAGCAACGAGTCGTTTGGAATAACTTACCCTCGAAGATTCCAAAGCGTTTAACGAGAGCGGATTCTCGTGGGTGATGTAGTCGACACTTCCGATCTCAAGATCGCAGAGCGATCCTTCCGGCCATGCTCCAAGCGCTTCATGATCGGTCACGTTCGGTACTCGACGAAGACCTTCCTCTCCCTTGTTCCAGGCAGCGGAGGTTGTAGCACTCTCCTCGCGATTCCGAAGACAACCGTGGTACCGGAAGTAGAGGAAATCCATGCAGGCTTCGCCTAAGCCGGTGCGAGTATGGTGGAGCTTATGAGAGAGGCTATTAGTGGTCTAGTAATTAGACACACCAATTAGAAGGCTCTAAACCAATTAGAAGGCTCTAAACCGCTGGCTAAAGCAATTAGAAGCTCTAAACCAAAACGGCTCTAAACCGGAGATCTAGAGTAGAAACTTATGTGTCTATGGAGGAGCCCCGCCTCCTTATATGGGAGGGGTCCTTGGCGCCAGGAGGGAGGAGTCCTCGCCAACTCGGCCTAGGGCTGGGCGCCGGCCTGGAGGAGTCCAACTCCTCCTCCAGGTTGGTTCCAACTCCTCTTGCTTGTTTCCCACAGTTTCTTGTTTTGGCAGTTTGACTTTCAAACTGGACATTTGACTTTTCTGTTTTAGGATTCAATTTAATCCTTTATTTGGGACAGAAATAACACTTAGTACATGATGCAATCATTCAATGAGCAATGACACATTCATGTACCCTTCCCCCCCGGAGTGCCGGACAATCCGGAACCTTCTAGAACATTCCCGATGAAAACACCGGAATCATTCCCGAACTCCGAAACGGGACTTTCCTTATATGAATCTTATTCTCCGGACCATTCCGGATCACCTCGTGATATCCCGGATCCCATCCGAGACTCCGAACAACATTCGGTCTCTTTCTCATAATATCATAACTACTCAAACAACGTCGAATCCTTAAGTGTGTCTCCCTACGGTTCGTGAATTATGCGGACATGATCGAGACACTTCTCCGAACAATAACCAATAGAGGAATCGGAAATTCATATGGCTCCCATATTTCTACGATTACTTTGATCGAATGAACCACTTACATACGATACCAATTTCCCTTTGTCTCACGATATGTTACTTATCCGAGGTTATGATCGTCGGTATCTCTGCATACCTAGTTCAACCTCGTTACCAATAAGTACTCTTTTCTCGTTCCCGTGATATGTGATCCCTTGTGAGCCAGTCACATGCTTGCAAGCTAATTGGATGACATTCCACCGAGAGGGCCCAGAGTATATCTATCATCATGAGGATGGACAAATCCCTCTTGATCCATGTGTTTCAACCAATACTTTCCGAACACTTAATGCCACCTTTATAGCCACCCGATTCGGTGTGGTGTTTGATGTCATCAAAGCATCCATCCGGTAAAGGTGATATGCATGATCTCATGGTCGAAGGAATTAGGTTACTATGTATCAGAAAGCATATAGCAATTGAACTATTGAAATGACTTGATCTTTATGCTACGCTTATTTATAGGAGTATGTCCATCACATCATTCTCCTAATGATATGATCCTGTTGTTAATAACATCTCTATGTTCATGATCAGGAAACCATGATCATATATTAACCAACAAGCTAGTTTAACAAGAGGCTTTACTAGGGACTCTTATTTTAGTTTACAAATCACACAAGTATTAATGTTTCCGGTTAATACAATTTTAGCATGGTATGTAAACATTTATCATAAGTGTGAAGATATGATAATAACCACTTTATTATTGCCTCTTGGGCATATCTCCAACACGTTGAAGTCGCTTAACGTGACGTTGGTTTTGATCAGGTCCGCAGTAGAGCGTCCCAAACGTCGTAGCATGGAGTATGGCATGATATTGACTGCCGCTCCGGTGTCCACCAACATCTTGCTGACGGGTTGTCCATTGATGTAGCCCCGCAGGTACAGAGCTTTCAGATGTTTGTAACCTTTCTCACGTGGCTTCTCAAAGATAACCGGCCGTGGGCCGCAGTCAAGTTGTGCCACGAGTAACTCATCAGTTCTTGGCGCGCAGAATTCTGACGGGAGCACGAACACCATGTTTGTGCCGATGCATCGGCTTTTATTGGCTTGGGCGCCACTCTTTCCTTGTTGTGCGGCCTCCGTCTCCGTAGTCTGCCTTACTTTGCCGGCCGATCAGGCCGTGCTTTCTTTAGCGTGGAGATCCGAGCTTGACTTCTTCTAAGTTACGCAGCTGCACCCTACGCTCGGGTGTATACGAGTCCATCGGGCACCACCTTGGACGGTGAAACCTGTCTTCTTCTTTGTCATCCTGGGCCTCTCAAGGCCCTTCGCCGAGCGGACTCCTTAGGACGGCTCACGAGGTTGGAGAGGTCCAGACGTTCAACACCGAACGTCGGCCTCGTGCCCTTCTTTTGTTGTCCACATTACGGCGGTTGTCGGTAGGCAATCGGATCATTCCACGTCCCAGCAATGCTTGAAAAAGGCAATCCCAATGTTTGTCTGCGCCTTCCTTCTCTTTCGACGGTCCCCTAGCAAGGTGCTCATATCTTCCGTCGTCTGTGGCCGGCGACGTTGGTCATCTTGGCGCTCATACTTATTAAGGAGATGAGTGGAATGTGGCTTACGATATCGCACTCTCCTCACTTGTTCCTCTGTTAAGTATCGCCCGTTATCGTGGCTGGGCGGCCGCGTGGACCAGCCTTCTCTTTCTTTGCCCCAGAGTGATCGCCTCCTACCTTATGCGTCATGGTGGTACCTGACCAGCCATGTTGACACCGAACGAGAAGTCGATTGACGTCTCATGATGATCGGCAGTTCTATCATGTTGACACCGGGAACGGGTTCGTGTCCACTTTCATGGCGAATCGGCGAGGATCGACGCCTTGCTCTATAGCCATCTGGATTTGGCGAAGCTCCTTGCACTCGTTGGTGGGGTGAGTGAGCGAATGATGCCACTTGCGGTATGGTCTCCGTTCATCTCTGGGCCAGGGATTTTGTGGCCTTCGGCAACCTCACCGCTTCTCCTTCAAAGATAGATCGAATATCTGCTCAGCTTTGCTCACATCAAGTCGAACCCTCGCAGGCCCTTGTTGTTTCACCCATTTACAGGTCACAGATCGCCCCGAGCCCATTCAGCCACGGCCACCTCCTGGTCCTGCGGATCTTCCTCTTACGCATCGACCGGGCTTATCGGACGTCTGAATTTGTCTCGGTACAACTCAGTGGTGGCGCTCATACATCGTCGGTTACGAGCCATGTGCGCCAATGAGTTGTATTCTACCCGAATGCCACGTCCTTGATGAGTCCGAGGCTGATCTGCCAGCTCGATTGCTTCCTTCTCGGTTAAACGAGCCGTAACATCATTCTTGATGGTCTGAAGCCGGATGTATTCGGCTTTCCCGCTTACGTCGTACTTGCGCCAGTGCGCAATGCCAGCCTCGGTAGCCTCGAATGGTATTGGATGTGGAACTGTTCTTCTAGTTGCTTCAGTGCACGGATTGAATCGGTGGCGTGAGGTACCACCCAAAGGCTGGTCTGTTAGAGATTGTGCAAAAATCTCACGCATTTGATCCGATGTCAAATCATACCTAGGCGAGCTGTATCGGCTTACGTGCTCGATCGAGCTTGACCCCTCGACGCTGAATCTTGAGAACTCGGGGAGCTTATATTTGGGCGGTAGTGGAATCAGGTCAAACTCGTTGGGGTATGCGGCTTTGAGTAGCCGACAGCGCCTTTTCGCATTTAACCGAACCGATCTCTCAAGATGGCGTGATTTGGTCCTTGCTTTGAGCTGCAGGGCTAGACTCTCATGGCTTGTTCGATGGCATACTTGGCTAGCCACGCTTGTCGGCGTCCATCCTGACATCGCTGCTCGAGAACGCGCTCCTCGAAGATCCTGCGGTAGGAACCCCGCGGACACTCCTACGGTTGCGATCTGGTGGTGCGCGCCAAGTTGTTGCGATCGCACGTAGGCACATATGTACCCATGCGGGATCTCCTTGGGTGGCTCAAACAGAATTGGCAATCACTGGATCGCCTCCGGCCTTGTAGACAATGTATGCTGATCTGGCGGCTCTGGAGCCGCAGTGTGAATGGCGTTGTGGCCGGTGTGGAGCGGTCTTTCTCCTTGGTGGGTTCCTAAAGTGGGCCCCGACGAGAGTACGATGTTTCATGATTTCTGGACCACGCGAACCGCGACCCGCTCAGCGTTCACGGGCTCTCGAGTGGCGGTGTAGAGAATGAGCCACCATGTAGTTGACCTCCGTCAGAGCCTGGAGCGCTCCTCCGAGGAACAGACAGATCCACTTCATCGAGAGCACCCTGGGAGAATCCTTCCACGATGCCACGTCACGGTCCTCTCGAAAGAGCCGATGAGGTCGGCTTCAAGAGCTCTTTAATCTCGTCATACCGCTTTGTGCTCAGCAGAAGCTCGTCAGACGTGACGGCCTGTTCTCCATCGCAGTCGAACATTGATGTAGCGTTGTTGAATGTCCCACCGGGCGTGCGAATGTGTTGCTGTCAAAACTCACCGGCGGGCAGCGACGAGCAACACGAAGAGCCGGAGGCTCCGAGGCTGGTGGGCCTGGTCCCTCGGTTGACGCCCGCAAATCTTCCGCAGCGTCCTGTCTTGGTTCGAGTGCCACCTGACCTATACCTGGTCGAAGGTGATGGATTGTTCCGATTGGTTTCTGCACGGTAAACAAGTATCGTAAATTCGAGCCGTGATCGGCTCCTGTTTCTCGTAAATCGGCTTTCAGAGCCGATTACCCCCATGGTTTTGCATTGGATCTTATGATAACATGGGGTTTTGCTTAATTACTACAAGCTAAATCGATCTACGATAGTTTGGTGTTTTCACCACGTAACCGGAACGTCCCACGCGTGGTTGAGCCTAATAGATACGAAAAGTAGTAGAAAACCGATCCTAGAGAAGGCCTAAAAACCAACATGACGTCAATTCCCGGAACATCCCCTCTAAGATCAATAAACCATACCTTACGTATTACCGGATCATTCAACCCGTTTGTGAGGCCAAATCACGTAGATATTAAACTAAACCTTGATGAACAAGGCACAGCTATAACAGATCAAATCGACTTAAGCAGAATCATAAGATGCCACCTTTACACGGAGAAGGTGCAAAGGCGGCGAGATAGCTAGAGGTAGCATAAATAAGCAATCATAGTAAAAGTATCGATGCTAGCTCTAACAAATCTGTGGTAAAGATGTTACTCGCCATCAACAAGGCTTGAAACGAGTAACACCGGATAACGCATAGTAAATCGCCTAGATCGCAAGATGCGATCTAGGCAGCATGGCACTTACCCGAAAAACCCTAGAAACAAGGGGTGGCGATGCGAGATTGTGTTGTGAACGTGATTGTCCTCCTTTTCTCAATAACCCTAGGTACATATTTATAGTCCGGAGACTCTCTACTTTTGGAATAACTCTACAACTCTATCTTTATCTAAACATAAACGGAACCTAAACAAATACGAATCCTACTAAGATACAAAATACACGGGCAATTCAGCCCAAATCTACGCACTAGGCCGATCCAACAACACGTTGAATATCTGCATTTTCTAAGCCCATCTTGATCACGGCCCATCCCCTTCGTAGGCCAAAATATGGCGATAACAGAAACAGAGTAATAAGCAGTAACAAAAAGCAATACTCACAGTAGAAGTTTCCTTTACCAGTTACACTCTTCAATAGCGCTTCACTCCCCGGCAACGGCGTTAGAAAATAGTCTTGATGACCCACAAGTATAGGGGTGTATCGTAGTACTTTTGATAAATAGGAGTGTCGATCCCAACGAGGAGCAGAAGGTGTTGACTAGTGGTATGGAGCAGGAAATATCTGTAAATACTTAGCAAACGGGATTTTAGTGGTTTTCTGATAAGGCAACAAAAAAAAGTGCAAGTAACAAAGAATAAACGCAAAAAGTGGCCCAATCCTTTCTTAGCAAAGGACAAGCTGGTGGAAATACTTATAAGGACCAAACGTTCTCGAGGACACATGGGAATTCTGTCAAGTGCTTTCGCTTCAGATAGCTGAGTACTCTTTTTTGGTGTTGTAAGTGTTGTGTGGGTGAACATGTGCTAATGTACGGACCTTACTTGGACTAATACATACTTGTGATTAAACCCCCTGCAAACATCCGTAACTACAAGAAAGTAATTAATATATAAATCTAACCATAGCCTTAAACTCTGAGATCCTACACTCCCTTGTGCAAAGATGTCCTAACGGGGGTTCAGGTTTCTGTCACTCCGGCAACCCCACAATTAGTATCCAAATACACACTGCATTCCCCTAGGCCCATAAATGGCGAAGTATCATGTAGTCGACGTTCACATGACACCACTAGAAGAATAGCACCACAACTTAAATACTAAACCATTGAATAATAACTCAACACAAATCCACTAATAACAACATGACTTCTCCCATGTCCTCAAGAACTAGACGAACTACTCACGAGACATCATATGGATCAAGATCAAAGATTATATGGTGATGGATAATAATCTGAACATAAACAATAATCCAATGGTTCCACTCACAAGCATCAACTACAATAGTAATTAACACCGGGAAAGTTTCCCCTAAGAACTAAACCAATATCCAACACAATTGTTACAGTGGGATGGAGTGGTGATGATGGTGCTGGTGGAGATGATGGTGTGGATGATGATGATCCCGATGAAGCCTAGCTTGATGACGGTGTTGATGGCGACGATCTCCCCTCTCCGGGAAGGAGTTTCCCCGGCAGAAATCTGTCTACCGGAGAGATATTTCTCTCTTGGTGTTTTCCGCCCCGCAGAGGCGGCGAAAATCTATCTGTGGTCGCTCCCTCAGTATTAGGGTTCAATAGGGAAGATATAGGCGAAGGGGCGGAGTCAGGAGCCGGGCAGGTAGGCCACACCTGCCCTAGGTGCGGTCCAGGGTGGGCTCGCGCCTAGGGGGGTGTGGGCCCCCTGCGGCCCTTCTTTGCTCCTCCTTCTGACTTCCTCAATCTTTTGGAAAAATAATATTTTCCCATATTTTTCTGGTATTTTTCTGATCTTCGCGAAATTGCACTGAAACGCCTTCTTTTCCATCAGAATCCAGAATCCAGCAGTTCATCCTCCAACAATCATCCAACATGCATAAACAAATGAAAAAGACATAAGTAATACCTCATAATAAGACATATATCAATGAATAGAGGTAAATTATGATATAGAATGATGATGCAAATTGGAAGTATCTGTTGCCTGTCAAAACCCACCGGCGAGCAGCGACGAGCAACACGAAGAGCCGGGAGGCTCCTAGAACTGCTGGTGGGCCCTGGTCCCTCGGGCAACGGCCCGCAAAACTCCGGCACACGTCCTGGCTGATGCAGTATGCCACTGACCTATACCTGGTCAGGAAGGTGATGGATTGCTTCGATCAGTTTCCTGCATGGCAAACAAGCATACGTAAAATTCGAGCCGTGACCGGCTCCCAGGTTTCCCTGTGAATCGGCTCCTGGAGCCGATTATCCCATGGTTCTGCATTAGATCTACGATAACATGGGGTTTTGCTTCATCAATACAAGTTAAATCGACCTATGATAGTTTAACGTTTTCACCATATAATTGGAACATACTACACGTAATTAAGCCTGGTAAATACAAAATATGATAGAAAACTAACCCTAGAGAAGGCCTAACAACCGACGTAAAGTCAATTCCCGGAACAACTCCTCTCGAATTAGCAAACCATATCCTCACGTACTACTGGATCGTTCAACCCGTTTGCAAGGCCTGACTATGTGGATATCAAACTAAACCTTGGAAAACAAGGCATAACTATAACAGATCAAAACAACTGAATAAAGATCAAGCAATATGCTGCCCTTACACCCGGAAAAAGGTGCAAAGGCAGCGAGATAACTAGAGGCAGCATAAATAAACAATCATAACAAAAAGGTACCGATGCTAGCCCAAATAAATCTATGATAACAGTATTACTCGCCATCAACAAGGCTTCAGTACGAGTAACACCAAATAACGCATAAGCAGATACTGCCTAGATCGCAAGACGCGATCTAGGCAGCATGACACTTACCCGAAAGAAACCCTAGAAACAAGGGGTGGCGATCTTGAGATTGTGTTTGTTGTGAACGTGATCGTCCTCCTTTCTCAATAACCTTAGGTACATATTTATAGTCCGGAGACTTTCTATCCTTGGAATAACCCTAACAACTCTATCTCTTACTTAAACCGAAACGTATCCTACCATAATATACAGATACACGGGCAATTTAGCCCAAACCCACGCATAAGGCCGATCCAGCAATACGTTGCATATATGTATCCTCCAAGCCCATCTTGATTATGGCCCATCTCCTCCTTTGGCCAAAATGTGGCGATAACACATGCCCCCCTGGTTTTGGCAATAATAATTCCAAAACCACTCTGTTGCTGTTTTTTCTTCCCTTCTTTTTTTTATATCGGGTTACGCGTTGCAGAGCAGAATCGTCACTCCACCCCCTCATCATGACGCCCTGTCTTCTCAACTTCTCCGCAGTGCATGATTTGACAATTTTGGCACCACATTCTGGGAAACCGCTATGGCATTGAACCACCTCCCACTATTCCCCTTATTTAAATTCATCTGAGCAGTTTGCAGCCCCATCGTCCTCCATTAGCCAAAAAACCCTCTTCCTCCGCCATGGCCTCCTCTTCTTCCTCCAAATCATCTGGCCTTTCCTCCCAATCTTCCAACACAATGAGCGACCGGGAGCCGACGCCGGAGCACCCGCCAATGGCGGCGTACGAGGCTCTCGCCCCACAATGGTGGGACGAGAGGGACTGGGACTTCGCCGCCTGGTCAGAGGACGATGAGTCCCTGACCGACGGCGAGGAGGGCCTCCAGTTCCTTGTCGACGGGGAACTGGAGGCGGAGAGCACCGACGACGCCGTGTCCTGGGACGGCGTCGAATCCTCCGACGAGGAAGAGGAAGCGGAGGAGGACATACCCGCCGGTGAAGCTCTTCCGCGCCGGGTCCAGCAAGGACACCGAAGATTTAGGAAGAGGAGGCCCCACGACATCTTCAAAGACGGCAAAAGACTACGCCGGCAGAGCCGATGACAAATAATACGACGAAGACAACAAGCGACGACACCGGCCTCTAGATTAGGAACTAGTAGTAGTAGTACTAGTAGTAGATTTCCTTTTGTAAGCAATCGGCTCCATTGTAAACAATCGTCTTTTGAATCAACAAAGATTGCTTTTCCAGTTCGATTCTGTCGATAGTCAAAATAGGTCAATGTTCCAGAAGCCAATAGTAATGTATCGGCTTTCACCATACTACGCTCATACAGTCAACCAAGTCAAATCCCAAAGAGCCGATGGTAACACATCGGCTTTCCCCACAAACGTTGACAAGGTCAAATTTGGTCGCATACTTATACAAATCTGAGCGGCCACTTTACAGTTTCAAACGGTAACCTGCGACCCTCTTCAAAAAAGGCCAACCCAGATCTCCAATTGCCTCACCGAATAGATCGAGCTTACAGCGAAAAGAACCCTCGATCCCCAATTGCATAGATCCATCTCCGCCGGCAAACTAGATGGCGGAATCGTCCAACACCAACACAGCGGTCTGCAGTGCAAGGTACGCCTATTCCTCGATGCGAACACGGTAGAATTAATGGGAAACACCGAATTAATGCTTTATTCCACCATCAAATTTTAGGTTTGAGACATTCTCACGCCGCATCCTTCTCTCCCAAATTCTCTGTCTTGGCCCCGTGTAATCTAGTCCTGCCCATCCGATCTCTCTTGCAGGCAAAAGAATCCCTTCGTAAGCCAAAACCTAGATTTGAATTCTTGGGCCATTGCTTGCAGCCTGGCCTAATCCTCTGAACATTGGGTTTCTTGGTACACAGGTAGCCAAAACTTACCAATCCCAATGGGAAACCACGGAATAGCCGATGCCTTGTATTTGTCATTGTCTCCCTTGAGAAACATGAAAATCTTCTAAAACCATCGGCTATTTCGTCCGATGCTCGAATCGCTTCATGTTCGGTCATGGCCCCATGACACCAACTCTGTTAGACGTGGTGATGATTACTGGTCTGGACGTTACATCACTCAGCCCCTCTGCTTTTAAGCTGACAAAGGTCCCCTACAAGCTTTCTTCCAAAACAGACTGCACGAACTGGAGTGCCTATCTTCAAAGCCACATGAAAACTAAAGGCCCTGTCACAGAGAAAGAACACACGGCTTTCCTCAACTTCTGTCTGGAACATTTCATATTCTGGCCCTTCCTTGCTCCAACCAAGAATTATCTCTCCTTGGCTCACGAACTTGCCAAAGGCACTCAACTTGGCATCAAGAACTGTTCCTTGGAGAAGTCTATCGATATCTCCGATTGATGTTTGTCAAACTATTCTCCGGCATAGCAGTCAAAACAGGAGGTCCTTGGTGGTTCATTCAGCTATGGGCTCAGCTGTATTTTCAAAACCATGTCCCCAACTTCCCCCGTTTGGCGAGTTGCACCTTTCCAGATGCCAAAGGGAAGCGGATCCGATGCACCGCTACGGCCAAGCCTGTATAGACTGCCGGTAGTAACCGATCCCTCAGAAGCATCCAAGTGGTTCACATTTTCTTCCAAGGCTGGACAACCCCATCTTCTTTCCTTACATGGAAGAATCGGAACATTTTGAAAACCCAATCTCCTTCAGGCTAGACAACTTTGCCGATGACACCAGCACTCGGCAGCTATTTTCCACTGTGATCCGTCCCTGCTTCCTCCCAGTTGGCATGAGCTCATCCAACAGAATAATCAAACCTGGATACGAATTCTACCAGCCGGTCGTAGTGGCTCGGCAATTTGGCCTTGGACAAGTACCTCCCCATTTCTTTCTCCACCGTATTACAGAGAGCAGAGCTGACCTGCCCGATCCTCTCACCAGTCAAAGGTGTTATTCCTTCTTCTGTGCTCTGACCATCCCAATTCCTAACAACCTCACCTTCGCTTCATCAACCGATGGTTTTGAGAACTGGTGGTCGATGTGGAAGACTCATGCCTTCAGGAGAGCTCTAGGACCGTTGTTGGAACAGCTCGATGCTGAATATGATATCCCCGTAGAACAGGTATCACTACTTGTAAATTTTCTTGATGCAGCTCACAAATGATTCTTCTAATAACCCGCTCTGTCTCCTTGCAGCAACAAGATGGTCCTGAACCTACGCACGGTGATGGCTCCCCCTTCGAATTCTTCCCACCAGCTCTTGTGGTCCTTTTCTGCAAAAACTCACCACCTTTGAAAAAGGTCGTGATGCAGAACCAGCCGATATCACCACAATCGGCTTCCAAGAGCCAAGCCACTTCTGGGCCAGCCGCCTCTCGAGTTCCAACTAAAACAAGAACGGTGGTGAGGAAAGTAGCTGCCAGGAAGACTTTGAGGCGCCGGAGCCCTTCTCCAGAAAGTTCGCATGTACACTGATCCATGCCTTGGTTGATCTCTTTCATCCTTGCAGACATGCTCGTGCTTACTAGCTCTCCTTTTCTTACAGGCTTCCATCGAAGACACCTCCAGCGGGGACACGCAATCCAATCGAGGAGAGTCGGGCCCAACAGACTCTGAGAGGACCACCACACCGAGCCAGCCAGATTTGCCACCATCGGCTCCCAGGAAAAGGCCAGTTCCTGAACCTACTGCCCCCCGAGCATCAGTCGAGGCGGGGCCAGCTGTGAGCCCCAAGAGGGCTCGCAAGGGACTGCAAACTTCTTCGTCGAGCCAGGAGGTTCCGAAAGTCATCACCCTCTATGCTCTTACCAATTGTTTTTTTTTTATCTGCCGATTCATCACTATTTACATCGGCTAAGCACCTTCCATGCAGGCGACTGACACTTCTAGTGGGAGAGCCGGGGAAGTGCCGATGCCTTTCGCAAGGCTGGATCTAGTAATCCCTGAAGGTGTAGATGAAACGGTTACCACTCTGGCCAAGCCCCCAGCAACAACACACAAGCCGATTGTCTCGTCATCTGCTATCCCCTTGATCTTAGGAGAGGTACGTTCGCTTCGTTCGACTCACCCTTCCATGTTGGACGCATACTGACGCCATTTTGGTCTGCCAGGGTTGTGATATTTCAGGCCTGCTGACGTTTGACCCTGAATCCATCGAACCAACTCTCTCTGTCGCCAACGATGAACCACGAGCAAGGGCTGTTCTACCTCAATTCCAGCGTCTCAAAGCCTTGCTGTCCTCCCCGATCGAGAAGTTGATCGAGGGTTCTGAAGAGGTGAAGAGTGTTCTTGCCGAAATCAAGGACCAACTCCCAGTAGCATTGCAGGTGAAGCTTTGGCCAGTTGTAACTCTGTCTTTCTACGGGTCAAGGGTGAAGTTGGCTCGTGAGAGGATTAATCTGCGCCGCGCCCAACTCCCGCTGAAGGCCAATATTGCAGACAAATGTCAGCAGCTCAACGAGAAAAAGGCGTCTCTGGATGCCAAAACTGACACATCTGTCAGCACCGCCGAGCTTGCACTCTTGAAAAAGGAATTGGGATATCTTGAAGAGAAGGTCCGGGCGACTAAACAACTCATTCGTGACAAGGAAGCATACATCGCCCGCTCCCAAGACGAAGCAGAAGGCCTCAAAGCTCAACTGAAGACTGATCTGGCGGAAATATGTGCCCTGAACAAGCAGCTAGTGATGGGCAAGGACGAAGATGACGAAGCCGAGATCGCCGAGGTGGATCGTGTCCGCGCTGACGCCCTCCACGCCTTCGAGGCATTCCTTCAGTAGCTTATTCATGTAAACTGACACCTGCTCGTAACAGTTTGAACCTCTAGAGTCGATGGCTGTGCATCGGCTATATTTTTTTTATTGGCCGATTTCATGTATCGGCCCCCATATTTCACTGTCCATCATCCCACATGCTTGGGAAATATTTCTTGAGATGCTGACCGTTGACAGCCACTGGGAATTTCACGCCGTCCAGATCCTCAAGCATGTACGCGTTCCCTCTTAAAACTTGATCGACCCTGTATGGCCCGTGCCAATTTGGAGACCATTTACCATATGCTGCATCCTTAGTCCCTAATGGCAATACAGCTTCCCATACCAGATTGCCAACGTGGAACTCCTTTGGTCTCACCTTCTTATTATATGCACGAGCTACCTTGGCCTTGTTCTCTTTGATTTTCTCAAGCGACCACAGCCTAAGCTCAGTTAAATCCTCAACACTGTCACTCGTCAGGGCTGCATATTCTTCAGTTGTTAGACCGTTCTGAAAAGTGACACGTCTTGATCCAGCCGTAATCTCCCAGGGCAATACGGCTTCTTGTCCATAGACTAGATGGTATGGCGAGGTTTTTATCGCTCCATGACATGACATGCGATAAGCCCATAAAGCCTCTGACAAAACCTCGTGCCAACGCCTAGGGTGCTCATCGAATTTCCTCTTGATCAGCTTGATAAGGCTCTGGTTGGACGCTTCAGCCTGCCCATTTGCTTGAGCATAGTATGGAGATGATCGGATCAGCTTAATTCCCGTGTCCTCGCAGAACTTTCTAAACTCGTGAGAAATGAAGACCGAACCTCCATCGGTCGTGATAGTTTGGGGAATCCCGAATCTATGAATGACATGTTCTTTCACAAAATTGATAACATCCTTCGAGTTCACTGACTTCATAGGGACGGCTTCCACCCATTTAGTGAAATAATCCGTGATGGCCAAAATCCACATGTGGCCTTTGCTTGATGGAGGATTGATCTTGCCAATCATATCCATGCCCCAACCTCGAATGGCCAAGGCTTGATGATGGGGTTCATTCTCGACGCTGGTACCTCTGAATTTTTCCAAATTTCGACATGCTTGACACCCTTTGTAGTACTTAAAACAGTCCTCAAGCATGGTGGGCCAATAAAACCCCGATCGCTCGATCAACCATTTCATCTTGTGAGCCGATTGGTGAGTCCCACAGCGCCTTCGTACCTCGTGTAGGAGCCGATTGGCCTCGGTTGGCCCCAGACATTTGAGCAGTAACCCTTCCAGAGTCCTGTAGAACATGTCGTCCCCAATAAGCACGTACTTCATGGCCTTGTACCTTATCCGTTTAGGTGCCCCCCGAGCCAAATCTTTCAAGTAATTAAAGATATCGGCTCTCCAGTCGTCTGCCTCCAGGAACTGAACATCAGCTCCTCTCGCCACGTCCTTGTAGCTGAAGCCATTTGTGCGAGATCATTCGCCTCGGTATTCTACGATCGCGGGATCCGTGAAGTTTATGTACCGAATCGTGCCATCGCTCACGGCATTGCAACCATAATGGGAAGAGCGACTCGCTCACACTTGTATTCCTCCGTGAGTTGGGAAATCACCAATTTGGAGTCTCCAAAAATTTCCGCTTCGCCCGGCTCATTGAGCACCTCCATTCCCTTGCGTATCGCCTCATACTCAGCGGCGTTGTTGGTGCGAGGGGTAGATAGCCTGATGGAGAAGGAATATGTTGCCCCCCGGGGCGACACGAGTAGAATGTCGATGCCGCAACCATCATCACAAACCGATCCATCGAAAAACATAGCCCACGCTCGTATAGACAGTGCTGCTATATCAGTGTTGATTCGTTCAACAATAAGGTCGGCCAACGCCTGACCCTTAACCGCTTTCGCGGGTTGATACCAGATATCAAATTCCGATAATGCAAACATCCATTTGCCGAGTCGGCCTTTCAACATAGGAGCCGACAGCATATGTTTGATGACATCTGATTTGCATATGATGATAATCTCCGCTGAGAGCAAGATGTGGCGCAGCTTGGTGCAAGTGAAAAACAAGCAGAGGCACAACTTATCGATCTCAGGATATCTTGTCTCTGCATCCAGCATCCTTCTGCTGATGTAAAACACAACTCGCTCCAGACCATCATAAACTTGCACCACCACCGAGGCGATGGACGTGTCACCATCGACAAGTAAATGTAGAACGGCCTATCCGGCCGGGCGGAACCAACACCGGCGGCCGTTAGATATTCTTTGATCTCGTCGAAGGCTCGTTCTTCGCATCCCCGTGAACTCCTCATCGATTTAATTTTCACCAGTCCCATGAACGGCTCTATTCTTCCGATGATTGAGATGAATCTTCTGACGAAGTTGATCTTGCCGATGAGAGACTGCAGTTCTTTCTTCGTGGTAGGTGGCTTCATTGTTCGCACTGCCTCCTGACTTTTCAGGCCGATCTCAATTCCACGTTCATGGACCAAGAAACCCAAGAACTGACCGGCCGTCACACCGAAAGCACACTTCTTTGGATTCATTCGTAGCCCGAATTTTCTTGTTCGGTCCAGGACGCGTTGCAGATCGTCCAAGTGTCCTTGTATTGAAGCAGACTTGACCACCACGTCATCGATATAAATTTCCACCAGCTTGCCGATCAGATCATGGAAGATGTAATTCATGGCTCTTTGGTATGTGGCGCCGGCATTCTTCAGTCCAAACATCATGACTACATATTCAAACAACCCCACCGAACCTGGGACTCTGAACGCAGTCTTGTGTATATCTTCCGGAGCCATAAAAATTTGGTTGTAACCGCATTGCCATCCATGAAGCTCAAGACCTTATGACCAGGAATTGCGTTGATCAATGTCTCGCTACCGCATCGGATACTCATCCTTTGAGTGGCTCTATTGAGATCCCGAAAATCTATGGCAACACGCCCGTATCATCCTTTTTCTCTATAGGTGCGATACTAGAAATCCACTCAAAGATACCCGCATGGCTGATTAACCTAGTCATCAACATTTTCTCGATCTCTTTCTTGACTTCTACCAAAATTTCGGCCTTCATCATGCCGTGCTCGCCTTTGGAATGGCGAAACCCTTTTTAAGCGGAGTCGATGCTCAATGATGCTCTGTCTAACCCGGCATCTCTCAGATAGTCCTGTGCAAAGCAATCTGGATATTCTTTCAACAAAGCTATCATCGGACCCCGCAGATTCGGATCTAACTTCTTGATAAATGTTGGTCACGGCTTATCCCGGGACCGATGTCAATCTCCTCTAGCTCATCGGAGGTAAACCCATACCCTAGCTTTCACACCGCTAAATCGATGCTAAACACGGGTAAGCAGTTGGTGAGGATAACAAAGATAATTTGGGCGATTGCTTGGAATCGCCCCTTTATTGCATTAGTCAAGGAAGGTTTACAACTTTTGTGCTCTACAATGGCGGGGAATCTCCTACTACATCGCATGACACATTTGTCGTAAGATTATCGCTTTTATTTTTGTGGCCGATCGCAGGATCGCCATACCTCACGATCGTGGACTTTGCTACTCTGTGCCGATGGATAAGACCAGCCTCACCCCGCTTTTTGTAGCTTCAATGCGCCACGGCCGTCTAGACCGATTCCGAGATCGGCTCTTGGTCTTCATCTCCCATATGTTCATGCCAGCTATGGAGATCTCGATCGAATCATCTCGCATGAATGACCTCCACTTCATCTCCATCCCATCAGACAGGCTTTGGTGCATCGTGGATGGAATGCAGTTATCGTGAATCAATCTCTCCCGCAAGACAACAGAGGTGCTTTTGCTGTCAACGATGAAGAATGACGGGGATGGTTTTTCCGCCACGTCGATCCACGTTGAGAACGCATGCGTTCAAGTTTGGCCGTTGAAGTCGCTTAACGTGGCGTTGGTTTTGATCGGATCTGCGGAGCGTCCCAAACGCCGTAGAATGGAGTATGGCATTATATTGATCCGCTCGGTGTCAACCAACATCTTGCGACGGCTGCCCATTGATATAACCTCGCAGTCTGTGGCTTTCGATGTTTGTAGCCCTTCTCTTGTGGCTTTTCAAAGATAACCGTGGCCGCGATCAAACAATGCCCTTGGTAGTTCTTTGGTTCTTGGGCGCAAAACTCTGACGGAAGTATGAACACCATGTTTGTGCCAGCCGATGTCTTCGCATCGGCTTTTACTGGTTTGGGGCGCCACTCTTTCCTTTTCGGACGAGCCTCCGTTTCCAAGGTTTGCCGAATTTGCACGGCCAGATCGGGCCGTGCTTTCCTTAAAGCGTGGAGGTACTGTGCTTCGGCTTCCTCCAAGCTACGCAGTCGCTGAACTCTACGCTTTTGGGTGTGTCTGAGTCCATCGGGACACCACCTTGGCCGGTGATATCTGTCTTCTTCTTCCTCACCCTTTGGTTCCTCGAGATCTCTTGCTCGAGATGACTTCTCTTGTCTGTTCTGAGGCGGGAGAGGCCCTAGACGCTTGAACACTGAAACTGGACCCGTGTCTCCTTCTGCTGTCCACATTCCGGGCAGTTGTCGATTGTAGGCAATCGGCTCATTCCCGTATCCCAGCAATACTTGAAGAAAGGACAATCCCAATGTTTATCCGCGCCTTCCTTTTCCTTTGACTTTCCCCTAGCGAGGTGCTCATATCCTTCATCATCTCTGTCGTGCCGGCGACGTCGGTCATATTGACGCTCATACTTGTTAAGGAGATGCGTGGAGTGTGGCTTCTGATATCACACGCTTCTCACTTGCTCCTCGGTTAAATACCGCCTGTCATCATAACGGGGCCGGTCACGTGGACCAGCCTCCTCTCTTTCTTTGCCCCGAGAGCGGTCGCCTTCCTCCTTATATGTGCCATGGTGGTACACAGGCCCTGCCATATTAACATCGAACGAGAAATCTAATTGACGCCTCGTGGAGTGGCTGTGTTCTACCATGTTGACGCCGGGAAACGGGTTTGTGTCTACTTTCATGGCGAATTGCCCAAGGATCAGACGGCCCTGTTCTATCGCCGTTTGGATCTGGCGACGTAGCTCTTTGCAATCATTGGTGGTGTGGGTGAACGAGTGATGCCACTTGCAGTATGGTCTCCTGTTCATCTCTTGAGCCGTAGGAATTTTATGGCCTTCGGTAACTTCACCGCTTTTCTTTCAAAGAAGAATCGAATATCTGCCACCTTTGCTCACATCAAGTCGAACCCTTTTGTAGGCCCTTGCTTTTACCCATTTGCAGGACACAGGATCGCCCCGAGCCCATTCACCCACGGCCACCTCCTGGTCTTGTACGGGATCCTCTTCTTCAGTCGACCAGGCCTATCGGACGTTTGAACTTGTCTTGGTACAACTGTGGTGGCGCTGTTCATACATTGTCGGTTTACAGGCCATGTGCGCCAATGAATTGTATTCTACTTGAAAGCTAGATCCTTGATAGGTGCCGAGACCCAACACCGCCACCGATTGCTTCTTTCTCGATTAAACGAGCCGAATAACATCGGTTCTTGATCTGGCCAACTGAATGTACTGCCACCGTTCTCCCGCTTTGCCGCACTGCGCCAGATCCGCAATGCCACCTCGGTATCTTCCGAATGATCTTGAATGTGGAACTCTTCCGGTTGCTTCCAGTGTCCGGATCGAATCCGTGGCAGCGAGGTGTACCACCCAAAAGCTGGTCCCGTCAGAGATTGCGCAAAGAACCTCACGCGCAACTGATCCGACGCTGAAATCATGCCTAATTGCGCCAGGTATCGGCTCACATGCTCGATCGAGCTCGACCCTTCTGATCCGCTAAACCTTGAGAACTCAGGGAGCCGATACTTGGGTGGCAGCGGAATCGAGATCAAACTTCGTTAGTACGGCTTGGAATAGCCGATTGTCCTTCTCTTCGCACGGCCGAACCGGTCTCTCAAGATGGTACGGATTTGCTCCACCGTTTGAGCCGCAGGGCTAAATTCTCGACTGTTCGGTGGCATACTTGGCTAGCCACTGTTTATCGGCGTCCATGCGGACACCCTGCTCGAAAATACCGCTCCGAAGCCCTGCTCTAGAAACTCCCGCCTGAAATCTCGCGGTTGCAATCTGGTTCGTGCGTCGGGCTATTGCGGTCCGACGTAGGTGCACACATATCAATGTGGGATTTCTTTAGGCGGTTCTATCAGAATCGTGCAATCGCCTGGGTCACCTCCGACCTTGTAGACGACGTACGCCGGTGCCCCTGGTGGCTCCGGAGCTGCAAGTGTGAATGGCAGCTGTGGCCTGGTCTGGAGCGGTCTTTCTCCCTGGTGAGTCCCTAGAATAGGCCCCGATGGAGAGTACTGATGTTTCATGATCTCCTGAACTACGCGAACCGCGATGCGCTCGAAAGCGTTCACTAGGCTCTCAGAATGGCGGTGAAGAGAATGAGCCACCATGTAATTGACTTCCTGTCGCAGAGCTCTGGTGCGCTCCTCTGAAGGAACAGACAGATCCACCTCATCAAGAGCACCTTCGGGTGAGAACCCTTTCCACCTGATGCCATGCTTACGGGTCCTCTCAAAAGAGCCGATGAGATCGGCTTCGAATAGAGCTTTGATATCATCATACTTCGCCTTGTGCTCCTCAGGCAGGTTGTCGTACGTGACCGGTCTGTCCCCCATCGCAGCGTCGGATGTTGATGCAGATGTTGTTGTGTGTCCCACCGGGCGTGCTAGAATGTGTTGCCTGTCAAAACCCACCGGCGAGCAGCGACGAGCAACACGAAGAGCCGTGAGGCTCCCAGAACTGCTGGTGGGCCCTGGTCCCTCGGGCAACGGCCCGCAAAACTCCGGCACACGTCCTGGCTGATGCAAGGGCGTGCCACCTGACCTATACCTGGTCAGGAAGGTGATGGATTGCTTCGATCAGTTTCCTGCATGGCAAACAAGCATACGTAAAATTCGAGCCGTGACCGCCTCCCAGGTTTCCCTGTGAATCGGCTCCTGGAGCTGATTATCCCATGGTTCTGCATTAGATCTACGATAACATGGGGTTTTGCTTCATCAATACAAGTTAAATCGACCTACGACAGTTTAACGTTTTCACCATATAATTGGAACATCCTACACGTAATTGAGCCTGGTAAATACAAAAGATGATAGAAAACTAACCCTAGAGAAGGCCTAACAACCGACGTAAAGTCAATTCCCGGAACAACTCCTCTCGAATTAGCAAACCATATCCTCACGTACTCTTTGGATCGTTCAACCCGTTTGCAAGGCACGACTATGTGGATATCAAACTAAACCTTGGAAAACAAGGCATAACTATAACAGATCAAAACAACTGAATAAAGATCAGAAGATGCCCTTTACACCCGGAAAAAGGTGCAAAGGCAGCGAGATAACTAGAGCGACATAACTAAACAATCATAACAAAAGGTACCGATGCTAGCCCAAATAAATCTATGATAATGATTACTCGCCATCAACAAGGCTTGAAGACGAGTAACACCAAATAACGATAGCGAGAATCGCCTAGATCGCGTCTTGCGATCTAGGCAACATGACACTTACCCGAAAGAAACCCTAGAAACAAGGGTATGGCCGAGATTGTGTTTGTTGTGAACGTGATCGTCCTCCTTTCTCAATAACCTTAGGTACATATTTATAGTCCGGAGACTTTCTATCCTTGGAATAACCCTAACAACTCTATCTCTTACTTAAACCGAAACGTATCCTACCATAATATACAGATACACGGGCAATTTAGCCCAAACCCACGCATAAGGCCGATCCAGCAATATGTTGCATATATGTATCCTCCAAGCCCATCTTGATTACGGCCCATCTCCTCCTTTGGCCAAAATGTGGCGATAACAGTATCAGCAGGTTCCAAGTTGCTAGCAACACCTTGGGACTTGACCCTTTTCTCCTACGGGTTCGATAACCTTGGTTTCATAACTGATGGAAACTTGCTGTTGTGCTCATCATACCTTCCACTTGGGGTTCCCCAACGAGCTCTACATCATAAAGAGCCATCAGGTACTAAGACCACCAACGCCACAAAAACCTCACACTATTCTCCCGAGAACCCGCCACACGACAAGCACCCAATCCACTATGGGACACTTGAGGGCGGTCACCAAACCCGTACAAGATTGGGGCAATCTCCAAAACTTAATTGGAGGCTCCCAATAATCACCATCAAGGCCACAAACTTGGGGAGAGCTCAACAACTTAATTGGAGGCCCCAAGAACACACCACAAAGGCCACACACAGTCTAGGGTTTCAAGAACCCAAGAGGGACAAGCTTCTTTGATTTCACCAACCAAATCCTCCGAAGAGAACTCAGACCGATGCACCTAATGCAAATGGCAAGAACACCACAAGGATGCTCTAATCCTTCACTCTCAAGTTCCAACAAAGCTACTGAAGCTATTGGGGGAACAAGAGAGGAAGAACACAAAGAGAACACCAAATCCTCCAAGATCTAGATCTCAAAGATTCACTCACAAAGAGATGAATTGGTTTCGTAAAATTATAGATCTAGATCTCCTCAAACTTCCTCTCAAATATGTGCAAGAATCATTGGAGGGGAAGAAAGAAATCAAGCTCAAAACAAGTCAAAACAATAGGGAAAAAGCTTGAAGAAAAGAGGGATAAAGAAGCAGCCAAAAAGGAGAAAGTGGGAGCTTATAAAGAAGGCCACATTTTCTGCCTGTTGGGGCCAAAGCAGGCGGACTGGGCCGGTACTACCGCCCACGACCAACCAGCGCTAGGAAACGCGCACAGACAACAACGCTAGCGAGAAGGGGAAGAGCAAAGGTGATTGGGGGCGAGCGGAGCCAGCGCGAATATATCAAGTGAAAATATTGGATACCACAAAGTGAGAATATATCAAGTATTATAATGTGAGATACCTTACTTGGTGAGAAACCGAAAAAACTCCAAGATAAAAACATAATAAGATATAAAAGGGAAATCCATTTTTTTATGAACTAGAGCTTGTTATTACCACAAGCTCTAGAATCTCACATGGATAAGATCCAAATAACAACCAAGAAATATGATGCTTAGTATGCAAGGTTTGAGCTCTCTCCGACAGAATGGTCGAGTTACTCACTCGAGATCCCCTCTTGATAGTACGACTATCTATCCTAAACCCGGTCTTCCAACAAACAACATGAGACCGACAAAAGGGAAAACCTATCAAGACTATACCTTTGCTTTGAGAAATCCACTTGAGCATGATGTAGACGATCTTGTCCTTCTCAAGATGGAACACCTTTCTTGATTTTTCTTTCACGCACTTGCTTTATGAAGACTTGCAACTTGCTCCCCCATACACCATGGGTAAACCTCTTATTTGACCTTGTCTTCATTGATCCATGACCACCCAGGATGGAAAACATCAAACACGATATCTTCTAGAATGGCACATTTTGAGCTTGCATAACACTTCTTCTTCATTTCTTCTACCTTAAAGCCAACACATGCTCCAAGCGATGCGATATTGTCATTAATTACCAAAACCACACATGGGGCCCACATGCTATTTCAACAGGTGATGCCGATATTCCACGGGAGTTGGGCACCTGGGGCAATATGTGGAGTGGATAATGTTCCTGTGGAAGAGACTGGTTCGTGTATTGATCCTATCGAGATGGAGCAGCCACCCGAAAACCTTGACCTTAATAAGCACCTGTGTGGACCATATGTGGGAGGCATTTTGATCAAGGACCGCCGTCTGTAGTAAGGCATAAGCCCCTTTGGAGGAGAAGCATGATCCGTCTAGCAGTGTCCTATCCCTGTCATATGTTATCACCACATCCTGCAGAAGAGTAGATAGAAGGGCAAGCTACTCTGTGGCTGCATTAGTTAGCCGGTTTTGTAGCCCGCTTGCGATCCCATTAAGAAGAACATCATAAACGAAAGCATGTTTTTGGGTGTGGCGTATGTATAGAGCGGGGAAGGCAATGGCGAGGGGCTATGTGAGGATCCATGTGTCATGCCAGAAATATACTGATCTACCATTGTGCACCGAGCACCTGGAAATTTTGGAAAGAAATGCAATATGTTTGGAGATTATCTTGGATAGGCATGAAGGAGTGGATGAGGCGAGTGGAAACGGTGAGCTGGATTGTATCCATTGCTTCCATGGTAGATTGTCTGAATGCAAAAATTTGTAGCAAAATTTCAGAAGAAGACAAACATTCTGTGCATTTAAATTTTTGACTCCCATCGCTCCCAGGTGAGTAGGTGTACATACTCACACGTGACCAAACATTTGCGCTCCTGAGCACGAATCCTCAACTACCCAGAAGAATGCTTGGCGGCGGCCTCTATGGTTTGTGTGACCGAGGCGGGTAGTAGAAAGGCAGACATGAAATATGTTGGTAGGAAGTCTAATACAACGGAAATTAGTACTAGGCGGCCTCCTTTCGAAAGCAAGGAGGCGCACCATCTAGCGAGGTAGCGGTCGCATCTATCGATAATTGGTTGGAAGGCTGTTGCGGGCAGTTTCCTGAAAGAGAGGGGCATGCCTAGGTATGTTTGGGGGAAGGAGGAGATGGGCGTTCCTAGGATGGAGGCGATGGAGGTCGCAAGATCATTGGTGACATTCATGGGTACAAAGGTGGTATTTTCAAAGTTACTCGATAGGCATGTGGCGTCTGCAAAGTTTAGAAGCATTTTTTTGACTGCAAGCGCCGCTGTGGGTGTTTCTCGTAAGATAATTAGTGTAGGAGAACTGATACCCCATTAAGTAGAACTACCGTCCTCCCAGTTTGTAGGAGTTGGATCCAAGCGCAGAATTTGGGCAGGAACCCTCTGTGTTTTAACAATTTGAGCAGTGAGTCCCAACAGACTGAGTCGAAGGCCTTGCGTAAGTCTAGTTTGATAGTGATAGTTGGCTGTAACATCCCAGTATTTAGGACCTAACGAAGGGTAGATTTAGGAATATGTACTGTTGCATGCATTCATTTGATAAAATGTGGGTAAAATTTTCGCCAAATAAAAACCTTGAGTGATCAATGTTTCTTTCTTACTTTGAGAGTAGGTTTAGTCTTAAAGGAGGATTGCTATAAACTTTGAGATGATCTCAAAGGAATTATGGGTGTTTTGAAATGAGTTTGGATTTTAAAAATTAAGTGTTTTATAATTTAAATAATTTTGATATAAGATTTGAATCTTAAATTAAATATGAGAAAGGTATGATAACTTAAATCTTATCTAAAAGCAATATGGTATAAGAAATACATTTCTTATTCAGAAACAAACTGCAAAGTATAACTTACTGAAGTTATTCCAAACTTTATATTCACACCGGAGAAAAGAATAAAATATTCTTTATTAATAAATATATAATCTTCATTACAAATAAACCAAATAAAGATTACAAGAATTATAAAAGGAAATTACAAAAGATTAAGAAAAGTACATTGGTATATCTCTACTAACTATCCTATATCTAAATTACACTAAATCTTCATTTTGATCTTTGTACCTGAAAAACAAAGATTAAATAAGAAATAAAACAAGATTAGTGTTAATATATATTTCACTCAGATATGTCAGTGAGATGCACTTGACAATCTCATCATTGAGAAATGAAAAAGGGGCAAGTTTCACCAATATGAAAGACTTCATCTTTCATAAATTCAAAGCTAGAATGCAAATGATAGCCAAAAGGGACAAAATCACCAGCCAGTGTAAAAGTAATTTGGTAATGGTAAGTTCACAAATTCTGAACCTATCCACATGTGCATAGCAGGCACACAAGTAACACACACAATATGAAAAAGGGTGAGCTGTCGACCTCACAAGCACAGCCAGCACAACAAAACCACAACACAGCCGTGGAGATGCACCTCAGTGCATCACTCCACTATATCACATGTAACTACCTCGGTGAATTACGCTCCTAGATACAAGCCTGGATGAGCGGTAGTGGTTGAAATAGTACGGTGGGGCCCCAAAAGCCACTCACGGGTAGACCTTTCGGCCGTCCCAACCACTACCAACTCAACGGACCAGACGGGCGTGTCGAAAGCGAAGGGATCAACTACATACACAAATGAGTATGTATGCAAGCCACCATACAAGGGTACATCAGAGCCATACCATCTAGAAAGAAAGGAAATATAGCAACGCCATACGGCAAGATTCAAATGACCTAGATAAATATAATATGTTAGGATAATTCCTCATACATCACACATCAGAGTATCAAGCGGAAGCGGCAAACAAAGTCCGAGTACGGATAAGAAGCAAATCGGCATAAGATGCCATAGAAATAAGCACATCCCGCCCACAGATCTCACGGATCCCCGTTCCCGGAATCTCTACACCGAACGATCGTTGCCCACATCATCAGCCTCTTCCACCCAAAGATCCGGCCCGCGAGGGTACCGCTTCATCCGAACCAATAATTTATCGTGTGAGACCCTAAGGGTTCTCAGAAGTCTTAATGCCTCTAAAGGGGACACAACCTGGGGTGACGAATTGCAAAAGATAAACCTGGCAGTTCTATAGATACGCTAACCATCCGCCTAACCAGAGATAGACGGATGTCCGTGAATTAATGATAACAGTTATAACATAATTTCATCGATCCATCCTCCTCTCGCTACCAACGAGGAAGCGATTTAACAACCCCCATCCGCTGGCAATTGTATTAACCATTCCATGAGTATTGCACTATTACTAGTCATTTACTTAGTCGATTAAAGCGGTACTTTAGTTATGCTTGTCTATGATCGAGAAACTGCTCCAAGTCGTCCATAACCGGACACGGCTTTGAGAAAGTTTTACCTCAGGGTGCACAAATAGCAACACACACGATCAACCTCGGAAAAACCAAATCAAAACCCAACGAGGCCTTCACGACCAAGCAATCACAGATTCAGAAATATTTCAGGGGCCACCCTTGAGTACACCAAGAACGGTTAATCGACTCGAGACGGACCCGAGGTTTGCGACAATGGTCAGAACGATCGGGAACCCAAACTGGATTGTCGATACCACGAAAACATTCCGCTTACCTAAACAAGACAGTGTGATCCTCGACAATCGTAAATAAACAAGAGCATGGCATAAGTACAGGATAGTAAACAAAACCTCAAACTAGTTTGTGGCCCCGAGATAAGACGGAATCAAGCTCGCTGTGGGGGTCCCATAAGCCTCCCGGATGTGGATAGCGCGAATAATCTTGGAACAGGAATCAAGTACTCGGGGTCTTACGGGACACAAGTGAGCAGGAAAAACCAAATAGCAGATGTTACTCACCGGTGCCACTTTCATTAGTTATCCCATTACTACTCAGGTTAAGTTGCTTAGGTACCTCATTATCCATCAGACACTCACAAACCCTACACATGCTGTTCTACGACTCGCATGGCTCAAACAACTCCTGTAGTAATGGCTCATGGGTTGGAGGAACAAGCTCGGTGGGGTTTAAAGTAAAGGCTATGCAATACTTGGAATTCAATTTAATGCAATTCGCAACTCAATGATGCAAGAATAAGATAGAGGCAATAGGTACTGTATGTATGCAAGCATGTGGAAGTGCTTGCCTGGCAACTCAGTTGAAGCGAGAGACGGATCTGGGTAGTGCTCCTGGTTCTCTTGATATATCCCCTGCGCAGTGTCTATTCGAAGAAGAACCAAACAAACAAGGGCCAACATAAATAAAGTGCACAAGCATAGGAATAAAATGCGTCAAGCAAACAATCATGCCATGATGAATGATGCACAAGTTGCATGGCAATAAAGTAGCATGGCATGGGTGAGGTGTCGAACACAAGAAGTAACATTTTTATGGGGTTTTAGTCCCATTTTTTGTCATAATAGTTGTTGTATACTTTATATTTATATGATGCATGCTGCAATTGAAGTCATGGATAGAATAAACAGAAAGGTCTCGTCGAGCTGATCAATTCAGACATATCATTTGTTAAATTCGGAGTTATAAATCAAAAGTTATTAAATTATTAAGTTCCAGTGGCATTGGTTGTAATTTACTCAACTTGGCATTTTAAATGTGCAAAAGGTAATTTTAATAGCATATTTGAAATCCTCACATTTTTCTGATTCAAATTCATATATTATTTGATTTATTTGAATTTATGAATTTAAATTATTATTTAAGTCAAAATTATTAAAGTGGGTCAAAGTCAAGGGTTTGACCAGCTGCAGTCAACTCTGGGCATCTTTGAAACAGGGTTGAATTCATATTTAAAATTGATTTATATTTCATTTTGAGAGCTTCTTCAAATTTAAAACAGTTTTAAAGATTTGAATTATTTAAGTTTGATTCATTTTCTGATTTTTATTTGATTTTAAGAAAACCCTGCAGCTTTTCTCACTCTGCGTGGAGTTACTCCAAGAGAGTGACAGATGGGGCTGGGCTAGCATGGCCACAGGGAGCGGTAAGGCTGGGAAGGATCATGGTGGAGGGTCCAAAAAGCGGGGTGCCTTTCTACAAAAAGACTGGACACCGAGGGCTGCGGGTTGAGCTCTGAAAAAGGGGAGGGGCTTAAATAGAAAAGCTTAGGAGATGCAGATCGATTTAAATCGAAGGTTGACTCATGAAGAACAACTAGCTGGCCTGACTTTGAATGAAGATGGCGAGAATCTGTGGAGATTTTGTACCGCACACAAAACCAAAGTTGAAGAGGGACACCGGCTACAAGTTTAGCGTTTGGGAACTTTATGGCGAGGACCAGATGTGACGGGCAAAGGGATGAACGGAGGAGGTTTTAACTGACTAAGATCGACAGAGAAAGCAGGTTTCCGGCTCGAACTTTAGAAGATGGTGGCGGCCTCAATGCTGATTCGTTTTAGGCACGGTTTGCACTGGTGTGAAGAGGGGACGACGGGCATCACAAGTGGTAAAAGGGGTGACGCCGGTGAGGGGCTGCAGCTCGCGAGATACGACGAGATTCAGAGGGTGGCGGCTATATGATCGTCATTCGCTGTCGCTCACAAGACGCGGCGAAGTGCCGCTCAGATGCGCGTGCATCGTGCTGGTGGCTACGCTGTGCCGCGGTAAAGAGGGAAGGTGGAGCTCACCGAGAGGGTGCCGTGATGGCGTCCCGTGCTGACTGTGAAGAAGAGAGAACACGGTGCACGCCCAGATCCCGCCGAGTAGCGAGGTGGTCATCGGAGGTCGCTGCAGACGCCTCTCGGCTCGAGAGAGGATCAAGACGACGGCAAGGCCGCTCTCCTCGCCAAGCTCTCGACAGGAGTGGGCATAGGGCGCAGAGGTAGGGATGGCGGCGGAGAGGAGGGAAGGAGGACTAGGGTTGCAGGGCCTCCGGCTTGGGATAAGAAGAGGAGGAGGGAGGGTGACGTGATGGCGGAGACGCCACCTGCTCCTCTGCTTCCGTCTGCCGAGGCGACGGTCGAATCAGCGTGGAGGAAGAAGAGGAACAGAGCGACTACCGAAGCGGATCTTGGGCGGGAAGACGAGTTGGGCCGGGGGAGGTTTGGTCTGACGGGCTGCTACTTCCTTTTGGGCTGCTGCGGCTGCTCCTCTCTCTCTCTTTTCCCTCTTCTTTATATTTTCATTTGTTTTGAATGTTTTCAAAATTCAACCAACCTTTTTATTTCAAAACCTGTTGTACCCAGCAGATGATTTTGAACAGAGAGAAGGGAAGGCCAAGGGATAGAAAAGAGAGACAGAAGAAAAAAGGGGGGGTGATGGCCTCGGGTTAGGTAGATAGAAAAGAGAGAGGGTATTTAGGGTTTAGATGGAGAAGATGGTTAGAGGTAGGGTCTAGAGTTAGCAAGAGAGATAGGGGAGGAGGGGTAAAGGTGAGGGTTTGCCAAGCCAAGCAAGATCAAGCAAAAGAAGAAGAGGTGATCCATGCAAGCTTTACAAATAAAATTCAAATGGCAAGAGAAAAGTGGTACTTGCATGGCCCTAGCTAGACCAAGCAAAAGAATGAGAGAGAGAGAGAGAGAGAGAGAGAGAGTGATCCACCCAAGAACTTCAAATGAAAACCAAAAGACCTAGATGTGGTGGAGTTGCATGGCCCATGCAAACAATAAATGCCCTGTGTTCATATTGTGAAAACAACATAAAATCATGGGGCATTATTCCATGCATTCCCAAAAGGTGGGAAAGGCCAAGCATAATATTATGAGTGGAATCCACCCAACCCACATGAGCTAGAGGTAAACTCATTTAAAATGCCAAGCTCATGTTAATTGGATGGTGGAATTAAAAGGTGGTAAGAAAAAGGTGGTGGAGTCAATAAGAGATATGCCCCCAACTCAACTTGGGCATTTAACAATATATCAAGAACCAAATACAATATCAAGAGGCAAATACAGATATTAATGCATATGAGATAAGAACCAAAGCAAAAGGGTTTTTGTATGATGCTCAAAATGCAAGGTGGCATGATGACATGAACATGACAAGGTGATGATGCAACAATTATTTGTAGGAAGTGACCCTTTTATTACTAGAACAAGTAGCATTACAGGTGTTAGACAACTGGGATGCTACAACTCTCCCCCACTAAACAGGAATCTCGCCCCGAGTCCTTCTTTCTGCGGTCTCAAGGATTTTTGTGGGGTGTTCTTGATAAGATAGGTCTTCTTGGAGATCGATTAGATCATGATCCACGGTCCTGCCGGGATCTTTGAAGCACTTCTTGAGCTGAGAGATGTGGAAAACATCATGGACTTTGAGTTTTTCCGGGAGCTCCAGGGCATAAGCAACTTCTCCTCTTCTACCACGAATCTTGAAAGGACCGATGTAACACCCTCAGAATCGGCCCTATGCAAGCTTTAGCGAAACTCGCCAAACCCGCATAGAAACGATTCGAAGGTGCCCACCAGGCACTTTCGTGCGGGTGGAAAACAAAGTAATAACATTACACAACAGTCCTCGATGGGACCCACAGAACAGATATATATACAACAGCGACTCAAAGAGTTAAGAATACGAATATACGGTACAAAGATCCAAATCACCTTGAAAACGATGGGGCGTCCGACTACGGACAAGATGCAAATGGGGCTAAGAGCCCTGAAGAATAACCAATGGCGTCCATAACCGCCTGTGCCAAGCCGGAAGGGTAACCTCTAACGCGCCGATCTCAAACCACCTTAACAAAAAGGGGTGCCGACAAAGGGCAAAGGAAAAAGAAGGAGCGTCGATCGAGGCCAAGACAGCGAGGCTAGACCAAGCGGTCCTCGCCTACATAGGTATGGTGGATGAAGCGGCAAAGATGCACTAAACAACCTATAGAGACTCGATACAACTGGCGACTATCAGAGAGGGGTAAGAAAGACCTATTCGGATCCAACCTGATACTAGCATCAAACAAACCTATCCTGGCGTTTCCCTCTCGAAACCAAACGAGGAAGTCAACCGAGGAACTCACACAGTTGGCAGTTTTACTTATTCAGTTATAGTTGCGACACTTTACTAGTCAGGTTTAGATAATCGTCCTGATAAAGTAAGCAGTGGGCACTTTTAATTAACCATTCCGTTATAGTGGCAACACTTACTAGTCAGATACAATTATCATGAGATAAACCCAAAACCCAGCAGTTGTTGGTACTTTTACGTAGCCATTCCGTTGTGGTGAAGCTGATTACTAGTCAAAATGGATACAAGTCAATTAATAGCAATAAACTTTAGTTATAGTTGTCTATGATCAAGCACTGTGCTCCAAGTCGTCCATAACCGCGGACACGGCTTCTCGAAAAGATTTAACCCTGCAGGGGTGCACCAAAGTATCCACAGGCACTTCGACCCTTTTGCGGATCGGTTAACATACACCCATCGGTATGTCGGCGGGCCTAAGTCACGACGTTCCTGCACCCAAAGCAAGCACGGGGCCACCCACTAAGTACACCAACGAAGTCGGCGGTCTCAGACGGACTTAGGGTTTGTGGGGCCAGGTAACGACAGCAGTCCCCAAACGGGACTGTCGATATCACGAACGGGTCACAATTCCTAACAGACAAAGTGTGCTCCTCGCAAACGTAAATACATAAGTAGCATGGCATAAGTGGGATAGTAAATAAATCCTCAAACTAGTTGTGGCCCCAAGACAATACTTTGAAATCAGGTAATTATCAATGGGGCCCATATCTCCCCACCGTGGTTAGCTACCGATCTCGGAACAGGTGTCAAGAACTCGGGTCCTACGGGACACAAGTGGGCGGTCGGAAACCAAAACTTACCTATCACCCACCGATGCCTCTGCTTAATTCAATTTTAGTTGTTAAACAGGAATTAAAGTGAACAATAATTAAAGACATGATCATCTCCAACGTCAACATGCGGCAATTCCTCCAACAATGGTGGTACGTGACGACAAGCAAAACACTTGAGCAAGCGACTACGACACGCGGGTCCCACTATCTACCAAACAACAGGTAATAGGATGTGTCCAAGGCTATATATGGCTGCAAGGGATATCACGGGTACGAAACTAGAGCATCGCAACACAGATAGCAAAGATCAACAGGAGGGAATAAATACTAGAAAAGTAAGATAGGTAGAAAGGGAGAGATGATCGCCTGAAAACATTGTCGAAGGGGTTCAACCGAAGATCGGGGCGAAGCTCACATCAACTCGACGGCCTTATCCGCGAAGAACCAAAACACTAGAAGAAACACCGGATGCACTATTTAATACAACGGCAGAAGATCGGCATGATGCATGCATGATGTATGACATGGCAAAGGGTGCGATGCAATTAGGTCATACTCAGTGGAACTGGGGTCCCGACAATTAATTAGATGGTGCAAGTTATTTAGATCCCAGCAATTTAAATGTTGTTTAACAGGCCGAAGATAGTACCGGGTTCGCTACACAAGTTTAAATGAGGCCAATATGAGACTAAATTTGCCCGCATATGGGCCCCATATTTAATTATTAGGTGAATCGGCATAAGGCCCCCAAACCACAGATATGCATGCGAGATGACAAATAGATATGCAACAAGTTGTTATGTTATAAAATAGGGTTCGAGGAAAAGGGGTCACACATTAGGGGTCTCGGCAGATCTTGGGTTCCGGGGTTCGGGGTCGGTCTCAGGGTCCAGTCTCGGGGTCCAGGGCCTGACGGGGTCGTTCTCGGACTCCGGGGTTCGGGGGTCTCGGCGTTCCATGAAGGAGTACTTGGCCTGGCGTCGGGGCATCGGTACCGTCCTGGTTGCTGTCGTTCTTGTCGTTGTGAAGCTCTTGTCGGGTCCGCGCCATCGAGTCGATCTTGGCGTCAGGGGAATTCCCGATGTTCCGTGGAGAAGATCTTGGCGCTCTCGAGGTAGTTCCTGGCGTATCCGTGTCGACGTCCTTGGCATCCGGGTTTTCGGTTCCATGTAGGATATCTCGTCGAGGGTCTTCGGGTTCCGAGGAGAAGCACTTGAGTGGCATAGCCCTCGGGTTATCGGGTCCGGGGATCTTCTGATGCCATGGGTTCTCTCCGCCCAGTGGCTTCACGGCAGAAGAACTTGGTTTGGCCCTTGTTTGGTACTCAGACGTCTTGCAAGGACGCTGCGGCCAAGGCACTCGCAGCATGGCCGAGGACGCAGCTGCGGACGGGCAGGCTGGCAAGCCGGGCGGGCATCTGACGGGCGCCGGTCGGGGCCGAGGGCGGCTGGCCGCTGGCTCGCGCTTAGGACGGCAAGGAGGCGGAGGAGGTCGAGGCGGCGAGGCTCGACGGAGGCGGTCCGCGGCTGGACGAAGCACGGGAGGCGGCTCAAGGGCCTACGAGGTGGACGGGCGGCAGAGGGAGGTCGAGGGGTGCGAGGCGGCGCGGTCGAGGGAGTCCGGAGCGGGGCAGGGGTCGCTGGTGCCGCTCGGGGAGAGAGGAGGGAGGTGGAGAGGGAGGCCGGACGTCGGGGTGGCGCGGTGCAGAGGCGGGGAGGCGGCGGCGAGGGTCGACGGTCGGGCTTGGCGGCAGGGGCGGCGGGGACCGTGGCCAAGGAGGGAGATGGTTGGGCGGCGGACTCCGGCCAGGGACGGCGACGTGCTTGGAGGCATGGACGAGGCGCGGGGTCGGGCGAGCGTGAGGCCGAGGAGCTCCGGCGGCCATGGAGGGTCAAGGCCACATGACGAGGATGGAGGCGGTGATGGAGGAAAAGGGTCGTGGGCGAGGCGGTGGTTCATGGAGGGAGGGCAGAGGGAGAAGGGCACCGGAGGGCCGGTCACGGAGGAGAGGGCGAGCGAGGAGAGCGCTGGCTGGGATCGTCGTGGAAGCGCGTGGGACGCGCGACAGATGGGGCCACGGAGGAGTGGCCTGATGGGCCAGTGAGGGTGGCTGCGAGCTGTGAGTGGCTCGGTGGGGCCTGCTGCGGTGGGTTGAGGAGAGAGGGAGTGTTAGGTGGGGCTGGGTGCACAGGCGGGGCCGGCTGGCAGCGGGACAGGGCAGGTGCGGCTGGTGAGTGCGTGGTGGGGTGGTGTGCTGAGTGGGTTGGGGTGAAAACAAGTGGGGTTGAGTGTGTGTGGTTGGGGGTGAGGTGGCAGATTAGGAGTGGGTAGGAGTTTGGGTTAGGTTGAAGTGTCGGGTGGGTATTGGCCGGGGTGAGGTGGCTGGAGGGTGGGTAGATAGGACTGGGGTAAGAAAAGGGATTTTGGGTGGACCGATCTGTTTTATACGGGGGTGGTCGTTCGGGTCGGGTTGGCCCGTTCGACTGCCCCCACTAAAAATATTATAATTTTTATTTGTTTAACTGGACCGTTTGCAAACCGCTCGCGGCCAAAACAAAATAATCCGGCGACCCGGGTTTTGCGTTTGAATTAAGATGGGGCGTTTTTTAGAAAACAAAACGGCTTGCGAAAAATAGTTTTATGCAAACAACGCATGATGACGACGATGCAATGCACAAATTCAACGCGATTTTCTAGTAGTGGTTTTGCGGGATGCCACAACCGATGTATCTAGGAGCCAACTTTCCTTTGATACCGAAGCGGTGTGTGCCTCTCATGGGAGTGACACGAAGGTAGACGAGATCACCAGGGGCATACACCATATCCGTGTGCTTCCTGTCATAGTTGCTCTTCTGACGACTTTGAGCAATCTTGTGTTCTCAAGAATGATATGCACCTTCTCCTCCGCTTGAGTTACAATGTCGTGGCCAAACCAAATTCTTTCTCCTGACCGACCAACCAATCGGAGTTCGCACTTGCGACCATAGAGAGCCTCAAATGGTGCCATCTTCAGACTCTTCTGGAAGCTGTTGTTGTAGGAGAATTCAGCATAAGGAAGACATTCCTCCCACTTCATGCCAAAGGAGATGACGCAAGCACGAAGCATATCCTCCAGAATCTGATTGATCCTTTCGACTTGTCCTTGCGACTGGGGGTGGTAAGCAGTGCTGAAGTTCAATTTTGTTCCCAAAGCATTTTGGAAACTTTCCCAGAACTTTGAAGTGAAGATGCTTCCACGGTCTGAACTGATCTCAAGCGGAACCCCATACAGAGAGACAATTTTGTTGATATAGAGCTCAGCCAACTGAATTCCAGAAATTGTTTCCTTGACGGGGAAGAAATGGGCCACTTTAGAAAGCATGTCGATGACAACAAAGATTGCATTGTTGCCCTTCTGCGACCTTGGAAAGCCAGTGATGAAGTCCATCTCTACTTTCTCCCATTTCCATTCCGGAGGTTTCAATGGCTGTAGAAGACCGAATGGTTTCTGAAGGACAACTTTCACTCTGCGACAGACATCACATTCCGAGACATACTTGGCACAATACCGTTTCAAACCAGGCCACCAATATTGTGTTTTCAAGTCCATGTACATCTTTGTGCTGCCAGGATGGATAGAAAGAACCGAATCGTGCGCCTCCTTGAGAACTTGCTCTCTCAAACCCGGGTAGTTTGGAACAAACATCCGGTGTTCAAAGAAAAGCGTGCCTTGATCATCAACGTGGAAGGACTCATACTTCGGAAGCTCAAGTTTAGAGATGATCTTTTTGGTGCGGATCACCGTCGACGAGAGCGAATCTTTTCTTCCAAGAGAGGAGTAGCCGGAGGTTCAGAGATGCCCTTGTTCCACAATTTCGTGTTGAGTGACGGAATTCCTCGCACAAGAGAGGCTGTTGTTCTTCCATCATGAGGTTGTTGACATAAGCTTTACGGCTAAGCGCATCGGCCATGACATTAGCTTTGCCCGGAGTGTAGTTGATGGTCACATCAAAGTCATTGATTGCTTCAATCCATCTCCTCTGCCGAAGGTTGAGATCAGGCTGAGTAAAGATATACTTCAAACTCTTGTGGTCATAAAAGATCTCACAACGGTTACCAAGCAAGTAGTGCCTCCATAGCTTCAAAGCAAAGACAACTGCTGCGAGCTCGAGGTCATGTGTGGGATAGTTGATCTCATGCGTCTTCAACTGACGAGAGGCATAAGCAACCACCTGTTTCTCTTGCATAAGGACCGCACCCAATCCTTGCAAAGAGACGTCACAGAATATCTGGAAAGGCTTAGATGTATCCGGAGGAACCAGGACTGGTGTGGAAGTGAGCTTCTCTTTGAGTGTCTCAAAACTTGCTTGACACGCAGGAGTGCACAGGTATTTCTTGCCTTTCTTGAGGAGATCGGTAAGAGGCTTCGCTATCTTCGAGAAGTTATGAACGAAGCGACGGCAATAACTAGCCAAACCAAGAAAACTCCGCACTTCTTTGACATTAACAGGAGGAAGCCATTCAACAATTGTCTTCACAGTTTCCGGGTTGACTGCAATGCCCTTGGCAGAGATGACATGACCAAGATAGGTTACTTCAGCCAAAAACTCACACTTTGAGAACTTCGATACAAGCGGTTCTCACGAAGCTTGTTTAGGACACACCGCAGTGTTATTCATGCTCTTCCTTGGACTTGGAATAGACTAGGATGTCATCCATAGACCACCACGAACTTATCAAGGTACTCCATGAAAACCGAGTTCATAAGCCTCGAGAAGGTAGCAAAGTGCCAGTGAGACCGAAAGACATGACCGTACTCATACAGGCCATAGCGGTGGTGAAAGCTGTTTTGGGCACATCTTCCTTGCGAATCTTGATTTGGTGATAACCACTTCTCAAGTCCAGCTTAGAGAACACCACAGCTCCAGCTAATGATCGAAAAGATCATTAATCCGCGGAGGGATATTTGTTCTTGATGGTTTTAGCATTGAGAGCCCTAGTCAACACATAGTCTATCGGTCTGCCACGCTTCTTCACAAAGATTGTTGGGCTACCCCAAGACGATGTAATCGTGTTGAATGAAACCCAACTTCTCTTGTTCATCAAGTTGTCGCTTGAGTTCAGCCAACTCGGAAGGACCCATTTTATAAGGCCGCTTGGAGATAGGAGCCGTTCCAGTTCAAGCTCAATCACAAACTCAACCTCACGATCCGGAGGCATACCCGCAACTCTTCAGAAAAACATCCGGGAACTCAGACCACCCAGACACTCGAATAGCTTCCATAGCATCATCATTCGAGCCGCCAAAGAGAATAGCCGGACAAAGGAGTCGACTTGGAGAAAAGACTATATGGCCTTCGTGAATCTTCAGAGAAACCGGGCTCAAAGACAATCAATCACAGCTGCATTTGCTGTTAACCAATCCATGCCCAAGATGACATCAATGTCAGAATTGCCCAGAACAATTAAAGAAGCCGAGAATGAAGAGCCACCAATCTCAACTTGATTGCCATGACTGATCTTAGATGCTATCATATTTGCTCCAGGAGAAAGAACCATTAACCGCTTGAGAAGAGGATCCGCCGCTAACCCATTCTCACTTGCAAACTTGATAGAAACAAACGAATGCGATGCACCAGAATCAAACAAAACTCGTGCAGGGACTGAGTTAACGGAAAGCATACCCATCACAACTCCAGGTGCATGCTCGGCTTGAGTGGTGTTGACACAGTTGGCACGAACAACCTGCACCGGCTTGGTGTTGATGTTGAGAGCCCGAGGTGGTGGTGCACGAACCATAGGAGAGCTTGCTGCAGATCTTGGCGGGGTGGAGGAAGAGCTTTGTTCTTCATCTGACATTCCAGCTTGAGATGTCCAGGATCTCCACACGTGAAGGTGCACCGTGGGACGTGGAGCAACATAGCTGTGGGACTCCGCCAGCGCCTGTGGTAGTGGTGGTTGTAGCCCCTGGAAGCCGCAGTGATGGAGTTTAGTGGCCTTGACGCGTAACTTGCAGGTCTTGGTGGAGCCGGGAGCGACGGTGGGGTGTTAGGAACCCAGACACGCCGCTTAGAAGGAGCTGCCATAGCTGAAGAACTTGACGCATCCCGGTTGTGTTTCTTGGACTCCTCAAACACTTGCATGCTTGTTTCCTCTTGCAGAGCTGTGTGTTGGAGTTCCAGGAAAGATGCCGGCCTTGCATGTGTGATTGCATACTTGATCGATGCATTGAGCCCTTGCCTGAACCTCTTCTGCTTCTTCTTGTCATCAGATACCTCATCGCCACCATAACGAGAAAGATTCATGAAGTTTCTGATGTAAGTGTTGACGTTATCATTTCCTTGCTTCAGGTTGAGAAAAGCTTCCTTCATCCTTTCCATTACAATCTCTGAGAGAAACTGCTCTTTGAAAGCTGCAGTGAACCTTTCCCAAGTAGGCTGAAACCCAATGCAGCTTGCCTTCAAGTAATTCTCCCACCAGAGTCGCATCTCCTTCAGAGGTGAGTAGCACACTTGACCCACTCGCCCCGAACATCGCAGCCTCGAGCAACCTTGACATCTCACGCAGCCAATCATCCGCCCAAAGGTCGATCGAAACATCAAACCGACGAGGGTTGAATTTCGTGAAGCTCTTGATGTCTCCTCGCTTGGGAGGTGGAGGAGGAGCAAACTGCTCCTCCCGACACTTTCCTCAAAGCGCTTGGTTCTCTGCATTGCTGCCAAAGCATTGGCGATGTTCGACAACATGAGCCCATTCAGGTGGTATGTCCTCATCAAGACGTGGTGGAGCCATCCTGTGATTGATATAAAACTCAAGTCAAGACTACAATGGAGAATAATAATAATCCAAAATAGTACCAAGATGGAATTAACCAAGATTAAAGGATACAATTTACTAAGATGATATTAAAATATCAACAAAGTTCAAAGCACCTAAAAGATATTAAGCATATCGCACGACCGAAAAGGAGTGTGGTACACAAATATATCAAAGAAAAATTTTCCACAAATTTCGCATTAAAATACCAATAGATGCTAAAAATTACTTAACGAATCAAGATTAGTGACTCTACCGATTCAATATACAAAAGCGAATGATAAGAGTAGTGGTATGGCATGACTCCATCCCGCACTCAAATCATTACTCCGCACATGAACAAGTGGAACACATATCCTAACCCCTTCTTCTCACGTTGAACCTAAGATTGGTAACTACGAACGAACACCCCAAACAAGACAACGTCGGATACAAAGAGTAAGATAGATTGCGTCGGTTTGCAAAAGCCGTCGGTATGGAATGTACCAACAGTTGATAACCAAAGGCTGATTAGATAACAACTTGATGCAACAGACAAGGATTACACACACACACACACAACCTATGGTACTACGGAAACCCAGAACACGTGAATCCTTCTTTGAATTTTAAGAAGAGGATTGAAAATGTTGCACTTCATTACCAGAAAAGGGTGGGTGGGTGGGTAAGAAGAAAAGTGGAAGCAGTCCTACTCTCGCGTTTTGTTTTTCCCTAGTATACATAACTACCAAAATATTTGCTAGACCGACAACGACTGCTTGGTGAGACCTCAAGGTCGGGATGGCTCTGATACCAATTGTAACTACCTCGGTGAATTACGCTCCTAGATACAAGCCTGGATGAGCGGTAGTGGTTGAAATAGTACGGTGGGGCCCCAAAAGCCACTCACGGGTAGACCTTTCGGCCGTCCCAACCACTACCAACTCAACGGGACCTGTACGGGCGGCGTAATCGGCAGGAGAAGGGATCAACTACATACACAAATGAGTATGTATGCAAACCACCATACAAGAGTACATCAGAGCCATACCATCTAGAAAGAAAGGAAATATAGCAACGCCATACGGCAAGATTCAAATGACCTAGATAAATATAATATGTTAGGATAATTCCTCATACATCACACATCAGAGTATCAAGCGGAAGCGGCAAACAAAGTCCGAGTACGGATAAGAAGCAAATCGGCATAAGATGCCATAGAAATAAGCACATCCCGCCCACAGATCTCACGGATCCCGCTTCCTAATCTCTACACCGAAAGATCGTTGCCCACATCATCGACCTCTTCCACCCAAAGATCCGCCCCGCGAGGGTACCGCTCATCCGAACCAATAATTTATCGTGTGAGACCCTAAGGGTTCTCAAGAAGTCTTAATGCCTCTAAAGGGGACACAACCGGGTGACGAATTGAAGCAAAAGATAAACCCCGGCAGTTCTATAGATACCGCTAACCATCCGCCTAACCGTAGATAGCGGATGTCCGTGAATGATATAGCTTATAACAGTAATTTCATCAGATCCATCCTCCTCCTCGCTTACCAACGAGGAAGCGGACGAACAACACCCCATCCGTTGGCAATTTTATTAACCATTCCATGAGTATTGCACTATTACTAGTCATTTATTTGTCAGATTAAAGTGGTACTTTAGTTATGCTTGTCTATGATCGAGAAACTGTGCTCCAAGTCGTCCATAACCGCGGACACGGCTTTCAGAAAGTTTTACCCTGCAGGGGTGCACAAATAGCAACACACACTCGATCAACCTCGGAAAAACCAAATCAAAACCCAACGAGGCCTTCACGACCAAGCAATCACAAGATTCAGAAATATTTCAGGGGGCCACCCCTTGGAGTACACCCGCAACGAAGTTAGCTGACTCCGAGATGGACCTGAGGTTTGCGACAATGGCTGTAAACGACTGGGAACCCAAAACTGGGATTGTCGATACCGCGAAAACATTCCGCTTACCTAAACAGTACAGTGTGCTCCTCGCACAATCGTAAATAAACAGTAGCATGGCATAAGTACAGGATAGTAAACAAAATCTCAAACTAGTTTGTGGCCCCGAGAGATAAGACGGAATCAAGCTCTGGCTCAGGGGGGTCCCATAAGCCTCCCGGATGTGGATAGCGCGAATAATCTTGGAACAGGAATCAAGTACTCGGGGTCTTACGGGACACAAGTGAGCAGGAAAAACCAAATAGCAGATGTTGCTCACCGGTGCCACTTTCATTAGTTATCCCATTACTACTCAGGTTAAGTTGCTTAGGTACCTCATTATCCATCAGACACTCACAAACCCTACACATGTTGTTCTACGACTCGCATGGCTCAAACAACTCCTGTAGTAATGGCTCATGGGTTGGAGGAACAAGCTCGGTGGGGTTTAAAGTAAAGGCTATGCAATACTTGGGATTCAATTTAATGCAATTCGCGACTCAATGATGCAAGAATAAGATAGAGGCAATAGGTACTGTATGTATGCAAGCATGTGTAAGTGCTTGCTGCAACTCGCTTGAAGCGAGACGGATCTCGATAGTGCTCCCGGTTCTCTTGATATATCCCTCAAAGTTGTCTATTCAAGAAGAACCAAACAAACAAGGGCCAACATAAATAAAGTGCACAAGCATAGGAATAAAATGCGTCAAGCAAACAATCATGCCATGATGAATGATGCACAAGTTGCATGGCAATAAAGTAGCATGGCATGGGTGAGGTGTCGAACACAAGAAGTAACATTTTTATGGGGTTTTAGTCCCATTTTTTGTCATAATAGTTGTTGTATACTTTATATTTATATGATGCATGCTGCAATTGAAGTCATGGATAGAATAAACAGAAAGGTCTCGTCGAGCTGATCAATTCAGACATATCATTTGTTAAATTCGGAGTTATAAATCAAAAGTTATTAAATTATTAAGTTCCAGTGGCATTGGTTGTAATTTACTCAACTTGGAATTTTAAATGTGCAAAAGGTAATTTTAATAGCATATTTGAAATCCTCACATTTTTCTGATTCAAATTCATATATTATTTGATTTATTTGAATTTATGAATTTAAATTATTATTTAAGTCAAAATTATTAAAGTGGGTCAAAGTCAAGGGTTTGACCAGCTGCAGTCAACTCTGGGCATCTTTGAAACAGGGTTGAATTCATATTTAAAATTGATTTATATTTCATTTTGAGAGCTTCTTCAAATTTAAAACAGTTTTAAAGATTTGAATTATTTAAGTTTGATTCATTTTCTGATTTTTATTTGATTTTAAGAAAACCCTGCAGCTTTTCTCACTCTGCGTGGAGTTACTCCAAGAGAGTGACAGATGGGGCCGGGCTAGCTGCGGGCCACCTGGGAGCGGGTAAGGCTGGGGAAGGATCGCGGGTGGAGGGTCCAAAAAGCGGGGTGCCTTTCTACAAAAAGACTGGACACCGAGGGCTGCGGGTTGAGCTCTGAAAAAGGGGAGGGGCTTAAATAGAAAAGCTTCCGGAGATGCAGACTGACGAAACTGAAGGTTGACTCGCGAAGAACAACTAGCTGGCCCAGACTTTGAATGAAGATGGCGAGGAATCTGTGGAGATTTTGTACCAGACACAAAAACCAAAGTTGAAGAGGGGACACCCGGCTACAAGTTTGGCGTTTGGGAACTTTGCGAAGGAGGACTGTAGCGGACGGGGCAAAGGGATGAACGGAGGAGGTTTTAACTGACTAAGATCGACAGAGAAAGCAGGTTTCCGGCTCGAACTTTAGAAGATGGTGGCGGCCTCAATGCTGATCCGTTTTAGGCACGGTTTGCACTGGTGTGAAGAGGGGACGACGGGCATCACAAGTGGTAAAAGGGGTGACGCCGGTGAGGGGCTCGCGATACGACGAGATTCGAGGGTGGCTACCGCTATGATCCGGTCCGCTGTCCGCTGTCACAAGACGCGCCAGTGCGCCGTGATGCGCGGGCGTGCATCGTGCAAGCGGTGGCTACGCGCGGTGCCGGCGGTAAAGAGGGGAGGTGGAGCTCACCGAGAGGGTGCTGGTGACGGTGGCGATGTCCTGTGCCTGACCAGGAAGAAGAGAGAACAGCGGTGCCACGTCCAGATCCTGCTCGAGTTCGCGAGGTGGTCATCGGAGGCTGCCTGCACGCTCTCCGGCTCCAGTAGAGGATCAAGACGACGGCGCGGCGTCGCTCTCCTCGCCGAAGCTCTCGGACAGGGTGGGCATAGGCGGGCGCAGAGGTAGGGGATGGCGGCGGAGAGGAGGGGAAGGAGGACTAGGGTTGCAGGGGCCTCCGCGGCTTGGGGATAAGAAGAGGAGGGGAGGGTGACGCGGCTGATGGCGGGAGACGGCCACCTGCTCCTCTGCTGCCGCTGTCACGAGGCCGAGGCGAATGTGACAGGAAGAAGAGGAACAGGGCGAGCGACGGCTGAAGCGGTACTGGGCCGGGGAAGACGAGTTGGGCCGGGGGAGGTTTGGTCTGACGGGCTGCTACTTCCTTTTGGGCTGCTGCGGCTGCTCCTCTCTCTCTCTTTTCCCTCTTCTTTATATTTTCATTTGTTTTGAATGTTTTCAAAATTCAACCAACCTTTTTATTTCAAAACCTGTTGTACCCAGCAGATGATTTTGAACAGAGAGAAGGGAAGGCCAAGGGATAGAAAAGAGAGACAGAAGAAAAAAGGGGGGGTGATGGCCTCGGGTTAGGTAGATAGAAAAGAGAGAGGGTATTTAGGGTTTAGATGGAGAAGATGGTTAGAGGTAGGGTCTAGAGTTAGCAAGAGAGATAGGGGAGGAGGGGTAAAGGTGAGGGTTTGCCAAGCCAAGCAAGATCAAGCAAAAGAAGAAGAGGTGATCCATGCAAGCTTTACAAATAAAATTCAAATGGCAAGAGAAAAGTGGTACTTGCATGGCCCTAGCTAGACCAAGCAAAAGAATGAGAGAGAGAGAGAGAGAGAGAGAGAGAGAGAGTGATCCACCCAAGAACTTCAAATGAAAACCAAAAGACCTAGATGTGGTGGAGTTGCATGGCCCATGCAAACAATAAATGCCCTGTGTTCATATTGTGAAAACAACATAAAATCATGGGGCATTATTCCATGCATTCCCAAAAGGTGGGAAAGGCCAAGCATAATATTATGAGTGGAATCCACCCAACCCACATGAGCTAGAGGTAAACTCATTTAAAATGCCAAGCTCATGTTAATTGGATGGTGGAATTAAAAGGTGGTAAGAAAAAGGTGGTGGAGTCAATAAGAGATATGCCCCCAACTCAACTTGGGCATTTAACAATATATCAAGAACCAAATACAATATCAAGAGGCAAATACAGATATTAATGCATATGAGATAAGAACCAAAGCAAAAGGGTTTTTGTATGATGCTCAAAATGCAAGGTGGCATGATGACATGAACATGACAAGGTGATGATGCAACAATTATTTGTAGGAAGTGACCCTTTTATTACTAGAACAAGTAGCATTACAGGTGTTATACAACTGGGATGCTACATCACACCATAGTACAACCAGGGTGAACACCAGCCAAACCAAAAGCAGCAACCAAAACAACCACCTAGATCAACCCAAACATCACCAGGATGGTGACATAAGGAGAGGTATTGAACTGGTGGATAGCAAGTTCAAGCCCAGGAGCTAGGAGGAGCAGGCAAGCTCAAGAGCAAGTTCAGGAGCCAGCAAAAGCAGATCAAGATCAATACCAAATCAAGATCATCATCAATATACTGCACCAACATCAAATCTTGTGGTGAGTCTCATCAAACCATCACATGTTTTCATCAGAATATCTAAACAAAAGCATGTGTTGCTTTATGTAATGATCTCTCAATAATCATTCAAGAGGAGTGCATCTATCCTAGAGATTTAAAGTATAAGGATAAGAAATCAAGCTCAACCACAAGCACTAAACCCTCAGACCAGCATCACTGGGTTTAGTGTTATTTTTTCAACTTAGATTATTTTCATTTGATCTTACTAGATCAGGGCACATCTCTCAAAGAGAGAGTAGCACCTCTAAATCTATAAGATTCAAACAAACTAATACCCAACTAACTAGGAATCACATCCTAGGGCCTCAGACCCACATTATAGGCAGGAATAATAATAAAAGCTTCCATATCATCTTATCAGTTTTAATCACAAGTATAATCAAACTAAACCCAGAAATAAGATTCAATCACTTGTGTGCCAAATCATATTGGTATCACAAGAATAGGTTGTATATGAACTAAAACCAACCCTTGTTCAGAATCCACACATAAAAGGGACAACCAAATATATATCATTTTCCTAAAGCTAAGTGCCAGGAATCAACATTTAAAAGGAATCTATACATCCACAGAAAATCATTACATATAATGATTTGATTCAAAGTGTATTATCTAAAAAAAAACCATATTATGATTGCAGTAAGCAACCACTAAGAGAAAACTGCTGTCAGTATAAGTAATCTGATAGTAGAGTAAACTCTCAGACCAACAACATAATCCAATCAAGGATTTGATTGAAACAACTAGCATGGATCATGGTGGATTACCACTAGGACAAATCTGACAGGCAATTAGTATCATCAAAGCTACTATCCATCCTTAACCACAGCAAGCAATCATTTCACATGATCAAATATGATCAACACTAGATCTAAAGCATTATCAATATGATCAACAGAGGGGTTATGAACCCTAATCCAGAGATGAACCCAATTAGCACATAATCACTCAACATGAGAAGCCACTAGCTACACACCAAAAATAAGGCGGTATCATGGACAAACACCACAGAGACCACTTACCCGAGGTCCTCGCTGATGAATCGAAGAGGAAGCAGAGGGGACGACACGCGCAAGACAGGAGCACCAGAGGGCGCCGCAACCTGCACTGCCATGGCGGCGCAACGCAAGACGAGACCAAGACGCCATCAAGCGGGATCGCGGGCAATGACAACTTTTCGAACCCTAGGGTTCGGGAATGGGTGGAACTGACCACAGGGAAGACCCAAAGCCAAATCCAAGTAGATAAAACGAAAGAGAATCGTCGACAACCCCAACCCGCACCACGGCGGCGGCCAGGACGGCCAACGACGGCGAGAATCGACGGTGGCGGCATCGCCGGCCACGGGGGCGAGCCAGGGGAGGAGGAGATAAGGTCGAGGGAGAGAAGGGAGGCAGAGTGGGATGGGTGGGCCAAAACCCTTCAGGGTGATCTTTTGACCCTGCCCTATTGGGCCACCCTGGCCCAATAAGCCCAAGGGGCCAGCCCATGTTGCTTAATAAATCTTTTTGATCAAATGGAAAAGACCAAAATACCCCTGATCTCAATAAAATTATAGAAAATAAAATAAAAGTCCAAAAATTTATAAATAAAATATTTTTGGATTCACAATAATTCACTCTATTCAAATAAAAATAAAATATAAATTTTTGAACACTTAAACTTTTATAAGAATTTTGTAATTTATATATACCTTATGGAATTTTACAAAATTATTGAAGAGTGATAAAAATAAATAAAATTCACTTTCATTATTTATTAATATTATAGTATTTTTGAAAAATACTAATTAAGTATTTAATATTAAATTTTAATGTATAATTAATAATTCCTAAAAGAATTATTAAATCAATAAAATTCAAATAAAAAGGAAATAAAATAAAATAATTCAATATATGCAATAAATATAAAAAGCTAATATTTTTAAATGCTTTATTAAAAAGCACCTTATATAGGGAAAATGCATATAGAATTAAAGAATGCATTACATTACTTGCATAATCATTTTGCTTCTTTAAATATTGTCCTTACCAGACAATAATGATGTTTTTGTAGAACTAGAAGCTCAAGGTCCAGTGCAAGCATCAGACTTCACTACCTTGCCATCACAAGGCAAGTTCATCACTTGATCATATCCTTTGAAGAGTCTTTATCAAAGTATTTGCAAATTGTGTGTTATCATATATGCTATAAAAGAAAGAAAATATTATTTTCATAAATAAAGAAATCATAGATATCATCCTAAGTGGTGATATAATGGAACAATATAACTTAGAGTCCTAATTGCATCAATGATGATCAAATAGGGACTTAATAACCCCTGACATCAGTGATTCTAGCGCCATATATTACGCGTTAACCATGAGATTTGGAATGGGACAGAGAAGTCAGCTGTATCTTCTTCCTCTCGCATGAAGCCGGATGTGCAGGTCGTGACTGTTATCCTTGTAGCGTGCATATTGATTGGTAATTCGTAGAGGATATGCAGCATATAGGTGGGAACCCTCATCGTCCCACGATAGTTCTGGCATCTAACGGTTTGTACAAACCATTGCCGTAATTCATTATGTGGGCATGGTGTACACCAAGGAGGCATACGGGGTCGCGAAGGGGCAGTGATTGGCTTGGACCAACTACTGGGCCCCACATCATGGAATTGTGGACGGGAAAGTACGCCCGATTGTGCAACAAGGAGTTGATCTCTCATGGGTAAAGTAACGCACCTCTGCAGAGTGTAAGAACTGTAACTTGTTACTCCCTGTTCCGGGAAGGAGCTACGAACGCGGCAGGAAAGGAACTCCATGAAAGTTCTGGTCAACCTGTGAAGGCTGATTGTCATAGTTCTTCGGAATAAAATCAATCTTTGAAGAAAGATTTACAAAAATTACATAGTGCCAAGGATTTATAATCCGAGGTGGTAGTTAGAGCATCAAAATTCCCACCTTGCATATAATGAACTTGTTGGGTAATGTTGTTACTCATTCTTTCCTTTGAACCCTTGCTTAGACTCTGAGGATCCCGAAGACGTGCCAATGTATGCAGCCGAATGCCAAGAAGACGTGTTCTACGAGGAACCTGATCTATCCGGAGGAGTTGAAGGTGTGGACTACGAGATCTGCTACGGTGTCGATGAGAACGAGTCGACTTAAGGGTCTGGTTAGTAGTAACTAACGGAGCCGAGCAGCATGAACTCTATAGAATAAGCTGTTGAGCCCCACTCCTAGTCGGAGTTGCTACTTCTAAATTTCCGCTGAACATCTTATATTTTGGTTTGTAAGTTGGATCTTTTGGAAGTCTCGAACTTCCGGTATTGTAATAATAATAATGTGTGTACTTTTGTAATATGGACCTGCAATGTTTCTGTTGTACCACTCTGAGGGATGTGATATTTACGGAACGGTGTTCTGTGAATGTCATGTCAACGACTATAATATACTACATATGCAGTGGTATGCTGGGTCACCGCATTGGCGCTTTTCGTTTGTGGCAACAATTGATGATATCGGCTGCAAGGACGAAGTTCTCTGCAATGCATCGTCCTCTGATGAAACTCGTTTGGTTTGGGTCCACGATGGATGGGATTAGCTTTTGTAGTCGGTTAGCGAGGAGTTTGGATATGGCCTTGATAGGACAATTTTGGAGGGAGAGGGTCTGAAGGAGTCAGGGGATCTAGCGTTATCATTTTTTGAGATTAGAATCATGTAATTATTGCATTCCATTATAGAACAGGGAGAAGAAGCGTAGGATCTTTGGTTTGTTCATAGGACAAAATTTCCTGTAGAAACCAGGGCTCAAAACCGTCTGGTGCAGAGCTGGCGGAGATGTTTTGTCTGAGGAAAGCAATGGCTATTTTGTCTAGGGTAAAAGGGTCGTCTAGGTGAGTGAGAAGATGATCTATGGGGCTGTAGATGCTAGCTAGGTCAAAACGCCAGGAGGGGTTGAAGGTTGTGCCAAGAAGCTGGGAATAAAAGGAGGTAATAATTTTATTTTTTCTGTCCATAATGTTCGATAGTGGCAATTATGTTGTTGCGTGGGCGGTTGGAGGCACATACGTGGAAATATTTCGTGTTTTCGTCTCCATCTATGACGAATTTTGTTTTGGACCTAATTTTTCAGTGATCAACGTGTGCACATATGGCGTGGCGGAGGGTAGTGATGACCACGCGTCTAAGGTGGAGCTCTGGGGTTGAGAGTGGTTTGCACTCCTTGATTAAGTCTAATAGCGTGATTACCAGTTTGCAATTGGATTCTATCAGGTGGATGGGTAGAATCGTGCGCCTCCATTTTTTGAGGCCGAAACGACATTATACTTCTTGCTTTTCTTATAAAAAGTAAATATTTGAAGCAACTTCCAGCCCACCAAAGCTTTCGTGTACGTTTAATCGAACCAATGAACAATTTAAAATATATCATGTATAAATCCTTCTCTTAATAATAAGCATAGAATTAATACGATACGGACAATTCGGCGGTCTCTATTGACTAAATAAGCCATTTGATAGTCTAGCTGCTTATAAGTGCTCTATAAAAATATTTATTTTCAAATTAGCCTAAGTGTTGAATGCATGATCTATTGATTCAGCACTTCCCCTATGGTAGCTTATTTCCTTTTTTTTCTTCTTTCTTATCATCATAGCATGCAATGCAGTTGAATAAATGTGTATGATTAAACCTTTTTCCTTTTTTAGTCGTGCCACCTCATGCGGTACTGTTCATGTCTATTTTCTTCCAATCACAGGTGCCACGTCAGCTCCCATAAACAGTGTCGTTTTTCCTTTTTAAGTTTTTTTGTTTGTTTTATTTTTTATTTTTTGATTGATGACTGTGATATTTCGTCATAGGTGTTTCGGATAGAGTTGCCCTCCGAGTCCCGAAATAGGGAGGTAGGGGGATAGCAATAGCATGGGCCACCGCCCACGGCGAGAGATCCGTGAAACCGGCCACGGTAACCACGTCCACCCGTTCCGCTCTCCTTTTTCTCTGGGTTTCGCTTCCACTACACTCCGCTCTCCTCGCCCCGTCCCGAGGCCACCCCCCTCCCTCCCTCCCTCCCTCCCTCTAAAAACAAACAGAACCGCCCACGCCGGCGACGACGCAGCTCTCCATCCCCACCACCTGTTCGACGGATTGCGCAGGAGGAAGTACACCCATGGCATCGCTGCGGCCGCTCGACCCCTCGCTCCCAGCCGCCACCGCCAGGCGGCGCCTCGTCCCTGCGCCCTCCGCGGGCGCGGGCGCCCTGCTGCTGCGGCGCGGCGCCCTCCTTCCGCGGGGACGGAGGCGCGCCTTCTCGTGCCGCGCGGGCTCCGGCGCCTCAGAGATGTAATGCCTCGTCGCCCTCTCTCTTTTTTTCAACCGTTCTCGTTGAGCATGCGCGCGTGCCTGCGGCTCTGTTGTACGCAGCGGGGATGGGATGGGGCGGGCGGGATTATCTTGTCATCATAGGAGGTCTCCCTAGCTCAGTAAGGACGATCGCAGTCTGCTAGCTGGACAATCATGGTCGCAGTTTGCAACCGTAGGTCTACTTGCACCGTCTCATTGTCGTGATGATCGGGAATTAACACCAGAAAAACATGCTGCTGAGGATATAGAGCAGTACAACTAATGATAACGGAGCAATGAAACAAAAAAAATCGATCTAGGGCGGCTCTGATCCTAACCCGACAAGGTGATTCATCATATGACCCAAAGGGCAGGCCGGGGCAAACAAACTCACCTAGGCTCTGTTTGGTTGCGTTTAAATCCGGCTTTTGGATTTTGGCTTACATATAATCCACAAAATCACCTAGGCTTTGGTTTTTTTGGCTTTTAACTGGAGGTAGTTGTATGATGGTATAATCCAAAAGCCAAAATCAAAAGCGCCTATTTACGTGCTTCCGTGGCTTATAACCCAAAAGCTAAAAGGCACCCAACCAAACAGCCCCTGACTCTACCGGAGTATATGTGGTACCGCCGAAAGCTAAAGGTTCAGGAAGAACATGCTTGATGGTAACTCAGGGGTGACCTTTTCTTGATGACAATGGCGTTTGTTTGAAAGAGTCCTCTGCAGAAATGCAGCTGTGCAGTTTTACACTTCCATATTTTGGACAATATAATATAATGACTTGAGCTCATATATTTATACCATCTGCTACAGAACAAAGGAGAAAAACAGAAAGGATCCTTCGAAGCTGGGTGCGGTGCTGTTCCAGGTTTGTATAGAGCACCAGGTTAAGTTTGGTGAGCATGTTGGCATCATTGGTTCGGCAGAGGAGCTCGGGTCATGGAAGAACCATGTTGAACTGGACTGGACAGAGGATGGCTGGGTCTGCCAGCTTGAGATCCCTGGAGGAACACTTGTGGAGTTCAAGTTTGTGGTAGTTCTGAAAGGAGGAAATGAGAAAACATGGGAGGGTGGCAACAACCGTGTCGTTCAGCTGCCCAAAGATGGCGCAGTTGATATAGTTTGTCACTGGGATAAGACAGAAGAGCCTCTAGGTCTTCCGGGAACATCAAAGGCTGATAGAGTTCCCAGACATGTTGTACCAGAAAAGGTTGCACATGTTTCAGTGGCTGGGAATGGTGATTTAGCAGGATCTGACTCCAGCAACTTTGGTGGGCAATGGCAAGGTAGCGAAGCTGTTTTCATGAGGTCAAATGAGCATGGGAATAAGTCGACCGACAGGATGTGGGATACATCTGGGCTTGGTGGAATGGCATTGAAATTTGTGGAAGGTGATAAAGAATCTAGGAACTGGTGGAAGAAGGTAGGTTGTCTTTATTCGTTTTTCACCTTGTGAAATAGGTCTGATGCTCCATGTTCTGTTATTTTCTTTTTTATAAAATTGAAAGTAGTAACTTCTTTTAACAAGTTTTTTTTCTTGCAGTTGGATCTTGTTCGTGGACTCTTGTCAGAACCTGTTGATGATCAAAGTAGATTGGATGCACTTATATGCTCTGCTATTTACTTAAAGGTTTCTCCAGTTGTACTTTACTGTGCTACTTATCACTATTTTTCCTAGGAAACTATTTTAGTAATTTTCGTTGGAGTGTTCATCTGAAAATATATGATCTCCTATTTATATAAAAGTTTTTCCATCTGTGCTTTAATATGCTATTTGTCATTATATTTCCTTGAAAATTTAATTTTCCTTTTAAATTGTTGATCTCAAAAAAGCAAGACCGGCTAAAAACGTGTATATATTTTAAAATTTGTTCCTTCTGTTGCAGTGGATTTATACAGGTCAGATATCGTGTTTCGAAGATGGTGGTCATTATCGTCCCAACAAACATGCTGAGATATCGAGGCAAATTTTTCGTCAAATTGAAAAGATGTACTACACAAAAGGCATATCACCTGAGGTTTGTGCATTCCATTACAAATGTTTCATAGAGATCAGTATTTGACTACCTGTAATGTTGCTTTTGACCACTGTGCCTTTAGCTAAGATAAACTAGTTTGACTTTGCTACTGTTATTATTCTTTTGCTAACACTGTTATGCTTAAGATTATTTATTTTGATCTGCAATCTAATGCTTTTAAAATCATTAATTATTCATCTTGGTAATACTGATCACCATCATCTTTCCATACACATTGGGGCAGGATGTGCTTGTGATTCGCAAGATCCATCCCTGTTTACCTTCATTTAAGGCGGAGTTTACTGCCACTGTTCCTCTAACGCGAATTCGTGATATTGCTCATCGGAATGACATTCCACATGATCTCAAGGTGATGATCTCTTTCGAAAGCGTAGTGTAACTTCCCAACTGATTATTTGCTAACTCACTTGATCTTCTACTGTCAACAGCAAGAAATCAAGCATACTATACAAAACAAGCTACATCGAAGTGCTGGCCCTGAGGATCTTATTGCTACAGAAGCCATGCTTACTAGGATTACGGCGAATCCTGGAGAATACAATGGAGCTTTTGTCGAACAGTTCCAAATATTCTATAGTGAACTGAAAGACTTCTTTAATGCTGGCAGGTTGTCTAACTCTCTACTTACATTTTCTACTTCCAAAATATCCATTTGCTAAAAGAAGTTAATGAAACTGTAACTCTCTGAACTTCTGTCCTACTGAAAGATATTGACATCAGTTTCGAATATCTATTCTTGTTGCTTAACTTTTTTGGATTTCTAATTCTGGACTTATTGCCCCCGGATGTACCGATAGACAAATGGAAATTTGATAGTGATAAAGACAGAAGATTGCACTAAATAAATAAAAAAGTTATGGCAGAAGACTTCAATCTGTATATTGAACATAATTCCTAAAAGGCATGTTTTGATGTACAAGAATATAGAATACTAAATGTTATTACTTGGAAAATGCGTATAGTAGACATGTAGGATGTATTGCTTATTTTCACTCAACACTGAAGCTAAAAGAGACGATTTTCAGCCAACCTTGAAGTTAAAAGAGACAATTCTTTGAACAATGTCAAAATCAGCCCTCTACTGAGCACCTAGATGTTTTCTATAGCAATGACAAGCCCCTCTGTTAATGAAAAGCTCAAATGATTTTCTGTGCAAATAATCAAATCAAATTCATTTTAAATGTATGATAACCTGACATGGTATTGGCCAATTCTGCAGTCTGTTTGAACAACTGGAATCCATCAAGGAATCTTTGAGTGAGTCTGGTGTGGAAGCACTCTCATCATTTGTGAATGCCAAAAAGGTCAGTAATCATTTTTATTTTCTTTCATATTTTTTTATCTGTTATACAAGATAGTACTCTGGAGGGGATACTTATAATTTTCAATAATTTAGGCACTTCTGTGATCTGTTTATTTTTTTTGAATTGTCTGTGATCTGTTTAATAACTAATATGAATAAGCAAACAACGGTAAACAGCATAGATTATGTTACTAAGTCCTGCATGACGTCATCTCTATATTTTTGCAATTGTATAGGAAGCACTTGTTATAGTGGAGTTCACCATGCACTGCAGTTCTTGTGAATCTAAATACGTTCATAATATATGATGTTACAATATATAGGTACTCAATGGTTAACTGTGCTTACTAGCTGCATGTCATGAACGTTCGATTGTCTACCAATTTATTTGTTGGATGGACCCGGTGCTTCAGTTGTCATGTCTAATTCATATATTGTCTTGTAAGTTTTTCTATCACGTATTTTCAGAGTTTGGATGAAGTTAAAGATGTAAAAGGTAGCATTCAAGTTTTGATGAAGACCTTGCAATCATTATCGTCTTTGAGATCAGTTCTAATGAAGGGCCTTGAAAGTGGCCTTAGAAATGATGCGACTGATGCTGGTATAGCAATGCGACAAAAGGTTATTTGATCAAGCACAACTCAGGAATTTTTCTTTCATATTGGCCGCATACATCTTCAATTATAATTACTTAGTGAATTTCTGCAGTGGCGCCTTTGTGAGATTGGTCTTGAGGATTACTCGTTTGTTTTGTTAAGCAGGTAATGATTTACTAGTTTAAACTGATTTTTTCTTTTAAAAGCACATGATGTCTTGGAAAACTTGGTTTTTCTGTGCAACATTTTTGGTTAATCTTTCATTGATTTTATAGTAAATCTTACAAACTACAACTTTGTCCCATTATCAAAGACTTACAGGTTTAAGGAGCAATTTCACATTGCTGTAGAATAAAGGGCTATTTGTACCATTGAGCTACATGTTGTACCGTGTATCATAACTCCAAACTGCCCTGACCAGCCTGACAACCGTAGCCCACATGCCACCTTCTCAAGCCTTGCTCTCTAACTGCTCCACCAAGCCACATCCTGAGGCCCCTTGTACCCTGACCGTGCAAAAGAAAGGTGCACTGGGGAGGCACACCTATCGCATGAGCGAGCATCGCTAGTTGGTGTTCCTGGAGGAAGAAGACAAGGTTTGGGAATTGCTGGTCCGGTAGCATATAATGCCAGCGGTTCAAACATTACCTGGGAGCTACTTTCTGAATTCTGTCATTGCTACCCTGCATTCCAGCTTGAGGACGATCTGTATTTCAAGGAGGTAGGAGAATAGGAAATGGTGTGGGCTTGTTTCGGTATTACATATCGTCATCGGCTTATTGCACTAGGGCAGATGGCAGCGCATGGCAGCCTGGCAGGCAGCCAGTCTAACTTAGCTGGACTTATACGATACTTCAAGGGTGCGCTGGAGATTGAGTGGACTTATTTAAGTTAGTTCAGGATTTGGTTAACTTGATCAACTATCATATCTCTAAGCTAGATATGGTTGTTAGCAAGCACCACTTAAAGAGGTTGCCATCAGCTTATTGCTTAAGCAAGAATGGGAGTGCCTTTTCATCAACTGTAGCTATAAGAGCCTACTATTACCGCTAGGAATAAGTCTCGCCGTTGCTAGGACAGTGATACCTTGTGTACACCACCTTGTTATCCAATGCGATCAAAGCCTGAGAGCATCATTCATCCTTTCCTTCGATAATCCTTCCATAAAAGCTACTAACACTGGCAATGTAGAATTAATATCACCAACAGTTCTGGTTCATTTTAGTAAAGGTACTCTGGTAGGTAATTAACACCATATATTAATGTTTAGCTCACTTATGCTGATGCATATGCATTATTAAAACGGTTTTCACTGCTGCTAATTATTTTTAATCTGTTTAGAGATAATTCATCTGGCTATGCTCTCGTTTCGAGTTTTCAAAATAATGGATCTAGCTATAGACTTGGATTATTCTTCTGGAGATGCAGTGAATTTATTTTCTTTGCTCTGGTGCCTTAACAGATACATCAATGGTCTTGAAGCTTTAGGTGGATCAGCTTCGCTTGCACAATGTGTGGCTAGAGATACAAGTGTATGGGACGATACCCTTGACGCCCTCATTATTGGCATCAACCAAGTTAGCTTTTCAGGTTGGAAGCCAGAGGAATGCATTGCTATAGGGAACGAGCTTCTTTCTTGGAAGCAAAAAGGTCTATCTGAAAGTGAAGGTGCTTCTTTCTTCGTTAACATCTATTGTGAATGTTTCATCCTTTGTCATTTTAGTACCTCGTAGTATTTTTTTGGTGCCCTGAAAGCATTTCACGTCATGTATGTAGGCAGTGAAGATGGGAAGTATATCTGGGCACTAAGACTTAAAGCTACACTTGATAGAGCAAGGAGATTAACGGAAGAGTATTCTGAAGCGCTTCTTTCTATATTCCCTGAAAATGTCAAGGTGAGAATTTGCCAGTTATTGTGTTCTCTTCCTATGATGGATAACAACTGCATTTTGTGCCTAGATTGGCTTGTCAGGCCACCTGATGATAATGTTAGTCATGTGCTCATGCCTAAGTTAGGTTAGGAAAATTGTTATCTCATGTAGTATTTTGTTTGTGGAACCACCCCATCATGGGATTATTACCCCTTGATTTTGCTGGGACTATCCCATTCCTCATTTTACTACGGACTATATGCTTTTATGGGGAATGATGAATATAACTACTTGAAGAAATAAGTTCTCTACTATCACAAATAGCACCTTAAACATTTTGTAATCGTGTGGTTTACTTACATCTATAATTTCTGTTTGGGCGGTATTTTCTACATGATGTTTGACTATCGCACTTGAATTTTTTTCTTATTTGGCTATGTTTTGAACTGGGATCATATGTGGATGTCTGTTTCCGTAGGTCCTTGGGAAAGCCCTTGGAATTCCAGAGAACAGTGTGAGAACATATACTGAGGCTGAAATCCGTGCTGGGTAATTTTTTTTATCTAGTGAACCACAGTTAGATATTGCTGCATATAATCCGCGTAATCCTAACTTTGTATATACTTTCTAGTGTTATTTTTCAGGTCTCCAAACTTTGCACTGTACTTCTGAAAGCTGTTCGAGCAGTAATTGGATTGTCTGGCTGGGATGTTCTTGTTCCTGGAGTGGCCCGTGGAGCTTTGATACAGGTATCTTTTGGAACTAAGCAGTAAAGCAGGAAGAGACTTGCGATGAACTTCCATATGTTTTGCTACCATGTTGACAAATGTTCTCACTTAGCAAAATGCTACCATTTTGAAAAAAAGATACCACTGTCACTGTTAAGGCCGGTCCTGGTCCCCGTAACTCTTATCTTGAAACTCTAGCAGGTAGTTAATCCTGTTGTTACATATTGCAATCCTTGTCACTTGAAGATGTCAATTGTGCTATGAACAAGCTTGATGTGGACATTGTAGCCTGATGCAATGTGAAGCTTCAGTGGTTTCCATTTTCACCATTGGCATAAAAAAGATTTACCCTAACTTTAGTGCCTCTACTTTAGAGTCGCATATAAAGATTTATTCTATTTGTTTTGTATTTGTTATACTTTCTTTCTGTTATACATAATATATTTGTTTGATTTCATAAAAAAATGTGTAAAATTCGTAGACTTCATGCGTTATTTAATTATGCTTGGGCCTGGGCCATGTGAGACATATTTGTGTGAGCATAGGCTACATGATTTTCTACATTACTTCATGTCAGATAGATGAATTCTGTATGGGCTCAGTCCAAACTGAAATATGGTCTGGCCTGGAGTTTATTAACCAGTATAAAAGATATAAAAATTGGCCTGTGGCAACTGGCGACATTGAAACTTTGGTTTTGAATCTGATCATTCGAACTGTTTGGTAGGAAACTGTTTCTAGTGGTAAAATGTACCGGAGTATTATCTTATCAGCCTATTATGGAATCCTTGATATCCTTTCTAGTTTTATTGCAGTCAAAACTCATGCTTTTATTGCAATCGTTTAGGTAGAAAGAATCATTCCTGGATCATTGCCTTCATCCATCAAAGGACCTGTGGTTCTACTTGTAAATAAGGCTGATGGAGATGAAGAGGTACTCTTGGAACATCAAATGGTTGATCTACTGATCTTGTCTCCACAAATCACTCACATGGACAGGGTTTTTTCTTTGTTTGACAGGTCAAAGCTGCTGGTGATAATATAGTGGGTGTTATTCTTCTACAGGAGTTACCTCACTTATCACATCTTGGTGTTAGAGCTCGTCAAGTTAGTCTTACTTAACCTATGTTCTTGTCCCTTTACTGGTGCCAGTTCTGAAATATTGCAACTGCTGACACATTTCCAGGAAAAAGTTGTATTTGTAACTTGTGAAGATGATGAAAGAATTGCAGATCTGAGGTTGCTCGAGGGAAAACATGTCAGGTTATGCACTGTTTTCATATACATGTTTTTTTTCTGGTCTCCTACAAGAATTTAATCGAAGATGGTACCAGTATAGGTCCATAACTTTTCTGTGTGTGGAAACTAGAGAAAAAATCACTTTGATTTATTACAGGCTGGGAGCATCATCCAATGATGTTGACTTGTCAGTAGTTTCAGCTGAAAATGCCAGTGAGGTATCATCAGAATCATCTAGTACAGAGAAACCCTCAAATGAGTTCTCTTCACCATTGGTTACGGACAAGTCGTCATACATATCTGAGGTATGGTATTATTCAATATCATTAATACACATATTACAGAAATGCATGTCTCCTGTTTACCATTTTATGCTAGATGTTCCTAGTATCCTGCATGTTTTTTGAGTTTACTCGTACTTACTTTTTGCTATCCTCAATGGGACAACAATGCAGCCTAAAAGCTACACTTCAGGAGAAAATGTCAATTCCAGTGTTCTGGAGCTTTCAGAGGCATCAATTGAATCATCAGGTGCTAAAGCTAAATCTTGTGGAACTCTTTCCGTGCTGGCCTCTCTGTCAAATGAAGGTAATATTTTTTCAGTAACACTCATTGAAGTTATGTGTAAATTTGTTTTCTAATTTTTTCTGTCGAAACTAACGATTTTTGCAAGATCATGGTTACTAAGAGGCTTAGGAAGTTAAGTGTGTTATCATTTTAAAATCAGGGCATTTTAAAAAGAGTGAGATGCTCTTAAATTTTCTTATTGTCAAGTAAAGATTCAATGAAGTTGCTTGAAAAGCTGGGTTCAATAAATTTCTGATTAACAGAAAATAGTAATATAAACCGAATCATATTTTTCATATTCAACCAAACTACATCGTGGGTCTTTTTCTGCAAGTGGCATTGTTCTGTAAAATTGTTTGTAAGTATAAATTGTAGAATCTCGACACGCTGATGGTTGATCATCCAATATGTATTGTAGACATTTTTATGATGAAGATTCTGCTTACGGTTTGTTAAGTGAAAAAATGATGTAGTTAAGATTTCCGCCTAACATATCATAACTCATGTAACAGAAGCGTTTTCTTCCAGTTACTTCTGTGTAAATATTTTATGATCTAATTTTTTTTGCCTTTTATCATTGTTAGTTTACAATGATCAAGGAATTCCAGCAGCATTCAATGTTCCTTGTGGTGCGGTGATTCCATTTGGATCAATGGAGGATGCGCTCCAGAAAACTGGATCACTGGAATCATATACCAGCCTTCTAGAGAGGATCGAGACAGCTGGAATAGAAAATGGTGAACTTGATGGCCTATCATCGGAGCTACAAGCAACAGTTTCACTACTTACACCAACCGAAGAAACCATCAAATCTTTGAAAACAATCTTTGCCGAGGATGCTCGGCTAATTGTCAGGTCTAGTGCTAATGTGGAGGATTTGGCTGGTATGTCAGCTGCCGGGCTCTACGAATCCATTCCTAACGTCAGTCTCTCGAACATAACTGCCTTTGGATCTGCGGTTGCACGGGTTTGGGCATCACTATACACAAGGAGAGCTATCCTTAGCCGTCGAGTGGCTGGCGTGCCTCAGAGGGATGCCAAGATGGCCATTCTGGTCCAGGAAATGCTGGAGCCAGAGCTGTCGTTCGTGCTCCACACTGTCAGCCCCTCCGACCACGACACTAAGGTCGTCGAAGCCGAGGTTGCCCCTGGTCTGGGCGAAACCCTCGCCTCGGGGACCCGTGGCACCCCATGGAGGCTCTCCTGCGACAAGTTTGACACCAACGTCACCACTCTAGCCTTTGCGAACTTCAGCGAGGAGATGCTGGTGCTTAACTCTGGCCCTGCCGACGGGGAGGTGGTCCACCTCATCGTGGATTACAGCAAGAAGCCGTTGTCCGTAGACTCGACCTTCAGGAAGCAGTTCGGTCAGCGGCTGGCTGCCATTGGCCAGTACCTGGAGCAGAAGTTCGAGAGTGCCCAGGATGTGGAAGGCTGCATGGTTGGCAAAGATATCTACATAGTGCAGAGCAGGCCACAGCCACTGTAGAGTCAAGAGTGTTCGCTAAGAAGAGCAAAATTTTGTTAGGTGAATAAAAGCATGCTGAGAGCCTGAAATATTGCGGATTTTGTAATACGAATTATAAATAAGCCGGATAACGACCCGCCTGCCGAACTAACTGATCTGGAAGATGATTCTGAGTTGTATTTAACTTTTGGGATGTGAACAATGATTTTTTTTTGGAATTTTATGCCTTCTAACTTAATACATCGACCATGCTGTACATGAACCGAACGGAAAAGGGGATCGAACTCTGGGAAAATAAATAGGTTTTGTGCATGCACCACCTGTATAGGTGCTTTGCCCACTTTCAAGTTTTGAATCTTTGGAATTCATTGGACATGTGGAATTGTTAGATAAAATTTGAAACAAATTTTAGTCTAAATGTATGTTGTTTTGGATTAAAAAAATGTTCCTTTTCACAACACTTACCTAGAGGCGTCTTGAAGTTTTCCAAACTTAGAAAAACAGGTGTATAGATATACTCTACTCTATGTTATAAGATGTGAAGTTGCAACCAAAAATATCCCAAACATTATTTGTGCGACCAGTCTTCAAGTCATCGTTTTCTCAGGTCAGGCGGGATGTGCACTTTTCAGGAGTTCAGGATTTGTTCTCGTCCAAGTAATAATTTTAAATAAAAGATAGACTCTGTTACAAATTCAAGGTTGAAAACTCGACTTTTCATTCAGCAAATGTAAACTAAGCCTAACCGAGGGATATACTCTTCTTTATCTCACGGCCAGAGATAAAAACGATAAAACTGAGCGGTGCCACATTTACTTTTATTTTTTTGGAAACGAAAATGAATAGAAAGACCATGGAAACAAATACAGAAACTAATACTGCCGGAAATATATCCATAATAGATACAATGCGGACACGAAGTGAAAAATAGATGATTACGGAAAGCAACAGACTCCTTAAATCATACACAGGAAAACTCAACCAACTTAAGCAAACCGATAAACTTGTTCCGCATTAGCTAGTTTGGCTTGAAAAGGTCTAATGTTGGGCCTAATGGATTAGAGGATATAGGAGAGCTAGCTTTAAATTTTACTTCTTTTATTCTTCAGCATGTTCCAAGATCAGCAAATCATTCAGCTCATTTTTGTGTTAAGTTAGCTTGCACTTTCACGAGTACGAATAGCTGGCTTCGTTGTATTCCAGACTTCCTGGTGGTCAGTATTCAGACTGATCGATCGGGTTTTGTCATTGATGAGTAAAGTTCTCTAAATTCCCTGTAAAAAAAGGACAAATACTAAAAGGAAAGGTTTTGCATTAGCCAAAAATAAAAATTTAGTTTTCAGATATATTCTACCAAAACACGCTATCCAAGTTTCCGTTTCCGCGTAGAAAGTTCCATTTACGTTTTCTCACAAAATACCATTTCCAATTTTGTATTTTTATTCCATTTTTGTTTTCTATGAAAAAAGTCAAAAACTTTCTATTATATTTTGAGGTATATATATTTTTAGTCCCATAACTCATTGCCCGAACGTTTTAGTCCTACATATCTTGCGAAGTGCGCAAGATTAGTCCCACAATTTTTCAACTCAAGAGCATTTTAGTCCAATTTGATAAAAAAATTTGCGATTTTAACCAAGATTGTCCAACCGTAGGCCAAAACTCATTCTCAAACCGACACGTGACATCGAATTTTTGAAAAACGACCCCTATGTATTTTTTTCTCTCTGCCGCTTGCGACCTTCGTGCAACCTGACAAGCGGCCCCCACCGTTTTACAAATAAGAAAACAAATATAAAAATATTTACATCCAGTAGTGGGAATGGATCTCACCGCACTACTAAGAAAATTATATATTATTTTTTAGGCTGAGTTAGGTGTCATCTACACAGTATTTTCATCCCTACCCATGACAATAAATCAAGTTACTGGATGCACGCAGCTGAGCACATGGGTAAATTTAATAAAGTGAAATTGGCGTAATTAGCAAGAATTAGGCAGGCATGCCGTGAATCTGACACCTAGGTCCCACCAAGTCTCCAGGTCAACGGTCCTATCCTCCCTTCACTGCACCTGCGAACACAAACAAAAACAAGAAAGGATGCGAGACCACCGACTGACACGTGGGCTCCATAACGCGTTGTCTCCACCTGGCGACCGGGCCCGCCAGGAATGGCCCCGCTGACTGACGGATGGGCCCTACCGCGCCATCTCCTCCTCTGGTGTTCTGTTCACTTCACCCAAGAGCAGATCCACCTCTGCTCCGACTCCGAGCTGCTATCCCAACCTCCCTACTGCTACGCCTACTCTAAACCCTACTCGCCCCCGCTGACTGCCATGGCCCACCGCACCACAGCCGCGCTCCTCCTCCTCCTCCTGCTCGCCGTCGCCGGCGCCGCTGCCACCGAGTCGGAGGAGACGGTCGGGGCGGCGGAGACGGCGACGCCGGCCGACGAGCTGGCCGGGATGCTGGAGAGGCTCGAGGAGGTCGCGGAATCTCTCGCCAGGTCCGTCCGCGCGCTGGAGTCCGCCCTCGCCAGATCCGCGGAGCCGGAGCCGCTGCCGCCTCCGCAGCCGATCTCCTCGGCCGCGGACGGCGCGCCTCCTGGGGCGGGGGGAGGGGACCGGCGGGCCCCGCAGGGGGTGGCGGTCACCAAGCGCCGCCCGGTCTGGTCCGAGCGGTTCAACTTCGTGGCGGCCGTGCGGCTCGGGGACGGCGCGCACGCGGCGGCGCAGGCCGCGCTGCCCTTCGAGGACGCCGACGGCCTCACCAAGTACTTCGCCGTCGGCGACTCCCGCGGCCGCGTCTTCGTCTTCTCCGCGGCGGGGGACGCGCTGCTCGAGCTGGGAGTCCCCGGCGCGCCCGACGGCGAGTCGCCGGTCACCGCCCTGCTCGCCTACCTCTCCCCTCGCCGCACCGACTGCCTCCTCTTCGCGGGCCACGCCGACGGCTCCATCGCCGCGCACCGGCTCACCGAGTCGTCCCCGCACGGCGACGACTGGCTCACCCTCGCCGTGACCTCCTCCCGCCTCCTCGTCCGCGGCCTCGATGGCTCGCCCGTGCTCCACCTCGAGGCCCACCACGCCGGGCGGTCCCGCTACGTGCTCTCCTGCGACGCCGGCCGCCGCATCCGCGTCTTCACCGAGAACGGCACGCTCTATGGCACCGCCATCGCCTCGTCCACGCCGCTCGCATTCGTGAAGCATCGCCTCCTATTCCTCACCAATGCCGGCGCTGCGTCCCTTGACCTCCGCTCCATGTCAGTCCGCGAGACGCCCTGCGAGGGCCTCGCCGAAGCGCTCAACGGCTCCCTCCCCAAGGCCTACTCCTTCGACCCGTCGGAACGATTCAAGGCCTATGGCTTCACGGATGCCGGTGACCTCGTGCACGTCCTGCTGCTGGGTGATGTCGCCAACCTCAAGTGCCGAGTCCGGGCTGTCAAGAAGGCCGAGGTTGACAGCCCTGTTGCGATTCAGACGATCAAAGGTTATCTCTTGGTCGCCAGCCAGGATAAGATCATGGTGTACAACACATCCTCTCAGTACTATGGAAGGGTTGGGGCGCCGCGGCCGCTGTTCAACACAGCCATCAGGGATATCAAGTCCATGTTTGCGGGGGCTAGTGCAGTGCAGACAGCCACACCAGCTGGGAAGCCTCTTATTGCCGCGGACCGGGAGAAGCTTGTGATCTTGGGGCTTGGGGATGGTTACATTGGCATCTATCGTTCCAACTTCCCGGTGTACAAGCCCGAGAGCAATGCTGTTGTGTGGAGTGGCCCGGCGTTGCTTTTCCTCCTATTCCTGATTGGCATCTGGCAAGTGTATGTGAAGAAGAAGGATTCATTGGGGTGGACACCGGAGGAGACCTTTAACACGTCAGTCTCAGCTCCTACAGGGAGCATTTTGAATCATCCAGCCAGTGAACGAGCATTCGCAGATAGCACAACAAGAGCTGCTGATCGAAGCTATGCAGATGGCGCAACTAGAACTGGCGATAGAAGCTATGTGGATGCCACCACAAGATCTACTGACCGAGGCTATGCTGATGCTTCCAGGGGTGTTGACCTACGCGGCGGGGCGTTGAGAAGTGCACCAAGAAGGTATGTGTCCCCTACTAGGTATGCAGGGGCAGCCGGTATTCCATATCGACCTGTTTCGGCCGAGCCTGGGCTTAGAGCCACTCCAGAGCTGAAGTATAGAGGCCCAGGTATGGAGCCCCCTGGTTTCCCCAAGAAAAGGGACGCATTGTTCTTGAACAACCAAGCTGTAGTAGATGATCATGTCGAATGAGGGTGTTGGTAGCCGGTGCCCTAAATTTTGGTCTGGTTTGGGAGATCCCTTGCCTAAGAAGAGGGATGCCAGTGACCCGCACGCTCGTTGTTGTAAGTTGTAAAACTTGAAAAATGTTTGTAATGTATGAGTACATCATGACCAGTCAAGATATGCTGCTGCAAATGGTGAAATAACATGAAAACTATGGGTTGCAGCTGTCATTTTACACTGTCTATGGGTAGGTCTAACCGTGCAACTCATCTTTACTTCTGCTTGTAACCTTTAAGGATGTAGTACGATAATTACTTCAAGTCTCAAGTTTATAATGACCTCCAGCTGTACTGGCATGCTTGGAACTGCTCTACTTCTGAAGTGGTTTTCTAGGGAGCTCCATTAGATGTCTTTGCTGCACAGAACCAGTAGATTTAGTCATAGACTATATGTTAAATTTTGATGTGAAGATGCAGGGTTGTCTTTTCTGCTTCGAGAACTCGCGGCGACTTGTTGTGCGGGATGCTATTTGTGCGCTTTCAAGTTCGCTGTGTCACGCGCTGCATCTGAACTTTTATTTGCTGTCCCTGTCTAATCCCTGTTCTATCTTTTCTCTGTCAATGAAAGTAGGATCTGCTCACTTTCGTAGAAGATATTTTGCCAGTGTTTGATAGTGCCACATAACCACATTTGTTGACATTGACACGGGAACTGCAGTATCCAGTTCTGTGTTTATTTCCTTTTTCCTTTTGTCATCATTTGTAGCTCCTTACATGTGCTTCCCATCTGGACAATAACAAATTTGGAGAACAGATGTTGACATTGACATGGGAACTGCAGGTTATCCAGTTCTGTGTTTTTTCCTTTTTCTTTTTGTCATCATTTGTTGCTCCTTTGATTGCTAGCCCTTTGATTTGCTTCCCATCTGGACAATAACAAATTTCGAAAATAGATGTTGGCATTGACATGGGAACTGCAGTTATCCAGTTCTGTGTTTTCTTTTCTTTCTGTCGTCATTTATTGCTCCTTTGATGTGCGACAATAACAAATTTCGAAAACAGAAGTTTATGTTACCAACATTTAATCTGCTTCATCTATGTATGCTCTGAGTTCACGTTGGAGATATTATTTTGATGTCCTATAGCATTGCTAATGTTAACAACAGTAGTCCTTTGCTAATCTCCGTACAATTTTATCTTACACTTCTGCACTACCAAGTTTAAGCTTCAGTTAACGTGGCTTTGTAACTTTGTTGAAAGAACAAAGGTTCAGTTGCTCATACAGTTCTGGCTGAAAAGGAAGAACGGCTGCTGCAACATTGTAAACAGATCACGAGACCATTGTTTGGCTTCAGTTTCGCATTGATGCATTAGAAGAATCTTAGACCCAGATATCACCAAAACCTCTCTACAGGGCAACAGAAAAGTCCACAGGAGTAGAATTAATCGTAAATAGTTTGCGATGACAACAGCAATCCAGCAAAAAATAATGCCCTGCCATGGCAGCACACAAAACAAAATGCTGCATACCTTCACAACATGAACTTGAGGCATCTTAAAATCAGGAAGAAAAACACTGCACCGCATGATGATAATGGGAAAGCGATGCAATTATTTACTTCCTGGTGGAAATTTTCACCGAGGAACAAAGTTCATCAAAAGACCGAGTGGAGCAGTACGCGCCCAAAGTTGCGCACGGACAGTGAAAACCGCAAAACAAAAGGTGTACCCTGATTTCAGTCCCTTTTATTAGGACTTCAAAAACCTAGAAAAGAAAACTTTTGGCTCCATGGGTGGAAGCAAGGCGCGGATCCAGCTCGTGCGGCCTGTTCAGTCCTTGACGATGAAGTTCTGGCGGCTGATGGGGTTCATGATGACCGGCGGTCCAGCGGTGCGAGGCCAGGCCTGGAACCTGTTCTCCGTGGCCTGCTGCCACTCCTTGTCAGTGGCAATCTTGCAAACGGTGCCTGTTTCCAAAGGAAGAAGCAGTTTCAGATACAGAGTTTCAGCTTAAGCACAGGCAAACCCTACAGGGTACCTTATGTCAGATGACACTCACCTCCAAAGATCTTCTTGTCAGAAACAAGGGTGTCGCAGACATACGCGACGCCCATAGATCCAAACATGGCAGCGACAATGCACTTCGCCGCCATCGTTGCTGCACAAACACCGAAACAGGATTGGTACTGTAAGCCCAATGAAGTGTTATACAAAAATTATTCACACCTGTAGAATCATCACGAAAATTAGAGATCATGTGCTTTTTTCGCCATCTCAAGTCAACATCTTGCGTAGACTAGATATCGTTCATATCACAATTAGGTACCGATGCCACCAGGTTGAAGTAAATAACCATACGTGTACAAGTGCAAAAGCCTATGCATATGGTATTGGACTATCAAATCCACACGCGGATCCTCCACCGGCATTGCATCATCCATGGTTGACAAAATCGTACTACATGCACAGGTGCAATGATCAGATATGCGCTAGTGTACAAATATACCATCCATGTCTGTTGCCCAACAGATTGGTGCAATTATCAGAAACGGCATTCGTTTCTGAGACAACCCACCGAAACCACCGCCAATAAATCCCTGTGCGTCGGCAACGGAACGAGCCAAGCGGGGCGATCCAATCCCAGCGATGGCAGGTATAAGATGAACGATTCTACGCGCCCCAACGAAAACTCGCGGTCCATCAGAGGCGGGAACCACACGGATAGATAGGGCATCCAGAAACCGCAGCCCGAATTCCCCCCCAAAATCAAAAGGACCGTCTTTTGGAAACGATCCTCATCACGCGATGGATACACGCCAATAGCCACGAATCATAGGGGGACACAGGTTAGATCTAATCGACTCGTGAAATCACCACGTTCATCTCTTCTTACGGATCACGCGATTTTCCTCGATGATCACCTAGCCCTAACCATGGAAAGAGAAGAAAAAAGAAGGCAGAAAATTCGTTGGAACGCGCGCGCGCGATCCGTGGGAGGGACTTGAGGTGCCTAGAGGGGAAGAGGGGGGGCGGAGATGGAGAGTACCTCGTGATCGGGTTCGCCGCCGCCGGAGAGGGAGAGGGAGAGGGAGAGACCGAGAGAGAGAGGCGCCGCGCGTGTGAGGAAAAGTGAGCGAACTCGGCGAGAGATGGGTCGGATATACAAGCCCTCATAGCGAGCAGGACGAGCGCTCGCTCCCCGCATGGGCCGTTCCAATACATGGGCTTTTTTCTTTTGTATTTTTATTTCAGGTTTCTTCTTCTTTTCATTTGTGTTTCTTTTATTACTTTTTTCGCTTTCCTGTTTTTGCTGCTATTTTCTTTGTTCCTTATTTTCTTTTTTATATTTTATTTTTCATTGATTTACTTTATGTTTTCATTTTTTTTCTGTGTTCATCATTACTTTAATTTTCTATTTTCATTTTATTTATGTGTTTTATTGTCAACTGTGAGTTTACTTGTAAAATGCGTGTAATGACAAAATATGTAGATCTCGAATTGACTGACCTTCGATTAATATCAAAACTCATATATTCAACATAGGAAAACACCGAGCTTACAAAACAAACTCTTCATACACAGTAAATAACAGAGTTTATAAGAATCAATTGCAAGAAAGGAATCTATCTACACACAAAAAACTCCTAGCATTATTCTTTACATAGTAACTATAACACTTGGTGAGCAGGACCTTACTAGGTTGTTCTGCACGTGCTAGTCATTCTATAGTTGCCTCACTGCATCGTCGTTGGCGTTGGGGTTGGGGTTGGGGTTGGGGTAGCGGTTCTTGATGGGCCAAGCTAATTTCGTGGGAGGGAGGCGTAGGACCTACTGGGAGAGAGGTGAGGAGGAAGAAGATAGAGGGTGAAGATGATGAGAGGTTGGCAGGTGGGCCAGATGTCCACCTCAATTCCTATCCCACCTGTGCTGCCAACTCAACCCTTTATAAATGGGTCCTACCAGTAAGATTTGTAATCAAAACCGTGTCAAATGTAAATTAGTGCGATTTGTAATGATTTTTCCTATTTTTTCATAGGACTCACTGGAGCCGGGTTTCATTATCACAGCGATAAAAAACAAAATCTTACAACAAGGAAAACAAGGTTCAATAGGGCTAAGAAAAAATCGTAAACACTGAATTTTTCACCAAACTACGTGAATTCTTCATACCAACATACATAGGGCACCAACCATCCAAAGGTTATAAGCCATAGAAAGCGAAATAGAGACAAGTATAAAGTTCCTTCAAGATTTTTCCTCCGCAATCAATCCCCCTGATATCCACATCTTCATCCTCTTCTCCATTGTTGACTCTCAGCATTGAAGCAAGATATGCCATATCGTGCACCTGAGTGGCCATTCGATGTAGACGATCAACACCATCAACCACCAGACTCGCTCCTTTGGAGACCTGCCAAACAACGAAGAAAGGCACACATGTAAAAAATTAATCCTAGAGGGGAAGAAATTAATTTTCCTTCAAAGCATGAACGGTTTCTAGTTTTCCACAGTCCAATAAAGAGTAGAAATGCAAACACTATGAAAGTTAAATCTAAAGATAAGAAATTTCACAATCCACCAAAAATGTTGAGTAAAGCAAGAAGGCCTAGTTTGTGCCCCAATAACATTTGCACTAGAACTCCACATATATATAGCAGCAGGGCATGTGAAGAATAAATGGTTGATGGTTTTATCCGAAGAGCTAAAACGACAAACATAACTATCAACCCATTTTCCTTTTTCCATGTTATCTTTAGTAGCAATCTCAGTGTGCCAACAAGCCAGGCGAAATCTTGATTTTTAAAGGCAACTTAGCTTTCCACAAATGTCTAAAGGATTTATCATGGCCAACATCAGCCAAATTATTATATAGAGATTTAACATAAAAGATTCTAGATTTAGTGTACTTCCATTTTGGTTTATCATATTATTCACTTAATCTTGGAAGAGACATCATGTTCCCGAGTTCCTGCCAATGAGAAGCTAATGTATGGGACAACCATCTTCTAAAGGTAAAGAACCATCACAAATCATAAATATCTCTAACAGTATCAGTCTATTGATTGCAAATTTCATACAGCCCAAGGAATTTCTCACAAAGGGAGAAGTTCCCAACCCACATCATGCCAAAAATCAGTCTCTCTTCCTCCACATATTTCCATTTTCCTTCTAGCAAGATAGATTTGCCTGATTTTCATTAAGTCTTTCTAAACAGCAAAATCGATTTGTTTCACTTTAACCCTCCAAACATGATGAGTTATTCTATATTTCGCTTTAATAATCCCTTGCCATAACTTATCTTTCACTTCCAAGTTTCACCACCATTTGCGTATAAGGCAAATAGTAAACAACTTCAGGTTTTAATACCCAAACCACCTTTCCTCCTTAGTCTACAAATTAAGGACCACTTAAGGATCTGCCCCATGATTGGTAGATTCATGAAAGAATTAGCAAAGCCGGTACTAAACGGTTATCCCAACCCGAATTATGGTAGTTCTATGTAATTTACTCTCCATGGAAAGACGATATGTCTTGTATCGCAGTGAAGCATCGCTCTTGCACAAATACGGTGGTATGAAGCAATTAAACTACAGGAGCATCAAATTGGAGCCGGTCCTTCCCGGTGGACCATTTTTAAAAATTTTAAATTTAAAGATTCAAAAAATTCTAAAAAATACGAGATGTAGATAATGATTTATAACATGTTCATGCAACAAAAAATCATGTGAAAATACTTTGTGTTTTGGCACAAGCAGAAAAGAGAAATTTTTAGATTTGGACGAGTGCACGGTGTGACACCCTCAGAATCAGACCTATGCAAGTTTGAGCAAAATTCGCCAAACCCGCATAGAAACGATTCAAAGGTGCCCACCAGACACTTTCGTGCGGGTGGAAAACGAAGTAATAACATTACACAACAGTCCTCGATGGGACCCGAGCAGATATATATATACAGCGACTCCATGAGTCAAGAATACAGATATAATGTACAAAGATCCAAATCACCTTGAAAATGATACGCGTCCGATCACGGACAAGATGCAAATGGGGCTAAGAGCCACAAGAATAACCAATGGCGTCCATAACCCCGCCTGTGCCAAGCCGGAAGGTAACCCGCTAACGACGCCGATCTCAAACTGCTTAAACAAAAGGGGTGCCGACAAAGGGCAAAGGAAAAAGAAGGAGCGTCGATCTTGAGGCCAAGACACGCGAGGCTAGAATTCGGTCCTCGCCTATAGGTATGGTGATCAAGCGGCGGCGTGCACTAAACAACCTATAGAGACTCGATACAACTGGCGGGTATCAGAGAGGGATGAGAATGACCTAACCGGACCCAACCTGAAGCTAGCACTAAACAAACCCATCTTGGTGTTTCCCCCTCGAGACCAAACGAGGAAGTCAACCGAGGAACTCACACAGTTGGCAGTTTTATTTATTCAGTTATAGTTGCGGCACTTTACTAGTCAGGTTTAGATAATCGTCCTGATAAAGTAAACAGTGGGCACTTTTAGTTAATCATTCCGTTGTAGTTGTAGCACTTACTAATCAGATAGGCATAGCATGAGATAAACCCATAAACCCAACAGTTGTTGGTACTTTTATTCAGCCATTTCGTTGTAGTTGCAATACTTACTAGTCAGATACAATTGTCGCAAGCGACAACCAAACAAGCAATTGTGGGCAGATTAATTAGCCATTCCATTATAGTGAAGCTGATTACTAGTCATTATAAGTCAAATTTATAGCAGTAAACTTTAGTTATGCTTGTCTATGATCGAGATACTGTGCTCCAAGTCGTCCATATCCGCGGACACGGCTTTCAGAAAGTTTTACCCGGCCGGGGTGCACCAATAGCAACACACGCTCGATCAACCTCGGAAAAACCAAATCAAAACCCAACGAGGCTTTCACGACTGAACAATCACAGATTCGAAATATTTGAGGGGCCACCCCATTGAGTAGATCCCGCAACGAGTAAGCAAGCTCGAGACGGACTCAAGGTTTCGTCAATGGTCAGAAGCGATCGGGAACCCGAAAACTCGGTGTCGATACCGCGTAATCACTCCGCTTCCTAAACAAAGACAAAGTGTGCTATCCGTCGCACAATCGTAAATAAAGCAGAAACATGGCATGGCATAAGTACAGATCGTAATAAAACCTCAAACTAGTTTGTGGCCCCAAGAAATAAGAATGAATCAAGCTCGCTCAGGGGTCCCATATACCTCCGGATGTGGATAGAGCGATAAATCAAGGAACAGTATCAAGTACTCGGGGTCTTACGGGACACAAGTGGGCTCGAAACCAAATATTATCTATCACCCACCGATGCCTCTGCTTATTTCAATTTTAGTTGTTAAACAGAAATTAAAGTGACGATAAGTAAAACTAGAATCATCTCCAACCTCAACATGCGGCAATACATCAAGAATCGTGGCATTTGACGACACATCAAGACTTGAGCAAGCAACTACGACGCTAAGTCCAACTATCTACCAAACAATGGTATTAGGGTGTGTCCAAGGCAATATAGGGCGCACGGTATATCACAGTCACGGAAACTAAAGCATCGCAAATACGATAGCAATAGATCAACAGGAGGGAAATAAAGACTATAAAAGTAAGATAGGTAGAAAGGGGAGATGCTCGCTGAAAACATTGCCGAAGGTTCAACCAAGATCGGGCGAAGCTCACATCAACTCAACGGCCTTATCATGAAGAAGCAAAACACTAGAAGAAACACCGGATGCAATATTTAATACAACGGCAGAAGATCGGCATGATGCATGTATGATGCATGACATGGCAAGATGCAATTAGGTCATATTAACCGGGGTCCCGACATTTAATTAGATGGTTCGAGTTATTTAGAACCCCGCAATTTAAATGTTATATAGCAAGACAATAGATGGCAACGGTTCGCTACACATGTTTAAATGAGGCCAATATAAGACTAGATTTGCCCGCATATGGGCCCCATATTTAATTATTAAGTGAATCGGCATAGGACCCCCAAACCACATGAATGTATGCATGCAAGACAATTAAATATGCAACAAGTTGATATCATTTATGAAATAGGGTATCGAGGAAAAGGGTCACACATTGGCGCTCGGCGATCTCGGGGTTCCGGGGTTCGGGGTCGGTCTCGGGGTCCAGGGTTCGACGGGATCGGTCTCGGCGGGATCGTTCTCTCGGATATCGGGGGGTAGAACTTGGCGCTCCACGGCGAAGTGCTCGTCGCGTTCTCGTGTCGGGTCGGTCTTGGCGTTTCGATCCGGTCTTCAGGGGTTGAGGACGGCGATCATGGCGTTCTGAAAGAAGTACTCGGCGTTTCGTGATGATCTTGTTGATTCCATGGCGGAGGCCTTGGCGCTTCTGATCGGCCTTTGGATCGGGGCTTCGGGGTCTTGGGGTTCCACCTGGATTATCAGGGACGAACTTGGGCTCGACGCCGGGGTGTCCAGGGTCCCTGTCGGAGCTTCTTCGGACACCTTCGGCTTGGTACGGTCTTGGCATCTCGCGCCCGTGGTCTCGTGGGGTCCTTCGGGTCTCGGGGCGTCGGGGTACTCGAGTCCGCGGGACCGGGGCCGCCGGTTCTCTCTCGACGATCTTGTGGCACCGAAGGTTAGGTAAAGTCTTGAGGTTCGCTCTTCGGTGGCAGGTCGAGGTTGTGCGGATGGTCCTGTCGTCGATGTAGGCCTTGGCGTTTCGGCTTCAATTACCGGTGTAGATGGTTCGAGCGGTGATCGGCGAGCTTGTCGAGAACACCGAGGTGACCTTGTCGCCTCCTCATCCTAGCGTGTGGTGGACTTGTCCAAGGTACGCAGCATGACACCAACAAAACAGGGGCTCGACGGTGGACTGCCGGACGCGGGCACGCTGGGCTTGCAGACGAGACCAGGCGGCGGTGAGGTTCGCGGAGGCGGCTCGGGAGCGACGGAGACGGGCGCGGTGGCTTGAGGCAGGGCGTGGTCGGCGGATGATGCCCAGCGGCGGGCTCGGGGCGACGCGCGCTGGAGCGGCGAGGAGCGCGCGGCCGGGCGACGAGGTCGTGGCGGGTCCGAGGAGGCCGAGGGCGACGACGGGCGAGCACGAGCGACGGGAGGCAATGACGATGAGGGCCGCGAGGGCTTGCGGGAACGGCGGCGGGCCGCAGCTCGGGTCATGGTGGAGGGCCTGGCGGGCGGCCGCCATGAAGGTCGGGCGCTCATGGCTTCATGAGGAAGGTCATGGGAGCTCGCGCGCGAGGGTGGCGGCAGGAGAGGCAGTGGCGGGCGCGCGGACGCGTGGCCGGGCGGTGAGAAGAGAGGCGCTGGAGCCGAGAGAGAGAGGCTGGGAGAAGGCGAGGCAGGGCGTGAGGGAGGAGGGAGGGCCCGGGCGGGCCGCCGAGATGGGAGCAGAGGAGAGGCGGTGGAGGCGTGCGCCATGGGCCGCAGCGGAAGACGGGGGAGAGGAGAGAGGAGTGGGACCGAGGTGGGCCAGTGGGTCCGCCTGGGTGGTTGGGGAAGGTTGACTGTGGTGGGATCGGATGAGGGGTGGCGGGGTGGACTGGTCCAGGTGGCTACGGGGTCCCGGCTGGAGGGAAGTGGGGTGGTGGCTGCTGTGGGGAAAACGTGTGGGCCAGGGGGTGGAGAGGGTGGTTAAGAGTGGCCTGGGTGAGAAAGAGGGAGAAATTTGGATTGCTGAGGTGGCAGGTGGGTAGGTTTTGGGTGAGAGGGGGAGGTGGCATGATTTGATTGGTGGGTAGACTAGGATTGGGTGGGGATAGGTTTTAGAGGGAGCTGTTTTAGTTTTTGTGTTTGTTTAGTTCTCTTTAATTTAAAACAGAACCACTTTGCAAATAGTTCTTAGGTGAAACAAAATATCCGATACACTCGGGGTTTTGCCTTTTAAAATAAAAAAAGGGGGGTATTTGTATAATCAAAATTGGGCTTTTCAAATAATGCAGACAACCATGCATGATGATGACGATGCAATGCACAAATTCAACGCGATTTTCTAGTAGTGGTTTTGCGGGATGCCACAATTCGACACCACTAACAATGGATCTCGCCCTCGAGATCCGCCTCATGGTACCAGAAAGGAGGTCGGCGACCTGATCCTTCGCGCTTCGTGTGGATCCTCGCGACACCACTAACAAGGTTCCTTCTTCATCTTGAAAACGGAGACACCACCAACAAAGGGTCGTTGTTCCTGATCGTCGAGAGAACACTCCGGAGAAACAAGGGACGAAGGTAGAGGTATCAAACGATAAGGCCACCTCTGACCTCCGTGGACGGAGTAAACTGCTGGATCCACTGATTCGATGTACGAGAGCGAATGATAAGAGTAGTCGGATGGTGATCAGTCCATCGCGCACCCAAACCATTACTCTGCACACGAATGGCGGATTATGCAACCAACTCTCGGAATCAGACTGAAGATCTCGACAAGCGAGGTTCGGAAACAAAGGAGGGATGCAGACTCTGCATCGGATCGGGCGTAGATGATGTCGTCGCGTCGGAAAACACCGGGAAGCTCAAACAAGGAACAAAGAATGATACCACAGACGAAGGGTTCCTCGGCAGCATGAACACCGGATGGTAGAGCACCGTTATCAAAGAAGGAAGCGAAACCCTGAAGGTACGACGGAAATCCAACCTCGAGAATTCCTGGACTCGAAGAAAGAGAAGAGAGCGGATTCAAAACACGTAGAGGTAAGAGAGGATTAGCAAAGGGGTAAGGAGTAAAATCAGACCTAGCCAGAACTATCCAACCGATTCTGCAAAATAGTTTTGACACTCTACTTCGGCCGTTAGCTAGGTTATCCTACAGGCTGGACTTGTGGGGTATCGCAAGCCGAGCTCGATACCACTGGACACCCTCGATCGGACCTATGCAAGTTTGAGCAAAATTCGCCAAACCCGCATAGAAACGATTCAAAGGTGCCACCAGCACTTTCGTGGGTGGAAAACGGTAATAACATTACACAACCCCTCGATGGGACCCACGTACAGATATATATATGACTCCATGAGTCAAGAATACGATATAATGTACAAAGATCCAAATCACCTTGAAAATGATACAGTCCGATCACTACGGACAAGATGCAAATGGGGCTAAGAGCCACGAAGAATAACCAATGGCCCATAACCCCGCCTGTGCCAAGGGTAACCCGCTAACGACGCCGATCTCAAACTGCTTAAACAAAAGGGTGCCGACAAAGGGCAAAGGAAAAGAAAGGCGTCGATCGAGGCCAAGACTGCAGCGAGGCTAGAATTCGGCCCTCGCCTACATAGGTATGGTGATCAAGCGGCAGCGTGCACTAAACAACCTATAGAGACTCGATACAATCTGGCGGGTATCGAGAGGATGAGAATGACCTAACCGGACCCAACTCGAAGCTAGCACTAAACAAACCCATCCCGTGTTTCCCTCGAGACCAAACGAGGAAGTCAACCGAGGAACTCACAGCTGGCGCTTTATTTATTCGATTATAGTTATGCACTTTACTAGTCAGGTTTAGATAATCGTCCTGATAAAGTAAACAGTGGGCACTTTTAGTTAATCATTCCTTTGTAGTTGTAGCACTTACTAATCAGATAGGCATAGCATGAGATAAACCCATAAACCCAACAGTTGTTGGTACTTTTATTCAGCCATTTCGCTAGAAGTTGCAATACTTACTAGTCGATACAATTGTCGCAGCGACAACCAAACAAGCAATTGTGGGCAGATTAATTAGCCATTCCATTATAGTGAAGCGATTACTAGTCATTATAAGTCAAATTTATAGCAAGAACTTTAGTTATGCTTGTCTATGATCGAGATCGTGCTCCAAGTCGTCCATATCCGCGACACGGCTTTCGAAAGTTTTACCCCGGTGCACCAATAGCAACACACGCTCGATCAACCGGAAAACCAAATCAAAACCCAACGAGGCTTTCACGATGAACAATCACGATTGAAATATTTCGTGGGGCCACCCCATTGAGTAGATCCCGCAACGAGTAAGCAAGCTCGAGACGGAGTCAAGGTTTGCGTCAATGGTCAGAAGCGATCGGGAACCCGAAAACTCGGGTGTCGATACCGCGTAATCACTCCGCTTCCTAAAGACAAAGATGTGCTATCCGTCGCAATCGTAAATAAAGCAAAGAAACATGGCATAAGTACAGATCGTAAATAAAACCTCAAACTAGTTTGTGGCCCCAAGAAATAAGAATGAATCAAGCTCGCCTGGGGTCCCATATACCTCCGGATGTGGATAGCGCGATAAATCAAGGAATGTATCAAGTACTCGGGGTCTTACGGACACAAGTGGGCTCGAAACCAAATATTATCTATCACCCACCGATGCCTCGCTTATTTCAATTTTAGTTGTTAAACAGAAATTAAAGTGACGATAAGTAAAACTAGAATCATCTCCAACCTCAACAGCGGCAATACATCAAGAATCGTGGCATTTGACGACACACATCAAGACTTGAGCAAGCAACTACGACGCCGCAAGTCCAACTATCTACCAAACAATGTATTAGGGTGTGTCCAAGGCAATATAGGGCACGGTATATCATGGTGCGGAAACTAAAGCATCGCAACACGTATAGCAATAGATCAACAGGAGGGAAATAAAGACTATAAAAGTAAGATAGGTAGAAAGGGGAGATGCTCTTTGAAAACATTGCCAAGGTTCAACCAAGATCGTAAGCTCACATCAACTCAACGGCCTTATCCGCGAAGAAGCAAAACACTAGAAGAAACACCGGATGCAATATTTAATACAACGGCAGAAGATCGGCATGATGCATGTATGATGCATGACATGGCAAGGTGCGATGCAATTAGGTCATATTAAGCGGAACCGGGGTCCCGACATTTAATTAGATGGTTCGAGTTATTTAGAACCCCGCAATTTAAATGTTATATAGCAAGACAATAGATGGCAACGGTTCGCTACACATGTTTAAATGAGGCCAATATAAGACTAGATTTGCCCGCATATGGGCCCCATATTTAATTATTAAGTGAATCGGCATAGGACCCCCAAACCACATGAATGTATGCATGCAAGACAATTAAATATGCAACAAGTTGATATCATTTATGAAATAGGGTATCGAGGAAAAGGGTCACACATTGGCGCTCGGCGATCTCGGGGTTCCGGGGTTCGGGGTCGGTCTCGGGGTCCAGGGTTCGACGGGATCGGTCTCGGCGGGATCGTTCTCTCGGATATCGGGGGGTAGAACTTGGCGCTCCACGGCGAAGTGCTCGTCGCGTTCTCGTGTCGGGTCGGTCTTGGCGTTTCGATCCGGTCTTCAGGGGTTGAGGACGGCGATCATGGCGTTCTGAAAGAAGTACTCGGCGTTTCGTGATGATCTTGTTGATTCCATGGCGGAGGCCTTGGCGCTTCTGATCGGCCTTTGGATCGGGGCTTCGGGGTCTTGGGGTTCCACCTGGATTATCAGGGACGAACTTGGGCTCGACGCCGGGGTGTCCAGGGTCCCTGTCGGAGCTTCTTCGGACACCTTCGGCTTGGTACGGTCTTGGCGTCTCGCGCCCGTGGTCTCGTGGGGTCCTTCGGGTCTCGGGGCGTCGGTACTGAGTCCGCGGACCCGCCGGTTCTCTCGACGATCTTGTGGCACGAAGGTTAGGTAAAGTCTTGAGGTTCGCTCTTGGCGTGTCGAGGTTGTGCGGATGGTCCCGCTGTCGATGTAGGCCTTGGCGTTTCGGCTTCACCACGGTAGATGGTTCGAGCGGTGATCGCAGTGAGCTTGTCGAGAACACCGAGGTGACCTTGTCGCCTCCTCATCCTAGCGTGTGGTGGACTTGTCCAAGGTACGCAGATGACACCAACAAACAGGGCTCCCGACGGTGGACCTTCCGGACGCGGGCACGCCTGGGCTTGCGACGAGGACCAGGCGGCGTGAGGGGTTCATGGAGGCGGCCCGGGAGGCGACGGAGACGGGCGCGTGGCCTAAGGGGCGTGGTCGTGGCGGATGCCCAAAGGCGGCGGCGTGGGGCGACGCGGCTGGGCGCTGAGCGGCGAGGAGTCGGCGGCCGGGCGACGGAGGTCGGGCCGAGGAGGCCGAGGCGACGACGGGCGAGCACGAGACGGGAGCGCAGCGACGAGAGGGCTGGCAGCTGGGGAACGGGCAGGCGGGCCGCATGGGTCGCAAGCTGGCGAGGCCACGTGGCGGAAGGTGGGGGCTGGCGGGCTCGCGAGTCATGGGCGGGAAAGCCGCGGGCAGGACGCCGTGGTGGGCGGGCCGCAGGAGGACGCAGTGGCGCGGATGCACGTCTGTGGCATGAGAAGAGGAGGCCATGTGAGCCGAGGAGAGAGATCATGGGGCGAGAAGGCGCGTGGAGTGAGGGCGGCAGCTGTGGCCCAGGAGATGGGAGCAGAGAGGCCGTGGAAGGCGGCGCGGGGTGCAGAGGCTTGGGAAGACGATGGGGAGAGGAGAGAGTGGGACCGAGGTGGGCAGTGGGGTCCAGGTGGGTGTGGGAAGGTTGACTGGAGGTGGATCGGATGAGGGCCGGTGGACTGGTCCAGGGTGGCTACGGGGCCCGCGGCTGTGGAAGTGGTGGTGGTGGGAAACGTGTGGGCAGGGTGGAGGAGAGGTTAAGAGTGGCTCAGAAAGAGGGAGAGGGCTGGATTGCCGAGTGGCGGTGGGTAGGTTTTGGGTGAGAGGGGGAGGTGGCATGATTTGATTGGTGGGTAGACTAGGATTGGGTGGGGATAGGTTTTAGAGGGAGCTGTTTTAGTTTTTGTGTTTGTTTAGTTCTCTTTAATTTAAAACAGAACCACTTTGCAAATAGTTCTTAGGTGAAACAAAATATCCGATACACTCGGGGTTTTGCCTTTTAAAATAAAAAAAGGGGGGTATTTGTATAATCAAAATTGGGCTTTTCAAATAATGGAGACAACCATGCATGACCAAAGCATCAAACCTGGGATTTAAACTCTGGTGCGCTGGGGGTACCACTGCCCTCATAACCATCCAACCACGGGTTGGTTCTCCATGTAATGGTATCATAGACTTAGTGTATTTTGTAGAATCTCAATGTACAATCGTGTACAAGATTTATTTGAGATTATTCTGTCTAATTTCACGTTCTATGACACCATATCTATCAACTCAATCTCTTTTATCATTAATTGCAGCGACACATAAGCATTTTGCATACATGTAATGCATGACACCACGTATGACGATACTCCCTCCGATTCAAAATGTAAAATGTTTTAGGTTCGTAAATATAATGTATCTAGACTTGTTTTAGTATATTGATTCATTCTAAACCTGAGTGAACCTATATACTAAAAGTAGTCTAGATATATTTGTTTTATAAAACTAAAATATTTTATATTTAAAACGGAGGGAGTACCTCTGTGGGGCTAGTCAGGAAAATGATGGAGTGCAAGCAGTCAAAGGAGAAAACTTGGGTCGCTTGGAAATTTGTGGCGCTCTTTTCGTGCGCGTCTCTCTCGCGACGGTTCGACCATAAAGTTCCATGGAAATGGGTTTTGGTTAGGCAGCTTGGTTGGTTTGGTCATCGCCTTCACGCGTTCCTCCAGTTTCTACACTACTACTAGTAGTAGCTCGCAATGCACTTCCACGCCGACTGACCGTGGGCCCCAGATGATCTCCACGTACGTACCGGGGGCCCACCGTGTGGCACATGCACCCACCGGGCTGAGGCTGAGGCTGAGGCTGAGGCTGAGAATCAGATCCGACCGACCGCCCGTGCCTGCCTGCCCACTCTGCGCGCCTCCCTCGAACAAGCAACCGACGCTACCCGCCAGCCACCACCCGCGCGCGGCCCACCCGCCGCCCACCGACGCGCGGGCCCGATCTCACCACGGCCCCACCCGCAGCGGGGGCATATGCTGCATAGTACTAGTACTCCAAACCAACGGGGTAAAAAGGAGGAGATGCTAGGGAAACCAAAGCGGAAGGAATAAAGAAGGGCTCGGAATTTGCCTTTGCTGGAAGTCGGAGCTACCGCCGCCGCCGCCGCCGCAGCCCGCAGTGGTGGTGCTGCTCGAAGCGAGACGGAGCCACGCGGCAGATCGAGCGGCGAGGCGTGAGCCAGGAGGAGGAGGCTGGTGTTGGTGGAGGAGGGAGGGGATGGAGAGGAAGGTGGTCGTGGTGTGCGCCGTCGTGGGCTTCCTCGGCGTCCTCTCGGCCGCGCTCGGGTTCGCCGCCGAGGGCACCCGCGTCAAGGTACGTCCGCGTCCAATCCATATCAATCCCTCACCGGTTCCCCCCAACCGCCGTGGCATCCGGGCCTGTGCTGCGGTTACGCTCTGTTAGGATGACCACGCGCGCCTTGCCAGATCTCGCCCCACCCGCCCACCTTCCGTGTTCTTGCCGACAGCTTCCCCCAACCTTCCCATTCTTCCTTCTTCTTTTCCCCATCCAGCGTGTAGTCGTCGCTGCCTGTCCGTCATGGGCAGATGGCAGCCTCGCTGAAGCTGGTATCTCACAGTTTGCCATCAATCCTAATGCTCTGCATTCGCGAGTTGACGATTTCTTTCACGGCTAGTAGCGGTGGGAGAAGAAGCTAGTACTCCGCGGCGATGTGGGAGCTAAAAAAAATGCGCCGTTGCGAGGACCCAGCAGCATCATCTTCTTCTAGCTGCCCCGGAGGATCTTCCGCGAAGATCATATGTGAGGCAGCGCGGGTGTTTGTCGATCTGGCTTAATATGCCTGCACCGATCCCTCTCGTGAAACACGGTGATCAGGATTTGTTCAAGTTCTTCTATCCATGTACGAGTACCTCACAGCTGCTAGAATCTATAGTATGTGTGGCAGTGTACAAGTAATAGGTGAAACTCTGTTCCTTGATTCATATGTTCGACAACACCGTACGGATCACCTATGTATCCGTATATGTTCGGATGCAATGCAGACTGACTGTAAACTAACGCCGGTATATGCTATCCTGTGACAAGCCATGCCTCCAAGCAGTGAGCACGCTAGGCATTACAAATCGGCTCGATGCAATGTGCGTGTGATCTGCAGATGGCGTTGCGGGCTCGCGGTGTAATCACGTCTCGATACAATGACCAAGTATGATGTCCTAATTCATCCATGCAGGTTTCAGATGTGCAAACAGATTCCATGGATTCTCCAAGCGGGTGCATATACCCGAGGAGCCCAGCCTTGGGCCTTGGCTTGATGTCCGCCGTCGCTCTTATGGTCGCCCAGTCTATCATAAACACGGTCGCTGGTTGCATCTGCTGCAAGAGGCATCCGGTCCCCTCGGACACTAACTGGAGCGTGGCTCTCATCTCATTCATCGTGTCCTGGTAATGTTCTGCCCAATAGTTTTGTTGTATGTTTTTGTTCTCTGCTCAAATATTTTGAAGAGATTCAAAATAACGTTTTATTAAAAATATCGCTTACCAATCATTAGAAATTCTGAAGACTATTATATCGTGAGGAACCTACACTTTGTGCTACATTTTGTTGAACAGTGTTCAACTAGATAAGTCACCTTAAATGTTCTATGAAATTTCGCTTACCGATCATTAGAAATTCTGAAAACCGTTATGTCGGGATGAACCTACACTTCGTGCTACATTTTGTTGAGACAGTGTTCAACTAAATAAGTCACTTTAAATCTGTGTGATGCGTTGGCTTCTCACTTCTTTTTAAGGCCAGTTGCTCTGTTCATGTTGTCGTCGTCTTGAGCTCTTGACTAACATTTGGCTATTCTTGATTTCATGTTAGGGATAGTTCAGTAGAAAGATTGGTTATTTATGGTCAATGTCCTAGATCTGCAACCTTTATTAAGACCCCTAAAATGATTTAGGAGTCAGCACACTGGTTTTAGGCATGCATGTTGTATTTATTTAGAAAGATCATGTCACATATGAATATGGTCCATATGAGGGCTTGGTGGAATAACATTTTACTCATTTTCCTTAGAACATTTTCATGTCCTATTGATTGATTGTTGGTTGTGACATATTCTTAGGTAGCATTCACCTCCACAGAACTTTGCTGCTTGTTTCCCTGCTCTGCGTGCAAACTTCTTGCTGCTATCTGTGAAGACTTGAACAACTATTTGTCATAACATCAACATGGGGATTGTTACATTCCGCAGGGTCACTTTCATAATCGCGTTCCTTCTGCTGCTGACCGGAGCCGCACTGAACGACCAAAGAGGTCAGGAGAACATGTACTTCGGCAGCTTCTGCTACGTCGTGAAGCCAGGGGTCTTCTCAGGAGGAGCGGTGCTCTCCCTCGCCAGCGTGGCCCTGGCGATAGTGTACTACGTCGCTCTGACGTCGTCGAAAGGCCCACCAGTCTGGGGGCCGCAGCAGAACCAGGGCATTGCCATGGGCCAACCCGTGATCCCGCAGCAGAGCAGCGAACCGGTGTTCGTCCACGAGGACACCTACAACCGGCAGCAGTTCCCATGATCAAAACCACATCTAAGCCGTTTCAAGGGCCGGACCGGACGCTATGTTAGCAAGTTTGGTTTGTATAGGCTTGCAGGTTAGATTAATAGCAGCAGTTCATCGCTGGTCTTTAGCTAGGTTCAGTCTTTTTTAACTCTTCTTCTTTCCACGGTCTTATTGTTACCGAGAGATTGCTTGCGAGGCATGCCTGTTCCATCACCATGGATGTTTGATTTTAAATGAATGAACTGGGTAATGTTGAAGTTGATTATGTTGTCTGTTTGCAAAGTTGTAGTACACGATGGTTGGACCATGGATGCGGACTGACTGCCTGAGCAGTGTACAGCGATGAAATTGGGTTCAGAAATAGTAGTATGAAACAGACCAACTGGAATGCTAATCCGTCAGCAATGCTGTCGACGTGAGCTCCTCCCTGAACTTGGCAATGGTGGCTTCGACGATGGCGTTGGGGCGCACAGTGGCGTCGACCATGGTGATCCCCTCCGCCTCGTCGATCTCCAGCAGGTCGAGCTGGCTCTGCACCAGGCTCGCCGGCATGAAGTGTCCTCCTTCCTTGGCCCTCCTCTGCACCCTTGCTGCGATCACCTCTGCTGACGCCTCCAGGCACACAAACTTCACCCTGCAGGTTGCATAGCTCCCTTGGATATAGCCACTACTGTCCCCCTCCCGGAGGACCTCCCTGTACTTGTGCTGCAGAGCCGAGCAGCTTACGGCGACGTCCTCGCCGTGATCTAGCCGGTCCCTGATGGCGCGACACAGCGACTCCAGCCACGGGGCGCGGTCCGCATCGGTCAGCGGGATGCCCTTGCCCATCTTCTCTGTAGTATATGTTTGCCATGAACAGGGGAAAGAGCAGAGCAGTTCAGAATTGGTTTAGCTTCAGGGACAGCATATCACAAGAAGCTCGTGACATTGAGAAACCATGTATACCTTTGTTCGCCTGGGTGTGGTAGTCGTCTGCCTCGACGAAGCTGCAGCCCAGCGCTGCGGCGAGCCTCGCCGCGACGGTCCTGCGAACGGGAATCATCGTCGATTAGAAGTTCGTGCAGTCTGCAATGATCTCACAAGAAGATACTACTAGTACTAGCAAAGTTGGTTCAGTCTGCCCAAGCAGAGGGAAGCGGCTACTGTTTGGCCAAACCAGTCAACTCTCATGCTCTGTTCTTCAGAGAGCAATCGGGGATGGGATGGAGGAATGGTTTTGCATCAGGTAGGAAGGAAGAATCTTACGATTTGCCGCAGCCGCTGACTCCCATGATCACGATGGCCAATCCTGAAACCGCAGAGACGGTGGTAATTGGACAAGGTGGAATTCGCAAGTTCATGCCTGGATCGGCTCTGCTCCAAACAAGTAGTACTAGGTGCGAGAGAGAGAGATACGGCAAGTAACCAAAGGGACCACGGCGGAGATGATCTTGCAATTCAAGAGCTTACTGACCTGGATGAGGGAGATCGGAGCCGGGGCCGGCCATGGCGCCCAACCTCTTCTCCGGCGGCAGAGCGACAGTGAGGAGTAGACGAGAGCGCCGAATGAATGAGGAGTCAGGGTGGACCATTTGGCTGCGCCGTTTCCCAGATTCTTTTCCGTTCCTCGGTCTGCAACAACAACAAAAATACTTAGATAAAAATAACTGGAGGAGACTACTATATTTGACAATAAACCTTTTCCATTTAACGTGTAAAACACTTGAGAAATGTACGAATTAGATATTTAGATGTAATCTCATCTTCTCAAATTGATAGGAGATTTTTGAATTGGGAGAGACCGTGACGCGTGCCGACGACCTCCACCGACCCCCTCTCTGCCACGGCCGAGCGCCAGCATGGTAGTCTTCCGCGAGGATGGTAGCCCCTCCGAGTGTAGAGACGCCTCCCGAGTACCTATGTGTCCGGCGGTAGGTTGACGTGGCCGATAAAGTGAATACGGCAGAGGTCTTGCGCGCGAAAGTGGAAGCTTGCGTATTTCCATGAATCTGATGTTCCTGTATCAATAGACGTGTGCTTCGGAGTGGATACGATCAACCTTTGCCATGGCACCTAGATCAGTAGAACATGATCCACATGATTGTCTAGTCGTTCGACATATATAGAGTGTCGGGGCTTGCGAGGCCTCGGGGATTGATTTTGTTGACCGTTATTTTCACGTTGCTGATGGGGCTAAGTGTTGGGTCCTGTCAGAAGAAATACAAATCTAATTGTTTTCAGCTCTGTTGGTGGGTTGTGTGTTTGCTCCCATATATCAGAAGTCAACATATCTATTTGCTTACAGCACTGCTATCGGACAAAGAGGAGATCTCATATGTAAGAAAACGAGTTAAACAGACGAAAAGCAAGCCCAACGTAACGGCATTTGACATCATGTCTATCCAAGGGCACGAATGTAACGAAACCATGTAGGCTGATGGCGTAGCTCCAATTACCCGAATCGTAGTAGCACAGTTTCAATTTATGCGTGAATTAGGTCCACAGGCGTAACAAACCCTTTTTTAAGGTGAGAGTGAAAGCATGTGCGCATTTTTAGAAGATTTCGTGCATAAGAAAATGTGTATTTATACATGTAAAGCCAATGAATGTTTTTTTGTGAATGAGCCATTACATATAGGGCCTGTTTGGTAGCATGTATCCATTTTGAGTCTCACTGGGGCATGTCCTCGGTCAGCGGTGCCACATTCATACAACCCAAAAGCCACATTGTGCAAGTTTTTTGGTAGCCTGTATCAAATTTGGTGCACCGGTTAGGCAACTTGGACCATGTTGTTTGGTTGACTACACATTGCACTTTTAACCCATGTCATGCATTTTCCATTGTTTGGTCCATATAGAACACCGGTCACCTTTCACTTCCATATGGTGAGGTTACCATCACTGGATAAAGAGAAAGACCATACACATGAGAGAAGAACACATAATCTGGAATCACAAATCATGATTTTCACACAATCCGGAACAACAGAATCACAAGAAACATGATCCTATAACCATGATTCGCAAAAAGCATGATCCCCACAACCATGATCCCCACAAGAATGAACAACACAAAACATGAACAACACAAGCATAAACAACACAAGCATGAACAACATAAGCAAAAGGGGATCACGGTTGACCATTAACAAATGAAAACCCTTAGCAGGAACAACACAAGTACGAATTAGTCTTAACAAGCATGATCATCGCCAAAAGAGAATCACAATTTAACATACCACCATGGTGTTAACCTACCACCACATCAAAAGTGGGTGCCATCATACCATCACCACCACCCCCAGTTCACCCTCAGCAGTATAACAAGGTGCAACAAAAGAGTCAATCATCACAGATTTTCTTGACCTTCTTCAGCTTATCCTTGTTAGCATCATTGACTTTGAACAGTTCATACAACGCGTAAAATAGTTTCTTCTTTTCCTCCTTGAAGATCTTCCAGTCCATATCCCATTGCTTCTGCTTCTCTTGGATTACATCAGCCTGGGATTTCTGCACGGTCTTCAGCATCTCAACCTCATTCCTCAATGATTCATTGTTGTCATTCATCCGAGAGAAGTTCTCCTCTCAACGCACTCTTCTCTGTTTCTTTGATGAATTTCTTCATATCGACCAGCAGACTTGAGTACTTTTTTCAAGCCTGTTCTTGTCATCAAACAGTTGCTTCACCAACTTCGCATTCTCAACCTTCTCATTGATTATTACAATGTTTGTATCATCATACATCCCCCATAGCTTCGCAAGTGCATTCTTCGTAGCATCTGGCCATTTATTATCCACTCAAGCCACAAACCCACAGTTTTTGACCTCCTGCATGTCAGAAATTCATTGGCACAGACCTACTACTTGCCAGACAAGTGAATGGCGATACAAGGAGCTAAGAACTTACGTTATAAACTTGGCAGAGGTAGAATCTGCGGCATGTGTTGGTTTCTTAAAATGCAACACGCCTGACAGGCTCAAGTTTGTGGACGCGACAGACCTCGAGACAATCTTTCACTATGCCACAGAAGCTGGGATCTTCGTAGGAGTCAGGAGCATAGTCCATGTCCGTGATGTCCTAGCACACCAAATCGAGTTCATCTGATTGTAAATCGAGGATTCCTAACTCGCTACATAACCCTAACCCTATGAACGAATAGGGGGGAAGTGAACTTACCCCTAGATACGATTGGCAGGAGTTGTCGCCATCTTTCCAGCTCAGCATGGCGGCCGCCCTACCGGTGTTGTCTTGCTGGGGGCGTTGTTGCTATCGTTGCTGGTGGCCGGATTTGATCAGGGGAAGGAGAAGGGGGAAAAGGTGGATCTGGTTTCGGAAGTGAGTGGGTAGGGTGTATCTCGACGGGAGGTGAGGGAAAGGAACCCTCCCCTTTTCCAGGCCAGCGGTAATCTCCCGCCCGCGCCATCGTCGACCGAGCTCATGCATGGGAGTGCCACTTTTGCATCCACCGGGCGCACAACGAGGGTGGCTCCTTGGAAACGGTCGATTCGAGCGTAGCATTTGGGCCTGGCCCCGGACTGTTTTACGGTTCGTGCTGGCGCAACCCAACGCCTCCTGCAGGTAACCAAACAACCCAATTTTTCCTCCCACTGGCCTGCCCGGAGGGTATGCAGCCTACCAAACGCGCCCATAGCGGTATCATATTCCACACAATAGCATCCAGGGGTACGATGCGACCGCACGATCTTCCTAAAATTTTCGAACTTCATTCTTAGCAGCAATGCAAAATAATAAATTTCTACTTTCTAAAATGTGTTCTCTTTTCACCGGGTTTTACACGATTAAAGCAAATGTTATTCTTTGTTTTATGCAAGTTTTATATGACCACATTTAAATTATTGCACGATAAATCTTCCATTTTTGTAGATATGAAGGAAACAAAAATAAATATGGGTGTGACACCTGACATATGGGTGTGGCACAGGATCACCCCACACCGACACAAAATGGTGCCCCATGCTGGGTGTGATCAATGTCCAGCCAATGTCCAGCTCTTGAATCTGTGAAACACATTGCACGGCATTGCCGTCAGGCAGCTTGGGTATGGAACAGATTAGGGGTGTTGCCAACTGCCACAAGGACAAATTATTTGCAACAGTTTGCGCTGTGTGTAGACAACGATACTTGGCCAATTTGTGTGGTTGTATGCCTCTTATACTTAGGGAAGGCAAGAAATAATAGAGTGCTGAATGACAAACAAATTTTGAGAAGGCCACTGCTCAAGAACATTGCAGACGAACTAGCTTTTTGGGCATGCAAGGAGCCTAAGCTCAAACCACAATTACTTCACTTGGGTAGACAAACTCTCGGATTCAGTATAGTTTAGAGCTACAAGGGCGGTTTTTCTTTGTTCTTTTTCCTTTTTCTCCACCTGGGAAAATCGGTTTGTAAATTCACCCTCATCATCATTGTAACTCTGTTGCAACCCATAATGAAGATTACAAAAATGAAGATTCCCAAGGCTTTGAAAAAAAAACACCAATAAAACACGACGGGTTATTGTTGGAAGATGCCCAAAAATACATTTAAACGTTTTTTTTTACGTCTGATGAAAACATAAAACACCAACATAAACGCACGTATCTAAACATTTTTATTGTATAGGTTTAGATCAAAATAAGTGAACCTAAAGCGTCTGTTTCAAAAAAGACTAAACATCCTATATTTTGAAATCGGATGGTAGTATCATGTATATCCCGTCCCATGTATATATATTGCCAGTGATTGATAGTCTATAGCAATCCGGGCGCGCTAGATTGTTCAAAATATACAAGACAAGACATATATAGACAAGACATTCAACCCAAGAAATTCCCAAAGTGAGAGCTGAAGGTGTCCATGTGGTCCGCGTGCATGACGGCGGACGCCTGCACGCCGCCGGCCTTGGCGGCGACGAGAACCACCTGCCCTGGATTCTCCATGCTGACCAGCTCCGTCCTGCTCGGCGCACCCCACCCGAAGTCGGCCGCCTCGTACGCCCGGAACCGTGGTGACCCGGACATGTTCAAGACCCGGTCGAGGGGCAGCGACGAGCTCAGGCTCATCCAGTCCCACATGGCGAGCGGATCGTCCGCCACCCGCCGGACCTCCTTCTGCACGGCCACGGCGGCCGCGGCGACGCCATCGTCCGCGAGGAGGTCCCGCGCCACCGCCTTGGCGAGGCACCCCGTGAGGCACGACCCGAAGTAGCTCTCGCTCACCGGCGTGTCGAAGCCGCGCCGCCCTCGGCAGTCCACGAAGCAGAAGAGGTACACGTCGTGGTCGGCGGAGATGGCCACCGGGTGCTTCGACCGGATGTACGACGCCCAGGAGAGCGCCGCGACTGCCACGAAGCTCGACGGCGGCTCGACGTCTGAAGCGCCAGCCCGTCTCGTCAGGTCGTCGGCGACGCGCTGCTTCAGCCGGCTGATCTGTGTCTGGGTCACGGTGAACGTCCGGCGAGGGAAGATCGGGCCGACGGCCGACTGCTGCGGCAGCTGCAAATGCGTTTTCGTTTTCACCGTGAGACAAGAATGTATTCCATTTGTAAATTCTTCATGCTGCACCGGGAGCGGGAGCATACCAGAGGGAGATCAGGCATGTACTTCCGCAGCGTACTCCTGGCGAGTTCCTGGCCTCCTGGGAGAGTGACCGCCGTCCGGTCGAACGACGGCGCCGTGGTGTCCGTCGGGTCACCGCGGCACGCCGCCGCCCAAGCCTCCAGGAACCTCCACAGCGAGCGACCGTCGACCACGGCGTGGTGCAGCGCGACACCGACCGCTACGCCTCCGCGCAGCCGCGTGGCCTGCACCGCGAGCGTCTCCGCGGGGAGCACGGCCGTGTCGAGCAGCGGGACGAGGCGCCTGAAGGTCTCGACGTCGTGGTCGGCGTCTCCGGCCAGCCTCGCGGCGTCCGCGTCGTCCGCCTCGGCGACGAGGAACCGCACGCCTGGCCCGGACCCGGAGCAGTCGATGGCGGCGTCGCCCGTGTCCGGCAGGAAGACGATCGTCCCGGCGAGCGGGGGGAAGCGCGCGAGCGTGGCGGCGAGCGAGGCGCGGAGGGAGGCGACGCGGGACGCGAAGGGCGGCGGGACCGCCGGGTGGTGGGCGGCGTCGTCGAAGATGAACACCCTCTGGAGCAGCGGGAAGGCGAGCCACGGCGCGTCCAGCGCGGACAGGCAGAGCAGCTGCGGCGAAGGAGGATCCAGCGCGGCGGTTGCTGCGGGCACCGCGACTCGCGCGGCCTCGACGATCTTGACCGACGGCATGGGGCGCGCGACGGTGGTTCACGCCGGCGGGGCTTGTATGTCGTCGGATCAGTCGTAGCCGAGCACTGAGCGTGCAAGGAGATGGAAACGGTGGCTAGCTAGCTACAGCGGCGTGGCGGCGTTCGTCTCCGTGCGTGCATCTGCCGCTCGACCGACGTTCGAGCGGAGCATTCACGGTCTCTGGTCCTTTCCGTGAGTGGTCGGGCCCTTGCCGATTTGTGTCCACTTGCCTTTCTAAGCAAATCGTGTCCACATTTTTCACGTCTCCACTGCTAGCTCCACACGCACTACTCATTTGCTCCCCAGCTTGCTGCCACTAGTGTACGAGGTACTGTCAGGAATATGCAACATGTATTTCTGCGGTAAAGCGCCATAATATATAAATCTGAATCGACAAATATCGTGCCTAACATACGTATGGAAATACAATATACAGATATATACATCTAACACCTCCCTTAAACTCATGGTAGATCCACAACATTGAGTTTGAAGAGTAAGAAATCATCTTGGCCTGGCCTACATGCCTCGTGAAGAAATCCATAGTAAATCTGAAGGCACATCTTGAGCGCACCAACCCGAACTCGCACGCGTGTATAGAAAGCATCAACACCAATATGCTTGGTAAGCTCATGCTTGACCGGATCACGTGACACTAATAGCACATGTCTTGTCGACAAAAAACCCGGGTGTGGTAATAGAGACCCCAAAATCCATAGTAATCACCGTAACGGTCACCTCAGCAGTCAACAAGGCCAAAGCACGCAACTCAGCCTCAACACTCGAGCGAAACCGTCTGCTTTCTTCGTCTTCCAAGCAATAAGCGAACCACCAAGAAATACACGATGGCGAGAAGGGCAGCGATCCGAAGGATCACTCGCCAATAGCATCCGAATAACCGGAGCTGGAGGAGCTAGAACGCGGAAAAGAAAAGGCGGCAGTGATCGTACCACGAAGATAACGAAGAACACGGAGAAGATGACTATAGTGAGCAGTGGTAGGAGCGAAACAAACCGACTCGAGAATATGAGCAGGATAAGAGATGTCGACGAGTGACATCAAGATAAACAAGACTCCCAACAAGATGGCGATAACGTCCGGATCGGAAAGAGGATCACCATCGATGAAGTTGAAGCAACATTAAGCTCCATAGGAGTCTCAACAAGCGCTCATCCCCAAGAGCAAAGACGGGCAAGAAGATCTGAATATACTTTTCACGGGAGATATAAAAGCCATCCGAAGTGGAGGAAACCTCAATCTCAAGAAAGTATCGAAGAGGACCAAGGTCGATCATAAAACGATCACGAAGACGAGCCTTAACAAAGACGATATACTCAGGATCATCACCAGTAATGATCATATCATCAACATAGAGAAGAAGAAGAGTGCGTCCACGCGGAGAAGTGTGAACAAACAACGCTGGATCATGAACACTAGGGAGAAACCGGCGATCACTACAGAGGAAAAGCGCTCAAACCAGGCACGAGGGGCCTGTTTGAGGCCATAAAGAGAACGTCGAAGACGACAAACCATCCCCTCGGGAACAGAGTACCCAGGAGGAGGCTGCATATAAACCTCCTCACTCAACTCACCATTGAGAAAGGCATTCTGAACATCAAGCTGGGACACATACCAGTGATGAACAGAAGCAACAGCAAGAAGAGTACACACAGTGGTCATATGAGCGACAAGATCAAAGGTCTCATCATAGTCACGACCATGCTCCTGCTGAAAACCACGAGCCACAAGACGCGCTTTATAACGCTCAAGAGATCCATCAGAGCGAGTCCTAATCTTATAGACCGACTTACACGTGATAGGACGAACACCGGGAGGAGGAGAAATAAGATCCCAGGTGCCAGTGCGCTCAAGCGCAGCAATCTCCTCAGCCATGGCCAGCTGCCATTCAGGATGATGCACAGCATCCCGATAAGAGGTCGGCTCGGAGGCAACAGAAAGACCATACTGACTAGGAGAGTAACGGTTGGGGGCACGACGCTGACGAACAGGACGAGTAGAGGGAAGATCATCAGAAGAAGACGACGCAGGAGACGACGATGAAGAAGAGGGAATAGTAGAGGAAGACTCCGGAGAACGAGGAGAACTAGGAGAACTAGACGGAGCAGAAACGGACGGTATCGAAGAAGAGACATCAGGGGGAAGAGATCCGGAAGAAGAACTGGAAGATGAAGTGGCAGCGGAAGGAACGCGGAGCCAGTCTAACTCCCAAAGTCCTGAAGAATCACGGCTGCGAGGGCTCAACCAACTGTGGTGCGACGGTCTGGACAACACAAGAATCATCATCAAGAATGACGTGACAACCAGAGTCGATGGTAGCTAGCAGAAGCAGATTCATCTTAAGAAGAGGGACATGAGAAATATCAGAACAAAAAAGAAGAAGTAGAAAGGTGCCCGACTAGAAACAGGGAGAGAGGTACCATCGGTAGTAAAACACAGACGGAGAGAAGAGAGAGAACGAGGAGCGGACAGATAAGAAGACTCAAAGGTCATATGAAAAGAAGCTCCAGAATCCAGATACCACGGAGACGTACCTGACTGTGTAGAAGGTGGCGGTCGCACAGTGCCTGAAGAGTCAGTCACAGAACCAGCAGTGCCCGTCGAAGAAGAGCACATGGCGACAAGCGGACCCGAAGACTCGATAATGTCCCGATCGAGAGAGCAAGCTGCTGAAGATCCGGAAGAGTCGACCGCCCACGAGCTGGTCTGCTTGGCGTAAACTAGGGTCCGTGTATAACAATTGGCCCAAGTGTGACCATCCACATTGCAAGAAGAGCGGTGTGAAGAGAACCACGGGGACCACGACCACGAGCTTCTGGTCTTGACTCGGACCACGAGGTCTTTGGTCTTGAAGCTGACCACGACCACGGAGGAGTGGGTAGTATCGGCGGCATGACAGGGACCGCTGAGTCGAGGAAGCGACGGCAAAGGAGCACCACAGTAGCAAGCGCAGATGGAACCGCAAGAATACCGGCACCACGGAGACGTGTCTCCTCGGCAAGCTCAGACAACACCTCGGAGGCGGAACACGACCGCGAGCATTCAATTGGCACGCCTGGCTCAAACTCTGGCGGCCGAGACGTAAACTCATAGATGCGGTGAAACTCCAAGTCCGGCGCACAATCTGGCAAAGACGAGCATGTGCCACAAACAGCGACGGAGAGAATCAAGTTGACGCCAGATAGCGCACTCTGGTATAAAACTCATCAATAGTGGAATCACCTCTTGAAGAGCATGCTCTGGCGAACCACGCAGGTAAAGAGCATCCCAGACGGTGATAGGCCGACGAAGATGGGCCCAGCGACGAAAGAGGGAGACTCATGAACTCGCCGCATCTTGAGGCGGAACACTTGGAGGTGAGAACAGCGAAGACGAGCATCCTCATCAACCCACCGAGTGTAAGTAGTCGGGCGTGTCGATAGGCCTCGAGATCAAGAGTCTTGCTTGAACTTGGTCATAAGCAACAACAGATATCATCAAGACTCGGCGGCATCCTTGGCCTCACCGAGAAGCATCAAGACCGAGAACAATCGGCGTCGGCGGAAGGGAGCCACGGGGGCGAGTACCAGACAGGAGACCTCGGGAGCACACCCCAAAGACGGAGACCGCGCATGTGAACACGCATAAAGGCAGCGAAATCAGGGTAATTCGCGCCATCGAAGATCACCGGGCAGCGAGGAATCGCAACATAACCCGATGAAGAAGACATCTCTTTTTTTTTAGAAGTCAACTCGTCAGTCTCAGATCAGATCTTACGAGTAACAGGGCCAGCAGCCGGCGGAGATGCAGCGGGGCGGGTAGAGGGCGCTGGCGGGCGGACAGATGGCCGCAGACGTAGGAATCAGCGGAGAATAAATATATTGGGTGAGGTCCAGGTAGATCAGCAAGTCACGAGCAGCAAACAACAATCAAAACCACGTGTCCAGACCGGAATACGTGTCTAGCAGCAACCAGATTAGAAGTTGTGCATGCTATCAAGCCAGCAACCAAATACGTGTCTACGGTACCAAATTTTGAGGACGTGGAATAGCAGACAGCCTTGGTGGATCGATCAGGGGACGTGGAATAGCAGCAGCTTCCAAGAGCGGCGGCGGCGTATGTAAAAACAAAAGGAGGAGTTGCGTCGTGAGGTGACGTCCTGGCGCAAGGTGGAGTCCTGGCGCGGGGATCCAGGGAGTTGAGAAGGCACGGGCGGTGGCCAGACGACGGGGCGACAGCAGATGGCGGCGGGGCGGACGGTTGGCCCGACGGTGAATGGCTCGGGCAGCGGATCCAATTGGCGGTAGATCCGATCTACAGATGTTGCAGAAAAAATTGTCTAACCTAGCTCTGATACCATGTCAGGAATATGCAACATGTATTCCTCTGGGGGCCAAAGGCCACAATATATAGTACAGGTACATGGCAAATATGCAGGAAGCCCCCTAACATATGGGGGAAATACAATGTACAGATATATAGATCTAACAGGTACGAGGTACACGGGTGATTTAAAATATTGTGTTGCGATTTGCTATATATGCATCGCTTTTTCTTGTCTAAGTATAAGCAATACCGGCTGCAAGAGCATCCGGTCTGAAATATGGTTCAGTGTCAAATATCGTCTCATTCTGCTCACTTTTAATGACCATGTTGTGCAAGATCACACACGCATTCATCACCTCCTACATGTGAGATTTCGACCAGCTCAGAGCGGGGTAAAATACAACAGCAAATCGAGCTTGGGGCACACCAAATGCTCGCTCGACATCCTTCTTGCAATCTTCTTGCTATTTGGCGAAGTTAGAATTCTTGCCCACGACAAGGTTTGAGATAGTATTCACAAATATTGACCATATTGGATACATGTCATATGCCAAGTAGTATCCCTTGTTGTAGTGGTGCAAATTGTGTTAGATAGATCTCAACGTGACAGAGCCCAATGTCCTGTCACGCCCCTAACTGCGTCCTGATCGGGGGCGCCCAACCCTATATGGTTGGTGGGCCCTGTCGCCGCGCTATATAAAGTGGTGGGGGGCTAGCAGCGCACGGTACGAGGTTCACCGCTGTGCCAATCACCCCACCTACACTCCTACCGATCTAGGGTTAGCGCGAGCCGACGGGAAGCACCGCCACCACCGCACACCCACGACGTCGCCCCTTTTCCCATGGCTAACGACGGCGGCTCCAGCTCCGGCACTAGCTCCGGGATCCCCTCTGGCTCATGCTTGTCGAGCCAGGGCGTAGGTAGTACCATTCTCTCTCTCCCTCCCTCTTAGATCTACAAGTCCTACCTTATAGTACATCTACCAAGGCTAGATTAGATACAACAATGGTATCAGAGCGAGTTTCTAGCTCTAGTTCTTTCGGTAGAAACAGAAAGTGCAAAAGAAAAGAAAACCCTAGATCTAAAACTCCCCAAAGTGCGCCTGCCCTATGGCCGTGCCGTTTCTCTCGATCTAGATGGGCATCCCTAGTGGAGACATCTAGAAGAAGAACAAACCCCCCTTCGGGGGCAAAGCAAAGCCCTAGATCTAAGCCCCAAAAAGTATCCCCAAAGAGAAAGATCCCTAGATCCCGCATGCAAAAGCTAAGTAAAAACCCTCCCCAGATCCAAAAGAACACCCCAAAATCCCCAAAAGAAAACTTCAAAAAAAGGGCCGCCATGGCCTGCCGGGCGTCTCCATTGTGGTTTGACGGTGGTGTGCCCACCCTAGGGTGGACACACCGCTGCCAAAGGGGGCAGGAGGACGCCGGGCCTTCTCCCTCTCTCGCTCGTTGTCACTGGAGGGTGAGGAGAAGGTGGAGAATGGGGCAAGAAAAGGGGAGGGAGGAGCTCGCGCCCTGGGTTGAGGGATGGGACCACCGGCGGTGCCGGGCGGCGCCGCCTCGCCTCGCATCAAACGGCTCAGAGAGTGGGGCAGAGGGAGGGGCGCGCCACCACCGAACACGTCGCTGCGCTGGTTAGCCACCTCGCTCCACTGGCGGGCCCCAAACTTGCGAGAGAGACAGAGTAGAGGAGGGCTCGGCAGGCGGCCACTCGCCTCGCCCGCTTCAGCGCCGCGTCAGAGAGGTGGATCGGGCAGGGGGCTCGCAGGGGGAGTGAGGGGGGAATGATTATGGTTAGAGAAGGAGGCGGCGCCCTGGGGGTTTTGTTCCTGCGAATCCGCCGCAGCCGTAGGATCTAGGCGCGGCGTCAGACGAGATCGAGCGGCAGCAGGTGGGCCTTGGCGTTAAGCGGGCGAGCGGGTTTTGGCGAGCAGGCAGTGGCGGCCGCTCCAAAAGCGTCCATGGCAGATAGCCGCTGGTCTGCTGTCCATTGGCCCTTTCGGACCGAGCCGAGAGACTACAGAGCGTCGCGCCAGGCGGCGCGTAAGGAGTGCCACGCGGGCGGGCTGTGGGCCGCCAGCATGAAGGGAAGGGCCCAGAAGGGCTTATCTGTACAGTTTTTTTTTCTGTTTTTAGTCTTTTCTATTTACAGAAACTATTTTTTGATGTGTTTCATCAAGTTTTGGAGAGTTTTTGCACAGTTTCTTCTAGTCTATTTATTTCAAGTGAATATTTGACTAGAGAATGAAATAGAGGCAGATTTTTTCTGCAAAGTTCAAAGTTTTATGAATAATGTAATAATTGTTTCCGCTGCAAATAGTTGTTTTAAATTGCTTGAATGCAATAAAGTTTGTCTAAATTTTGTTATAAAAGATGTGATAAAGTAATTTAAAGTTGATTATGCTCCATGTTATTAATTGAGCAACGTTATTAATAAACATGATCATGATCCCTTTCATTATGTATTAAAGGTGCATTTAATTTTATTTTTACCCAACGGTGACATAACTTTAAATGGCACAAAGCTTAATTTATACCAATGTTGGATTAATGCATACAGTTGTTTTTGGTTATCTCACATCTTTTGTGGTTTTCAGGAGGTCTCAACCTCATGAGATGCCTGAAGGACATCCCACTACTCAGGGGGGATAACTACTCCGAATGGAGGAAAAAGGTTGATGTGGCGTTTGTCTGCGCCGAGGTGGACTGGGTGGTTGACACTAAACAACCAATCAAGCATGTGGACCGAGTGAGGGATGATGCTGAGGAAAGTGCTGCATTTGAAAAGAGAAAGAGGGACCATGCTCCTTTGGAGCTGGCTTACTCAATAGTCAATCAAAAGTGGGTCAATGCAAACAAGAAATGCTTGGCTTTTGTAAAGAACACAATTGAGAACACAATAGTAGGCTCAATTGAAGAGTGTGCCCCTGTTGGTGAGTACCTTGCAAAGATAAAGAGCCAGTTTACTCGCTCTTCAAAGATGTATGCAACCCAGCTGCTCAAACAGCTAGTGACAGAAAAGTATACGGGAGGGCCACATGGCATTAGAGAGCACATCTTGAGGATGTCCAACATGGCGGCTAAGTTGAAGCCCATGGATGCGGACCTCGAGCTCAAGCCTGCTCTTCTGGTGCATCTTGTCATGGCCTCTCTTCCCCAACAGTTCGAGAACTTCGTCATAAACTATAACATGTCCCCTAAAAAGTGGGACATTGAAAAGACCATAGGGATGTGTTCTCAAGAGGAAGAAAGGCTTAAGTCCATTCACGGTGGTTCCTTGAACTACGTGAAGGACTATAGGAAGAGGAACTTCACCAACAGTAACCATGGTGGCTCACCTTCCAAGCCACATGGCAAGGCCCCCCTACAGCACCAGCATCAGTACCAGCAGTCTACCCCTGGGGACAAAGACCAGTGCCACCATTGCAAAAAGGTTGGCCACTACAAGAAGGATTGTCCAATATGGATGAAGTCCATAATGGCCAAAAACGGTAAAGATATAGTCTCTTTTGTTAATGAATCTTTGTATGAAAAGTTTTCTAAATCTACTTGGTGGATTGACTCTGGTGCAGCTGTTCATGTTGCCAACTCATTACAGGGGTTCCATTCGACAAGGATTTTGCCAAAAAGAGAAAGACTCATTGAAGTGGCAAATGAGATTGAAGCAGAAGTGGAGGCCGTTGGCGACATTCCTCTGGAGCTGGCTGATGGCTCTTCTCTTTTGCTTAAGGATGTTCTTTTTGTTCCTTCCATTCATAGAAATTTAATAAGTGTGTCGTGCTTGGACAAATACTTGTATGAGTGCTATTTTGGACATGGCAAATGTGCCATTTGGTTGAAAGATACTTGTGTGGGTGTTGCTACATTACATGACAAGATTTATTTATTATCTTTGCATGAGAAATTAGTTTTTATGTGTGATGTGAATGAACAAGTTCCCTTGTCGAACAAAGAACAAAAGAAAAGAAAGCGAACTCTTGACTCATCGAAGTTATGGCACTGCAGATTAGGCCATATTTCAAGGGGAAGAATAGAAAGCCTCGTTAAAAATGACATTCTTCCTCCGTTAGAGTTCTCAGACATAGAACAATGCATAGATTGCATTAAAGGAAAGTATGTAAAACAAATTAAAAAGGGTGCAAACCGAAGTATAGCTACACTAGAAATAATCCACACGGATATTTGTGGACCGTTTCCGGTGAAAAGTGTGGATGGCTATGATTCATTCATAACATTCACGGATGATTACTCCCGATATGGTTATATTTATCCAATTAAAGAAAGATCTGAAGCATTGGATAAATTTAAAATTTTCAAAGCTGAAGTAGAAAATCAGCATGATAAAATAATTAAGATAGTTCGGTCCGATCGTGGGGGGAGTACTACGGTCGGCATACTCCATATGGTCAAGTACCAGGACCCTTTGGAAGGTTCCTACAGGAAAATAGAATAGTCGCCCAGTATTCCATGTCGGGCGAACCTCAGCAAAACGGAGTAGCTGAAAGGCGTAACCGTACCCTTATGGATATGGTGCGCAGCATGATGAGCTATTCCACCCTCCCATTGGGATTGTGTATGGAGGCGCTTAAAACCGCCATTCACATTCTCAACAGAGTACCAAGTAAGTCGGTGCCCAAAACACCATATGAATTATGGACAGGCAGAGTCCCCTCTCTGCACCACTTGAGGGTCTAGGGGAGCCCAGTTGAGGCAAAAGTTTTCAATCCAAACATTGCAAAGTTAGACCCCAAAACAGTATCTTGCCACTTTATTGGCTATCCATATAAGTCAAAAGGCTATCGTTTCTACTGTCCTGACAGATACACAAAGTTTGTAGAAACAAGACATGCAGTCTTCTTGGAGGACGAATTGATGATGGGAGCACGGTAGCTCGGGAAATTGATCTTGAGGAGAAGAGGGTGCATGCACCTAATCCGATGACTCGGGAGCCATTTTTCTCGCTACCTGTTGTGCCACCATCTACAACTCCTGAGGTTGTGCTGCCGGCACCTGTTGTGACTCCACACGTGACAACAATGGGCGAAAGTTAGGAACCTGTCCATCAGGAGCCACCTGAACCCACTGTTGAGCACGAAAGGGAGCCAGAACAGCCACATACTGTAAATGTGCCTGAACCTGAGGCAAGAAATGAGCAAGAGTCTGATGAACTCAGAAGGTCTAAAAGAGAAAGAAGACCAGCCATTTCCAAAAAAAATCTACAAATTCTACAACATAGTTCATATGGAGGGCGATCCTACCTCATATGAAGAAGCCATGAGTAGCCCTCACTCAGCCAAGTGGGTGGAGGCAATGGAAGATGAAATGAAATCAATGGGTTCCAACAATGTTTGGGACTTAGAGGAAATTCCTAAAGGAGCCAAAACAGTATGATGCAAATGGGTCTACAAAACAAAGTATGACTCCAATGGGAATGTAGAAAAGTACAAAGCTAGACTTGTGGCAAAAGGCTTTACGTAAAGAGAAGGCGTAGATTACAATGAGACTTTTTCTCCGGTCTCATGTAAGGACTCCTTTAGAATCATCATGGCACTAGTTACACATTTTGATTTAGAGTTGCATCAAATGGATGTTAAGACGATATTTCTAAATGGAGATTTAGAAGAAAATGTTTACATGAAACAACCCAAGGGTTTTTTCATGGAGGGGAAGGAACATATGAGATGCCGCCTAAATAAATCCATTTATGGGTTAAAGCAAGCCTCTAGGCAGTGGTATTTTAAGTTTAATGATACAATTAAAAGATTTGGATTCAAAGAGAATGTTGAGGACAACTGCAATTATGCAAAGTTCAAAAGTGGGAAATATATTTTCCTAATTCTATATGTGGATGACATCCTGCTTGCTAGCAGTGACGTCAGTCTACTACTAGAGACAAAGAAGTTCTTGTCATCAAATTTTGACATGAAAGACCTTGGTGAAGCTTCTTATGTTTTTGGCATAGAAATTCACCGAGATAGAAAGAATGGAGTGTTAGGACTATCGCAGAAAGCGTATTGTGAAAAGATTTTAAAGAAATACAATATGCATGCGAGTAATGCAACACCTGCTCCCATAGTCAAGGGCGATAGTTTTGGGAAATCCCAACGTCCAAAGAATCAATATGAGATCGATCAAATGAAGTCAGTACCATATGCTTGGTCATTGGAAGCTTACGGTATGCACAAGTGTGCACTCGCCGACTTAGATTTTATCACCGGGGTACTCGGTAGATATCAAGAGAATCCAGGCATAGAGCACTGGAAGATGGTAAAGAAAGCTTTGCGTTATGTGCAAGGCACAAAAGGCCTCATGCTAACATATAAAAGATCTGATTCCCTAGAGATAAAAGGGTATTCAGATGCGGATTTTGCGGGAGATAAAGACGACAGAAAGTCCACGACAGGATATGTCTTTACTCTCGCAGGAGGTGCTATTTCGTGGAGAAGCGCCAAACAATCGATAGTTGCATCATCTACGATGTATGCAGAGTTTATAGCATGTTATGAGGACATGTGACAGGCGTTATGGTTAAAGAAATTTTTACCCGACTTGAAAGTGGTTGACTGCATCAGCAGGCCACTAAAGATGTACTGTGACAACGAGCCCGCAGTATTCTATGCTCACAACAAGTCGAGTAATGCTACAAAGTCTATAGATATAAAGTATTATGTTGTGAAGGACAAAGTACAGGATCAAACTATAAGACTCGAGCATATAAGGACAAAGGATATGCTTGCGAATCAGCTAACGAAAGGCTTACCACCCAATGTGTTCAAGGAACACATAGCCGGCATGGGTTTAATGGGAAGCCTATGATTCCTGGACTACAGACGCCCAAAAGTAAAAGGATTTGTTTCAAAACAGGAAGGTATATAGTGGTTGTCTGATTTTATCGGTAATTTAGCTGAGACGATGAAACATGCTCTATATATCAATCTGTGATGAAACGAGTAAAGTACAAAGTTAAAAGTAAAGTCGAGATCTAGGGGGAGAATGTTAGATAGATCTCAACGTGACAGAGCCCAACGGCCTGTCACGCCCCTAACTGCGCCCTGACCGGGGGCGTCCAACCCTATCTGGTTGGTGGGACCCTATCGCCGCGCTATATAAAGTGGTGAGGGGCTGGCAGCGCACGGTACGAGGTTCACCGCTGTGCCAATCACCCCACCTACACCCCTACCGATCTAGGGTTAGCGCGAGCCGACGGGAAGCACCGCCACCACCGCACACCCACGTCGTCGCCCCTTTTCCCATGGCTAACGACGGCGGCTCCAGCTCCGACACTAGCTCCGGGATCCCCTCTGGCTCATGCTTGTCGAGCCAGGGCGCAGGTAGTACCATTCTCTTTCTCTCCCTCTTAGATCTACAAGTCCTACCTTATAGTACATCTACCAAGGCTAGATTAGATACACAAAATTGATCACATAGACCACCGGAGAAGCATGACCTTGAAAAAGCTTGGCAAAGACATTCGATCACTACATGATACTGATGTCATTCTGCGATCCTGCCATACCAAAGAAGGCATGCCAAATACAGAGATCATGATCAGCCGCCATCTCCGCTTGCTCTTGCGGTGCCCTGGTGCCGATCCACTGCGTCGCGGCTTTGCATTTCGCACATACAGGCCGAACAGGCATGCAAGGATCTTCAAGTGTTCCTTGATGACTGCAAGAGCACATGCACAAAATGTACCTAGTTTTTGAAGTAAAAGTATTGAACCACAAAGAGCTATTTGATTAAGGTCATAATGCCCCTCGTCACTATCTATCAAGGTTTACTTGTAAGCTTCCCTTGATATCAAGTAGAAGGTCGAGCTGAGTGAGATCCCTGTAGTAGTTGATGGGGATTTTAATCTCATTCGGTCACCTGAGGACAAGAGCTCTACCATGGTGGATGTATCAAGAATGCGTATGTTTAATGAATGCGTTGCGAAGATATCTCTTAGAGAGATCGGGCAGGTGAGCGTAGATACACCTGGACCAACAAACAACCAGATCCTATTCGCAGTTTCCTGGATCAAGTGTTTGTTTATGTTGAGTGGGAGGTTGCCTTCTCTTTGTGCTCTCTGTGTGCGATCACTAGGATCAAGGTAAATTATGGTGATAAATGTCATCCAAAGGATTTTTGCGAAGTTCTACGCTTCCATGCTTCCTCTGGTGATGGAGTGTATCACCCACCCTCTCCAGTTTGCCTTCCTAAAAGGTAGACTAATTCATGACGGAGTTCTAGCACTCCATAAGATCATTCATGAGATGAAGGTTCGTCACCACAAGGGTGTGTTCCTGAAACTAGACTTTCAGAAGGCCTATGACCGCTTGGACTGTTCCTTCCTTCGCCAGGTGTTAGAGATGAGGGGCCTTGATGACAGAGTGATCTGCTAGATCATGCAGTTCGTCATGAGAGGAAACATCGCCACAACATTAATAGGGAGGTTGGCTCATACTTTCGGTCAACCCGTGGAGTGAGACAGAGAGACCCTATAGCTCACCTTCTCTTTAACTTCGTTGTAGATGCCATGGCGGAGATTTTGGATAAAGCCAAAATTACCGGTCATATCTATGGGGAGTGGCGTGGTAGGGCATCTCATCCCTGGAGGAGGGGGTACCCACCTCCAATATGCCGACGACATCATGGTCATGGTCCACGGCTTAGAACTTGACATCATCGATCTCAAGTTCCTTCTCTTATGCTTTGAATCCATAACAGGACTTAAGATCAACTTCGACAAGAGCGAGGTGATGTTCTTGGGATACTCCGATGAGGATCGACAACGGATTGCTAACAACCTCAACTATAGGCTATCTGACTTCCACACCACTTACTTGAGGATACCTATTCGGGACACCTGAGTGTTTATCAAGGACCTTGCCCCCTAATGATTATAGTGAGGTCTAAGGATGAGCTCTGGAGAGATCGAATCACGACAAATGGTAGCAAGAAGATTTTTATTGACTCATGTATCTCCAGCCTTCCCATGTACATTATGGGCATGTACCTTCTACCTAAAGGAACCCATGCCGACTTTTCCAAGGAGTTGTCTCGGTTCTTTTGGATGGACAGGGACAGGCACCAAAAATACCACATGGTGAAATGGGTTGACATCTGCACCCCCAAGGACCTTAGGGGCATAGGCATATTGGACTCCCACCGGTTCAACGTCGCCCTCATGCTGAAATAGGTGTGGTCTATCCTCTTCGAGGATGGAGGTCTCTGGCTACATATGATTAAAGCCAAATATCGCTGTGGCTGGCCTCTCCTGGCGTGTGAGAGGGGGGCGGGGTCCTAGTTCTGGAGGGCCATCTAGGATATCAAGCAGGAAATTCGACGTGGGATCTCCTTCTCCATCGGCAATGGAGAAGGTAACTTGTTTTGGCTTGATCTATGGATCTCAGCCTTCACTTAGAACTAAATCCTCTTCCTCTTTGCTATTTGCTCGGACCCGTTGCTTTTGGTGGCCGAGGCTTATCGTGAGGGTACCTGGAACATCCCACTCTAGCGTAACTTTGGGGTAGCTGAGGCCACGACCTTTCTGGCCTACGAGGATCCCTACCTCTGGCTTTCTCGGATGCACTTGACGGTGTATAGATTGACCATGGTGGGGACTTTCTCGGTTAGCTCGAAATATAGGGACCTCTTCTAAGGGCCCACCTTGCCATGGACAATTCCCCTCTAGAAATCCCTATGCCATTAAATATTAAGATATTTGTATGGCAACTTCTACGGGACCGTTTCCCCTCGGGCATGGACGTGGCGAAGAGACAAGGTCCAGGAAACGGCCTATGTCGCTTTGTAGGACCCTGGAAACAGGGACCCATATTATGTTCACCTGTCCCGCTGTCCAGTTTCTCTGGAGCATTGTCCGCGAGGCTCCTGGGCATACCTGGCAGGCTCAGTAGTAGCTAGGGGACTTCCTTGAAATTAAGGTAAACCGTACTGATAGGAGGCACCGAAAACATATTTCGAGGAGTTTATGCAACCTGGGCGGTTATCGGAATTCCAGTGTACCTGGGAAAAAGAAAGAGGCAAGCAAGTACACCTACACGTGCAACTTGTTCTCTCACAATTTGTGGATTTTTGAATGGTTTTATGCTGCGTTTGGTTGTTTGTTTGTCCATGGCCAAATAATAATAGATGAGTGCGCTTGGATCAAGTTGGATTTGCATCACAAACCATGTGTTTGCTCCTGCAGCTTCATCGAGCCAGAGACTTGAAGGTTAGAACAATAGCAGTCAACTATTGGTGAAACTTGATTCGGTGTAAACACTGGTAAAATCGGATTCAGAAACGGAGAAACAACTGGAATGCTAAGCCCTCAGCAACGCTGTTGATGCTAGCTCGTCGCTGAACTGGGCAATGGTGCTTTCGACGATGGCATCAGGGCGCACCGTGGCATCTACCACGGTGATCCCCTCGGCCTCGTCGATCTCCAGCAGGTCGAGCTGGCTCTGCACCAGGCTCGCCGGCATGAAGTGCCCTCCTTCCATGGCCCTCCTCTGCACCCTCTTGGCGATCACCTCTGCTGACGCCTCCAGGCACACGAACTTGACCCTGCAGGCTGCGTAGCACCCTGCCTTGTAGCCGCTGTCCCCTTCACGGAGGACCTCCCTGTACTTTAGCCGTAACGCCGAGCAGCTGACGGCGACGTCCTCGCCGCGGTCCAGCCGGTCCCTGATGGCGTCCCGGAGCGACTCCAGCCATGGGTCGCGGTCCGCGTCGGTCAGCGGGATGCCCATGCTCATCTTCGCTGCAGTTTTTCGTTAGCCATGGACAGGGAAAAAGAGCAGAGAAGTTCAGAACTGGTTTATCTTGTGTGGGTAGCAAGTCACAAGAGGCACGAGAAAACATCGAGAAACTCTGAACCTTTGTTCGCCTGGGAGTGGTGGTCGTCCGCCTCGACGAAGCTGCAGCCCAGCGCTGCCGCGAGCCTCGCCGCGACGGTCCTGCGATAAGGGATTCGTCGTCGATTAGAAGGAGCGACATTGCCCATGATCTCATAAGAAGATACTAGTACTAGCAAAGTTCGTTCAGGTTGCCCAAGCAGAGGGAAGCGCAGCTAAAAACCAGTCAACTCTCATGTTCTGTTCTTGAGAGAGCAATCGGGGAGGGGAGGACTGAATTTTGCATCAGGTAGGGAGGGAGAATCTTACGATTTGCCGCAGCCGCTGACTCCCATGATGACGATGGCCAATCCTGAAACCGCAGAGATGGTGGTAATTGGACAAGGTGGAATCAGCAACTCCATGCCTGACTCACTGGATCGGCTCTGCTCTGATCGAGCTGTCCGGAAGGAGGCTGGAGAAGAAGAAGAAGAAGAAGAAGAAGAGCAGGAAGCTGTACTGACCTGGGTGGACGAGATCGGAGCCGGCCATGGTGCTCCCTCCCTCCCTCCAGCTCCAATGCCTTTTCTATCCTTCTCTTCCTCTCCGGCTGCGGGACGGCACGAGAAGGGAACCGAGTGACGAGGCTGACAACAAGACGACGACCTTGGTGGCTGATCGCTGTTCCGTTTTCTCGGTGTTGACTGACTCCGTTGAGCAGTCCTTTGCTGCTGGCCCCGTTTCTCAGAACCACACCTCAAAAATCGGCATAATTTAGTACTCCTCACTCCCATCCAAATTATTGATCTCGGATTTATTAGATTAGAATGTATCTAGTCATGTTTTAGTATTAGATGCATCCATAATCTAGACAAAACCAAAGGCCATTAATTTGGATCGGACTACTGAATTCTCTTAGTAGTGTATTTATTTTGGATAGTCTGGCTTTCATTGGACGGCCAGGAGGAAAAGCAGAAGTTTTGGTAAGCACGAGGCGTGCACGAAACCTCCTCTAGTTCCTCAGCTAAGATGGGGGAAAACAGTCAGTTGCATAGATAAGATAGCCCTCTCACAGTCACAGCTTACTCCACATCCCAATCCATAATCCCACACACACCCTTCATAACCTTGCATGTAAACCAAAGCATAACAGCATTGAAACCTTGGAATTTCTTCTCCCAGAATAATTTCCAGATTTATCATGTTACTATAAAACTGGAAGAGAGAAAAACCCCCAAAGGGTCCATCCATTACAACGGACCGGAACCATTTTCTAATCTAACAGCGACGATTTTTCACCGCGTTTCAGGCCAGTCAAGGCGAAACGGCACATAATACAGACAGACGTGGTTTACTTTCTGAATAGTCCTGAGCTCTGGAGCGCCTTGCAGTACTCCGACACCACGGGAGACCTCCTCACCATGTCCCAGATCTTGGCCGAGCTCCTCAGCCAGTCGCGTTCCGTGAGGTTCTTCGAGAAGGGCCTCGACGGCCTTGACAGGACCTGCAACGACGGCAGATACGATAAGAGCAACAGCCTGACTTAGTAACAAAGTCCGACAACAAATGCTGCAGGGTAAATAAAAAACAGGAGCTTGCATATCTGATTTTTTTTGTTGGTTTTAATTAATGGCTTCAAGGTTCAAGTATTTAAACCTGGATGCGGATAAGCAGAAGGATCGCTTTTTGTCTCGTGGAAAGTGCAAGATTTAAAGGGCAGCTTATTTTTTATTCTAACACTCAAACTACTAAGTCCGTTAAAATATGCAGAACATCGACTTGCCTAGCAGATACAACCCCAAAAGGCAGCAGACTGGCAGACGTACCTGATCACGAAGCATCCCTAACATGGAGGAGTACGTCCCATACTCAAACTGTGTTGAGTTATCATGTGCTCTTGACGGAAGAAGGAATACATCCTGTTGGCTGGAGCTCAGATCTTCAGCTTTCGTGCTTGAAGGAAGCGAGGAATCAGTAACTTCAGGTGTCGCACTGGAGCTACTCCCAATGTTAAACGAGGACGACTCAAAGTGCTTTTCAAGAGCCTTCCTTAGAAGCATGAGCTTTAAAGGAGAAAAGTCGTTCTCCCGCAACCTGTTCAATTAGAAAACCACGCCGATCGAATTACTTATATTAAACGACCAGAGGGATTAATGAAGTATGGAAGCGATATGTGCTCATATGATCTCATGATTCTACAGACGGGAAATACAAAAGGTCTATTCATTCATAAAAAAAATTAAATGTGTATCTGATAGCAGGAAAAATCCACTTCCTTAAGGCAAGTAACAGTCTATAATGCTCACCTGGCATGCACAAAACAGAGATCGGCCATGTAATCTTCGCTACCTGCTTGGTTATCATTTTTATTTTCCTTGTCTGGGGAAGATGATGAGGTCAACAATGATGGGTCAGGTATGTTATTCTTCAGTAAATCAACCTGTAAAAAATATTTTACAACATTTCAGTCTCCGCAATATTGGTAAACACCAATGGTATCTAACGCTATTTTAATTACATGAATACACAAAAACTGCAAAAAGAATCATCAAACGAATATAGTACGCCGATTCCACTCTCCTAACGTTGGGCAAGAAAAGTGTGTAATGGTCAACTACGGATAATATGCTCAAAAGTGTGATAATGAAACAAGCACAATGAGATACACTACGAAATTTCAAATTAAATAGGACAAAATAAGATGTGGTAGCATGTAACCGACATAAAGCAAGCTTTTCCATTTTAGAAGTTAGAGAAAATAGAAAGAAACATTGGTACCATTGCATGCATATAAATGGAGGAAAACACGGAAAAACTAAATGCCGAAGAGAATACGAGCCCTGCAAATATATCTGCTTCAGTAAAGTCAGAAGGTTGCACAAATCAAAGATCAAGATTAGTACCGCTTATAGATTCCTTAAAACTAGATTATAACTCATATACTCAATTATGAACCTACCAAAGTAATTTGTTCCGTTGTTCAACATAGATTACTAGAGTAGGCTCAACAAGAAAGGATTTTCTGTACAAAACTGACAGTTTAAACTACCAGGTGAACACATGATCCTAATTATAAAAAGAAGTGTCTGCACAGAGAAATTATAGCCAGAGCACTTACTGTAAGCATGAGCTCCCACATGGCACAATCATCGATCCCTTCTGACACGACCAACAAAATATTACAGACAGATGCCAAGAAAACACCAAGCTACAGAAACTCCTTGCAGAACAACAGAAAAAAAACTGATCAATTACTGGGTATTGCCAAGGTAAAGCTAGCAGTAACACAATCAAGTGTAAGAATTCAAGTAAAGCATTTACCTGGATTCCCATTAGCTCATGGGCCAGGTCTGCTGGTAATGGATCACCGTTAAGAACAGGAAGTGTGGATGAACCATCAGGCCTCATCATATCAATTAGGATGGATGGACTGTATACAGGCTGCAGGACAATGGGGTTGCATTCAGGAATATTAGCAGCAAGATGTTTAGCTTAACAGTTCTCGTATTTGCAAAGCACCATTAGAGAGAGTAAAATAACTTCATCTTACCTGAGTGTCAAGGAGTATAACACGTTCATGAGAAATCCTGAAGTCAACACCTGCAGTACAGTGCTTTGCCATTGCTCTGATTTCCTCCGTTTGCGTAGCAAAAGGAGGATGCATTCCTACAAAGAACAATTGCCTAAATGAATTTTGGTTTGCTCAAGTTTGGTACGGAACAAACTGCTAATAGTATCTTTGCGATGTCTCCCAGCGCCCCCATTGACAAGGAAAATCTTTTGAAAATTCTCAAGCATAGAAATTTGATACCCCATCCGTTCCAAAATATTTGAGTGGTTCACATCAAACCTCCGTTCCAAAATATTTTACGTGGTTCACATCAAGAATTTGGGAACAGAGGGCATAACAGATTAGGTATTACAATGCAAACATTATCAAATATGTTTATATTACTCCCTCTGTCCCAAAGGAAGTGCCGCACACGCATTCCAATGTCTAACTTTGACCGTTAATTTAACTAACAAAATATTTGTTACATACTATACAAAATATACCATTGAACTCGTATTCAAACAAATTTGAATGATATAATTCTGATAAAAAATATCTAATATATTATTAGTTAATTCTTTGGTCAAAGAAAAATCACGAAAAACAAGGACGCCATCTAAATAGGGACGAGGGAATACTAAATTATAAACTAAAATTCCATCGCAAATAATGCTTGGGAGTCAATAAACGCCACAACAACAACAAATGTAAGACTGAATGATTGCTCCATGGTGTAAAACGCACCATAGTATAAGTAAGACTAAACCATATATGTCAATGAATATAGTACCAGGTGAGCTTCCATCATATCCGTAAAGCGCGTTCATGATGGTTGACTTGCCCACACCAGGTGGACCAATAATCCCGATCACCATGAAATCGTTGTTCTCTGTCAAATACTGCAAAAAGGAAGAAGTGAAAAACATGAGTCATGGGTGGCGGTTAGCAACTGATAATTTACATTTCAACAGTACCATAAGTCTTATCTCGCACAAAATATTTTTGATAGCTTTTCTGCTTCAAGGTATAGCTCGACGAATAATTCCACCAACATGTACACTATACATAGATTTTTTTTTTTGACAAGAACATGTTTTAATGAACGGCGTACAGCATGGAAAATTTCAGTACAAAGATCTAAGTCTCCTCATCACAATACATCTTATAACAGGACCTACATAACCATGAAGTGAACACTACAGTACAACCTAATGCAGGGAAGTAACAAGTAGTCAAGTCGATCAAGCAACGAGCAATATGAAGCTAACTCACACTCTTACATTAACCACAGAAGAGTAAGCTAATTCCAAGAATTGTCCATAGCTTGCAGTACCACAGAAGAGCATAAATCACCGTCGTTCTTCAGTTAGCCAGTATAAACCCAGAAACAGCACACATAAAAGAAGGGGAAACTGAGGGTTTTGCACGCACCGGTAGGATCTTGTCGGTGTGGACCTCCCACGCGTCGGAGACGAGGCTGAGCGAACCAGGCTGCGGCGCCTGGCGCGCGCGACCGCCGCCCTCGTCGTCGGCGCCGGAAGACGAGGGGGGCGGCAGAGGCGGCTTCGCGAGGAGGATCTTGGGAGGTGGCGGTGGGGGAGGGTGGGAGGAGGAGGAGCCCCGGTCGCCGACGCCGGCGAGCGACGGCTGTCCGGCGGCCATCGTGGCGAAGTGGTGCGGATACTCGGCGGAGGGCGGAGGCTGGGGCTTTTTCTTAGACGGACTTAGGCTTTTATGGGCCCGAGCCCAACCAGACCAGGTATACACACAGGCCCTCATTTCGAGCCCAAACCGGCCCAAGTACACAGTTTTTTTACTTCCGCACACAACTAGTGCCAACTCATCTGGATTTCTCGAACTACTCGTGTTACTCTTCAAAAGTTTACGAAGCGATCCTCTTTGAAACTATATCAACTGTTGTTCTTGCTTTCACTTTTTTCTTTTCTTAGCACCGGAATCAGGCGCCACATCCAAATAACCACATAGGAAAAAAAAAGAACTACTAATCAGAATTAGAATTAGGGATTTGGGGCATAAACTAACCGACCCAAGTTTGATTGTAAACAAATGCCTGATACCTTCTGAATTCTGTGTAGGCTGGGATCGGATCAGACGTGATCTCTTGATTCAACGACCGTCTGGAATAGGCAATGGCCAATGGACGACTGATGAACAGGCAATGGGCGACGGACAAGGGTGAGCGACGACGTGCCTACCATCGAACGACAGACAACAGTCAAGACAAATAGTTACCGACGCCGAACAGGAGTCGCGACTCATAAGTAGATAGATCAATACGATCGGTCTTTTTTTTGAGGACAGATGCGATCGGCCTTTTTTTAGAAGGATCGATGCAGATAGTCCTGGATGTTGGACTAGTTGACTCGTGTAATAAGAAACATTAGTCTAGTCTATTAGAGTGTGTTTGGTATCCTGAGTGAACCAAGATATTCTCATCTCATCCCAGATTTTCTCACTTGTGGATGTTTGGTAGATCAGGTCGGCTGCCCTCAACAATGTCCACCTCATACAGAAACAGGCTCTCGGCCCTGTCCGGTTGTGAAGCTCAAATCGAGCTTCGCAACTCGGCATGGGCGAGTCCATCCCGCAAACTCTCCGCGTATGCGATGCATCCCGTTAGGGGTCACTACCCCACACGCTACCAGCGGTTCATTGCCCCCCGCCCGCAAACCCCCCCCCTCTCTCTCTCTCTCTCTCTCTCTCTCTCTCTCTCTCTCTCTCTCTCCCGCTCCTCACAGCCACACCACACTGCAAGATATTCACGCCGACGACGATTGGCCGCCTCCGGAACCTCCAGGTGATCCTCTCCGTGAACACGCAGCGGACTGCACCGGCTTACTCTTCCTTCGACGCCACCGCACAGGACTCCTCTCCCTGAACTCGAAGCAGGCCGTGACGCTGCTCTCTCCGCAGACTTCATGGCCGCCGAGAGCCTCTCCTCGTCTTCACGCATGACCTGACACCCAGCGTCGCCGCCTAGCATCTCCTTGCGCCCGCCGACGGGGTGCTCCGAGCTCGACCGAACCTCCATGGCATGGTTGATACAAGCTGAAGACCCGATTGCTTTTTTGGTTTTTGTTCAAGGTCGTTCATGTAAGAAAGTTGGACCTGGCTGTAATTTCATAGTTTTTGGGGGTAACCTTACTATTTTTGAGGGAGTAAACCAAATCTGGGCGGACACAACCTACCAAACAAACTCTGGGTTCATCATATCTCAACACATAGAGGCTACCAAACAACCACAAAAATCTGAACCCATCATGTATATGGTCAGCCTGTCTCAAGTGAGAAAGTCTGTTCAAAAAAAAAAGTGAGAAAGTAATTCTTGAGTGACACAGTCTACCAAACACACCCTTAGGAAACCAAACGGCCCAGTCTGCCTCAATGGGATTATTGGAAACAGGTCATGAGTTGTACTATTTTTTTCTGCAATCTATACTATGCCATATATGAAGCACATATGTGCAGAGGGCCCTCAATTTTTTTGGGCCCGAGGCGGCCGCCCTCTAGACCCCCCTCAGGGCCGGCCCTGGTTGGGAGGAGATGACTAAACCAAAATATATGGGAGGTTTGGGTTTCTGCGATATCGAGATATTTAATTTGATGTTGCTAGCGCGCTAAATTCTCGGTGCTCGAATCATTAAGGCTATTTTTTTTGCAAAATTTCACCGATGTATTAATAATCATCATCAACAGTAGTAAAAAGATTCATAAAAGAAACATAAATCATAAATAGGTCGCTGGACCACCTAGCGATGACTACAGACACTAGCACGAGCCGAAGGCGCGCGGCAGTCCTTGTCCCTTCATCACCAAAGTTGGGCAAAGCTTGTCATAGTTGAGCGTGTTGTAGTAGACATACGGGAAATTGTCGTGCTAAGGCCCCATAGGACCAGCGCACTAGAGCAACAACCATCGCCGAAGATGACAACCTTAGATCGAAAGAAACTGGCCTCAAATCTCACAGATAAATATAAAAAACGATCGAATTCCAAGAGATTCATCGGACACACGACTTCGCGCACCCTCCGTCGGCGCTAGACGCACCACCGGAGTGAGGATAAGGCAGGGAGGACCTTATTCTGACTTCAGAACGCAGCCGCCGCCTCAACATCCAAAAGAAATCACTGAAAAAGGCAAAATAAAAATGAAAACCCTTTTGCCATAGTTCAAAAATACCGAAGGTGGAGAATAAAGTTAGTTGTTGACTGTAACACCCTCAGAATCGTCCCTATGCAAGTTTTAGCGAAACCCGCCAAACCCGCATAGAAACGATTCAAAGGTGCCCACCAGGCACTTTCGTGCGGGTGGAAAACGAAGTAATAACATTACACAACAGTCCTCGATGGGACCCACGGAACAGATATATATGACAGCGACTCAAAGAGTCAAGAATACAGATATACAATACGAAGATCCAAATCACCTTGAAAACGATAGAGCGTCCAGCTACGGACAAGATGCAAATGGGGCTAAGAGCCCTGAAGAATAACCAATGGCGTCCATAACCCTGCCCAGGTCAAGCCGGAAGGGTAACCCTGCTAACGGCGTCGATCTCAAAACCTGCTTAAACAAAAGGGGTGCCGACAAAGGGCAAAGGAAAAAGAGAGCGTCGATCGAGGCGATGCACGGCGAGGCTAGAATTCGGTCCTCGCTACATAGGTATGGTGGATCAAGCGGCGGCAAGATGCAATCGAACAACCTATAGAGACTCGATACAACTGGCGACAATCAGAGAGGGGTAAGATAGACCTATCCGGATCCAACCTGAAGCTAACACCAAACGAACCCATCCTGGTGTTTCCCCCTCGAGACCAATCGAGGAAGTCAACCGAGGAACTCACACCGTCGGCAGTTTTATTTAATCAGTTATCGTTGCAGCAATTACTAGTCAGGTATAGATAATCATCCTGATAAAATAAGCAGTGGGCACTTTTAGTTAACCATTCCGTTATAGTTGCAATAATTACTAATCAGATACAGATAGCATGAGATAAACCCAAAACCCAGCAGTTGTTGGTACTTTTATTCAGCCATTCCGTTGTAGTTGCAATACTTACTAGTCAGGTACAATGGTCGCAAGCGACACGCCAAACAAGCAGTTGTGGGCAGTATTAATTAGCCATTCCATTATAGTGAAGCTGATTACTAGTCATTATAAAGTCAAATTTATAGCAATAAACTTTAGTTATGCTTGTCTATGATCGAGAATCTTGCTCCAAGTCGTCCATATCCGCGGACACGGATTTGAAAGTTTTACCCGCCGGGGTGCACCAATAGCAACACGCTCGATCAACCTCGGAAAAACCAACTCAAACCCAACGAGGCTTTCACTGAACAATCAGGATTCAGAATATTTGGGCCACCCTTGGAGTCTACCCAAGCAGTAAGCAAGCTTGAGACGGACTCAAGGTTTGCGTCAATGGTCAGAAGCGATCGAAACCCGAAAACTCGGGGTGTCGATACCGCGTAATCACTCCGCTTACCTAAACAGTACAGTGTGCTATCTGTCGCACAATTTAAATACATAAGTAGCATGGCATAAGTACAGGATCGTAAATAAAACCTCAAACTAGTTTGTGGCCCCAAGAAATAAGACTGAATCAAGCTCTGGCTCAGGGGGGTCCCATATACCTCCCGGATGTGGATAGCGCGATAAAACAAGGAACAGGTATCAAGTACTCGGGGTCTTACGGGACACAAGTGGGCGTTCGGAAACCAAATATTATCTATCACCCACCGATGCCTCTGCTTATTTCAATTTTAGTTGTTAAACAGGAATTAAAGTGAACGATAAGTAAAACTAAGATCATCTCCAACGTCAACATGCGGCGATACATCAACAACTGTGGCTCTTGACGACACGCAACAGCACTAGAGCAAGCGACTACGACACGCAAGTCCAACTATCTACCAAAACAACAGGTAATAGGAGGTGTCCAAGGCAATATGAGGCTGCAGGGAATATCCAGGGAACGGAAAACTAGAGCACCGCAACACAGATAGCAATAGATCAACAGGAGGGAATAAATACTATAAAAGTAAGATAGGTAGAAAGGGGGAGATGCTCGCCTGAAAACATTGTTGAAGGTTCAACCAAAGATCGGGACGAATCTCACATCAACTCAACGGCCTTATCCGCGAAGAAGCAAAACACTAGAAGAAACACCGGATGCAATGTTTAATACAACGGCAGAAGATCGGCATGATGCATGTATGATGTATGGCATGGCAAAGGTGCAATGCAATTAGGTCAGGTTAAGCGGAACCAGGGTCCCGACAATTAATTAAACGGTTCAAGTTATTTATCTACCCCACAAATTAAATGTTGTCTTGACATGGCAAGAGATAGCACCGGTTCGCTACACAAGTTTAAATGAGGCCAATATGAGACTAGATTTGCCCGCATATGGGCCCCATATTTAATTATTAGGTGAATCGGCATAAGGCCCCCAAACCACATGATAATATGCATGCGAGTATGACAATTTAATATGCGACAATGTTATATTTCATTTATAAAATAGGGTTGGCGGGAAGGGGTTCACACATTAGGGGCCTCGACGATCTTGGGGTTCCGGGGGTTCCGGGGTCGGTCTCGGGGTCCAGGGTTCGACGGGTCCGTTCTCGCCGGATCGTTCTCGGTAGCGGGGTAGATCTCGTCGCATCCGGGGTCTTCGGGTCATGTTGACGGTCATGGCGTTCGGGATGAAGTACTTGGTCGGGCGTCGGGGCATCGGACTCGCCCTGTACGGTGTCGTTCTTGTCGCATGCAGATCTTGTCGGGTTCCACGGGGTCGAGCTTGCAGTGGCGAGGGTCTTGTCGGGCCAGCGCCATCGAGTCGGTCTTGGCGTCCGGGGGTGCAGAACTTGGTGTCCGGGGCGGAGTACTTGTCGCACCGGGGGTCTCGTGGTCCGAGGTGAGACCTTGGCGTCCTCGAGGAAGAACTCGGTGTATCCGCGTCGTGGTTCTTGTCGGGGTCCTCGGCTTCGGGCGCCGGGAAGGAGTTCTTGGTGCTCCGCGATGGAGTGGCAGAGTTCGGATTCTCGTGTTTGGTTCTCGGTCTTGGTACTGCCGACAGGCGGAGATGGAGAACTTGTTTAGTCTGAACATAGACTCAGGATCGGTGACAACCATGTTGACGACCTAAGCCACCACACCGTTGGTTCCTGTACGAGGCACCCAAACCATGCAAGGTACCAGACGGAGGCATGCTTGCGGCTGCCCCAGAGGCCATCGAGGCGTCTGGGCTTGGGCGCTGCCCCACAGAAGCACAACAACCAACCGGGTCATGGAGACAAAGGCGGCGCCCTTGAGCTGCGGACGGCGGAAGCTCAGCGGGGCGTGGTCGGGCGAGGGCGGTCCGGGCAGTCTGAGCAGGCGGTAGGCGAGGCGGGCGGGCGAGGTGTGGCGGGCATGGCGAGCTCGGCAGAGGTGGCGGTCTGAGCAGCGGGGCTTGAGGGCGGCGAACGCAGTTTTGGGGAAGGAGGCGGCGCCGTGTGGCGAGGCGCCGGGCGGGGCGGAGGCGAGGCTGCGGAGCTCCCCGGGCGGCGCGAGCGATGAGAGGGGCGGGGTGGCGGAGAGGCGGGAGAAGGGCAGGCGGAGCGCTCGCCGGTGAGAGGCGTTTCGGCCACGGGAGGTGCGGGCGCGCGAGAGGACGGGAATGCGGTGGCGCGGCGGGCTGACGCAGGTGGCAGCGCCTGGCGTGGAGGAGCATCCGGGGAGGCGACGCGGGAGAGCCGGGCGGAGGCGCGTGAAGAGGCCACGACGGCGGCAGCGCAGCGGAAGCGCTGTATATGAAAGGACGTCTTGGCGTGGCGGAGCAGAGGTGGAGGCGGCGTCGGCCGGTAGGCGACGGAGGAGCTCCGGTGTGGGGCAGGGGCCGAGGTTGACGGGACGGCCGGGCGGCTTGTAGAGGGGAACCGGACGAGGCGCTCGGCTCGCTGGGCGAGGGAGGAGAGGATGGGGTCGGGGCCGGGCGGTCGCGTGCGTCGGTGAGGGGAGCTGCGGCGCGAGAGCGGGGAGGGAAGGAGGATGGTGGGGGCGGATGGGACGCGTGCGGCAGGGTGGGGCTGCGGGGTGTGGGCAGGCGGTGTGGGCGTGTGGTGTTGGGGTGCAGGATGGGGGCAGTGAGGGAGAGGCGTGTGTGTGCGTGTCGGTTTGGGTGGGGTGTGAGAGTGGGGAGAGAGAGAGAGGGGGTGTGGCTGGTGGTATTAGGTGGCAGTTGGGGATTGGGTGAGGGAGAGAGGGGAGATGAGGTGGCGAGGGGCTATTGGTTGGGGTGAGGTAGAAGGGGGGGTGTGGGTAAAGTTTTAGGTAGCTGTAGGATTTAGAAGGGCGGTTAGGTGGACCGTTTTTAAAAATGGGGTGGTCGTTCGGGTCTATCCGGCCCGTTCGACTGCCCCGCAAAAATAATATAATATTTTATTTAATTCTAAAATGCACCGTTTGCAAAACATAGTAGACAACAAAATATTCCGGCGACCCGGGTTTGATATTTGATTAAAGATGGGGCGTTTTAGAAAACAAAACGGGCTTTGCGAAAAATAGTTTTAGACAAACAACATATGATGATGACGATGCAATGCACAAAAACAACGCGATTTTCTAGTAGTGGTTTTGCGGGATGCCACAATTCGACACCACTAACAATGGATCTCGCCCTCGAGATCCGCCTCATGGTACCGGAAAGAAAGGTCGGCGAACGGTGTCTTCTCGCTTCGTGTAGATCCTCGCGACACCACTAACGAGGGTTCCTTCTTCATCTGGAAAACGGCGGCACCACCAACAAAGGGTCGTTGTTCCTGATCGTCGAGAGAACACTCCGGAGAAACAAAGGACGAAGGTAGAGGTATCAAACGATAAGGCCACCTCTAACTTCCATGGACAGAGTAAAACTGCTGGATCCACTGGTTCGACGTACAAGAGCGAATGATAAGAGCAGTGGTAGGGTAGCTACTCCATCCCGCACTCAAACCATTACTCTGCACACGAATAGGCGGATTATGCAACCAACTCTCGGAATTAGACTGAAGGTCTCGACAAGCGAGGTTCGGAAACAAAGGAGTGATGCAGACTCTGCATCGGATCTGGCGTAGAGGATGTCATCACATCGGAAACACCGGAGGATGCAACAGAAATCGTATGAAAGACACAATGATTAGGTTTCGCGATGGTTCCATTGGCATGAACAACACATGCTCAAGGTATACTCCAACTTTACCAATGCTCGTCCTTCTCATATGTTTTTCAACGATACGGATATCCAACAAGGAACACACATGGAGAAAGAGGTCAAGAACAAAAGATCGGATGAAGGGCTCAACAGAACATTTGCAGATTGATGATCATAGCACCTCCGTTACAAAAGGGAGAAAACGAAACCCTGAAGGTACGACGGAAACCCAACCACGAGAAATCCTGGACTCGAAGAGAGAGAAGAGAGCGGATTCAAAACACGTCGAGATAAGAGGAGAATAACAGAGGGGTAAGGAGTAAAATCAGACCTAATCAGAACTATCCAACCGATTTTGCAAAAATAGTTTTGACACTCTACTTCGGTCGTTAGCTAGGTTATCCTACAGGCTGGACTTGTGGGGTATCGCAACTGCTGTGCTCTGATACCACTCTGTAACACCCTCAGAATCGTCCCTATGCAAGTTTTAGCGAAACCCGCCAAACCCGCATAGAAACGATTCAAAGGTGCCCACCAGGCACTTTTGTGCGGGTGGAAAACGAAGTAATAACATTACACAACAGTCCTCGATGGGACCCACAGAACAGATATATATGACAGCGACTCAAAGAGTCAAGAATACAGATATACAATACGAAGATCCAAATCACCTTGAAAACGATAGAGCGTCCAGCTACGGACAAGATGCAAATGGGGCTAAGAGCCCTGAAGAATAACCAATGGCGTCCATAACCTGCCTGTGTCAAGCGGAAGGGTAACCCCGCTAACGGCGCCGATCTCAAAACCTGCTTAAACAAAAGGGGTGCCGACAAAGGGCAAAGGAAAAAGAGGCGTCGATCGAGGCCGACACGGCGAGGCTAGAATTCGCGGTCCTCGCCTACATAGGTATGGTGGATCAAGCGGCGGCAAGATGCAATCGAACAACCTATAGAGACTCGATACAACTGGCGACAATCAGAGAGGGGTAAGATAGACCTATCCGGATCCAACCTGAAGCTAACACCAAACGAACCCATCCTGGTGTTTCCCCCTCGAGACCAATCGAGGAAGTCAACCGAGGAACTCACACCGTCGGCAGTTTTATTTAATCAGTTATCGTTGCAGCAATTACTAGTCAGGTATAGATAATCATCCTGATAAAATAAGCAGTGGGCACTTTTAGTTAACCATTCCGTTATAGTTGCAATAATTACTAATCAGATACAGATAGCATGAGATAAACCCAAAACCCAGCAGTTGTTGGTACTTTTATTCAGCCATTCCGTTGTAGTTGCAATACTTACTAGTCAGTACAATGGTCGCAGCGACACGCCAAACAAGCGTTGTGGGTATTAATTAGCCATTCCATTATAGTGAAGCTGATTACTAGTCATTATAAAGTCAAATTTATAGCAATAAACTTTAGTTATGCTTGTCTATGATCGAGATCTGTGCTCCAAGTCGTCCATATCCATGGACACGGCTTTGAAAGTTTTACCGGCCGGGTGCACCAATAGCAACACACGCCGATCAACCTCGGAAAAACCAACTCAAAACCCAACGAGGCTTTCACGGTGAACAATCACAGGATTGAAATATTTCAGGGGCCACCCTTGAGTCTACCATAGTAAGCAAGCTTGAGACAGACTCAAGGTTTGCGTCAATGGTACAAGCGATCGGGAACCCGAAAACTCGGGTGTCGATACGTAATCACTCCGCTTACCTAAACGAGTACAGTGTGCTATCTCGCGACAATTTAAATACATAAGTAGCATGGCATAAGTACATGATCGTAAATAAAACCTCAAACTAGTTTCTGCCCCCAAGAAATACGACCGAATCAAGCTCGCGCTCGGGGTCCCATATACCTCCGGATGTGGATAGCACGATAAAACAAGGAATGTATCAAGTACTCGGGGTCCTACGGGACACAAGTGGGCGTTCGGAAACCAAATATTATCTATCACCCACCGATGCCTCTGCTTACTTCAATTTTAGTTGTTAAACAGAAATTAAAGTGAACGATAAGTAAAACTAAGATCATCTCCAACGTCAACATGCGGCAATACATCAACAACTGTGGCACTTGACGACACGCAACAGCACTTGAGCAAGCGACTACGACACGCAAGTCCAACTATCTACCAAAACAACAGGTAATAGGAGGTGTCCAAGGCAATATGAGGCTGCAGGGAATATCCAGGGAACGGAAAACTAGAGCACCGCAACACAGATAGCAATAGATCAACAGGAGGGAATAAATACTATAAAAGTAAGATAGGTAGAAAGGGGGAGATGCTCGCCTGAAAACATTGTTGAAGGTTCAACCGAAGATCGGGACGAATCTCACATCAACTCAACGGCCTTATCCGCGAAGAAGCAAAACACTAGAAGAAACACCGGATGCAATGTTTAATACAACGGCAGAAGATCGGCATGATGCATGTATGATGTATGGCATGGCAAAGGTGCAATGCAATTAGGTCAGGTTAAGCGGAACCGGGGTCCCGACAATTAATTAAACGGTTCAAGTTATTTATCTACCCCGCAAATTAAATGTTGTCTTGACATGGCAAGAGATAGCACCGGTTCGCTACACAAGTTTAAATGAGGCCAATATGAGACTAGATTTGCCCGCATATGGGCCCCATATTTAATTATTAGGTGAATCGGCATAAGGCCCCCAAACCACATGATAATATGCATGCGAGTATGACAATTTAATATGCGACAATGTTATATTTCATTTATAAAATAGGGTTGGCGGGAAGGGGTTCACACATTAGGGGCCTCGACGATCTTGCGGTTCCGGGGGTTCCGGGGTCGGTCTCGGGGTCCAGGGTTCGACGGGTCCGTTCTCAGCGGGATCGTTCTCGGTAGCGGGGTAGATCTCGTCGCATCCGGGGTCTTCGGGTCATGTTGACGGTCATGGCGTTCGGGATGAAGTACTTGGTCGGGCGTCGGGGCATCGGACTCGCCCTGTACGGTGTCGTTCTTGTCGCATGCAGATCTTGTCGGGTTCCACGGGGTCGAGCTTGCAGTGGCGAGGGTCTTGTCGGGCCAGCGCCATCGAGTCGGTCTTGGCGTCCGGGGGTGCAGAACTTGGTGTCCGGGGCGGAGTACTTGTCGCACCGGGGGTCTCGTGGTCCGAGGTGAGACCTTGGCGTCCTCGAGGAAGAACTCGGTGTATCCGTGTCGTGGTTCTTGTCGGGGTCCTCGGCTTCGGGCGCCGGGAAGGAGTTCTTGGTGCTCCGCGATGGAGTGGCAGAGTTCGGATTCTCGTGTTTGGTTCTCGGTCTTGGTACTGCCGACAGGCGGAGATGGAGAACTTGTTTAGTCTGAAGACAGACTCAGGATCGGTGACAGCCATGTTGACGACCTAAGCCACCACACCGTTGGTTCCTGTACGAGGCACCCAAACCATGCAAGGTACCAGACGGAGGCATGCTTGCGGCTGCCCCAGAGGCCATCGAGGCGTCTGGGCTTGGGCGCTGCCCCACAGAAGCACAACAACCAACCGGGTCATGGAGACAAAGGGCGACGCCGCGCAGGGCCTGCGGGACGGCGGCGGAAGCTCGAGCGGGACGTGGTCGGGGCGAGGCCGCGCGGTTCGGAGGCGGTGCAGAGCCGCAGGCGAGGCGAGGGACAGCGGCGCGGGCGAGGTGCTGCGGGCATGGCGAGCTCGAGGGAGGTGTGGCAGAGGCAGGGGAGCTTGAGGGCGGCGGTTTGGGAAGGAGCGGCGCCAAGGGCGCGGGCGGGCGAGGCGAGGCCAGGAAGGCGGAGCTCCGGGCGGGCGGCAGCGGAGGCGGGACGCTGGAGGCGGAGAGTGCGAAGAAGGGCCAGAGAGCGGCGCTTCGCCGGTGAGAGGCTCGGCCCAGGAAGGTGCGGGCGCGGAGGAGGAGAGGGGAACGCGGCGGGGCGACGGGCGGCGACGGGCGACGCTGGCGGCAGCGGGCGGAGGAGCATCCGGGGAGGGAGGAGAGCGGAGCGGAGGGGCGGTGAAGAGGCCACGGCGGCGCGGCGCAGCGAAAGGCGCTTGTGAAAAGACGTCTTGGCGGGCGCGCAGAGGCCGGAGGTGGAGGCGGCTGGCGGAGGTAAGCGGCAGGAGCTCCGTGGCGGGCACGGGGCAGGGCGAGCCGGGCGGCTTGTAGAGGGGAAGCGGAGGCGGCTCGGATCCGGCGGCGAGGAGGATGGGAGGGCCAGGCGGTCGCGTCGTCGGTGAGGGAGCTGCGCGAGCGGGAGGAAGGATGATGGTGGGGCGGATGGGACGGGCGGCGGGTGGGACCATGCCCGGGGTGTGGGCCAGGCGCTGGTGAAGCGTGGTGTTGGGGGTGGTGGGGCCAGTGAGCGAGGAGGGCGCGGCGTGTGTGTGTCGGTTTGGGTGGGGTGTGAGTGGGAGAGAGAGGTGGTGGTGGTATTAGGTGGCAGTTGGGGATTGGGTGAGGGAGAGAGGGGAGATGAGGTGGCGAGGGTCTATTGGTTGGGGTGAGGTGGAAGGGGGGGTGTGGGTAAAGTTTTAGGTAGCTGTAGGATTTAGAAGGGCGGTTAGGTGGACCGTTTTTAAAAATGGGGTGGTCGTTCGGGTCTATCCGGCCCGTTCGACTGCCACGCAAAAATAATATAATATTTTATTTAATTCTAAAATGCACCGTTTGCAAAACATAGTAGACAACAAAATATTCCGGCGACCCGGGTTTGATATTTGATTAAAGATGGGGCGTTTTAGAAAACAAAACGGGCTTTGCGAAAAATAGTTTTAGACAAACAACATATGATGATGACGATGCAATGCACAAAAACAACGCGATTTTCTAGTAGTGGTTTTGCGGGATGCCACATTGACCATAGTTCAATATGCATAAGAAGATTTAAAGAGTTAAATCTCAAATGTTTACCATCTTAGCCATCCCAGTAATGACATTTAACATTCTCATCTTGCAAACAATGTGGTACATGTGGCTTGTGTCGTGAAATGTCTCTGTGATACGCATCTTGGTCAGAACAGTTCTACATCGTTTCCAAACACGCAGCAATCGTCGAAGTCCTCACCCTCCTTCATCCACTGACCTAGAAAGAAAATATTATAAATTAAGCTGTAGTGGCATGAGCGAATGACTCTAACATTAAGATAATGTCAATGACTCTAACCTCTAGTAAGGTCCCTCGGTTTTGCATCTTTCTTGGCTATAGGTTGGTTCACCTCGTCATTAGGATGGGGCATCAATGATAATAGCGTTAGTTTCACTAACATTGTAGCCTTCCTTTTTAGCCTAAAATATACATTGCACTAATTAGAATGCCTTTTATGCTATATCTATACAGTAGGGTGGTACGTACAAGGTGGGGATGGACGATGGTCGGAGGCGCAGACGATGCAGCAGTTGGTGGCACGGGCGGGGAGGGCTCTGGGACAGGCACGACAGAGGAGGAGGAGGAGAAGGGAGATGAGGGGGCACGATGCGAGGGGGAGAAGGGAAGGAGGCGGTGGGACTAGGGAGGGCGGTGCACGGGAGCGAGAGATGGAGAGAAGAAAGGGGATGGGAAAAGGAGAAGGGGATGTCGGTGGGAGGGGATAGGTCGGGTGATAGGTGGACATACCAGTGGCGTACTAAAACCATGGTACTCCACCAGTAGTTGGTCGCGTCTCGAGCAACCGGTCCGCGCATACTGATAGAATACACAAACCTAATTTGTACGCCACCAGTAAGGTCGTACTAGTGACAGAGAGGCGCTACGACGGTTGGATTATTTTCCGTCCACTTTCTAAGACTGAAAAAGACATCGGATTTGCTAGTTGTCAGGCGCCTGAAAACTTCTTAAGTCTGAGTCGCCTCTTTCACCATTTGATTTACCTCGTTATTCGTGCTACATATGAGTTGTAACTCGGGTGTAACTGAGAATTTAATGAGTTGCAACTAGGTTGTAACCGAGAACTAGTACAAATCTTATGAGTTGCAACTAGGTTGCAACTAAGAATTAACACAAATATTAGGATGACATCAGCGACTTAGACATAACTAATTCTCAGACGCCCGAAAACTAGGCACTCCCAAAAGACATACATACATCACCGGCCGGCCACTTTCTAAGACTGAAGAAGTGGATATTATTCTCTCCTCAGAAGCTAGGCACTGATCCTCGTCGGATCATGTGAGAGCATATGATGGCTAGCTCGCGTGCACTCTCGAAATAGGCTTTCGCCCCGCTTTATAAATAAAGCACACAGGTGAGACCGCTGCTGGGCCAGACAGCACATCGCCCAAAGGAACAAACAGCACAGGATACAAGGTGCCGGGTAGAACCCAAGCCCTACACGAAACGCAAGAAGAAGGAAAAGAAAAAGAAAGCCGAGAACGGCGGTGTGCCGAAAACGGAAGCAACTCGCAACCGGTGCGCCCCTCCAAAGACATACCACCACACAACCCACAGTCCAAAGCGCCTGCGAACCAAGACAGCACCTCCAAGAAGGGGAGTGACGACAACGACACTGCTGTCCGGCCGGGGCCTCGGGTTTCCTCGTCCGCAATGGCGGTGGGGAAGGAAGGCCACCGACACCCTTCAAGAAGGAAGGTGATACCCGCGGGCGTCACCGTGCCAGTGTCAACAGACAAGGATTTCTCCTGACCCCGCCGGAGCCACCCACCCGAGCACTTTGAAAAGCTCCACCAAACCCGTCACCCACGAGCACGCGCCACCCTGGTCTTGAAGTCGCCACCGCCGTCACACCGGGCACCACGGAGCGAAGCCGGTAGGCCGATGGAGCGAAGACATCGGCGATGGTCGGCACGACATTAGTACGCGGGAGGGAACTACCTCCACCACCAGCAGGTGATAGCCGACCGGGTGCAGCAGCAAGACAAACCAGGCCCTCAGGCCCGGCCGAACCCGCGGAGGCTCGTGAAGTCCCGCCGCCGCACTGCAGCAAGGGTGCCAACGAACACGCCAACCGCCGCCTCAGACCCCACTCCTCGTCCCACCAGGGGATCCGCCGCACCGGCAAAGCCTGGCTGCCAAGTAGCAGCACCATCGTCCCCGAGCTCCCCCGGGCCAACCGGACCGCCGCCGGTCTAGGGGTCTCATGTCACCTCCCGAAGCCACCTCCGCCGGAGGGAAGTCGAAGCCGTCCACCTTCCGAGGCCGCCGCCCCGGCGTCCACGAGCTCGAGTCCTTACCACCGTCAGCCTCACACTCAAAGATACCGCCAGGATGGGTGAAGTGATCGAGAGCTACCTCACGTGGCAGAAGGTCCGCGCCGCCACCAAGGTGCGGGGTACAACCCGCCACCAACCGAAGCGGTCACTGTCCGGACGCAGTGGCAGGGCCGACCAACCGGGACCAGGCCCAGATCAGCCCGCAAGCCCCGCAGGCCCGCAGGCCCAGATCGGGCCCAGACCTAGCCAAGATCAGCCCGCTGCCGCGCTGCTGTGCCGTGGTGACACCGCCGACCGCGCCCCGGGGAACTCCCTCCCAGCCCACCACCACCGAGCCGACCCTCCCAGCTCGCGTGCACTAGGGCTGATGAAGTTTGTTGGCGAGGCACGAGGCGCGCGCGAAGCGGGTGGTTCATCGTGTTCAAGACGAAGCCGCGGAGCACGGTGAAGTCAACCCTGTCGTCGCCGTCGGCCTCCCACCACTCGAACTCCCTCACCAGGTGCGCCACGAAGTACTCCAGGTGCAGCATCGCCGGCGCTATCCCTGGGCACGCGCGCCTCCCGGCCCCGAACGGCATCATTCTGAGCTGCCTCGTGCAAGTCAGGTCCGCGCCCTCGCCGTCCCCGCCGGGCATGAACCGCTCCGGCACGAAGTCCGTTGGGTCCGGCCAGGCCGCCGCGTCGAGGCTGATCTCCCCGATGACGAATTCCACGGTGGCGCCCACGTCTGCCACGGATGGAGCGCCGAGCACCTCCGCGGCCTCTTCTCCCTGCACGTGGCGCACCACGGTAGCTACCGGCGGGTGGCGCCGCAGGCTCTCCAGCACGGTGGCCTTGAGATAGGGCATGCGCGACAGCTCCGCCTCTTGCAACTGGATAATCTCTCTGCTGCTGCAGACAATGGCGGCATCGACCTCGGCGCGGAGCTTTTGTTGCAGTTCGGGGCGTCTGACGAGGTTCGCCATGGTCCACTCCAGCGAGGCGCCCGTGGACTCTGTGCCGCCGCCGAGAAACTCCGAGATAAGGCTGACCAGCTCGCCGTCGGTGAAGGGCCGGCCGTCGTCTTCATGGATTCGTAGCTCCAGGAGGGACTCGACGTAACACTTGAAGCCGGTGGTGGGAGGAGGGCTACTCCTGACCTCGGCGATGAGCGCCATGTACGATTCTTCCTGTTGCCGACGGAGCGCGAGAAGCTGGCGCCACCTTGACCGGTAGAGGAGCTTGCCGATCCTAGGGTAGCTCACCAGCACCCCAAAGGAAGGAATCGCCAGGAGCAGATCGCGGTTGAACTTCTGCATGGCACGGAGGCGTGTCGGCCCGAGCTTGGAGACCACGTCCGCGCCGAAACACATCTCGGCGGCGATATTGAACATGGCGAAGTGGAGGCTCTCGCCGGCCGGGGCGCCTGACCGGAGGGCGCGCAGCAGGTCCGCGAGCACGCGGGCACGGGTGTCGTCGAGCAGGCCGAGGCGGGACGGGTGCAGAAGGTTGGAGGCAAGGTTGCGGCGGGCGGCGCGCCAGTAGGGGCCGTACGGCGCCGAGACGATGTTGAAGTGTCTGTTGCGGGTGAGGATGGTGCTCGGCACGGCGCTCACGGGACGGTCGAGGAATGCGGCGCTGTGCTGCACCAGAGCACGGTGTGCCACGGCCCTGTCTGTCACCTGGATGGACAGCGCGCGCCGCCGCCGGCCGGTGCCCACAACTCCGGCCGCCAAGTTTCGCAGCAGGGCGGTCACGAGGGTGACGACTTTACGGCGGCTGAATATGACCAGGATGATCATGGCGGTCGGGAGGAGGACACATATTCCGGTGGCCATGATGCCGCCGGGGAGAGGGAGGAGAATGTACTCCATTGCTAAGGATGCCCCGATGCAGTAATGCAAGAGGCCATGGACATTTTATACCCAAACAGTCTCCTCCAAAAGTGTATATTTTGGGTCCCATCAACCTCGAGTGATTTCTTCATTTTAAAAATAAAAATAAAAAGAGTATTTACAAGTTTTAAAAAATCTGGACATAATCAATGATGTATCTGACGAGCGTTTCATGCGAAACACTTTATACAGTGGCCTCAGGCCCTTGGAGGTGTGGCAGACCACGGCATCTCACTACACGAAGCGCGCGGTACGCTGAGGGATAAAAGCCGTCGGCGTAGAAAACCCTCGGCGTATGCTACGCCGATGGCTGTCCTCGGTGTATCGTCCTCGGTGAAGCTCTCCCTCGGCGGAGCAGCTGTGGCCATCAGTGTAGGGCCGAACCGTCGGCGAAAGGCGCCATCGCCGTCACATGGCCGGCTAATGGCACACCTGGTACACCGACGGCTAGCCCGACACGTGGCAGGCGCCGGTCATCCCTGGCGTGGAGCTAGCCCGACGGCCTGGCCGTTGGCGTACCGATCACCCTACGCCGACGGCAACCCCCTCGGTGTACCCTCGCCACGTGGAACCAGCGGGGGAGACATGGCCCGGCCCTACGCCGAGGGCCTGGACATCGGCGTTCAGCTGGCCATTTGGTCACATGTACCCCTCTATGCCGACGTCCAGGCTGTCGGCGTAGGACCAACCCCGTTTTTTAATTTCCCAGCAATACTATTGATTCGGTATGATTTCATAGCAATATTAAACATGTATTTCACATCAATATTCCACAAAAGTAATTATTAACATCATTCAAACATGATCACATCATTCATACATCATTCAAACATGATCACATCACTCATACATCATTCAACATGATCACATCATTCAAACATCTTTCATACATGTATCAACATCACACATGCATAGGCATCATCCCTACAGATCTGGAGGAGGCGGGGCGGCACTAAGATCTCCCTGGGTGAAAAGAGGCGACCTTGAGCGAGGGTGGCGTCTAGTAGAAGCAGCAGAAGAGCCACCTGGCAAGGGAGTAGGAGAAACGCCCTCGGGAGAACCACCGGCAGAATGGCCAGGAGAAGGACCATTTTCATGAAGCGGTGTGATCTGACGCCCATCCGGCGAGGCATGGACAAAGTGTTGGTTCCCAGAAGCTCCCATTTCCTACATGTTAGCAACTTGCGAGGCAAAGTAAATCGATAATCAGTGGGTTAGCAAAGAACTTACAGGTGTCGATGAGTAGTATCTCCTAGCGAAACTATCCCTAGATGTCATGCATGGCGGCTGCCCTGGCATGGGAGGCACGGGCCCCAAATCCGAAGACTGTCCAGTTTGAATATTCACCAGCATCCCCTTCAAGATAGTTTAGATGTGAGGCCGTAATGCATCAAACTATGTGAAGTTGGAAAAAAGTCATGTTAAACTTTCAAGCTCGCATGAGGATCTTCTAGTCTCCCATAATAGGCTAAAGTTGGCTCATGAGGCTATTGTGTCAAAGATAACATCTAACGAGTCTCATGTGCTAGTCATTATAATTCATCCACTCATGCCATTACTACATATTGTAATAAACTACATTATGTGCCTTGTTTCTCCAACAATGTAGCATCTACTTCCTCTAGTATTGTTGTTCACACTGACCGTGTAGAGGAAATTAAAGATATTAAGGCTCAAGTCACTTCATTGAAGAATGACTTGAAAGGGTCATAAAGGTAAGGACACACTCAAACACATCTTGAGTGTGCAAAAATCTCCTAATGACAATAGTGGACTTGGATTCAACTCCAATATCAAGTTGAAACACAAGGGCAACAAGAAGAATGACCAAGATCAAGTCAAGAATCCGGAAAATATTGTTTGCTTCAAGTGCAAGGAAGAAGGGAAACATGTTAAGTCTTGTCCATTAAAGAAGAAGACCCTTAGCAATAAGCAACAAGGGAAGCGGCCTCATGCTCCACCTCTTGTTAGATATATGGGCCTCCTCCCAAGAAGACTCAAGATCTTCCTTAAGTTGTTGCTTCACCAAAAAAGAAAGATAGCAAGCGAAGAAATTGCTACATTTGCCACGAGAAGTGGCACATTTCTTCCTCATGCACTATTGGTAACTCCTCATCCAACCCTATCATGATTGATGATGCTTATTCTCTTTATAAGGATGAGGTTGGCAATGTGTTTGCCAAATTTGTTGGTGCTCAATGTGGGTTTAAGAAAATAACCATTTGGGTTGCCAAGCCTATTGTGACTAACTTCTTAGGATCCAACTTGGTTGGGAACCACCAAGCCAAAACTAGATCAATAGGTGTGTTGGAGAGCATTGGAGTCTTGGCTACATCATGAAGAATTGAGAGATCCCCATCTACTATATTTGTCAAGCCAAGTCATGTGGATTATATTGCCTCTATCATATTTCCAATGTTCCTCCTTGCGATTACATGTGCTTAACTCATTACATTGAAAGTTACTCGCCCCCTTGTGCATGTGTTAGTTTTATACCTTGCATACTTTTGTACATGTTGTGCCTTCCATGTAATTATCTTGACTATCAAGTATATTTGTGTATGTTGGGTGGCACAGCATGTATGTGTGTTTCTTGTGATGTAGCCTTTCTTGAGTATATTTGGTATCTTAGTTGGCTCTTGTGAGAGATTAATGGACTATCCCATTTTGGGGGAGTGTTATGCTTGGGAATTCGACAATCCTAAAAATGTGCATACATGAGAAATACCACCTAGTATTGATGTTGCAATATTATCTAGTCTCTATGTGGTATGTTTCTTATGAGAAATTCAAGTTCTATAATGTCCATTAATTATCTCTATTTGGATTTTTTGCCCCGTGTTGAGATTTATGATTGTATCACATTATGGGGGGGGGCATATGCTTAGTGCATATTACAAGCCTATAGAATGTGAAAATTTGAGGTTGTGTCACTTAGAATTGATATTGATAATTATCTAGCTCTTATGTGACACATTTTCGATATGTATTTCCTTGAATGCCTTTATTGCTCATCTTTTGAATCTTATTTGTGAGAGTGACTCTCGGTATGTATTTCTTAACCTCATGGAAACCATTTTCTACAAGTTACTCTAATTTCTAGTGATTGTGTGACTATTTGGAGCTATCAAGAGTCTCTTTAGAAGCATCAAGTTTAATTCTTATATTTTGTTATATGCTTCTTGTTGTGAATATGATATTGTATATTCTTGCAAGCTACCTTGGAAAAATTATCCCTTATACTTGTCCTTAGACAATTGGTACTCTATATATGGTAGAAGACCGCTGAAGACAACGCAAGCACCTTCCGCCGGCGCGCCATACCCTGCCTTGCTCCTTCTGCCGGCAAGCCACCCCCGCCCTTCTCTCTTTTTGCCAGAACGCAACCCCGCCCCGCTCCTCCGTTGGCCGCGCGTGTCCTAGCCCTGCTCCTCTGACGGACATGGCGATCTTGTAGGAGATGGAGGCCTCCACCAGCGCATGCCGCCCCATCCCTGCTACTTCAGTCGACGAGCCTCCCCATCCCGTTCTCCTTCCGCTGGTGCGCCGCCCAAGCCCTGCTCCTCCACCGGCACGCGGTGCCCAAGCCCTGCTTCCCTACAGAACATGGCGATCTCGCCGGAGATGGAGGCCACGAGCACAAACATTCATGCGGAACCCCGCCCTGCTCCACCGCCTCTCCCCATGGCGCTGGCCTGCTCTACCGCCTCCCATGGCGCCGGCGCATGGACGACAATGGTGCTAGCCTAGGACTGTGGTGCAAGTAGTGGGTTAATGTTTGCATCAAAACGGAAGTTTATTTTTGCTACATTTTTTTAGAGGAGCTACATACTCATATTTGTTTTGCTTCTTTTCGCTATTCTCTAAGTGCTACAATCTTGTATGTTCCAAGTTGATTTTGCTACATTTGTACATTTTATTTGCTACAAATGTTTTGTGGTTTTGCTATAATATTGTAAAAAAATTGCTACGAGGTTTTCTGCGAGGTCTTCAATCGAAAGTCTCATGCGAGGTTGTTTTTTTACTACATTAGCATATTTTTTTTGCTACCATCGTTTTTTTGGTTTTGCATAATAGAGTAAAGTTTTTTGCCCGGTCTATGCACATCGCTCTTTCCAGGAGGTTGGCCGCCTATCCTAGATCTTCCCATTTCCAAGAAGATCCCTAAAGGTCTCCGACGAGATCTCCCGGCCAAAGTATCTATTGAGTCTTTGACAAAGTCGGATTTACACATTAGCAAAAAAAAAATTGCTACATAGTCTCTGGCGAAATTTGTGTTTTTTTATTTTTGTGTCATAGACGAACTATTTTTGCTAAATATATATATCAAATTTAGGCCTTTTTAGCAAAAACATTAACCAAATACATGATTTTGGAGTTTTTGGAGGACACGTGTCCCCAGGACGCCTAGCACGCCAAAAGAAAAGAAGCCTAAAAGCCTTTGCAAACCCACGGTTAAACTGCTGCACCTGCTGCGGTACGGAGCACGAGACGCGCACGGAGCGGTCGGTTCATGATGGTGAAGAAGAATCCGCGGAACTCGGCCAGGTCAACTCTGTCGTCGCCGTCAGCCTCCCACCACTCGAACTCCCTCACCAGGTTGGCCACGAAGTACTCCAGGTGCAGCATGGCCATGGCGAGCCCCGGGCACGCGCGCCTCCCAGCTCCGAAAGGCATCATCTTCAGCTCCCTTGTGCAGCTTAGGTCCGCGCTCACGCCTTCCCCGCCGCCGGGCATGAACCGCTCCGGCGTGAACTCCGTCGGGTCAGACCACACCGCGCCGTCGCGGCCGATCTTCCCCACCAGAAAATTCACCGTGGCGCCGTGGTCCAGCGCGCCGCAGCGCATGGCCAGAGCCGTCGCGGCGTCGTCGCCCTGTACGTGTCGCAGCACGAACGGCACGGGCGGGTGGCGCCGCAGGCTCTCGAGCACGACGGCCTTGAGATAAGGCATGCGCGAGAGCTCCTCGGCGTCTTGGATGACGCGGTCTCCGCATGCAAATGCAATGGCGTCGACATCGATGCGGAGCTTCTGCTGCAGATCGGGGCGTTTGACGAGGTTCGCCATGGTCCACTCCAGCGCTGCAGCCGTGGACTCTGTGCCGGCACCGAGGAACTCCGAATAAGGCTGACGAGCTCGCCGTCCGTGACGGGCCGCCCACCATCTTCTGTTGGAATCTGGTGTATATTGGGCTATTGGCCCATTAGACAAATTCTGAAATTCTTTTTGGCCCTCTTGTATATGGCAGCATATGGCTGTGCTAGTGGTGCTAAAGTTTAGTCCCACATTGCTAGTTGAAGGGGAGTTGGACCACCTTATATAGTAGAGTGTTGCACCACTCACTAAGGTGTGACAAGAAGAGTATCCCTCGCGCACTCCTCCTCCGACGCCGCCCGCCTCGCCTCGCCTCGCCACGCCACGCCACGCCACGCCACGCCACGACGCGCGCCGGCCCACGATCCTCCTAACCTGCACTATATAAAGCGTCCGAGCTAAACCTAATCGGCATCGTATCAATCCACACACGCGCCTACCTCCAGAACCTTGCGTCGCCGCTTTCGTCTTCTCCATCCCGGCTTGCGCCGTGCACCGCAGATTGGGACAGTAGGTCTCCGGAACCCCGCCTCTCGTGAACCTGCACGGGTGAGGGGCGATCAGGTTTTTGGGGAGCGCTCAGCGCGACTACTGGCAACCACGTCGTCGTCCGACGACGAGTTCCCGAACGACGACTTCTTTCCGGACGTCAGCGACCTCTTCGACAACCACAACATGGGCGACGCTGCTGCGGCTGCTATTCAGCCTACTGCAGACGTGATACTCAATCTTTTTTCGATTATGCTAGAGTACTTTATTCTAGCGTTTGGTGTAGATGTGATAGGTTTATCTTGTATAGATGTAATCTGTTCATCTACTTTGTTGATCTGCATGATTGGTTTTACTACTATCTGTATGATCATGATTTATATTCGGATTAAATCATATGGATTATTGCTTATATTTCCAACAATCCAAAAACCTGATCATAGGCAACTGAATTCCACTGGTGTACCCGCGGCTACTAGGCCGCCTCCTTTTGATGGCATGCACTATAAGAGATGGCGCAAGAGAGCAGTTCTCTGGTTTGAAAACCTAAACTGTTATAGCGTCACTCTTGGTAAGCCTGAAGGAGATCTTCTCACGAGCGAAGAACTTTAAGAAAGCCGATACCATGTTTATGGCGGCTTTGTTCGATGTTCTTGGGGACAACATTGTTGACCCTTATATGTCATTTGATAATGGCAAGGACGTGGGAAGCGCCGAGGCCAAGTTTGGGGTCTCGACGACCGGCTATGTACGTCATGGAGCAATTCTATGACTACAGGATGGTTGATGAGCGCTCGTCGTTGAGCAAGCTCATGAGATACAATCACTTGCCAAAGAACTTGAGCAGTTCAAGTGTTCCTTACGGACAAATTTATGGCTGGTGGCATTATTGCCAAGCTTCCTCCTTCGTGGAGGAACTTTGCTACTTCTCAAACATAAGAGACAAGAGTTTTCCGTTACGGATCTCATTGGGTCTCTTCATGTGGAAGAGAAGGCGAGAGCAAAGGACAAAACTGCTCGAGGACTTGAGGGAGGTTCTACTGCCAATTTAGTGCAGAGGAAAAACTTCCAATCCCACAAGTTCAAGAATAAGAACAAAACTGAAGGAAAGGGAAAGTTCGATGGCAAGAACAAGGCCACGCACTCAACCAACTTCAAGAAGAAAATGATAAGAGGAAAGGCTCTTGCCACGTCTGGTGATCCTGGTCATTGGGCTCCTAGCTGCCCTAATCGCTTTGACAAGCGTCAACATGGGAACAGCGGCAATGCCGCTAATGTTGTTATTAGCGATACTGAGATGAAGGATGCTGGGTACGGTATTTTACCTACTATCCTTTCAGTATGTCATTCTCCTGATTGGTGGATAGACACGGGTGCTAATACACATGTATGTTACGATATTTTCATGTTCTCCTCTTATCGGTCTCAAGGACTTCTTCCGTCCGATGGGAAAGCGGCTCACGTGCTTCATTCATGGTGTTGGTACGGTAGATCTGAAGTTTACTGGGAAGACCGTATAACCGAAGAACGTCAAGATGTTCCTCCATCAATAAGAATCTCGTCGGCGGATCGCTTTTATGTCGAGATGGCTTTAAGTTGGTTTTGAGTCCAATAAAGTTGTAATTTCTAAGTATGTACAATTTGTTGGAAAAGGTTATGAGTGTGGAGGTCTGTTCAGCTTGTCTTTAGACTCATGTACTAAAGTTATTAATCATGTTTGCAATGATAATGAGTCCAATGTTTGGCATTCACGGCTCATCATATTAACTTTGGTTGCATGACGGCTAGCCAATATGAGTTTAATTCAAATTTACCATTGTCAAAGGTTCTAAGTGCCAAGTTTGTGTGCAAGCAAAGCAACCCCAAGTCTCATACGATCATGAACCGAGAAACTTAGCACCGCTAGAACTTATACATTCAGATCTTTGTGAGATGAATGGTGTGTTGACAAAAGGTGGAAAAAGATACTTTATGACGTTGATTGATGACTCCACTAGATATTGTTATGTTTATCTCCTGAAATCTAAAGATGAAGCTTTGAACTACTTCAAAATCTATAAAGCTGAGGCAGAAAACCAACTTGATCTTAAAATCAAGCGGCTAAGGTCGGATCATGGTGGAGAGTACTTTTCAAATGAATTTGATTTATTCTGTGCGGAACATGGTATTATACATGAGAGGACGCCTCCCTACTCACCTCAGTCAAATGGGGTGGCCGAAAGAAAGAACCGCACTCTAACTGATTTGGTTAACGCCATGTTAGATACATCGGGTCTTTCCAAGGAATGGTGGGGAGGCGCTAATGATGTGTCATGTCCTAAACCGTGTTCTAAAGGATAAAACCATGACTCCATTTGAGGAATGGGAAAAGAAAGGCTTAAACTCTCTTACTTACGAACTTGGGGTTGTTTGGCGAAAGTCAATATTCCAATACCCAAGAAGCGAAAGCTTGGACCAAAAACCGTGATTGTGTTTTTCTCGATATGCTTTTCATAGCATTGGCTATAGATTTTGATAGTAAAATCTGAGGTATCCGACATGCATGTTGATACAATTATGGAGTCGAATGATGCGACTTTCTTTGAGGACATCTTTCCTATGAAAGGCATGTCTAGCTCATCAAATCGAGATGACTAGTTCATCTAGTCGAATTTTCTATAATTCTGAACCCACTATGACGATAGAACACTTTGATGATCCTGTGGAGGATGACAATGAAGCTCCCAAAAGGAGCAAGAGACAAAGGACGCAAAGTCATTTGGTGATGATTTCATTGTGTACCTTGTGGATGATACTCCCACTTCTATTTCGTGCCTATGCATCTCAAGATGTCGACTCTTTGGAAGGAAGTCCCAAGCGAGATAGACTCCATCTTAGCTAATGGTACTTGGGAAATCACGATCGTCCTTATGGGTGCAAACCTGTAGGATGTAAGTGGGTGTTCAAGAAAAGCTTAGACTGATGGTACTATTGAAAAGTACAAAGCACCTTGTGGCTAAGGGTTATACCCAAAGGAAGGTGAAGACTTCTTGATACCTACTCACTGTGGCAGATTGACCACTATTCGATATCGCTATCCTTGGCTGCCTCACATGGTCTTCTCGTTCATCAAATGGACGTTAAGACAGCTTTTCTAAATGGAGAGCTAGATGAGGAAATTTATATGGAGCAGCCTGATGGATTTGTAGTAGATGGTCAAGAAGGAAAGGTGTGTAAGTTAGTGAAGTCTTTGTATGGTCTTAAGCAAGCTCCTAAGCAGTGGCACGAGAAGTTTGAAAGAACTTTAACTGCTAAAGGCTTTGTTGTAAACGAGGCTGACAAATGTGTGTACTATCGCCATGGTGGGGGCGAGGGAGTTATTATGTGTCTCTATGTTGATGACATATTGATATTCGGGACCAACCTCGCTGTTATAGAGGAGGTCAAAGAGTTCCTATCTCGTTGCTTTGAGATGAAGGACTTGGGAGTGGCTGATGTAATCTTAAACATCAAGCTACTAAAGGATGACAATGGTGGGATTACATTGCTTCAGTCTCACTATGTGGAAAAGATATTGAGTCGCTTTGGGTATAGCGACTGTAACTCTTCTCCAACGCCTTATGATCCGAGCGTGCTACTTCGAAAGAATCGAAGGACTGCTAAAGATCAATTGAGATATTCTCAAATTATTGGCTCGCTCATGTATTTAGCCAGCGCTACTAGACCTGACATCTCCTTTGCTGTAAGCAAACTGAGTCGATTTGTGTCAAATCCTGGAGATGATCATTGGCATGCTCTTGAAAGAGTTTTGCGCTATTTGAAAGGCACTGCGAGTTATGGTATTCACTATACTGGGTATCCTCGGGTACTTGAGGGTTATAGTGATTCAAATTGGATATTTAAGGCCACAAGTGGTTATTTGTTTACACTTGGTGGTGGCGCTGTTTCTCGAAGTCTTGCAAGGCACCATCTTAACGAGGTCAACAATGGAAGCAGAACTCAAGCATTAGACACAGCCATCAAGTGAAGTGCTTCGTGAGCTCTTGATGGACTTACCGTGGTTGAAAAACCAATACCCGCTATCCCGATGAACTGTGATAATCAAACCGTGATCGCCAAAGTAAACAGTTCTAAGGATAATATGAAGTCATCAAAGCATGTGAAGAGGAGATTGAAATCGTCGAAACTGAGAAACTCCGGAGTTATTGCGTTGGATTATATCCAAACATCTAAGAACCTGGCAGATCCTTTCACAAAGGGACTATCACGTAATGTGATAGATAATGCATCGAGGGAGATGGGTTTGAGACCCACACTATGAGTTGATCCCAGTGGCAACCCACTCTATGTGATCGGAGATCCCGTGAATTAGAGATGGGAGACAAGCTGTTGGTCAGCTGAGAGGAGAGTATCCCCATATTATATTTACTGTAGGGGTTCGTAGCATGGAAAACAAAAATTTTCTATCGCATACAAACAAACAAGCCAAGATCTATCTACTAGATTGTAGCAACGAGTCGATGGAGGAACTCACCCTCGAAGATTCCAAAGTGGTTAACGAGAGCGGATTCTCGTGGGTGATGTAGTCGTACTCTTCCCGATCTCAAGATCGTGTAGACGATCCTTCCAGCGCCATGTTCCGGCAGCTCCTGATCGGTCACACGTTCGTACTGACGAAGACCTTCCTCTCCCTTGTTCCAAAGAAAATGGAGGTTGTAGCACTCTCCTCGCGATTCCGGCAAAGACAACGGGCGTGGTACCGGAAGTAGAGGGGAGATCCCGCAGGGCTTCGCCTTAAGCCGGTGCGAGTATGGTGGAGCTTATGAGAGAGAGGATTAGTGGCCTAGTAATTAGACACACCAATTAGAGGGCTCTAAACCAATTAGAAGGCTCTAAACTGCTAAAAGCAATTAGAAGCTCTAAACCAAAACAGCTCTAAACCGGAGATCTAGAGTAGAAAGTAAAGCCTATGGAGGAGCCCCGCCTCCTTTTATGGGAGGGAGGTCCTCCTGGCCAGGGAGGGAGGAGTCCTCCCAAGTCGGCCTTGGCTGGGCGCCGCTGGAGGAGTCCTACTCCTCCTCCGGGTTGGTTCCAACTCCTCTTGCTTGTTTCCCAGTTTCTTGTTTTGGCTTGACTTTCAAACCGGACATTTGACTTTTCTGTTTTAGGATTCAATTTAATCCTTTATTTGGGACAGCAATAACACTTAGTACATGATGCAATCATTCAATGATCAATGACACATTCATGTACCCTTCCCCCCCGGAGTGCCGGACAATCCGGAACCTTCTAGAACATTCCCGATGAAAACACCGGAATCATTCCCGAACTCAAACGGGACTTTCCTTATATGAATCTTATTCTCGGACCATTCCGGATCACCTCGTGATATCCGGATCCCATCCGAGACTCAACAACATTCGGTCTCTTTCTCATAATACCATAACTACTCAAACAACGTCGAATCCTTAAGTGTCTCCCTACGGTTCGTGAATTATGCGACATGATCGAGACACTTCTCCGAACAATAACCAATAGAGGAATCTGGAAATTCATATGGCTCTACATATTTCTACGATTACTTTATGATCGAATGAACCACTTACATACGATACCAATTTCCCTTTGTCTCACGATATGTTACTTACCCAAGGTTATGATCGTGTATCTCTGCATACCTAGTTCAACCTTGTTCTTGATAAGTACTCTTTTCTCGTTCCGTGATATGTGATCCCTTGTGACCAAGTCACATGCTTGCAAGCTAATTGGATGACATTCCACCGAGAGGGCCCAGTATATCTATCCGTCATGTGGATGGACAAATCCCACTCTTGATCCATGTGTCTCAACCAATACTTTCCAACACTCAATGCCACTTTTATAACCACCTGTTACGGTGTGGTGTTTGATGTCATCAAAGCATCCATCCGAAAGGTGATATGCATGATCTCATGGTCGAAGGAATTAGGTTACTATGTATCGTAAAGCATATAGCAATTGAACTAATGAAATGACTTGATCTTTATGCTACGCTTATCTATAGGAGTATGTCCACCATATCATTCTCCTAACGATATGATCTTGTTGTTGATAACATCTCAATGTTCATGATAGGGAAACCACAATCATTAATCAACCAACAAGCTAGTGAAGTATAGAGGCTATACTAGGGACTTCAAATTAAGTTTACAAATCACACAAGTATCAATGTTTCCTTGTTAATACTATTATAGCATGAATGCAAACATTTATCATAAACACAAAGATATAATAATAACTACATTTATTATTGCCTCTAGGGCATATCTCCAATGCCTCCCACTTGCACTAGAGTCATCTAATCTAGATTACATGGTAATATACCGAACACCCATGGCAGTTTGGTGTTGGTCATGTTTTGCCCTCGGAGAGGTTTAGTCAACGGATCCGCCACATTCAGATCCGTGTGTACTTTGCAAATCTTTATATCCCCATCCCGGATATGTTCTCGAATAGCGTGAAAACGCAGCTTGATATGCTTGACTTCTTGTGTGACCTTGGTTCTTGCGATTGGCTATGGCGCCCATGTTATCACAAGAGATAGACATTGGGTCCAGCAGACTTGGAACCACACCCACTCAGTAATGAACTCTTTCATCCATATCGCTTCTTGTGAAGCCTCAAGCAGCCATGTATTCCGATTCGTTGAAGATCTCGCCACAACGCTTTGCTTTGCACTCCTCCAGCTAATCGCTGCACCATTCAAAATAAATACGATCCGGATTGTGATTTAGAATCATCCGGATCGGTGTTCCAACTAGCATCGGTGTAACCATTAACAACGAGCTGTTCATCACCTCCATAAGAAAGAACCATATCCTTAGTTCTTCTCAAGTACTTAAGGATGTTTTTGATCATTGTCCAATGATCCACTCGATCACTTTGATATCTGCTAGTTAAACTAACAACATATGCAATGTCGGTCTAGTACATAGCATGGCATACATTAGAGATCCTATGGTCGAGGCATAGGAGTCTTACTCATCCTTTCTCTATCTTACGCCGATGTCGGACTTTGAGTTTTACTCAAGGTCGATTAGCAACATGGGCAAGAACCCTTTCTTGCTTTCCTCCATTCCAAATCTCTTTAGAACTTTGTCCAAATATGTACTCTGTGACAATGATATTTGGCGTTTCGATCTATCTCTATAAATCTTTATGCCTAATATGTAAGCTGCTTCGCCAAGATCCTTCATTGAAAAACTATTATTCAAATATTCCTTGACACTATTAAGAAGGTCTACATCATTCCCAATCAACAATATGTCATCCACATACAGTATTAAGAATGCTACAGCGCTCCCACTCACTTTCTTGTAAATACAAGCTTCTCCATAAGTTTGTATAAAACCAAAACTTTTGATTACCTTATCAAACGTTGATTCCAACTTCGGATGCTTGCTTCAATCCATAGATGGACCGTTGAAGTTTGCATACCTTGTTAGCATCTATAGGATCGACAAAACCTTTGGGTTGCATCATATACAACTCTTCATCAATGTCTCCATTGAGGAATGCTGTTTTGACATCCATCTGCCATATCTCATAATCATAATATGCAGCGATTGCTAACATAATCCTCACAGACTTTAGCTTTGCACTGGTGAGAAAGTCTCATCGTAGTCAACTCCTTGAATTTGTCGAAACCCTTTTGACAAGTCGAGCTTTATAGACAGAACATTACCATCAAGATCTGTTTTCTTCTTGAAAATCCATTTGTTCTCGACAGCCTTCCGCCATCCGGTAAGTCCACCAAAGTCCATACTTGGTTTTCGTACATGGATCCAATCTCGGATTTCATGGCTTCTTGCCATTTATTGGAATCTGGGCTCATCATCGCTTCCTCATATGTCTCGGGTCATCGGTGTTGTCCACCACCATGACATTCATAACGAATCATACCAATGGAGTGGTACGAGTTCTCGTTGACCTCCGAGGCTCAGAGTAACTTCAACCAAGTTTCATGATCATCATCATTAGCTTCCTCCTTATTGGTGCGGCACCACAGAACTTCTTCGGTGCTGCGCTACTCGCAATTTCGAGAGAAGGTTCAACAACCTCGTCGAGTTCTACTTTCCTTCAGTCACTTCTTTCGAGAGAAATTCTTCTCTAGAAAGGATCCATTCTTAGCAACGAATGTTTTGCCTTCGGATCTATGATAGAAGGTATACCCAATAGTTTCCTTCGGGTATCCTATGAAGACGCATTTTTCCGCTTTGGGTTCAAGCTTGTCCGTCTGTAACTTCTTTACATAGGCTTCGCATCCCCAAACTTTAAGGAACGACAATTTAGGTTTCTTCCCAAACCATAATTCATACGGTGTCGTTTCAACGGATTTAGACGGTGCCCTATTTAAAGTGAATGCGGCTGTTTCTAATGCATAACCCCAAAATGATAGCGGTAAATCTGTAAGTGACATCATAGAACGAACCATATCTAAGAGAGTTCGACACGACGTTCGGATACACCATTACGCTGTGGTGTTCCCGGCGGTGTCAATTGTGAAAGTATTCCGCACTTCTTTAAATGCTCGCCAAACTCGTAACTTAGATATTCACCTCCACGATCAGAACGTAGAAATTTAATCTTCTTGTTACGTTGATTCTCTACCTCACTTTGAAACTCCTTAAACTTCTCGAAAGTTTCGGACTTATGTTTCATGAAATAGATATACCCATATCTACTCAAGTCATCCGTGAAGGTAAGAACATAACGATAACCACCGCCCGATGCTACACTCATTGGACCACACACATCGGTATGTATGATTTCCAATAAGTCCGTAGCTCGCTCCATCATACCAGAAAATGGAGTCTTAGTCATTTTTCCCATCAGACATGCTTCGCATCTTTCAAGTGATTCAAAATCAAGTGATTCAAGAAGTCCATCGAATGGAGTTTCTTCACGTTTCACTCGATGTGACCAAGACGGCGATGCCACATATAGGTCGAATTATCGCTGATTTCAAACGTTTAGCCTCAATGTTGTTGATATGTGTATTTCCACTATCGAGATTCAATAAGAATAGACCATCTATCAAAGGTGCATGCGTAAAACATATTACTCATATAAATCGAACAACCATTATTCTCGACTTAAACAAGTAACCGTCTTGCAATAAACAAGATCACGAGATAATGTTCATGCTCAACGCAGCACTAAATAACAATTATTTAAGTATAAAACTAATCCCGATGGTAGATGAAGGGTAGCGTCCGACCGCGATCACATCAACCTTTGATCCGCTTCCCACGCCGCATCGTCACCTCGTTCTTCGCTAGCTTCCGCTTATTCGCAAAGACCTGCTTCGAGTTACAAATATGAGCAACCGAACCAAGATCAAATACCTGTGCACTACTACGAGTACTAGTGAGATACACATCAATAACATGTATATCGATATACCTTTCTTCTTGATGTTGCCGTTCTTCGATCCGCCAAGTACTTTGGGCAATTCCGCCCAAAGGACCTTCTCCTTGCAAAGAAAGCACTCGGTTCGTGCTTGGGTCCAGCCTTGGTCTTCTTCGTCGTGGTAGCTTTCTTACCACCCTTCTTGAAGTGTCCCTTTGCTTAGACTTGCCTTTCTTGAATTTGGTGGTCTTATTGACCAACAACACTTGGTGCTCTTTCTTGATCTCCACTTCGCAGATTTTAACATGGCAAAGAGTTCGCAACGCCTTGTTCATGTTCTCGCATGTTGTAGTTCATCACAAAGTTCTTGTAACTTGGTGGTAGTGATTGAGGACACGGTAAATCCCCAAAGCATTAGGAATCACTATACCCAAGCTTTGAAGTTTGTTTGCGTGCCTGGACATCTTAAGCACATGCTCACCGACGGAGCTGCCTTCTTCCATCTTGCGCTTAAAGAACTTTTCGAAGCCTCATAGCTTTCAATTGCCGCATGAGTCTCAAAATTAATTTGAGATCCTCGACAATATCATGTGGGTCTCGACTCTTCAAACCTTTTCTCAAGCTCCGATTCTAAACCATACAAGATAGCACCTGAACTATGGAGTACGATTCTTCCGAGCGAGGTAAACATTCTTTACTTCATCGGAAGCAAGTGCAGTGGGTCACCCAAATGTGCATCCAGACATAGGTCAAATTACCACCGTGAGGACAATCCTCAAATTGCGGAACCAATCCGCGAAGTTGCTTCCATTGTTTTTCAACTTTTCTTTCTCTAGGAACGCATTAAAATTGATGGTAGGGGCTGCCATTGATCTACAACATATTTGCAATAGTTTAGACTAAGTTTATGACAAATTGAGTTCAAATTAATTAATGAAATTAAACTAGGTGAACTCCCACTCAAAAACAACATCCCTCACATTGTTTTAGTGATAACACGAACCAAATCCACTACATCAACACCGATCATCACGAGAGTTGATATAGTTTCAATGGCGAACAATCATCATGTTCATCATATCTACTATACGATTCATGCTTTACCTTTCGGTAATCCGTGTTCGAGACCATGTCCGTACATGCTAGGCTCACAAGATCAAACCTTAGTTTCTGCATGAGCAAATCTGGCTTGCTCACGTTGTATACACTTGCAGAATCTAGAACACCCGATCATCACGTGGTGCTTCGAAACAACAAGCTTTAGCAACGGTGCTAACTAAGGGTGAACACTTTATGATTTGAAATTGATGTGCATGAGGGATCATCTTATAATGCTACCGCTGCCTACTAAGCAATACAAGATGCATAAAGGATTAACATCACATGCAATTCAATATATATGTGATATGATATGGTTTTTCTTCGTGCCTTCGATCTCCATCTTCAAGCACGAACATGATCTCCATCATCACCGCATTGCATCAAGGTCAATGACGCTTCTCCATGGTTGTCGCCCACCGCTTCAACTATTACAACTACTTTGAATAGACACGCAGGTCTTAACAGAAATTAAAGACAACCATATGGCTCGCCGGTTGTCGACTTACAATAAGGAACATTGCATACATCATATATAATCACAATCATGGCCATATCACATCATCGCACACCGCAAAACAAAGTTAGACGCTTCTACTTTCTTTGCATATTTTACGTGGTTTGGGGCTTTCAATAAGTGTCGTTCTAACTTACGAACAAGAACCACAACATTGATACTAGCATTGTTGATCACCCGTTGTAAATTGGATCTTAACTATGCTAGGAGAAACATGCACCATAAAGCCACTTATGCAATACAAGTTACATGTCAAGCGTGGAGCAAGTCTCATGAACGATGTCATGTAAGGTTAGCCCGCCTTCATCCCAACATACCGCAAGATGCAAAGTACACAAAAGCAATCTACAATAAAGCATCAACGCCCACAATGACCATTGTGTTCTACTCGTGCAACCGATCTACATATAGACACGGCTCTGATATCACTGTAGGGGTTCGTAGCATAGAAAACAAAAATTTTCTATCGCATACAAACAAACAAGCCAAGATCTATCTACTAGATTGTAGCAACGAGTCGATAGAGGAACTCACCCTCGAAGATTCCAAAGTGGTTAACGAGAGCGGATTCTCGGGTGATGTAGTCGCATTCTTCCCGATCTCAAGATCGTAGACGATCCTTCCAGCGCCACGCTCAAGCAGCGCCGCAGATCGGTCACACGTTCGGTACTGACGAAGACCTTCCTCTCCTTGTTCCAAAGCAAAATGGAGGTTGTAGCACTCTCCTCGCGATTCCCAAAGACAACGGCGTGGTACCGAAGTAGAGGGAGATCCCGCAGGCTTCGCCTTAAGCGGTGCGAGTATGGTGGAGCTTATGAGAGAGAGGATTAGTGGCCTAGTAATTAGACACACCAATTAGAGGGCTCTAAACCAATTAGAAGGCTCTAAACTGTTGGCTAAAGCAATTAGAAGCTCTAAACCAAAACAGCTCTAAACCGGAGATCTAGAGTAGAAAGTAAAGCGTCTATGGAGGAGCCCTGCCTCCTTTTATGGGAGGGAGGTCCTGGCGCCAGGAGGAGGAGTCCCTCCCAAGTCGGCCTTGGCTGGGCGCCTGGAGGAGTCCTACCTCCTCCAAAGTTGGTTCCAACTCCTCTTGCTTGTTTCCCACAGTTTCTTGTTTTGGCGCTTTGACTTTCAAACCGGACATTTGACTTTTCTGTTTTAGGATTCAATTTAATCCTTTATTTGGGACAGCAATAACACTTAGTACATGATGCAATCATTCAATGATCAATGACACATTCATGTACCCTTCCCCGAGTGCTTGACAATCCGAACCTTCTAGAACATTCGATGAAAACACCTAATCATTCCCGAACTCAAACGGGACTTTCCTTATATGAATCTTATTCTCCGACCATTCCGGATCACCTCGTGATATCCGGATCCCATCCGAGACTCAACAACATTCGGTCTCTTTCTCATAATACCATAACTACTCAAACAACGTCGAATCCTTAAGTGTGTCTCCTACGGTTCGTGAATTATGCGACATGATCGAGACACTTCTCCGAACAATAACCAATAGAGGAATCTGGAAATTCATATGGCTCTACATATTTCTACGATTACTTTGATCGAATGAACCACTTACATACGATACCAATTTCCCTTTGTCTCACGATATGTTACTTACCCAAGGTTATGATCGTCAGATCTCTCGCATACCTAGTTCAACCTTGTTCTTGATAAGTACTCTTTTCTCGTTCCTGATATGTGATCCCTTGTGACCAAGTCACATGCTTGCAAGCTAATTGGATGACATTCCACCGAGAGGGCCCAGAGTATATCTATCCGTCATGTGGATGGACAAATCCCACTCTTGATCCATGTGTCTCAACCAATACTTTCCGAACACTCAATGCCACTTTTATAACCACCCTGTTACGGTGTGGTGTTTGATGTCATCAAAGCATCCATCCGGTAAAGGTGATATGCATGATCTCATGGTCGAAGGAATTAGGTTACTATGTATCAGAAAGCATATAGCAATTGAACTAATGAAATGACTTGATCTTTATGCTACGCTTATCTATAGGAGTATGTCCACCATATCATTCTCCTAACGATATGATCTTGTTGTTGATAACATCTCAATGTTCATGATAGGGAAACCACAATCATTAATCAACCAACAAGCTAGTGAAGTATAGAGGCTATACTAGGGACTTCAAATTAAGTTTACAAATCACACAAGTATCAATGTTTCCTTGTTAATACTATTATAGCATGAATGCAAACATTTATCATAAACACAAAGATATAATAATAACTACATTTATTATTGCCTCTAGGGCATATCTCCAACATTTACATCTCCATAAAGATGCAATACTCTCTTATTCTGCATGGCAGGTTGATATTTATCTTAATGTGTTCCAAGTGGCTTTTTATAAGCGGAGATGTTGTCCTGCAGAACATCTCTTGAGGAATACACCTATATGAGTCTGACTGTCAAACGTCGCAGTCCGTGAGAGTTGGGTGCTCTCTAATAAACTCATGAAAGGCCCTGGAGTATGACGCATAAGCTCCAAACCGCGGGGAAGCCGACGGTAGCCTTGTACCGGTCTAGATTTTGTGTGAAACTAGCGCGCAGAAAACTTGTAGTTTAAGGCATAGTCCACTATTCAAGTTGCTAGCTAGTGTAGCATGAAGTTTAACGTGGAAGTTCAACTTAACAGTCTCCACTACACACCGGTATATAAAACAATGTTCTGGAAGAAAAGTGTTGTGATGTGCCAATGAGACTTTGTGGGGGATTGTTGGAATTTGGTGTATATTGGGCTATTGGCCCATTAGACAAATTCTGAAATTCTCTTTGGCCCACTTGTATATGGCAGCATATGGCTGTGCTAGTGGTGCTAAAGTTTAGTCCCACATTGCTAGTTGAAGGGGAGTTGGACCACCTTATATAGTAGAGTGTTGCACCACTCACTAAGGTGTGACAAGAAGAGTATCCCTCGCGCACTCCTCCTCCGACGCCGCCCGCCTCGCCACGCCTCGCCTCGCCTCGCCTCGCCTCGCCTTGCCTCGTCACGACGCGCGCCACGGGTTGCGGGAATCTCGCCGAGCCGAGCTTTATTTTGCTTGTTGGGAAAACTGACTATGAGTCATTAACGGACGCGTTAATTACAGCCGTTTCCAGTTTTTATGGACGTGGCTGTTACCGACTCGGACGTGGGCTGAGCCCACGATCCTCCTAACCTGCACTATATAAAGCGTCCGAGCTAAACCTAATCGGTACGGTATCAATCCACACACGCGCCTACCTCCAGAACCGTGCGCCTCTGCTTTCTTCTCCATCCCGGCTTGCGCGCACCGCAGATCGGGACAAGAGGCCTCGAACCCGCCTCTCGTGAACCTGTACGGGTGAGGGGCGATCAGGTTTTTGGGGAGCGCTCAAGCGCGACTACTGGCAACCACGACGTCGTCCGACGACGAGTTACCTAACGACGACTTCTTTCCGGACGTCAGCGACCTCTTCGACAACCACAACATGGGCGACGCTGCTGCGGCTGCTATTCAGCCTACTCTGTACGTGACACTCAACTGTCTTTTTCTGATTATGCTAGAGTACTTTATTCTAGCGTTTGGTGTAGATGTGATAGGTTTATCTTGTATAGATGTAATCTGTTCATCTACTTTGTTGATCTGCATGATTGGTTTTACTACTATCTGTATGATCATGATTTATATTTGGATTAAATCATATGGATTATTGCTTATATTTCCAACATCTTCATGGATTCTTAGGTCCAGGAGGGACTGGACGTAACACTTGAAGCCGCCGGTGGTATCACGGCGGTTATTATTCCTGACCTCGGCGACGAGCGGCAGGAACGATTGTTCCTGTTGCCGACGGAGCGCGAGCAGCTGGCGCCACCTCGAGCGGTAGAGGAACTTGCCTATCCTAGGGTACCTCAGCAACACCCCGAAGGAGGGTAACGCGAGGAGGATGTCCCGCTGGAACTTGTGCATGGCGCGGAGGCGCGTCACGCCGAGCTTGGAGACGACGTCCGCGCCGAAGCACATCTCGGCGAGGATGGAGTAGACGGCGAAGTAGAGGCTCTCGCCAGCGGGAGCGCCTGCCCGGAGGGCGCTCAGCAGGTCCCCGAGCACGCGGGCACGGGTGCCGTCGAGCAGGCGGAGGCGGGACGGGTGCAGGACGTCGGCGGCCAGGTTGCGGCGGACGGCGCGCCAGTAGGGGCCGTACGGGGCCGAGAGGATGTTGTAGTGGCTGTTGCGGGTGAGGATGGTGCTCGGCACGGCGCCGACGGGGCGGTCGAGGAATGCGGCACGGCCCTGTCTGTCACGTGGATGGATAGCCCGCGCCGCCGGGTGCCCTTGGCAAACTTCCGGAGCAGGGCGACTTTACGGCCGACGAATATTGCCAAGAGGAAGGCGGTCGGGAGGATTAAACATATGCCAGCAGTGGCGCCGGTGACGCCGCCGCCAGAGAGCATGTGGCTGAGGTAAACCATTTCTTTTTTTTTTTGAACAGAAGGTAAACCATTTCTTGATGTGAGCCTTAGCTAGCTAAGGATGACGATCGACGCAGTGCCACGATTATGAAAACTTTATACCCAAAGAGAGTCAACTAATTATTTGAGGCCGGGGTTTGCTACTTAATTAGTGCTCCGTCGATGATTAATTAGCCGTTGGATCTGTTAAATTCGTGCGTCGACCGTCTGCGGGGCAGCTCGTGTTTGAATTTGGGCCATGTTACACGGACAAAACATGAACGAGCCCAGGCCAACATGTTCAAGCAAAGCAAAGAACGTTCTACACGTACGTTGGGCCTCCGGTGCCTCATAATTGTTGGAAATTCGGGCAGAGTCCACAAAGTCAATAACCGCCACACAATTGCACTTAAGCCCCCTTAAAAAGTTGGAACCGTGGAGGTAATGTTTGGGGAGTGCTTAGCGCTATGGATCGCTATGGGAGCGACGGAAAAAATGAAACGTCTCGCGTCGCCCCCCGCTTGGGCGACCGAGGCGGCCCCCTTACCCCCGCCACCACCCACCTCTCCCTCCCCTGCTCCCCCCCGCCGCCGAGCGCCGCTCGGCGAAGTCTACGCGCTGTCGGCGGCAACACACCCTATCCTACCCGGCGCCAAAGCTTCTTTGCGGGAGGGAGCGGCTGGTGGCGGTGGCTTCTGCAGGCGACGGTCGACGCAGAGCTTGGGAGGAGTTGCTGCGGCGCACAACAGCGTGGTATCTACGGCAGTCATAGTGGTGGGAGCGACTCGGGTGCAGCTCGCCGGCGGAGTGGTGGCCTAGCTGCAGCAACGTGGTGGCGGTTCCGACATGACCCAATCTAGGCCTGATCCGAGCCTAGCCGGGCCTGATCTTGGCCTTTTTGGCACTGCTGCTCGCCCGAACGGCACTCACCACAAGATGATGGAGGGCAGATCCCCTCCCCTAAGCCGCCATGAGCTTGATGACTGCAAGTCTGAGTCTTGACCTTCACCATCACTCTCGGTGGTTGTGCGTGGTGGCGGTGGCCGGAGCCTTGGCTCGAGTGCGTAGAAGCCAGGGCGGTGGCCTCAGAAGGTGGTATGTGCGGGCGCTCCTTCGGCCATGGGGGTGGAGAGGAACGAAAGCTGATCCTAAGAACAATGGCGGTCCGGCAGGCCCGAGTGAGCTCGGTGGCGACGGAGCTGCTGCTTGGCGGCAGCGATTTGCCGAGGTGGTAGATCCCTTGGTGGAGGGAGGAGTAGAGCCTGGTGTTAGGGTTTGTGTGTACGGCGGCACCCTTGCTGCAATGCGGTGGTGGGACTTTACGAGCCTTATCGGGCTCGGTCGGGCCAAGAAGGCCTGGTATGTCTTGCTGCTGCATCCGGTCGGCTATCGCCTTCTGGAGGTGGAGGTAGTTCTCTCCTGCATGTTGATGTCATGCCTATCCTCCCCAATGGTCCCGCTCTCTCGGTCTTACCGGCCTCGTTTTGTGGTTCACAATGTGATGGAGGTGATGACTTCAAGACCGTGCGGGCGTGTGCATGTGGGTGGCGAGCTTGGTGGAGTAATACAAACTAGCCGGGAGGGTCATTGGAGGGATCGGGAGAAATCCTTGTCACTTTGACACCGACACGGTGACGCCTTCGGGTATCGCCGTCCTTCCTGAAGGGCATCAGGGGAATCTCCTCCACACCTCCCGTGGCATATCAGGGGAAACCCTAGGACCGGTCCGGGCAGCAGTGTTGTCATCGTCACTCCCCTTCTTGGAGGTGCTACTTTGGTACACGACGCTGTGAATTTCTAGATGTGTGGTGGTACTTCTTTAGAGGGCGCAATGGTTGCGAATCTTCTCCGTTTAAGCCGCTCCACTAATGTTACCTTGACTTGTGTTGTTCGGTCCCAGCTTGGTTTGGAACATTGTATCTGGTGGTTTCTATATTAATATAGTGGGGCGTAAAGCCTGTTTGGAGCTAAAGTTGGAAACAATCTGAGCTCCGCGTGGCAGTGAAACTTGGATATCACTATTGTGTTTAATCGGTACTAGCATACTACGCATAGATCAGGCTTTTATACCACTGTTGGGGTTCAGTGCAGAAAAAACAATTACTACACGAAAAACCCGGAATGCCCAAGATCTATCTACGAGTAATGCAGTAACGGAGGAAGACATCAATAACGTACCCTTGAAGATCGAGAGAGCGTTACACTCATGTAGAAGCGTGGTTGATGTAGTCGTACCCGTTCGACCTCAAGGTCACGAAGCTCCTCGCAAGTCACCCCTTGTCCTGGTCCTCGCATGATGGCCCCGAAGCTCCAATAGCCTCACTGAGTTGCCACATGCATATAGTGCAAGACAACGACTCCCGGTCTCGGATCCTGCCGAGGTTGCGGAACTAGACCTCCTGGCTGGAATCCCGACAGCGCAACGGCATGCCGCATAAGAGAACGCCTTGCCTACACAGTCTAGACTTGGGACCGCATAATAGCAGAGTCAACTAGAGAGAAGGGAGTATTCCAACCAAAGAGAATATCTCAATTTTATTGTGTGTTTAATCCCACCCATAGGCACCTCCTTATATAGGCTAAGGGAGGGGTCCTTCCCTCTTAGGTGTCCCATGTGGGACTAAAGGTAAAGGAAAAAGGGGGCATAAAAATTCTAGCCGGATGTGCTGATTTTACACACCCCAACACAACACACAGCAAGAAGCAGTAGCTAGCTAGGCATCGCCGACCGGGTGGGCCCTAGGCGCGGACCACCTCATGCCCCACCGACTGCCCGCGGCGGCAGTGACCCGGCTAGGCCAGCCTGGCGCGCGCCGAACCACCGGCCACTGGCGCCCAGTGCCCCACCCCAGGTGGGCTTGGTGCCACTGCCGGGCAATGGCTGCCCGCTGCACTGGGCGGTCCGCCTTTTAGCATGCTGCACTCAATAAATTTTTCCCAAGAAGGCTATTCAAAAATGGCAGTTTCAGCTATTTACTTTGTCTTTTCGCTGTGGTTTCTTCTCGGGTCAAATCCCTCGGGATTTCGGCCTAAAAAGAAAGTCACTTTTATAAATCTTAAATTAAATATTATTTAAAATATATTAATTCATAATTAACATATAATAAACATATATTTAAATTCCCATTTTCTGAAACTCCTTTCAGTCCTTTTTCCTTTCTCCGAACAACTTCGGATCTCCCTAGAACACTTCTGGTCTCTCTCTTTTTATCTTTTTTTAGGATTCTCTCTTACCGGTAGATCTCCATTGCAAGGACGAAGATTCCCCCCCACTGATTCAGAGGAGGATACTCTGGTGCATGCTGGCGGCCAGGGTTGCCGTATGGGGCACCATAAGGGGCTCCATAGCCACGCCGCACCAAAGAGGACCACTTGCCCTTGACCTGAGCCTGCTAAGCCTAGAAGGACTCATACGAGAGGATGACGGAGTAGAACTCATCGTACGGAATCGATTTGTTGCTGAAGGTGAGCGTGTCTACGATAGAGTTGTACGCAGACCCGAGCCCGATGATGATGTAATCGACGAGCTCGTCTTCGGTGACTGGGACCCGGTGGCAACCATAGCATCTGTGAAAGACTTAATCTTGTGCATGTACGCGGCAGCGAATATATCCTCCTTATGAGTGGAGGACAATTGACGGAGGATGTGGCGCACCGATGACCCACAAGTATAGGAGATTGCAACAGTCTTCGAGGGTAATATTACCCAATTTATTGATTTGACACAAGGGGAGCCAAAGAATACTTGCAAGCCTTAACAACTAAGTTGTCAATTCAGCTGCACCTGGAAATAGTTCTTGCTCACAGAAGTTTATTAGTAGCAACAATTTGTTGAAGCAACATCAAAGAATCAGTAGCAGTAAAACATGGTCAATAGTAACAGTAGTAGAAAACAGTAGGATATGAGTGCGGTAGGCATAGGGATGGATGGACGGGCGTTGCATGGACAAGTCTAAATATGTAACTTCAAGATCTAGGGCATTGCAGATAAATAAGAATAATCATCCAAATACTAAACAATCCTAGGCATGTGCTCTATATATAGTCATGCGTGCTCACAATGAGAACTTGCACAACATCTTTTGTCTTGCCAGCCCGTGGCAGCGGGGCCTCTAGGGAACTACATGCAATTAAGGTGCTCCTTTTAATAGAGCACCGGAGCAAAGCATTAACACTTCGTGAACATATGTGATCCTCACACCACAACCATCCCCTCCGGTTGTCCAAATTTCTGTCACTTCGGGGCCTTTGGATCCGGACAATGATATGTGTACACAACTTGCAGATAAGATCACAAACAATACTATCATAATAATTCAATAATAAGTTTATATATAAGATCATGGCACTTGGGACCTAGTGACAAGCATTAAGCACAACAAGTTGCAACAAAGTCAAATAGCACTAATAGAGATACTAGGCACCATGCCCTAACAATCTTATTAGATTACATGATAGAACTCATCCAATCCCTACCATCCCCATAGCCTATAGCGGGGGATTACTCACTCATGGATGAGGGAAACATTGATGGTTGATGGAGAGGCGTTGGTGATGACGATGGCGACGATCCTTTCCAAATTCTCCGTCCCGGCAGGGTGCCAGAACGGAGTTTCGTGCCAGAACGGAGTTTCTGGATCCGAATCTTGGTTTCTAGTGGTGGAGGCGCAACGGAACTCTTTCTAGAAAAACGTCAAACCCCCCTCGATTTTTAGGTCAAGAGGTAACTTATAGGCGAAGAGAGAGCCTGAGGGGGTGCATGGGTGGCCACCCCCCTTGCGCACGGGCTAGGCCCACTCGCGCCTGGCAGGGGTGTGGGCGCCCAGGCCTCTACTCCGTCTCGTCTTCTGGCTCTGTGGATCTTCTGGTGATATAGAATTTTTGGCATATTTTCTAGGATTTTTCCTGATAGTTGATTTTCTGCACAAAAACTAAACACCAAAGTAATTCTGCTGAAAACAGCGTCAGTCCGTGTTAGTTGTATCCAAATTACACAAGTTTAGAGAAGAAACAATAGCAAAAAGTGTTCGGGAAAGTAGATACGTTTTAGGTGTATCAACTCCCTCCAAGCTTAGCTTATTGCTTGTCCTCAAGCAATTCAGTTGAAAACTGAGTGCGATAAAAGAACTTTCACGAACACATTTGCTTCATATGATGTATATATTCTCAGCATAGGAGTAGATACTTAAACCATTCATAATAAGAAGTATGCAACCAAGTCTACTCAATAGTCAATGCAAGCTATGAAGAGAAACCAACTCAATAATAATAAGTAGCATGGAACATAAACATAAGCAACATTGAAATGATCATAAAAATGTATGATAGAGTGGTATCTCGCTTGCCTTTGTTTGTAGAGCACCATATAAATGCCAAGGCACCTCTGAATTCAAGTGAAGACTAGAAGTAAAAATATCAAAGATACAAGCATCAAAGTCATGACATAATTAACCAGGTTTTGAGACAAACACAAGAATGACAACTATGCTCTCAAGAAGGTGCTCATAGAATAAGTGGTGACTCAACAAGGAAGTGAAAAAAGTTTTGAAAAGTGAAAGGCTTCCAAATGCTGAAAGGAAGGTACTCACTAGATTTGAGCTCTCATTGCTCCTATCGTAAGCATCTTCATGTGGTTATGGTGAAAGTGAGGTCCAATCTGATTTATATGCTTGACAGGCCATAAAATGGAAATCCCAAGTCCCTTGAGTACGAGGGCCGCTCCGCATGCTACTCAACTTTGGTTACCTGCAAGTTCTTATCATTGTACATACATGCATATCATAGAGAACCGCCAATAGGGTACCCCTTGCACATGATACAGGAGCTATCCCGTGATCAAAATGACAAGGCAAGCACACAATGATCATCTCGACGATCTTTTTATTTACTACGTGCATAACTTTTTATTGAGGATGCTTCATAGAATGCTCATTATGGTGATGCTACAAGTTTCCACCATGATTAGGCATGGCTTAGGCTAGTGGCCCATGCGTTTCTCTAACACATATATATACTCCATGAACTCACAAGCTCCCCTTTTATTTCATAACCACGACATCCGCAAACAAAAGAACAAGGTATCAACTGGATATGTATCCATAAGTGTTGAAAGTGTTTCCCGTGACATCATGGTTCTGCTAACTCCTAGCCTATAATTTGCAAGCATATAACTTTCATGGACAAGTCACAATGGTTCAGTATTATTAAGTGCAAGAAATAAAGTGTGCCATCAAGTTCGTGAGAGCTTTACTAATTAACTTTCTCAAAACAGACAAACATTTTATTTGGAAGAAAACAAGGCATATTAAATATGCACTGAAATAGCAAATGATGCTAATAGATAGGTATGGTGGACACTGTTGGCAATATTGGTTTTGGGGAGTAGGAAACACAAGTGGAGCTCATACTCAGTGCAAGTGAAGGCTAGCAATAGAGAGGGAGCGAAAAACGAGAGAGCAATAATTTTCATAATCATGCTTGCAATAAATCATGACTAATTATGGCATGAAAGTGATACAAGAACTCTGAGGAAAAATAAATCATCGAGGCTTACTGACTATTGTTTAGTCATATCCATGCGTGAGCATGTGCCAAGTCGATTTACATGAAACATTCAGAGGAGGATACCCCAATATCATACCAAAATATGAATAAAACAATGAAAGCAAACATTCATATGACATGCTCCAAACTATTAGCAAGCTGGAGCTAATCACAGACAAGCAAGAACTACTAAGCATCCATCAGTAACATACTCCTTACATGAACAGACTAAGCATGCTCACCCTGATGAGTATATGTACAAAAATGAAAGCAAATAGAGTTCGTTACCATCCCACACCTCAAGTTGTCTTAATCTTCACTATTGCCCTTCAGTTGTGTGACTTGAATAATAACATAAAACCAAAATCCACTGAGGATGGCTGAACCTTGCAAAGAACTCACAAAACCAAAGAAGAACAACAAATATTTTTGGTGTTTTCAAATTTTTAAAACAAGCAAAAAAAGCAAAATCTTTTTGGATTTTTCTTTTAAGGCAAACCAAAGCTAAAAGGCAAAGAAACCAACCAAGAGAAATAACGAAAATATTTTTGGTATTTTTGTGTTTTGAGAAAGCAGGAACAAAAACCAAAAAGAAAGCGAAACAATGGATATACAAAGAACCGGCGAAACATGATATATAGATGAGTGTGATGTCGGTAAACCTCCCCCCAAGCTTAGGATTTTGGCCTAAGTGGGGCTCAACTCCATGGTGACCAAGTAGGTGCACCTCCGTAGTACATCAAGGAGGCCCCTTCGTCCTGGTACGAGCTCGAGGACTCCCCTGTGTAGTGTACATATGTGTCATATGAGGTGCGTCCCCCTGATAGTGTACATGGAAACCAAGAATGCGCAGCTTGTCATCCATCTCCTACTTGGAGCACGACAAAGTTCCCTGAGAAATACTGAACAAAGTGGTTTGGGGTAGAGGGATCTCTCTCTCTTCCCCATCAATAAACAGCATTCTATAAACCAAGCTCTCAAGGGTAGAGCCAATAGTGTCAAAGTGATGTGCCTTCATGGCAGCAAGATCAAGCCTCTGAGGAGCCAAAACTGTATCATTTGGATCAACAGCAAGGTCCAAGGCAACAATAACATGTGCAACAATAATTCCCCCATAAATGGGTCCCTTAGCATCTAAACGACGAGCCATGAGAGAACCAAGATTGACTTAGTTTCATTGTTGAGCGCAGCAGCTATGAAGGCCAAATGATAGTTGGAAATATTACTAGTGTTCTCCCTACCAAGAACACTAGTGGCAAGATAATAAGCAAAGTACCTGACGGCTGGGAGTTGAATATTTCTTATCTTTCCCCGTTGGGCTCTACGGTCATCCTTATTGGTTATCCCGCGGTAGAGCTCCAACAAATCAGCGGGTTGAGCTGGAATCTTCTTTGTCGACCCAGCTGTACCAAGTCCCAGGGCCTCACAAAATTTATTCAATGTCATGTGGTAAGGCCATAAATAAATTTTGAAAGACACATCTGGCTTGAATAAGTTGTTAGTAAAATAAAAGCTCTCCACAAACGTTTTAGTGAGTGTTGCATATTGCACGCTCTCATCCTGCATATAGCTTGTTAGTCCAACCCTCCGAACCAAGGTCATAAAATCATCAAGAATCCCAGCAGCCCGCAAAAAGGTTAGGCAAGGAAAGGTGGAAGGGTGAGCATCCCCATCATCTCCCTCGTCGCCAAATTGCGGTGTAATGATATCCTCATTGTACGAGGGCCTAGCTCGGGAGGATGATCTTGAAGGCCTTTCCCTTCTAGGTGCATCACTCTCAAATATTTCACCAAATGTGTGGTTATCCATGACCTATTTTTTTTCTGAAATTTTTAGACAAACATCAAACCAAGTGATTTCCAAGTTGATAAATGATGAGAAACTACTATAGGAACTTGTTAGAGGGCTACACATGCATCAAAATGAAATCTCTAAGCATAGAACAAGCATGCAAGCTCACACAACCTGTCACCTATAGCAGCAAAATACTCAAGATACAATTTACCAATCACAAATCTAATTGAACAAGCAGAGGAGGCACATACCAAGGAGCAATCCCTCCAAAAATCAGCAACAAAGATGGGCTGAGCAAGGAGATCGAAAATCGCGAGCAAGAACAGCAGGAACTCGAGCTTGAGAAAGTTTTCTGGTGTTTTTAGGGAGAGAGAAAGAAGATGGCTGAGAGTAGGCACCTTGGAGGCCCCCAGGTGGGCCACACCCCACCCAGGCGCCACCTAGGGTGTGCCCGCTCCCACAAGGGGTGTGGTCGCCTGGGGTGGCCCCTTGGGTCACTCCAGGTTTCCGTCTGCCCCTTTTTTCGAGGAAAAATTTATTTTAAATTTTCTGAGATTTTTCAGGAAACTTTATTTTTGGCCAATTTTCAGGGTATGAAAATTGATTTTCTCGCAGAAACAGTATTTTAGAAGAAGCAAAAGCAAACCAAAAACCAAACTACAGAAGTTCTAAGACACTCTAACAAGCAAACAACTAGCAAAACCAAAGCTAACAAGAGAAAAGCAAAAACTAGGAAGGAGAAAAGTAAAAGTGAGCAAAAATAACCATAGTGAAAACATTGCTTTGTTCATTAAAATCCTTTTGTTAACAAGGTTGATCAAGTCTTGTTACCAAAACAATCTTATATGAAACAAATCTTTGCATTCCACAAGGTGATTATGTTACCTCATACTTAATAGCAATGGTCCCAATCATAATAGTTTCAAAAAAAATTTGTGGAATGGGACAATATATTTCTCCAACCTTGATGCCCTCAATATTTTCAATGGAATTCAGGCAATAGCTTCTATCAACCTTCTTGGAGAAATAAACAGTATGCTCTTTGTCATTAATATTGAATTTTACTTTTCCTTGATTACAAGTGATGACAGCACCTGCAGTATTAAGAAAAGGTCTCCCAAGAATAATAGACATATTATCATCTTCAGGCATTTCAAGCACAACAAAATCAGTTAAAACCAAGCAATTATGATCCACTTGAACAGGAACATACTCACATATACCAACATGAATAGTAGTTGACTTATCAACCATTTGCAAAGATATATCAGTTGGTATCAACTTTTCTAGCTGGAGTCTCTTGTAAAGAGAAAAAGGCATAACACTAACTCCAGTTCCCAGATCACATAAAGCAGTTCTAACATAATTATTCTTAATAGAGCAAGGAATAGTTGGTATACCTGGATCACCAAGTTTCTTTGGAACCTTACCATTGAAGGAATAATTGGCAAGCAAAGTAGAAATTTCCTCATTAGGAATCTTCCTTTTATTAGAGACAATATCCTTCATATACTTTGAATAAGAAGGCAACTTAATAGCATCAATCAAAGGAATTTGCAAAAATAAAGGTTTCATCCACTCACAAAACATGTTGTAGTGTTCTTCCTCCTTTGACTTGTGTTTCTTACCTAGAAAAGGCATAGGTTTCTGCACCCAAGGTTCTCTCTCACTACCATGTTTCTTAGCAATAAAATCTTCCTTAGTGTACTTAGTGTTCTTAGTGTGATCCTCAAGTTCTTCCTCAACTTCCTCCTTATCAGGAGCATCGTTTTTATCATTACCACTCTCGCCAAAGATCGAGATGAGATATATTATTAGGATCTACAGAGTTCAAGTGGTTCCTCAACTACCTTATGTTTCTTTTTCTTTCTCTTACGAGGACTACCACTACTTTCACCTTGTTGAGAATCCTGCTCAATTTTTTTAGGGTGTCCTTCAGGATATAAAGGATCTTGAGTAGCTATACCACTCCTAGTTCTAATTCCATAAGCATGTTTATCTCCTAAGGCATTAACTAGCATATCCTTTTGTACCTTAGCAAGTTGATCAAGTTGGGTTTGAACCATTTGAAAGTGTTTACAAAGCATTTTAATATCATTATAAGTTCTTTCCACAATATCTTTCAACTCATTAATAGCTCTAGAGTTTTCCAATAAATGATTCTAAACTTGTTTATTAAAATTACCTTGTTTAACAATAAAAATGTCAAGTTCCTCCAAGCATTTATCAGGAGGCTTACCATAAGGAATATCACCTTCATCAAAGTGTTGGAGAGAGTGTACCTCAATAGTGGATGAGTGGGGAATTGGCTTAAATAATTCTTATATCGGAGGTAGATTCTTCACATCTTCAGTTCTAATACCTTTCTCCTTTAGACACTTCTTAGCTTCCTTCATCACTTCATCATTTAATGCAATAACTCCCCTCTTATTTAGTGTTGGCGTTGGAACTGGTTCAGGCACAACTAGTTCAGGAGTAATAGGCTGTGTGTATTTAGCTCAGTTGAAGTCCAATTATCATAATTCTTGCTTGTTTTAGCCATTAATTCTTCAAGATCTCAGAGGAGTTCTTTTCCTGAAAACACAATCAGCAAAACTATCTAGGTATGTCCTAGATCATCAGTTAGTCCATTATAACAAATATCAAGAAGCTCATTTTTAGGTAATGGACATCCAGGATGTGCATGAATCAAGGCACAAACCTTGTCCATGACTCAGGGAATTTCTCTTCTTCTCCCTGTTTAAAATCAAAAAGTCTCTACAAAGCAGCATGTCTAGCACTGGGAGGAAAATATTTTTTGGAAGAAAGAAGCAATCAAACAATCAGGGCTATCAATGGAACCAGAAGGTAATCTATTAAACCAAGCCCTAGCTTCACCTTTTAGTGAAAAAGGGAAGATCTTTATAACAAAGTACTTGTGCATCTTAAAATCATCAGAGAATAAAACACTCATAGTGGAAAGCTCATTCATATGAGCCACAACACTCTCATTTTTAGTCCCACAAAAAGGTCCTTTCTCAACAATGTCTAAATAGGATAAACCAATAGAGAAATCATAGTCTTTATCTTTAATATCTATGGGAGAGGTGGCAAACTTAGGATCGAGACGCTTTAGAAATAATGGTACGTTTAACAAGGAGACTCTTCATAGCACTAGCACCATGTGTGTTTCGGGTGAGCTAACATGTGTGTTTCTTCAGTGAACTCAATGTAACCATCATTAATATCATAACTCTCTCTAGACTCAGGTGATCTAATAGGTGTAACAGTGTCTTCACTAGGATTTTCAGTTGATTTAGGTTTGTTTATTACCTAGAAAAGTCATAGGTTTCTGCACCCAAGGTTCTCTCTCACTACCATGTTTCTTAGCAATAAAATCTTCCTTAGTGTACTTAGTGTTCTTAGTGTGATCCTCAAGTTCTTCCTCAACTTCCTCCTTATCAGGAGCATCGTTTTTATCATTACCACTCTCAGTTTCAGCATCAGAGACAGATATATTATTAGGATCTACAGCAGGTTCAAGTGGTTCCTCAACTACCTTATGTTTCTTTTTCTTTCTCTTACGAGGACTACCACTACTTTCACCTTGTTGAGAATCCTGCTCAATTTTTTTAGGGTGTCCTTCAGGATATAAAGGATCTTGAGTAGCTATACCACTCCTACTTCTAATTCCATAAGCATGTTTATCTCCTGAGGCATTAACTAGCATATCCTTTTGTACCTTAGCAAGTTGATCAAGTTGGGTTTGAACCATTTGAAAGTGTTTACAAAGCATTTTAATATCATTATAAGTTCTTTCCACAATATCTTTCAACTCATTAATAGCTCTAGAGTTTTCCAATAAATGATTCTAAACTTGTTTATTAAAATTACCTTGTTTAACAATAAAAATGTCAAGTTCCTCCAAGCATTTATCGGAGGCTTACCATAAGGAATATCACCTTCATCAAAGTGTTGGAGAGAGTGTACCTCAATAGTGGATGAGTGGGGAATTGGCTTAAATAATTCTTATATCGGAGGTAGATTCTTCACATCTTCGTTCTAATACCTTTCTCCTTTAGACACTTCTTAGCTTCCTTCATCACTTCATCATTTAATGCAATAACTCCCTCTTATTTAGTGTTGGCGTTGGAACTGGTTCAGCACAACTAGTTCAGAGTAATAGGCTGTGTGTATTTAGCTCAGTTGAAGTCCAATTATCATAATTCTTGCTTGTTTTAGCCATTAATTCTTCAAAGATCAGAGGAGTTCTTTTCACGAAAACACAATCAAAACTATCTAGGTATGTCCTAGAATCATCAGTTAGTCCATTATAACAAATATCAAGAAGCTCATTTTAGGTAATGGACATCCAGGATGTGCATGAATCAAGGCACAAACCTTGTCCATGACTCGAGAATTTCTCTTCTTCTCCTGTTAAAATCAAAAAGTCTCTACAAAGCAAAGATGTCTAGAACGGGAGGAAAATATATTTTTGGAAGAAAGAAGCAATCAAACAATCAGGGCTATCAATGGAACCAGAAGGTAATCTATTAAACCAAGCCCTAGCTTCACCTTTTAGTGAAAAGGGAAGATCTTTATAACAAAGTACTTGTGCATCTTAAAATCATCAGAGAATAAAACACTCATAGTGGAAAGCTCATTCATATGAGCCACAACACTCTCATTTTTAGTCCCACAAAAAGGTCCTTTCTCAACAATGTCTAAATAGGATAAACCAATAGATAAATCATAGTCTTTATCTTTAATATCTATGGGAGAGGTGGCAAACTTAGGATCAGAGGACAGTTTAGAAATAATGGTACGTTTAACAAGGAGACTCTTCATAGCACTAGCACCATGTGTGTTTCGGGTGAGCTAACATGTGTGTTTCATCAGTGAACTCAATGTAACCATCATTAATATCATAACTCTCTCTAGACTCAGGTGATCTAATAGGTGTAACAGTGTCTTCACTAGGAGTTTCAGTTGATTTAGGTTTGTTTATTACCTAGAAAAGGCATAGGTTTCTGCACCCAAGGTTCTCTCTCACTACCATGTTTCTTAGCAATAAAATCTTCCTTAGTGTACTTAGTGTTCTTAGTGTGATCCTCAAGTTCTTCCTCAACTTCCTCCTTATCAGGAGCATCGTTTTTATCATTACCACTCTCAGTTTCAGCATCAGAGACAGATATATTATTAGGATCTACAGCAGGTTCAAGTGGTTCCTCAACTACCTTATGTTTATTTTTCTTTCTCTTACGAGGACTACCACTACTTTCACCTTGTTGAGAATCCTGCTCAATTTTTTTAGGGTGTCCTTCAGGATATAAAGGATCTTGATTAGCTATACCACTCCTAGTTCTAATTCCATAAGCATGTTTATCTCCTGAGGCATTAACTAGCATATCCTTTTGTACCTTAGCAAGTTGATCAAGTTGGGTTTGAACCATTTGAAATTTTACAAAGCATTTTAATATCATTATAAGTTCTTTCCACAATATCTTTCAACTCATTAATAGCTCTAGAGTTTTCCAATAAATGATTCTAAACTTGTTTATTAAAATTACCTTGTTTAACAATAAAAATGTCAAGTTCCTCCAAGCATTTATCAGGAGGCTTACCATAAGGAATATCACCTTCATCAAAGTGTTGGAGAGAGTGTACCTCAATAGTGGATGAGTGGGGAATTGGCTTAAATAATTCTTATATCGGAGGTAGATTCTTCACATCTTCAGTTCTAATACCTTTCTCCTTTAGACACTTCTTAGCTTCCTTCATCACTTCATCATTTAATGCAATAACTCCCCTCTTATTTAGTGTTGGCGTTGGAACTGGTTCAGGCACAACTAGTTCAGGAGTAATAGGCTCAGGTGTATTTAGCTCAGTTGAAGTCCAATTGTCATAATTCTTGCTTGTTTTAGCCATTAATTCTTCAGCATCTGTAGGAGTTCTTTTCCTGAAAACACAATCAGCAAAACTATCTAGGTATGTCCTAGAATCATCAGTTAGTCCATTATAACAAATATCAAGAAGCTCATTTTTAGGTAATGGACATCCAGGATGTGCATGAATCAAGGCACAAACCTTGTCCATGACTCAGGGAATTTCTCTTCTTCTCCCTGTTTAAAATCAAAAAGTCTCTACAAAGCAGCATGTCTAGCACTGGGAGGAAAATATTTTTTGGAAGAAAGAAGCAATCAAACAATCAGGGCTATCAATGGAACCAGAAGGTAATCTATTAAACCAAGCCCTAGCTTCACCTTTTAGTGAAAAAGGGAAGATCTTTATAACAAAGTACTTGTGCATCTTAAAATCATCAGAGAATAAAACACTCATAGTGGAAAGCTCATTCATATGAGCCACAACACTCTCATTTTTAGTCCCACAAAAAGGTCCTTTCTCAACAATGTCTAAATAGGATAAACCAATAGAGAAATCATAGTCTTTATCTTTAATATCTATGGGAGAGGTGGCAAACTTAGGATCAGAGGACAGTTTAGAAATAATGGTACGTTTAACAAGGAGACTCTTCATAGCACTAGCACCATGTGTGTTTCGGGTGAGCTAACATGTGTGTTTCTTCAGTGAACTCAATGTAACCATCATTAATATCATAACTCTCTCTAGACTCAGGTGATCTAATAGGTGTAACAGTGTCTTCACTAGGAGTTTCAGTTGATTTAGGTTTGTTTATTACCTAGAAAAGTCATAGGTTTCTGCACCCAAGGTTCTCTCTCACTACCATGTTTCTTAGCAATAAAATCTTCCTTAGTGTACTTAGTGTTCTTAGTGTGATCCTCAAGTTCTTCCTCAACTTCCTCCTTATCAGGAGCATCGTTTTTATCATTACCACTCTCAGTTTCAGCATCAGAGACAGATATATTATTAGGATCTACAGCAGGTTCAAGTGGTTCCTCAACTACCTTATGTTTCTTTTTCTTTCTCTTACGAGGACTACCACTACTTTCACCTTGTTGAGAATCCTGCTCAATTTTTTTAGGGTGTCCTTCAGGATATAAAGGATCTTGAGTAGCTATACCACTCCTACTTCTAATTCCATAAGCATGTTTATCTCCTGAGGCATTAACTAGCATATCCTTTTGTACCTTAGCAAGTTGATCAAGTTGGGTTTGAACCATTTGAAAGTGTTTACAAAGCATTTTAATATCATTATAAGTTCTTTCCACAATATCTTTCAACTCATTAATAGCTCTAGAGTTTTCCAATAAATGATTCTAAACTTGTTTATTAAAATTACCTTGTTTAACAATAAAAATGTCAAGTTCCTCCAAGCATTTATCAGGAGGCTTACCATAAGGAATATCACCTTCATCAAAGTGTTGGAGAGAGTGTACCTCAATAGTGGATGAGTGGGGAATTGGCTTAAATAATTCTTATATCGGAGGTAGATTCTTCACATCTTCAGTTCTAATACCTTTCTCCTTTAGACACTTCTTAGCTTCCTTCATCACTTCATCATTTAATGCAATAACTCCCCTCTTATTTAGTGTTGGCGTTGGAACTGGTTCAGGCACAACTAGTTCAGGAGTAATAGGCTCAGGTGTATTTAGCTCAGTTGAAGTCCAATTATCATAATTCTTGCTTGTTTTAGCCATTAATTCTTCAGCATCTGTAGGAGTTCTTTTCCTGAAAACACAATCAGCAAAACTATCTAGGTATGTCCTAGAATCATCAGTTAGTCCATTATAACAAATATCAAGAAGCTCATTTTTAGGTAATGGACATCCAGGATGTGCATGAATCAAGGCACAAACCTTGTCCATGACTCAGAGAATTTCTCTTCTTCTCCCTGTTTAAAATCAAAAAGTCTCTACAAAGCAAAGATGTCTAATCTTGGGAGGAAAATATATTTTTTGGAAGAAAGAAGCAATCAAACAATCAGGGCTATCAATGGAACCAGAAGGTAATCTATTAAACCAAGCCCTAGCTTCACCTTTTAGTGAAAAAGGGAAGATCTTTATAACAAAGTACTTGTGCATCTTAAAATCATCAGAGAATAAAACACTCATAGTGGAAAGCTCATTCATATGAGCCACAACACTCTCATTTTTAGTCCCACAAAAAGGTCCTTTCTCAACAATGTCTAAATAGGATAAACCAATAGATAAATCATAGTCTTTATCTTTAATATCTATGGGAGAGGTGGCAAACTTAGGATCAGAGGACAGTTTAGAAATAATGGTACGTTTAACAAGGAGACTCTTCATAGCACTAGCACCATGTGTGTTTCGGGTGAGCTAACATGTGTGTTTCATCAGTGAACTCAATGTAACCATCATTAATATCATAACTCTCTCTAGACTCAGGTGATCTAATAGGTGTAACAGTGTCTTCACTAGGAGTTTCAGTTGATTTAGGTTTGTTTATTACCTAGAAAAGGCATAGGTTTCTGCACCCAAGGTTCTCTCTCACTACCATGTTTCTTAGCAATAAAATCTTCCTTAGTGTACTTAGTGTTCTTAGTGTGATCCTCAAGTTCTTCCTCAACTTCCTCCTTATCAGGAGCATCGTTTTTATCATTACCACTCTCAGTTTCAGCATCAGAGACAGATATATTATTAGGATCTACAGCAGGTTCAAGTGGTTCCTCAACTACCTTATGTTTATTTTTCTTTCTCTTACGAGGACTACCACTACTTTCACCTTGTTGAGAATCCTGCTCAATTTTTTTAGGGTGTCCTTCAGGATATAAAGGATCTTGATTAGCTATACCACTCCTAGTTCTAATTCCATAAGCATGTTTATCTCCTGAGGCATTAACTAGCATATCCTTTTGTACCTTAGCAAGTTGATCAAGTTGGGTTTGAACCATTTGAAATTTTACAAAGCATTTTAATATCATTATAAGTTCTTTCCACAATATCTTTCAACTCATTAATAGCTCTAGAGTTTTCCAATAAATGATTCTAAACTTGTTTATTAAAATTACCTTGTTTAACAATAAAAATGTCAAGTTCCTCCAAGCATTTATCAGGAGGCTTACCATAAGGAATATCACCTTCATCAAAGTGTTGGAGAGTGTACCTCAATAGTGGATGAGTGGGGAATTGGCTTAAATAATTCTTATATCGGAGGTAGATTCTTCACATCTTCAGTTCTAATACCTTTCTCCTTTAGACACTTCTTAGCTTCCTTCATCACTTCATCATTTAATGCAATAACTCCCCTCTTATTTAGTGTTGGCGTTGGAACTGGTTCAGGCACAACTAGTTCAGGAGTAATAGGCTCAGGTGTATTTAGCTCAGTTGAAGTCCAATTATCATAATTCTTGCTTGTTTTAGCCATTAATTCTTCAGCATCTGTAGGAGTTCTTTTCCTGAAAACACAATCAGCAAAACTATCTAGGTATGTCCTAGATCATCAGTTAGTCCATTATAACAAATATCAAGAAGCTCATTTTTAGGTAATGGACATCCAGGATGTGCATGAATCAAGGCACAAACCTTGTCCATGACTCAGGGAATTTCTCTTCTTCTCCCTGTTTAAAATCAAAAAGTCTCTACAAAGCAGCATGTCTAGCACTGGGAGGAAAATATTTTTTGGAAGAAAGAAGCAATCAAACAATCAGGGCTATCAATGGAACCAGAAGGTAATCTATTAAACCAAGCCCTAGCTTCACCTTTTAGTGAAAAAGGGAAGATCTTTATAACAAAGTACTTGTGCATCTTAAAATCATCAGAGAATAAAACACTCATAGTGGAAAGCTCATTCATATGAGCCACAACACTCTCATTTTTAGTCCCACAAAAAGGTCCTTTCTCAACAATGTCTAAATAGGATAAACCAATAGAGAAATCATAGTCTTTATCTTTAATATCTATGGGAGAGGTGGCAAACTTAGGATCAGAGGACAGTTTAGAAATAATGGTACGTTTAACAAGGAGACTCTTCATAGCACTAGCACCATGTGTGTTTCGGGTGAGCTAACATGTGTGTTTCTTCAGTGAACTCAATGTAACCATCATTAATATCATAACTCTCTCTAGACTCAGGTGATCTAATAGGTGTAACAGTGTCTTCACTAGGAGTTTCAGTTGATTTAGGTTTGTTTATTACCTAGAAAAGTCATAGGTTTCTGCACCCAAGGTTCTCTCTCACTACCATGTTTCTTAGCAATAAAATCTTCCTTAGTGTACTTAGTGTTCTTAGTGTGATCCTCAAGTTCTTCCTCAACTTCCTCCTTATCAGGAGCATCGTTTTTATCATTACCACTCTCGCCAAAGATCGAGACAGATATATTATTAGGATCTACAGAGGTTCAAGTGGTTCCTCAACTACCTTATGTTTCTTTTCTTTCTCTTACGAGGACTACCACTACTTTCACCTTGTTGAGAATCCTGCTCAATTTTTTAGGGTGTCCTTCAGATATAAAGGATCTTGAGTAGCTATACCACTCCTACTTCTAATTCCATAAGCATGTTTATCTCTGAGGCATTAACTAGCATATCCTTTTGTACCTTAGCAAGTTGATCAAGTTGGGTTTGAACCATTTGAAAGTGTTTACAAAGCATTTTAATATCATTATAAGTTCTTTCCACAATATCTTTCAACTCATTAATAGCTCTAGAGTTTTCCAATAAATGATTCTAAACTTGTTTATTAAAATTACCTTGTTTAACAATAAAATGTCAAGTTCCTCCAAGCATTTATCGGAGGCTTACCATAAGGAATATCACCTTCATCAAAGTGTTGGAGAGTGTACCTCAATAGTGGATGAGTGGGGAATTGGCTTAAATAATTCTTATATCGGAGGTAGATTCTTCACATCTTCAGTTCTAATACCTTTCTCCTTTAGACACTTCTTAGCTTCCTTCATCACTTCATCATTTAATGCAATAACTCCCCTCTTATTTAGTGTTGGCGTTGGAACTGGTTCAGGCACAACTAGTTCAGGAGTAATAGGCTCAGGTGTATTTAGCTCAGTTGAAGTCCAATTATCATAATTCTTGCTTGTTTTAGCCATTAATTCTTCAGCATCTGTAGGAGTTCTTTTCCTGAAAACACAATCAGCAAAACTATCTAGGTATGTCCTAGAATCATCAGTTAGTCCATTATAACAAATATCAAGAAGCTCATTTTTAGGTAATGGACATCCAGGATGTGCATGAATCAAGGCACAAACCTTGTCCATGACTCAGAGAATTTCTCTTCTTCTCCCTGTTTAAAATCAAAAAGTCTCTACAAAGCAGCATGTCTAGAACTGGGAGGAAAATATATTTTTTGGAAGAAAGAAGCAATCAAACAATCAGGGCTATCAATGGAACCAGAAGGTAATCTATTAAACCAAGCCCTAGCTTCACCTTTTAGTGAAAAAGGGAAGATCTTTATAACAAAGTACTTGTGCATCTTAAAATCATCAGAGAATAAAACACTCATAGTGGAAAGCTCATTCATATGAGCCACAACACTCTCATTTTTAGTCCCACAAAAAGGTCCTTTCTCAACAATGTCTAAATAGGATAAACCAATAGATAAATCATAGTCTTTATCTTTAATATCTATGGGAGAGGTGGCAAACTTAGGATCAGAGGACAGTTTAGAAATAATGGTACGTTTAACAAGGAGACTCTTCATAGCACTAGCACCATGTGTGTTTCGGGTGAGCTAACATGTGTGTTTCATCGCTGAACTCAATGTAACCATCATTAATATCATAACTCTCTAGACTCGGTGATCTAATAGGTGTAACAGTGTCTTCACTAGGAGTTTCAGTTGATTTAGGTTTGTTTATTACCTAGAAAAGGCATAGGTTTCTGCACCCAAGGTTCTCTCTCACTACCATGTTTCTTAGCAATAAAATCTTCCTTAGTGTACTTAGTGTTCTTAGTGTGATCCTCAAGTTCTTCCTCAACTTCCTCCTTATCAGGAGCATCGTTTTTATCATTACCACTCTCAGTTTCAGCATCAGAGACAGATATATTATTAGGATCTACAGCAGGTTCAAGTGGTTCCTCAACTACCTTATGTTTATTTTTCTTTCTCTTACGAGGACTACCACTACTTTCACCTTGTTGAGAATCCTGCTCAATTTTTTTAGGGTGTCCTTCAGGATATAAAGGATCTTGATTAGCTATACCACTCCTAGTTCTAATTCCATAAGCATGTTTATCTCCTGAGGCATTAACTAGCATATCCTTTTGTACCTTAGCAAGTTGATCAAGTTGGGTTTGAACCATTTGAAATTTTACAAAGCATTTTAATATCATTATAAGTTCTTTCCACAATATCTTTCAACTCATTAATAGCTCTAGAGTTTTCCAATAAATGATTCTAAACTTGTTTATTAAAATTACCTTGTTTAACAATAAAAATGTCAAGTTCCTCCAAGCATTTATCAGGAGGCTTACCATAAGGAATATCACCTTCATCAAAGTGTTGGAGAGAGTGTACCTCAATAGTGGATGAGTGGGGAATTGGCTTAAATAATTCTTATATCGGAGGTAGATTCTTCACATCTTCAGTTCTAATACCTTTCTCCTTTAGACACTTCTTAGCTTCCTTCATCACTTCATCATTTAATGCAATAACTCCCCTCTTATTTAGTGTTGGCGTTGGAACTGGTTCAGGCACAACTAGTTCAGGAGTAATAGGCTCAGGTGTATTTAGCTCAGTTGAAGTCCAATTGTCATAATTCTTGCTTGTTTTAGCCATTAATTCTTCAGCATCTGTAGGAGTTCTTTTCCTGAAAACACAATCAGCAAAACTATCTAGGTATGTCCTAGAATCATCAGTTAGTCCATTATAACAAATATCAAGAAGCTCATTTTTAGGTAATGGACATCCAGGATGTGCATGAATCAAGGCACAAACCTTGTCCATGACTCAGAATTTCTCTTCTTCTCCTGTTTAAAATCAAAAGTCTCTACAGCAAAGATGTCTAGCACTGGGAGGAAAATATTTTTTGGAAGAAAGAAGCAATCAAACAATCAGGGCTATCAATGGAACCAGAAGGTAATCTATTAAACCAAGCCCTAGCTTCACCTTTTAGTGAAAAAGGGAAGATCTTTATAACAAAGTACTTGTGCATCTTAAAATCATCAGAGAATAAAACACTCATAGTGGAAAGCTCATTCATATGAGCCACAACACTCTCATTTTTAGTCCCACAAAAAGGTCCTTTCTCAACAATGTCTAAATAGGATAAACCAATAGAGAAATCATAGTCTTTATCTTTAATATCTATGGGAGAGGTGGCAAACTTAGGATCAGAGGACAGTTTAGAAATAATGGTACGTTTAACAAGGAGACTCTTCATAGCACTAGCACCATGTGTGTTTCGGGTGAGCTAACATGTGTGTTTCATCAGTGAACTCAATGTAACCATCATTAATATCATAACTCTCTCTAGACTCAGGTGATCTAATAGGCGTAACAGTGTCTTCACTAGGAGTTTCAGTATTTCCTAGACTAGCCATAGTAGTATCTAGGAAAGGACCTAGTGAACCACTCGCATCAAGCATAGTAGAAGTAACGTCATGAGCATCAAAAGCAGTTTCAGATTCAGCAGTAGTAGGAGCGTGTGTAGCATGAGTATGTGGTGGTGGTGTAATAAGCTTACTTATAACAGACGGTGAATCAAGAGCAAAAAATGTGTTTAGGACTGTACCTCTTTTTGTAGTGGATGGTAAAATAGGAAACTTTCCATCACGAGACTTCCCCATGATGAAAGGAGTAGCAGTGAACAATAATAGATCCAAGTGAACTTACAAATAAAGCTATGCTCCCCGGCAACAGCGCCAGAAAATAGTCTTGATGACCCACCAGTATAGGGGATTGCAACAGTCTTCGATGGTAGTATTACCCAATTTATTGATTCGACACAAGGGGATTCAAAAAATACTTGCAAGCCTTAACAACTGAGTTGTCAATTCAGCTTCACCTGGAAATAGTTCTTGCTCACAGAAGTTTATCAGTAGCAACAGTTTGTAGTAGCAACAGCAGCAGTAAAATAGGAGCAATAGTAACAGTAGTAGCAAACAGTAGGATATGAATGTGGTAGGCATAGGGCTGGATGGACGGGCGTTGCATGGACAAGTCGAAACATGTAACTTCAAGATCTAGGGCATTGCAGATAAATAAGAATAAGCATTCAAGTACTAAACAATCCTAGGCATGTGCTCCATATATAGTCATGCGTTCTCGCAATGAGAATTTGCACAACATCTTTTGTCCTGCCAGCCCGTGGCAGCTGGGCCTCTAGGGAACTACTGAAAATTAAGGTGCTCCTTTTAATAGAGCACCAGGGCAAAGCATTAACACTCCATGAACACATGTGATCCTCACACCACAGTCATCCCCTCCGACTGTCTCAATTTCTGTCACTTCGGGGCCTTTGGATCCGGACAATGATATGTGTACACAACTTGCAGATAAGATCATAAACAATACTATCATAATGATTGAATATTAAGTTCAGATCTGAGATCATGGCACTCGGGCCCTAGTGATAGGCATTAAGCACAACAAGTTGCAACAAAGTCAAATAGCACTAATAGAGATAATAGGCACCATGCCCTAACAATCTTATTTGATTACATGGTAGAACTCATCAAATCCATACCATCCCCATAGCCTAAAACGGGGGATTACTCACTCATGGATGAGGGAAACATCGATGGTTGATGGAGAGGCGTTGGTGATGACGATGGCGATGATCCTCTCCAAATTCCCCGTTCCGGCTGGATGCCAGAATGGATTTTCTGGATTCGAATCTTGGTTTCTGGTGGTGGCGGCGCAACGGAACCCTTTCTGGAAAAACATCGACCCCCCTCGTTTTTCAGGTCAAGAGATAACTTATAGGCGAAGAGGGAGCCTAAGGGGGTGCCTGGGGTGGCCGCACCCCCTTAGGCGTGGGCTAGGCCCACCCACGCCTGGCAGGGGTGTGGGCCCCTAGGCCTCCACTCCGTCTCGTCTTTTGGCTATGTGGATCTTCTGGTGTAATAGAATTATTGGCATATTTTTCGGAATTTTTCCTGATAGTTGATTTTCTGCATAAAAACTAGATACCGAAGTAATTCTGCTAAAAACAGCGCCAATCCGTGTTAGTTGTATCCAAATCACACAAGTTTAAAGGAGAAATAATAGCAAAAGTGTTCGGAAAAATAGATACGTTTTGAACGTATCACGAACATTAGCGCGACTCTGGGCACCGTTCATGGTGTGCATGCTGCTGCACACCGCAGCATCGGTCTTGCAACCGAGGAGCTGGTTGGCTATGTCAGGCTCCATGGAGCCGAGAAGATAGCCGATGACCTTCTGATCGGCAGACCACCAGCGCGCGTACTCCAGGTTCACGACTGTGATGGACTTGTCCCCCTCTCCCTGGGTGACGGTCTTCTCGGGCACCACGATGTTCTCGTCGAGATGATGGTGAAGGCCGGCGCCGACGAGGTTGGGAAGGAGGAGTCTGTTCCATAGGGCAAAGTTGCCCGCCTCCAGGCGGACGGAGACCGCCGGGAACACCAACTGTGACCCGACGGTGGCGGAGCTGGTCGACGATGAGGCGATCGCCCCGATGGACTCCGATATGGAGAGAGCGGAAGACGTCGTCGCGGCGGCGGCGATGGACGGATCTCACGGCGGTGGTGGAGCGGACTCGCGGCGGCAACGGTATTGACTCTGATACCAAGTTTGAGAATAGGTTTAGAGTTTTCGTGGGGTCTAGACCTCCACCTCTCTTCTATTTATATACTTCGACAGTGTACAACACAATTACAATACATACGGGTATAGAACCTCATGTACGTATACAAACACGGTTTCTAACAAACAGCTCTCATCCGTGGCCTGTCTTTTTTCTGTTATTTCTTTTCTTGTCCGTGGCCGAATTCGATGCGCAGCGGCAGTGCTGAAATCGAGCCGCTCGAATAGGGAGCGATCGCGCCAGCCGGATACGTACGTAGCTAGCTTCTGACATGACATGTTATTTCATGTAGAGATCCTTTGTATAGAAGTTGTTGATAAGCTGAGCACGTCTTGGTTGATCTTTGCTTGCATTCGGAATTGATATGGACTCATGATTGGAGTTGGACCCGCTGCTGCTGCTGCTGCTGCTGCTTCTGACATTTTTTTTCGTGAATTTGTCCGCGTGAGTAACTTCGATCAACTGCTGGCTGCAAGGGGGTGCTCTTCCCCCGTTGGACTAGTGCTACCTTTTTTTTCTAAAAATAAATGCTCAATCGCCAAGTTCTGATCCGACTCAAATTCTGCCATGCATCTTTATTCTTTCCCTGGCTTTGCACTGAGCTAGCTTGATCCAAACTGATTGTTTGTACGTACCATGTCTCCACCGCTGCATCGGGACTTGGTCCTCACGGGTATCCGTCCTGGCTCGTTTTTAGGCGGTGACTTGCCGAATCAGACGCGTTGGCGACACGTAGAAACCTTTGTAGATCTTTGCCATGATGAATTTGCACCGCACTTGTCTGATTAACTGGCTTGTGGAATAGCCCCGCCTGGGCCAGCCTGAGTTGCTTCTTTCTAGTGCCTTGAATCGAGACGAACTCGAGCCCCGTGATTTGAACGCAGCGAGATTTTCTTTGTCAGAAGGCAAATATGCAGGAAGCCTCCTAACATATGAGGGAAATACAATATACAGATATATATATCTAACACCCCTCAAACTCATGATGGATCCACAACATTGAGTTTGGAGAGTAACAAATCATGTTGCGCTCTGGTCTGTGCCTTCGTGAAGAAATTCGCCAACTGTAAATCGGAAGGCACATACTGAAGCGCAATAACCTGAGCCTGCACCTGAGCACGTGTATAGAAAGCATCAACACCAATATGCTTGGTAAGCTCATGCTTGACCGGATCACGTGCAACACTAATAGCACATGTACTGTCAGAAAAAACCAGACTCGGTGTGGTAATAGAGACCCCAAAATCTGCAAGCAACCACCGTAACCAGGTCACCTCAGCAGTCAACAAAGCCATAGCACGCAACTCAGCCTCAACACTCGAACGGGAAACCGCTGTCTGTTTCTTCGTCTTCCAAGCAATGAGCGAACCACCAAGAAACACACGGTAAGCAGAAAGTGAACGGCGATCCGAAGGATCACTCGCCCACGTCGTCCGAATAGCACTAGAGCTGGAGGGAGATGGAACGAGAAAAGCAGAGGCGACGAGTGATCGTACCACGAAGATAACGAAGAACACGGAGAAGATGACTATAGTGAACAGTGGTAGGAGCAGAAACAAACTGACTCAGAATATGAACAGGATAAGAGATGTCAGGACGAGTGACAGCAAGATAAACAAGACTCCCAACAAGATAACGATAACGCGTTGGATCAGAAAGAGGATCACCATCAGTAAGTTGAAGCTTAACATTAAGCTCCATAGGGGTCTCAACAGTGCGCTCATCCCCAAGAGCAGCACGAGTAAGAAGATCCTGAATATACTTTTCCTGAGAGATGTATAAGCCATCAGAAGTGGAGGAAACCTCAATCCCAAGAAAGTATCGAAGAGGACCAAGATCAGTCATAAGAAACTGATCACGAAGATGAGCCTTAACAAAGGCGATATACTCAGGATCATCACCGGTAATGATCATATCATCAACATAGAGAAGAAGAAGAGTGCGTCCACGAGGAGAAGTGTGAACAAACAACGCTGGATCATGAGCACTAGGGGAGAAACCAGCAGCAGTCACTACAGAAGCAAAGCGCTCAAACCAGGCACGAGGGGCCTGTTTGAGGCCATAAAGAGAACGTCGAAGACGACAAACCATCCCCTCGGGAACAGAATACCCAGGAGGAGGCTGCATATAAACCTCCTCACTCAACTCACCATTGAGAAAGGCGTTCTGAACATCAAGCTGGGACACAGACCAGTGACGAACAGAAGCAACAACAAGAAGAGTACGCACAGTGGTCATATGAGCCACAGGAGCAAAGGTCTCATCATAGTCACGACCATGCTCCTGCTGAAAACCACGAGCCACAAGACGCGCTTTATAGCGCTCAAGAGATCCATCAGAGCGAGTCTTAATCTTATAGACCCACATACACGTGATAGGACGAACACCGGGAGGGGTAGAAACAGATCCTAGGTGCTAGTGCGCTCAAGCGCATCAATCTCCTCAGCCATGGACAGCTGCCACTCAGGATGATGCTCAACATCCCGATAAGAAGTCGGCTCGGAGGCAACAGAAAGACCATACTGAGTAGGAGAGTAACGGTTGGGGGCACTTAATGTGACGAGTAGAGGGAAGATCATCAGAGGAAGACGACGTAGGAGACGACGATGAAGAAGAGGGAATAGTAGAGGAAGACTCCGAAGAACGAGGAGAACTAGACGGAGCAGAGGAGGACGGTGTCGAAGAAGAGACATCAGGGGGAGGAGATCTTGAAGAAGACACAATAGGGGTAGAAGGAGGTGTGTCAGGAAAGAGAAGAAAAGAGATATCTTCCACCGGGAAAGTACCAGCGGTGGGACGAGGATAGAAAGGACGCGTCTCATCAAAAGTAACATCACGAGAGATACGCTCCCACGACCAACAGGGTCCCAACAGTGATAGCCCTTATGCTCATCACTGTATCCAAGGAAGACACACTCAACAGACTGAGCGGTCAGTTTGGTGCGTTCGCGAGGAGCAAGGAGAACATAGCAAACACAACCAAACAAGCGAAGCATGGAGTAGTCCGGAGACTGTCCAGATAGGCACTCAAGAGGGATACCACCCTGCAAGGCGGCAGAAGGCTGAATATTGATGAGGTAAGCCGACGTAGCGACAGCCTCAGCCCAGAAATGCGGCGGGAGAGAAGAAGCAATCATCATAGCACGAGTGGTCTCAAGAAGATGGCGATGCTTACGCTCAGCAACGCCATTCTGGGCATGTGCGCCAGGACAGGAGAACTGAGCAAGGGTGCCCTGCTCAGCAAGAACACCTCGCAACATCTGGGAGATATACTCACCAGCAGAATCGGCACGAAAAACACAGATGGGGGTAGAATACTGAGTACGGACTATGGCCGCAAAACGCTGATATATGGAAAGAACTTCACTGCGAGAGCGCATAAAATACAACCAAGTGTACCGAGAAAATCATCGATGAATAAAATATAGTAGCGATGGCCCCCTTTCGAAGCGAAAGGAGTCGGACCCCAAACATAGGAATGAACTAAATCAAAAGGTCACTGAGATACATACGCGCTAGTAGGATAGGGAAGCTTAATCTGTTTACCCAACCTACAGCCCTAACAATGCAAAGACCCATCTCCTGAGACAGACCCCTGAAGACCACGATGAACTAATGACGACAGGCGAGAGCCACAGAGGTGACCAAGACGATGATGTCACTGCTGAAAGGAGCTGGTAGTGGAGGCGACGACCAGAGAAGAACTGGCAGATGAAGTGGCAGCGGAAGGAACACGAAGCTAGTCTAACTCCCAAAGTCCTGAAGAGTCACGACTGCGAGGGCCAGCTCCAACCAGGGCCTGTGTGTGACGGTCCTGAACAACACAAGAATCAGCATCAAGAATGACGCGACAACCAGAGTCAGCAAGCTGGCTAGCAGAGAACAGATTCATCTTAAGAAGAGGGACATGAGAAATATCAGGAACAGAAAAAGAAGAAGTAGAAAGGGTGCCTCGACTAGAAACAGGAAGAGAGGTACCATCAGCCGTAAAAACACGGATAGGAGAAGGGAGAGAACGAAGAGCGGACAGAAAAGAAGACTCAGAGGTCATATGAAAGGAAGCTCCAGAATCCAGATACCACGGAGACATACCTGACTGTGTAGAAGGTGGTGGTCGCAAGATGCTCAAGAATCACCATAGAACCAAGAAGCCCGTCGAAGAAGAGCCTCAGAGCAAGCGCATGAAGACTCCTGATAATGTCCTGATCAAAGAGATCAACTGCTGAAGACCCAGAAGGAGCCGACTGCCCACGAGCCTGGTGCTGCTGACGTAAACTAGGGTCCCGAGTATAACAGGTGGCCCAAGTGTGGCCATCCCTGTTGCAGTAAGAGCAGTGACGAAGAGAACCACGGCGACCCTAACCACGAGCCTGTTGGTACTGACTCTGACCCTGAGGCTGCTGACCCTGACCCTGACCTGGAGGAGTGGGTAGTATCGGCGGCGGCACAGGGGACCGCGGCTGAGTCGAGGGAGTATACGGCAAATGAGCACCACGAGTAGCAAGCACAGATGGAACCGCAAGAAGACCAGCACCACGGAGACGGGTCTTCTCAGCCCGAAGCTCAGACAACACCTTAGAGAGCGGAACACGACCACGAGCATTCAGCTGAGCACGCCGGGTCTCAAACTCCTGGCGAAGCCGAGATAGAAACTCATAGATGCGGTGAAACTCCAAATCCGAGCGCACAATCTGACAGCACGAGCATGTGCCACAAACAGCAGTACGGAGAGAATCAAGCTGACGCCAGATAGCAGCACTCTGAGTGTAGAACTCATCAATAGTGGAATCACCCTGCTGAAGAGCATGCTCCTGGCGAACCACGGATAGGTAAAGAGCATCTCCAGACGGCTGATAGCACTGACGAAGATGTGCCCACTGAGCAACAACAGTAGGGAGACTCATGAACTCAGCAGCATACTGGGGCAGAACACTGGAGGTGAGAACAGCAGCAGGACGAGCATCCTCATCGACCCACTGAGTGTAGGCAGTCAGAGCGTGGCGATAGGTCTCGAGATCAGCAGAGTACTGTTTGAACTTCAGGTCATAAGCAGCAACAACACTATCATCGGCACTCTGAGCAATATCCTTGACCTCCTGAGAAGCATTAGCACCAAGAACAATTGGTGTCGGCGGAAGAGGAGCCACAGGAGCAGGGGGCACGGCGGACAGGGGACCTCGCCGGAGAGCACACCCCAAAGACGGAGACCGCGCATGTGAACGCGCATAAAGGCAGCGAAATCGGGATAATTCGCGCCATCGAAGATCATCGGGCAGCGAGGAATCGCAACATAGCCCGATGCAGAAGACATCTCGCTCAAATTTTTTTTGGTCAACTCTCAGATCCAATCAGGAACCGACGGGCGCCCAGATCCGATCGGGAAGCAGCAGGGCGGCACACGCACGCAACGCGAGGCAGGGCGTTGCCAGGCGCGCGTCACGTCCAGCCACGTCGGGGTGTTGTCAGGCGCGCGTCGTCGTCAGGGAGGCGAGGAAGCGCGTGGGGAGGCATGTAACACCCTCAGAATCGGACCTATGCAAGTTTTAGCGAAACCCGCCAAACCCGCATAGAAACAATTCAAAGGTGCCCACCAGGCACTTTCGTGCGGGTGGAAAACGAAGTAATAACAGTACACAACAGTCCTCAATGGGACCCACCGAACAGATATATATACAACAGCGACTCAATGAGTGAAGAATACAGATATAATATACAAAGATCCAAATCACCTTGAAAACGATAGAGCGTCCAGCTACGTACAAGATGCAAATGGGGCTAAGAGCCCTGAAGAATAACCAATGGCGTCCATAACCCTGCCCAGGCCAAGCCGGAAGGGTAACCCTGCTAATGGCGTCGATCCCAAAACCTGCTTAAACAAAAGGGGTGCCGACAAAAGGGCAAAAGAAAAAGAGGAGCGTTAGTACTGAGGCCAGTACACGGCGAGACTAGAATTCGGCGGTCCTCTCCTACATAGGTATGGTGGATCAAGCGGCGGCAAAGATGCACTAAACAACCTATAGAGACTCGATACAATGGCGGTCATCGAGAGGGGTAAGAAAGACCTATTCGAGATATCCTCATTACCATCAAACAAACCCATCCCGGTGTTTCCTCGAGACCAAACGAGGAAGTCACAGGAACTCACACCGCTGGCGCTTTTATTTATTCGGTTATCGTTGCAGTAATTACTAGTCAGGTATAGATGATCATCCTGATAACATAAGCAGTGGACCATTTTAATTAACCATTCCGTTGTAGTTGCGGCACTTACTAGTCAGATACAATTAGCATGAGATATCCCAAAAACCCAGCAGTTGTTGGTACTTTTATTTAGCCATTCCGTTGTAGTTGCCATACTTACTAGTCAGGTACAATGGTATAGCGCAGTTTACACTCCAAACAAGCAATTGTGATGATTATTTAGCCATTCCATTATAGTGAAGCTGATTACTAGTCATTATAAAGTCAAATTTATAGCACTACTTTAGTTATGCTTGTCTATGGTCGAGATATCATGCTCCAAGTCGTCCATATCCATGGACACGGCTTTGAAAGTTTTACCGGTCGGGTGCACCAATAGCAACACACGCCGATCAACCTCGAAAACCAAATCAAACCCAACGAGGCTTTCACGACAAAGCAATCACAGGATTCAGAATATTTCAGGGGCCACCCTTGAGTCTTACCCGCAACGAAGTAAGCTAGCTCGAGACGGACTCAAGGTTTGGGTGGACGGCAGTGAACGATCGGGAACCCAAACTGGGCTTGTCGACACCATGAATCGTCCCGATCCTAAATAATGCAGCTCCTCGCACAATCGTAAATAAAGCAGTAAAGCATGGCATAAGTACAGGATAGTAAATAAAACCTCAAACTAGTTTGTGGCCCCAAGAAATAAGTCTGAATCAAGCTCTGGCTCAGGGGGGTCCCATATACCTCCCGGATGTGGATAGCGCGATAAATCAAGGAACAGGTATCAAGTACTCGGGGTCCTACGGGACACAAGTGGGCGTTCGGAAACCAAATATTATCTATCACCCACCGATGCCTCTGCTTACTTCAATTTTAGTTATTAAACAGGAATTAAAGTGAACGATAAGTTAAACTATGATCATCTCCAACTTCAACATGCGGCAATACATCAACAACTGTGGCACTGGACGACACGCAACAACACTTGAGCAAGCGACTACGACGCGCAAGTCCAACTATCTACCAAACAACAGGTAATAGGATGTGTCCAAGGCAATATAGGGCTGCACGGTATATCCAGGTACGGAAACTAAGGCATCGCAACACAGATAGCAATAGATCAACAGGAGGGAATAAATACTATAAAAGTAAGATAGGCAGAAAAGGGGGGAGATGCTCGCCTGAAAACATTGCCGAAGGTTCAATCGGAGATCGGGGTGAAGCTCACATCAACTCAACGGCCTTATCCGCGAAGAAGCAAAACACTAGAAGAAACACCGGATGCACTATTTAATACAACGACAGAAGATCGGCATGATGCATGTATGATGTATGGCATGGCAAGGTGCGATGCAATTAGGTCACGATTAAGCGGAACCGGGGATCCCGACAATTGATTAAACGGTTCAAGTTGTTTAGCTACCCCGCAAATACATGTTGTCTTAGCAAGGCAGAAGATAGCACCGGGTTCGCTACACAAATTTAAATGGGGCCAATATGAGACTAGATTTGCCCGCATATGGGCCCCATATTTAATTATGAGGTGAATCGGCATAAGGCCCCCAAACCACATGATTATGCATGCAAGTATGGCAATTAATATGCAACAAGTTGTTATATATATGATAAAATAGGGTTTCGGGGAGGGGTTCACACATTAGGGTTCGGCAGATCTTGGTTCCGGGGGTTCGGGGTTCGACAGGGCCAGGGTCCAGGGTTCGACGGGTTCGGTCTCGGACAACAGAAGTAGATCTTGTCGCATCCGCGGTGGTCGGGCCATGTTGTCGGTCTTGACGTCTCACGCGGAGTCCTTGGCGTTCCGGAAGGAAGTACTTGTTCTGGCGTCGGGGCATCGGATTCGCCCGGGTCGGTGCCGGTCTTATCGTCGATGGCGAACTTGAGTGGATCGGGTACCGGGGTCTTCGGATCCGGGGTGAAGTACTCGGCGTCCTCGAGGGAGTACTTGTCATATCCGTGAAGGAGATCATGTCGGTCCACGGGGTCCAGCCTTCGGGGTTCGATGGGTGTGGCATCCCGCAAAATCACTACTAGAAAATCGCGTTGAATTTGTGCAGTGCATAGTCATCGCCATGCATTGTTGCATAAAACTATTTCGCAAAGCCCGATTTGTTTTCCCAAACGCCTCACCTTCTTTCGAACACGCAAACCCGGCCTCCGGATTATTTTGTTTGAATGCTAACGGTTTGCCAAAGGTGCTTTTAAATTAAATAAAAAGTTTATATTATTTTAGTGGGGGCAGTCGAACGGGCCGACCGACCCGAACGACCACCCCCAGAAAACTAAACGGTCCACCCCAAACCAGCCCCAGACAAATCTTACATCTACCCAACTTCCTACCCACCCCTATCTCCACCTCACTCCCCCCAATCAACACTTGCCACCTCAACCTCTCTCTCCCCTCAGCCAACCCCCTTCTGCCACCTAGACCCACCCCTGGACCCACCGTCCCAGCCCATCCACTCTCCCTCACAGCTAAACCCACCCCACCACTCAAACCCACTCCCTCTCACGCACGCACACCGAGCCAACCGCCCCGCGCGACGCCCTGTCGTCCCCGCCCCGCACCCTTCTCGGCGCTTGCCCGCCTGCTCCACCGTCGCCCACGCTCCTCCTCTCTGCTCCCCCACCCGCAGCCTGCGCCTCGCCATCGCCCGACGCCTCCGGCCGGGCTCCTTCCCCTCACCGCCTCCGGTGCTCTGCCGCAGTCGGCCTGCTCACAGATCCGCCAACGCGCCACCCGCTCCATCACCTCCGCTGCCCTCACCATCCTCGCCGCCTCTGGCCCAACCGCCGACGCCCGCTTGCCCACCGCCCGGCGCCACCTGCCCGCATCCGCCGCCCACGCCCTGCCCTCCTCTGCCGCGCCAGCTCCGCCCAGCCTGCCGCTGCCCGCGCCCTCCTCCTCCGCCGCTCCCTCCGCCGCCGCTGTGCGCCGTCCCCGAGCCTCGCCTACCTCGCCGGCGCTCCTCCTCGCCGCCTGCCCGCTGGTCCCGAGCGTGCCTGCGGTCTCGTGGCTGCTGCCTCCTCCGCCTCCGCCTGGGACCTCCCAGCAGGCCTCGCCCAGGGCGACCTGGCCTCCGTGGCGTCGCCGCCCGCTCGGCTCCATCTCGCTGCGCTGTCCGCTCGAGCCCGAGTCCCCGCCGCTTTGTTCATGGCGTCTCGGGCCCGTGACGCAGCCAGGGCCGCACCCTCGTCCTCCAGCGCCCTCTAACCCGAAGACGCAAGACGCCCCTCGAGACCCCAAGGTCGCCAAGATCCTCGAAGACCAAATTCTAGGCACGCCAAGAACGACCCGGAGTCCGAACCCGGAGATCTCCGTCACGGAACACCATGATCGCCAACCCGGGACACCGAGTGCGCCGACACGAACCCGAAGACCACACCTCGACACGCCAAGATTCGTCGAGAGCCCGGAACGCCAAGTGCTCCTTTCCGGACCCGAAGACCAACGGTTAAGTTCACCACCGACAAAGGACGGGCTACGAGATCTACTTCGCGGGCACATGCGACAAGGACTACCCCCGACCCGAAGACCGAACCCCGGAATCCGAGTCCGACACCGACAACTAAAACCGTGGAACCGACAAGATCGACCTCACCAACGCCATGATCTCCCTCACGGAATCCGAAGCGCGGACCCGCCAAGACCTCGCAACGGCAAGATCGACCCCGTGGGACCCGACAAGGTCTTCCCGACGACAAGAACGACACCGCCCCGGAAGGCGCGCCCGACCCAAGTTCTGCTTCCCGGACATCGAGACCCCGATGTGACAAGACCTACCCCGCTACCGAGAACGGACTCTGTCGAACCCCTGATCCGTCGAACCCTGGACCCTGTCGAACCCCGAACCCCGGAACCCAAGATCGTCGAGACCCCTAATGTGTGAACCCCTTCCCGAAACCCTATTTTATAACATAATAACTTGTTGCATATTAATCATTCCTCTCGCATGCATATCTGTGGTTTGGGGGCCTTATGCCGATTCACCTCTTAATTAAATATGTGGCCTATATGCGGGTAAATCTAGCCTTATATTGGCCTCATTTAATTTGTGTAGCGAACCGGTGCTATCTTTTGCCATGCTAAAACAACATTTAAAATGCAGGGTGGCTAAACAACTTGAACCATATAATTAATTGTCGGGACCCCGGTTCCGCCTAATCTGACCTAATTGCATCGCACTTTGCCATGCCATCCATCATGCATGCATCATGCCGATCTTCTGCCGTGTATTAAATATTGCATCCGGTGTTTCTTCTAGTGTTTTGCTTCTTCGCGGATAAGGCCGTTGAGTTGATGTGAGCTTACCGATGATCTTGGTTGAACCCTTCGACAATGTTTTCAGTAGCATCTCCCTTTCTACCTATCTTACTTTTATAGTCTTTATTCCCTCCTGTTGATCTATTGCTATCTCGTGTTGCGATGCTTTAGTTTTCGTACTGTGATATCCCCGCAGCCTTATATTGCCTTGGACACACCCTATTACCGTTGTTTGGTAGATAGTTGGACTTGCGGCGTAGTTGCTTGCTCAAGTGATGTGTGTCGTCATATGCCACGATTCTGATGTATTGCGGATGTTGATGATGGAGATGATTCTAGCTTTACTTATCGTCACTTTAATTTCTGTTTAACAACTAAAATTGAAATAAGGAGAGGCATCGGTGGGTGATAGATAATATTTGGTTTCGAATGCCCACTTGTGTCCCGTAAGACCCCGAGTACTTGATACCTGTTCCTTGATTTTTGCGCGCTATCCACATCCGGGAGGTATATGGGACCCCCCTGAGCTAGAGCTTGATTCAGTCTTATTTCTTGGGGCCACAAACTAGTTTGAGGTTTTATTTACTATCCTGTACTTATGCCATGCTACTTTCAGTTTAATTTGTGCGAGGAGCACACTGCATCTTAGGATCGGGACACGATTCCGGTGTCGACAAGCCCAGCCACACTTTCGGGTTCCCAAATCACACCAGTATACCCAAACCTTGAGCCCGTCTCGAGTCACCGTTCGGGATCTACTTAAGGGTGGCCCCGAAATAATTCTGAATCCTGTGATTGTTCAGTCGTGAAAGCCTCGTTGGGTTTTGATTTGGTTTTTCCGAGGTTGATCGAGCGTGTGTTGCTATTGGTGCACCCCGGCCGGGTAAAACTTTCTGAAAGCCGTGTCCGCGGATATGGACGACTTGGAGCACAGTATCTCGATCATAGACAAGCATAACTAAAGTTTACTGCTATAAATTTGACTTATAATGACTAGTAATCAACTTCACTATAATGGAATGGCTAATTAATACTGCCCACAATTGCTTGTTGGTTGTCGCTTGCGACAATTGTACCTGACTAGTAAATCTTGCAACTACAACGGAATGGCTGAATAAAAGTACCAACAACTGCTGGGTTTAAGGATTATCTCATGCTAATTGTATCTGACTAGTAAGTGTTGCCACTATAACGGAATGGTTAACTAAAATTGCCCACTGTTTATTTTATCAGGATGAATATCTATATCTGACTAGTAATTACTGCAACGATAACTGAATAAGTAAAACTGCCAACTGTGTGAGTTCCTCGGTTGACTTCCTCGACGGTCTCGAGGGGGAAACGCCAGGATGGGTTTGTTTGGTGTTAGTTTCAGGTTGGATCCGGATAGGTCATTCCTACCCCTCTCTGATCACCGCCAGTTGTATCGAGTCTCTATAGGTTGTTTAGCGCATGCTGCCGCTGCCGCTCAGTCCACCATACCTTTGTAGGCGAGGACCGCCGAATTCTAGACTCGCCGTGTACTGGCCTCAGTACTGACGCTCCTTCTTTTTCCTTTGCCCTTTGTCGGCACCCCCTTTTGTTTAAGCAGGTTTTGAGATCGACGCCGTTAGCAGGGTTACCCTTCCGGCTTGGCCTGGGCAGGGTTATGGACGCCATTGGTTATTCTTGGGGCAGGCTCTTAGCCCCATTTGCATCTTGTCCGTAGCTGGACGCCTCTATCGCTTTCAAGGTGATTTGGATCTTTGTATATTATATCGTATTCGGACTCTTTGAGTCATTGTATATATATCTGCTCATGGGTCCCATCGAGGACTGTTGTGTAATGTTATTACTTCGTTTTCCACCCGCACGAAAGTGCCTGGTGGGCACCTTTGAATCGTTTCTATGCGGGTTTAGCGAATTTTGCTCAAACTTGCATAGGTCCGATTCTGAGGGTGTTACAATGGGTGTCTTGGCGTCCATGACGGCATCCTCGGTGCTCCGTGTCGAAGGCTTCGGGGTACTCAAGTCCGTGTGGCGATCTCGTCGTTCCGGGGGTTTTTCCCGAGGTTCGGTCTTCGGATCTTCGGAATTGTGTCTTCGGGGTTCCGTGGGTCGGGGTCTCGGATGTCCATGAAGGAGGGCTTGGCGTTCCATGTGGCGGTCCTGGCGGTCATCGGGGCCATGTCGACGATATACGGTTTTTGGTGGTTCTTCGGTCCCATCTCGGTACTTCCTCCACCGACTACACACGGGTACCCGAGGCAGAGGAAGCAGAGGGGCTCCCAAAACTGAGCAGCACCACCTGGTACTGGCGATAACGACCTGCAGGAAAAAGACGGCGAGGGCGGGTACATGCCGCGGGCGACGGAGACGTTGGCGGCGGCGTCCGGCTCGAGGACGGACGGTGGACGGACGCGGTGAGGGGCGAGGGCGGTGAAGCGAGGCGCGGCGGACGAGCTCGAGGAGGCCAGCGAGGGTCGACGGCGTGGCGGCGACGAGGCAGGCCGGCGCCTGGTCGGAGCGCTGGCGGGAGGCAACGCCACGGCTCGGAGCCGGGAGGGGCGAGGCGGCAGTGCACGGGCGCGGCCGGAGCGGAGGAGGAGCGAGGCGGCTCGAGGGGCGCGGAGGCGCGGCTCGAGCGGGCGGCCCGGGAGGCGGGTGGTGGAGAGGCGCTGGAGGCTGCGCCAGTGGAGGAAGGAGAGCCGGACAGGGGGCTGGGCCGCTGGTCGGTGGGAGAGTGGGAGGCGGAGGTGGCGGAGCACGGGGAGGAGGCGTCGGGAGAGAGGAGAACGGCGACGGGCGAGGAGGGTTGGTGGGGCGGGGGGTGGAGCGGCGCGCCAGGGAGAGAGGATGGGAGGTTGGGGAAGCCAGGGACGCGGGCGGAGGCGAGCGGGAGAAAGGGGAAACGCGGGCGGCGCGGCGAGGATGGTGGGGCGAGCGGAGGTGGAGCAGGCGGGCGCGCGCGAGGCGGCCGGGGTGGTCGACGGGGAGGCGGTGAAGGGCAGCCGGGCGACGCTGAGCGGAGGGGAGAAGCAGACGGGGGAAAGGGAGGTTGTCGGGGGCGGGGAGAGAGGAGGAAGAGAAACAGGGGGGCGCGCGTGGGGACGTGGGGGTGGGGACAAGGCGGGGCAGGGCGTGGGCCAGGGTGCGGGCCAGGGGGTGGTTGAGTGGGGGGAAAAAGGTGGGGTGTGGCCGGCGGGGCCCAGGGTGGGTCCGGCTGGCAGGGAGGGAGGGTAGAGAGGCTGAGGGTGAGAAAAGGAGAGGGGGAAAGGTATGGATCGATGAGGTGGCAGGTGGGGTGGGAAATGGGTGAGAGGGTGAGGTGGCGGTCTGCGGTTGGTGGGTAGGATAGATTTGGGTGAGAAAAGGATTTAGAGTGGGCTGATTTAAAATGTGTGTTTGTTTGGTCTTGTCTATTTTAAAACAAGGCCATTTTGCAAACAGTTTTTAGACAAATAAAATCTCCGATGCGATCGGGGTTTTGTGTTTGAAAATAAGAGGGGTATTTGTATAAAGCAAAACTAGGCTTTTCGAAATAGTTCAGACAAACAATGCATGATGATGGCGATGCAATGCACAAAACAACGCGATTTTCTAGTAGTGGTTTTGCGGGATGCCACAAGGCAGGGCGCGGGCGTCAAGGATGCGGGTGTCGTTGCGTCAGGGAGGTCAAGGTGGCATCATGGAGCAGGTCCCGTGCCGCGTTAGGGAGCCGATCGAGGCACAGACCGCGTGGAGAGGACCCGATGCAGGGAGTCGATCGAGGGAGACCGCGTCAGGGGAATCGATCAGGCTCCTTGTGACGCGCGCAGGAAGCAGATCGGGGAATCGATTGAGGCTCCTCGTAACAGGGCGGTTAGTAGGTCGAGGCAGAGATCCCGCGCCGCATCAGGAAGCAGATCGGGGCGGCACAGAGAGGGCGATGCAGAGATCCAGATGGAATACGCGGACGGAACGGGCGGCGACCGGCGGCGGCGATGACAGCAAGGCCGTCGGCGACAGGGACGGTGGCGGCTGGCGAAGTTGCAAGTGGGAAGGGGCTAACCTTGCTCTGATACCATGTCAGGAATATGCAACTTGTATTCCTCTGGGGGCCAAGGGCCACAATATATAGTACAGGTATAGGGCAAATATGCAGGAAGCCCCCTAACATATGGGGGAAATACAATATACAGATATATACATCTAACATTCTTTACCGGTTTCGATGAATATTTCGGGAGCACAACAACTGGTCGTCACCGTCGAGCCCCCGTGTGTAGTTGAAGCAGAATCAAAATAGTCGACTAGAGTCAGGATTAGTGGAGAATGGGGCTCTTGTTCCGGTTTGCAAGGGGCTTTAGTCCCGGTTGCCCAACTGAAACGGGGTAATCGGGACTAAACCCCCAAGTCTTTAGTTCTAGTTGGGCTACAAACCAAGCGGCTCCACGTGGCCGCTGCCTAGCGTGAGGGGGAGGAGCATCCTTCCCGGTTCGTAACACAAATCGGGATAGATCTGTCTCTGTCGCTGCAGCAATTTGGCATTTTTATTGGAGTTTTTGCCTAAATAGGCCCAGTCCATTTATTATATGCCAATAAATTCCTGAAATCCTAGAGGCTCATTTGATCCATTCATCCAAGACAAGAGCTGGGACAAATGTTTAGTCTCACATTGCTAGTTGAGTGGAAGTCGGACCAGCTTATAAGGTGAGCTCTCCTACCACTTGGTAAAAGTATGAGAAGGAGAAGGAGAGAGTTCCACACGCGCGCTCCTCCTCCTCGCTCGCCTCGCCACGACGCGTGCCGCGGGTTGCGGGTTGCGGGTTGCAGGAATCTCGCCGAGCCAAGCTTTATTTTGCCACACATGAATGGTATATGCACAGTCGTACAGAAGTTGAAACTTTTTGCTCGAGTGGACTTTTAATACGAGCTAAATAAATATGAACTGAGTGGAGGCTGTCCGGTGGACTGTCGCCTGTTCGCTTCAACTTCTGTCCGTTCGTTTCATCTTCTGCGTAGCCTGTCTTCCTACCCTTCTGTGCCTATATAAGAGAGAGGTCGCGCCTCCTCTCAGACACACTGCCACACATACTTTGCGCCTTCAGTTCTAGAACACTGCGCTATTTAGATCTTCCCCATCCCGTCTTGCGGCGTGCACCGCGAGCCGGGACAGTAGGCCTCCGAGACCACGCTGCTTCGAGTCCTATACGGGAGAAGGGCGATAAGGTTTTTGGGGAGCGCTATCGGTGCGACTACTGGCTTCGTCACGGACTCCCTCACGGATAGCGACTGCGGCGACGTCTTCCCCAATGAAGACTTCTTCCCTGACATCAACACCCTCTTCCTCGACGACATGGCCAACGATGGTTCCAACGCCGGCGGTTCCTCTTCTGCTACTGCCGTGTATATCTTCTTTCTCAATCTTGTTCTGATCGTATCCAAAGTTTTACGCCTTGCAGTTTGTTTGGTTATATGCCTTAATATGTATTCTCTATTTCACATGATTAGTATATTGCCTATTATTCTAATCATGTTTTATCTAGCATTTATTATGAATAATTCGCTTGGTAAATTGCTCTATTATTCAACAATCCAAAAACCTTATTTCAGGCAATTTCCCCAAGTGGCTTTGTTGCTTCTATGAAGCCACCTGTGTTCGAAGGTGTGAATTACAAACGATAGCGTCCGAGAGCAGTGCTCTGGTTTCAGACCATGAGCTGCTATAACGCCATCTATGGCGCACCTGAGGGAGAACTTAATCCCGCTCAGGAAGAGGCGTTCCAAAAACTTGACACTTTCAAGGCTGCCTTGATCAGCATTCTTGGCGACAATATTGTTGATTCATATCTGTCATTTAGCAATGGTAAGGATATGTGGGATGCGCTCGAGAGAAAATTTGGAGTCTCCGATGCTGGCAGTGAACTGTATGTCATGGAACAATTTTATGACTATAAGATGGTTGAGGACCGCCCCATTGTGGAGCAAGCTCATGAGATACAGTCATTTGCCAGGGAGCTTGAGCACTTCACTTGTGTGTTACCGGACAAGTTTGTTGCCGGAGGCATTATTGCCAAACTTCCCCAGTCATGGAGGAATTTTGCTACTTCTCTGAAGCACAAGAGACAAGAGTTCTCTGTGACGGATCTCATTGGGACTCTTGATGTGGAAGAGAAGGCAAGAGAAAAAGACACACGTGCTCGAGGTACCGAGGGAGGTTCTAATGCAAATCTGGTACACAAAAGAAACTTCCAGCCTCATAAGTGCAAGAACAAAGGCAAGTTTGACGGCAAAGGAAAGTTTGATGGAAAGAACAAGGCCTCACAGTCTACCAGCTTCAAGAAGAAGACTGATAAGAGGAAATGTGCTTTTCATGTGTGCGGTGATCCTGATCATTGGGCTCCTGCTTGTCCCAACCGCTTTGACAATCGCCAGCATGGGAAGGGCAGCAAGACTGCTAATATTGTCATGGGCGACGTTGAGATGAAAGATGTTGGGTATGGTATATTACCTACTTTTCTTTTATTATGTTATTCTCCTGATTGGTGGATTGACACGGGCGCTAATGTACATGTCTCTTCTGATATTTCCATGTTTTCTTCATATCAGGTCAGAGGGACTCAAACCGTGCTGATGGGGAACGGCTCGTATGCTTCTGTTCATGGTGTTGGTACGGTCGATCTGAAGTTCACTTCGGGAAAGACCGTGCGCCTGAAGAACGTGCATCATGTTCCCTCAATAAATAAAAATCTTGTTAGCGGATCTCTTCTGTGTCGAGATGGCTACAAGATTGTATTCGAGTCCAATAAATTTGTAATTTCGAAGTATGGAACCTTTGTTGGCAAAGGCTATGAGTGCGGAGGCTTGTTCCGCTTATCTCTGTCAGACATTTGTAATAAAGTTGTTAATCATATTTACACGAACTTTGAATCAAATGTCTGGCACTCTCATATTTGTCATATTAATTTTGGTTGTATGACGCGACTAGCCAAAATGAATTTAATCCCTGATTTCACAACTGTTAAGGTATCTAAGTGCCAAGTCTGCGTGCAAGCTAAATAACCTCGCAAGTCACATACGACTGCAGAAGTGAGAAATTTAACACCACTAGAGCTCATACATTCTGATCTTTGTGAGATGAATGGTGTGTTGACAAAAGGTGGAAAGAAATATTTCATGACTTTGATAGATGACTCTACGAGATATTGGCATGTGTATCTTCTAAAATCAATAGATGAGGCTTTGAGTTTCTTCAAAATCTATAAAGCTGAGGCAGAAAATCAACTTGATCAAAATATTAAGAGGCTTAGGTCTGATCATGGTGGAGAGTATTTTTCCAACGAGTTTGATTCCTTTTGTGCGGAACATGGCATAATTCATGAGAGGATGCCTCCCTACTCACCCCCAGTCAAATGAAGTAGCTGAAAGAAAGAACTGTACTCTAACAGATTTGGTTTACGCCATGTTAGACATATCGGGTCTTTCTAAGGAATGGTGGGGGGAGGCACTATTGACTGTGTGTCATGTCCTAAACCAAGTTTCCACAAAAAACAAACAAATTACTCCATTCGAAGAATGAGAGAAGAAAAGATTAAAACTCTCTTACTTACGTACTTGGGTTTGTTTGGCAAAGGTTAATTTACCAATCCCCAAGAAGCGCAAGCTTGGACCAAAAACCATTGATTGTGTTTTTTTGGGCTATGCTTTTCATAGCATTGGTTATAGATTCTTGATAGTAAAATCTGAAGTTCCTGACATTCATGTCGGTATAATCATGGATTCGACTGATGCAACTTTCTTTGAGGATATCTTTCCAATGAAAGATAAACCTAACTCATCAAATCCGGAGATACCTAGTTCATCTAATCAGGAATTTGCTACATTCTATGAACCTACCATTCCAATTGAACACTCTGAAAGTCCTAAGGGGGATGATAATGAAATTCCTAAAAGGAGCAAGAGACAGAGGAATGCAAAGTCCTTTGGTGATGATTTCATTGTGTACCTTGTGGATGACCCTCCCACTTCCATTTCAGAAGCATATGCATCTCCTGATGCTGACTACTGGAAGGAAGCCGTCCATAGTGAGATGAATTCCATCTTAGCTAATGGAACATGGGAGATCACTGGTCGCCCTTATGGGTGTAAACCTGTAGGATGCAAGTGGGTGTTTAAGAAAAAGCTTAGACCTGATGGTACTATTGAGAAGTACAAGGCACAACTTGTGGCCAAGGGATATACTCAAAAAGAAGGTGAAGACTTCTTTGACACTTACTCACCTGTTGCCAGATTGACCACCATTCGAGTATTACTCTCATTGGATGCCTCTCATGGTCTTCTCGTTCATCAAATGGACGTTAAGACAACTTTCCTTAATGGAGAGTTGGATGAGGAAATTTACATGGATCAGCCAGATGGATTTGTGGTAAATGGTCAAGAAGGAAATGTGTGCAAGTTGTAGAAGTCTTTATATGGCCTAAAACAAGCCCCTAAGCAATGGCATGAGAAGTTCGAAAGAACTTTAACTGCTGCAGGCTTTGTTGTAAATGAAGCTGATAAATGTGTGTACCATCGCCATGGTGGGGGTGAGGGAGTCATCCTTTGTTTGTATGTTGATGCCATACTGATTTTCGGAACCAAGCATGATAATGCAATTAAGGAGGTCAAAGATTTCTTATCTCGTTCCTTTGAGATGAAGGATCTGGGAGTAGCTGATGTCATCCTGAACATCAAGCTATTGAGAGATGATGACGGTGGGATTACATTGCTTCAGTCCCACTATGTGGAAAAGGTCTTGAGTCATTTCGGGTATAGCGACGTCAAGTTTTCTCCTACACTGTATGATCATGCTTCGAAAGAATCGAGGAAATGCTAGAGACCAACTGAGATACTCTCAAATTATTGGCTCGCTTATGTATTTAGCTAGTGCCACGAGGCATGACATCACATTTGCTGTAAGCAAACTCAGTCGATTTGTTTCAAATCTAGGAGATGATCACTGACATGCTCTTGAGAGAGTCATGCGCTATCTAAAAGGCACTGCGAGCTGTGGCATTCACTATACCGGGTATCTGAGGGTACTAGAGGGTTATAGTGATTCAAATTGGATATCTGATGCTGACGAGATAAAGGCCACGAGTGCATATGTATTCACACTTGATGGTGACGCTGTTTCTTGGAAGTCTTGCAAGCATACCATCTTAACGAGGTCAACTATGGAAGCAGAACTCACAGCATTAGACACAGCCACTGTTGAAGCAGAGTGGCTTCATGAACTCTTGATGAACTTGCCTGTGGTTGAAAAAACAATACCCGCAATCCTTATGAACTGCGATAATCAAACTGTGATTTTCAAGGTAAATAGTTCTAAGGATAATATGAAGTCATCAAGCCATGTGAAGAGGAGACTGAAATCTGTCAGGAAAATGAGAAACTCCGGAGTTATTGCTTTGGATTATATCCAAACATCTAAAAACTTGGCAGATCCCTTCACAAAGGGTCTATCACGCAACGTGATAGAAAATGCATCTAAGGAGATGGGTATGAGACCCACAATTTGAGCTTTCCACAGTGGTAAACCACTCTATGTGATTAGAGATCCTGTGAATTAGAATTGGGAGACAAGCTGTTGGTTAGCTGAGAGAAAAGTATCCCTACTTTAATAAACACCACTCCATAAAGATGCAATACTTTCCTATTCTGCATGGCAGGTTGATTTATTATCTTAATATGTTCTAAGTGGCTTATCCAAAGCAAAGATGTTGTCCTGCAGAACATCTTTAGAAGAACATACCTATATGAGTTTAACTGTTAAAATCCAACGTCGCAGTCTATGAGAGTAGGGTGCTCTCTAATAAACTCATGAAAGGTCATGGAGTATGACGTATAAGCTTCACCCACGGGGAAGTCCCACAGTAGCCTAGTATCGGTCAAGACTTTTTGTAAAGCTAGGTTCGCAGCAAACTTGCAGTTCAAGGCATAGTCCACTGTACAAGTTGCAGCCTAGTATAACATAAAGCTCTAGGTGGAAGTTCAACTTAATAGTCTCCACTACAGTACCGGTATATAAACAATGTTTTGAAACCAAAGGCAAACTTCATGTCCCTCTGGGATCTGGTGGGGGGTTGTTGAAATTTTTGCCTAAATAGGCCGAGCCCATTTATTATATGCCAAAAAATTCCTGAAATCCTAGAGGCCCATTCATGCAAGGCAAGAGCTGGGACAAATGTTTAGTCCCACATTGCTAGTTGAGTGGAAGTTGGATCAGCTTATAAGGTGAGCTCTCCTACCACTTGGTAAAAGGATGAGAAGGGGAAGGAGAGAGTTCCACATGCGCGCTCCTCCTCCTCGCTCGCCTCGCCACGACGCGTGCCGCGGGTTGCGGGAATCTCGCCGAGCCAAGCTTTATTTTGCCACACATGAATGGTATATGAACAGTCATACAGAAGTTGAAACGTTTTGCTTGAGTGAACTTTTAATACGAGCTAAATAAATACAAACTGAGTGGAGGCTGTCCGGTGGACTACCGCCTGTTCGCTTCAACTTCTGTCCGTTCATTTCATCTTCTGTGCAGCCTGTCTGCCTACCCTTCTGTGCCTATATAAGAGAGAGGTCGCGTCTCCTCTCAGACACACTGCTACACATCCTTTGCGCCTTCAGTTTCAGAGCACTGCGCTACTGAGATCTTCACCATCCCGTCTTGCGGTGTGCACCGCGAGCCGGGACAGTAGGCCTCCGAGGCCCCGCTGCTTCGTGTCCTGTACGGGAGAAGGGTGATAAGGTTTTTGGGAAGCGCTATCAGCGCGACTACTGGCTTCGTCACGGACTCCCTCACGGATAGCGACTGTGGCGACGTCTTCCCCGACGAGGACTTCTTCCCCGACATCAGCACCCTCTTCCTCGACGACATGGTCAACGACGGTTCCAACGCAGGCGGTTCCTCTTCTGCTACTGCCGTGTATATCTTCTTTCTCAATCTTGTTCTGATCGTATCCAAAGTTTTACGCCTTGCAGTTTGTTTGGTTATATGTCTTAATATGTATTCGCTATTTCACATGATTAGTATATTGCCTATTATTTTAATCATGTTTTATCTAGCATTTATTATGGATAATTCGCTTGGTAAATTGCTCTATTATTCAACATTTTTTTTGCCGCCGTAGAGAATTTATTTATATTGTTTTCCTTTTTATTTGTGTTTTGGACTAATCAATGAATGAATCATTATATTACACAACATCATCATGAATATAGAGATCGAAGTGTCGAACATATTACATCGATACACGAGTTTTATTCATATATATATATATATACAAAATAATCTCATTTTACGGTCCCTATTGCCTTATATTGAACTCTACATAGTATTCTCCTTTTGCGTTTAGGACCTCTGCATCTAAGAATCCCTCCAATTTATCTTGAATTGCTCGTACGCGGTCCTTTGGCAGAAGACCGTTCCATTTAAAGAAGTCAACATATATGAATAAAACTAAACACAATTGATGGTAATAAGAAACACATAAAGAAGGAGTCAAGTTAACATATATTGTTTACATACGTGAAGTTTATTTACATTCCCGCCCTTCTCACATCACGTCTGACGGATAAAATCGCAAACATAGTATCCACATAAATTATTCTCAGGTCCTTGCGTCAGGCACTTTACGAGAATAGAGTTCAATCAAAATAATAATCAAGCATGATAATGGTATCGAAACTAGAATCAAAGAGATGTGCGGATCTAGCTAGTAGTACTTACATCTAGTGGTTCAAATGTAAGCTCATCTTTCCAAACACCCTTAGCCTTGTTGGTAAATCGTTTTGAAGCGCTGTCCGGCGAACGAAACGAATAAAAGGAGTTATTAATTACTTGATATCAGGAAATTCATGAAAGTTGCCGATATAGTGCCATAATGATTGAAATTGCCGTTGAAGTATCATCTGCATGTCCACTCACAACTCAAGGGGTTTATGTTCGAGTCCATGACTTGTACCAGCCCTTTGTCAGGTTGAATGATTAGCAGAATATAGTGAAAGCTGCGCACGCATAACTCATCAATTATAAACTTAACATCGAGTAAGCGAAATGGAATGTGTACAAGACAATAACACTCACCGCAGTTGTAAAGAAATAATATTTCTATTTTGGTTTCTTGAAACCTTAACGCACATACAATATTATCCTCTATATCCTTGGTTCTTTCTTTGAGATTAGCTTCATGAACCCAATATGGGTCAATGAAGCCAATATCATAGATTTGTCCTCTTTTGCATTCAAGAATCTTCATTCTGCATAATATAGTGAGTATGATTATACATGCAATAAACAAGGTGAGCAAGCTAGAGACTTAATTACAAAATTAGTACTTACAGACAATAGGCATCGACAATCGATTTGTCGATGACGTCTTGACTGAATAACTGAAATAGTTCAACAAATTGAATCATTATTACGTCATCTCCTTTCCTCTAGTGCTCTTTTTTAACTCCCAGCATTATCCTGTTTGTCTCAACCTTTGAGGCATCCATGTACCAGTTATGCAATCTTCGCATTTTTGTTGGTAGATTCTTGACCTCCTCAGGTTTGATGAGAGGATTCCCATATTGGTATTTGTATGCTACTTCAGTCGTAGGGAAGTACTCTAACTGAGATAAGTACTCAGCAATACTCATACCTTGAGCAGCGGTCGCTTTTTAGTACAGGGCAACTAACTCTGGATCATACTGCTCTTCGACCGCATATTTGCTCGACCCCACATTGGTATGGGAAATCACCTTGAGCGGGGGCACGGTTTTTTGTTCTCCGAGCTGGGGAACTAATTTCCCGCTCGCACTACTGGTCTTTGACAGCTTCTGTGCCGCATGTGACTTGAGAATAGAGCGCTCATAGTCTTATAATAGCTTTGGCTCGGGTTGGTGCTGGGGAAGTCTGGCTCTTTCGGCCGCTTCAATTTAGCAAAAAACTCTATTGTTTCCGCCTCGACGATTGCCGCAGTCTCCTCTGGAGTATAGTCATAAGCTCTCTTGGGAGGAACCTTTGGTACTTTTCATAGAGGCTCATATTTACGTATCGGTGATCGCTTACCACTCCACAGAGTAGCGGTGGTACGCTTACGCTTTTTTCCTGAGTCGGCAAAACTTATATATTTGATTCCTATCCTTATGAATCTCACTGGAAGGATAAAATTTAGAATAAAAGAGAGGTACTATTTTCTCTCATTCCATAGATTGTCCATTCTTCAGCGGCTTATACCATTCTTCAGCTCTTCCTTTCAATGATATAGAGAGTAAATTTTTCTTGACTTGTTCCGTTGTGATACCTACACACTTAAACAACCCGCATAATTCATGGATAAAAAGCAAGTGATCACCAGGATGGACAATTCCATCCCCAAAATAATAATTATCCATAACACGATCAAAAATTCTTGTAGGTATCTTAAAAGGATCTATCTCAGCAGGTGGAGGTTCATATACTACCCTAGCAGTGGTAGTAGCTTTTCCAAATAGGAAACCAAGTGGGTTATCCATATTGAAAACAAAGTAACAAACAGAAATAAGAAACAATACTCACAATAGAAGTTTTCCTTTACCAGTTCCGTTCTTCAATAGTGCTTCACTCCCCGGCAATGGCGCCGGAAAATAGCCTTGATGACCCACAAGTATAGGGGGTGTATCGTAGTACTTTCGATAAACAGGAGTGTCAATCCCAACTAGGAGCAGAAGGTGTTGACTAGTGGTTTGGAGCAGCAATTCTCTGTAAATACTTAGCAAACGGTTTTTTTGGGGTTTTTGATAAAGCAAAGAAATAAAGTGCAAGTAAATAAAGACAACAAATAATTGTAGCAAGTGGCCCAATCCTTTCTTACCAAAGGACAAGCCGGATGTAATACTTATGAGGACCAAACGTTCTCGAGGACACATGGGAATACTATCAAGTGCTTTCGCTTCATATAGTTGATTAATCTTCTTTGGTTGGATAAGTGTTGTGTGGGTGAACCTGTGCTAATGTACCGACTTTACTTGGAATAATACATACTTATGATTAAACCCCTTGCAAGCATCCGCAACTACAAGAAAGTAATTAAGATAAAAACCTAACCACAACATTAAACTCTGAGATCCTACACTCCCTTGTGCAATTCCTAACGGGGGTTCAGGTTTATGTCACTCCGACAACCCCACAATTAGTAGACAAATACGTAATGCACTCCCCTAGGCCTATAAATGGTGAAGTATCATGTAGTCTATGTTCACATGACACCACTAGAAGAATAGCACCACAACTTAAATATCAAACCATTGAATAATACCTCAACACAATTCCACTACTAACAACATGACTTCTCCCATGTCCTCAAGAACTAAACGAACTACTCACGAGACATCATATGGATCAAGATTAGAGATGATATGATGATGAATAACAATCTGAACATAGACAATCATTAAATGGTTCCACTCACAAGCATCAACTACTAAAGTATTCAATACTGGGAAAGTTTCTCCTAAGAACTATGCAAGATTCAACACAATTTTTACAACGAGATGGAGTGGTGATGTTGGTGGTAGTGGAGGTGATGGTCAGGATGATGATGATGATCCCGATGAAGTCTAGCTTGATGACGGTGTTGATGGCGACGATCTCCCCTCTCCAGGAAGGAATTTCTTTGGCAGAAATCTGTCTACCGAAGAGCTCTTTCTCTCTGTAGTTTCCGCCCGCAGAGGCAGCGAAATCTTTCTATGGTTGCCCTCCGTGTATTAGGGTTTCGAGGAGAAGATATAGGCGAAAGGGCAGAGCAAGAGGTGGCCCAGGGGGCCACACCCCTGGTGGTGTGGCCTAGGGTGGACCGCATAGGGGGTGTGGGCCCCTGTGGCCCATCTCCGCCTCCCCTTCTGGCTTCCTTCGTCTTCGGAAAAATAGGATTTTTCGTGTATTTTCTGTTCTTCGCGAAAATAGCATCCAAACACCGCTTTTTTCATCAGAATCCTGACTCCGGGAGTTCATACTTCAAAAGTCATCCAACATGCAAAAATAGATGAAACAACATAAGTAACACCTCTTAATATGAAATATATCAATGAATATCAGTAAATTATGATAAAGAATAGTGATGCAAAATGGACGTATCAACGTGGATGACATTATGATCTTTGGTACAAACATGAAAGTGATAAATAAAGTCAAGTATTTCCCATTAAAGAGTTTTGACATGAAAATCTAGGAGAGCCTGATGTGATTCTGAACATCAAGCTTATTAAGAACGAGAATGGGATTAATTTAATGCAATCTCATTATGTTGAGAAGGTCTTGAGGCAATCTGGCTTTATTGATGGCAAGAATTCTCCAACACCTTATGATCCGAGTTTGACATTACGAAAGAATAAGAAGGAACCAACAAATCAGTTAAAATATTCACAAAACGTTGGTTATCTCATGTACTTAGCAAGAGCTATGAGACCCAACATCTCTTTTGCTATGAGCAAGTTTAGTAGGTTCATGTATAAACCGGGTATTGATCATTGGCATGCACTTAAAAGGGTCATGCATGATCTATGTGGTACAATGAGCTATGGGATTCATTATTCAGGGCACCCTACTATGCTTGAAGGGTATAGTGATTCGAATTGGGTCTCTGATTTTTGTGAACTCTACAACACATGTGGGTATGTGTTTACCCTTGGAGGTGGCGTAGTTTCATGGAGGTCTTGTAGACATACCATATTGACGAGGTCAACTTTGGAAGTAGAACTTACTGCTTTAGACACATCCACTATTGAGTTAGAATGGCTGCGTGAGCTCTTGATGGACTTGCCTATGGTTGAAAAACATGTGCTGACATTCCTTTTGAATTGTGACAACCAAATTGTTATCATCAAAGTGAACAATTCTAAGAATAACGCGAAGTCATCACGACACGTTAAGAGACATTTGAAATCTGTCAGGAAAATTGAGAAACTTCAGAGTAATAACTGTTAAGTATATTCAAACATACAAAAACCTAATAGATCCCTTTACAAAGGGACTACCATGAAATATGATAGAAATTGTATCGAGGGAGATGTGGTTGAGACCCATGGATGTCATACCATAGTGGTAGCCCAACCTATGTGATCGGAGATCCAGTGAATTAGGACCCGAAAAAATAAGCTAGTAGTTTGACTAAGAAGAGTATTTTGTAACCATATCTATGTGAAAGATGATAACTCTTAAAGTCTGTAAGCCAAGTTGGCAACATGTCTTAATGTGTTTCTGTTGGCTATAACTAGCAAAGAAGTTGTCCTACAGAGTATTCTTGAAAGAACACACCTATATGAGCTCGACTATAAACCTCGTAGTCTATGGGACTTGGGTGGTCTCTAGTAAACTCATGAAGAGATCAGGGAGTATGACGTATATGCTCCAACCCGTCGGGTAGGCTACTGGCAGCTAGGTACTGGTTATATCTTGAGTGAAATCTATTTGCACCAAACTTGCAATTCAAGGTTTATCCACTGTTCAAGTTGCTGATAGACGTAGCTCAAGACTTTAGGTGGAAGTTAAACTTAACAGTCTCTACTAAAACACCTGTATATAAACAAGTAGCAAGGATATACAAATCTTCAAATAGGCATTTGAGATCTGATGGAGGATTGTTATAAATAATGGGCTATTACATAGATCAATGAGAGATTTCAGATATTTCCTAAATCTCAAAGCCATGTGTGTGGAAGCCCATGTGTGATGTGGCCCAATTTGGTGGCAGCTCACATGTATGTGGAGTGGGAGCTAAAGTTTAGTCTCACATATGAAGTTCAAGGAGAGTTGCACCACCTTATAAGGTGGAGTATTTCACCACTTTGTAAGTGAGTGACAATAATAGAGTTATACGCGCGCTCCTCCGATGACGACGCCACTCACTCGCCTTTCGTCTCGTCCACGACGTCTTTGCTGTTTGAGAATCTCGAGAGGCAGTCGCCTCCACCGCACCACATCAAACCAATCTAGGGCTTTGCCATCCTATCTGTTTGCGCCGCCACAGTAATCTACTCGGGAGAGGACGGTTTTTGGAATCACTCTCCTTTGCGATCATGTACGATAGATGGCGAATATGTTTTTTTGAAAGCGCTCTGCGCGACTGCTCAGATTTATCATCGTGGCGCTTCTTCCTGGGAGATCTCCACTCGTCTTCAACGCCGTCTCCTTCGAGAAGCTGTTGCCGCCGTTGTACCAACATGGACTTCATCGGCAACCGATCGATATACACTCTGTGATCCGATATGTTGCTATATTATGGTTGTTATTGTGTATGCACTGCTACTGTTCATGTTGATTAATACATGTAGTATATTAAATTAGAGTTTCATGTGATCTTAGATGCTTATTTATATTTAGAAATTAATTGTGAAAATTATGCCTAATAATCAAACAATTACAATGTCTATATTTTACCCTGTGATGAACCAGTAGTGTTCAAAGAGAGATTCCAACCGTGCTTTGTGTCATCACTTTTTGGTAATGTTGTTCTTTATTTCCCTTAGACCTGGTTTTCGGCACCACATTGTTGTTTACAAAGAAACCACATGTGGTCGGAAGCTCTTTTTAAGGTGTGACACACTACAAATTTGCAAGTGCCATTCATGTCGGCTGTCCTAGTTTGCACGTCGTTCTCGTTGCACCACTGCCTACGCTAACGCGGTGCATATATGTGCCCAGCTGGCTTAAAAAAAATCCTACTAGATCTGGCACCGAGCCCAGGGGACAGAAGACTGGCCCCGATTGGTGGCCCTTGCCACCACTACTCACTCCTAAACATAGAGCTTTTGAGCTGGCAGTCCTTGTGGGTGTCACTAAGTTCAATTATTTTCGACATACCATAGATCTGCTTGCACTACTGCTAGACAATCTATATATTCACGCCTCCAGTAGTTTAAATTTGCAGAGCTCTTGAAGCTGGACGAGGGAGGAGATGGCAACTGGAGCAGATGAGGAGCTCCACGGCGTTCTCATCGTCGGCGGTGGGATCTGCTGGCTCGGGACCGCGCTTGCTCTTCACATGTATGTATGATCCTATCCTAGCTCCTCTTATTATGTTGCAATGTGTTATACTCCATAGTGCTGCATTTCAGTAGCTGCTTAATTAATTAGCCGAAAGAGTCGATCGATGTAGAAAAGGTATAAACAGACTGCTGGTTGTCGAGAAGGGCGAGAGCTTGAGGGCGACAGGGGCAGGTATCTCCATACAAGCCAATGGATGGCGGGCGCTTGACCAACTCAAGGTCGGCGACGAGCTCCGGAAACTGGCCCTGCCTCTTACAGGGTATGTCCGCTCTTCTCATCTTAGCTCTCAAGAACTAACCTGACTAGCACTAGTTGTACATGTGTGTCTCCTCTGTTGTTATAACTCTGGGTTTTCTTTACTACTCCGTGTAGAATGGAAAAGAAGAGTGCCATTCATGGTGATAAGATCCTTGAGATATCATACAGGTTAGTGTTTTTTTTTATTACTTTTTTGCGGAGTTTTTGTTAGCCATCACTAAGTCAACCAGGGACGAAGCAAGACAAATGGTCACCTCTCTATCACATTTGAGATGGTTATGACAATGTTCATAGTAATAGATAATAACACGGTTTTACCCTGAAATTTGATTTTTGTCTCATGAAGATATATACTACTCCAATTCATATTGTCGGAAATATGAGCAATTTTCCCCATGATTTAAGCTCAGCCCAACATGTTGCACGGAAGAGTTGATGTTTTGCCCCAATTCAGAAAACAGAAGAGACTAGCTGGTCACCGCCATTCTTAATTAAACTGTAGGAGTGAATGCCGGTGCCTGAAAAGAAGCGACCTTGTGGAAACGCTGGCCAGAAGTTTACCTGTAGGATCTATCCGCTTCGGATGCCAGGTAGAGGCCATTTCCCTCGACACCACCGTGACCGGCCGCTGGCCAACCGTCTCAACCAGCAACGGCGATACCATCAGAGCAAAGGTACCGCAGTACTTATATATTTCTTGAAGGCAGAAAAGAATGTAACATATAATTAATTGGGAGTGCTTAGATCTAAGGCGTCTAAGAACTTCTTATGTCTAAGTCGTTGATGTCATCCTAATATTTCTACTAAAATCTTAGTTGCAACCTAGTTGTAACTCATAATATTTCTACTAATTCTTAGTTGCAACCTAGGTTGCAACTCATTAAATTCTCATTTACACCCTAGTTGCAACTCATGTGTAACTTTTACTTTACACGAATCACGAGGTAAATCGAATGGTGAAAAAGACGACTGAGACCTAAAAAGTTCTCAGACGACTGAGAGAAATAGCAAAACCGTAATTAATTGGTGACATGCATGCTATGCATCAACAGGTGGTAATCGGTTGCGATGGATCAAACTCGGTGGTGGCCAAGTTCTTGGGGCTGAGGTCGCTGAGATTGCTGCCAATGTGGGCAGCACGGGGCCTGACAACCATTCTAGAAGGCCATGGCTTCGGCAACCGCTTCCAGCAGCTGGTAGCAGAGGGCGTAAGCTTCCGGCTGACGCCCATAGATGATAAAACCTTGCACTTCAACGCCGTCCACTTCCGACCACCCAACCCCAAAGGTAGTACACATATATTTCTTTTCGTGGCAAAAAACTGCTAGGAGTACAGTACAGTGCTACTACAATATAATATGTTTGTTGCTTGTCCGATTTCAGAGTATACCTGCAGCCACCACAGTCACAGGGACCCCATGCTCATCCGGCAGCTGGCCCTCAAGGCAATGCCAGACGACGTGGCCGCGGTGGTGCGACGCTGCGACACCGCCTCGCTCAGCCTGGCGCAGCTCTGCTACCGGGCGCCATGGCACATGCTCCTCCAGCCGTTCCAGGCGGGCACGGTGACCGTCGCAGGCGACGCCATGCACGCCATGGGGCCTTTCATTGGGCAGGGTGGCTCCTGCAGCCTGGAGGATGCTGTCGTGCTCGCTCGGTGCATGGCCCCGACCATAGCCGCCGATGACCGGAAACTGGACCACAAGTGCGTCGAGAAGGCGATCTCGTTGTATGTGCAGCAGAGGAGGGGAAGGACCCTGAGACTGTCCGTGCAGAGTTTTCTCAACGGACAACTCATCGCCGCGTCTTCATGGCTAAAGAAGGTGTTGATCAAAGCGGCCATGGTGGTTTTCTTCGGAGGAAATTCGCATGGGCACACGGACTACGACTGCGGTTCCCTATAGTATGCTAGCTAATCAAGCTAAAGAGGATGATCACCTCTCTGAATATTCTGATTTCTGACGCCACATATGTAGTACATTGCTGAAGGAAAGGCAGGAACGGAAGAACCTCATGTCTCCCCCTCGGGTCGCCCCCTCCTGGCGACATAGGGGGCCAAACCGTACCCCGCCGCCACATCCTCCCCCTCCATCCTTCTCCCTCCTCGTCGCCCCCGGAGGGCAGCCGGCCTAAGTGCGCGGCGCCGGTGATGGGGGCGGCGGGGATCTGGCCTCCTGGCCCCAGCGCGGCGGTTGGGAGGAGAATCGCCGGCGCTGGACGGGGCCCCCTCGCCATCGACGTCTACGCGGCTCCGGTCGACGGTGGCTTCGTGGGAGGAGGTGCCGGCGATCTGGTGGAGGAGGTGCCGGCGATGGGATTCCGTTGGAAGACCTAGATCGGCTCTCTATCCCTAATTGCCTGCTCGATCCGTTCTCCGGAAACCGGCCGGCGATGTGGGGATTGCTGTGTCAGATCTAATAAAGGAGGTGGTCCTTTGGTTTCTTGTTACACGAAGACGAAGATCTGCTTGATGTCTGCCCTTGTTGATCTGGTCTGAAGAGGCGGGTTCTGGAAGGCTCCGCCGGCGAACTCCCATGGACGTATCATGTCTGGAGATTGCTGGATCGGAAGGTATTCGGTTGTGCGCTCCTTGTTTTTCTGTCTGTTTGGTTTCAACGGGAGTGTTGCGAAGTTCTGTTGTTTGTTCCCACCAAGTGCCATTCTTAGAGCCATGGTGAAGTCAGATACGGAGAATGTCAGGAAAGCGGAAATATGAGGGTAGCGATGGTGATTTTTGTTCTTGTGGCGTGATCTGGGACTCGTTGCAGCGACTGTTGGTGCGGGAAGACAACACAGGGGGAGTTCCCAGTCTTATCTTGCAGGGTAATATTTAAGGTCTGGCCTTAACTGGTTGTGCTTGGCAATGATCTTGTTGAAGGCATTGTTTTTTGAGCAAGACTTTCTCCAGGGTGAAAACCTATAATCTTTGATCGGGCAACGATGGCGCTTGAGCACTGTTTCCTTCTTGAAGGTGTTGTTATTGGAGTGGAGAACTACTGGTGTTGTTCTGATGGTGTCAATGTCGTTGCTTTGAGGATTAGTTCTCTGTAGCGGGACTTTTCTTTTTTGTAATTATTCTTTCTTTTTTCTGAGTTGTGTGCATCCGTAGAGCCGCTAGGGCATGCGTTGTTGCAGAGGCTGGGTGTAATTGGTAACCCTGTGATATTAATATATACTCTTTTCCAAAAGAAAATCAAGCTAAAGAGTTCATGGAGTAGGCTCTTAAGAAAATAAAATTACACTACAGAGTTAGCCAATTCTAAATTTGCTCTCTAGTAGTCAAACTCTAGAAGTGTTTGTTAGATTGATCTCCACCCCGCACGAGTCCAACGACTCGAACGGGAACCCTATCCATGCCCTGATCGAGGGCGCCCAACCGCATTTGGTTGGTGGGCCCCTGTCACCAGCGCTATATTAAGGAGGTGGGGGCCGACAACACGCCTCACAAGGTTAGCCGTGCCCTAGCCGCCCCACCTATAAGCCAATCCGATCAAGGATAGCGCTACTGCGGTGACCCAGCATACCACTGCTTGATGTATGAAAGGATATGGATGTCGCCTAGAGGGGGGTGAATAGGCGATTAAAACTTTTCCTAGAGTGGCTCAACAAAGGCGGAATAAAACTAGTGTTTACTTTGTTAAGCACAACCTAGAACAACTAAGGTTCACCTATGTGCACCAACAACTTATGCTAAGCAATACAAGCAACAAAGTGATAGCAAGATATATATTACTTCAAGCACGAAGGCTATCACAATGTAAAGTGCATAAGTAAAGAGCTCGGGTATAGAGATAACCGAGGCACACGGGGACACCAATATTTTACCGAGTTCCTCCCAACATGGAGTACGTCTCGTTTGGAGAGGGGGTGGTATCTAACCACCTACGCCACAAAAGGCCTCCCTTATTCTCTGGTGAATCTCACCCCAATGGGATTGATCCACGCTTCCACTATCGGTGCACTTGTCGGTGGCAACCGGAACCTCTCACAAGGTTGGGGCACTTCTCCACAACTTAATTGGAGGCTCCCAACAAATGCCACAAAAGGCCACAATGTCACCAAGGCCACAAAACCATCTAGGGTTCCAAGAACCCAAGAGGGACAAGCTCCAATGAGTCAGACAAACCAAATCCTCCAAGGATAACTCAAACCGATGCACCAAATGCAAATGGCAAGAACACCACAAAGGTTCTCAAATCCCTCTCTCCCAAATTCCACCAAAGCTATAAAAGCTTATGGGGGAATAAGAGAGGAATAAAAATGGAGGAAATCCACAAAAGACTCCAAGATCTAGATCCCAATATGTTCCCCTCACTTAGAGGAGTGATTGATTGGTAGGATTGTAGATATAGATCTCCTCTTTCAAATCCCTCAAGAATATGCAAGAATCATCGGAGGGATTGAGAGAAAGCAAGGTCAAGAAAGGTCAACAATGGAGGGGAAAACTTGCAAGAATGGTTGGGGAACTATTGGGGAAGAAGGCCTCTTAAATAGGCCCCACCAAAATCCAACCGTTGAAGCCCAAAAACACGAATCCCGGTACTACCGGACTTTTTCCCGGTACTACCGGACATTCCCTGGGATCCCAGGTCGCCAAACGCACCTTATTCTGTACCGACCGGTACTAAGGGGCGGTACTACCGGACCTCCGGTACTACCGGACCCTGGTCCGGTACTACCGGTCATCCCTGAACGAAAACGGCCATAACTTTTGCATCCGGACTCCGATTTGGATGATCTTGGGCTCGTTTCGAAGAGGACAACAAGCTCTAAAAGATCATGCAAAGAAACATTATAGTACAGAAATGGAGTATAGATCCAAATGACAAAAGTTTTAACCTCTGTCAAAAAGACGAACCGATAAAACCTCCAACATCAAACACGTAATAGAAAATGCATATGAAATCCGTTTTCGATGAACTAGAGCTTGTCATGGAGATTAACACAAGCTCTAAATCCTCACATGAGTAAGAACCAAATAATGGAAGGTTTTACCTATCTCTAAAATACAAAGCGGTTAAACCTCCAAGATCAAAACGCAATAAGATATAAAAGGGAAATCCGTTTTTGATGAACTAGAGTTTGTTATGGAGATTACCACAAGCTCTATATCCTCACATGGATAAGACCAAATAACAACCAAATATGATGATGCAAGTATGCAAAGGTTTGATCTCTCTCCGAACGATGTGACTGAGTTACTCATTCGAGAGCCCCTCTTGATAGTACGGTTATCTATCCTAAACCCAGTCTCCCAACAAACATGAGACCGGCAAAAGGGAAAACCTATCAATATTATACCTTTGCCTTGAGCAATCCACTTGATCTCGATGTAGACGATCTTGACTTTCTTGATTCCTCATCATCGATCCATGATCACCGAGGATGGCAAGCATCAAACATGAGATCTTCTATAGATGGCTCATTTTGAGCTCGCGCAACACATCTTCTTCTCATTTCATCTATCTTGAAGTCAACACATGCTCCAAGCAATGCCAATGGACAATTCCTACAAGTACAACTTAATACACACATTAGTCCATAAAGATTGTCATTAATTACGAAAACCACACATGGGGGCCCACATGTTCTTTCAGTCTCCCCCATTTTGGTAATTGATGACAATCCCTTTAAGAGGGTTTATATAAGGAATTTTAATGAACAAACTGGTAACACCAATATCAAATACTACATAATTATTTGATATTGGTACCACCATATATAGAGCAAACTACCCTACAATCTATGCATGTGTGATGAACTTGAATTTCATTGCATATATTGCCAATCATTATCATTGGTGGAGTTTACACTATATATACCACATGCTAAGCAACGACAAAGATGCAAGAGCATGAGAGGCAAATGCACAAGAACAAACTCAATGCATAAACCAACTTCCCTTAAACCCTCTAAAACTTCTCCCCCATTGGCATCGATTGCCGAAATGGGTGACAAGTTCTAGAAGGCAAATATAATAATAATTCCTCCAAATGTGTGCCTTCGCACATATCCAATGATGAATACTTGGGAGGGAGTAGAACTATATCGAGGACCCGAAGATTTCCAAAATAAATAAAGTCAAATGATGCAAGCAATTACAAGGTCCCACAAACCAATTGAAAACAACAAATGAGTTCAAATGGAACCTACAAGATATTATGATATGATCAAGAGAGTGCTTTAAATAACAAATAGAGAAGCTCCCCAAGATTTGTGCACTATTCAACATAAATGCATTAGAATACATATTGCACAAATATGGAATCCTTGCTCCCCCATAAGCATTTCAAGCACAACAAATGAGAGATCAAATAAATGCTTAAATAAAATAGAGAAGCTCCCCAAGATTTGTGTGAACTTTAGAATCGTTGTATTTCAATACAAAAATGCACAATATGGAATCCTCACTTCCCCATAAACATTTAAGACGCAATAAATGAGAAAAAAGATAAATGAGCATTATTAAATGAATTAGATGAGCTCCCCAAAGATAATGCACCAATTATGATAATTGCATTTGGGAACAAGGTGCATAATCATGGAATCCTCACTCATCCAAGTTCATTTAACAATACAAGGCATGAGAGAACAAATATGAGTGCCCAAAGATGCAAACAAGAGGAACACACACTCATAGGCAATTAAATTTGGAAGCCACCGAAGAATCAAAAGAAATAGAAAGGTGGTCTCCAAGGATTAAAAATCAACTAAAATTATCTCCTCATATGTGTATATGTCTCTAAATGGAAAACATCACAAAGACATATGCCAAAAAAGAAATATGCACACATAAAGAAGATTATACAAGAAAGCACATGAAAGGCAAAAATGAAGTCATAACATATATCAATAAGATTTTTTGCTTCAAAGCATGGCCAAAGGCTCACATATGTCTTATTGTACATTAATGGACTTCAAACACCAACACACTACATATATTACAACTTTCACCAAGGGAAGAGGAGAAAGTTGGAATATATGGAGAAATGCAACAAGTATCACAAGAAAAATTTAACTAGCAAAATCTCACTATTGCACATGAGAGAAGTTGAGGAAAAGATAGACAATAAAATTTCTAGATTGACATATTTGGGATTGGAGGATCATATGCATGATTTTTTATAGTCCCAAATATATATACTCATCTCAACTTATACACATATACAATAGAGAGTTCTCTTAATACCATGGCTAGAGATACAACAATTAAAAATACATGAATTCATGCCAGAAGGCAACCGACAAACGGTTGGAATCAAGATATATGAGCATGAGAAAGAGATACTTGTTACCGAGATATAATTGGTAGGATGTAGAGGATATGAATTCATTGATCATCCTATAGCTTGCCTCTAATTTTCATTAACGCACCACTTCTTCAAGATTGAGAGACAAGCATCCAATATATCTCCAATGTACCTAAAACATATTTAAGTACAAAAATGGTCCCCAAACTTATTGGGTCCAAAGAAGTTAGTGCAACTACAATACATAGGTGAGACTCCACATAATTATGTGCATATTGATATGAAATTGAATTTCATGCACAACTTAGCCGATGGGAATTGGTGGAGTTTCCCCTATATATTTGATTAAAGAAAGCAAGCATGCCATAATATAAACATATAGTAAATATGTATGCATAAAGCTTTCAAGAACCAAAAAGGAGATACAATTTGAACAACAACACCAAGTAAATCGATATTGCACACACAAGAGTGTGACATGACAAACGATGTCCAAATTGTATCAAAGAACCAATTCAACACATGAAAGATCACAAGTTCAACAAATGAACTAGGCTAAAACCAAAAGAGCAAAAGATAGATAGAAATAAAAATTCTCAAGGATTTATCTCATTCTAAAATGGTCAAATCATGAAACAAGGAATGAGACAAAACCAACTCCCCAAAAGAGCAAGGTTCCAATAAGAAACCAAACTCCCCAAACTTCTCATGATGGCACAAAGTACCAAAACAAAAATATTGAGGTTCCAAGCACAAAAAACCCGATATGGATCAAACAAAGAAGCATAAATACGAGTGTTATAAATAATATAGGAGAGCTCACCCATAAGTAGTACATTATATAGAATTTTGCTTTTGAATGAAAAATGCACACAAATGAGATCATCACTACTACCTACATTAAATAAAACACAAGAGGATACCAATAAAATAAGAAGATCCAAAAGTAGCAAGGAATACATGGGAGCACACAAAACATTTACTTGGCCAAGATAGGACAATATTAAGCAAGGTCCAAAGTGAATATGATCAATAAATTCTACCATAAATTGGGTACTCATTGTCCAAGGACAAGAAATATTGGGAATAATTTTCCCAAGGTAGCTTGCATGGATATCCAAGATCATAGTCACAACAAGAAGCATATAACAAAATATAAAAATTAAGCATGATACTTCGAACAAGATTCTTGGTAGCTTCCAATAGTCACACAATCACTAGTGATTAGAGTAACTTGAAGCAAATGGTTTCCATGATGATATAGAGATCTAAATATGAGGAAAGACATACCAAGAAACACTCTCATATACACGATCCAAAATATGATCAACAACAACATTTAAGCAAATTGGAACTTGTATGAGCAAATGTGTCACACAGGTGCTAGATAATTATCAATATCAATTCTAAGTGACACAACCTCGAATATTCACATTTTATAGGATTGTAATATGCACTAAGCATATGACTCCCCCATAATGTGATACTACCATAACACCAACACGAGGAAAAATGATACAAATAGAGATAATTAATGGACATTATAAAATTAATTTTCTCATGAGAATTATACCACATAGAGACTAGACAATAATCCAATATAAATACTAGGTGGTATTCCTCATGTACACACAATTTTTAGGAAGCATAACACTCCCCCAAAGTGGGATAATCCATTAATATCTCAAATGAGCCAAAGAAGATACCAAATATAACCAAGTAAGGCTCAAACACAAGAAACACACATACATGGTGTGCCACCTAATCATACACAAATATGCTTGATACCTCAAGATAGTTAAGTGGAAAGCACAACATGTACAAAAGCATGGAAGATGCAAAACCAACATGTGCACAAGGAGGCGTTTAACTTTTAATGTAAAGAGTTTAGCATATGTTACCGCAAGGAGGAACATTGGAAATATAATATAATCATGATAATCCAAATGGCTTGGCTTGACAATAATAATTGATGAAGATCCCTCAATTCTTCATAATGTAACCAAGTCTCCAATGCCTTCCAACAACACCTATTGATCAAGTTTTGGCTTGTTGGTCCCCAACCAAGTTGGGTCCTAAGAGGTTAGTCACAATAGGCTTGGCAACCCAAATGGTTCTTTTCTTGAACCCACATTGAGCACCAACAAATTTGGCAAACACATTGCCAACCTCATCCTTACAAAGAGAATAAGCATCCTCAATAATGATACGGTTGGATAAGGAGATACCGATAGTGCATGTGGAAGAAATATGCCCCTTCTTACGGCATATGTAGCAAGTTCTACTCTTGCCATCTTTCTTCTTACGTGAAGACACAACTCGAGGAAGAGCTCGATTAGTCCTCTTAGGAAGTGGTCCATTAATGACTTGAGGTGGAGCTTGAGGCCGCTTCCCTTGTTGCTTCACACTAAGAGGCTTTTTCTTCATTGGGCAAGATCTAACATGGTGCCCTTCTTCCTTGCACTTGAAGCAAACAATGTTGGCCGGATTCTTGACTTGATCTTGGCCATTCTTCTTGTTGTCCTTGTGCTTCAACTTCATAGTGGACTTGTTCTTGATATTGGAGTTGAATCCAAGCCCACTCTTGTCATTGGGGGATTTTTGCACACTCAAGATTTTGTTGAGTGCGTACTTCCCTTGATGACCCTTTTTCAAGTCATTCTTCAAAGAAGTGACTTGAGCCTTGAGCTCTTTGATTTCCTCTACATGGTTAGTTTCAATAAAAGTACTAGAGGAAGTAGATGCTACATTGTTAGAGCAATAAGGCACGGAATGTAATTCATCACGAGATATAGCATGGTTGTGAGAGGATGAATTACAAGGACTAGCACATGGCACTATAACATTTGGAGTAGATATAGTGCTAATGTCCACATGAGGCCCACTAGATGTTACCTTTGACACGATGGCCTCATGAGCTAACTTTAGCCTACCATGGGAGACTAGAAGATCCTCATGCGAGCTCGAGATCTTAACATGACTTTCTTCCAATTTCCCATAGTTGCTAGTTAGCAACGCAAGTTGATCCTTTAGCTCAAAATTCTCCTTCAACATAGATGCTTCACAAGAAATAGAGTTAGTAGCACAAGCATCATCATTATTAGCAAGAGGTGAGGGCAACTTGGCAAGCTCTTTTGAATATGAAACTTTAAGTTGCTCATGTGACTCGATGAGTTTGATGAGCTCACCCTTTATGACCCTAGAGCCATTTTTTAGGTGCTCAAAATCCTCAAGGAGTTTAGCATAAGCAACTTGAGTCTCATCATTTTTACTTTTGAGATCACTTGCCACCTCAAGATCTCTATCATGAGATTACTTTACTCTAGATAGCTCTAAAGCAAAGGTCTCCTCAAGAGATTCTTTAGTGGTTTGTTCCTCTTCAAGAGCTTTATTTAGGTTTGCAATTATATTAGCATACTCATGCTTAAGACTACACATTTTATCAACATTGTTATCATGCACCTTAATTTGTGTTTCTAACTTATCAATATGTTCTTTGCTCTTAATAGCAAAGTCCAAGACTTCAACAAAGTTAGAGCAAGAAATATCCTTTTTAACAAGGGCACGATAAACAATCTCACCCTTTTCATATAAATCATCAATATCAAGCTCTTCTTCCACATTATCCACATCCTCCTCATCACAAGAGGTAATGGGTTCCAAAGTAAGGGTTACCTTAGAATCCCTAGCCATAAGGCATAGGTGGGTACCGGAAGAAGGCGAAGATGAGATTGCATTTGTGGATTCATTCAAAACCATGTCTTGGCCCATAGAATCTTCGGTTTCCTCTACATGGTTAGCAACACAAGCACTAGAGGAAATGGGAGCATTTTTATCATGGCAACAAGACAACACACGCATATCATCATGAGATTTATTCAAGTCATTTCTACATGATATGCAAGGACTATTAACACAAGCATGTAAGAAGTTGGTAGTGCTAGAAGTGTTAAGGTCCAAAGATATATCATTGCAACTAGATAGAGATGAGGGATTACAAATAGTAAGCACACTATCCAAATTGCAATTTCTATCACCACTCACCATATCATTACCTTGTGAAGAGTCACATGTTGGTGAAGTGGTAGAGGATGAGAACTCATCTCGACCGGAAGTGGAAGCAACACAATCATCCTCAATAATGTTGGACACATCATATTTATCTTGAAGTTTTGTCCATAACTCATGAGCGCTCCAAAAGGAATGATTGAAGATGTAACTACATAGATCAAAGCATTAACAAGCACATTAGAAGCTTGAGCATCGAGATATAGTTTTTCTCATCCTCACAAGATAGATTTTTGAAATCCATAGGAGGAGAAAAACCCATATCTACAATACGCTCCAAATTTGGGTCCATGTCCCGAAAATGAATGAGCATACGATTTTTCCATATATCATAATTTGTGCCATCGAATATGAACATATCATTATGCACTAATCCTCTAGCCGACATATTTACTCTCAAGGCGGTGAAGCCTAAAATGAGAGACCGGGCTTTGATACCAATTGAAAGGATACAGATGTCGCCTAGAGGGGGGGGGTGAATAGGCGATTAAAACTTTTCCTAGAGTGGCTCAACAAAGGCAGAATAAAACTAGTGTTTACTTTGTTAAGCACAACCTAGAACAACTAAGGTTCACCTATGTGCACCAACAACTTATGCTAAGCAATACAAGCAACAAAGTGATAGCAAGATATATATATTACTTCAAGCACGAAGGTTATCACAATGTAAAGTGCATAAGTAAAGATCTCGGGTATAGATATAACTGAGGCACGCAGGGACACCGATATTTTACCGAGTTCCTCCCAACATGGAGTACGTCTCGTTTGGAGAGGGGGTGGTATCTAACCACCTACGCCACAAAAGGCCTCCCTTATTCTCCGGTGAATCTCACCCTAATGGGATTGATCCACGCTTCCACTATCGGTGCACTTGTCGGTGGAAACCGGAACCTCTCACAAGGTTGGGGCACTTCTCCACAACTTAATTGGAGGCTCCCAACAAATGCCACAAAAGTCCAAAATGCCACCAAGGCCACAAAACCGTCTAGGGTTCCAAGAACCCAAGAGGGACAAGATCCAATGAGTCACACGAACCAAATCCTCCAAGGATAACTCAAACCGATGCACCAAATGCAAATGACAAGAACACCACAAAGGTGCTCAAATCCCTCTCTCCCAAATTCCACAAAATATACAAAAGCTTATGGGGGAATAAGAGAGGAATAAAAATGGAGGAAATCCACAAAAGACTCCAAGATCTAGATCCCAATATGTTCCCCTCACTTAGAGGAGAGATTGATTGGTGGTATTGTAGATCTAGATCTCCTCTTTCAAATCCCTCAAAAATATGCAAGAATCATCGGAGGGATTGAGAGAAAGAAAGCTCAAGAAAGGTCAACAATGGAGGGGAAAACTTGCAAGAATGGTTGGGGAACTATTGGGGAAGAAGGCCTCTTAAATAGCCCCCTCCCCCCCAATCCAACCGTTGAAGCCCAAAAACGCGAATCCCGGTACTACCGGACTTTTTCCCGGTACTACCGGACATTCCCGGGGGATCCCAGGTCGCCAAACGCACCTTATTCTGTACCGACGGGTACTAAGGGGCGGTACTACCGGACCTCCGGTACTACCGGACCCTGGTCCGGTGCTACCGGTCATCCCTGAACGAAAACGGCCATAACTTTTGCATCCGGACTCCGATTTTGATGATCTTGGGCTCGTTTCGAAGAGGACAACAAGCTCTAAAAGATCATGCAAAGAAACATTATAGTCCAGCAAGGGAGGATAGATTCAAATGACGAAAGGTTTAACCTCTATCAAAAAGACGAACCGATAAAACCTCCAACATCAAAAACGTAATAGAAAATGCATATGAAATCCGTTTTCGATGAACTAGAGCTTTTCATGGAGATTAACACAAGATCTAAATCCTCACATGAGTAAGAACCAAATAATGGAAGGTTTTACCTATCTCTAAAATACAAACCGGTAAAACCTCCAAGATCAAAACGCAATAAGATATAAAAGGGAAATCCGTTTTTGATTGACTAGAGCTTGTTATGGAGATTACCACAAGCTCTATATCCTCACATGGATAAGACCAAATAACAACCAAATATGATGATGCAAGTATGCAAAGGTTTGATCTCTCTCCGAACGATGTGACCGAGTTACACATTCGAGAGCCCCTCTTGATAGTACGGTTATCTATCCTAAACCCGGTCTCCCAACAAACATGAGACCGGCAAAAGGGAAAACCTATCAATATTATACCTTTGCCTTGTGAAATCCACTTGAGCTCGATGTATAAGATCTTGTCCTTCTCAAGATGGACACCTTTCTTGATTCCTCATCATCGATCCATGATCACCGAGGATGGAAAGCATCAAACATGAGATCTTCTATAGATGGCACATTTTGAGCTTGCACAACACATCTTATTCTCATTTCATCTATCTTGAAGTAAACACGTGCTCCAAGCAATGCCAATGGACAATTCCTACAAGTACAACTTAATACACACATTAGTCCGTAAAGATTGTCATTAATTAACAAAACCACACATGGGGGCCCACATGTTCTTTCAATGTAGTACACTATAGTCGTTGATATAACACCAATGAAACACCGTTCACTAGTATTACATACCTCAGAGTGGTACAGCAGAAACACAGCAGGTCCAAGACATCACTATAGGTTACAACTCAACTCTTTACACAAGATCCAGAGAAAACTCTAGGTTAAAGAGAGAGAAAGAAACTTCTTACAAAGAAGAATCAGAAATAAACAACTCAAAAATTATCATACTATCAAGACTAGTATCTTAACTAATGGTCTGGCATTGCTGCTATTGTAATACACTATAGAAATAGGTTCTATGGCTAGAGATTATATTCCTATCTAATCAGTAAGTTTGTCTTCACTTGAGTTGATGTATATGTTGACTTTCTTGACTTCATTGAAGAGCTTTAGCCTTTGATGATGATTCCTGGAGTACGACTTGATGTAAACGTCGTCTGTACTGGCTTTAGAACCTAGCAAGGGTTAAGAAGATACATTGAGTACGAGCGTACTCAGCAAGTTCACTAGAAAAGAGTGTTTGATGCACTATATCTACAGCCACAGACCAAAGGTCGTAGGAAATGCAGGTTTTCATAAACATTTCTTCAAAGGTTACTTTTATTCTGAAAAGCTATGTCCGTTAGCCTTCACGGGTTTACCAGAACTTTCATGGAGTTCCTTTCCCGCCGCGTTCGCAGCTCCTTCCCGGAATAGGGAGTAATAAGTTACAGTTCTTACACTCTGCAGAGGTGCGTCACTTTACCCATGAGAGATCTTAGCTTTGTTGCACATCCAAATTGCAGGTTCGTTCATACTTCCTTGGTGTGAGGCCCAGACTAAGATCCAAGCCAATCACTGCCTTCTCCACGACCCTGCATGTCTCCTTGGTGTACGCCAGCCCACCTATTGAATTATGGCTATTGGCAGTACAGATCGTTCAGATGTCGGAACTATCGTGGGACGTTGAGGGCTCCCACCCATATGCTGCATATCTCCTACGAATTACCAATAAATGCACGCTATGGAGATAACAGCCACGACCCACACATCTGGCTCCATGCGAGAGGGAAAAGATACAGCTGACTTCTTCGTTCCATTCCAAATCTCATGGTTAACGCGTGATATACGGCGCAAGAATCACTGGCGACATTGGTTGTTAAGTCCTAGATAATATATTCCTTTACCACTAGAACTCTTATAGTAGGTTATTACCTCATGGTAAATAACCTATAATCACATTATTATGAAAATAGTGTTTTCTGTCCTTTTTCAAATGCAGGTGATGATAACACTGGATTTGCAAGATACTTTTACAGAAAATAATCAAAGGACATGATCAAGTGTGAACTTGCCTTTTGTGATTGCAAGATTATGTACTCACGGTCTTCAGGACAATATAAGATCCAATATCTGAAATCAGCATCATTGGTCCGGTAAGGACTAATGTTTAAATAAGCAAGTGCTATTATGTAGGAGTAATGTAAGCATTTTCGTAAACTCGAATCCCGAGGATAGCGTTGTTCTAGGGTTTGGATACTGGAAATGGTTACTTTAGAATGTGTTGTCCTTTTAGATAAGTTTCATACTTGTGCTTCTTATTAAGGCTTGTGAGTGTGTATGAAACGACATGTAATTATAATATCATAAAACAATGTGATACACACAAATGTGAAATGCTACTCAAGATTGTTGATACTATAATTGATTATCCTCAAATTTTACTTTACAAGTAATGCACTTATAAAGAACTTAGGTGTTATCAATCCTAAGTATACAAGTAAAGCATAAAGCAATGTTATTTCGATTAATTGTCATCTGTTGACTGAAGTGGCAAAACAAATAACTTTTAAAGAAAAGATCTCTTTATTAAGGTTTGGACAATTCTGATAGTTTTTAGAATATGGTTGATAGTATGTGATTGGTTTTTTTTATGCTTGTTTGGAATAGTTTGGATTTGAGATGCTTTAATTTAATTATAACAGACCAAAGTTAACTATCACTAGAGGAAAAAGGGCCATCCGTTCGCGACCCCACGGAGCATTAGTCCCGGTTGCGCCACCAACCGGGACTAATGCTGGCACGCGTCCCGGTTGGAGCGGGCACGGGGCCAGGGGGCATGCGTCCCGGTTGGTAGAGGAATCGTCCGGTTGGATCCACCAACCGGGACTAAAGGTTTGGCCACGCCACGTGGCGGAGCACGCTTTAGTCCCGCTGTCGGCTCCAACCGACTAAAGACCGCCCTCTATAAATGCATGACGCCCTCTCCGCCCACTCTGTTTTTTCGAATGGTGTAAGGTGTGAGGTGTGTGCTATTTTTTCTCATGCATGCATTGAAGGTGTTTGTTGAAATGTTTGAGTGAAAAATCCCGTTGAATTTCTCATAGAACAAAAATATAGAAGGTGTCAGACGCACTTGAGCTTTCTCCTCTTTATTTCCCTCGATCGAGGTTAGCAATCTTATCTTTTCTAGGTCATTGATACAATTCATGTGTCGGTGTGAATTGGTTATTTCACTATTTATGATGTCCTGTTTTTGATAAACTTACTTATATGATGCAGATGAACGGTGGGAATGGATGTATGCGGTAGCCGGGTATATCAAAGGCGTGGATAAATTTATCGATGTGGCTACGGCAAACAAAGAGAATGGACTTATACGTTGTCCATGTGTTCAATTTCGAACAACAAGGAGTACTCTTCCTCGAAAATCATTCGCGCCACCGATTATGAAAGGTTTCATGCCCAACTATAATTGCTGGACCAAGCACGGGAAAGAGGGGTTATGATGGAAGATGGTGAAGAAGAAGATGATGATAACAACTATCATCATATGTTTCTGAATACGGTTGATCTTGCAATGGAAGACAATGGAGAGGAAAAAGGTGAAGAACGGGCATCGGATGAGCGGTGATGAACTTGGTAGGGTCATTTCTGATGCAAAGCGAGACTATGAAACAGAAAATGAGAAGTTGAAGTTAGAGGGCATGTTAGAAGATCACAAGAAATTGTTGTACCCAAATTGTGAAGATGGCAGCACAAAGCTCGGTACCACACTGGAATTGTTGCGATGGAAGGCAGAGTGTGGTCTAACTGACTCCTCATTTGAAAAGATGCTGAAAATAATGAAGCCGAAGTTTCCAAAACATAACGAATTTCCCGAGAGTACCTACGAAGCAAAGAAGACTCTCTGTCCTCTGGGATTAGATGTGCAAAAGATACATGCGTGCATTAATGACTGCATCCTCTACCGCGGTAAGGAGTATGAGAATTTATAAAAATGCCCGGTATGCAACGCGTTGCAGTATAAGATCAGACGAGATGACCCTGGTGATGTTGAGGGAGAGCCCCTCCGGAAGAGGGTTCCTGCTAAGGTTATGTGGTATGCTCCTATAATACCAAGGTTGAAACGCATGTTCAGAAACAAAGAGCATGCCAGGTTGTTGCGATGGCACAAAGAAGACCGTAAGAAAGACGGAAGTTGAGACACCACCGATGGGTCACAGTGGAGAAAATCGAGAGAGACTTCCTGGACTTTGCGGTGTGACGCAAGGAACTTATGGTTTGGTCTAAGTACGGATGGCATGAATCCTTTTGGGAGCAGAGCTGCATCCACAAAGACCTGGACCGTGACTCTATGTATCTACAACCTGCCTCCTTGGTTGTGCATGAAGCGTAAGTTCATTATGATGCGTGATCATCCAAGGCCCAAGCAACCGGGCAACGACATTGATGTGTACCTTAGGCCATTAGTTGAAGAACTCTTACGGTTGTGGGGCAAACCAGGTACGTCGTGGGATGAGAACAAACAGAGCCATTTAATCTACGAGGGTTGTTATTCAGAACCATCAATGATTGGCCTGCTCTTAGTAACCTTTCGTGATGGACAAACAAAGGATATAAGGCATGCACCCACTGTTTAGATAAGACCGAAGGTACATATTTGCATAAATGCAAGAAGGTTGTGTACTGGCGAATCGACGATTTCTTCCGACCAATCATCCGTAAGAAATAAAGGCAAGCATTTCAAAGGTGAGGCGATCACGGAAGAAGCCCAAATCCTGCTTGGTGATGATGTATTTGGTATGGTAAAGGACATAGAAGTAATCTTTGGAAAGGGTCCCGAAGGTCCATCAGTTTCGAATGACGTCGCCACAGGACACGCACCCATGTGGAAGAAGAAATCTATATTTTGGGAGCTGCCATATTGGAAAGTCCTACGTGTCCGCTCTTCAATCGACGTGATGCACGTGACGAATAAACTCTGCGTGAACTGCTAGGATTCCTAGGCGTGTATGGGAAGACAAAAGATACACGAAGCACGGAGGACCAACAAATTATGAAAGACCCAAAGAACATGCATACAGATAACAAGAAGGCGGATAAAGGCGTCACTTAAGTCGTGCAGCTATGCTCTTACCAAAGGAGAAGGAAATCTTTTTGAAGTCCTTTACAGGTATCAAGGTGCCGTCGGCTTCTCATCTAATATAAAGGGATAATAAATATGGCAGAGAAAAAGTTCCAAAACCTGAAGTCTCATGATCACGTGATTATGACGATTGCTTCCGATTGCATTGAGGGGCTTCACCGAAAATGTTCGAGTACCCATTGTGAAGCTGTGTGCATTCCTCAATGCAATATCTCGGAAGGTAATCAATCCAGATATTCGCCAAGGTTACGTAAGGATGTGGTACAATGTCTTGTTAGTTTTGAATTGGTGTTCCCACCATCCTTCTTCAATATTATGACGCATCTCTGGTTCATCTAGTGGAAGAGATTGCCATTCTCGGTCCGTATTTCGCACAATATGTTCCCTTTGAGAGGTTCATGGGAGTCTTAAAGAAATATGTTCATAACCGTGCTAGACCGGAAGGAAGCATCTCCAAGGGATATGGAGCAGAGGAGGTCATTGAGTTTTGTGTTGACTTTATTCCCGACCTTAAGACGATTGGTGTTTCGACTCATGGCATGAGGGAAGACTAAGTGGAAAAGGCACCTGGGAAAGAAAGAAATGATATGTAGGGACGGGATTCTTTCACTAAAGCACACTACAGTTCTACATAATTCCACCTTGGCAGCTCCAGATATCGAGGAACACAAGAATATTGTACGCCCAAAACCTGTGGAAGCCTGAATCATGGATTACAGATGAACACATGAAGTCTTTCGGTGGTTGGATGCGGACACATCTCTTGAATGACACCACTGTTGGAGATCAGCTATACTTGTTGGCCGCATCACCATCTTCTACTGTATTATATTTCCAAGGGTACGAAATAAATGGGAATACATTCTACACGATCGCCCAAGATAAAAAGAGCACCAACCAAAATAGTGGTGTCCGCTTTGATGCAATAGACGAGAATGGACAAAAGGACACATATTATGGTTACATAGAGGAGATATGGGAACTAGACTATGGGGTCTCTTTTAAGGTCCCTTTGTTTCTGCAAATGGGTCAACCTGAATGGGGAAGGGGTAAAGATAGACCAGTTGTACGGAATGACAACAGTGGATCTCAACAATCTTGGTTATAGAGATGAACCATTCGTCCTAGACAATGATGTGTCTCAGGTTTTCTATGTGAAGGACATGTCCTCCAGACCGAAAAAAAGAAAAAATATGCAAACGAATACATCATATGATGAGCCAAAGCGTCACATAGTTCTTTCAGGAAAAATAAACATCGTGGGAATCGAGGACAAGATGCATATGTCGGAAGATTATAATAAGTTTGATGAAATTCCGCCCTTCACAAGGAAAACCCACCCAAGCATTTCGTTAAGTAAAGAAGATGCTCCATGGTTACGTCAAGCGGTCATAAGGAATGACATATGCCAATAAGTTCATGCTCATATTATGTAACTCTAGTTCATGTCTTTCGCGGTTTTGGCTTGACCAAGGATATCTTTCGCGGTTTGTGGCCTTTAGTCCCGGTTTTGTAGTCTCGCTTTTAATATTAATAAATGTCTTGAGCGTTAGTCCCGTTTTGTGGCTGGAACGGAGTGCCTCTATGACCAGTTTCTTGGAGATCTTGGGAGGACTGGGCCGTCGGTATCTCCCGAAACTGGTCGTAGTGGTGTCCCCGCCCTCGAAAACCATCTTGCAGCTTGTAACTTCTCTAACTAGATCAATACGCCTCGCAGCTAACTAATTTCACATATTCGGGAGTGCCTCTATGACTAGTTTCTCGGAGATGCCGGAGGACTGGCTCCGGCATCTCCTCGAAACCGCCGCAGATGGTGTCCTGCTCAAAAACCATCTTGCAGCTTGTAACTTCACTAACTAGATCAATACGCCTCGAGCTAACTAATTTCACATATTAGGAGTGCCTCTATGACCAGATTTCTGGAGATGCCGGAGGACTGGGCTCGTCGGCATCTCCTCAAACTGGCCGCAGATGGTGTCCCCGCTCAAAAAACCATCTTGCAGCTTGTAACTTCACTAAGTAGATCAATGCGCCTGAGCTAACTAATTTCACATATTAGAGTGCCTCTATGACCAGTTTCTCGGAGATGCCGAGGACTGGCTCCGTCGGCATCTCCCTGAAACTGGCCGTAGTGGTGTCCCTGCTCTCTAAAACCATCTTGGAGATGCCTCAAACTGTCTAGAGGACTGGACTCACAAGGATGCATATTTATAGTACAAGCAGCTCGGCATAATGTCGACACTCACGACATAATGTCGACACTCACCCCTATTATTAGTGCTGACTCATCTTTAGTCCCGGTTAGTGTCTCCAACCGGGACTAAAGGTTCATCTTTAGTCCTGGTTGGTGACACCATCCGGGACAAGGTACAAGCCGCACGACATAATGTCGACACTCACCCCTATTATTAGTGTTGTCTGGCCCACTGCCAAGAATCCTTGATCGCGGTTGGTTTCTCCAACCGGGACTAAATATGAACCCTCTCTTTATATAGGCATTTCCCTCTATTATTAGGTAACACTTAAGACATTTATTAATATTAAAAACCGGGACAAACCGAGACTAGCTAACACTCAGGCCTAAAGCCGCCCCCTTTAGTCATAATCATGCCTAGTCCTATAGTACGTAGCTTCAGGGTCTTCATCGTCGTCGTCATCATCATCGTCATCGTCACCTGCCACTCCGGGGATCCTCAGCCCATCCATGGCATATACCAGGGGCCATTCCAGCCTCGGATTCACGGCGGGTGGGAGAGGGTCTCTGGAAGATGCCGCCATCACCCGGATAGTGTGGGGCCTGTATGGTGGACTCGTGGGCACCGCAGGCGAGGATGGTCTCCCCCGGCGATGTAGCGCATCACTTTGATGATAGTACGGTTCGCCCACCATAGACGACGGCCGGCTTCGTTGTGGTTCACCGGTGGCGGGCCATCACCTCGCACTGGCGAGCTCCCTTTCCGCCTATTAGCGAAGAAGGCATTCCGGTGTCATAGTTGTCGGATCCCACTGGGGATCCATCCGCTCCCGGCGTGAGCTCATGGTAGAAGTGGTTTGTGATGGTCACTTTGGCGTGCGGAACCTTGAGGGGGGAGGGACAGAACCCTCCAACCTCAAGATCCGGTAAGGCCCAGTGGACAAGGGTAGTTGGAGGCGCCAGCCTCGGTCTCCTCGAGGGTCGAATGGCCCGAGGGCGTGTCCATTGTTCTAAGAGAGGAAGGTGTGGATAGCCATGGCACGATCACCCTAAATATAGAGGAAAGGGGAAAACTTGGCGTGAAGCTTTGGGAAATGGCGGAATATCTTTAGTCCGTTAGTGACTACATCCGGGACTAAAAGCTCTAGTAGAAAGGAAAGGGGGAAAACTTGCGGGAAGAGGTGGGAAATGGCGAAAATATTTTTAGTCCCGGTTTGTGACTACATCCGGACTAAATGTGCCGAACAATGATCATGTTACAAAAACCTTCACAAAATGACCTATCATGTTCGAGGTTTCATGGCTTTCGGTCCAAATGACCGATGTTATGTCTTGAATCACGGCATAGTTTGTGATGTTGTGCCCATATTATGCATGTGTGTGGACATTGGTATGGAGAACAATGTTGCAGGAGGAAGTTTTCCTTTGTTATGCGGAAAAGCCCTTTTCCATTTTCCGAGCGAAAAACGGGTCGCTTTTGTGAAGTAACCACCAAAATGCCGTTTCGAATGCTACCGTCCTATTTTCCTAAAATACTAGACCACCTTACATGGACTATCTCCCAACCGGTACATCTCAAACCTTTTCGTCCATCCCGTAAAAAGGACAAATGTCTGTAATCGGTAGGAAGTGGGTCCGGTTTGTACTACAGGTACATGATCTATCGCCCGTGATTTTTTGAAAAAATCATTTTTAGACTCGCAATATGTGGTTTCTTCAGAGATCCAATGCAAGTTCTAACGATGCTTGTCCCCTATATTCATGCACACCGGTTCGACCATAGTTAGAAATTCAGATAATTCAAAACGGGCATAATAAATTCAAAAAAAATCCGAACAATGAAAATCCTTCGCGTGGTGTCATATTATGTTACATAGTTGAAAGGAAAAATACCAGACTTGGTATATTGATCATGTTTCGAAAAAACCTTCACAAAATGACCTATCATGTTCGAGGTTTCATGGCTTTCGGTCCAAATGACCGATGTTATGTGTTGAATCACCGCATAGTTTGTGATGTTGTGCCCATATTATGCATGTGTGTGGACATTGGTATGGAGAACACTTTTTTGAATTATTTATTTAAATCCAAACACTTTTTATGTTTAAAGTTTTTCTAAATTCCAAATTAATATTAAAAATATATAAGTTAATTCATTTTTAATTGTAAATGGTTCATATTTTAAATGGTTACATTAATTATTTTTTAAAACAGAAAATGTTTTTGAATTATTTATTTAAATCCAAACACTTTTTATGTTTAAATTTTTTCTAAATTCCAAATTAATATTCAAAAATATAAGTTAATTCATTTTAAAAGGTTACATTAATTATTTTTTAAAAATAGAATATGTTTTTGAATTATTTATTCAAATCCATACACTTCTTATGTTTAAAGTTTTTCTAAATTCCAAATTGATATTAAAAAAATATAAGTTAATTCATTTTTAATTGTAAATGGTTCATATTTTAAATGGTTACATTAATTATTTTTTAAAACAGAAAATGTTTTTGAATTATTTATTTAAATCCAAACACTTTTTATGTTTAAAATTTTTCTAAATTCCAAATTAATATTCAAAAATATAAGTTAATTCATTTTAAAAGGTTACATTAATTATTTTTTAAAAATAGAATATGTTTTTGAATTATTTATTCAAATTCATACACTTCTTATGTTTAAAGTTTTTCTAAATTCCAAATTGATATTAAAAAAATATAAGTTAATTCATTTTTAATTGTAAATGGTTCATATTTTAAATGGTTACATTAATTATTTTTTAAAACAGAAAATGGTTTTCAGTTATTTATTCAAATCCAAACACCTTTTATGTTTAAAGTTTTTCTAAATTCCAAATTAATTATCATTTAAAAAACAATACAAATTTAAACCCCAAAATAAAAAATAAGGCGGGAACAGAGAGAAAATACCTGAATTTTTTTGAAAACAGGGGAATATGTCCCGGTTGGAGCCACCAACCGGGACTAAAGACCCTGGCGCCAACCCTTGGGCTGAAAATATTGAGTATAGGTCGGTTGGTGGCTCCAACGACGATAACCTTTAGTCCCGGTTGGAGCCACCAACCGGACTAAAGGTCCTTGGTTATAACTTGGGTGCCCTCTTCTTCTTCCCCATCTCCTCCTCTTCTCTTCAAGACGACGCCGTCAGCTTGCCCGCTGCACGCCCACCTACCGCCCACCAAGCGTGCAGAAGCGCCTCGCCGCCCGAGGCTTCTCACTGAAGGAATCGGCCCTTTCGCTCCCAATCGCCGCAACGACCTCGATCCCGACGATCGCCGATTCGCCGTCGGCTCCCGACCTCGCCTCCCCGACACCACCACCAAGACACTGGCTGGTCTTTGGTCCCGGACCTCTCTCGCCCCTCTCGCTCTGGTTCATCCTCCCCGTCGACCACCTGCCACCACCGCCGCTCACCGTCGTCGTGCTCTCTCTCCGGTGACCTTTTGGAGGTGGCGCCGCTACTCTTTGGCTCGCCTCAACCTCCTCTCTCTAATGCACGCACGCACGCGCCCTAGATCGCCCCCTAACGCCGTTCCCGATCATCGTCCTGCAAGCCACCGCCGGCGTGACGTCACCCGTGCATCGCCGACCAGCAGGAGCCACTTTGCCTGCATGGCTTTCCTATGTGGCCTCCGGCCCACAGGTCAGCGTCTCTGGCTAGCCCCAGCCCGAGTGAAAATGCCCCCCTGAACCACTTTTGCTTGTGTGGCTGCTGAGGTGGCTCGGCCCCCTCTCGACCACTTGGGTAGGTTTGCTGTGTAAAAAGTTTAACCAGCTTTTAATAATTTCAGAAATAATTATAATCTTATAAATTCAATAACTTTTAATCTATAAGTCATAAAAATATGAATAATATATCAAAATGTTCAGAAAAATGAAACCTAGCTATCTAAGCTATAATCATGCATTGTTCAACAACTTAAATTACAAGTTTAATTAGAAGAACAAATCCACCCTCTCATGTGTTAGGAGTTTCTCCGAGTTAGGGTTTTCACCCCTCGGAACCCCGATTAAATCGTCGAGCATTTCTTAGGGTTACATTCCAATGCAAATTAACTTGTCATATCATCATACTTGCTTGAGCATTGCATCGATGCCATGTGTTGATTGTTTCCCTTTCTTTTGGTGTTTGGATTATTAGGTTTATTATTAGTTAGGTATGATTAGGTTTATTAATTAGTTTGGTATTATTGGTCTTCGCCCCAGTGGATCCACATGGGTAGCCCTGCACCGATTCACATTTTCAAGCAACTTAGGTGCATGTGGGTTCGATGTGCCTATCTACTACACGGTTTCCTTTCTTCATTTTTATTATTGTGTATGTATATATTAGGGTTTCTCGAATTAGGGTTTATATCTCTCAACACCGTACTTAACTTTCTCCTTTAGCCGCTTTGACTTATTCGTTTTTCCACCTATGCGTAAAATATGGACCCATACGTAGACGAAGAAAAGGAAGAGTTGATCCAAGGTGTGATCCGTGGGAAGATAATTTAGACGTATCTACGTTTCGAACAACTCCGTGAGGGTGATCCTCTTTACCGGAGTAGACAACTTGTTTGAGGTTGAAGGTGTTGCCTTGAGGGAGAAGGCGATGCCTTGTAATCGAGAAGACGACCGCTCCCGAGGTGCATGTAATATAAATCAATTCATTAATTAATCATCCGCTATCTATATAGAAATAGTAACGACGATCTTTCTTCTTTTAGCCCTCCGGATCGAAGGAATCTCTGAAAAGAGTAGACGAGGCCCAACCAAAAGTTGCAAGACCATGAGAGGTTCAGGATCGAAGATGTCGTGAAGACAATGACCATCGCTCCCAAGTTGTCGCAACCAAATTTGTGGCACAATGCGGAGTAATCGTTAGGGACTTAATCCGATCACCATTAGAAATTGGAATAGGCCTGCTAATGCGGATGAAGAGGAACATGTTTATTTGTCCCTAACCACGCCAAAGATTCTTGTGGAAGAGGCTCATGGTTAATTTCAAACTACGAAGATAGAGCTGGATCCAAATGCGGAGGATCCATTGAGGACGCCTACAACATGGGAGAGCCATGGAGGCTAAGGTCGGAGTGGGCTTTGAAGAAGATGGCCCAATGTTTCACCAACGGAAGAAAAGATTGCACCTTGACTATGTCGTGAAAAAGAAGACTCGATTTCAAGAATATTCAGTTTGAGAAGATAAAACCATTCGGGATGAGTTTGTGGAATACAAGAAATCAGAAAAGCTAAGAAAATGTCTAAAACAAATAAGTGAATCTTGCTAAGAAGAAGTTTCAACATACTATGGGGCAAGGTGGCTCTGGGGTTGGCATTCCTAAGTGGGAGAAACTTGAGCAGAACTGCGTGATAAAAATATCACCCGAGAGACGATTGGGTAGAACGTGCAAGGAATTGGTTTTACGGGCATGGGGGCACGTTGGACTCGGAAGGAGGTGTATATATAACATACGACATAAAGAAGACCCCTTGCCAATCGAGAGGATCGAAAAGGTAAAAAGCTGTTAAAGATGGGGACTTCATTCCCGATAGAGAGAATGATGAGCTCACACTCCCTTGGAAATAAGGAACATGATGGAAACACGAGGCACAAGAGGCTCCCAATCATGGAGGACTGGGTTTCAAGAGGAAGAAATATCTCGATAGAAGCCGTCGAGGAGAAAGGACAGGCGGTTGAAGCGAAAGTCGAAAGAGAATGCGTTTAATTGAAGAACGATTAAAGCAACAACAAGATGAAATTAACACACTTAAAGAGCAAAGTACTATCGGCGCCCATCTCAGAAAGACACGCATTCGATGCTACCGCCTATCGAATAATCGAAAAGCAGGTGGCTTCCACCGAGGTCCCGGTGATGACAATGGCGATGCCGATGCACCGACGATGGCTCTGTTGGCTACCTAGTGGATGATATCACGAGATGACACACGCGAGCTACATGTCAAAGTTGTGAACATATCAATGAAGGTGGCGGTCGGATATGCCTTACCAATTGGACCCACACCAACTTACCACCGCTGCTCGGTTCCAGAGGGCTACGCTGTTGTCGGCGTGGATGAAATCATGCCCACCTTTGAGGTTTTGGATCTTCACTACCTGCTTTGGTGAAGGGGATGTGATCGTCTGGTGACGCAAAAACGTCACCATTCTATGGTCAAGGATTGTATCGTGCTTCAAATCACACGCCAAGGCCATCTTCGCCCACCTCACCCGTCTCCAATGAGGTCGCCGCCATGCGGCAGCCGCTCGCCTCACCCGGCTCCGTCGCCTGACCAATCTCCGGTGCAGCCATCGCCGTGGGAGCCATCGCCGGCGCCTCAGGATAAAAAGCGTAAGCTTACCGCTACTGTGCGTTGTAAGCGATCGCCGAAACGTAAACAAGAGCCTCTTCCAAAAGTACCAACGGTTCCTCCCAAGAGAGCTTATGATCAGATCAAGAGGAGATCGGGCGATCGTTGATGCGGAAACGACAGCGTTTTTCGCTAAGCTGAGGCGGCCGAAAGAGCCAGAGTTCCCAGCACCAAAGAAGAAAAAGGCAAAGTGTTGAAAATACTAAAGAATCTTCATCAACCCGAGCCAAAGCTGTCATCAGACTATGAGCGTTCTATTCTCAAGTCACATGCGGCACAAAAAGCCTCGAAGAGCAGTACTGATGCAAGCGGGAAATCCGTTGCCTAGCTCGGAGAACAAGCAAAACAGACTTGCGCCCCTCTCAAGGTGATTTCTCAAACCAATGTGGGGTCGAGCAAATATGGGGCCGAAGAGCAGTATGATCCAGAGGTAGTTGCTGTCACGGAGGAGCCGCTGCTCAAGGTATGAGTATTGCCCAGTACTTATCATAGTTAGAGTTCTTCCCCGTGAGTGAAGTAGCATACAAATACCAGTACGGCAAACCTCTCGTCAAACCTGAGGAGGTAAACAATCTTCCAACAAAAATGCGAAGATTGCATAACTAGTACATGCATGCCACAAGGGCCGGGGCTAACTGGATAGTGCTGAGGGTTACAAAAAAGCATCATGTGAAAGAAAATGATGACATGATATCCATTGAATTTGATGAACTATTTCAATTATTCAATCAAGACGCCTTGGACAAATCGATCATCAGTGCCTATTGTCTGTAAGTACTAATTCTGTAATTAATTTAGTCTCCAGCTATCTCACTTTGTTTATTGCATGTATATAATCATACTGTAATATGCAGAATGAAGATTCTCGAATGCAGCAGAGGACAAATCTATGACATTGGCTTCATTGACCCATATTGGGTTCATGAAGCTAATCTCAAAATAAGTCCTGTGATACGGAGGATAATATAGTACACGCGTTAAGGTTTCAAGAAACCAAAAGGAAATACTATTTCCTTACAACTTCCAATGAGTGTTATTGTCTTGTATACACTTTCTATTTTGCTTACTCGATGTTAAGTATATAATTGATTAGTTCGCATTCGCAGTACCACTATATTACGTTAATCATTCAACTTGACAAAGGGCGTGTACTAGTCATGGACTCGAAACATAAACCCCTTGAGACGTGGAAGGACATGCAGATACGTCTCCAACGGTAATTCTAATCATTACGACACTATATCGGCAACGTTCGTTAATTTTTTGATATCAAGTACTTAATAACTTATTTTATTCGCTTTTCACGCGGCGCTTGGAAACGGTGCACCAAGAAGGCTAGGGGTGTTTGGAAAGAGGAGCTTACATTTCAACCACTAGATGTAAGCACCACTAGCTATATCCGCGCATCTCTTTGATTCTAGTTTTGATACAGTTATTATCATGCTTGATTATTATTTTGATTAAACTCTGTTCTCGTAAAGTGCCTGACGCAGGGACCAGGTAACAATCTAAGTGGATACTATGTATGCGAGTTCATCCGGCAGACGTGCGATGAGAAGGGCAGAAATTTAGAGCAACTCCACGTACGTAAACAATTTCTATAGTTTTTTATTACAATCAAATTGTGTTTAGTTTCATATTCATATAGGTGACTTTTTTTAAATCAGATCGAGCGTCACGGACGGTCTTCGCCAAAGGATCGCATACGAGCAATTCAGGAGGAATTGGCGGATTCTTGGATGCGTAAGTCCTAAACACACAAGGGAATACTACTCGGCTGTATAGACAATAGGAATTGTAAAAATAGCAACTTTCAAGAAATTGGCGGTAGCATCGAATAGCAACTTTTGTATGTAGTGCATGAACTCGATCCGTATTGAATGTAATGTTGTCATGATGATCTTGTGTAATATAAGGTTCCTTCGTTGATAAGTGCAAAACACTAAATAAACAATAAAACAACCTAAATGAATTCTTCGGCGGCACAAAAGTGGCGAAAATCTTGCTGACAACAAATGTGCCAAAATGAATTCTTCCGCGGCAAAGAAATGGGCCAAATCTCTGCGGAAGAAAGTTATTAGTCCCGGTTACGAACCGACTAATGCTCCACCTCGCTACTGATGTCGCCACGTGCCCATTTGTCCCGGTTGGTGGGGCAACTGGGACTAATGGTTAGAGCTTTAGTCCCGATTGCCCCGTCCCGGTTGGGCAACCGGGACTAATGGCCCTTACCAACCGGGACGCATGGGCCCTTTTCTACCAGTGTATAAAAGACATAACACGGTCTTTAGCATAATATTCGAAGTATTATAGACTAAAGTTAACTTTAAAGACATAGATAGACTTAAGGTATATTTCTTATGACAATTGTGCTTTTTTCACTTCATAAGGTTTCTTTAAACTTAACTAGGAATGGTATTATTTTTATTTGGTATAGTGGTCTCTCAAGGCTATAATGGAATAGAATCATTTATGTTTTTTTTTAAAATGAGTGATTAAGGTTTATAATCAAAGTAATAATATTATTTAACTATTTATGAATTCACTTTAGTGTTTTGGTATGTTGATAAACTTGTGGTTTTAAATTAAAGGAATAGGTTTTATTTCACTACAAGTTATTAAAGTGTTTGAAATTTTTATTTACCTCAAAAGTATAATATTATATTTTAAACATGTAGGTATTATTTTTCTGGTCAATTTGGTATATTAATTTTTTTATGATTTATAAATAACAACATATGATTCTTATAAGATTTATTACTTTTTAAATACTTAATACTTAATAAATATTTAATTAAGTGAAATAATAATGTATGATTATAGTTTGAATTATAGTTCTTATTTTTCTAAGATTTTTGGTATATTATTTATATTTTTATCATTTACCAATATTAAAATATGAATTTTCAAAGTGTTAATACTTATAAAATCTTTATTAGATAATAATTATTTAAATTGTTGAAATAATAATGTTTGATAATGGTTTAATATTATAGATTTTTTTTTATGAAAATTTTCATATATTACACATATTTTCTGAATTATAAAACAAAAGATATTGATTTTATAAGTTTTATTCATTTATTTAATTTCTGGAATATTGTTACTTGAATTTATATTGTTTTTTACTAATTTACTTAATAGACACGGAACCTTTTTACACATAAGCTAAACCTACCCAAGGTCACTGACCAGTGGGCCAGTGGCCACATCACACTCTCAGGTTAGAAAAAGCATTTGTTACCGGCCCTATTTCTACTCCCAGTCAAGGACAGATGGGCTAGGGGCCACTTCACATGCCACCCAGGCAAATACCAGGTCAAAACTTGGACTAGGTCAATGATGACATCACCTCTTCGGAGTTTGACGTCATCCCGCCAGAATACGACGGTGCCGCCAAAATATGGCACGAGGCTTCAATCTAAAGGGTGTGTTCGACGCATCTGGATACGGTGAGTAGAATAGGGTGCTACACGAGTGCTTAAGACCATGGTGGAAACTCCGGCAAACTTAATTGCGGCGGTGCATGTCGGCCTCTCAACGAATCTGAGCTAGAGGTGAAATTAGGAAGCGGTAATGAAGCCAGAGATGCGTAGACGTACCCTGAGCATGGCTATGTGGTCCACGACGATGATGGTGACCGGAGACGGGCGCAATTTCATGGATTCCGGTAATCACCATGGAAAGAAAATGGTACTATTGCATCCCTTGACTTGATTGAGTATCCTAAAATGAAGAGGATGACGCTTCGCTCCTTCTCGACCACTCCACGATCTCGGGGACGACCTCTACTGACGGCAACGGTCCTCTCTGACCGGAGCTAGGGTTCGCGCTCATGCGGGAGAGGAAGAAAGAGAGAGATGGTGAGGATGAGGACGATCAGGTACATCGGCGTGGCGTTCTTAGCCTCGCAGAGACCCCGGTGGCGGTGTCGCGACGACGGAGCAGCATCGGGCGGTCGCCGGCCCCTCCAGCAAGCTGCTTGACGAGAGGAGGAGGACGACGGATTGTTTGACAAAACGGTATGTGGGGCGGGCTTCTGTTGGGTCGTGGTGAAGTGAGCGGAAAACGGCTGCTGTTGCACGCGAGCGTCAGATAGCAATAAGGAGAAATGGGCCTCGGCCAAAACTAGGCTGGTTATCCTTTTACTTTTTCTTTTCTAATTATGTTTCCTCTTTTCTTTTTTCAGTTTGAATTTCTATAATGATTCAAATATTCAGAAACTTTATAAAATAACAAAATTACTACAGGAAGTTATGAAACTAATTGTTCCAATATTTATTTATTATTTTCAAAGATTAAACTATTTGGAAAACATCTTTATTGATTGTAACAATTTATCACTTAGGTTTTTAGAGATTTGTTTAAGATCTTATAAAATGATTCTTATTTCTTTTTAGTGATTGCAAGGATAAAGGTTTTAAATAGCTAAATATATGTAGAGAACATATCAATATTATTATATAGCAATCATTACATAACATGATTTAATTGATAAGATTCTTAAAATGGTAAATTCTAATAACCCAATTCCACTAAGAGGTGAATAATGTTTTAATAATGTTGGTTAAGACAATTGATATACATTGGTATTTAAAATCCTTTTGTGAGTTTTTATTATATAGTGCTTTAGTTTCTTTATTTTCTCTATTTATATACCTTTCCTATTATTATATGTAAGGGCTTTTGATATGCATTTAACTGACCTAATATCTATAAACTTATTATAGAATGCATTACTATTAACTCATGAGATTTGATTCTCATTCACACATAATATTAAGGAATTTTTTATATGTGATCCTTTATTATTAATTGATGCATAATATCCAAAGGATTTAACATGGTTAATATTACTCCCATGAATCTAGGGAATAACAAGGTATATATTTTATTATAATAAACAAAATGTTTAGGGTTTGAATTGTAAATGCTTACCCTAGGGTTTAGGGTTCTTAATTTACTTATATTCTTTTGTTGATGTGAATAAAGATGAATGGCTAAACATATAGTCTTTATGATTGTGATCTTTAATGGTATCACCTTTAAAATAGAAAGTTATTTTCTGGAAGGTCTTATGGAAAATAATTGATCAAGATAACTCCTAAGCACATATGATTATGATAATTGGAAATGATAAAGATGTGCTTATGCGATTTGCTATAGGAGAATATTCCTATGAAGGTTTGTGTAAATAAGATGACAGATCAATTAGGTGAAATGGATACTATGTTTGGTTAAAGATTTAGGGTTTAGTGTTTACCAAGAATTCCTATCTTTCATAATTCACAGTCCTGAACTTCTGATTAAGGAATTCCTTTCCTAGATATTCTACTTCTTCCTATCCATCATCATGTGTTAACATGATGAGATTTACTTCACATGAATATTCTTATCCACCTTTTATTCTTCTAAACCCATTGATAAATCCAATGATCTTGACACTAAAGCTTTTCATAATCTTCACATACTCATACTTGGTTATATTAAACTATTCTACTACTAATAATCTCCAATCCAACAAGTAGTTACTTTTAAATCCATTCATACTATTCCTTAGTCATCCTTCACTAGTACTACTCCAGTAGATGTATATATCAAATTCTACTCTCCTCAAGTGTTTAGTATTTCCCAAGAGGAAAATATTACTTCTATAATCCAATGTGCTCTAGCATAATCTTAATCATACTATCTCATCTCTACTTGACTCTAATATCTTATACTCAAACTTCACATTATATCATGATGACTTGTCATGGCTACTGTAGAATAATATATCTATACTAGGGTTCAATCATGTTTTATCCACCAATGTCACTTATACATGACATAAGCATTCAATTCTTGGTGAAGCATGATCATTATAATCCTTTGATCCTTTATAATTTAGGCTTCGAGTTGGCTAATCAAGGCTTCATCAATACATTACAGTTGTATTGAAATTATCTTCTTAGTATCTCTATTGGATTAAGAGATGTTATTCATTTACTATGCCTATTTAATCCAATAGGATTACTCATTAGTAACTATCTTCAATAGTCATCCTTGGAATCTTCTTTGTTACCATATTGATTTGATTTCCTCCTATCACTCCCATCCTATAGCTGATATCTAACACTAGCATTACTATTTACCTCTCCTTGGTTGTTTCTTTATATGCACTTAAGTGTATGCTATGATATGGTCAAGGGTTGATAGATTAAGAATTGGTGAATCAATAGTTTATTACTCAACATTGAGGAACAACATATATTAGAATAAGATTCAATAGAGATGATAATGATTGATATGGAAAGAAAGATATATGGTGAATAATCTTGACTTTATTTCTTTCCTACTTAATCACACTAAAGAGTTAAAGTTAGGTATTACCATGATACTCATGGTATAAGTAGATGATATTAATATAGATCAAGATATAGTTGCTACATTCTTATTACTTAAGTTATATTTATAACTTGGTATTCATGAGTTGTGTAATGAATACTAGAATATGATTACTTAAGGATCACATATAATCCATTAAGTAATGTATTAGGGTTTAACTTTTATTACATTTGATCTACCCTTAGATCAAATCTCCCTTACCCAAAATAAGGTTTTAGCAAAGGTCATATTGAAACTTATCACAGTCAACTTGATGATCTACTTCAATTCCATCAAGTTAAGAGAAGCTTTAATCACTTTGACAAGTTTTATTCAAAAGCGCGAAAATTATTCGGATTTTCTATGCATGAATGCAATGCACACAACTGTGTTTAGCTTATTTCTAAGCTCTAATGCTGGGATGTTACAGCTGTGTCGACGGGAAGCTCCACCGCCGCCACCCTCACCGCACACTGGCGCTGCCCCCTTTCCCATGGCTACTGACGCCGGCACTAGCTCCGGCATCCCCTCCGGGTCATGCATGTCGAGCTAAGGCGCAGGTGGTTCACTCTTTCTCTCTCTCTCTCTGATCTTCTAGATCCAACCCTATAGCATTTCTACCAAGAGTAGTCTAGCTTTTATCATTGGTATTAGAGCATCTTAGATGCTAGATTTTTCGGTAGAAAGAAACAACAGACAGCAAAAGGAACCCTAGATCTAAAAGAGCGCCTGCCCTATGGCCGCGCCGTTCCTTTTGATCTAGATGGGCATCCGCTTGGGGAGACATCTAGAAGAAGAACAACCCCTTTGGGGCAAAGCAAAGAGAATAGGATCCCGTTTCGAATGGATCGAAAAGCCCCAAGAAAAGTAGATCGAAAGTTTTAACCCTAACCCTAGATCCCCCTAGATCCCGCAAGAGAAAAACCCAAGATTCTGCAAGAATAGCCCCAATAAAAGAACTAACCCCGCGTGTTTTACCCCTAGTTCCTCCCCAAATCCGATAACAAAAATCCCCACACAGAGAAAAGATAGCCCTCCCTTTTTCAACCCCGAATCCTAAATCCACAAGGACAGAGCTTCACCGGCCGTCGCCGGCAATAGGCGTCGCCACTGCGCCGCTTGACGGTGGTGTGCCCACCCTCGGGTGGACACACCGCTGGCAAGGGGGGCAGGAGTGTTGGAGATATACAAGGAGAGCGTCGGCTCACTCACCGTGGTCACCGGAGGGTGCAGGGAAGGTGGAGGAATGGGGTAGAAGGGGAGAGGATCGTTGCCGGCGGGACGCCGGGCGGCGCGGCCACCTCGCTCCTCCCTCCAAAAGCGCCGCCAGAGAGAGGGTGAGTAGGAAGAGTGGGAGGGAATGGTCTTGGGGTTCCAGGGGGCGCGCGGGTGGGGGGGTTGATCAAGCGATCAGCACGGACCACCGTCAGATTGCTAGAGTTTCGATCGGACGTTGGAGATTCGGTGACGCGGGGCGGTGGGGGTTGCCGGGCCATCGCGGGCCGGTGGCGGGCCCTAGCTGTCCGCTGGGCGACGCTCTCAGCGCCAGGCCACTCATGGGCTAGAAGCGGCCTTGTGAAGCAATGGCTGGGCAAGCGGCAAAGACAGAGAGAGCACTCTTGCGTGCGTTAGATAGCAGAATGGCGGCAGGCTGGCAATGGGCCGTGGCCCAGGGAGGGGCCTGGGCCCACTTTTTTTGTTTTTTGTTTTACAGAGCAGTTTTTTAGCTGTTTTTAATTGTTTTGTTCAATTTTTGAGCAGTTTTTTGTATAGTTTTTATATTCAAAATATTCCAATGAAAGTTTTGATTAGATAATACAAAAGTGACAGATTCTTTCTGTAAAGTTTTAAAGTTTATGAATGTTGTAATATTATTTCCGCTGCAAATAGTTGCATGAATGCAATAAAGTGCTTATTAAATTGTTTTAAAGATGTGATAAAGTGATTTAAAGTTGATTATGCTCCTATTATTAAATGACCAACGTTATTAATAGCATTATCATGATCCGTTTATTATGTGTCAAAGGTGCATTTGTTTTATCTTTACCCAACGGTGATATAATTTTAATGGCACAAACAATTGTATGCTTAATTTATACCAACGTTGGATTAATGCATACAGTTGTTTTTTGTTGTCTCACATATTTTATGGTTTTCAGGAGGTCTCAACCTCATGATTTGCCCAAAGGATATTCCAATGTTCAGAGGGGATAACTACACTGAGTGGAGGAAGAAAGTAGACCTAGACTTTGTCTGTGCCGAGGTTGACTGGGTTGTTGAAAGCAAATAGCCAGTCAAGCCAAAGGACCCAGTGAGAGATGATGCCGAGGAGATTGCTGCTTGGGAAAAGAGGAAGAGGGACCATGCTCCAGTGGAGCTGGCATACTCTATAGATAATCAAAAGTGGGCCCAATCGAAGAGTGTGCCTCTGTTGGGGAATATATAAAGAGTCAGTTTACTGGATCTTCAAAGATGTATGCCACCCAGCTGCTCAAACAGTTGGTAACAGAAAAGTATACTGGAGGGCCACATGGCATCAGGGAGCACATCTTGAGGATGAGCAACATGGCTGCTAAGTTAAAGCCCATGGATGCTGACCTCGAGCTCAAGCCTGCTCTACTAGTGCATCTTGTCATGGGCTCTCTTCCCCAACAGTTCGAGAACTTCGTCATCAACTACAACATGTCCCCTGAAAAATGGGACATTGAGAAGACCATTGGGATGTGTTCTCAAGAGGAAGAAAGGATCAAGTCCATTCACAGTGGTTCTCTGAACTACGTGAAGGACAACAAGAAGAGAACCTTCAACAACAGCAACCATGGTGGTTCCCCTTCCAAGCCACTGTTGGAGATATGCCCTAGAGGCAATAATAAATATAGTTATTATTATATCTTTGTGTTTATGATAAATGTTTACATTCATGCTATAATAGTATTAACAATGAAAAATTAATACTTGTGTGATTTGTAAACTTAAATTGAAGTCCCTAGTAAAGCCTCTTTATAATACTAGCTTATTGGTTAATAAATGATTGTTGTTTCCCTATCATGAACATTGAGATGTTATTAACAACAAGATCATATCATTAGGAGAATGATATGGTGGACATACTCCTATAGATAAGCATAGCATAAAGATCAAGTCATTTTAATAGTTCAATTGCTATATGCTTTCTGATACATAGTAACCTAATTCCTTCGACCATGAGATCATGCATATCACCTTTACAGGATGGATGCTTTGATGACATCAAACACCACACCGTAACTGGGTGGCTATAAAGGTGGCATTGAGTGTTTGGAAAGTATTGGTTGAGACACATGGATCAAGAGTGGGATTTGTCCATCCATATGACGGATAGATATACTCTGGGCCCTCTCGGTGAAATGTCATCCAATTAGCTTGCAAGCATGTGACTGGATCAAAAGGGATCACATATCACGGGAACGAGAAAAGAGTACTTACCGATAAGTAGGTTGAACTAGGTATGCAGAGATACCGACGATCATAACCTCGGATAAGTAAACTATCGTGAGACAAAGGGAAATTGGTATCGTATGTAAGTGGTTCATTCGATCGCAAAGTAATCGTAGAAATATGTGGGAGCCATATGAATTTCCAGAATCCTCTATTGGTTATTGTTCGGAGAAGTGTCTCGATCATGTCTGCATAATTCACGAACCGTAGGGAGACACACTTAAAGATTCGACGTTGTTTGAGTAGTTATGGAATGATGAGAAAGAGACCGAATGTTGTTCGGAGTCTCGGATGGGATCCGGGATATCACGAGGAGATCCGAAATGGTCCGGAGAATAAGATTCATATAAGGAAAGTCCTGTTTCGGAGTTGGGGAATGATTCCGGTGTTTTCATCGGGAATGTTCTAGAAGGTTCCGGAATGTCCGGCACTCCGGAGGGGAAGGGTACATGAATGTGTTATATCAAGTTGGTATGATTGCATCATGTACTAGGTGTCATCGCTGAACAAAATAAAGGGTTTAATCAAATCCTAGTTTGAAAAAGTCAACGACTATTTTTGGGAAGTGGAGAGGGAGGTGGAAACCGAGTTGGGGAGGAGTTTCTCCCCTCCACCGTTGGCCCACCTCCAAGCCGAGTTGGGGAGGGACTCCCCTCCCCTTGGCCGGACCCTCCACCTATAAAAGGAGGGGCAGGGCTCCCCTCCTAGACACCCAACACATCCACATCTAAAGCCTAGCCGCCGGCGCCGCCACCTACTGCTGCCGCCGCCCTAGGGCAGCCCGCCGCCGCCTAGCAACCCTAGCCACCAGACAAGCCTCCTCCTCGGCGTGTCTAAACCCTTGATCGTCGAGGGACTCTCTCATACTCCACCATACTCGCTCCGGCTTAAGGCGAAGCCCTGCGAGATCTCCCCTCTACTTCCGGTACCACGTCGTTGTGCTACCGGAATCGCGAGGAGAGTGCTACAACCTCCGCTGCCTGCTGGAACAAGGGAGAGGAAGGTCTTCATCGAGTACCGAACGTGTGACCGAATGCGGGAGCGCTGCCTGAACGCAACGCCAGAAGGATCTTCTACGCGATCTTGAGATCGGGAAGAGTACGACTACATCACCCACGAGAATCCGCTCTCGTTAAACACTTTGGAATCTTCGAGGGTGAGTTATTCCATCGACTCGTTGCTACAATCTAGTAGATAGATCTTGGCTTGTTTGTTTGTATGCGGTAGAAAATTTTTGTTTTCCATGCTACGAAACCCTACTGTGGTATCAGAGCCGTGTCTATATGTAGATCTATTGCACGAGTAGAACTCAATGGTCATTGTGGGCGTTGATGCTTTTATTGTCGATTGCTTCTTGTGTACTTTGCATCTTTCGGGATGTTGGGATGAAGCGGCCCGGGCTAACCTTACATGACATCGTTCATGAGACTTGCTCCACGCTTGACATGCAACTTGTATTGCATAAGTGGCTTTGCGGGTGCCTGTTTCTCCCAGCATAGTTAAGATTCAATTTACAACCGGTGATTAACAATACTAGTATCAATGTTGTGGTTCTTGTTCGTAAGTTACAGCGACACTTATTGAAAGCCCCAAACCACGTAAAACATGCAAAGAAAGTAGAGGCGTCTAACTTTGTTTTGCAGGGGTGTGCAGTGATGTGATATGGCCATGATTGTGATTATATTTGATGTATGCAATGTTCCTTATTGTAAGTTGGCAACCGGCAGGAGCCATATGGTTGTCTTTAATTTATGTTAAGACCCACGTGTCTATTCAAAGTAGTTGTAATAGTTGAAGCCGGTGGACGACAACCATGGAGAAGCGTCATTGACCTTGATGCAATGCCGGTGATGATGGAGATCATGTTCGTGCTTGAAGATGGAGATCGGAAGCACAAAGAAGAAAGGTCATATCATATCACATATTATGAATTGCATGTGATGTTAATCCTTTATGCATCTTGTATTGCTTAGTAGACGGTAGCATTATAAGATGATCCCTCATGCACATGAATTTCAAGTCATAAAGTGTTCACCCTTAGTTAGCACCGTTGCTAAAGCTTGTTGTTTCGAAGCACCACGTGATGATCGGGTGTGTTAGATTCCGCAAGTGTATACAACGTGAGCAAGCCAGATTTGCTCATGCGGAAACTAAGGTTTGATCTTGACGAGCCTAGCATGTACAGACATGGTCTCGGAACACGGATCACCGAAAGGTAAAGCATGAATCATATAGTAGATATGATGAACATGTCGATTGTTCGCCATTGAAACTATATCAACTCTCGTGATGATCGGTGTTGATGTGGTGGATTTGGTTCGTGTGATCACTAAAACAATGTGAGGGATATTGTTTTGAGTGGGAATTCACCTAGATTAATTTTACTATTAATTTGAACTCAATTTGTAATCAACTTAGTCTAAACTATTGCAAATATGTTGTAGATCAATGGCAGCCCCTACCATCAATTTTAATGCGTTCCTAGATAAAGAAAAGTTGAAAAACAATGGAAGCAACTTCGCGGATTGGTTCCGCAATTTGAGGATTGTCCTCACAGCTGGTAATTTGACCTATGTGCTGGATGCACCGCTGGGTGACCCGCCTGCAGCTGATGCTGCCGACAAAGTAAAGAATGTTTACCTCGCTCGGAAGACTCAGTACTCCACAGTTCAGTGTGCTATCTTGTATGGTTTAGAATCGGAGCTTCAGAAAAGGTTTGAGAATTCAGACCCACATGATATTGTCCGTGATCTCAAATTGATCTTTGAGACCCACGCGGCAATTGAGAGCTATGAGGCTTCTGAAAAGTTCTTTAACTGCAAGATGGAAGAGGGCGCTCAAATCGTGAGAATGTGCTTAAGATGTGCAGGCATAAACAAACTTCAAAGCTTGGGTATAGTGATTCCTAATGCTTTGGGGATTTGGCGTCCTCCAATCACTACCACCAAGTTACAAGAACTTTGTGATGAACTACAATATGCAAAACATGAACAAGCGGTTGCGAACTGTTTGTTATGTTGAAATCTGCGAAGTGGAGATCAAGAAAGAGCACCAAGTGTTGATGGTCAATAAGACCACCAAATTCAAGAAAGGCAAGTCTAAGCAAAGGGACACTTCAAGAAGGGTGGTAAGAAAGTTACCGCTTGACGAAGAAGACCAAGGCTAGACCTAAGCACGATCTTGAGTGCTTTCTTGCAAGGGAGAAGGTCCTTTGAGCGGAATTGCCCAAAGTACTTGGCGGATTTGAAGAACGGCAACATCAAGAAGAAAGTTATATCCGATATACATGTTATTGATGTGTATCTCACTAGTACTCGTAGTAGTGCACGGTATTTGATCTTGGTTCGGTTGCTCATATTTGTAACTCAAAGCGGTATTGCGAAATAAGGAAGCTAGCGAAGAACAAGGTGACGATGCGCGTGGAAAGCGGATCAAAGGTTGATGTGATCGCGTCGACGCTACCCCTTCATCTACCATCGGGATTAGTTTTATACTTAAATAATTGTTATTTCGTTACTGCGTTAAGCATGAACATTATATCGGGATCTTGTTTATTGCGAGACGGTTACTTGTTTAAGTCCGAGAATAATGGTTGTTCGATTTATATGAGTAATATGTTTTATGCACATGCACCTTTGATAGATGGTCTATTCTTATTGAATCTCGATAGTGGAAATACACATATTAATAACATTGAGGCTAAACGTTTGAAATCGAGCGATAACTCGACCTATATGTGGCACTGTCGTCTTGGTCACATTGGAGTGAAGCGTATGAAGAAACTCCATTCCGATGGACTTCTTGAATCACTTGATTTTGAATCACTTGTAAGATGAGAAGCATGTCTGATGGGAAAATGACTAAGACTCCATTTCCTGGTATGATGGAGCGAGCTACGGACTTATTGGAAATCATACATACCGATGTCTGTGGTCCAATGAGTGTAGCATTGCGCGGTGGTTATCGTTATGTTCTTACCTTCATGGATGACTTGAGTAGATATGGGTATATCTATTTCATGAAACATAAGTCCGAAACTTTCGAAAAGTTTAAGGAATTTCAAAGTGAGGTAGAGAATCAACGTAACAAGAATATTAAATTTCTATGTTCTGATCGTGGAGGTGAATATCTAAGTTACGAGTTTGGCGAGCATTTGAAGAAATGCGGAATACTTTCACAATTGACACCGCCGGGAACACCACGGTAATAATGGTGTCCGAACGTCGTAATCGAACTCTCTTAGATATGGTTCATTCTATGATGTCACTTACAGATTTACCGCTATCATTTTGGGGTTATGCATTAGAAACAGCCGCATTCACTTTAATTAGGGCACCATCTAAATCCGTTGAAACGACACCGTATGAATTATGGTTTGGAAAGAAACCTAGATTGTCGTTCCTTAAAGTTTGGGGATGCGAAGCCTATGTAAAGAAGTTACAGCCGGACAAGCTTGAACCCAAAGCGGAAAAATGCGTCTTCATAGGATACCCGAAGGAAACTATTGGGTATACCTTCTATTATAGATCCGAAGGAAAAATCTTCGTTGCTAAGAATCGATCCTTTCTAGAGAAGGAATTTCTCTCGAAAGAAGTGACTGGAAGGAAAGTAGAACTCGACGAGGTTATCGAACCTTCTCTCGAAATCAGAGTAGCGCAGCACCGGAAGAAGTTCCTATGGTGCCTGCACCAATAAGAGAGGAAACTAATGATGATGATCATGAAACTTCGGTTGTAGTTGCTACGGAGCCTCGCAGGTCAACGAGAACTCGTACCACTCCAGATTGGTATGATCCCGTTATGAGTGTCATGTTGGTGGACAACACCGATGACCCTGCGACATATGAGGAAGCGAAGATGAGCCCAGATTCCAAAAAATGGCAAGAAGCCATGAAATCCGAGATTGGATCCATGTACGAAAACCAAGTATGGACTTTGGTGGACTTACCGGATGGCCGGAAGGCTGTCGAGAACAAATGGATTTTCAAGAAGAAAGCAGATCTTGATGGTAATGTTCTTTTATAAAGCTCGACTTGTCGCAAAGGGGTTTCGACAATTCAAGGAGTTGACTACGATGAGACTTTGTCACCTGTAGCGAAGCTAAAGTCTGTGAGGATTATGTTAGCAATCGCTGCATATTATAATTATGAGATATGGCAGATGGATGTCAAAACAGCATTCCTCAATGGAGACATTGATGAAGAGTTGTATATGATGCAACCCAAAGGTTTTGTCGATCCTAAAGATGCTAACAAGGTATACAAAGTTCAACGGTCCATTTATGGATTGAAGCAAGCATCCCGAAGTTGGAATCAACGTTTTGATAAGGTGATCAAAAGTTTTGGTTTTATACAAACTTATGGAGAAGCTTGTATTTACAAGAAAGTGAGTGGGAGCTCTGTAGCATTCTTAATACTATATGTAGATGACATATTGTTGATTGGGAATGATGTAGACCTTCTTAATAGTGTCAAGGAATATTTGAATAATAGTTTTTCAATGAAGGATCTTGGCGAAGCAGCTTACATATTGGGCATAAATATTTATAGAGATAGATCGAGACGCCTAATATCATTGTCACAAAGTACATATTTGGACAAAGTTCTAAAGAGGTTTGGAATGGAAGATAGCAAGAAAGGGTTCTTGCCCATGTTGCTAATCTCGACCTTGAGTAAAACTCAAAGTCCGACATCGCGTAAGATAGAGAAAGGATGAGTAAGACTCCTATGCCTCAGCCATAGGATCTCTAATATATGCCATGCTATGTACTAGACCCGACATTGCATATCCGTTAGTTTAACTAGCAGATATCAAAGTGATCCAGGAGTGGATCATTGGACAGCGGTCAAAAACATCCTTAAGTACTTGAGAAGAACTAAGGATATGGTTCTTTCTTATGGAGGTGATGAACAGCTCGTTGTTAATGGTTACATTGATGCTAGTTGGAACACCGATCCGGATGATTCTAAATCACAATCTGGATACATATTTACTTTGAATGGTTGGAGGAGTGCAAAGCAAAGCGTTGTGGCGAGATCTTCAACTGAATCGGAATACATGGCTGCTTCGGAGGCTTCACAAGAAGCAATATGGATGAAAGAGTTCATTACAGAGCTGGGTGTGGTTCCTAGTGCGCTGGACCCAATGTCTATCTACTGTGATTAAAGGGAATATGCCCTGAGAGGCAATAATAAAGTGTTTATTATGTGTATTCCAAGTATATGATAGATGTTTATTTTGCATGCTATAATTGTATTGATACGAAAACGTTAATACATGTGTGTTTAATAAACAAACAGAAAGTTCCTAGTTATGCCTCTCTCATAAACTAGCTCGTTGATTAACAAGATGATCAAGGTTTCCTGATCATGGACATTGGATGTTGTTAATAACGGGATAACAACATTAGTGTAATGGTGTGATGAACATTCATCCGAAGTATAGCATTACGATCAAAGTCATTGAGTTTATATTACTATAACAACTTACGAAGTGATCCTAATCCTTAGACCATGAGATCATGTCAATCACTAACACCGGAAGAGTTTCTTGATAACATCAAACGTCACACCGTAACAGGGTGATTATAAAGATGGATTCAAAACTAATAAAGTGGTATGTTGAGGCTCATGGATCGAGAGTGGAATTTGTTCATCCCGATGACGGATAGATATACTCTGGGCCCTCTCGGTGATATCACATTGATTAGCTTGCAAGCAAGTGATTTGATCACTAGAATGTTATATCACAGGAACGAGAAAAGTGCATGTCGATGTGAGATCAAACTAGGTATGGAGATACCGATGATCGAATCTCGGACATGTAATATATCGTGAAACAAAGGGATTAAGATACTAGCGTAAAAGGTTCCGACGATCACAAGAAAGTCATCGTTGAATGTGTGGGAGTCAGTATGGGTCTCCAGATCCCGCTTCTGATTATTGATCCGAGAGGGGTCTCGATCATGTCCGCATTATTCACGAACCGTAGGGTGACACACTTAAGAGACACCGACATCCAATTGGAGCAAATGTTTCATGCCGAAAGAATGAACAAGCGAGAATTTATTTCACTAGATACCAAAAGCAGGTTTGGGTGAAATTGCATAAAGTGGTTATGCATGTGAAATAGAATTCTAGCAAGGGGTTATTTGTGAATGTTTGTCATTAAAGTAATTGACAAAATTCTGAATAAAATAAAAGAGTTTTATTTAATGAGAGTTGGCATTAAATTTGGTGGAAATTTAATGGGAATTTGAGTGGACTTTTGAGTGGAGGGATTTTAAAGGGCATTTTGTGAGTGGAGTGTCCACCCACATGAATGAAGGAGGGGAGGGGGCAGCCCCCATGGCGTGACCAACCCTTGGGTGCCCTCCTCCTATAAAAGGAGCCCCTCCTTACTTGTCTCTCACACCTCCTCGTGAAGGATCTCTCTCCCCTCTAGAATTTATCCCCATGGTCTCGGACTAGCGAGATACATGTTCCGGTGGCTATTCGGCAGAAAGAGTTGTGCTTCCGCTGCATCATTTGGAGCGAGGCGGAGGTTCCTCGGTGCCTCGAACGTGTGTGCGAGCACGAATGCGCTGCTGATTTGCGGCGCTAGGACTTCCTCTCGATCTTGAGATCGGCAAGAGATCGTCTACATCAACCACGAGTTGAACTCGTTAAGATTTGTCGGTCTTCAAGGGTATGTTCTCTATGGATATACATCCGCCTGTTGTTTGTATCTAGTAGATATATCTTGGTATATAGTTCACATCATAGGAAAATTTTTGTTTTCTATGTTGTGAACCCTACAGTGATAACATGGGCGCCATAGCCAATGCGCAAGAACCAAGGTCACACAAGAAGCTGAAGCATATCAAGCTACGTTTTCATGCTATTCGAGAACATGTCCAAGATGGGGACATAAAGATTTGCAAAGTACACACAGATCTGAATGTGGCGGATCCGTTGACTAAACCTCTCCCGAGGGCAAAACATGACCAACACCAAACTGCCATGGGTGTTCGGTATATTACCATGTAATCTAGATTAGATGACTCTAGTGCAAGTGGGAGACTGTTGGCGATATGCCCTAGAGGCAATAATAAATATAGTTATTATTATATCTTTGTGTTTATGATAAATGTTTACATTCATGCTATAATAGTATTAACAAGGAAACATTAATACTTGTGTGATTTGTAAACTTAAATTCAAGTCCCTAGTAAAGCCTCTTTATAATACTAGCTTGTTGGTTAATAAATGATTGTGGTTTCCCTATCATGAACATTGAGATGTTATTAACAACAAGATCATATTGTTAGGAGAATGATATGGTGGACATACTCCTATAGATAAGCGTAGCATAAAGATCAAGTCATTTTAATAGTTCAATTGCTATATGCTTTCTGATACATAGTAACCTAATTCCTTCGACCATGAGATCATGCATATCACCTTTACCGGATGGATGCTTTGATGACATCAAACACCACACCGAATCGGGTGGCTATAAAGGTGGCATTGAGTGTTCGGAAAGTATTGGTTGAGACACATGGATCAAGAGTGGGATTTGTCCATCCATATGACGATAGATATACTCTGGGCCCTCTCGGTGAAATGTCATCCAATTAGCTTGCAAGCATGTGGTGGCTCACAAGGGATCACATATCACGGAACGAAACGAGCAGTACTTATCGAACGAGGTTGAACTAGGTATGCAGAGATACCGACGATCATAACCTCGGATAAGTAAACTATCGTGAGACAAAGGGAAATTGGTATCGTATGTAAGTGGTTCATTCGATCGCAAAGTAATCGTAGAAATATGTGGGAGCCATATGAATTTCCAGATTCCTCTATTGGTTATTGTTCGGAGAAGTGTCTCGATCATGTCCGCATAATTCACGAACCGTAGGGAGACACACTTAAGGATTCGACGTTGTTTGAGTAGTTATGGAATGATGAGAAAGAGACCGAATGTTGTTCGGAGTCTCGGATGGGATCCGGAATATCACGAGGAGATCCGGAATGGTCTGGAGAATAAGATTCATATAAGGAAAGTCCTGTTTCGGAGTTGGGGAAAGATTCCGGTGTTTTCATCGGGAATGTTCTAGAAGGTTCCGGAATGTCCGGCACTCCAGAGGGGAAGGGTACATGAATGTGTTATATCAAGTTGGTATGATTGCATCATGTACTAGGTGTCATCGCTGAACAAAATAAAGGGTTTAATCAAATCCTAGTTTGAAAAAGTCAAACGGCAATTTGAAAGTCAAACGGCTATTTTTGGGAAGTGGAGAGGGAGGTGGAAACCGAGTTGGGGAGGAGTTCCTCCCCTCCACCACCGCCCCACCTCCAAGACGAGTTGGGGAGGGACTCCCCTCCCCTTGGCCGGCCCCTCCACCTATAAAAGGAGGGGCAGGGCTCCCCTCCTAGACACCCAACACCTCCACCTCTAAACCCTAGCCGCCGGCGCCGCCACCTGCTGCTACCGCCGCTGCCCTAGGGCAGCCCGCCGCCGCCTAACAACCCTAGCCACCGGCCAATCCTCCTCCTCGGCGTGTCTAAACCCTAGATTGTCGAGGGACTCTCTCATACTCCACCATACTCGCTCCGGCTTAAGGCGAAGCCCTGCGAGATCTCCCCTCTACTTCTGGTACCACGTCGTTGTGCTACCGGAATCGCGAGGAGAGTGCTACAACCTCCGCTGCCTGCTGGAACAAGGGAGAGGAAGCTCTTCGTCGAGTACCGAACGTGTGACCGATCATGAGGCGCCGGACGCAGCGCCAGAAGAATCGTCTACGCGATCTTGAGATCGGGAAGAGTACGACTACATCACCCACGAGAATCCGCTCTTGTTAAACACTTTGGAATCTTCGAGGGTGAGTTATTCCATCGACTCGTTGCTACAATCTAGTAGATAGATCTTGTCTTGTTTGTTTGTATGCGGTAGAAATTTTTTGTTTTCCATGCTACGAAACCCTACAGCCACATGGCAAAGGCCCCCTCCAGCATCAACATCAGCAGAGTCTCCCTGGGGACAAGGACCAGTGTCACCACTGCAAGAAGCCTGGTCACTTCAAGAAAGATTGCCCAATATGGCGCAAGTCCATAATGGCAAAGAACGGTAAAAGACACAGTTTCTTTTGTAGATGAATCCTTGTATGAAAAGTTTTCTAAATCTACTTGGTGGATTGACTCTGGTGCAACTGTTCATGTTGCCAATTCTTTACAGGGATTCCATTCGACAAGGACTTTGCAAAGAAGTGAAAGATGTATTGAGGTCGTGAATGGGGTTCAAGCAGAAGTTGAAGCTGTTGGCGACAATCCTTTGGAGCTAGCTGATGTTTTACTATTCTGTTAAAAGATGTTTTATATGTTCCCTCAGTCCACAGAAACTTAATAAGTGTGTCATGCTTGGATAAATACATGTATGAATGTTATTTTGGACATGGCAAGTGTGCCATTTGGTTTAAAGATGCTTGTGTGGGTATTGTTTTATTTCACGATAAGCTTTATTTATTATCCTTGCATGATAAAGTGCTTTTTGTGTGTAATGTGAGTGAGCAAGTTTCCTTGTCGAACAAATAAAAAGAAAGCGAACTCATGACTCATCGAAGTCATGGCACTGTAGATTAGGCCATATTTCGAGGGGAAGAATAGAAATCCTCGTTAAAAATGATATTCTTCCTCCGTTATAGTTCTCAGATATCGAACAATGCATAGATTGCATCAAAGGAAAATATGTAAAGCAAATCAAAAAGGGTGCAAACCGAAGTACAACAACACTAGAAATCATCCACACTGATATTTGTGGACCGTTTCCTGTGAAAAGTGTGGATGGTTATGATTTGTTCATAACATTCACAGATGATTACTCCCGATATGGTTATATTTATCCATTTAAAGAAAGATCTGAAGCGTTGGATAAATTTATATTATTCAAAGCTGAAATAGAAAATCTGCATGATAAAAGAATTAAAATAGTTCGGTCTCACCGTGGGGGGGAGTACTACGGTCGGCACACTCCATATGGTTAAGTACCTGGACCTTTTGCAAGGTTCCTACAGGAAAATGGAATAGTCGCCCGGTATTCTATGTCGGGCGAACCTCAACAAAATAGAGTAGCTGAAAGGCGTAATCGTACCTTATGGATATGGTGCGCATAATGATGAGCTATTCCACACTCCCATTGGGATTATGGATGGAGGCGCTTAAAACCGCCATTCACATTCTCAACAGAGTGCCAAGCAAGTCGGTGCCCAAAACACCGTACGAATTATGGAGAGGCAGAGTCCCCTCTCTGCGCCACTTGAGGGTCTAGGTGAGCCCAGCTAAGGCAAAAGTTTTTAATCCAAACATTGCAAAGTTAGACCCAAAACAGTGTCTTGCCACTTCATTGGCTATCCAGATAGATCAAAAGGTTATTGTTTCTACTGTCCTAACAGATACACAAAGTTTGTAGAAACTAGACATGGAGTCTTCTTGGGGGACAAATTGATGAGGGGGAGCACGGTAGCTCAGAAATTTGATCTTGAGGAGAAGAGGGTGCATGCACCTAATCCGATGACTCAGGAGACATTTTTCTCGCTACCTGTTGTGCCACCATCTACAACCCTTGGGGTTGTGGTGCTGGCACCTGTTGTGACTCCACACGTGACAGCAATGGGAGAAGGTTCGGAACCTGTCCATCAGGAGCCGCCTGAACCCACTGTTGAGCACGAAAGGGAGACAGAATAGCCACATACTGCAAATGTGCCAGAACCTGAGGCACGAAATGAGCAAGCTGGTGAACTCAGAAGGTAAAAAGGAGAAAGAAGACCAGCCATTTCTAAAGAAATTTACAAAGTTTACAACACAGAAATAGTTCATATGGAGGATGATCCCACCTCATATGAAGAATCCATGAGAAGACCTCACTCAGCCAAGTGGGTAGAGGCAATGGAAGATGAAATGAAATCAATGAGTTCTAACAATGTTTGGAACTTAGAGGAAATTCCTAAAGGAGCCAAAATAGTGGGATGCAAATGGGTCTACAAAACAAAGTATGAATCCAATGGGAATGTAGAAAATTATAAAGTAAGACTTGTGGAAAAAGGCTTTACACAAATAAAAGGAGTAGATTACAATGAGAATTTTTCTCCGGTCTCATGTAAGGATTCCTTCAGAATCGTAATGGCACTAGTTGCACATTTTGATTTAGAGTTGCATCAAATGGATGTAAAGACGACGTTTCTAAATGGAGATTTAGAAGAAAATGTTTATATGAAACAACCCAAGGGTTTTTTCATGGAGGGGAAGGAACATATGGGATGCCGCCTAAAGAAGTTCATTTATGGGTTAAAGCAAGCCTCTAGGCAGTGGTATTTAAAGTTCAATGATATAATTAAAATATTTAGATTTAAAGAGAATGTTGAGGACAACTGCATTTATGCAAAGTTTAAAAGTGGGAAATATATTTTCCTAATTCTGTATGTGGATGATATATTGCTTGCTAGCAGCGATGTCAGTCTACTACTAGAAACAAAGAAGTTCTTGTCTTCAAATTTTGACATGAAAGATCTTGGTGAAGCTTCTTATGTCTGGGCATAGAAATTCACCGAGATAGAAAGAATGGGGTGTTAGGACTATCGCAGAAGGCATATTGTAAAAAGATTCTAAAGAAATACAATATGCATGCGAGTAATGCAACACCTGCTCCCATAGTCAATGGCAATAGTTTTGGAAAATTCCAATGTCCAAAGAACCAATATGAGATCGATCAAATGAAGTCAGTACCATATGCTTCGGCCGTTGGAAGCTTACAGTATGCACAAGTATGCACTCGCCCTGACTTAGCTTTTATCACCAGGGTACTCGGTAGATATCAAGAGAATCCAGGCATAGAGCACTGGAATATGATAAAGAAAGCTTTGCGTTATGTGCAAGGCACAAGAGGCCTCATGCTAACATATAAAAGATCCGATTCCCTAGAAATAAGAGGGTATTCAGATGCAGATTTTGCGGGAGATAAAGATGATAGAAAGTCCACAACAGGATATGTATTTACTCTCGCAGGAGGTGCTATTTCGTGGAGAAGCGCCAAACAGTCAATAGTTGTATCATCTACGATGTATGCAGAATTTATAGCATGTTATGAGGCCATGGGACAGACGTTATGATTAAAGAAATTTCTACCCAACTTGAAAGTGGTAGACTGCATCAGCAGGCCACTAAAGATGTACTGTGACAATGAGCCCGCAGTATTCTATGCTCACAACAACAAGTTGAGTAATGCTACAAAGTCAATAGATATAACGTATTATATTGTGAAGGATAAAGTTCAGGATCAAACTATAAGTCTCGAGCATATAAGGACAAATGATATGCTTGCGGATCCGCTAACGAAAGGCTTACCACCCAATGTGTTCAAGGAACGCATAGTCGGCATGGGTTTATGGAAAGCCTATGATTTCTGGACTACCGAGGCCCAAAAGTAACAGAATTTGTTTCAAAATAGAAAAGTATGTAGTGGTTGTCTGATTCTATCGGCAATAGAGCTAAGACGATGAAACATGCTCTATGTACCGATCCGTGATGAAACGAGTAAAGTATAAAGTTAAAAGTAAAGTTGAGATCAAGGGGGAGAATTTTAGATTGATATCCACCCCGCACGAGTCCAATGACTCGAACGGGAACCCTATCCGCGCCCTGATCAGGGGAGCCCAACCGCATCTGGTTGGTGGGCCCCTGTCACCAGTGCTATATTAAGGAGGTGGGGCTGGCAGCACGCCTCACGAGGTTAGCCGTGTCCTAGCCGCCCCACCTACAAGCCAATCCGATCTAGGCTAGCGATGCGCCGACGGGAATCTCCACCGCCGCCACCCTCACCGCACACTAGCGCCGCCCCCTTTCCCATGACTACTGACGCCGGCACTAGCTCCAGCATTCCCTCCGGCTCATGCACGTCGAGCCAAGGCATAGGTGGTTCTCTCTCTCTCTCTCTCTCTCTCTCTCTCTCTGATCTTCTCGATCCAACCCGCATTTCTACCGAGAGTAGTCTAGCTTCTATCAGTGTTCTCTTAATTAATGCTCCGAAACATCATAACTGAGGCGAGGGGCATCCTTTTGGAGGACATGTTTAAATCTATGGAGGGTCCTAATAATGACTTCGTCAGTCAACACTCATCTCGGTTCCTCTGCTCGGACCCTTCCTTGATTTACATGGTAGAGGGATCGAGAGGCAGCGATGAGCCAATAAGACAGTCGGCCGGGACAAGGAACCGTCGATCATACGAACCGAAGTAGCACCAAAAGAGTAGGTAGAAAAAGAGCATCAAAAAATCCTATGAAACAAGTATTCCAATAAAATAGAGGTAAGCATCATAGAGCTTCTGTTGCTTTGATCCATCCACCGCGGAGAGATGACTTCATCGATTGGTGGTAGCTGGTCGTCCTGTCGGACCCACCTTACTCACGGAAGGGTATTTCCATCGTACTCACAAAATGGTAGACCTGAAATTACTCGTAACACACGACAGTTTTCGATGAGGACATTCCCACCCTTTTTTCACACGATCAAGGTAGATCAATTGTATCTTTTCTATTTATAGTTGTTTACTAATTTCCCTAACAAGAAATTTTATAAATATTTTTTCTTCATTTCTATAGTTTTGTTCACCGGAAACTTTTTAATATGATTTTTTGTAGAATTTATAACACACCATTTACATTTTATTTATTTATCTATTTCTACATGGTACAGATTTTTATTTCTGAACTTAGCAATTTTTTTACTATAATCATTCATTTTTCTATAGGTTTTTTCTCACATATAATTTTTTGGCTCGCTTCTTTTAGTTGTTTTGAATCAATCTTAGCCATTTCTTAATTCTTTTGTTTATGCTAGTGATGTTTGTGTTCGTTGTTGCATTTTTTTTAATTCGCTGTTACATGTCATTTTAATTTTCACTTCACTGAATGATATGTTTATAATCCAATCTAGCAATTTGCACTCTATGAATAAGACTAGTGACGAGTATATATGAACGCACACCTTGTTAAGCACTCAAGTGATCATGTAGGGGTATAGGGCTAGGTAGCATTGCACTGACAGTGCGTGATCCTCACACCAAAACATGTCAGTGCAGACCCCCCCCCCCCCCTCAAACACCGGTTGGGAGGACCCTCTAACAACGGTTGTAGAACCGCTGTTTAGGGTTCGGTGTTAGAGGGGGGCCCCTTTAACACCGGTTCTTATACGAACCGGTGTTAAAGGGTGGCAGCTGGGCTGCCAGAACTCAGCTTTCTTTAACACCGTTCGTAACATGAACCGTGTTAAAGGTTCTCTATCGGCGGAAAACGGCTTAAATCTACGCCATGACATAGTTACGCCTGCCCGTTAAGGCGTATTTCTGTGGGAGGGGGGAGGGGGAATCGATCGGGAGCGGTATACACATACATCGTTATCGGTACATACGAGTACATGAATAATTAAGCAACTATTATTATACAAAAACATCGTCATCGGCACATACATCGTCATCGTTCATTTTGGTGGATATCTAAAGAGTTCTCCGCCAGGCGTGACGACCTCATCAAGTATGAACCCCGCCAATTCCTCTTGAATGGCTCGTATGCGGTCAAATGGTAGGAGTTGGTCCCGCATCCGTTCGATCTGAATATATATGAAGAATGGGGTCAATATATATAAGAATAAAACTCAACACAATTGATGGTAATAAAACAATGTTGTGGACTTTGTTTCCTTACTCTAAGTTGTTCTAGTGCAGCTTGGCCCGTCGCACATATCGTGTTGCGAATGAACTCGCAAACATAGTATCCACATAAGTTATTGCCGGGTCCCTGATGCGCGCACTTTACAAGAATAGAGAGTTCAATCAAAATAATAATCAATAAAGCATGATATAATGGAATTGGAAGCAGAATCAAAGAGATACGCAGACCTAGCTAGCTAATATTACTTACATTTTGGTCTACAAATTTTCGTTCTTCTGACCATTCACCCACGGCCCTGCCCGTGAACCTTTTCCAAACCCTGTCCGGCAAATAAAATGGATAAAGGAGTAATTAATTACTTGTTGTCATGAAAGGTGCCGATCTAGTGCGGTAATATGATTGAAATTACCTCTGGAGCATCTCTCTAAAGTCTGCCCATAGCTCTTTTTCTTTTCGTAACGAGTCCATGACAAGGACTTTTCCTGAGTCGGGTTGAATGACTAGCAGAATAAAGTGGAACCTACGCACGCATAACTCATCATCAGTTACACTTAACATCGAGTAAGCCGAAACGGAATGTGTACAAGAGAGAGGGTAACAGTACTCACGAGAAGTTGTAAGGCAATAGTATTTCCCTTTTGGTTTGTTGTCTCAGTAAAGACCTTAGCAAGTAATCTTAAGTTTGCCCTGTTTTGGTTCTTACCACTTCTTCATGAACTCTATTTGGGTCAACGAACCCAATGTCAAAAGGGTCTCCTTTCATGCATTCCATAACCTTTTTCCTGCATAATAGTATATACATATATGGTGAGCATATATATACATGCAATTAATGAAGTGAATGAGATGAGATATAAATTACAGAAATAGTACTTACACACAATAAAGGCTGATGGCAGCTTTGTCGAGTTCCTTCTGATTGAATAGAAAATGCAAGTCTTGAATGTTGAAGTCGATCCCGTCGTCTCCGCACAAGAAAATCTCATCTCTTATATGCGGCGTGATCCATTCTTCCTTTCTCGTCTTGCAGAAATCAAGGTACCACTTGTGCAATTTTCGCATCTTTGTTGGTAGATTCTTGAGCTCCTCTTTCTTGACGAGATTCTTCCCATACTTCCATGGCTGTATGGGGTTGGCATCGCATTTGGGCAAGTTGTCTCCCATGATTTTCAAGTATGCAATGTAAGTCATCCACATCTCATTGGCCTTTCTTTGTAGCTCTGCCTCGTAATCATTTACGGGAGGAGCGTCCCGTGTGTCGAACATTTGGAGCGGGGCGTATGATTGGTTTTCTGCTCTTCGAGCATGGGAACTGTTACAGGGTGCCTCACATCGCTACTTTCAGTCTCCCTACGGCGCCTTGCATCCCCCTTCAAAATCTGGCGCTCGTAGTCCGGCACAAGTGGGGTTTCAGGTTTCAAATGATTTTTGTAAAACTTCTCCACCACTGCGGGATCTATTTTCTCCTTTGGCTCGGCCCGTCTAGGTGCAAAGAATTTCTCGACCTCTTCTTCCGAGATCCTATTGGTCTCCTCGTTGCTGCGATTCCACGGTAAAACCGGCAATCGCTTGGCGGAAGGCTGCGGGACGTAGTTTTTTGAACTCTTTGGCGACGGTTTCATGCGGATTTCTTTGTGTCGATGCTAGTGATGCTCTTTGTGGCGGTGCTCTTCCGCTTCTGTTGAGGAGATGGCTGAAGCAGGAGATGGCCGACGGGCGAGATGGCTGGCGCCGGAGATGGTCGCTGCAGGAGATGGTGAAGCGGCTCGAGGCTTGACAGCTGCGGAGGCCAGCGGGTGCCAGTGGCCTCCAATTTGGAAGCACGATGTGTTCCTTCTTCCAAAGAATGGTTGTTTTCACTGCAAATTTGAGTTGAGTTTCCCCTTCACCTGTAGCATGGTCAAGTTGTGCTTCCTCATATTCCTTAACAACCTCATCCACCCCGGCAATAGCATAGCCATATGGAATCGGTCGGCAGTGGTAAGTTCCACCAGCTACAGGAGGTAAGGCATAGCCGACAGCCACCTTAATGGATAAGCCCATTAATCTCACATGCAGCTCAGCGTGTTTGCTCTCCGTGATCTCATCCACGGGGTATCGAGGACCCGACATTTCAAGCGTGGGCTGCATGTTCTCCGTGGAAGCCACAGTGCTTTTCCGCGCAGAGTCCGATGCAGGCTTGACTTCAATCTGAGGCTCTTCGTGCCGTTGAGATGGGCCGGTAGCTTGATGGCTCTGTTGTGCATTCACTTGCGCCTGTAGCGCCACAAGTGCATGTTTTATCTGTGTCATCCGCTCTGTACGCTCTTTTTCTTTTCTGCACGCCATCTGTAAGAGTCGCTCCACTCGGCAAACCCATCATTCCACGTCATACCCCATGTGCCTCGTGCATGTCCAGGGTGTTCTTTTTTACCGATGGCGCGTGTGAGCTGGTCATTCTCTCTGTCGGGATGGAAGGTCCTGGAGGCTGTTTCCTCGTATGCCGTGATGAGTTCAGTGACGGGTTTGGCAAGGAGGGTTGGGAAGATACACAATCTTGTTTCTGGGTCCAACCTTGCCCCGATTCCGTAGAACCAAGTCTTTGCACGTAGGTCCCACCCATCTGTCTGGGGTGTGATCCCTCTAGCGCGCAGGGCCTTCTCAACTTCCTCCCACTTATGCCTCTGAGATATGTAGCCACCTGACCCCATCCTCTGGTGATATTCCTTCTTCTCGGCATTAAGCGTATTGGTTTCTGACCTCTTTTTAGCTATAGCACCTTTTTTATATGTCACAAATTCGGGCCAGTGAGGTCTTATCTTCGCATAATATGCGTCTTCGAAATTTGGAGTCTCGCCAGCTTTGACAAATTTGTTCAATTTTGTCTTCGATTCTGGAAAGCGTCAGCCATCTTCTTTAGAGTCCACTCTTTGACCTTTTCCTTTATAACCGGGTTGTTTTCATCCTCCTCTGGCGGAAGGGTGAAATTTACCAACAACGAATTCCAAAGCGTTTCTTTGGATCTTTCATCGACAAAGGTATTGTCGCCCTTCTTTGGCTTATTCCAATATTCAATTATGATTGGGATTTGGTCCCTAACAAGAACTCCAGCCTAACGTACAAATTTTTCTGCGGCCTTCTTGGGCTCCATCGGCCTGCCATCAACACGGACTGCTTCGATCGTGAACTTTGCACGATCTTTCAACCGATGGCTCGCGCCTCGCTTGCTCTTTTTCATAGAAGAAGATGGTTGCTGGCTGGTCGATCCATAGGGCTAAAAGAAGAAAGAAGCGTTAATTAATACATGTAGAAGAAGATTGTTGGTGGAAGTCAGCAGAGGCTTAATCAATGCATATACCTCGCCGGACTTTGTAATCACTAAATTGCGTTCACCGGAGTTTTCATCTTCTCCATGACTACTTGAGCTGTCATCATGTCCCTCCAAGTTCAGATATTGTGAGGTGTCCTCATCAATAATGTTCTCCATTATTTCTTATTCTTCAAGGTTTCTACTAAGTGGATCCATAGTTTCTAAAACAATAATATTATCTAGAGTAAGAGAGTAAACATTCAAGTGGACTTGGATTCATACACAAATATACATATTATTCATACAAAAATACACAAATGAAATTAAAACCCTAAGGATGCTTGATCATTTTAAACGAGTTCCGAGGGGTCCAAACCCTAATTCGGAGAAATCCCGGATGCATATGAGAGGGGCTAGATACAGTGGCTGACCGGAGGCTGGCGGCGTTGGAGAGCGACCTAGGGCGCGCGAGGTAGCGTGATGCGGCCTACCTAAAACGGGCGTTGTTCGAAAGAGGAGGCAAACATTATAGCGACGGCAAACAACTTGGCAGAACAGATACAATGTGGAGGGGATATCCCTTTTATAAAGCAGATCAAAATAAGCAAGAAAAACCGCGGAGAACCTAAACTTGCCACCGAAGTCAATGAGCCAAGATCAGGATGAGTCAGATCTCCACAACGACACCCCCAAGAGGGTAACGACCAACGAGACCTATGGTAAAGGGTTTTCACCCGGAGCCCTGTGACGAAGAAGGTAGCAGCATCGGCGGCCCCAGAGACCTATGGTAAAGGGTTTTCCCCGTCTTCTTCCCTGCCCGTTGTCCCCAAGATTGGCCCCAAACCGAGGGGAGAAGCCACGACGCTCGCCAAAGAGCTGCCCGCGCAGTCCACCTTCTAAGGCCGCCACCGACATCCGCGAACTCTAGCCACCACTCCGACGACCAACAACACATCGCATCGCCGATGAGAGGGACGTTGTGCCGTCGTTGCCAGCGGACACACCTGCAACCCGAGAAGGACCATGCATACACCCCGACATCGCTGGCATAACGCACCCCACCTAGGCCGCACCGGAGCTCGCACCCCACCTAGGGCGCCCCCGCAGCCGAGAGGGGAGGTAGTCCCCTTACCGCGCCTGGGCCCTGGGCCTCCCCGACAAATCCGCCTCCCTGACCCATCCCCTCGACATCCCTATCGTTGGCCCCAATCCGTGGACGCGCTCGCGTAGCCGCTCCTGACCGCCACACCCGATGACGCGAGCTACCACCGACAATGCGAGCTCGAAATCAGGTTTGGTCTTCCCATTTTCTCTCTCCAAATAAAGCTCGAGGCCTTTCCGGTGTTAATTGTGCGCATTGCACACCGACATTGTGTGCATTGCATTGATGTGCGGGTGGTCGAGGAGGGGACAATGAGGACCAGGATGATGCAGGGAAGACGCGGGTGGCAGCGGCAGCGCCTGCTTCCTCGAACGACGCAGCGGCATGGACGGAGTGGCGCCACCGCGCGAGCTCCACTGAAAACAGCCGGCCGGCGGCGCCATCGCGCGAGCTCCACACCACCGCCAAAGGGAGGAAACAGAAGGGAGGAAACAGAGGGGATCAGGCGGTCCGCTAGCTCACCACGGCGTCGGGGTTCTTGTAGGCGCCGGCGTCGTCGGCAGCTTCGGTGGCGCGCGCGCGGTGGCGGTGGCGGTGGCGGTGTTGGCACGCGCGAGGGCAACGGTGGCTCTGATCGAGTTGGCGGTGGCGGCCGACACGAGGGAAGCGACGGCGAGGGCGGCAGGCGAGGGCTGGGCGCCGCTCTCTGTAGTTTTTCTCTGCGGCCAGGTTCGATCGCTCGGGAAGAAAGGAAGGGGCGCGCATTTAATACCCCTTTAACACGGTTCGACCACGAACCGTGTTAAAGGAGTCTGTGAAACGAATAAATGCGCCCCCACCTTTAACACCGGTTCGTGTCTGGAACCGGTGATAAAGGGGGGCATTTATTTCATGCATTAAAGGGGCATTTTTAATTCAAAAAATAGGATATGAATTTAGAAAATTCATATCTTTTTCATTTCAACTCAGAAAAATATGAATAATATATCATAATTTTCAGAAAAATAATATCTATCCATTCATGTAAATTTTTTTTATATTTACTTTAGATGAAAATTTTCAAAATGATTAAAACACTTACATATAAATTTTGATTATTCAATTCAAACAAAAATAAATTGTCAAATCCTAAAACTTTGAACATAAGAAATATCAAGCATCTAAAAAGGAATCTAACCCTATTTTATTAGAGAAAATCATATTTTAATTCCGCATCTTTTGTATTAACATTTTTGAATTGATTGGATATATAAATGCCGCATCTTTTGTATACACTTGAATCTGACCAAGCCTCGCTCAAATTGCATTGGTTTTTTGATAAAATATCATATTGTGAACCTAAAAATGATTTTTGTAAAAAATCATGAGCATCGTATCATGTACCTGTAATTCATATATGACCCACTTCCTACCGATTCGGCAGGAATTTGTCTTTTTCACCAGAGGAGGACGGAAAGGTTTCAGATCCCCCTGTTGGTACATTGTCCATATAAGGTGGTCTAGTATTTTTTGTAAAATGTGTTGGTGGTTTTTTGAATTAGCCATTTGGTGGTTGCTTCACAAAACCGTCCGTTTTTTATGCTCGGAAAATGGAAAATGCCTTTTTGGTGCGATAAAAAGGAAAACTTACTCTTGCAACATTGTTTGCCATGACATGATGCACATGTATGCACAATATGGCCATATTATCACAAACTATGCCTTGATTCTAGCCATAACATTGGTCATTTGACCCGAAAGCCAAGAAACCTCGAATGAGATAGGTCATTTTGTGAAGGTTTTTTTGAGTTATAATCAATATACAAAGTTTGAGATTTTTCCTTCTAACTATGTCACATAATATAACACCACGCGAAGGTTTCGCACTGTTTCGATCTTTTTTTAATTTTTTATCCCCGTTTTAAACTATCGTCAAACTTTGTCGAACAACGGGCATGAAGATTCTTAGCTCGGGGCCAAGCCTCGCTCAACTTGCATTGGTTTTCTGATAAAATAGCATATTGTGAACCTAAAAATGATTTTTGTAAAAAATCATGAGCATCGTATCATGTACCTGTAGTTCATATCTGACCCACTTCCTCCCGATTCGGCAGGAATTTGTCTTTTTAACCAGAGATGGACGGAAAGGTTTCAGATCCCCCTGTTGGTACATTGTCCATATAAGGTGGTCTAGTATTTTTGTAAAATGTGTTGGTGGTTTTTTGAATTAGCCATTTGGTGGTAGCTTCACAAAACCGTCCGTTTTTTATGCTCGGAAAATGGAAAATGCCTTTTTGGTGCGATAAAAAAGGAAAACTTCCTCTTGCAACATTGTTTTCCATGCCATGATGCACATGTATGCAAAATATGGCCATATTTCCACAAACTATGCCTTGATTGTAGCCATAACATTGGTCATTTGACCCGAAAGCCAAGAAACCTCAAATGAGATAGGTCATTTTGTGAAGTTTTTTTTTGAGACATAATCAATATACCAAGTTTGAGATTTTTCCTTCTAACTATGTCACATAATATAACACCACGCGAAGGTTTCGCACTGTTTCGATCTTTTTTTATTTTTTTAACCCCGTTTTAAACTATAGTCAAACTTTGTCGAACAACGGGCATGAAGATTCTTAGCTCGGGGCCAAGCCTCGCTCAACTTGCATTGGTTTTTTGATAAAATAGCATATTGTGAACCTAAAAATGATTTTTGTAAAAAATCATGAGCATTGTATCATGTACCTGTAGTTCATATCTGACCCACTTCCTGCCGATTCGGCAGGAATTTGTCTTTTTCACCAGAGGTGGACGGAAAGGTTTTAGATCCCCCTGTTGATACATTGTCCATATAAGGTGGTCTAGTATGATGTAAAATGTGTTGGTGTTTTTTTGAATTAGCCATTTGGTGGTTGCTTCACAAAACCGTCTGTTTTTTATGCTCGGAAAATGGAAAATGCCTTTTTGGTGCGATAAAAAGGAAATATTCCTCTTGCAACATTGTTTGTCATGCCATGATCCACATGTATGCACAATATGGCCATATTATCACAAACTATGCCTTAGTTCTAGCCATAACATTGGTCATTTGACCCGAAAGCCAAGAAACCTCGAATGAGATAGGTCATTTTGTGAAGGAGATAGAACTGGAATTAAAATACAGAATGCAACTAATAGTAAGTTACATAAAGCATGACTGAAAATTAAGATACATAAAAGAACTGAAAATTAAGATACATGGCCAGATTAAGTAACGATCGGCCGAACTTGTTTCGGAATGTTGGAGTGATTCAGTCATGCTCCTGCCTACACCTCTAATACTCGCCACTGTAGTCGCATTACTTTCGTCATCGCCGCTGCCGTCGGGGTCATTTGTAATTGAACCTTTAAAGGCTGAGTACGCTGGGCTGGACTTGAGGTAGCGCAGACGGGGTTAGAGTCGGCGGCGTGTCATAGGCCATGACGCTCTGAGAGTCCGACCAGCGCCACCATAGCCAACGGCTGGCCTCGAAGTTAGGAGGAGGTGGGCCGTCCTCCTCGTGCTGGCGAGCGCCTCACGCCGATCCACGAAGAAGGCTTCCAAGTAGGAAATAGTCGGGATGCCATCTGGGATTCCTCCGCTGCTCCGGCGTGAGCTCGAAGTAGTAGTGGTTCGTGATGGCCATCTGGCGCACCACACCTAGAGGGACAGGAGGAACCGGCACGCCTCCGGCGCTCAGCATCCAGCCAACGGGACACGATGGCCGGCGGGGTAGTTCGAGGCGCAAAGCGCCTCCGCCTCCCTGGGGGTTATTGCTACGGTGGAAGCCATGGGAAAGAGTGATGAGGTTGCAGATATGAGTCTAGAGATGTGCAATGACAATGGAGGCCAACCCTACATATATATAGTGAACTGGCGGGACGAACTAGAGGGAAGAACTGGCGGGAAAAAATGGCGGGAAGAAAAATGGCGGGAAGAAAAATGGCGGGAAGAAAAATGGAGGGATTTCAGGCTGGGCCAGGCAGCACCAATGATAGGGGTGAGTGTCGACATTATGTCGTGCGGCGTGTACCTTGTCCCGGATGGTGTCACCAACCGGGACTAAAGATGAACCTTTAGTCCCGGTTGGAGACACCAACCGGGACAAAACACGAGTCAGCACTAATAATAGGGGTGAGTGTCGACATTATTTCGTAAGTGTTGACACTATGTCGAGCTGCTTGTACTATAAATAAGCATCCTTGTGAGTCCAGTCCTCCAGCCAGTTTGAGGCATCTCCAAGATGGTTTTCGAGAGCAGGGACACCACTACGGCCGCCTGGGGAGATGCCGACGAGCCCAGTCCTCCGCATCTCAGAAAACTGGTCATAGAGGCACCCTAATATGTGAAATTAGTTAGCTCCTGTGTATTGATCTAGTTAGAGAAGTTACAAGCTGCAAGATGGTTTCGAGGCGGGACACCACTACGGCCAGTTCGGGGAGATGCCGACGAGCGATCCTCGGCATCTCCAAGAAACTGGTCATAGAGGCACTCCCTAATATGTGACCGCGCGCGTTTGGAGATCAGATCTTAATGGTAAGTACGAATCAGGACAACTTCTTCTCATAGTCCCTGTCCATCCACAAAACAAGACTAACACTCAAGACATTTATTAATATTAAAAACATGAACTAGAGTTACATAATATGAACATGAACTTCTTGGCATATGTCCTTCCTTATGATCGCTTCAGACGTAACCATGGAGCATCTTCTTTACTTAACGGAATGCTTGGGTCAGTTTTCACTGTGAAGGGCGGAATTTCATCAAACTTATTATAATCTTCTGACATGTCTGTCTTGTCCTCGATTCCCATGATGTTTCTTTTCCCTGAAAGAACTATGTGACGCTTTGGCTCATCATATGATGTATTCGTTTGCATATTTTTCGTTTTTGGTGCGGAGGACATGTCCTTCACATAGAAAACCTGAGCCACATCATTGGCTAGGACGAATGGTTCGTAAGTTCTTGTCTACCTTCATAAGATTGTTGAGATCCACCGTTGTCATTCTGTACTTCTTGTCTACCTCAACCCTCCTCCCGTTAGCTTGACCCATTTGCATCGAAACAAGGGGACCTTAAAATTAGGTCCATAGTCAAGTTCCCATATCTCCTCTATGAACCCATAATCGTGGTCTTCGCCCATTGTCTTCGCTGCATCAAGCGGACACCACTATTTTGGTTGGTGCTCTTTTATCTTGGCCTATCGTGTAAAATGTATTCCCACTTATCTCGTACCCTTGGAAAGTACATACAAGAAGATGGTGTCTGGCCAACAAGTACATGATCCCCAATGTGGTGTTATTCGTGAGAAGTCTTTGCACCACCGCCAAAACTCGCCATGTGTTCACTTATAATCCATTCATCGATGCCCCGGGTGTTTGAGGCGTATTAAATTCTTGTGTTCATTGATATACGGGCAACCAAGATAGATCTTTGTAAAACCGTGTAGTGTGCTTGATTGAGAGAATGCCCGTCCCTACATATCATTGCTTTACATCCTAGGGTACCTTTTTCCACGATCTTCCCTCATGTCGTGATTACGGAACACCAATCGCCTTAAGGTCGAGAATAAAATCAACACAGAACTCAATGACCTCCTCTACATAGTCCTTGGAGATGCTTCCTTACGCCTAGCACGATTATGAACATATTTCTTTAAGACTCCCATGTACCTCTCAAAGGGGAACATATTGTGTAGAAATACAGAACCGAGAATAGCAATCTCTTCTACTAGGTGAACCAGGAGATGTGTCATAATATTGAAGAAGGATGGTGGGAACACCAACTCAAAGCTGACAAGACATTGGGCCACATCTGTTGTAACCTGGTATGCTTTCCGGATCGATTACCTACGAGATATTGCATTGAGGAATGCACATAGCTTCACAATGGGTACTCGAACATTTTCGGTAGAAGCCCCTCAATGCAATCGGAAGCAATTGTGTCATAATCACGCGAGTCATGAGACTTCAGGTTTTGGAATTTTTTCTCTACCATATTTATTATTCCCTTTATATTCGACGAAGCCGACGGACCTTGATACGCTCGGACATTCAAAAAGATTTCCTTCTCGCTTTGGTAAGAGCGTAGCTGGCGGGAGTTAAGTGGCATCGTTTACCCTTCTCGTTCTCGGATGCATAGGCTCTTGAGGCTTTCAGACGTTCTTGGTCTGCCGTGCTTCCGTGTATCTTTTGTCTTCCCATACACTCCTAGAAAGCCTAGCAGGTTCACGCAAACATTCTTCGCCACGCATCACGTCGATTGAAGAGGACCTCTAAGACTTTCCAATAGGGTAGGTCCCAAAATATAGATTGCTTCTTCCACATGGGCGTGTCCGCATCGTCATTCGAACAGATAGACTGCCGACCTTTTCCAAAGATTACTTCTAGGTCCTTGACCATACCAAATACCTCCTCACCGACGGAGAGGAGCTTCCTCCGGGGTTACGCCAGACGTTTGAAATGCTTGCCTTTCTTTCTTCTTGGATGCGAGTTCGGAAGAAATCGGCGATACCCTAGGTACACAACCTTCTTACATTTATCCAAATATACACTTTCAGTCTCATCTAAATAGTGTGTGCATGCATTGTATCCCTTGTTTATGCGCTAAAATGTTACTAAGAGCGGGCCAATCAACGATGGTTCTGAAAAGCAATGCTCGAGGTCAAATGGCTCCCTTGTGCTCATCCCACACGTACACCTGGTTTGGCCCACAGCTGTAAAAGTTCTTCAACTAATGGCCTTAGGTACACATCAATGTCGTTGCCGGGTTGCCTCGGGCCTTGTATGAGCACTGGCATCATAATGAACTTCCTCTTCATACACAACCAAGGAGGAAGGTTATAGATACATAGAGTCACAGGCCAGGTGCTGTGACTGCAGCTCTGCTCACCAAAAGGATTCATGCCGTCTGTACTTAGACCAAACCTTAAGTTCCTTGCGTCACGTGCGAAGTCCGAGTACTCTCGCTGACGAGGTTTAATCTCGTCAATGCCCATTGTTATGGACTTGGGTTTTGGAGAAGATGGGGATGCTGGAGATCGTGGCACGGTTAACAGACAAGCAACCAGGGGACACGATATTTACCCAGGTTCAGGCCCCAGAGGGAAAACCCTACTCCTGCTTGTCTGCTCTTGATTACGGCGGAACCGAAAGTTACAGGGTGCGCAGATTCGATCTGGCGTGGATGCGTGTGCGAGAGTATGAGTCGAGAGATCTAGGACGTGCCATCCTGGCCTTTATATAGACTTAGGCAGGTCTCGGGCATAGTCCTAGTCGGTTACAAGTTCTAGGGTTTTACCCCTTTGAATTTCCTATCTCCGCTAGTCTTGTTCTCCAAGGATCCGAAGGCGTCATGGGCCTTGGCCACCCGAAAATCTTTATAGGCCAGTGTATATCTGTTGTGGGCCTTCCTTGGGCTGGACTAGGTATGCTAAAGTCACGTACCCGTAGGGTATAACCATGTCAGTAGCCCCCGAGTGATCAGTCGAATCGTAGATTCGGCTGAGGACTCTTCCATCTTTCGGGTGCAGCTATATATTAATAGTATATGTGTGTAGGGATTGTTGATGCGTGTGCCTAACTCACCCGACGGATCAGGGTCAGTTAACTGTCTTAGGACGAAACGACACGATCTTCTTCAGGTTCGGGTCCCTTAACACGGACCTGGAACATATGCTGGCGTAATTCGACTCAGGCCGCGGAGGACTTACAGGAGCGAAATTCCAGTGATTTTAATTGGTGTACCCAACGCGTCCGTCAGGATTTTTCATCGTACCTGCTGGTACAGATTCGTACTGGCAGAGCGCAATTAGGTGCGTTGCCAGGCCATCAGATGATATCTGTAGGTCTTATCTATGCGTCGCAGACGCAACATCGAACATTTATCACCACGGAGGTGTTTCGGGTGGCCTAGGAGATTGTTGCTCACTCGGCCGTTTTGTTGGGGCAAAGTTGCCAAAAAAAAATTTGCATGCTCATCCGGAGGATCGCAGTCGATGATTTCATAGGGTGCGCGACCAGTGCTCCCTATGGGAGTAGCCCCCAAGTGTCTGTTCGAGTCGTAGACTCGATCGGAGACTTTAGTTCAAGCATTGTTTCTGCCGTTAAGTCCGCAGGACTCGAAAATTTTCGGATGCTTAAATCCATCCTCCCTATGGGAGTAGCCCCCGAGTCTGTAGTGGAGTCGTAGACTCGACGTAGGACTCAAAGAAGTAATTTGTCCTCATTTGTCTGTCGGGTGCGCGGCCAGTCCTCCTGATAGGAGTAGTCCCCGAGTATTTAGTCGAATCGAAGATTCGAGTGAGTACTCTTAGCTGTGGAGCCGAAGTGGTGCTAGTATAGCTTTTTATGACATCAGTGCTTACGATTGATGACCTCAAGCGTCTGCTACACCAGAGATGACTTGACTGGACGAACATGGGTCCCACTTGATGACTTTGAATTGACCGGTCACGCGGGGCGTGGAGATAATTACGGCGTCTCCTCGATTTCCGCGCGTAGTGGACGGCGTGGTAACAACGGTTTGTTGTGGTGTTGACACGTGTACGGCCAGATCTACCGTTGGCGTTAGGTCTTCTCGATGGACGGCTAGCTAAGCGTCGTCTCGTCTTTGTTATAATCCTTGGTGAAATCGTGGTTTGTTTTCACCGCAGTTCATCTGCTCGCCTCCTTGTTCTTGGCGATTCTTGCTGCCGAGCTTTCCTTCCATATTTCCTTCGTTCTTTCTGCGTTGGCATCGCCACCACCGCCGTAGCGCCATGGGGAAAACAAAGAAGTCCTCATCTGCGGTTGGGACCAGCGCCGTCGGAGGCAAGAAGGGTACCGCCGCTGCTCGCGTCACCGATGGTGGCTGGCGGCGATCAGAGACGCGGGAGAGCGATCTCCATAAGCGGCGAATGGCCCGATCCCGCAAGATACGATCGTCAAACTCCCGGCAATGAGGTAATCCCTGTCCCCATCCGGTACGGGTTATGTTTCGCCGTCTTGCGTGGGTTTCGTATCCGTCCATGACTTCCTTCGTGGACTGCTCTTCTTCTATGGGGTTCAGTTGCATCATCTGTCTCCCAATTCTCTTCTCCACATTGCTTGTTTTATCACTTTTTGCGAGTGCTGGCTTGGCATTGAGCCGCACTTTGGCCTCTTCCGGAAACTCTATTCTGTGAAGAGGCAATCTGGTTCGGATGGTGTGTATCCCATTGGGGGTTTCATCATCTCCCTCAGTCCCAATCTGCAATTATTTTCCTTTTCCATGTCCGAATCTGTCCAGTACTGGCGGAGGCGGTGGTTTTATATTCGTGACTCCGTAGTGCCCGGGCAAGATTTTGGTCTTGTTCCCTTTGACCCCTCCCAAATGATTGAGAATAAAAGGTCTTAGAAAAACCAAATCTTAGACGGTGAGGTGGCGAAGATAGAGGCCCTGTACCGTCGGGTGGAGGATCTCCAACTGATTCCTAAGAAGGAGGTGAACGGTGTGGACATCATCCGAACGTTTCTTGAGCGTCGGGTGCAGCCTCTCCAAGCGAGGGCGCACCCGATGTTTCTTTATTCTGGGTGCCGTGATCCGACGAGGGTTTCGAGTGAGAAAATCTCCGAGGTGGAACTTGACAAGGCTCTTCATGCGCTGTGGAAGTTCAAGGACGACGAAAAAATCCCGGGGAAGTCGCTGACTCCTCCCTTTTCTTCGGCGTTGGTCGTACCGAAGGTGTAGATTTGCGCACGTAGTGCTCCCCCTTTGTTTTTGTCGGATGTGTATTTGTTTCCTTTGTTTGCTAACAAAGTTCCTTCTCATCTTGCAGAGCTTCAAAGTGCCTCGCATGGTACCACCGTTGCCCGAAAGGTATCCGAATGCCCCGGATAATGAAGTGGTGGATTCCGTGTCCGAGCTACCGTCAGCGCGATCTCCAGCGGAGGATGCCGACGAGTCGAGTGAGGACCATTCGCGCAAGCGATCGCGGAGCTCCAGCGAGTCTTCGGATGCCTCGACTCCTCCGACTCCCAGGAACCCTCTGGGCCTTGAGCGTCATAGTGATGGTCATGGAGGTTCTTCCTCTCCCCTTCCTGCCATTCCTGTGAGGGCTATCGCGCCGCACCCGCCAGCAAAGCGGAAGAAGGAAGAAAAGAAGGAGGAGAAGAAGGAAGAGAAGAAAGAGGAGAAGAGGGCCCGAAGGGCTTCTCCTATCTTCGACCTGAGCGCATTGGGCTCGTAAGTTTTCTTGTTGCACTGTTGTCCTTTGTTCCCTCGTGATTTTTGCACCTGTGTTGATTGGTTCGTATGCAGGCAATCCTCCCACGACTCTAGTGATGGTGCGTGGGAGATGATGGGGGAGTCAAACATTGCGTCGCCTCCTCCTCAGACGGTGGCGACTTCGGGTGGCGCCGCTCCAGATCCTCCTGTGCGGGAGGCACTGGTGGTTGCGCCTCAGAATTTCGCAGGCGGGGCTTCGGGGTCGCCGTCGGAACATGTAAATTTTCTTCATGTCATGGGGGATGCCCCCGAGTGTCTTCGTGTGCTGATGCTGTTTTTGCTCCTTTGTGTTGGGTGTAGCCCCCAAGTCCTTTTCTTACTGCTGTTTCTCTTTTCTGCAGCCTTTTGTACAGGAGGCCAAGCGGCTGGTGGGGGAGCGCCTGGCGCTGGAGGCGAAACTTCGGCAGCTTCAAGGTATCATGCACTTAATACCTCTCTTGTTTATCCGGTCCTGTTCTTTGACACTTGCTTGTCTTAAATGCAGAGGAGCATAACGACTCTCCGTGAGGTTGACGCTCAAAAGGAGCCTTGTGTCAATCGGAGCAGAAGCCGGCCGCGAAGAGCGCTTGAGCTAGAGCCGACGAAGGGCGAAGGCGGGAGCGTCTGCAAGGGAGGTCGGATCGTGAGGAGCAGCTGGCCACCGTTGCGGATGCTCGTGAAAGAGGGGTGGCGGCGAAGCTCATGGCTGCTGCCAAGGCTATTTCGGGTGAGTGCTAATTTTTCACTTGTTTTTGTTTCTACGAGTCTTTTTCGATGTTGCCTTTCTTCATGCTTTTCTTCATTTTTGTCTCAGATGCCGCAGGCATTGAGTTCGACCGCGGTGCTCTAGAGCACGGGAGTGCTCTAGATGATGCCACTGTGGCGGTCGAAGAACGCTGCGGCACCGTCGTCAACTCCCTTGCCAAGGCGAAAGAGGTCCTTGGTCGCTTCTACCAGGAGCTCTTCCCGAAGGGCGCAGCCCTTGAAGATGTGGATGCCACGCAGGCTCTCTGTAGCAGGCGCTGCGGCATAGCCAAGAAGGGCATCGGCGTCCGTCGGGCCGGGCGATGGCCTTGGCGGCTGGAGCGGAGCTGGACTGCCCAGATCACCTCTGATGCCGACATTGCGGATGGATCCGAGGTAGCCTTCGCCGCCTACTCCGCTCGCGAGCGATATGGGCCCAAGCTCATTGACTTGTCAGTCTGCATCGCGCAGCAGGCGAGGCCAAAGCTAGGCAGTCTAGCTCCGAGGCGACTCAGTGTGCTGCACCTTAGGCATAGTAGACGTAGGGTAGTGTGTAGTCTACTTTTGTTGTAAATATATTTTGTAGTACCGTCCTTGTGCCACGTAGTGGCCTTATATATTTAATGAATTCCTCCGAGTTGTGCTCAATCCTTGGCTGAATGTCTGTGTGCCTTCTTTTTTCTGCTGCTATAGGTTCCTTCGGGTGCTGACCCGGCTGACACTTCATCCGCAAAGCCCGTGCGACCATCGTTGGATGATTCCTCGCAGCTCGCTTTCCTTCGAGATCGCGTGCGCAGTTTGGAGAGGGAATTGCTCGGGTTGCGTGGCCGCGCCGACGTTTGGAAGTCCAAGGCGGATCGTGGTGCAGCCAGAGAGGAGTACCTGATGGCGGAGCTCGGTCGGCTATCCGAGCAGCTGCAATGTAAGTTGATCCTTGTTTCGGGTTGTAGCTTTAGTTCTTCGGGTGAGCCTGCTGGCCTTATTCTTGTCTTGTGCGATTGTCGCAGGTGCGAATCTTGCTCCGAGGGAAGAAAAAGAGCGTGTCGCTGTTCGGGTCAATTGCTTGACTCAGCAGGACATGGAGGCCGGCGGCTTCTTCTGGATGGATCGCGATCGCGCCGTGGTTCTGGCGACGGTGCAGGATCGTGTCTATCAAGTTTCGCGGGTGCTCCGCCAGGTGCAGACATCACTTTCCTCGGTGTTGCACGTCATGTTTCCTTTGGATGCCGTGCCGACGAACCTTGCTGGTCTTTTGTCGAAATTTCGGAGTGCCAGCAATGTCAAGGAGTTGGTGCGGCAGCAGCTCGTCGCAGGAGTGAAGGCTGCTTTGTCTCTTGTGAGGGTGCACCGTACGAGATTTGGCTCTGTGGCATGGGCCGCCTCTTGACCGGATGGTGGCGAGTGGAACATGCGTCCGCATTACGCTGTAAAGCGATATGCGAACAGATTGTAGATTTTTTTGAGCAGCGTGCTCAGGTTATTCTTCAGAATAGGTAGGACCTGAAAATGAACAGATAGATGTAAAATTTGTATATTTCGGCTGAGCGTGTTTGTGCCCTTTGTTGTAAAGGTTTTCTTGTTGGTGAGCACGCGGTGCTCTGATTGAGTACGTGTCCTTTTCGTTTGCCTGACGTGGTCAGCTACTCAGGTGTACACGTTTGGTCCTTAGTCGATGAAATCGTGAGGTGGGGGGAGCCCCCGAGTGCGTTTGTAGCATGTAGTAAAGTTGCAGAAAAAGAGTCAACCGAAGTTTGGGGCGAGACACTTAGCTTTACTTATATCGTAATGGAGGAGGTACATGGTTCGGCTGAGTAGCCTTGGCTGAAAGCCTTATTGAAAGTAAAAGGGGGGTAGGTTGCTACGGATAGAATCGTCGCAGGTGCGATATGTTTCATGGGTTGGAGTATGCGACTCCAGACTCCACGTGTTTGAGGCGATAGGCGCCACCTGGGATGACTTTGGTGATGACGTAGGGTCCTTCCCATGGTGACTCGAATTTGTTCGGTCGTTTTTGCTTGAGTCGTAAGACGAGGTCTCCTTCGACGAAGGACCTTGGGCGCAGCCGGCGGCTGTGATAGTTGCGGAGACTCTGCTGGTACACCGATGATCGAGCTGCTGCTATATCCCGCGCTTCGTCGAGTGTGTCGACGGCGTCTTCGAGTGCTGAGTAGATTCGGCTGTGGCGGCGACTCATGGACTGGTGGCGCGCCGGTGGTAGCACTCGCTCCGTGTACCATGAAGAACGGTGTGTAGCCGGTGGAGCTGTTTGGCGTAGTCCGTAAGCTCCATAGGACAGACGGTAGCTCTTTCATCCAGTTTCCAGCTTTTTGCTCGAGTGAGCTCATGAGGCGCTTCTTGATGCCAGCGCCGATGAGGCCGTTGGCCTTTCCACTTGCCGTTTGTTTGCGGGTGTGCCCGAGGCATATGTGATGTTGATCCGAGGCCTTCGAAGTCACAAATTCTTGGAGATGAAATTTTGATCCGTTGTCGGTGATGATGATGTGCGATGCGCGAACATGACAATGGATTCGAAGAATTTGGCGGTTTTGCCCATACGGTTGGTATGGCATGGCCTCTATCCACTTGGTGAATTTGTCGACTGCGACCAGGAGGAAGACGTGTCCTCCTTTCGAAGATTTTGGCAGTTTGACGATCATGTCAAGGCCCCATTGAGCAAAAGGCCAAGCTATGGGTATGGGTCTAAGTTCGGACCCAGGTGCGTGCGGTTTGTCGGCGAACCGTTGGCACCCGTTGCATCTTCAGATGATGTCCTTCGCGTCTCTCATGGCCGTTGGCCAGTAGAATCCTGCTCGCAGAGCTTTGGCGACAAGGGAGCGGCTGCCTGCGTTGTGGCTGCAGATGCCCTCGTGAATGTCTTGGAGTATGGATTTGCCGTCGTCGATGGTGACGCACCGTTGTAGTACACCCGTGATGCTGCGTTTGTACAGTTCGCCGTTGATGATGGTGAAGGCTTTTGACCGGCGAGATATGTGCCGGGCATCTGTCGGGCTGTCGGGCAATTCTCCGTTTATCAGGAACTGAAGGTATGGGCGTGTCCAGGTTTCTTCGACTGCCATGAACTGCATCAGGCTGACCATAGCGACCTCTGTGTCTAGTTTTTCGGGTCCTTCTTGTCCTTCGGGTAGCGTAGCCCCCGAGTGTTCTGCTTATTCGGGTGATCCTTTGGGGAATTTCCGCTTGATGGATGGCACACAGATTTGTTCGAGGAACACACCTGGTGGCACCTTTGCACAAGTGGAGCCAATGTTGGCGAGTCTATCGGCTTCCTCGTTGATCTCTCTTCCGACGTGCCGAAGTTCGCAGCCATCGAATTCTCCTTCTAGTGCGTTGTAGAGCGCGCGGTACGCGATCATGTTTTCGGCGTGTGCGTCACACTCATTCATCGTCTGCTGGACGACGAGGTTGGAGTCACCGTAGATGACCAGGCGCGTTGCGCCGCATATTTTTGCCATCCTCATGCCATGGATGAGGGCTTCGTATTCGGCTTCGTTGTTGGAGGCTCTGAATTTCATCCGAAGAACGTACTTCATCTTGTCACCTTGCGGGGAGGTCAGTATGACCCCTGCCCCTGCTCCGGCTTCGCGCTTCGAGCCGTCGAAATGCATTGTCCAAGACTGCGACATGTCTGGGGTATCTGGCAGCTGCAGCTCCATCCAATGTACCAGGAAGTCCGGGAGGACTTGAGATTTGATTGCGTGTCGCTTCGTGAAGCGATGTCCAAGGGTGATAGTTCGATGCCCCACAGGGCCACCCGTCCTGTGGCCTCTGGATTATTCAGGATGCTGTTCAGGGGTGCTTCGTTGACGACCATCACTTGGTGCTCCTGGAAGTAATGGCTCAACCGTCGAGCCGTCATGAACACGCCGTAGGCTAACAGTAGTGAGGGTACCTCTGCTTTGTTGGTGTCAGTACCTCGCTGAGGTAGTAAATTGGGCGCTGGACCCCATGGGTCTTGCCTTCTTCGGGTCGTTCGACCACGAGTACGGTGCTGACCACTTGGTGTATGGCTGCTATGTACAACAGCAGGGGTTCGCTCTCCTTTGGGGTGACCAAAACGGGCGAGGTGTAGAGGAGCCGCTTGAGGCTTTCGAATGCGTCGTTGGCTTCTGGTGTCCACTCGAACTTATGCACTTTATCGTCGGTGGTAGAATGGTAGGGCCTTCGCCCATACGGTGATGAACACCTTAGTGCCGCTACTTCTGCCTCTTTGGGCCGCCCTTGAGGTTTTTCGGCTTCAACATTGTCATGATGGCTCTGATTTTCTTCGGGTTCGCCTCAATCCCTCGTTGAGAGATGAAGTACCCGAGCAGCTGACCCGAGGGGACGCTGAAGGCGCACTTTTCTGGGTTGAGCTTGATCCTGTAGCGATCAAGGTTGTCGAACGTCTCGCGCAGATCGTCGGTAAGTGTCCTTGCCTCCCTGGTTTTTATTACTATGTCGTCAACATAAACTTGGACGTTGCGACCAATCTGGTCCTTGAGGCGCTGCATGCATCGCATTTGATGGCACCAGCGTTCTTTAGCCGAAGGGCATTGTGTTATGTGAGAATACTCGAGCGGTGTGATAAACGCCGTTTCTCTGATCTTCGACCTTGAGCGAATCTGGTTATAGCTGAGTAGGCGTCGAGGAAGGAGAGTTTCGCAACCTGCGATCGAATCGATTATCTGTTCGATCCGTGGAAGAGGAAGTGGTCCTTTGGGAAATGCTTATTTAGTGGCGTGAAGTCCACACACATCCGCAGGATGTCCGTGTCCTTCTTGGGACCATCACCGTGTTCGCAAAGCCACTCGCTTTCTTTGATTTCCCGATGAAGTCTGCAGCGGTCTATTGATTTCCTTGCCGATAGCTTGCTCATGGCTCCGGGTCTTGGATGGACTTGACCGCTTGGTGTGCGGAAAGACATTGAGTGCGTGCTCGGCGAATTCCACAGGAACTCTGGCATGTCGCAGGACACCGGCGAATTTCCAGCTCACGGAGGAATTCGACGGCGCGCCTTCTTGATCTTTGGTCATTGGCGATGAGGGCCGTCTTGGAGGCATCCGTCGGATGGACCTGCACTTTCTTGGTGTTGACGGTGGAGTCGAAGGACATGTCGGGTGCGTTCTGCCTTGTGACTGGGAGTAGCCCATTGTCCGTCACCTCGCGGAGCCTTACAAGCTCGTCTTGCATGCCGAAAGACTGGAAGATTTTGTTGAAATCCCTGTCGCATTGGTCCGATCGGGTGAAGCTCCCGTGGACTGTGATGACGCCCCTTGGTCCTGGCATCTTGAGTAGTAGGTATGCGTAGTGTGGGACGGCCAGGAATCTTGCGAATGCTACACTGTGAGACCCTGGCGCATGGCTCAATAGAATTGATAGGAAACCCATACCAACAAGTTGCAACTTCTTTTTCGGAAGCTCATTCGAAAAGAACTCTAAGGTTAAGCGTGCTTGGCCTAGAGCAATTCTAGGATGGGTGACCGACCGGGAAGTGGGTAACCGGGTGTGCATGAGTGAGGACAAAGTGCACAGAAAAGACTAGTGTTGGTCTGTGGGGCTAGTCTAGAGATCCTATTGAGCTGCCAGAAGTGACAGCCGTCGGTCCTGAGTGACCGGGGGTGTTACAAATTGGTATCGAGAAACCCTCGCGGTTAAGCGGGCATGTGTGGGTCCTTTGGCGGACATGTGGCGCATGGGCGTGTGGCGGAGTGGACACGGCATGGCACGTGTGCAGCCTTTGACGCCTGAGGCGTGTGCCAAGAGGGGCGTTCACGCTTGTGGTTGATCGGCGGGGCGTCGATCTTCTGAAAGTGGTGTATGTGAGACCCTGGCGCATGGCTCAATAGAATTGATAGGAAACCCATACCAACAAGTTGCAACTTCTTTTCCGGAAGCTCATTCGAAAAGAACTCTAAGGTTAAGCGTGCTTGGCCTAGAGCAATTCTAGGATGGGTGACCGACCGGGAAGTGGGTAACCGGGTGTGCATGAGTGAGGACAAAGTGCACAGAAAAGACTGGTGTTGGTCTGTGGGGCTAGTCTAGAGATCCTATTGAGATGCCAGAAGTGACAGCCGTCGGTCCGGAGTGACCGGGGGTTTTACAAATTGGTATCAGAGCCGACCCTCGCGGTTAAACGGGCGTGTGCGGGTCAGTGGCGGACATGTGGCGCATGGCGCGTGTGGCCCGGAGTGGACACGGCATGGCACGTGTCACCGACCTTTGAGGCGTGTGCCAAGAGGGCGTTCTGGTTTGGTTGATCGACGAGGACGTCGATCTTCTAAGGGTGGGTGTATGTGAGACCCTGGCGCATGGCTCAATAGAATTGATAGGAAACCCATACCAACAAGTTGCAACTTCTTTTCTGGAAGCTCATTCGAAAATAACTCTAAGGTTAAGCATGCTTGGCCTAGAGCAATTCTAGGATGGGTGACCGACCGGGAAGTGGGTAACCGGGTGTGCATGAGTGAGGACAAAGTGCACAGAAAAGACTAGTGTTGGTCTATGGGGCTAGTCTAGAGATCCTATTGAGCTGCGGAAATGACGACCGTCGGTCTGAGTGACAGGGGTGTTACATACACGCCCAGATGGCGTGGTATTGCGACGGCGTCCACCACCAATTCTAGGCGCTCCGCGAAAGTTGTCCGGCTTCGAAGATGACGCCGAGCCCTATTTTGCCTAGGGAATATGCCTTCCACAGGACAATGCCGTGGAGTTGTGTCGATTGTTCCAGCTGCATTGCGGGATCCGCATAGCCGCTAGAGTGCTTGCTAACATTAGGTTGATGCTGCTGCCGCCGTCCATGAAGACGGGACTCATCTCGAAGCCTCCGATCTGCGCCTCCAGCACCGGGCAGCATGACACAGGCGAGGGATCTGGCAAGGGTGATCAGCGCAGTGAATGTGATGCGGGACTCCGATCCATTGAGGTACTCGAGGATTGCAGCGGAGTTGCCACGCCAAGTTGATTTGTCGGGTGATTTTCTTCACCCTGTTTGTGGCGTCCCTTGGATCATATTTAGTGCTCCTTTTGGTGGGGTATGCGACCGGCGTTGTTTCTTGTTGTGCGTTGGTTGATTTGGGCCTCCAATAGGCGGCAGTGGAGGAGCTCTGTGTGCTATTTCAACTGGCGCGGGTGCGTTTCCGAACGCAGGAATTGGAGCTTGTTGCCTCATCTGCACCATGCCTTCGCTGAGTTTCTGGAACTCGCGGCAGTCCTTGAGCATGTGGTTGGCTTTCTTTTTGCCATCATGTTTGTCGATGTAGAAGTGGATGGTGCATGGACCCGAAAGTTTGTCGAATGCTGAGGGTCCGTTGTCGCGGTCGCGGCGTTGCCACCACTGTGTTGGTCGTCCGTTGTCGCGGAAGTTTCCACCGCGGTATCCTCCGTTGTTGTGGCTGTTGTCGTTACGGCGGTCGGCGTAGCCGGCCGCGACCATGTCGGGTCCATCGCGGTCCTCGTAGACGCGCGATCTCCTCTTGCTGCGGCGTTCACGTCTTCGGCCGTAATCGTCCTCTTAATCTGATTGCGGTCGCTGGATGCAATCTTCACCGTCTGCCCAACTGTTGGCGATTTCCATGAGGTGGTCGAGTGTCTTGGGCTTTACACGCCCAAGTTCCTCCTTGAAGTCTTGGCGCTTGACGCCATCCCTGAAGGCATCGATGGCCCTCTCTTCGGAGATGTGTGCTGCGGAGTTCTTGGTCGTGAACCGGTAGTATGTCTGGCGAATAGATTCACCCGTTCTTTGAGTGCAGGCTCGCAATTCTTGATTGAGGGGCCTCTTCTGGTGCCTTTGAAATTTCGGATGAAGCGTAAGCAAGATCCTCCCACGGATGGATCCGATGATAGGATCTTGAGCGGACTCGCGCCGCCCTATCGATTCTTGTTGAAGGCATTGCATGGCGGTTTCTTTGTTGCCTCCGTGAAGCTTGATGGATGATAGATGGTCACTGAGCCAGGATTTTGGATCTTGCGTGCCGTTGAACTTCGGAGTATCCGAAGGAAGCTTGAAGTTGCGTGGCATCTGTTCGCCCGGATCTGCTTTGACATCGGGCCCCGCAGAGTTCTCCTTCATCTTCATCCATCTCAGATTCAGACGAGCATGCGCGTTTGGCGCGTGCTTTGTCGATCTTGCGCTGTGTAAGCTTGTCTCTGGCGTCGTAGTCGCATTTGTGGCGGTGTGAACTCTTCTTCCTTCGAGGAAGATCGTGCTTCTCTTCCTCTTCGGATGAGGGTGTGGGGCTTCGGTCGCGCCTGGTCGGAGCTTTCTTCTTCGGCTCCGCAGAAGCGTCTTCGTGGAGCGCAGCTCCGATTAGTCCTAGTCCGGTGAGTGCAGACCAATGCATGGCCCTTTTCGGGTCCCCCTCCGGTGGTGGGTGAGCCGCAAGATACGCAGTGGCTGCCATGATCGCAGCTTGTGGTGTCTTCGGGATGATGTTGCCGTCGGCATCCATATCGATGAACGATGTGTGGAGAGTTCGGGTCACGTCACGCCGCTCCTTGGGATCCATGTTTTCTACCCGTGAGCGGTGCTTGTTTCCCTGGTTTCCGTTTGTCTTTGGGCCGGTGCCGTGGCGGAGAGCCTTCGTCGCGCTGGACTCGGAGGCTGCTTGCTTGCGTTTGTCTAGCGTCTCCTGCATCTTGACTTGTTTCTTGTGTTCCTCGATGAGGAGGTAGTGGTATGCCATCGAGGTCGTGAGGCGCTGCGGGTAGGCGATGTCGCCTGCGACTGCACGGCGCGCCTGGACCCATCCTTCTTTGCTAAGTTGGATGGCGTGGCCGTTGTTTTCCCTGTTGGGTGGGGGGACTGGCTTCTTCTATTTTCGCCGTTTCGGTTGGGCGGCGGGTTAGGTGTTTTCTCGTCAGTTTGGATGACTGCGGCGCATAGATAGCGCTTGCAGATTGGTCGGCTGCTGCCGCAGCTTTCGGATCCGGAACCGTAGGTCCGTTCATCCGAAGGTGGATCACATAGATCGTAGTTACAGCTGCTGCTGTCGTAAAACTCATCTGTTGATGGTGAAGTGCGTAGCACAGGGTGTGGAGCCCACGAGGCGGGCCTGATTGACGGCACGGGTGTAACACCCTCAGAATCGGCCCTATGCAAGTTTTAGCGAAACTCGCCAAACCCGCGAAAGCGATTGAAGGTGCCACCGAGCACTTTAAATGCGGGTGGAAAGCAAAGTAATAACATTACACAAGTCCTCGATGGAACCCACAAAGCAGATATATATACAATGACTCAAAGAGTCAAGAATACAAATATAATGTACAAAGATCCAAATCACCTTGAAAGCGATAGGCGTCCAGCTACGGACAAGATGCAAATGGGGCTAAGAGCCCGAAGAATAACCAGTGGCGTCCATAACCCCTTGAGCCAAGCGGAAGGTAACCACCTTAAGCGTCGATCTCAAAACCTGCTTAAAACAAAGGGATGCCGACAAAGGGCAAAGGAAAAAGAGGCGTCGATCTTGAGGCCGATTACAGCGAGGCTAGAATTGTGGTTGTAACACCTCGAGAATCGGACCTATGCAAGTTTGAGCAAAATCCGCCAAACCCGCAGAAACGATTCAAAGGTGCCACCAGCACTTTAAATGCGTGGAAAGCGGTAATAACATTACACAACAGTCCTCGATGGGACCCACAGAGCGAGATATATAAACGGCGACTCAAGAGTCAAGAATACGAATATAATATACAAAAGATCCAAATCACCTTGAAAGCGATAGGCGTCCAGCTACGGACAAGATGCAAATGGGGCTAAGAGCCCTAAAGAATAACCAATGGCGTCCATAACCTGCCCGGGCCAAGCGGAAGGGTAACCCGCTAACGACGTCGATCTCAAAACCTGCTTAAACAAAGGGGTGCCGACAAAGGGCAAAGGAAAAAGAAGGAGCATCGATCTTGAGGCGTACAGCGAGGCTAGAATTGGTCCTCGCCTACATAGGTATGGTGGATCAAGCGGCGTGGCGGCATGCACTAAACAACCTATAGAGACTCGATACAACCGACGGTTATTAGAGAGGGTGAGAATGACCTATCCGGATCCAACACATAACTAACACCAAACAAACCCATCCCGTGTTTCCCCTCGAGACCAAACGAGGAAGTCAACCGAGGAACTCACACCGTTGGCAGTTTTATTTATTCAGTTATCGTTGCAGCACTTACTAGTCAGGTTTAGATAATCATCCTGATAAAGTAAACAGTGGGCACTTTTAGTTAACCATTCCGTTATAGTGGCATCAATTACTAATCAGATACAGATAGCATGATATAAACCCAAAACCCAGCAGTTGTTGGTACTTTTATTCAGCCATTTCGTTGTAGTTGCAATACTTACTAGTCAGATACAATTGTCGCAAGCGACAACCAAACAAGCAATTGTGGGCAGTATTAATTAGCCATTCCATTATAGTGAAGCTGATTACTAGTCATTATAAGTCAAATTTATAGCAGTAAACTTTAGTTATGCTTGTCTATGATCGAGAAACTGTGCTCCAAGTCGTCCATATCCGTGGACACGGCTTTCAGAAAGTTTTACCCGGCCGGGGTGCACCAATAGCAACACACGCTCGATCAACCTCGGAAAAACCAAATCAAAACCCAACGAGGCTTTCACTGAACAATCAGGATTCAGAAATATTTCAGGGGCCACCTTAAGTAGAATCCATAGCGAGTAAGCAAGCTCGACGGCCTCAAGGTTTGGCGGACGGCTGTGAGCAGTAGGAACCCCAAACGGGTCTTGTCGACACCGGAATCGTGGTCCGATCCTAACGATGCGATTAATGCGTTACCTGCACAATTTAAATCTGAAAGTAGCATGGCATAAGTACAGGATAGTAAAACACCTCAAACTAGTTTGTGGCCCCAAGAAATAAGAATGAATCAAGCTCGCTCGGGGGTCCCATATACCTCCGGATGTGGATAGCGCAAAATCAAGGCAATTATCAAGTACTCGGGGTCTTACGGGACACAAGTGGGCGTTCGGAAACCAAATATTATCTATCACCCACCGATGCCTCTGCTTATTTCAATTTTAGTTGTTAAACAGAAATTAAAGTGACGATAAGTAAAACTAGAATCATCTCCATCATCAACATGCGGCAATACATCAGCAACTGTGGCATATGACGACACACATCAACACTTGAGCAAGCAACTACGACACGCAGGTCCAACTATCTACCAAACAACAGGTAATAGGATGTGTCCAAGGCAATATAGGGTTGCACGGTATATCACGGGTACGGAAACTAAAGCATCGCAACACAGATAGCAATAGTTCAACAGGAGGGAAGTAAATACTATAAAAATAAGATAGGTAGAAAGGGAGATGCTGCTGAAAACATTGTCGAAGGTTCATCAGAAGATCGGGTGACTCACATCAACTCAACGGCCTTATCATGAAGAAGCAAAACACTAGAAGAAACACCGGATGCACTATTTAATAAAACGGCAGAAGATCGGCATGGTGCATGTATGATGGATGACATGGCAAAAAATGCGATGCGATTAGGTCAAACTAAGTGGAACCGGGGTCCCGACAATTATTTAGGTGGTTCATGTTATTTAGAAGCCCCGCAATTTAAATGTTGTTTTAGCATGGCAAAAGATAGCACCGGGTTCGCTACACAAGTTTAAATGAGGCCAATATAAGGCTAGATTTGCCCGCATATGGGCCCCATATTTAATTATTAGGTGAATCGGCATAAGGCCCCCAAACCACACAAGATGCATGCGAGATGACAATTAAATATGCAACAAGTTGTTATTTCATTTGTAAAATAGGGCTCGAGAAAGGGGTTCACACATTAGGGTCCGGCAGATCTTGTGGTTCCGGGGTTCGGGGTCGGTCTCAGGGTTCCGGGTCTAGGGTTCGGCCTCGTCGGGATCGTTCTCGGATTACTGGGGTAGATCTTGTCGCATCCGGGCTCTCGGGGCATGTTGTCGGTCATGGCGTTCGGGACGAAGCACTTGTCGCGTCGGGGTCTCGGTGACGGGGTGAATCACTTGGTGTGGCGTCGGGGCGCATCGGACTCGCCCCTGTGTCCTTCGGGTTCTATGTCGATGATCTTGTCGTCGAGAAGAACTTGTCGGGTCCCACGGGGTCGATCTTGCCGTTGCGAGGGTCTTGGCGGGTCCGCGCTTCGGATTCCGTGAGGGAGATCATGGCGTTCAGGGAAGTTCTAAACCGCATCCCGAGTAGTACTTGTCGTTCGGGGCTCGGCGCATTCTTGGCGTCAGGAGAAGATCATGTCGCATCCGGCCTTGGTCTGCAGGTTCTCGGGCTCCCATGTAGGGGATCTTGTTGTCGCGTCGCAGAACTCGGGTTCAGGGTCTTGACGGGGTTCGGGCGCCCCGGGACCGGTCTTTGGATTCCGAGGTGTAGATCTTGTCGGAGGCTCTGGAATGTGAGCGTAGTCCTCGGGCACTGCTTTGTTACAACATCACACAGGCACATGTATACTCTTACACACACGCATAGGAGGTTCAGGGAGGACCCGGCGGACGACCCGTACTGCGAGCCGAGGAGGAGCAGGGGTCCTGGCTCCAGGAGGAAGACAGGGCGGCGAGGCCAAGGCCACGGCGGCAGGGGCCGGGCTGACGCAGAGGCGCCGGCGGCCGGAGAAGGCCGAGGCGGCCGGGAGCGAGGGGAAGAGCTTGGGGCTCGCGAGGCATCGGCCAGGGGAGGAGCAGGCGGCATGGCGGTGGTCGAGGTGGAGGCGCGGCTGGAGCTGGCACCGGAGGGGAGGGTCGCTGCAGGCGTTGAGGTGGCAGCGGGCACAGCGATGGCGAGGTCCAGTGAGGAGGCCGAGGGCTCGAGGCGGAGGTCGGAGTACGCTGTGGCGCAGTGGCGAGGTGGCGCAGCTTCGCGCCGCGGGAGGGCCAGGCGGCAGCGGCTGAGACGGCAGCCAGCGGCGGGCGAGTGAACGGGCGCGGCGCGGAGGAGGCCTGAGGCTCGGCGGAGGCGGGCGTGAGGCAGCGTCGGCGGCCTGGGCTGGTAGGGGCGGGGCTGCAGGCGGGGGGGTTGGCGGAGGGGACGGCGAGGCGCCTTGTTGCGGAGGTGGAGGCGGTTGAGGCAGCGGTGGGCGGAGCTCGGGAGGTGGCGGCAGGAGGAGGAGGCATGAGGCTGAGAGGAGAGGCGGAGGCGACGGGCAGCGGTCTTGAGGCGGGCGAGGCTGGCAAAGCGCTCCAGTGGGGGCCGACAGGTAGGAGGAGCCGGGAGGAAGAAGGGATGCGGGAGAGAGAGAGAGGCTGGCTGGTGGCAGTGGCGGGTCCGCGTGGGACCGGGTGGGGAGATGGGCGTGGGTGGGATTTCTTGAGGAAAAGTGGGCTCGGGGGTGTTGTGTGTGGTGTTTGGTGTGTGGGGGCTGTGTGGAGTGGAGGGAAAGAGGAGAGAGAGAGGTGGGTGAGGTGACTTCTGATTGGTTGGGGGTTGGGGCAAGGGTGATGTGGCAGCAGGGAATTGGTCCGGGTGATGTGGAGGTGGGGTGGGTAGAATAGGATTGGTGGACTAAGGATTTAGAGGCTGGCTTGGTGGACCGACTTAAAACCTGGGGCAGTCGTTCGGGTCGATCGGCCCGTTCGACTGTCCCGCTTAAAATTAATGTAATATTTTATTTATTTCAAACAACATTTTTGCAAACCGAATTCGGCAAAACAAAATATCCCGGCAACCCAGATTTTCGGTGTTTGAATAAGATGGGGCGTTTGGAAAACAAATCGGGGTTTCGAAAATAGTTTTATGCAAACAATGCATGATGATGACGATGCAATGCACAAATTCAACGCGATTTTCTAGTAGTGGTTTTGCGGGATGCCACAGCGGTCCTCGCCTACATAGGTATGGTGGACTGAGCGGCAGCGGCGGCATGCACTAAACAACCTATAGAGACTCGATACAACTGGCGACTATCAGAGAGGGGTAAGAAAGACCTATTCGGATCCAACCTGATACTAGCATCAAACAAACCCATCCTGGCGTTTCCCCCTCGAGACCAAACGAGGAAGTCAACCGAGGAACTCACACAGTTGGCAGTTTTACTCATTCAGTTATAGTTGCGGCACTTTACTAGTCAGGTTTAGATAATCATCCTGATAAAGTAAGCAGTGGGCACTTTTAGTTAATCATTCCGTTATAGTGGCATCACTTACTAGTCAGATTCAATTAGCATGAGATAACCCAAAACCCAGCAGTTGTTGATACTTTTACTTAGCCATTCCGTTGTAGTGAAGCTGATTACTAGTCATATCGGATACAAGTCAATTTAAAACAGTAAACTTTAGTTATAGTTGTCTATGATCAAACACTGTGCTCCAAGTCGTCCATAACCGCGGACACGGCTACTCGAAAAGATTTAACCCTGCAGGGGTGCACCAAAGTATCCACAGGCACTTCGACCCTTTTTGCCAGATCAGTTAACATACACCCATCGGTATGTCGGCGGGGCCTAAGTCACGACGTTCCCAGACACAAAGCAAGTACATGGGGCCACCCAAGGTCGACACCATAGCAGTCGGCGGTCTCGAGACGGACTCGGTTTGCGGTGGCGGTATCGACGATGCCCCCAAGCGGGGCTGTCGATACCGCAAAACACTCCGCTTCCTAAAGATGCGATGCTCCTCGCAAACGTAATTAAAGCGATAAACATGGCATAAGTACAGGATAGTAAAACACCTCAAACTAGTTGTGGCCCCAAAGACAATACTTTGAAATCAGGTAATTATCAATGGGGGCCCATATCTCCCCACTGTGGTTAGCGCTCGATCTCGGAGCAGTGTCAAGAACTCGGGTCCTCAGGACACAAGTGGCGATCGGAAACCAAATATTACCTATCACCCACGATGCCTCGCTTAATTCAATTTTAGTTGTTAAACAGGAATTAAAGTGAGCAATAAGTAAACCATGATCATCTCCAACGTCAACATGCGGCAATTCTCCAAGTTGTGGTACTTGACGGCAAGCAAAACACTAGAGCAAGCGACTTCGACACATGGGTCCAACTATCTACCAAACAACAGGTAATAGGATGTGTCCATGGCTATATATAGCTGCAAGGGATATCCGTGCGAAACTAGAGCATCGCAACGGATAGCAAAGATCAACGGAGGAAGTAAATACTAGCAAAGTAAGATAGGTAGAAAGGGAGATGCTGCTTTGAAAACATTGTCGAAGGTTCAAGAAGATCGGTAACTCACATCAACTCAACGGCCTTATCCATGAAGAAGCAAAACACTAGAAGAAACACGGGTGCAATATTTAATACAGCGGAAGAACGGCATGATGCATGTATGATTCATGACATGGCAAAGGTGCGATGCAACTAGGTCATGTTAAGCGGAACCGGGGTCCCGACAATTAATTAGATGGTTCAAGTTGTTTAGAACCCCCGCAATTTAAACGTTGTTTAGCAAGGCAAGATAAGATACCGGTTCGCTACACAAGTTTAAATGAGGCCGATATGAGACTAGATTTACCCGCATATGGGCCCCATATTTATTTATTAGGTGAATCGGCAAAAGGCCCCCAAACCACAGATATGCATGCAGTATGACAATTCAATATGCAATCAAGTTGTTATGTTATAAAAATAGGGTTCGGAAGGGTTCACACATTAGGGTTCGGCAGTTCTTGGGGTTCCGGGTTCGAGGTCGGTCTCGGGTTCGGATCGGGTTCGGTCTCGTGGAAGCGTTCTCGGATGAGGTAGATCTTGCGCGTCGGGAGGAGAACTTGGCGCTCCTGAAGTGCTCGTCGTGTCCGTGGCGGAGATCTTGAGGTCCCGAACTCGATGAGCTTGGCGTTCAGGGGAGCTTCCGGTGTCCCGAGGAGAAGATCTTGTCGGTCCCACCTCGAAGGCCTTGTCGTCCTGCCGTGGGGATCATGGTCATCGGGTCCAGTTCTTGGTCATGTTGCGGTAGCTCTTGGTGGCGGTGGTCGCCGCCCGGGAGGTGGATCTTGTCTTGGCGTCATCGTCCCTAGTTTCGCGGCGAAGTACTCGGGGTTCCCCTCGGTTGTCGGTGTCGAGCTCGGTGCGGCGTCGATGGTTCTTCGGTCTGTGAACGGGTCGATGTAGATCTTGTCGTGGCTCGGGCGTTTGAGGGAACATATAGGCGTATGCGTATCGTCACCTTGGTATACACGACTAGCCCTCGAGGTCGCGTCGAGGGCAGCGTCCCACAGGCCGAGAGGATGGCGAGGATCTTGCTGGCATGGGCTGAGGCCAGCGGGCGGGCCGACGAAGCGCCCAGCGTGGCCAGCGGCGATGCGGCGGCCAGGGGAAGACTCGGGGACGGGGGCTGCGGGGCGAGTCGTCCGGCGCCGGGAGCTCGGCCGAGGTCGCGAGCTCGAGGCGGGGACGCCGAAAGGCCGACAGCAAGGGACTGCGGGAGGCGGCGAGGCAGGCGCTGCGAGGATGGGGAGCCCAGCGAGATGCGCGCGAGCGGGCGAGATGGTTGGCGGAGGTTCTCGGCCCAGCTTGGCCTTGGGAGGCGAGGCTGCTTGAGAGGGAAGGTTCTTGGGGCGGCGCAGACGGACAGGCGAGGCCACCGAAGCGCGCATGTGAAGTGAGATGGTCGGAGGAGGCTGCGCATGGAGGGGTCTGGCAGCAGGCTGACGGCGCAGGCGGTGGTTCGGAGTCTGGGCGCTTCAGCTGGGGTTCTGGCGGGCGCTGAGGCAGGCTGAGACGGCGACGGCTGGCGGTGTAAGCGCCGGAGAGCGCCTGGCAGCGGAGGAGGAGGCGAGGGAGGCTCGAGGCGGAACTCCGGCGCGGGAGTAGGAGTCTGTGCAGAGGTGAGAGGGGACGTCTGCAGGGGAGGCGGGTCGCGAGGGCTGAGGCGGAGGCGGCGGTTGGCAGCGGCGGCTCGGCGAGCGCGAGCAGAGGGAGAGGGAGCTGGGGGACAGGGCGAGGCTAGGTCTGGGGCCACGCGAGAGACGGGCGGGGCAGGGGATGGCAGCGGTTGGTGGGGTGTGAGCAGCATGGCGAAAGGTGTGGGGCCCAGGCGCGGGCTGGTGTGAGTGGGTGTGGGTTTGAGAGGGAGAGAGAGGGAAGGAAGAAAGGGAGTGGGTGATGTGGCATGGTGGGATTGGGTAGGGGGAAGGGGCAGGGTGACGTGGCGGCCTAGGATAGGTGGGAGTGAGGTGGCCAGGGGGTGTGGGTAGACTAGTTGGTGAACTTAGGATTTAGAAGGGCATGTGAATGATGGACCGATTTTTAAACTGGGGGTGGTCGTTCGGGTCGGGACGGCCCGTTCGACTGCCCCCGCTAAAATAATTATAATTTTTATTTGTTTTAATAGCACCGTTTGCAAACCGATAGCGTTCAAACAAAAATAATCCGGAGGCCGGGATTTGATATTTGAATAGAGGTGGGGCGTTTTAGAAAACAAAACGGCTTTGCGAAAATAGTTTAATGCAAACCATGCATGATGATGACGATGCAATGCACAAATTCAACGCGATTTTCTAGTAGTGGTTTTGCGGATGCCACAATTCGACACCACTAACAATGGATCTCGCCCTCGAGATCCGCCTCATGGTACCGGAAGGAAGGTCGGCGATCTGCGTCTTCTCGCATCGTGTAGATCTTCGCGACACCACTAACAAGAGGTCGTTGATCCCGTTCATCAAGAAAACACCCCGGAAAACAACGGACGAAGTTAAAGGTAAGGCCACCTCTAACTTTCATGGAAGGAGTAAAATTGCATTGATCCACCATTCAATATACAAAGCAAATGATAAGAGTAGTGGTATGGTCGCGACTCCATCCCGCACTCAAAGCATTACTCTATACACGAATAGACAGATTATGCAACCAACTCTCAGGATTCGGACTGAAGATCTCGACAAGCGAGGTTCGGAAACAAAGGAGTGATGCAGACTCTGCATCGGATCTGGCGTAGATGATGTCGTCGCGTCAGAAGCACCGGAAGGCACAAACAAGGAACAAAGAATGGTAACACCGTGGACGGATTCATCAGGAAGCTTGACACCGGATGGTGGAACACCGTTATCAAAGGAGGAAGCGAAACCCTGAAGGCACGGATTTAACCCAACCACGAAATTCACGGACTCAAGAAAGAGAAGAGGGCGGATTCAAATCGCGAGAGGTAAGAGGAGAACAAAGAGGGTAAGGAGTAAAATCAGACCTAACCGTAACTATCCAACCGATTTTGCAAAAATAGTTTTGACACTCTACTGCCGTTAGCTAGGTTATCCTACATTTGGACTTGTGGGTATCGCAACCGCCGAGCTCGATACCACTCAGTAACACCCAGAATCGGCCCTATGCAAGTTTTAGCGAAACGCCAAACCCGCATAAAGCGATTGAAGGTTCCCACCAGCACTTCGTGCGGGTGGAAAGCAAAGTAATAACATTACACAACAGTCCTCGATGGAACCCACAAAACAGATATATACAATGACTCAAAGAGTCAAGAATACAAATATAATGTACAAAGATCCAAATCACCTTGAAAGCGATAGAGCGTCCAGCTACGGACAAGATGCAAATGGGGCTAAGAGCCCGAAGAATAACCGATGGCGTCCATAACCCCTGAGCCAAGCGGAAGGGTAACCACGCTAACGGCGTCGATCTCAAAACCTGCTTAAACAAAGGGTGCCGACAAAGGGCAAAGGAAAAAGGAGCATCGATCGAGGCCAAGACACGGCGAGGCTAGAATTCGGTCCTCGCCTACATAGGTATGGTGGATCGGCGGCGGCGGCATGCACTAAACAACCTATAGAGACTCGATACAATGGCGACTATCGGAGAGGTAAGAAAGACCTATTCGATCCAACCTGATACTACCATCAAACAAACCCATCCTGGCGTTTCCCCCTCGAGACCAAACGAGGAAGTCAACCGAGGAACTCACACAGTTGGCAGTTTTACTCATTCAGTTATAGTTGCGGCACTTTACTAGTCAGGTTTAGATAATCATCCTGATAAAGTAAGCAGTGGGCACTTTTAGTTAATCATTCCGTTATAGTGGCATCACTTACTAGTCAGATTCAATTAGCATGAGATAACCCAAAACCCAGCAGTTGTTGATACTTTTACTTAGCCATTCCGTTGTAGTGAAGCTGATTACTAGTCATATCGGATACAAGTCAATTTAAAACAGTAAACTTTAGTTATAGTTGTCTATGATCAAGCACTGTGCTCCAAGTCGTCCATAACCGCGGACACGGCTTCTCGAAAAGATTTAACCCTGCAGGGGTGCACCAAAGTATCCACAGGCACTTCGACCCTTTTTGCCAGATCAGTTAACATACACCCATCGGTATGTCGGCGGGCCTAAGTCACGACGTTCCTAGACCCAAAGCAAGCACATGGGGCCACCCCGAAGTCGACACCGCAACGGAGTCGGCGGTCTCGAGACGGACTCGGGGGTTTTGCGGCGGTGGCGATATCGACATCGCCCCAAACGGGACCGCCGATACCCAAACACTCCGCTTCCTAAACAGTACAGTGTGCTCCTCGCACAAACGTAATTAAAGCAGTAAACATGGCATAAGTACAGGATAGTAAAACACCTCAAACTAGTTGTGGCCCCCAGTACAATACTTTGAAATCAGGTAATTATCAATGGGGGGCCCATATCTCCCCACCTGTGGTTAGCGCGCTCGATCTCGGAACAGGTGTCAAGAACTCGGGTCCTACGGGACACAAGTGGTGATCGAAACCAAATATTACCTATCACCCACCGATGCCTCTGCTTAATTCAATTTTAGTTGTTAAACAGGAATTAAAGTGAGCAATAAGTAAACCATGATCATCTCCAACGTCAACATGCGGCAATTCTCCAACAGTTGTGGTACTTGACGGCAAGCAAAACACTAGAGCAAGCGACTACGACACGCGGGTCCAACTATCTACCAAACAACAGGTAATAGGATGTGTCCATGGCTATATATGGCTGCAAGGGATATCCCGGGTACGAAACTAGAGCATCGCAACACAGATAGCAAAGATCAACCGGAGGGAAGTAAATACTAGCAAAGTAAGATAGGTAGAAAGGGGGAGATGCTCGCCTGAAAACATTGTCGAAGGTTCAACAAGATCGGTAAGCTCACATCAACTCAACGGCCTTATCCGAAGAAGCAAAACACTAGAAGAAACACCGGTGCAATATTTAATACACGGCGGAAGAACGGCATGATGCATGTATGATTCATGACATGGCAAAGGTGCGATGCAACTAGGTCATGTTAAGCGGAACCGGGGTCCCGACAATTAATTAGATGGTTCAAGTTGTTTAGAACCCCCGCAATTTAAATGTTGTTTAGCAAGGCAAGATAAGATACCGGTTCGCTACACAAGTTTAAATGAGGCCGATATGAGACTAGATTTACCCGCATATGGGCCCCATATTTATTTATTAGGTGAATCGGCAAAAGGCCCCCAAACCACAGATATGCATGCGAGTATGACAATTCAATATGCAATCAAGTTGTTATGTTATAAAAATAGGGTTCCGGGAAGGGGTTCACACATTAGGGTTCGGCAGTTCTTGGGGTTCCGGGGTTCGAGGTCGGTCTCAGGGTTCGGATCTGGGGTTCGGTCTCGGCGGAAGCGTTCTCAGATGACGGGGTAGATCTTGCGCGTCCGGGAGGGAGAACTTGGCGCTCCACGGCGAAGTGCTCGTCGTGTCCGTGACGGAGATCTTGAGGGTCCCTGAACTCGACGAGCTTGGCGTTCAGGGGAGCTTCCGGTGTCCCGAGGAGAAGATCTTGTCGGTCCCACCTCGAAGGCCTTGTTGTCCTGCCGTGGGGATCATGGTCATCGGGGTCCAGTTCTTGGTCATGTTGCCGGTAGCTCTTGGTGGCCAGGGGTCGTCGCTCTGGGAGGTGGATCTTGTCGTCTTGGCGTCATCGTCCCTAGTTTCCGCGGCGAAGTACTCGGGGTTCCCCTCGGTTGTCGGTGTCGAGCTCGGGTGCGGCGTCGATGGTTCTTCGGGTCTGTAACGGGTCGATGTAGATCTTGTCGTGGCTCTCGGGCGTTTTGAGGGAACATATAGACGTATGCACGCTGTCGTCACCGCGGTACACGACTAGCCCTCGAGGTCGCGTCGAGGCGGCCCGCGTCCACAGGCTGAGGATGGCGAGGATCTTCTGGCATGAGGCCCGGCGGGCCGAGGCGGCCGACGAACGGGCCCGCCCGGCGGCGGCGACAGCGGCAGCACGGCCTGGGAAGACTTCGGGGCCAGGGGCTGCGAGGTCGTCGGCCGGGATCTCGGGGCAGGTCGCGCAGGCTCGAGGAGCGGGGGCGAAAGGCCCGGCCAGCGGGGCTGGGCGGAGGCGGCGGCGAGACGGAGGGCATGCGGGGAGCCCAGCGAGATGCACGGCGAGGCGGAGATGGTTGGCAGCGGAGGGTTCTCGGTAGCCGGGCGCTTGTGAGGCGAGGCTGCTTGTGAGGAGGTTCTTTGGGCGGGCCAGCTGGCGAGGCCACCGGCGGCCAAGGCGGCGACGAGGAGATGGTCGGAGGAGGCTGCGCGAGGAGGGTCTGGGCCAGGGCTCGCTGTGGTGACTGGTGGCGGGCGCTTCGTCAGCGCGGGCCAGCGCTGAGGCAAAGGCGGCAAGCGGCACGGGCGCCTGGAGCGACGGGCGGAGGAGCACGGAGGCGAGGGAGGCTCGGGAGGAACTCAGTGGCCAGGCCGAGTAGCGAGTCTGTGTGAGGTGAGAGGGGCAGCGTCTTGGAGGCGGGTCGCGAGGGCGGAGCGGAGGAGGCGGGCGCGAGGCGGCGGTCGGCGCTGCCGAGCGAGAGGCTGGGAGAGAGGGGCAGTGGGACAGAGGCCGGGCCAGGGGATGGCAGAGTTGGTGGGGTGTGAACGCAGGCGGGGAAAAGGTGTGGGGCCCAGTGGCTGGTGTGAGTGGGTGTGGGTTTGAGAGGAGAGAGAGGAAGGAAGAAAGGTGGGTGATGTGGCATGGTGGGATTGGGTAGGGGAAGGGGCAGGTGGCGTGGCGGCCTAGGATAGGTGGGAGTGAGGTGGGGGGGTGTGGGTAGACTAGTTGGTGAACTTAGGATTTAGAAGGGCATGTGAATGATGGACCGATTTTTAAACTGGGGGTGGTCGTTCGGGTCGGGACGGCCCGTTCGACTGCCCCCGCTAAAATAATTATAATTTTTATTTGTTTTAATAGCACCGTTTGCAAACCGATAGCGTTCAAACAAAAATAATCCGGAGGCCGGGATTTGATATTTGAATAGAGGTGGGGCGTTTTAGAAAACAAAACGGCTTTGCGAAAATAGTTTAATGCAAACCATGCATGATGATGACGATGCAATGCACAAATTCAACGCGATTTTCTAGTAGTGGTTTTGCGGGATGCCACAATTCGACACCACTAACAATGGATCTCGCCCTCGAGATCCGCCTCATGGTACCGGAAGGAAGGTCGGCGATCTGCGTCTTCTCGCATCGTGTAGATCTTCGCGACACCACTAACAAGAGGTCGTTGATCCCGTTCATCAAGAGAACACCCCGGAAAACAACGGACGAAGTTAAAGGTAAGGCCACCTCTAACTTTCATGGAAGGAGTAAAATTGCATTGATCCACCATTCAATATACAAAGCAAATGATAAGAGTAGTGGTATGGTCGCGACTCCATCCCGCACTCAAAGCATTACTCTGTACACGAATAGACAGATTATGCAACCAACTCTCAGGATTCGGACTGAAGATCTCGACAAGCGAGGTTCGGAAACAAAGGAGTGATGCAGACTCTGCATCGGATCTGGCGTAGATGATGTCGTCGCGTCAGAAGCACCGGAAGGCACAAACAAGGAACAAAGAATGGTAACACCGTGGACGGATTCATCAGGAAGCTTGACACCGGATGGTGGAACACCGTTATCAAAGGAGGAAGCGAAACCCTGAAGGCACGACGGAACCCAACCACGAGAAATTCCTGGACTCGAAGAAAGAGAAGAGGGCGGATTCAAATCGCGTAGAGGTAAGAGGAGAACAGCAGAGGGGTAAGGAGTAAAATCAGACCTAACCAGAACTATCCAACCGATTTTGCAAAAATAGTTTTGACACTCTACTTCGGCCGTTAGCTAGGTTATCCTACAGGCTGGACTTGTGGGGTATCGCAACTGCTGAGCTCTGATACCACTCTGTAACACCCTCAGAATCGGCCCTATGCAAGTTTTAGCGAAACTCGCCAAACCCGCATAGAAACGATTCGAAGGTTCCCACCAGGCACTTTCGTGCGGGTGGAAAGCAAAGTAATAACATTACACAACAGTCCTCGATGGAACCCACAAAACAGATATATATACAACAGCGACTCAAAGAGTCAAGAATACAAATATAATGTACAAAGATCCAAATCACCTTGAAAACGATAGAGCGTCCAGCTACGGACAAGATGCAAATGGGGCTAAGAGCCCCGAAGAATAACCAGTGGCGTCCATAACCCTGCCCAGGCCAAGCCGGAAGGGTAACCCTGCTAACGGCGTCGATCTCAAAACCTGCTTAAAACAAAAGGGGTGCCGACAAAGGGCAAAGGAAAAAGAGGAGCGTCAGTACTGAGGCCAGTACACGGCGAGGCTAGAATTCGGCGGTCCTCGCCTACATAGGTATGGTGGACTGAAGCGGCGGCATGCACTAAACAACCTATAGAGACTCGATACAAGCTGGCGACTATCGAGAGAGGGTAAGAAAGACCTATTCGGATCCAACTCGATACTAGCATCAAACAAACCCATCTGGCGTTTCTCGAGACCAAACGAGGAAGTCAACCGAGGAACTCACACAGGTTGGCTTTTACTCATTCGATTATAGTTGCACTTTACTAGTCAGGTTTAGATAATCATCCCGATAAAGTAAGCGTGGGCACTTTTAGTTAATCATTCCGTTATAGTGGCATCACTTACTAGTCGATTCAATTAGCATGAGATAACCCAAAACCCAAAGCTTGTTGATACTTTTACTTAGCCATTCCGTTGTAGTGAAGCCGATTACTAGTCATATCGGATACAAGTCAATTTAAAACAAGTAAACTTTAGTTATAGTTGTCTATGATCAAACACTGTGCTCCAAGTCGTCCATAACCGCGGACGGCTTCTCGAAAAGATTTAACCTGAGGGTGCACCAAAGTATCCACAGCACTTGACCCTTTTGCCGGATCGGTTAACATACACCCATCGGTATGTCGGGGGCCTAAGTCACGACGTTCCTGCACACAAAGCAAGTACATGGGGCCACCCCACGAGTCGACACCGCAACGGAGTCGGCCGGTCTCGAGACGGACTCGGGGTTTGCGCGTGGCGATATGACGATCGCCCCCAAACGGGACCTGCCGATACCGAAAACACTCCGCTTCCTAACAAGATAGGTGTGCTCCTCGCACAAACGTAATTAAAGCAAAGAACATGGCATAAGTACAGGATAGTAAAACACCTCAAACTAGTTGTGGCCCCAGTACAATACTTTGAAATCAGGTAATTATCAATGGGGGCCCATATCTCCCCCACGTGGTTAGCGCTCGATCTCGAACAGGTGTCAAGAACTCGGGTCCTACGGGACACAAGTGGGCGGTCGGAAACCAAATATTACCTATCACCCACCGATGCCTCTGCTTAATTCAATTTTAGTTGTTAAACAGGAATTAAAGTGAGCAATAAGTAAACCATGATCATCTCCAACGTCAACATGCGGCAATTCTCCAACAGTTGTGGTACTTGACGGCAAGCAAAACACTAGAGCAAGCGACTACGACACGCGGGTCCAACTATCTACCAAACAACAGGTAATAGGATGTGTCCATGGCTATATATGGCTGCAAGGGATATCCCGGGTACGAAACTAGAGCATCGCAACACAGATAGCAAAGATCAACCGGAGGGAAGTAAATACTAGCAAAGTAAGATAGGTAGAAAGGGGGAGATGCTCGCCTGAAAACATTGTCGAAGGTTCAACCGAAGATCGGGGCGAAGCTCACATCAACTCAACGGCCTTATCCGCGAAGAAGCAAAACACTAGAAGAAACACCGGGTGCAATATTTAATACACGGCAGAAGAACGGCATGATGCATGTATGATTCATGACATGGCAAAGGTGCGATGCAACTAGGTCATGTTAAGCGGAACCGGGGTCCCGACAATTAATTAGATGGTTCAAGTTGTTTAGAACCCCCGCAATTTAAATGTTGTTTAGCAAGGCAAGATAAGATACCGGTTCGCTACACAAGTTTAAATGAGGCCGATATGAGACTAGATTTACCCGCATATGGGCCCCATATTTATTTATTAGGTGAATCGGCAAAAGGCCCCCAAACCACAGATATGCATGCGAGTATGACAATTCAATATGCAATCAAGTTGTTATGTTATAAAAATAGGGTTCCGGGAAGGGGTTCACACATTAGGGTTCGGCAGTTCTTGGGGTTCCGGGGTTCGAGGTCGGTCTCAGGGTTCGGATCTGGGGTTCGGTCTCGGCGGAAGCGTTCTCAGATGACGGGGTAGATCTTGCGCGTCCGGGAGGGAGAACTTGGCGCTCCACGGCGAAGTGCTCGTCGTGTCCGTGACGGAGATCTTGAGGGTCCCTGAACTCGACGAGCTTGGCGTTCAGGGGAGCTTCCGGTGTCCCGAGGAGAAGATCTTGTCGGTCCCACCTCGAAGGCCTTGTTGTCCTGCCGTGGGGATCATGGTCATCGGGTCCAGTTCTTGGTCATGTTGCCGGTAGCTCTTGGTGGCTGTGGGTCGCCGCCCGAGGTGGATCTTGTCGTCTTGGCGCCATCGTCCCTAGTTTCCATGGCGAAGTACTGGGGTTCCCCTCGGTTGTCGGTGTCGAGCTCGGTGCGGCGTCGATGGTTCTTCGGTCTCAGAACGGTCGATGTAGATCTTGTCGTGGCTCTCGCGTTTTGAGGGAACATATAGACGTATGCACGCTGTCGTCACCGCATACACTAGCCCTCGAGGTCGCGTCGAGGGGCAGCCGCTCCACACAGGCGGGATGGCGAGGATCTTCGGCATGGGGAGGCCAGCGGGCGAGGCGCCGACGAACGGGCCCGCCGGACGGCGGCAGCGGCGAGCACGGCCAGGGAAGACTCGGGGACGCGGGCTGCAGGGGCGAGGTCGTCCCGCCGGGATCTCGGGGCCGAGGTCGCGCAGCTCGAGGAGGCGGGGGCCGAAGGCCGACGGCCTGCGGGACGGGAGGCGGCGAGACGGAGGGCTGAGGATGGGGAGCCCGAGATCTGTGGCGAGCGGCGGAGATGGTTGGCGGCGGAGGGTTCTCAGCGCGGCCGACGCTGGCGGGAGGCGAGGCTGTGAGGAGGAGGTCTGGGCGCGTCGACGGCCTTGGCGAGGCCACCGGCGCGAGCTGGCAAGTGAGGATGGTCGGAGGAGGGCTGCGGCCATGAGGGTCTGGCGAAGCGGGCTGGCAAGGCGGCGGGCGGTGGTTCTGGCTGGCGCCGCGCTTGCGCAGGCGGGGCGCTGGAGACGGACGGCGACAGCGAGCCTGGCGGCGGCGCTGGCCCTGCACGGGGCGGAGGAGCACGGAGGCCAGGGGAGGCTCGGAGGGGGAACTCCGGGCGCCGAGTAGGCGAGGAGTCGTGGCAGAGGTGAGGAGGACGCGTCGGGAGGCGGGTCGCGAGGGCGGCGGAGGAGGCTGGGCGAGGCGGGCCGGCTGCCAGCGAGCGAGCGGGGCGAGGGAGAGGAGGGGCTGGGACGGGGGCGGGGCAGGTGCAGGGCCCACGGGAGACAGGCGGGGCCAGGGGGATGGCAGCGGGTTGGTGGGGTGTGAACGCGCCAGGGCGGGAAAAGGTGTGGGGCCCAGGCGCGGGCTGGTGTGAGTGGGTGTGGGTTTGAGAGGGAGAGAGAGGGAAGGAAGAAAGGGAGTGGGTGATGTGGCATGGTGGGATTGGGTAGGGGGAAGGGGCAGGGTGACGTGGCGGCCTAGGATAGGTGGGAGTGAGGTGGCCAGGGGGTGTGGGTAGACTAGTTGGTGAACTTAGGATTTAGAAGGGAAGGTGAATGATGGACCGATTTTTAAACTGGGGGTGGTCGTTCGGGTCGGGACGGCCCGTTCGACTGCCCCCGCTAAAATAATTATAATTTTTATTTGTTTTAATAGCACCGTTTGCAAACCGATAGCGTTCAAACAAAAATAATCCGGAGGCCGGGATTTGATATTTGAATAGAGGTGGGGCGTTTTAGAAAACAAAACGGCTTTGCGAAAATAGTTTAATGCAAACCATGCATGATGATGACGATGCAATGCACAAATTCAACGCGATTTTCTAGTAGTGGTTTTGCGGGATGCCACAACGGGCACCCGCTCAGGGAGGCGGAGGGTGCCAGTTTGTCCCACCTGGAAGCAGAAACTCCCGAACAAAATCTCGAGTCCGTCGCCTACGGGCTCGAAATCTTTCATGGTGGCCGGTGAGTGGGCGGTGAAGTCGAAAGCGCCGAAGGGGAGGTGATTCTCCGTCGCCGCGGAGTTTTAGATCGATCAGGTCGGAACCGTCACGACCGCACAATCAGCAGCCCCAATTCCCACAGACGGCGCCAATTGACGAGGTTTAATCTCGACAATGCCCATTGTTATGGACTTGGGTTTTGGAGAAGATGGGGATGCTGGAGATCGTGGCACGGTTAACAGACAAGCAACCAGGGGACACGAGATTTACCCAGGTTTAGGCCCCCGGAGGGAAAACCCTACTCCTGCTTGTCTGCTCTTGATTATGGCGGAACCGAAAGTTACAGGGTGCGCAGATTCGATCTGGCATGGATGCGTGTGCGAGAGTATGAGTCGAGAGATCTAGGACGTGCCCTCCTGGCCTTTATATAGACTTAGGCAGGTCCCGGGCATAGTCCTAGTCGGTTACAAGTTCTAGGGTTTTACCCCTTTGAATTTCCTATCTCCGCTAGTCTTGTTCTCCAAGGATCCGAAGGCGTCATGGGCCTTGGCCACCCGAAAATCTTTATGGGCCAGTGTATATCTGTTGTGGGCCTTCCTTGGGCTGGCCTAGGTATGCTAAAGTCACGTACCCGTAGGGTATAACCATGTCACTCGCTCGACTTTTCTCCACTGTGACCCATCAGCGGGGTGTCTCAACATCGCGTCTTTCTTACGGTCTTCCATGTGCCATCGCAACAACTTGGCATGCTCTTTATTTTTGAAGAGACGTTTTAACCGTGGTATTATAGGAGCATACCACATAACCTTGGCGGGAACCTTCTTCCTAGGGGCCTCGCCCTCAACAACGCCAGGATCGTCTCGTCTGATCTTATACATGATCACGGTGCATACCGGCATGCATCCAAATTCTCGTACTTCTCACGCGGTAGAGGATGCGTCATTAATGCAGCATGTATCTTCCGCACGTCTAATCCTAGAGGGCGGACAACCTTCTTTGCTTGGTATGTACTGTCGGCAACTCATTATTTCTTGGAAGAAGATTCTTCATTTTACCAACAACTTTGAAAATGCGTCGTCAACACACCGTTCTCTGCCTTCCATTGCAGCAAATCCAGTGTGGTACCTAGCTTTTTGTGGCCATCTTCGCAAGTTGGATACAACAATGTTTTGTGATCCTTTAACATCTGCTCCAGCTTCTCCTTCTCCTTTTCAGTTTCACATTCTTCCTTTGCATCAGTAATGGCCCGACCAAGATCGTCATTAGCGGGCCCATCTGCTGCCTCTTGATCTTTATTATCTACCCCGTTGCAGTATCATCATATTCAGGATACATATTATGATAGTTGTCATTATCCTCTTCTTCTTCGTTGTCTTCCATCACAACCCCTTTTTCTCCGTGCTTGGTCCAACAATTATAGCTGGGCATGAAACCGGATCGAAGCAGGTGGGCGTGAATGGTTCTGGTATTTGAGTAGTCTTTCTTGTTCTGACAGTGAACACATGGACAACACATAAAACCATTATGAACACGGTTTGCATTAGCCACAACGATGAAATTTTGGAGGCCTGTAATGTACTCGGAAGTGCGGCGGTCACCGTACATCCATTGCCGGTTCATCTGCATTAATATGTAGTATATATCAAAAATTAATAGGGAGATGACTATTTATATATATAGTACATCAATGACACATGAAAGGATAGTTGCCGACCTCGACCGAGAAGGAAAGAGCAACGAGAAAACTTATTTTGAGCTCTCGGGCATTTTACCGAACACCTCTTGTGTATATGAAAAAACACAAACTAGCACTCTTCACACCCTCTTGCTAGGCTCCAAAATGAGATAGTGAAAAAATGGAAGAGTGGGGTGTGGGCTGCGGTGTCTTATATAGCCCCCCCCCTTTAACCCCGGTTCAAGCCACGAACCGTTGTTAAAGGGGGGGCTGCGCGGCCACTGTTGCAGGGTCCTTTAACACCGGTTCGTGCCAAAACCGGTTCGTGGCACGAACCGGTGTTAAAGGGGGGCTCCTTTTTTGCCGCACGGGCCACGCTGGTACGGCCCCTCCTTTAACACCGGTTCGTAGAAGAACCGGTGTTAAAGCCCTTTTTCAGGATCAACGAAAAGCCTCGTTTCCACTAGTGTCGTTAGGCATCATGTTGATGTTCATGTAGCTTACGGAAAGCTTGCCACAACTTGATAAATTACACCTTTTGTCCAAGATGAGATCCTTTTCATATAGGAGAGACTATTTTTATTCCAAAAGTAACACTTATAACTAATGTAAACATTGACGCCAAGATGATATGAGCAAAGAGTCAACGCCGAGCAACTGCACAAGTAGGATGCAATCTCATAAGGTAGAAGTTAAATAGAAAATTACAAAGTCATGCACGACTATGATAAAAGGCATTGAGGACCACTTGAAGACTATGCCACCATCCATGCATGATAAAAAATACCCTTCCCTACATGCTCCAAACACAAGCACACCGCCAAAAATATCCCTTGTTGATCTCATCTTGCAGAATAGACCATGACCGGAATCAGTGTACGTATCAGAAAATAACCTACAAAGGATACATACTTTTACTAATAAAAATCATTCCATCCTTCATAAAGAAGTGACTAAAATGACGAAACCGCTCCCATATGTAAGCGGTTTAAACCTTGCCATCAAAGCCCCGCAACTAGCTGCCAAAAATATTTGCAGAACTATGACGTTGATACAAGTTCATAGTTACTTGGATGAATGGCTATATATAACGATCAAACTTGCACTATAAGAATAAGAATTCAGTATTCTCTTCAGGATGACAAAAGAAAATTTTGTACCGCCTTGCTAGTTGCACTTCGCGAGGTTGTACTTGGTTAAGATCACACCTCTTTCTGGGTATCAGGTTAAGAATTTTATTTCTAGAGGTGCTTCTACTTCCAGACATTCTTATTATGTATAATTGGCATATCAGAATGCAGTAATGCTTTGTACATTGAATCCGCTAAGAATTTAACGTCTGAATGTATATTCAACCAGATTTGATCTTGTCCTTGTAATAATAGGACTATGACAACTTCCCTTAAATGCATTCTATGTCCCGAGGCGCGCACCAACTAACTCAAGCCTATAGCCACATTTGATGCGGTTGTCCCGGCACCTCTCCAATTAATGGTGTCACTCTTATGGAGGAAAAATTGGTACTATAGAGCAAGATATTGGTCACGGGGAAGGGCATTTCCAACCCATGAATCGTCAGAGAAACTAATGTCCATGTTGTTTTTAATTAAGAAAGATCCAAAGAGGAAGAGGTGTTCTTCATCCCCCAAATTTCAACACAGCTAGAAGGTGCATTTGAGACCATATATTATCTTCTCGGTAGATTTTTGTCAAATCCCATTCTTTGCAAGAAGCTCGAGACATTTACTATGCAGAGTAATGTTTTTATCTTCAAGATCCTAAACCCGAGCCCCTCCCCCCCTTCATGGGACCTTTTGGACGACACACTACATTTTATTATCGCCTTGCAGAAAAAACATAAACGGGAATAGTACCATTTAAGAAGTTTCCCTTTAGGAACCTTGAAGAGAGATATTATATAAAGAACTATCTCTGATTCATAATAAGTGTCGAATTGTCGCTTATTTAGTATAACTATTACTAAATCGGTGACACTTATTATGGATTAGAGGGCCGGAGTACCTTATTACTAAGCATTGAATTGACGAGTCTTCAACAATTTCTCCCAACGTTCCTCAATTTATTTTACCTCGGCATTTGAGAGACTTCAACAGTGGATGGGAGTTCCCAAATACCTAATGGGGAGTTGGCATGTTGAGAGGAAGCTTCCTACGCTTCTCCGAAGCATAACCTTACAACAAAATAATTTTTTAGACTAGAAAGTTGCTCAAACTTTGAGAGTATTAACTTCAGGTTTTCTAACTTTTTCATGTCATGTTTCAAGATAGATAAATCAACATCTGTGCAATTTTCCCCACCTTTGCTCAGACAACCATAATGGCAAACATATCCGCCATAATATCGGTACCCCATGAAGACAAGAGAGACTAGTTAGTCTCTCGAAACAGGCATACGCCCAGCTTTATAAATAAAGCAAGACTAGTTAGTCAATGACATTCGAACTCTGGCCGTTGGAAAGGCCTGCTAGACTACAACGGTCGCGGCATGGAGAAACATACAAGTCGATTGTTGCACTATTTTACTCCATCCGATCCACATTACTTGTCGTTGAAATAGACATATTTAGTACTACAACATGTCTAGATATATAATGATAAATATGGATCGAAGGGAGTAGCTACGATCGTGCTGCTTGCGTTACCTCTCAGAGTCTTGGTCAAATAAATCAGTTTCTCCCTGGATGTATAGTGAGACGCTTTCCACGTGGAGAGTCTAGCTTTTGTTCGACATGGATATATGTATACGTGCGAGCGACTCGTTCAGCAAGCATGCTAATAATTTAGGACAAAAATATGCGCCGTCCCAGATAATATGATAGCTGCATGTGCATCGGCCGTCAAGCTACGCGCTTATGCAGGCTGCCCATATATAAGAGTATTATTACAAAACCTGTTCCTCCCCAACCATGTCTACATCGATCATATTCATATCCCATGTTCACAAGATCTATGTTTCGTTTCTCTCTATAAATGCCAATCCCCCCTTGCTTATAGTTAACAGACAACAGGAGAGCCAGAGCAACTTAGCAAGCAATTCGGCCAATCAAAGCTTACTTATTAGTAGCACTGGTTATTACCACCTAGTTCAGTCGAGGAGAAACTGAGAGACATGAGGACTGCCCGTGTCTTCCTCCTTGCAGCGGCTCTCTTGGCCATCTCATGCTCCCATGGCACCACCGCATCCGATCCAAGCCTTCTCCAGGACTTTTGTGTTGCGGATAAGACGTCTCAGGGTAAGTTTCGTACAATACACCTACCAGTCTTTTGCCCCGTTTCAAAAAAAATGAACAAAAACCTAGCAAACTGATTAAGGTGTTTTTCATCTTCTGCTATACATCGCCTTACTTTACGAGTTCCTTTTAAACGATATTGCTTTATCTTACATGTGTACTTGAATGCAACCATGCAGTACGCGTCAACGGATTAGCCTGCAAAGACGCAAAGGACGTCGTCATCGAGGATTTCTACCACTCCGGCCTCCACTTGGCCGGCAACACGACCAACAAGCAGGGCTCCGCGGTGACCCCGGTCAACGTGGCGCAGATCGGGGGACTCAACACCCTCGGCATCTCCCTCGTTCGCATCGACTACTCGCCCAACGGCCTCAACCCGCCTCACACCCACCCGCGCTCCACCGAGATCTTGACCGTCATAGAAGGATCGCTCCTCGTCGGCTTCGTGACCTCGAACCCCGAGAACAAACACTTCAGCAAGGTTCTTGGCAAGGGAGATGTGTTTGTGTTCCCTAAGGGTCTCGTCCATTACCAATTCAATATCGGGACAACCGATGTGGTGGCTATTGCGGCTCTGAGCAGCCAGAACCCTGGGGTGATCACGATAGCCAATGCAGTGTTTGGATCGACGCCTTCCATCGCAAGTGGCATTCTTAGCAAGGCATTTCAGGTGGAGAAGAACACGGTAGACTGGATGCAAGCTCAGTTCTAATTAAGTGCCTACTAGTGATATGCATGTGGATTGGCTACTTGTCCAGCTAATAGTTTTATTTTTAGCTTCATTTGAGTTATATATATTCTTTAAATCGTTGTATTCTCACATCCATTTGTGTATTTTATTTCTTGAATATTATTGGACAATGTGTTGTGATCGTTCATTTTTTGGAAAGTAATATTGTATGTTGTTCGCATTTCCCTTAAGTACTTCTACACCTTCATATGGCACATGTGTAATACAGTTTGGCCGGTCGGCCAAGTCTAGTATGGTAGGCTTGTTTGGCGACATGAGGGTAGTGCGCACTATGGGTCCCAGTGTTTCATTTTGTAGGATAAATGGCAAGAACAAGAAATCTAGACGGAGGAGGGACATCATCACCTAGAGTCTTCTATTCATCGAATCGAAGCCATGTCATATCTTCTCAAGTTCCTCTCTTGAGAGCTTTGGAACGAAAGAAATGTTCTGTTTTCCGCTTTGTGTGGTCTCTCCCTTCTATCATCATTGCTAGAGTAAAAAATGAATGGAAAATGTGGCACTTGGCTGACGCTAAACACTTGAGTCGCCTAATGCCTGGAGAGTAGGCCTTTGTTTTTTTTCCTCCATATTGGATTTTTTTTACCAAACTCTTCTCTTTATGTTAATAAAAAGAGACAAATCTTTTGCACCCATTTCAAAATAAAACTCTGCATGCAGTAGCAATAGGTGCTAGCAGCAACAACAGAGTTCACCCCACAATCCACCTGCATGGCCAGCTCCAGCGCCATTACAGCAGCGGAGGCTAGCTCCAACACCACTGTTATCAATTATTTTCTCCAAAAAAAATTATTAACCATTTTCTCTTCAATTTTTCTATAATTTAAAATAAATATATTAGTCAAATTCCTGGCTCATCGAGATTGTCTTCTCTATTCATAGTTTTGTTGACATCCTACTTTTCACTTCTTGTTTTACATTTTAACTTATCCATCCATGTGTTCTATTGTTTTCTCACCACTTTTTTGGCTGACCATATTTAGTTTCTTCTAATCAATTGTAGCCATTACTAGATTATTATTTTGTTTGTGCTAGTGATGTTTTTGCTGTGATTTTTATGTAACTTTTTGGTGCATCGTTGGATATATGTTTGCTATCCAACTTAGCCATTTGCACTATGTGTCAGACTTCGCCGGCCACAACAGGGTAGATTACACTATTGTCTAAGATGAGAACTGTTTCAATGACCAACACTTTTTCAGCTGTGTTATCATGCTGCTTGGGTTTTCTCCCTGGATATGTAGTGAGTTTCTTTACACGTGGAGGGTCTTGGTCGACGTGGATGTGCATACGCGCGACTCGTTCAACAAGCATGTTACCTGGGGACAAATACCTAGCCGTCGCATATGTATAAGGTTGCATGATGCCCAGATCAAAGACGCGCTATGCAGGCTGCCCACATTTTACAAGACCTATTCCTTCCTACCAACCATGCATTTTTCTACATTATCTCCCATTTACCCGAGATCTATGGTTCATTTCTCTCTATAAATACGTACCAACCTCCTTTGCTTAGTTAACGCACAGGAAGAGAGGCAGAGATAGCAACCAGTTCGATCTATCAGTAGTGGTGAACACACAAGCTTACCTAGTTTATCAAGAAGAAACAAGGAGGCATGGCTAGTCGGATCTTCCTCCTTGCAGCAGCTCTCTTGGCCATGTCACGCTTTCATGGCGTCACCGCCTCCGATCCGAGCCATCTCCAGGACTTCTGTGTTGCAGATAAGATGTCTCAAGGTAAACTACACACGCTACACCGAATAGCTGCACTTTCTCCACCGAAGAAGCTCCTATACCAAACTAATTAAGCAGTTTCTGTCTTTGTCTATCATCTTCCTGTCTTATATATATGTACATGAATGCAACCATGCAGTCCGCGTCAATGGGTTAGCCTGCAAAGACGCAAAGGACGTTGTCGTCGAAGATTTCTGCTACTCTGGCCTTCACCTGGCCGGCAACACGACCAACAAGCAGGGCTCTATTGTGACCCCGGTCAACGTGGCGCAGATCGGGGGCCTCAACACCCTGGGCGTCTCCCTCGTCCGCATCGACTACGCGCCCAACGGCCTCAACCCGCCACACACCCATCCGCGTTCCACCGAGATCTTGACCGTGCTCGAAGGATCTCTCCAAGTTGGCTTCGTGACCTCGAACCCGGAAAACAAACATTTCAGCAAGGTTCTCAGCAAGGGAGATGTGTTTGTGTTCCCTAAGGGTCTCGTCCATTACCAATTCAATAGTGGGGCAACCGAGGCGGTAGCTATTGCAGCTCTGAGCAGCCAGAACCCCGGGGTTATCACAATGGCCAATGCAGTGTTTGGATCGACGCCTTCCATCACAGATGGTATTCTCACCAAGGCATTTCAGGTGGAGAATAATGTGGTGGACTGGATGCAGGGCCAGTTCTAATTATGTGTCTAGTGATATGCATGTGCATTGACTGGTGTATACAGCCAAATATTTCCCCTTCAACTTCATTTGCATTACATATATTCTTTAAACTGTAGTATGTTCACATCCATGTGTGCCTTATGGTGTATTTTATTTCCCTAATATTATTGGAAAATGTGTTGATATTGTTGCATTGTATTGGGATATTAATATTGTGTATTATTGAATGCTACAGCCTTTCACTAAACAGGACCCATAAACTATTTTTAAGGTTCAGCTCGAATCCGCCTTGGGCCCTCAAAAAAACACTCAACTCCGGCAACAGTTCCAAAAACCCAACATATGTTCTCTTTTCTACCATTTTGACATGTAATCTGTGTTATTTATAATTGGACACTACAGTATATAAAACATATCATAGGATTCAACGATATTAAAATTTATAATTCCAAATGATACAACTTTAGTTCAAACAACATAAACATGAAAATGGCATATAATAGTAGCCATTGTCATACATATTTTATAAATAGTTTATCAAACTTATGTTTGAAACAAACTACTAAGCACCATGAAACGCCCACAAAAACTTGACTAGGCCATCTCTCAGTTGCTCATGTGTCTGCTATTTTTAATTTGCGTATGTAACGCTTAAGAACTCCATCAATAGTATTTGATCATGGTGCTCGTAGTCCTTTTACAACACTACGGTATTCTCTTTCTCATAATAGAAATCCTCACCATCGTATTGATCATTCTCAAGGATTATGGTGTGCAATACCACACAAGTTGTCACAATGTACCAAATGTCAGCTTTGTCTCACCATTTTGTCTCATCCCACAACATTGCAAATTTAGATTGTTGAACATTAAATGCTCTCTCGTCATCTTACCTCATGTTATATCATATCTTTCGAAATGATACCTTGGATTGGAAACGGTCTTCACAACTTTGCAACGCATTGATATCATTGAGAGAACCTAGTAGCAGGTCAAAGAAGGAATGCATACTCAACAAATCTTGAGATATGCTACAACTTCAACCATAATGGTTGCACCATCCACACTCGCTCCGAGCCACCTTTCAAGATACTGGGCAATTCTTTTACTACCTCTAGTACATATAGTCAATGTGACCAAGAATGCATGGGAACCCATCTTTCCCTTTTCGTAGCCATAAACCTAATAGTGTCGCAATATTTATCCCAAAACAATTCAACCACAACCTTTACGAAATGCTTGAAAGCTTCTATCATAGTGCTCTCCTTAAGGCTGATAATTTCATCCACACTATGAGCTAGAACCCATATACAAGCATGCAAATTGCGTCTACACAACCTTTTGCAATGCAGTTGATCCAAGAAGTATTATATCATTTGGCCTCTATACTTGAATCTCGTTGTATATTTTTGCTTAGAATTTATCATATTTTGTAATTTTTGGTTACATGCTAGTGATGTGTATGTTTTTAACTTGATATATTTTCCTATAGTGAGATTCATTTTAGTATTTGGGCTCACTGTATTTTGTTGTTTCTAACCCATTACAAATTACAGTCATTTTTCCTAGTACAATAACATTTTGGTGCATGTATTTTAATGTTCAGTTGGTCAAAGATATCTCAACAACCCAACCTAGGTATTTGCACCACATGAATAAAATACAAGACGACTTTATGAGAACGTGTTTTTTAGGGTGCGAGAACGTGGTAGGCTGGTGCCTGGTAGTGTTTTTTTTAAGGGTAAGGCCCCTGGTAGCTTTTTTTGTTCTGAGGGACTTAGGCCCAGTTCTTTTGGTGGCTTTTTCGAGAAGCTGCCCTACCCCCAACTTCCTGGAAAAGCCGGTTCAAAAAAATTGTGAGGCTTCCAAATTAGTTTAGTCTTAGACACTTTGGGCGCATAATTTTTTGAGCCGCATTTCTAAAAATCGGGGTAAAAGCGAACTTCTTGGAAGCCGTAAAGCAGCATAAACCTAGCTATGTGTTCTTTTCTAAAACAGGATTTTATTTATGGTTCATGGGCCGTCGTTTCGAGCCCGATGCGGCCCAGGGTTACATCCTTCAGGCAGCGCACCCTGCTCCTCGGCTCCTCCACGCCTCACCTCACCTACTTCGTGTCCTCCTCCTCCTCTCTGGAAGCAAGCAAGAACAGCAGGAACCCCGACCAGGAAATCCGCCACCGAGTCAATCCGCCTCGCAGAAGAGGAACCCAAAGGTAAACCAGGTCCGGATCCTTCCCCGCTCCCCCTTCCCCTAGCTAGCTCCGTGCCCCCGCGCGCGTCGAGTCTGCAGCCTAGCTGCTCGCTCCTCCCTTCCGAATCCCTCAGCACCGTTCTTGTTTCCCCTTCTGTACATAGCTTTGCCGAGCTAGATCTTGAAAGATAAGCGGGCGATCAACCAGTCCAGATTACACTGCGAGCTGCTACCCATGCACAAGTTTCTTATTTGGCCGCAGATCTAGATTTGGTCTACCCTAAGCTCGAACCCCAGGAGGATAAAAGAGCTGAGCCGAATTGGGTATCTTGCTTTCTTTTCCTAAACTAAGTTAGATTGGGGATCTTTTCCTTGCTGTACGTGGGAAACGGTCGAGGAATCTCCAAGTAGAACAGCATCCGCGACCGCATGCATGGCTCACAGTTTCAGTGCTGGGTAATGTACATAGTGGCATATTTCTCCTTTGGCCGGTCTTATCCGCTGTTCCTAATGCGGAGTAAGTTTACATTCTGCAGATAAGATACTTGTTAGTCTGAAGGTCTTCAAGAGTAACGAAAACATTGCACCTTTCGATAGTTGCAGCGAGAGAAATGAGCAGATAGCTTTTTTCTTCTAGTTGATTGGTTGGGTCTCCATGCAGTTCGTTTTGCTTTGCCTCAGGGATGCAACTGTAGGAGCCTGGATCAGGCTAGGTCACATTTTTTGCAACTCACAAGTTCAGCAACCAAACGTAGTTACAGTGTACCTCCGAGTGCGATAGCCTCCCCACTGGCTAGGTAATTGGTTCCATTTTGATTCAGTTTTCTTTAACGAAAGATGAAGCCAGAGGGAAAAATTGCTTCTCAGCAAAATCTGTTCACCCAGTTTTTTTTTTACGAATCACGAAAAAAACAGCCCATTGAACTAGCTGCCGCCAACCGATTTTGTGCATGTTGGTATCGTCAACGATAACCTGGGTACTGAAATGACATGGGCATACTCGTAATGTATTCAGCTTTACCTCCATTATTATTTACATGCCGGTGTGTTAAAACATCAGTTCGATCCGATGGACGGCTGAGTGATGTACTCGGTAGAACCTTCTCCATTCCAAGCGTGTGACGATGATACTTCCATCACTTAAATAAACCCGCAACCTACACAAGTTTCCTGCCCTCTGCTCCTAACCTGCAACCTTCTTATTTGTAATTTCTCCCATTCCAAGCGTGTGATGATTATATTTCCATCAATTAAACCTCCAACCTAGACAAGTTTCTTGCGCTCTGTTCCTGACTTCATGTGTTCTGAACTGTGCAGTTTCAATGGCTGCCAAGTACATCGTCGGCAGCCTTGTTGGCTCCTGTGTCATCGCATATGGTTGCGACTACATCGTATCTCAGAAGAAGATCTTCGGCGGTATGTAGTGCGTCTTACCTCTATAGTTCCTGTTGTGAAGATCTTCAGTAGACTCAACATTATTACATTGCTGGTGCTTCCACGAAGGTTATCTAGAAACCATTTCCTCCATGATAATTATTATTAACATGTTATACTCCTTGATCAGGCACCATACCAGGGACCGTCTCTGACAAGGAGTGGTGGCAGGCGACAGACAAGAAGTTCCAGGCCTGGCCTCGCACCGCCGGGCCTCCGGTCGTCATGAACCCCATCAGCCGCCAGAACTTCATCGTCAAGGACCTCTGAGGCCTAAGGTAAAGTGTTCATCTGACAGCGCCTGAATAACCACCTCCACTATTCTGCTGTGGCAACCTTGCTTTCATATATCAGATTTCACAGCGCTGATTCTAGCTATACTTTCCCCCACCTTCTGGTTCCAGGTTTGCGGAGGAAGCATGTGCTGGGCTTAGAACGGCGATTGATGTAGCTACAGGCTGTCTTTGCTGTAATCTTACTTATGGCTGTTTTTTGTCTCGATAATAAGAACGATACTCTTGTCATGGCCATCTGGTTTTCTTCTGTGGAACATAACAGATGTGGAACATAACAGAGGCTGAAGCTTTTTTTTTTTTTTGCTTTCTGAATTTGTCATCATGGCATCATCAACATGATTGTTCTTATGCAGTAACATCTGCTACTTTCACTTTGTGCTTCTGCCAATGGAATATCTGCCTCGCAAAAAGGGTTTGTTTTAGACCCTTGTTCTAACTCTTCAGGATGGTTCAAAATTCCATATAGCTCCTCATTGCAGAATTCCATATAGCATTTCATGGTTCTTGGAGAGGCTTCTCGTCTCTTTCTCCAGTGGTACTCTTTGCTGAGGCTGATGCCATTTGGTCAAAGTACCTGTCAGTTTTAATCTAAGATTAGGTAATTTTTTTTGCCATATTAGAACGCAGCCTGGGGAGATCTGATGGCTGGCCGTTCTGTGATTAGCTTTTGAATCAGTTTTGATCTGTGATTGATTTGCCGCGCATTTTCTTTTATGAGTTGTGTGCTGTCAATGAACATGAAAAAGAAGGTTTAGAAGTGCTTACATAAAGGGTGTGCGAACATATATTCACATTCGTATGAAGCTGTTAACATAAACTAAACTTATACTCCCTCCGTCCTAAAACGGATGTGCCAGATTTGTTCAAATTTGAATAAACCTATATACCGAAGTGTCTAGATATATTTATTTATTTTGAAAAGTGTCTAGATATATTTGAATTTAAACAAATCTGTGATATCCTTTTTAGGACGGAGAGAGTACCAGTAATTGATTTTATTTGAACAAAGATTTCAAAAGAAGCCCAAGATTACTGTAAAAGCTTATTAGAGAGTTCCAAAATTACAGAATCGATTGTGCTTGTAAAATTCCTCACATCAGAGTATCAGACTCAGGTGGCCCTTCCCTCTCCTCATAAAAGTAAAAAAAAAAAAAATCCAGAGTCGTCTCACTCTTCGGATCGATGGCGGCGCCCGGATCCTGCCCCTCGACGGCGGCTCCGTCGGCGGGCCACCCTCCCATCTGCCTCGCCGCTGCCGACGCTCCAGGAGGTTCGCTGCTGCATTCCTCTCCCACCGCCGTCATCCCGCACGGTCCTGCGCCTCACTCTCAGTCCCGCTTTTTTGGCTCTCTCAGCAGGGGCGGCGGGAGCACAGGAACCACTGCTGCGGCCGCGGCTGGTGCTCTTCGGCGACTCCATCACCGAGCAGTCCTTCCGCCCCGGCGGCTGGGGAGCCGCCCTCGCCGACACCTACTCCCGCAAGGTCTGTCAAATCCAACCACCCTCCCTCCCTTCCATTCCCCCCTTGGAGTACCAAAATTTTCTCTGTGACCAGGCCGACGTTGTCGTCAGAGGCTACGGCGGGTACAACACCAGATGGGCTCTGTTCCTGATCCACCGCATCTTCCCCCTGGTATGACCCCCACCGGCCGCATTGCATCCATACATCCATCCACCTCAGGTCAGCTCACTGGGGCAGATCATCACACCCACCCATCTGCGGCAAATCCTTGTGCAGGTCGGCGTGCCACCCATCGCAACGACCATATTCTTCGGCGCAAACGATGCGGCGCTCCCGGGACGAACCGGCGAGCGGCAGCATGTCCCGGTGGAGGAGTATAGACAGAATCTCAGAACAATTGTCAATCATCTCAAGGTGAAATAAACTGTTTCCATTCTTATCTTGTTAATTACTTCCAAGTTGTGATGTTGATTCTGTTTTTCTAATTTTTTTTCCATAATATATCAGGATCATGGTTCAAACTTGTTTTCTTAGAATATACAGTACTGCAAGCAAGTAGTGTGGACATGGTCTGAAACTATGTGAACTTCGTAGTAACCTGTACGCTACCATCATTTATTAGGGCATTGTGTGGATCCTGAGTTCCCGAAAATCTGGAGTCCAGGTTCAGTTAAACTAAATCTGTTTAAAGGTGGACCTTATTTGTTTGAGAACTAGGATAGGTCAAAAGGGGTTAAACAACAATGTATTCACCTAATATCTGAACACCCAAGAAATGTTTTCACGGTTTAAGAAACTTTTTTTTCTTTCGTCTTAACGTCGACCATTAAACATGTGATCCAAAGGACCGCCTAGGATTTATCAACTAATGGTACTAGTGTGTGTACTGTTGTTTGTGTTCAAATTTGTGTATTGTTGTGCACATACATTTGTTTTAAGAAAGTATTTATTGTTTATCAAATTAATTTATGTTCACACATGTTTGTATTGTGGATCAAGTCATAGAAGTAAATAACTGCCAGGGAGATAGAATATGTTCGTTTGCAAATTATTATGTCAACATGTCTACATCCCCAGTTTCCTTTCTCGCCTCCTCTCTTACAAAGATTGCTTAAAAGTAGTCAAACCGGTCAGGTTGAAAAAAAAGAGTAACGTTCCTAACTAGTTTGAAGTTTACAACAAGGAGAGCTTATATTAGATTTTGGAACTCTGTCAGGAAGCAGTTCTAGACTAGCTGTAACTTCCTGCCTAGAGGTATATATTTTAGTGGAACCGTCAAGTGACATGCTTAGAGTCACAGGTTTCTGGAGTGTCTATTGTAATTGCTAGGGCTAAGAAGATTAAGCAGCAGTATTCGCATCGCGCTTGCTATTTATCATATAGAAGTTATGGAACCTCCAGCTCATAGTTGATGGTCGGCCATTTTTAACTAATTGGTACTGTTAGAATAGAAAACATCAATGTTGATATATTATAGCAGTATGCGACTCTAGGCTCTGTCGGTGTTTCATGTAGTTAAATGCGCTGCATCGTTAAAAAATAATCTAAGTTATGTCGACTTAGTTAAAGTAGCCATACTGAGGTAAATTTACAATTGCTATGCTATATTTTTATTTTCGGGGCCAATATGATGTATCAGTCCTTCAAATGATTTGTAATCTAACATTTCATTTCAATGCAGGATTGTTCCAAGTCCATGGTGATTTTGCTTATCACCCCACCTCCTATTGATGAAGATGGAAGAGAAAGATTTGCACGGTTGGGATCACTTCTACTCTTGAACTCTTCATGTTTGCTCTAGAAACAATTTTAGCGGCTGACTGGCATAGAATGAAATAAATGAGTGAAAAAAGCCAATACTTTTCCTGTGAGTTCTACTTAGGCCCAGTTTGTAGTAGTTGAAGTTTGATGTAGTTTGCTTTTTTTATGACCAGCTGTTGAAACTTGCCACAAAATTAGGCAAAAGCTACTCATGCAAATAATAAAATAGGCAAAAGCAGGCCCGACAGATGAATTATGATTCCACTGCATGTATTTTCCTAGCTGTTGATTTTTCGTATTTTCTACTCAAGATCGCTATATGGAAAAGATGCGAGGAAGCTCCCTGAAAGGACGAATGAAATGGCTGGTGTCTATGCAGATCAATGCATAGAACTAGCCAAGGAGATGGATGTACACTACGTTGATATCTGGTCAAAGATGCAAGCGACCGAAGGTTGGCAGAAGCTTTACTTGAGGTAATGCTTTCTCGGATTCATTTTCCTTCTTATGAACGGAATGTCTTCTTTACATGGTATCGCGGTCAAGGTGGAATTTTAATACGTATGTTTGCCAGTTGGATTGTTTTTGTACCTGTACCTCCCTTAGCAACTCGCTAAGCTTAACCAAATAACTGTTTTTCATCTCCTAGTGATGGATTGCACCTGACACCGGAAGGAAACGCTCTGGTCCACAAGGAGGTCATCGGAACCTTGGGAGGCGCTGGTCTGAGAGCCGAAGATATGCCACATGACTTCCCTCACCATTCCAAAATCGACGGAATTTGCCCGCAAAAGGCCTTCCAGTGAAGTGGTTTCATGCTGCGTGATGTCTACAGTAGCTAATATAATGCCGGGTGATCCGAGGGTTCTGATTATCTTCTGCATCATTGTCCTGTCGATATTTGCTCTGTGTGGAGATTTTTTGCTGGGTTCTGTCTGTGCTGTAGGCGGAGGAGGTCTAGGTAGGTTCAGGTGATTTATGTGGTTGGGCACGTGTCTTGGTGGTATTTGCGCTGGTCGCGATTATGGAAATTCACAACCTGATTTGGTGCTACACGCTCTTTTTTCAGGCGGTGATGACCAGTCATAATCGGGACACGCGTACAAAGGACATGTCATTTCAATTTCGGAAAAAACCTGCCATTTGAGAATGGATTCTTTAGGTGTAATAATAACGGGAAATCTACGTTTAGAACGGTCTGAAGTTGGCCAAACTCGGCAGACTCCCGCTGGCCATCGGATCGTGGACATGTGGTGCTGATTCGAGCATCGCCTTAGCCATCGTTCTGTCCATCGACGTCTCCCCAAACGAAGCCTTATCATCGATGCCCGCTCCTCGGCGGCTGGCAGCGACGGCCTTCCTTCTTCACCCCATCTTGAGGCTGGGCTCCACGTCGACGGCCTTCCTTCTTCACCCCATCTTGAGGCTGGGCTCCACGTCCAGGGATAGATCGGAGCGTTGCTGCTCGAGCGAGTCCGCGGTCGGCGAGAGGAGCTCGCCACTGCGCATTAATGGCGGAGGGGAGGCGTGGAGGACAACCTAGAGGTCCGCCTGCCCCGGCTTCTACTGCCGGTAGACCGGCCGGCGCTGCTTCCGCCGGCATCTTCCGGTGACCAGCTCCCCGAGCTCCTACTGCGGGTCAACAACTCCTGACGCCAGCCACACCCCTAGCTGTTACTGTAGGCCACCTCTCCCCCGGTGAGGTCCCTCTTCCCCTCCATCTTATCTTTGCTAAATTTGTCTTTTTATCCTGTTGAATTGGAACGTGTAGGCATTTGAGAATGCAGTCCATGTATGGATAAAAAATGTTTCAGTAAAAAACTTGTGCCAATGCAATAGATGTATAAGAAATCAATATGTTGGTTAGAAATTTATTGGTAGAAACTAGTTTACCGATGAGTGATATAGATCATAAGAGATGTTGCTAAATGTATTTGTACCGGTGCACCCAGATCCTGATTGATAGTTGATACTAGCTTCCTTTAACACTATTCAGCAAGGAACAAAGAACCGAGTTGTTGCACGAATTGCCATGAACACATAATGCCGAGTGTGCTAGGCTAATATGGATCTAGTATTAACTTCAGTACCAGCATTCCCTTCATTTATACATTGACATATGCATGCCATTGTTGAAGTATCTATTGTTGAAACATTGAATATACGAGCAGTTCGTCGAGCCGTCGTCTTGCTCCGCTCCTACCCGGTGCGGCCGCCGTGTGATCTAGCCTCTGCCCGAGTCCGCTCCTACCCGGTGTGGCCGCCGTCTTCTTGTTCTTCATATATATAGATTCAAGGTAAATGGAGAATACACAGATTCAGTGAGACCGGGTCGCTAAAGCATTGGCTAAGCCATTGTTTAACATGTTAATATGCGGGCCAAAAGCTTCATCATTATGGAGAACGAACTTGTTGTTGAATTGAACGTTTAGGAGCCTAGTGGTATCCTAGCCCACCAGAGTTCAAACTTGTTTGACACTTAGTTGTCTCATAAAAAGGAAATATTTTTAGTCAGATAACTGCCGCATAAACTGGTGGATAACTTGTAAACATATGTCTAGATAACTGTTACATAAACTGGTGGATAACTGCTGTATAAACTGGTGGATAACTTGTATACATATGCCTGGATAACTGATGCATAAACTGTTGGATAACTTGATTTTCATACTCCATGTGTGATTTCTTATATTTGATTATGATTTTTTATTTTCTTTCTACCGTCAAGTTTTTAGTGTACTTATATAGTAACACACAACACTATTGGATATATGTCTAGTGATAATTTGTGGTGTAACTTTTACATATTAGCATGGATAACTATAGTATTAGATGAGTGGATAGCTTATACTCATATTCCTGGATAACTGCGATCTTAGTTGCTGATAACTTGTACTCGTATGCCTGAATAACTGCGATCATAGTGATAATTTGTGTTGTAACTTCTACATATTTGAATGGATAACTATAGTGTTAGCTGGGTGGATAACCTATACTCATATTCCTGAATAACCGCGGTGTTAGTTGCTGATAACTTGTACTCATATGCCTGGATAACTGTTGGATATATGTCTAGTGATAATTTGTGGTATAACTTCTACATATTAGCATGGATAACTATATTGTTTGCTGGGTAGATAAATTATACTCATATTCCTGGATAACTGTGGTGTTAGCTGCTGATAACTTGTACGCATATGTCTGTATAACTATTATATAAACTGGTGGATAATTTTATTTTTATACCCACATATGATTTTCTATCTATGATTGTGCTTTTCTAATTTCTTACTATAGTCAAGTTTTTAATATAGTTGGCTAGTCACACAACACAGCTGGATATATGTCTAGTGATAATTTGTGGGATAACTACTACATATAAGCTAGCTGGTGGATAACTTATACTCATATTCCTGGATAACTGCTATGTTAGCTGCTGGATAACTTATACTCATATGCTTGGATAACTGTTGTATAAACTGGTGGATAACTTGATGATTATACATCCCATGTGTGATTTTATATCTCTGATTGTGTAATATCTTCATTCATAACTTGCACAATAGCATCTGTGTGCGAAACATCAGCATGTTCCTCCTCATTTTCTGGGTCTGGTTCGGCATTAAGGTCGATATCCATGGTGTCTCCACTATAAAACCGAAACATGCAACATGTCAAGAAATTTGGTAGCGATAATAGGATGTCAATTTAGTAATAATATGACGACGCTAAGCGGGCTACTACTCCGAGGTCAGAGCTGACATGCGAAGCAGTGGAGCGGCACAAGGCGATCATGGCAGTGGAGGAAGTAGGCTAGCAAGAAGGTGTTTAGATTCACTCTTACATACTACAACCCGGATAATTCACGTGTTACGGGTAGATAAAATTTAGATTTAAATTTTTTTGTCAAAACATATCAACATGTGATCTAGTTTCGAAGATCTTGACGCGACTAGACTAACAGTTAAAACAGATTTTAAATCGAACTAACGATTTGACCTACAATACATTTTCAATTTTCGGATTTAAATTTAGCTAGCTATGATCGGTTTTGTCATCTAGTGCCTATTCTAGATGCATATGAGACACGGCTCTCGCTTTCGGTCGAACCCGGACGCAGTGGACGCAATGGCTGTCCGCCAGATTTTATTTTTTAGAACGGTCGTTAGGTAGCAGTTTCCAATAATAATTGTGTAGACAGGGGCTCGATGCTTTGCCCCAAACGGGTAGAATGGGGAGGCTCCGGGCCTCTCCCCTCCTCCCTTATCTCTACAGTAGCTGAGCGGCTTCCAGCGACCGGGCCTCTCCCGACGCCTCTCCGCCGGATTAGCCGGCTAGAGCGGGATGGGGGGCGGCGCCGCAGTTGGTAGGGTAGTTTCCTTTGGCTTGTTGCAGTAGTAGTCCTTGTGCCCGGCGGTGGAGTTGTGGATCTTGACGATCGGATCCTGACAATAGGATTCATCTGCGTGGTGCTGGAGCTCTGGTGGTTGGAGTTTGGCGCGGCGACGACGACGATCAACACCTCCTTTAATAAATTGGTCGTTCTCTGCCTCCTCGCTACCTTCTTGGCGTCTTCTCATCTCCCTCTGATAGGAAGTGGATGCAAGGGGATCGAGATGGATTTTGTGCCTAGGTGGATTGTTGATTCCACTCTGGTGGGTCGTTGCTGTTGTTCGTTCTTCATCTGTTGTCTGACCACGGTGGCAATGGGTTAGAGGAAGAACGGGTGACGCGAGCTGGTGGCTCCATTATCCTCTCATCAAGCGCGAGCGCCATGTCCATCAAAAAAGGCGTCGTGGGTGGCCTCTTTGAGATGCAGTGGGGCTTCTTCAGGACGGCTGTGGCGGCGAGGGGAAGAAGCAAAGCAGCATGGCTTGCAGTGTGGTGGATCTTGTTCCGGTCGGTCGTGGAGGCGAGGGGGGGCAGGCAAAGTTGTAGCTGGTCCCATCCTTCTCAGAGATGCCCCAGGTCTGGGGTAGGTGTTTGTTGGGGTTTGTTGCTGCTGCATCTTCTATGGCGTCTTCTCCTCATCTCGGGCGGGAGCTCTATGGAGGGATCTCGGTTTCTTGGCGCGGCGTTGACGAATCCTAGGAGCTCGTCGCTGCTGTTCTTCGGCGTCTTGTCTCTTCCTGGGCGCAGCGGTTGCGACTGTAAGGAAGGGTCCTTTGAGTAGCAGCGGCGATGGGATTTCTTGGAGAAGTGAAGCCAATTTTTTCTGCAGTTCCAAATCAGAGACAAGCTCCTAGCCGATTATCCTGGCCAAATCGAGGCCATCAAGATTGCTGGCGAAGTCCGACGCACCTTCAACCTCCATCGCGAGGCCAATCAATTGCAGAGACGAGTTGGAAGGAGGACCCGATTGCCCTTTTCTATATTCTTTTAGGGTTCTCTTTGTAAAGCGTTTAGACCTGGTCGTCTTTTCTTTTTTCTTAGGGTCATGCGTGAATATATGTAGTATTCTAATGGAAGCCTTTCATCCCCTTCTTGGGGCTCTCCTATTAAAAAAACGGGTAGAATGGGACCACCGCAAGCAAGGTACACGCACCGACCTCACGTCAGTTACCCTAGATCACCTCCATTATTTTTGATTAATTAGTATTTCCCCTGTTTAGTAATATAAGTGACTTAGGTTTATCTAGATTTACATGTATTTAAACATATTTAGTATATATATATATATTTAAATTTAGATAAAATTAAGTCGGTTATTATTTTTGGACGGAGTGAGTATATTTTTCCTTTCGGGTCAAGTTGATCCAGCGACTTCCTTTTGGTCAGTTGAACTACCTGTGCGAAGATTAGATTAGAGCAAGTATAATAAAGCTTAGTCAGTAGGCTATAAGCTAGTCCAAGTTCACAAATTTTTAAGTAAAGGTAAAAGAAAGCAAGAGAGAAGAGAGCCGGCGACTATACACAGAAATCAAGCTGACTATCGCCGGCTTGGAGCCTGTTGCTAGCGCTAGAGAAGGCGTGTGCATGCTTTTTGTGTCGCTGGCCATCTTCAGACTTCAAACATGCAAAGAATAAATACTTGAATATTCAACTAGAGTTGGCATGTACTTTTTGTGTCTAAGAGCCTATATATTGTATGTATGATCTTTTGTAATGGCTCTAGTTGAGTTAGCATGAGCCTGTAGTCAGCAGCCATTAAGTAAAGGCTTAAGTCTGGTTGTCTACCCGCCTTGTGAGATAACTCCTGCCGCTGATGGTTTCATCCGTTGAATTTTGCATAGAAAACATCCCAATCGTCAACGGGAGGCTGGTTAGCGACACTTTTTGGTTACCGTAAGTCGCGCATGTTGTGTCTTTCCGATGGGCCCCACTATTGACTCCGGCCCACGTCTCATTAGTTGGGTCATTCTGCCGTGAAAGAAAGAACGTAACCATCCCGGATATCACTCCCTGTCGATCCCTACCACCCCCTCCACTCCCTCGTCGCCTGGATGAGCTGCTGGACGACCTTCCTTTCCCAAAAGTGAGGTGATTCAGCTGGGAAGGAGAGACTCTGCTGGGCTGGGTCATTCAAACTCCTCTGAAGGCGCTCGTTCGTCTCGGTTAGAGTTTTCTGAACCGCTCTATATAAAGTCTTGGGTTTTGCCTCCATTTTGTTTGCGTCGCCTACTTCATTCCATTGCCGACATGCACATGCGGACAGGAGAGCGGGTCTCCGGAACCACTGGCCTTTGCGATCCTGTACGGGAGAGGGCAACAACCGCTGCGATCCTGCTCAAATTCGTTATCACGGCTCGTCTTCCTGGACGATCTCCTGGTCCACGGGCGACTCATCTTCAACGTCGTCTTCTTCGACAGGCTACAACAACCGCTACTCCAACAGCGATTCGTCAGCAATCGATCAATACCGTCATTCGATCTGTTGCTATATTATGACCGTTATTGTGTATGCACTGCTACTGCTCAGGTTGATTGCTATATCTAGTATGTTAGAGTTTCATGTGATCGTGCCTATTGCTGTCATGATTTATATTCTTGAATTAACTGTAAAAAATATGCCTAATAATCCAATAGCCAATACCAAATAATCTAAAGAAACTTCTTGGATATTTTACTTGTCCGAGATCCGATCATCGGTATCAATCATACCTTAGTTCGACCTCGTTAGCGACAAGTACTCTTTACTCGTTGTGTGATACAACATCCTTGTGACCTAGTCACATGCTAGCAAGCGGTGTTGATGTGATATCATCGAGAGGGCCCATAGTATATCTCTCTGTCATCTCGATGAACACATTTCATTCTTAATTTCTGAGCCCTAATACTTTCAGAGTACCCAACGACAAATTTATAGTCAGCCTGTTACGGTGTGACGTTTGATGCCATCAAAGCACTCCGAAGTTAGTAATTAAGATAATCTCATGGTATGAGGATTAATGTTACTTCATATGTGTTTGGGATATAAATGTAAACTTAATAACTAGATCGTATTTCTATACCTACTTTAGATGTATGTTCATCTATCATTCTTCTAATCATATTATCCCGTTATTAACAAAATCCAATGCTCATGATCAGGAAACATTGATCATCGGTTAATCAATGAGCTAGTTAAATGAGAGTCATAAGTAGGAACAACTCTGGTTTATTTATTAAACACACATGAATTGACATTTCCGATTAATACAATTTTAGCATGAGAAATAACATTTATCATAAACATAAAATAAGATAATAACCATTTCATTATTGCCTCTCGGGCACATGCCCTTCATTTTCAACTCGCGCCAAGATGATGATCTGCCAGATGCCCGCCCCTATCGATCAGGCTAGCCTGTCACTTTTCGGAAGGCTCCATCGGCGAACTCCACTAGGCGATTCATCCTTAGAAATTGCTGGATTGCGTGAGATTCAGTTGTGTGCACCCATATTTTCGGGAGCGTTGTGAAGCGTTGCTGGCTGTTACCATCATGGGGCACGCTTTCTCGTTCCATGGTGAAGTCAGCTCGTGGAGAATGTCATGAAAACCGAGATCTGAGGACTAGCAATGGTGATTCGAGTCTTTATGGCGATGAGGAATTAGCTTGGTGATTCGTGACTTAGAGAAACAGTATTGTAAGTGGGGCAAAAGCATAGGAGAAGTTTTAATACTTACATTTTAGGATGAAAATCCATGATCTACTCTTAATTAATTGTGTATGTCAATGGTCTTATTGAAGGCATTGTTTTGTGTGCGAGGAATTTCTTCCGGGTAAAAACCTAGGGTCTATGATCGGAGGACGATGATACTTGTGCACTATTGCCTTCTTTGAGGTGTGGCTTTTAAAGGAGTTGGACTTCTGATACTATCTTGGTAGTGTTAATACTGCTGCTATAAGGAATATATCATTGTGGCAGACCTTTTATTTTTATAATATTTTTTGGTTGTGTGCATATGTAAAATCGTTAGAACAATGAGTTGTTGTATAGGCTAGGTGAAATTAGTGTATTCGTCGTATTAGACGTATGTTCTTTGTCAAAAAAGAAGTAGATGGATAATATTGCTCCGTATATATAGTGGACATGGGACAGTCGGATTTTTTTTGTCATGGGTCTGCCCTTGAAGATGGTTACGCACGGGATGTTACAACCCTTCGGTTCTTCACGCCCGACCGGGCCGATCCCAAGCCTCTCCGTCGGCTTTGTCGGCCAGAGATGGCGGAGGAGAGGTGCCGGGTGTAGTTTAGGGTAGGTTTTGGGCCTTATGCCCGTAGTATGGAGCAAGATTCGGATCCTGGCCAGATCTGGATCTTAGGGTTACGCCGCCGCCGGTTTCCTCCTCCGGCTAGAGTTGCTGGTGGTGGTGCAGGTCGCCGTCTCCGCTTAATAAGGGCGGGTGGTCCTTCTGCTGTTGAGGTTCCACGAACCTGTTCTTCCGTGGCTGGCCGGCCGAGGTGGCGAGGAGGTGCGGTGATCTGGGCAGTGAGCGGTGTCTTCGTTTCTCCTGGCCGGCCGTGGTGGCGAGGGAGAGAGATGGAGGCTCTGCTTCTTCTTCAACGGTGCGATGACGGTTCATCGGCTTCTCTGGCTAGGGTGCCTCGGCGGCGTTCGTCTGCTTCAGCGAGCCATGGCGGATCTTCTGTAGGCTACGGTGTCTGCGACGTCTTCGGGTAGAGAAGTCCTCTGTAGCTTCTATCCACCGTCTCCCTGGCGGCAGGTCTCGTCAACGCGCCGGACTCAATGGCAGTACGGCTGCCGTTCCTCTGCTGCTCTGCTCCTCTAGTCGGTAGCTTCCCGTGGCAAGGATGCTCGCCGACGCCGGAGCTTCGTCGCTGATCTGGAGGAGGATAAGGACGAAGGACTTGATTGCTTTTTCAAGTTTCTTTCAGGGTCCTCAATGCAATTTCTAGAGCCTCTGTGTAATTTTTATCTTTCTAGCTTTTTGTACTCGAGGAACTAATATGCAGGAATATATGGCGGGTGCTTTGCACCCGTTCAACGTTAAAAAAAGAGTAAACCGCATCAACGGTCCTAATTCTTTTCATGTGCCTTTACTTTGGTCATAATTCTTTAAAATTACATGTCTAGATCCTAAATCTTTCAGAATTGAGTCACGCGAGGTCCTAAACAGGTTTAACCTGAGTTGACCGGTGCCACGTCGACAGCGGGACCCGAGTAGACTTGTATATTTGTGAAAAGGCCCTCCTATTTGTATTCCTTCCAAATAACATGTCCCTCTTTTTTCCTACCCCTCTATGGCAATTTAATCTTTTAGAAGGAGACCGTTGGCGGAGGTGCTGCTCCAATGAAGGTCACATCATCGCCTGACCCGACCTCTCCTCTCCTTCTTCCTCGGAAACCTTAGTACTGCGCACATGCCGTATCCCTCAATAGCGGGCTCCATTTGGTCCCCTCGCAATGTTGCTCCCTCGTCGGCATCCCGGCCGCAGACGCGCCCGACGCTACACCCTGCCAGTGGCGCACCCCGACATCCCTCGTCAAGCTTCCTTCTGCAGCGCTCTGTGAGGCACTCGCTTGTTGCATTGGCATACTCCGGGAGTCCACCTCCACCGTCGAGATCAAATCCACAGGCACAACCCTCTCTTCCTCGCATTGATAAGGTCCCTAGAGCGCTGGACTATTGGTTCTACCTCATCGCACAAGGTCAAGGGCTGGAGGGTGTCACACCGATGGTGGGAGCCAGGTAAGACAAGGATAAGTGGGGTGCTGGGTGGGGCCGAATGGGCCAAGTCCAACTCCATAGGGACCGAATTTTGGAATAAATACAATATTGGGGGGCTATTAGCAAATATGCAGGGTGGCTTATATGCGTCATGGGCCCTATTGTTGACGTGGCACTGGTCAGCTTGGGTCAAACCGGTTTAGGACCTCGCGTGACTCAATTCCGAAAGATTTAGGATCTAGATGTGCAATTTTAAAGAACTAGGACTAAAGTGAAGGCACGAAAAAAGAATTAGGACCGCTGGTACGGTTTCACGGGGTGGATGCAGTTATTTATTTTGGGACAGCCGTTCAGTGTCCCTAAATATGCAGCAGCACGAGAGGCCAAAAATAACGGCGGCATGGAACACGGATAAAGTTTTGTTGGAGCACTGCTTTTTTTTACCTATTGTGCGATTGTTTTACCTACTGTATGTAAAAATCAGTTTGTTGCACCAAATTAGTTTTACATCATGCATAGTACTCTCCTGTTTAGGATTATAAGTGTCGCGCGGATAACTAGGTTATCAATTTAAACAATAAAATATAAATATTATAGCATAAAAATTATATTATTAGAAACTTTAAATATTATATTTTTTAATGGTATAACTTTCGTGATATATAAGTTATATTTTATTGGTTAAATTAACAATCTAGATATACGCGTAGGACCTATAGTCCTAAACAGAGGGAGTATGTTGTAAGTATAGTTGAGAATTAGTAATTTTGTTAATCTAACTTATATAAGTAGAGATTTGGTGCACATGAACACCAGTTATATCTCGTCTATTTAAAAAATAAAAAGTCATATTTTGGAGTTTCAAGAAATTCTAAAAATAAATTGGGATGTAGCCCATGATGTACACATAAAAATTAGCCAAGTATATTAATTAGAACTAATGTGTATTTTGAGCTACACCAAAATGACAAAAGTGTGTAGATCTGAATATATTGATTTCAAATCTAAAGTTAAACCAGAACTTTGTCAATTTTTGTGTAGGTCAAAATGCAAAACATTTTGCATTGAGGTTTTACGTAAGTATCTACTTATAAGCTTTTATTTTAAAATGCTTGAAACTTGTAAATATAGTTTAGAATTTTTTTTAATATATATGCAGGGAGCACTAAACTTTCCGAATATCATATTAGGGGAAAAAGCTGTGGAAGCGAGGAATATATATGAGCCGAGAATAAGATCCTGCGAATGCGGTCGCGTGTCGCCTTCCGACGAAAAGGACGGTTTGCATGCAGCGGCGGCGTGCGGCCTGCGTGTCGTGTCTCCGCTCTCTCCCTTCCACCGCATCACGCCCCCCACCGATCCACCGTCTCCCCTGTCGCCGCCTCAATCGAACCGCTCCGCGTGTCACCACGCCATTCCTCCCCTCCCCTCCATCTTTTTTCTACTGCACCTCGATCGTCCTCCACCGGCATCGCCTCGACCGGGGAAGTAGTAGTAAATACTATACTAAATAGGCCACCGCTCACAGGCACCGAGGCGCAGAGATCGAAGAGCTCGCAGCCTCGAGGTGGATAAGCGTACTACTCCTACTGCTCCGCTGCTCGTCTCAGACACACTCTGCTCTCTGCCCCGCCTCCACGAACCCACCTCAAGCTCACGAGAGGAGGAAGATCTCGATCGGAAGCTGCCGCGGTTCCATTCGTCCTCATGGCCACGCGAGCACTGACAGCCGCCGCCGCCGCCGTCGTGGCAGGCCGCCGGGTGGCCGGCGGACGCGCCGGGCCGCCTCTGCTCGTTTCCTGCAGGTGACAGCATTCTCCCTTCCATGATCTTTCTGCTGCTGCCTGAGAAGAAACAAAGATCTTTCTTGACTGATGTACATCTCGTGTTCACAGGAGCGGAGAAGCCAACGGGAATCACTTCTCGGCGAGCGCGCAGCGTGAGGAGGACCACAAGGACGTCCATGGCGCGGCCACGACCACCCGGGAGCAGGTGGAGGCGGCGCTCAACTGCAAGAACGTGGAGGTGCTCCAGGGCGAGGAGCTCGTCGCCACGGTGCTGCCGGACGAGGCCATCGAGCTGGACGTCGGCGCCGCAGCCGGCGAGGACGTAACATGGGTGCCCGACCAGGAGACGGGCGTCTTCGTGCCTGCCGACGCTGACACCCACGGCGCCCCACCCGGCGCCGCCACTATGCCCACGGAAGGTGGTTCGGTGCTGGACCAGGCGTTGTTCGTCCGGGAGGAGGAGATGGAGGACGTCGAGAGGCCCGCCATGGCTAATGCCAATGGCAACGACAACAAGTTCTAGTGCAAGTTCTAGTAGCTCCTGGCGGCTCCGCCGATCAAGCCTTTGTACTAGTTTCTTTCAATAAGCTTAATTAATTAGCCTCCATGGTACTATATAGTAGTAGAATAAATCTCATCCATGTCCTTCTGTAGGAGGCTACCTCTCACTTCTTCACCGCTAATCAGTAACGTTTGCTTAATTACTTGTTTAGCGATCCAATAATCAGTAGTACTCTCTCCTTCCGGTTTGAAGGACACAGTTTGAAGGATACAACATGCAATCCTAAAATATTTAGATACAAAGCATTTAATCTCCCGGTTTAAAGGACACAATTTGCAAACCATACAATCTCAAAATATTTAGAGACAAAAGCATTTAATCTCTGTAATTACTCCCGTGTGAAAAGAATAAAATGCTTGCATGCACATATGTAAACAAATGTGAATATTTTATCAACTTTTTTTCTTCTCATGCATGTTCCACTCCACACTATTAGGGCTTGTTTGATTCATAGGATAGGAATAGGAAAAACATAGGATTGAGATGTCATGCCAATGTGAATTCTATAGGAAGAGGGATTTTGTTTGATGTGGCAAAGGAATTTTTCCATGAGGTGTGATCTAATGTTGTTTTCCTATAAGAATTGCACTAATTGCACTATAAGATTCCTATAGGATTAATTCCTATAGGATGTGTTCCTATGAATCAAACACTAACATAGAAAAAAATCCCATAGAATTCAAATCCTACACAATTCCTATGTAATTACTATGAATTAAACAAGCCCTTAAATGGATCAATTAGATCAATTAGATGACATCTAAAACTCAGAGAATTGCAAATTATGTTCTTTAAACTAGGACGAAGGAAGCATATGATTTTTTTTTCGACTTGAAAAGAGGCTTACAGTTACAGCCCCTGTTTTCGTTGAGAAGAAACCGATAATACAGAGTTTTGCCATCCATCAACACATTGTGCCGACTGACGACCGACCAACCAAACCAACTCAGCTAACACCATCATTTACGTAACTATGCAAAGTACTCCCAGATTAATCTGCCAGAACTAAGAAAGAACTCAATACTGTACTACGAAAGGAGAAAAAAAGTTCAGAACAAGCAACAGTTCCCCCGACCTCAAATCAAAATCCAAATTCCCGGCAGAGCTCCGTCCTGGATCCCTAAGCCCCCAAGAATCCTGAGGATGCAAATTTCTGCTTATTTCTGGTATTTTTTATGGCCATCCCTAGCTACCTAAACAACTTTTTAGCGAAGTTCGCATGGGTCTAAGGCTTGACAGACAAGGGTTGATCAAGAGCGTCTTGCTCCCCCTTGTATGTGAGTATGGTTCTTCAAGGTTCAGCCTTAGATTGCACCCTCTCTACAAAGGGAGTCATATCCTTGATTAGAACCTTAGATTGCACCCTCTCTACAAAGGGAGTCATATCTTGATCAACACACGAGTATCCTTGATTGGCATCCCTGGATAGGTGATGGGGAAGGCTGTCAGCCTGCAGTTTAGGTTGTCGGCGATATGCTGACTATCCTCATCAGACTACCACAATATCATGAGCTCGCTCTTGTTAAAGTTAATCTTGAGGCCTAACATGGATTTAAAGCACTGTAGCATAAATTTGAGGTTAATGATATCATGCTCTGAGCCCTGAACCATGATCATGGTATCATCCTCATATTGGAGGTGGGTAATCCCACCTCCGAGGATAAGATGCCATACCACACATGATATGTGGCCAGCTATTTTTCCCTATCCAAAATCTCTGCAAGGGCATCCACCATAGAGTTAAAATGAAGAGGAAAGATAGGATCCCCGTGTCTAACTCGGCGTGATGGCATGAAATATGAGCCTACTTCCCCATTGATATTAATAGCAGTGCTACCACTCATGACAAACTGCATAATCCAACTAATCACCCTATCATCAAGGCCTCTCCTCTCGAGGTCATGTCTCAAGAAGGCCAGGTCTAACCTTTCATAGGCCTTCTGAAAGTCCAACTTGAGGAACACCCCTCTATGATGGCGTACCTTGACCTCATGAATAATTTTATGGAGGGCAAGGACACCGTCATGGATCAAGCGTCTCTTCAATAAGGCAAACTGGAAAGGTTGGTTAGGCGCTACATGACCAGGCGAGTCGTAAGGCGCAGACTTTGGCAAAAATGTGCTTGATCACCATGATTGGTCTAAATTGGCGGATATCCGTGTCTCCCACTAGTTTGGGGATCAGAGTAATCACGCCTAAGTTCATCCTGGACATCACCAAAGTCCTAGTGTAAAACTCCTGAAACATAGGCATAATGACCGACCACAACTGCTCCTAGAAAGTCTGGAAGAACATGACAGGAAGCCCATCCGGACCATGGGCCAAATTGGCTTTCATAGACTTAATCGCCAAAACTACGACCGTGTGAAGAAATGGGAGTGTGAGTTCCGCATTTTCTACACAGGTAACCATGGACCCCTTCCTCCAGAAGTCAGGGGCCAGCGAGATCCCCAAACACGGTGGTGTCGAGAATAAGTCTTTATAGAAAGTGTAAATATGGGTGGAGATATCCTTTTGGTCTTCCAAAAGGGTATCCTCCTCCTAGAGGCACGAGATAGAGCACTTCTTATGCCTGCCATTCGCGATGGTAAGAAAGTAGGATGTGTTCGGTTCCCCCTAAAGACTCTAGTTCTGGCAGCTCCACTGGCACCAGAAAGCCTCCTCTCCCTTATAGATCTTCATAATGGAGTTTTCCAGGGAGTATCTATGGGACCATGCCTCAGCAGAGAGTCCCACACTATCCGCTTCCTGATCCAGCGCCTGGATCTCCTGCAGCAGATTCTCTTTCTGACCTCGTAGAGCAGCCCCTAGGTTCTCCCCCTTCCACTCATAAGTTAGCATGAGGCATTGGCACAATGGTACCATACATCAACCACACAATATACTCTGCCTCTACCCACGTATTTCGAACGTCCTCCACGAACCCTGGTTGTTTAAGCCAAAAGGACTCAAAGTGGAAGCGATTCAATCTAGGTGGGTTGCCTCCTCCTGATAAGAGGAGTGGGATATGGTCCGAAGCCGACCCTGATGACCGCCCAAAGCGAGCACAACGGAAAGGCGACTTCCTGTTCCGCTGATGCAAAGACACGATCAAGATCATTGCAGATCAAGTCTAGATGCTTATTCATCCAAGTGTATCTGGCACCCACCCGAGCAATCTCCCTCAAGGCAAGCTCGGTGATGCGGTCGTTAAACATACACATCCTAAGAAGGTTCACGTTCGTCGAGCTCTTGTCTTCAGTAAAACGAATGAGATTGAAGTCCCCCTGCCACTTTGACCTGGGTCTCCGTGCGCTCCACCTTCGACTTGAGCTCGAGCAAGTTACAACAGAAATATCCTTATTTTATACTAATGTATGTAATGATAGAGATTTGATAATGCAAATGTTAATACATTTTACAATAACTTTGGTCAAACTCGACATTGTTTAACTTTTCACGCCTGCTTTTAAGAAATGGATGTGGAATGAGTAGTGAAAATGCTAATGACCGATAAGTCCATGTACGAGCGGAATGCACGCGAAGCTGATTTCTCATCCACATATTTTGTTTGGACATGAGACCCGCCTGCTTTTGACTTTTGACTAGATTCCATTTTCCATATGTACTAGAAACTAAAAACAGTGAGTAATTTTTATAAGAAAAATGCAAAATTTAATTTTGTTTGCATATTTGACTTTGTCATGGCGAGCTCTTCAAAACGAGTCTAATTTTTAATATAGAAAAATTTATGTAAAACCAGTAAATATATAGAGTCCTTTGTTGTATGTCAATAAGTCTGGGTGGACGGTTCTATAGAGTCTTTCTATTTTATGGACCGGTCTCACTAGTGCAGAGCCCCCCCTTTAACTCCGGTTGGGAGGGCCCTCTAACAGCGGTTCCCCAACCGCTGTTGAGGGTTCGGTGTTAGAGGCCTTCTTTAACCGGTTCCTATACGAACCGGTGTTAAAGGTGGCGACGTCAGCTGCCGCATGCCTCAGTTCTTTAACACCGGTTCGTAAGGAACCGGTGTTAAAATTCTGCAGCGGCGAGATTTGAAACGTTTTCTGCGCGGCAGAACTCTGCCAAGCGGCTAAAACGCTGCATCGTACTCTGCCCGTTACGGGCGTATTTCTGCGGAGGGGAGCGAGGGGAAATCGATCGGGAGCGGTATACTTATAAATCGTCATCGGTACATACGAGTACATGAATAATTAAAGCAACTATTATTATACACAAACATCGTCATCGGCACATACATCGCCATCGGCACATACATCGTCATCGTTCATTTTGGTGGATATCTAAAGAGTTCTCCGCCAGGCGTGACGACCTCATCAAGTATGAACCCCGCCAATTCCTCTTGAATGGCTCGTATGCGTTCAAATGGTAGGAGTTGGTCCCGCATCCGTTCGATCTGAATATATATGAAGAATGGGCCGTCAATATATATATAAGAATAAAACTCAACACAATTGATGGTAATAAAATAATATTGTGGACTTTGTTTACTTACTCTAAGTTGTTCTAGTGCGGCTTGGCCTGTCGCACATATCGTGTTGCCAATGAATTCGCAAACATAGTACCCACATAAGTTATTGCCGTGTCCTTGATGCGCGCACTTTACGAGAATAGAGAGTTCAATCAAAATAATAATCAATAAAGCATGATATAATGGAATTGGAAGCTAGCTAGTATTACTTACATTTTGGTCTACAAATTTTAGTTCTTCTGACCATTCACCCACGGCCCTGCCCGTGAACATTTTCCAAACCCTGTCCGACAAAGAAAATGGATAAAGGAGTAATTAATTACTTATTGTCACGAAAGTTGCCGATCTAGTGCGATAATATGATTGAAATTACCTCTGGAGCATCTCTCTAAAGTCTGCCCATAGCTCTTTTTCTTTTAACGAGTCCATGACAAGGACTTTTCTGAGTCGGGTTGAATGACTAGCAAATAAAGTGGAACCTACGCACGCATAACTCATCATCAGTTACACTTAACATCGAGTAAGCCGAAACAGAATGTGTACAAGAGAGAGGGTAACAGTACTCACGAGAAGTTGTAAGGCAATAGTATTTCCCTTTTGGTTTGTTGTCTCGGTAAAGACTTTAGCAAGTAATCTTCTGTTTGCCCGGGTTTGTCTCTTACCACTTCTTCATGAACTCTATTTGGGTCAACGAACCCAATGTCAAAATGGCCTCCTTTCATGCATTCCATAACCTTTTTCCTGCATAATAGTATATACATATATGGTGAGCATATATATATACATGCAATTAATGAAGTGAATGAGATGAGATAAAAATTACAGAAATAGTACTTACACACAATAAAGGAAGATGGCAGATTTGTCGAGTTCCTTCTGATTGAATAGAAAATGCAAGTCTTGAATGTTGAAGTCGATCGCGTCGTCTCCGCACAAGAAAATCTGATCTCTTATATGCGTCGTGATCCATTCTTCTTTTCTCGTCTTGCAGAAATGAAGGTACCACTTGTGCAATTTTGCATCTTTGTTGGTAGATTCTTGAGCTCCTCTTTCTTGACTAGATTCTTCCCATACTTCCATGGCTGTATGGGGTTGACATCGCATTTGGGCAAGTTGTCTCCCATGACGCGTTCAAGTAGGCAATGTAAGTCATCCCCATCTCATTGGCCTTTCTTTGTAGCTGCCTCGTAATCATCTACGGGAGGAGCGTCCCGTTTGTCAAACATTTGGGCGGGCGCATGATTGGTTTTCCTGCTCTCCGAGCATGGGAACTGTTTTCGGGTGCCTCACGATGCTACTTTCAGTCTCCCTACGGCCTTGCATCCGCCTTCAAAATCTGGCTCGTAGTCCGGCACAAGTGGGGTTTCAGGTTTCAAAAGATTTTTGTAAAACTTCTCCCACCGCGGATCTATTTTCTCCTTTGGCTCGGCCCGTCTAGGTGCAAAGAATTTCTTGACCTGTTCTCCCGAGATCCTATTGGTCTCCTCGTCGCTGCGATTCCACGGTAAAACCGGCAATGGCTTGGCGGAAGGCTGCGGGGTAGTTTTTGAACTCTTTGGCGTCACGGTTTCCTGCGGATTTCTTTGTGGCAGTGCTCTTGATGCTCCTCGTGGGTGCTCTTCCGCTTCTGTTGAGGAGATGGCTGAAGCACGGAGATGGCCGACGGGCCGGAGATGGCTGCAGCGAGAGATGGCTGACGGGCGGAGATGGCTGCAGCAGAGATGGCTGAAGCGGGTCGATCGTGAGCTGCGGAGGCAATGAGTGCAGTGACCTCAATTTGGAAGCACAATGTGTTCCTTCTTCCAAAGAATGGTTGTTTTCACTGCAAATTTGAGTTGAGTTTCCCTTCACCGTAGCATGGTCAAGCTGCTTCCTCATATTCCTTCACAACCTCATCCACCCGACAATAGCATAGCCATCTGGAATCGGTCGGTGGTAAGTTCCACCAGCTACAGGAGGTAAGGCATAGCCGACAGCCACCTTAATGGATAAGCCCATTAATCTCACATGCAGCTCAGCGTGTTCGCTCTCCGTGATCTCATCCAAGGGGTATCGAGGACCCGTCATTTCAAGCGTGGGCTGCACGTTCTCCGTGGAAGCCACTGCTTTTCAGCGCAGTGCCGGCGCGGGCAGCTTCCAATGCAGCTCTTCGCGCTGAGATGGGCGGTAGCTTGATGGCTCATTGTGCATTCACTTGCTGCCGCGCAAGTGCATGTTCTATCTGTGTCATCCGCTCAGACGCTCTTTTTCTTTTGCGCGCCATCCGTAAGAGTCGCTCGATCGGCAAACCCATCCTTCCATGTCATACCCCCGTGCCTCGTGCATGTCCAGTGTTCTTTTTACCGATGGCGCGTGTGAGCTGGTCATTCTCTCTCGGGATGGAAGGTCCCACGGATGTTTCCTCGTATGCCGTGATGAGTTCGGTGACGGGTTTGGCAAGGATGGTTGGGAAGATACACAATCCTGTTTGGGTCCAACCTTGCCCCGATTCCGTAGAACCAAGTCTTTGCACGTAGGTCCCACCCATCATGCGGGGTGTGATCCTCTCTCGTGAGGCCCTCTCAGCTTCCTCCCACTTAGGCCTCCGAGATATGTAGCCACCGACCCGTCCTCTGGTGATATTCCTTCTTGAGGCATTAAGCGTATTGGTTTCGACCTCTTTTAGCTATAGCACTTTTTTATATGTCTTAAATTCGGGCGTTGAGGTCTTATCTTCGCATAATATCGTCTTGAAATCTGAGTCTCGCCACTTTGACAAATTTGTTCAATTTTGTCTTCCGATTCTTGGAAAGCCTCAGCCATTTTCTTTAGAGTCCACTCTTTGACCTTTTCCTTTATAACGGGTTGTTTTCATCCTCCTCGGAGGAAGGTGAAATTTACCAACAACGAATTCCAAAGCGTTTCTTTGGATCTGTCATCGACAAAGGTACCGCCCTTCTTTGGCTTATTCCAATTTTCAATTATGATTGAGATTTGGTCCCTAACAAGAACTCCAGCCTGACGTATAAATTTGTCTGCGGCCTTCTTGGGCTCCATCGGCCTGCCATCAACACGGACTGCTTCGATCGTGAACTTTGCACGATCTTTCAACCGCTGGCTCGCGCCTCGCTTGCTCTTTTTCATAGAAGAAGATGGTTGTTGGCTGGTCGATCCAGAGGGCTAAAAGAAGAAAGAAGCGTTAATTAATACATGTAGAAGAAGATTGTTGGTGGAAGTCAGCTGAGGCTTAATCAATGCATATACCTCGCCGGACTTTGTAACCATTAAATTGCGTTCACCGGAGTCTTCATCTTCTCCATGACTAGTACTTGAGCTGTCGTCGTCATGTCCCTCCAAGTTCAGATATTGTGAGGTGTCCTCATCAATAATGTTCTCCATTATTTCTTCTTCTTCAAGGTTTCTACTAAGTGGATCCATAGTTTCTAAAACAATAATATTATCACACAAATATCAGTAATACATCTATTGAAATGCTCAAGCAAGGACGATGATATGACAGGTTAAAAGTATTGAAATGTAACCCTAATACATGCTTGGTCATTTCAAACCCTAATTCGGAGAAACCCCGGATTCATATGAGAGGGTACATTTACTTCTTCTAATTAACTTGTCATCAAAGTTGATTAACATAGCATGGTTATTATACACATAACTTGACAACGAGAGGTGGCGACGCTAGGGCGAGAGCGGGGCCGGGGTGCGTGGGGGTGTGCGTTCGAACCAGCACGACGTGATGGTCTACCTAAAATGGGCGACACACCGACGGCGTGTGTAAACTCAGAGGCGAGGAGGTCGGTCGGCATAATGGTGGCGGTGGTCGTCGGCGTGGCACAAAATATACACATGCATAAACAATACACATACAATACAATATACATATATACATACACATACAAATATACATACACATATGCCACTTGTTCTCTGCATATACAATACACATACAATACAATATACATAGCACCTTGCAGGAAGAGAGCGAGATGGTCGGGGCTCCTCGAAATAGGCTTGCGCCCGCTATATTAATATAGCAATCACAAGATACAACGACAATGTTCCTGGGGTTTGTCCTCCGCTCAACAAGCTGCCAGATCTCCCTCTTCGCCGCGGTTCCCACCTCCGGCCACCCGCACCTCCCATCGAACTCCCTGCATCCACCCTCCGCCAGGCCGTCGACCCACCCCGCCACTCCCTATAGTTGCCCGTGCCGGCGAGCCTTGGCCTCCTCCGCTCGCCGTCCGCCTCGCTTCGTCTACCTCTCCTGTCGCCACTCGATGAGCTCGGCTGGCCGAAAGGCCGCCTGCCTCGCCCTCCAGCCTCGGCGCCCCAACCTCCGCCGCGGGCCCTCCCCACCTCCTTCGCGGCCGCCATCGGGGCCGGCGCCGCCTCACTTCTCGACGCCAAGCCCGAGCCGACCACGGCCTCGCCACGCCAACCTTGCGCTCGTAAGCTGGACCCCACCGTCATCCCTAACCTACGACCATCCATCTAAGCAAGCTCACGCAGAGGGAGGGCTCGCCGCTCGCAACCGAAGGCCGCCACGCGCCGCCCGCAGCCGCTCGCCGCTCCGCCCTCGCCACGCTCGCCGGCAATCAGCTCGACGCAGCGCCACGCGCCGCGCCTCGCAGCAACCGAAGCTCGCCATGCCGCGCCGCACCCTCGTCGCCGTCTCATAGTTACCGAATAAATTTTCAAATAGTGATTAACATGGCTCGTAACAAATTTGTGCTAGTTCTAAGTAACAAAGGTACTAGTACTATACAACACTGAAGCCACGGTTAGCCAATCTCACCGGACCGACGAATCACGAAGGGCGAGGGCGAGGGCGAGGACGCGGCGCGCGCTCGGTGGCGGTGGCGGTCTTGGGCGGCGGTGGCGCTGGCGGTGGCGGTCGGTGGCGGCGGCCGAAGCGGCGACGGCGAGCGCGGCTTTCATGGCGACGCTGGCTTAAGCGGCGGTGGCGGCGGTGGCGATGGCGGTCTTGGCGGTGGCGGTCCGACGGCGACGGCGACAGCGGCGGTTAGCTCGACGGCGCACACTCGTGGCGGTGGCGGTCTTGGCGGTGGCGGTGGCGGTCTTGGGCGGTGGCGGTCCGACGACGAGCGGCGAGCGGCGGGTCGGTAGGCGGAGATCGACCGCTCGGTGGAAGAAAGGAAGGAAGGGAAGGTGAAATAATACTTTCTTTAACACCGGTTCGTGGCTGGAACCGGTGTTAAAGGGGGTTTCACAAGCATTTATTACCTCCTTTAACACCGTTCCAGCCCACGAACCGATGTTAAGAAGTGTTACCATTCTTTAACACCGGTCCGTGGCTGGAACCGTGTTAAAGAGAAGCGAAATAATGTTTCTTTAACACCGGTTCCTGTCTGGAACCGGTGTTAAAGGGGGGGCATTTATTTCAGGGGCTTTTTTAATTCAAAAAATATGATATGAAATTTAGAAAATTCATATCTTTTCCATTGCAACTCGAAAAATATGAATAATATATCATAATTTTCAGAAAATAATATCTATCCATTCATGTAAATCATTTTATATTTACTTTACATGAATTTTTTAAAATAAATAAACACTTATTTCATGCATTAAAGGGCTTTTTAATTCAAAAATATGATATGAATTTAGAAAATTCATATCTTTTTCATTTCAACTCAGAAAAATATGAATAATATATCATAATTTTCAGAAAAATAATATCTATCCATTCATGTAAATGATTTTTATATTTACTTTACATGAAATTTTTTAAAATAAATAAACACTTATTTCATGCATTAAAGGGGCTTTTTTAAGATATATAAAAGAACTGAAAATTAAGATACATGGCCAGATTAAGTAACAATCGGCCGAACTAGAACTTAAAATTAAGATACATAAAAGAACTGAAAATCAAGATACATGGCCAGATTAAGTAACAATCGGCCGAACTTGTTTCGGAATGTTGGAGTGATTTAGTCATGCTCCTGCCTACACCTGTAATACTCGCCACTGTAGTCGTCGTACTCGCCGCCGCCGTCATCGCTGTCATCGTCGGGGTCACCGTAATTGAACCTCTGGAGAGTACGCGTGGGCTGGACTTGAGGGTAGCGCGTGGGCTGGACTTGAGGGTAGCGCAGACGGGGGTTAGAGTCGGCGGCAGTGTCATAGGCCATGACGCTCTGGAGAGTCCGACCGCGCCACCATAGCCGACGGCCGGCCTCGTTGAAGTTAGGAGGAGGTGGGCCGTCCTCGTGCTGGCGAGCGCCTCTCATGCCGATCCACGAAGAAGGCTTCCCAAGTAGAGAAATAGTCGGGATGCCATCGGGATTCCTCGCTGCTCGGCGTGAGCTCGAAGTAGTAGTGGTTCGTGATGGCCATCCGCGCCACACCTAGAGGGACAGGAGGAACGGCACACCTCCAAAGATCGGCATCCGACGGGGACACAGAGTCTGGCGGGTGAGGCGCAAAGCGCCTCCGCCTCCCTGGGGGTTAGTGCTACGGTGGAAGCCATGGGAAAGAGTGATGAGGTTGCAGATATGAGTCTAGAGATGTGCAATGACAATGGAGGCCAACCCCCTACATATATATGTAGTGAACTAGCGGGAAGAACTGGAGGGAAGAATCAAGGGAAGAAAAATGGCGGGAAGAAAAATGGCGGGAAGAATCAAGGGAAAAAATGGCGGGATGAACCTTTAGTCGCGGTTGGAGACACCAACGGGACTAAAGATGAACTTAGTCCCGGTTGGAGACACCAACCGGGACAAAACACGATCAACACTAATAATAGAGGTGAGTGCATGTCGACATTATGTCGCGGCGTGTACCTTGTCCGGATGGTGTCACCAACCGGGACTAAAGATGAACCTTTAGTCGGTTGGAGACACCAACCGACTAATAATAGGGTGAGTGTCGACATTATTTTGTAAGTGTCAACACTATGTCGAGCTGCTTGTACTATAAATAGGCATCCTTGTGAGTCCAGTCCTCCGGCCGGTTTGAGGCAGGACACCACTACGATTTCGGGGAGATGCCGACGGAGCCCCTCCTCGGCATCTCCGAGAACTGGTCATAGAGGCACTCCTAATATGTGAAATTAGTTAGCTCCTGGTGTATTGATCTAGTTAGACAAGTTACAAAGCTGCAAGATGGTTTTCGAGCAGGACACCACTACGGCCAGTAGGGGAGATGCCGACGGAGCCAGATCCTCGGCATCTCCGAGAAATCGGTCATAGAGGCACTCCTAATATGTGAAATTAGTTAGCTCCTGGTGTATTGATCTAGTTAGACAAGTTACAAAGCTGCAAGATCGTTTTCGAGAGCGGACACCACTACGGCCAGTTCGAGGAGATGCCGGAGCCTGGCCTCCGGCATCTCCGAGAAATCGGTCATAGAGGCTCCCTAATATGTGAAATTAGTTAGCTCCACGGTGTATTGATCTAGTTAGACAAGTTACAAAGCTGCAAGATGGTTTTCGAGCAGGACACCACTACGGCCAGTTTCGGGGAGATGCCGACGGAGCCCCTCCTCGGCATCTCCGAGAAACTGGTCATAGAGGCACTCCTAATATGTGAAATTAGTTAGCTCCACGGTGTATTGATCTAGTTAGACAAGTTACAAAGCTGCAAGATCATTTTCGAGAGGGGACACCACTACGGCCCGTGGCGACCGTGCGTGGAGATATGCACACCACTAAAGCTGATCATGAACGCGGGCACCCCCACCGTAAACCCTCCACTGGGGCACCAGCTGCCGCCGCAAGCAACAGGCCACCCGTACGCTGGCGGGAGCGGGTGTGCAGGCTGTGGGTACAAGAACTGCGACGCCCAGAAATCAGCGGTTGGGAGAGCAGGAGAGAGGTAGCATCCTGCGGGGAGGAGCGCTGTTGGAACGAAAGGCGGTTACGGGTTGAGGCGAGAAGGCGGCCATTGGTGGATGTGCTCTCTTTCTCGCTTGAGGACTAGGAATACTGGGGCAGGCGCTCTACTGAAGAAGAATCTGCAGCACGGTGTTTATAAATAGCAGGAGGGAGGAAGGAGAACGGAGCGGTGGTCTCTGATCCGAAGGATAGAAGGACTACTCTAGTATAACTAGCACTCTTCACACCCTCTTGCTAGGCTCCAAAATGTGGAAAAATGGAAGAGTGGGACCACCCCTTTAACACCGGTTCGTGCCACGAACCGGTGTTAAAGGGGGGGGTGCGCGGGCCACTGGTGGAGGGACCTTTAACACCGGTTCGTGGCACGAACCGGTGTTAAAGGGGGGGCTCCTTTAATGCCGCAGAGGCCACGCTGGTACGGCCCCCCCTTTAACACCGGTTCGTAGAAGAACCGGTGTTAAAGCCCATTTTCGGGATCAACAAAAGCCCGCGTTTCCACTAGTGTCTATAAAATACTTTTCGATACTTTTAAAGAGTACATTGTAGTAGATTGTATAAAGTTTTTTACTTTATAAAAAAATCTAGACAAAAGAGTAAGGGGAGTGCTACGCGTCCCCCTAGGGGATCAAAATTTCTGATCCCCGGGTCCTCCTGCTGACACGTGTTCTTTTAAACCCGCTTTTGCTACACTAAATCCCGCTTTTGCTACATAATGTCTAGTTTGCTACATTGTAGCAAAAACCGGTTCGCGTAGAAACAGAACAAAAAAGACAACGCTCGCCGGAGACCTTACCGGAGAACTCGCCGGAGACTTTGTAGCAACTTTTTTTACTAATGTAGCAAAATCGACTTCGCCAGAAAATATCACCAGAGACTCGCGGAAAAAACCTTATCGGAGACCTCGTAGCAAAAAAATTGTGATATTGTAGCAACACCACAAAATGGTGGTAGCAAACAGAATATGCTAATGTAGCAAAAAACAGATTTCACCGGAGACCTTGTAGCAAAAAATTTGCTACCAAGCAAAAAGACTTTCCCAGAGACTATCGTCGTCGGTCATCTTGTAGCAAAAGTTTTATAATATTATAGCAAAAGCACACAACAGTTGGAGCAAAAATAATATATGTATTTAGCAATCCTGCGGCCACTTCAAAAAAATCCCCAACACAAAAATCTGTCGCTCCGTCCGTAGCAAATTCGTCGGCCGTCGGTAGCAACGACGATGGTCGTCGGTAGCTAAAACACCGACCGTATATAGAAAAAGTAAAGCTTGATTGTAGCACCGCCACTGACCACATATAGCAAAACTCGCCACCTCTCGGTAGCATACTCCAACGACATCAATGGAGACGGAGGAAAACGGTCGACGCGAGCTTGGTGGCCGGCAAGAGGTGCAAGATGGCGGAGCAGTAGGGACCCGCGTGGTGGTAAATCCTAGGTGCCGTGCCGCCGAAGCCAAGACACTCGCCGGCGGAATCAGGCGGCGCTCCAGCGAGAGGAACATCGAGGATGGGGAAGGCGGCGCTGCAGGTACTCTACTCCGGCGAGGCTGGGGCGGAGTGGGCAGGCGCTTGGGCGGAGCAGCCAGCGCGGCGGGGCGGTGCAGGCGCGTGGGGGGAGCAGCCGACGGCGCGGCTGGGCGGCATGGCCAGCGGCGTGGCAGCGTGGGCAGCACGGCTGGGCGACAAGGACACGGCAGCTTGGCGACGCGAGCGCGAGGCGTGGCTGGGCGCAGAACGTGAAGGAAGATGCGTTATCCCGGGAGAATAGTATCGTTTTCCAAAGAGTAAACGGTCTGACTAGCCCCGCGTAGATGGACCACACTGGAAATGAGTGGCCGAAAAATCAGTTCGGCGCGCACTCGGCTCTCGGCAAAATGCGAGTCCGCTAATGACACTATAATTAAGGGGTAAAGTGTAACACAGGACAAAATCATATGCAAAACACATTGCTTTTCCTGATATCACCCAAAAAAATAAGATGCAAACCATTAGTATTAGATACGAAGTGTAGATCTGTTCGCACACGAACACGTCACGTGTACCTCCGGCGTCGAGCGCGATACGCAAGACACGTCGCCGGAGGAGCCTCGCCGGAAGCGCGATACGCAAGACAACCGGCGTGATCTTTTCAGCACCCGAAATCCCACGCGCCCGGGAGAAACCCCGTCTGGACGCACGGCGGTGATGGGCTGCCCTAGGTCGGTTCGCCCGCCCCTAGGACCTCGTGGATCGAAGCTCTCCAACACGAAGAACGTCGATGAACGATGAGCAGAAAACCAGGGCGGGAGAGAAAAAGTAGAGGTTTGTAGATTGGTTTTTGCGATTGTGTGTTGTTTTTCAATCGGCCATCACCTCTCGTGTATATAAGGAGCAGCTGGACTTTCCGTGCAAGAAAGAAGGCTGGATCCACGTCCAAAACCCTAGTTGGGGTCCAACTCGAACAAGTAAACTCGAAATTTGCGTAACTGTTCGGTCAAAAACTTGCCTGTACCTTCTAGACCACTTTCGAGATAGTAAACGAGCTCAGATCAAAATGTCATAAAAATTAAAGTTGTTCGTATAGAAAATACGAAGAACTTTTATGTTTTGCACTTTTTTATATTACCTGATCTTTATTGCCTTCTTCTCTTGTTTTCATATCAAAGTTGGATTGCGACCGAACGAATTTAACTCAGTTGGTTGTATTTTGAATATAGAGGTCATATACTTGCTCGGATGAAGATGATTCCAAAAGAAAAGTTGTTCGTCTCGAAAAACTGAACAACTTTCGTGTTTATGACTTTTTCATTCGAGTTGATATTGACCGCTCAATCTTGTTCGTAAGCAGATGCGTTAGTCTAGCGGTTTTCAGACGAATTTTGCACTTTCGTCCACGCCAAAGGTGAGACAACGTCTGTGGTCCGGCGACAACCCGGTTCTGTCCGTGCCAATTTAGCCTTTGGTAGTATTTTGACTCTAAATTTCGTATACTAACTCGGATTGCGATGATTCAAAAAACACAATTGATTGTTTCGACGAGACGCACAACTTTTGTGTTTTGAACTTTTTCATTTGAGTTCATCTTGAAGGAGTCATAGTTGAAGCCTCCATATATCACTCTGCAAATCTTCTCTAAACACTATCATAATCGGCTATTAAGCCGGATCATGGCTTGACTTGATATGGTGTCTTTTTAATGATCAATATTCCTCGTAGTGGACCTTTTCGAGTGTGTTTCTCTCGCCATTTGCCTTGATTAGCTATGAGCGCAAAACGAGTGACAACACATGCCCCCCTGTTTTCTGGCAGAGCTTGCGTGCCAGAAAATAACTTGCATCATTTTTATTCTAAGGACGATGTCAACACTCCATCGGCCATTTGTTCTTAGGGCGATAACTATGTACCGGCCATATATGCTAAGGGCGATAATTACATATCGGCCATATGTGTGCTCAAGCTTCTTGCCACACACTCGGGTAGAATTTCTTTAGATATTTTCCATTGAGAGCCCGTGGCAGTAAATTTCCTCTCATAGATTCCACTAAATATGAATTCCCGGGAACTACTCTCGCAACCTTGAAAGGACCCTCGCAGCTCGGAGACCACTTACCAAACTTTCTGTCTTTCGAACCAACCGGCAGAATCACCTTCCACACCAAATCACCAACTTGGAAGCTCTTCAACTTTACCTTTTTATTGTAAGTTCTTGCTACCCGTAACTTTTCTTTCTCTATCTCTCTCAAAGCAAATAAACGTTTATAGGCAACCTCATCAATGTTGTCCATCATCAAGTTATGGAAATCTACTGCTGATAAGTCATTTTGCTTAGCAAATCTCAAAGCAGCCAGATTTACCTCCACTGGCAAAACGGCTTCTTGTACATACACAAGTTCATACGGAGTTACCTTTGTCGCACCATGCCTTGAGATTCTATGCGCCCATAAAGCTTCGGACAATACTTCATGCCACTTTCTTGGATGATCTTCAATCTTCTTCTTGATAAGCTTGATCAAAATCTTATTGCTTGACTCAGCTTGTCCATTAGCTTGCGCATAATATGGAGATGAACTAAGCATCTTTATCTTGTAAGATTCGGAGAACTCTTTTACTTCCTTTGCCATAAATGATGTGCCTTGATCTGTAGTCAATGTTTGAGGAATACCGAATCTATGTATAATGTGCTCAGTTATGAACTTGATCACCTCTTTATGGGTCATATTTCTGAGAGGTATTGCTTCAGACCACTTCGTAAAATAATCAGTATCTACCAACACGAACCGATGCCCTTTCGAAGAAGAAGGATGGATCATACCAATGAAATCTAGTCCCCAACCTCTAAATGGCCATGGCTTGATAATAGGATTTAACATAGCAGCAGGAGCCAACTGAATATCACCAAACTTTTGACAAGCTTCACATCCTTTATAATACCTAAAGCAATCATTAATCATTGTCGGCCAATAAAATCCTCCACGTCATAAGATCCACTTCATTTTGTGCGCCGACTGATGAGTACCACATATACCTTCGTGTACCTCTCCCATAGAAACCCTTGCCTGATCTTCATCCAAGCATTTCAAAAGAATACCATCAACCGTTCGACGATAGAGATCATTATCTATCAATGTATATTTGAAAGCCATCCGCCGAACAACCCTATCTGTCCTCTTACTAGGATCTTGCAAATATTCAACAATGGGTCTTCTCCAATCTTCATGCCCACCTGCACTAGATCCCTCATTAGTGGCCGAATCAATGGGATTTAATTCGGCCTTATTTATATTAGCAAGCATAAACATCGGCTCATGAGATATATGAAAAATACCACGATAAACATGATATCCAGATGCTTGCTGTGCTAAATCATTTTCATTCCAGTTGTCTTCTCTAGATATATGAGTAATGCTAAAGTAATCCAAAGTGGAAATTATATCTAGACATTTATCAAGGTAAATATTAAGTGATCCATCGAGACATTGGAACACCTTGGATATTTGTTGTACTACTAGCAACGAATCACCAAAAGCCTCAATATGTGTTGCACCTACAGCGGTTAAAAGTTCTAGCCCGAATAATAAAGCTTCATATTCGGCTTGATTATTTGTGCAAAAATATTCTAAGCGACATGAGGCTTCAAAAACAGTACCATGAGGAGACACATAAACAACACCAACCCCTTGGCCATTGTCGCAAACTGAACCATCAAAGTAAAGCTTCCATGGTACTAGAGTGACAAAATTAATATCTACATCATGCTTGTTATCAATCCGATGTTCAACTATAAAATTAGCAACAATTTGGCCTTTCATAGATTTTAAAGACTCATAAGCCAAATCATATTCAATTAACGCATAAGCCCATTTACCAATCCTACCGCTAAGAATTGGCCTATGCAACATATATTTAATAACATCGGTTTGACAAGCTATAATGCACATACTAGACAATAAATAATGCCTTAACTTAGTGCAAGCATAATATAAGCATAGGCATAATTTCTCAATAGAGGTATACCTTGTCTCAGCGTCCAACAATCGTCGACTCAAATAAGTGATCACATACTCCTTTCCTTTGGTTTCTTGTGTCAAAACAACACCAACCACGCCTTCCTCCGCAGCAATATAAAGCCTAAAAGGCTCTCCGTGTTTTGGTGCTCTCATCACTGGAGGAGTAGACAAACTTACTTTGATATTTTCGAATGCATCTTGCTGTTTTGCCCCCCAAGTAAAATTGGCATCATTCTTTAACCGAAGGATAGGGGTAAATGCTTCAACTTTCTCAGACAAGTTCACTATGAATCGCCTCAAATAATTAATCTTCCCAAGAAATTTCTGCACATCCTTTTTGCATGTTGGAGCTTGTACTTTCTGGATAGCTTCTATCTTCTTGGGATCAATCTCTATACCATGTTCATGTATAATAAAACCCAAGAATTTACCAGCTGATACACCAAAAGCACACTTCAAAGGATTCATCTTGAGCCCATACTTCCTCATCCTCTCAAGAGATAAACGTAAATCGACTAAATGAGATTCATTATCGTCCGATTTAACAACAATATCATCAATATAGACTTCAAGTATGACCCCGAGAAGATCATGAAAGATTAAATTCATAGCTCTTTGATACGTGGCACCACCATTTTTCAAGCCAAAAGTCATCACTGTCCATTCAAATAAACCAACAAAACCAGGGCAGCGAAAGGCCGTTTTGAATGCATCTTCTTCAGCCATGAATATTTGATTGTATCCCGCGTTACCATCAAGAAAGCTAATAACTTTGTGTCCAGAGGCATCATTAATAAGCATATCGGCTATTGGCATAGGATACTCATCTTTCGGTGTAGCTCTATTCAAATATCTGAAATCAACACACACCCTCAACTTGTTGGACTCCTTCTTCTCTACTGGCACAATATTAGAAATCCAATCTGCATACCTGCAAGGCTTAATAAAATTAGCTTTAAGCAAACGACCGATTTCTTCCTTGATCCGGTCATACATCCTTGGATTGAATTTTTGGGCCGGTTGTTTATGAGGTCTAAAACCAGCCTTAATAGGCAAACGATGCTCAACTAGCTCTCAGCTTAAGCCAGGCATCTCGTGGTACTCCCATGCAAAGCAATCAACATATTCTTTAAGCAACCCGATTAGTACATCTTTATAATCGGCTTCCAGATTTTGGTTTACAAATGTTGGCCTAGGAATTGAACCATCTCCTATATCTACTTCTTCCAATGGATCGGCCGATGTAAAACCTTGTCCCAACTTATCCATACCATCTATCTCTTCTAATGACTCATACATATCGTTCTCATTAGACCGATACTCTATAAGTCTCTTCCGTAACCACTCTTCATTGGGATCCATTAATTACATATTTGGGAGCCGATTACTACCAATCGGCTTTAAAGACACGGGCACGAAACCGTTTCTTGTGGCACTAAGAAAATCAAATTCTGAAAGGTCACACCCCGTCAAGCAAGTTGCATTGGGATGTTGCCAATCTACCAATGAATCAGCCAAAGCAACGCAAGCTGAATTATCCGCATGGACAACCTCCACTTCATCATCCACCCACTATATCAAGAACTGATGCAAAGTAGATGGCACACATTGGTTGGCATGGAGCCAATCACGGCCTAATATGACATTGTAATTACCTTGCACTTCAGCAATAAAGAAGGCGGTGGCCAAAGTCTTGCTTCCCACTGTGAGTTCCACACTCATCACACCTTTGGCCTCTGTCTTTTCTTTGCCTTCAAACCCATTGAGTACCATATTGGTCTTCATCAAGTTACTCTCATCTAATCTCAATTTCTTGAAGACTGAATATGGCATAAGATTCACTACAGCACCACCATCAACAAGCATCCTCGCGACCGGTGATCCATTGATATGTCCCTTGACATATAATGGCTTCAAATGCTTCACCGGATCTCTTGGTTTCTCAAATATGGCGTTCTTGGGACCAAAATCCAGCTGTGCTACCTCTCCTTCTTCATCTACAGCACGAAACTCAGTAGGTAAATAATACACCATATGCATATCCATACCTTCCCGAGCCGGTGTGTTCTCAAAGTCCACCATCTCCTCATCGCCCTCCACTACAGATGTTGGCTCTGAAGTTTCATCAATCGAGGGAAGTGTAGGGAGTGGAGTAGACGAGGCAACAATATTCATATTTTCCTCCACGGATGATACAGGAGCTGCTGTAATTACCAATGGAACTGTGGCATCTTGCTTAGGTACCCATTTTTTGAAAGGTAACATGGGACGAGCCTCATTAAAAGACTCATCTCTCCTTTTCTCCGCCTCATGTTCCACCTTCTCTTGGTTCCTCATGCGCTGTAATCTCCTCTTCTTGGTTTTGGTTAATCCAGGAGGACACCACTTGGGCTGAGTATATTTAGAATCCTTTGGCTTAGCCTCACTTGTACTATCTTCATGACCATTAACCGATGATCTTGGCTGAATAACCAACACAGGTTTATTAGAAATAACCGATTTATTACCAACAACCGGCTCTTTGAGCTTCATCTCATGAGTGCCTACCACAATAGCTTCAGCATTTGAATTGTCTTCTTGTTTCTTCTTAGATTCTGGAATTTCAGTACATGGTGACTTAGGACGCCACTCCTTGTGAGTAATTTTGCTTGAAGATTTTTGCGATGACCGATTATCATTGTATCTCAAACGTTCCCGAACTGGTCGTGAAATCCTATCATGAACAGATCTTCTAGTTTTTGTCCATCCTGGATGAAAAGCATATGGCGCCATTGGAGCCTGCCCCCATCCTCCATTGAAATAATGTGGCGCGTACGGGGGTAGTGCCATCCATGGCCTTGGCGCCCACTGCTCATACGGCCTCATGTGGCATGGAGACCTCTCCCTCGGAGGTGTCATTGGAACCGGCCGCTTGGCTCGCATACTTGGATAACAACATGTAGAAGGTTGGCTTAATACGTTTGCGTTGTACCTTAACCTCATTGGTCTTCCACTTGCCAAACTCTGGACTCTTGGGTTTAATGAACCTCGCACGAACATCATTCTTCACTTGAGGTTGCCCCCCAAGTGCAGGATTTTTTATGGTGATCTTCAATGTCTCTTTGCCATCGGGTTGTTTGCCAAGAATGATCTCCCTTCCCAAGATCTTGTCGCTCCCCTTGTTGTTCCTGGGTTCACCAATAACGACATTATTTTTATTAGAGGATCCGGCCACCTCTGGCCGAATTAATACCCTTTTCCCATGCAGCTCCAAGGTATTCATTGGGAACGGCTGCTTGTCAATTTGCATATCAGCAAAGCTCAATCATCCATCATTGATAGCCGATTGTATCTATCGTCGAAAAACATTGCAGTCGTTAGTAGCATGAGAGAAAGAATTATGATACTTGCAATAAGCACGCCGTTTTAACTCTTCAAACGGCGGTAAGGTATGAGAAATTCTAATGTATTTATCTTTCAACATGGCATCAAATATTCTGTCACATTTGGCCACATCAAAACTGAAAGTCATCTCATCTTCACGATTCTTGCGAATCGGCTTAAGAGCATCACAAGTATAAGGTTTATACTTGGAGGGCCAAACAAATTCAGCGGCATACATATCAGCATCGTCCTCTGAATTTCCGCTATCGTACCCAACAGTATTTATACGAGGACGATCAGATTTTGACCTATGTATATCTTTTGTTTCCTTGCTTCGGCCTTCCTGAGCCAAAGCCCTTTGTAAAACTTGGCTAACATTCAAAAAATCATAACCTTCTATTCTTTCCTTAATGTGAATCCTTAAACCATTGAGCACCAAGTCATCCATATCTCTTTCAGTTATCACTAAACTATAACACCGATTTTTTGTGTCCCTAAACCTTTTGACATAATCGGTAACTGATTCATCATGTTTTTGTTTGACCGATGTAAGATGTGATAACTTAAGCTCATTATCACCGCTGTAAAAATGCTCATGGAATTTCTTTTCTAAATGATACCAAGTATTAATAGAACCATAAGGTAAAGCAGAAAACCATGAAAAAGCGGTACCAGTCAAAGACAAGGGAAATAGACGGACTTTTAAAGGATCACTATTCCCAGCCTCTCCCAATTGTGCTAAATATTGACTAACATGTTCCCAAGTTGTTTTGCTATCTACCCCATTAAATTTAGCAAAATCAGGCACCTTATATCCTTGGGGGTATGGTAAAGCATCAAAGTATTCTGGATAAGGCTTTTGATACATCCGGCTTACAGGCTTCGGCTCAATTCTGAAGTTATCATAGAACATCTTTTGCAGTTTTGACCTAAGCGTGGCCATGTTATCATCTATACTGGATGAATTTACTTGTTGTGGCTGTGCAGGAACCATAGACGTATTAGCCATAGAATGTACCCGTGCTACCGGTACCGAACTCATATTCGCCGCCATGGTCGTGGTTAGAGGGGGTGTGACCTGGTTCAGCGGTGCCGCCGAATAAGGCACACTCCTGAGGGGACTAGGGTATGGTGGCACGGTTACGATTTGACCATCTTGAACATAGTAAGGATTCATCGGCGTACCATGAGAAAGTGCCGATGAGCTAGGCAGCACTGGTTTATGACCCTCTGATGGCGTTTTGCCAAAGACAGAGAAGTCATGAGGCGTGTTCTTACTAGCTTTTAAATATTCTATCATGGCATCATAAGCTTGACGACTAGACTCAGTAGAATAATGATTAATCGCAGCCAATTGATCACTAGAGAATAAGCTAGTACTTATAGAGGGCCCGGCTGAATCGCCAAGCATTGGTGAAAGCTTGACCTCCCCAAGCGAGGTAGCACCGCCTTGGCGGTATTTCTTGAAGCTTGCGAGGAACGTCTCCCTGTCCTCCTCCTCTTGCCTATTCTTCAACGCCTCGAACTCCTCCTTGCACTGTTATTCCAGCGCATCAAGTTGCTCTTGACGCTGCTTCTTGAACGTCTCATAGGCTCTGAGTTGTTCCGCCGAAAGATCACCGAAGCTAGGCTTGATGATGTTTTCGGTGCTAATTTCAGCAGGCTGGGGCATCTGGCCGTTCGACATGATAGTTGTTCCCCAGCGAAGTCGCCAAAAAGTGTGTTCGCACACGAACACGTCACGTGTACCTCCGGCGTCGAGCGCGATACGCAAGACACGTTGTCGGAGGAGCCTCGCCGGAAGCGCGATACGCAAGACAGCCGGCGAGATCTTTTCAGCACCCGAAACCCCACGCGCCCGGGAGAGACCCCGTCAGGACGCACGGCGGTGATGGGCTGCCCTAGGTCGGTTCGCCCGCCCCTAGGACCTCGTGGATCGAAGCTCTCGAACACGAAGAACGTCGATGAACGATGAGCAGAAAACCAGGACGGGAGAGAAAATGTAGAGGTTTGTAGATTGGTTTTTGCGATTGTGTGTTGTTTTTCAATCGGCCATCACCCCTCGTGTATATAAGGAGCGGCTGGACTTTCCGTGCAAGAAAGAAGGCTGGATCCACGTCCAAAACCCTAGTTGGGGTCCAACTCGAACAAGTAAACTCGAAATTTGCGTAACTGTTCGGTCAAAAACTTGCATGTACCTTCTGGACCACTTTCGAGATAGTAAACGAGCTCAGATCAAAATGTCATAAAAAGCAAAGTTGTTCGTATAGAAAATACGAAGAACTTTTATGTTTTGCACTTTTTCATATGATCTGATCTTCATTGCCTTCTTCTTTTGTTTTCATATCAAAGTCGGATTGCGACCGAATGAATTTAACTCAGTTCGGCTGTATTTTGAATATAGAGGTCATATACTTGCTCGGATGAAGATGATTCCAAAAGCAAAGTTGTTCGTATCGAAAAACTGAACAACTTTCATGTTTATGACTTTTTCATCCGAGTTGATATTGACCGCTCAATCTTGTTCGTAAGCAGATGCGTTAGTCTAGCGGTTTTCAGACGAATTTTGCACTTTCTTCCACGCCAAAGGTGAGACAACGTCTGTGGTCCTTTGATAGTATTTTTACTCTAACTTTCGTATACTAACTCGGATTGAGATGATTCAAACAACAAAGTTGATTGTTTCGACGAGACGCACAACTTTAGTGTTTTGAACTTTTTCATTTGAGTTTATCTTGAAGGAGTCATAGTTGAAGCCTCCATATATCACTCTGTAAATCTTCTCTAAACACTATCATAATCGGCTATTAAGCCAGATCATGGCTTGACTTGATATGGTGTCTTTTTGATGATCAATATTCCTCGTAGTGGACCTTTTCGAGTGCGTTTCTCTCGCCATTTGCCTTGATTAGCTACGAGCCCAAAACGAGTGACAACAAGATCGACTTGGTCTGAATGAATGATCTGTGCGCTCGAAATCCAATCCTGCTCCAATGATCTATGTATCGGTATGAGAAAAGGCATGGCTAATTCGAAGAGTACCATTTAATGTAGTCAACTTGATCATCGTCATGGGTACCTGCGCGCGCATAGTTTGGCACGCTGATGAGCTATTAATTACTAATGGAGCGTACTAGTAGCGGGAGAAGCCTTGAACTGGTCGGAGCATCGCATGGCAGGTCAACCTGTCCCTTTGTACAGGCGCTACCTGCACGCTGCAGTGCACCTGCTAGCTCGCACCACCGATGATGAAGGCCTTCTCTCGGAGCATCGAGAGCGACGGCGCGGCCGGCGCCGACGAGAAGCACCCGTCAGCCGGCGTCGTCCGGCCGTCTCGGATGCTCTACGTGGTGTTTTTCTGCACCATGTTCTGGGCCGTCATATTCTTCCTCCAGCGCTCCACCAGCTTGCAACTGCTAGCAGGCGGCAGCGCAGCAGAGCCTACCGGCGGCGGCGGAGTCACCTTCCTCGCCCAGATCAACAACACGTCGACGGCGGTCCAGCTCGGGCACCTCCGGGAGGACAGGTGCGCCGGCCGGTACGTGTACATGTACGACCTGCCGCCGCGGTTCAACGCCGACCTCGTCCGCGACTGTCGCAACCTCACCGCCTTCCCCGACGTGTGCACGCATGTGGCCAACGACGGGTTTGGCCCGTCGATCACTGGTGGCGGCGAGGGCGGCTCGCTTCCCGAGAAGGGGGCCTATGACACCAATCAGTTCATGCTGGCTCTGATCTTCCATGCCCGGATGAAGCGGCACGAGTGCCTCACGTCCGACCCCGCCGCCGCCGCCGCGGTGTACATCCCGTTCTACGCCGGGCTGGACGTGGTGAGGTACCAGGACCGGGAGATCCCGGCCGACGTCTCAGCCCGCGAGGCCCTGCCGCGCGCCCTCGTGGAGTGGCTCCTCCGGCGGCCCGAGTGGCGCGCCATGGGCGGGCGCGACCACTTCCTGGTCACAGGGCGCGGCAGCTGGGACTTCCTCCGCGCGCTCGGCGCCGCCGGCAAGGGCAACTCCCTCCTGTCATACCCCGCGATCCGCAACGCCACGGTGCTCACCACGGAGGCGAGCCCGTACCACGGCCACGACTTCGCCGTGCCGTTCCCGTCGCACTTCCACGCCTCCTCCGACGCCGACGTGTCCAGCTGGCAGGACCGGATGCGGCGGGCGGAGCGCAGGTGGCTGTGGGGCTTCGCGGGCGCGTCCCGGCCCAGCAGCAAGAGGACCGTGCGGTCCCAGATCATGGAGGAGTGCGGCAGGTCGAGCCGCTGCGCCATGCTCGCGAGCACGACGACGACAGCGTTCACGCCGGGGCCGGGGCGGACGATGCGGCTGCTGGAGAGCGCCGAGTTCTGCGTGCAGCCGCGCGGGGACGGGTACACGCGCAAGTCCACCTTCGACAGCATCCTCGCCGGCTGCATCCCGGTCTTCTTCCACCCCATCTCCGCCTACCTCCAGTACATCTGGCACCTGCCCAGGGACTACAGGACCTACTCCGTCTTCATCCACCACGGCGACGTCGTCGGCACGAACGCCAGCATCGAGGAGGCGCTCGCCGGGATACCGCCGGCCAAGGTTGCGCAGATGCGGGAGGAGGTCATCCGGCTCATACCCACCGTCATGTACAGGGACCCGGCGGCCGCCAAGGGCGTCACCTTCAAGGACGCCTTCGATGTCGCCGTCGATGCCGTCGTCCGCCGGGTGGCCAGGCGCCGGCTCGCCGCCGCGGAGGGCCGGGAGTGCCGGGACAGCGTCGACGGAGGCAAGAGCTGGAAGTACGACTTGCTGCAGGATGGGGAGAATATAGGCCCACACGAGTTTGATCCATATGTTTACACCTAACTAACTAGTATCGTTTGTTGCATTATTTAGTAACCTAGTTAATTACAGGTTTGAAGCTCTGTCGTGCATGGTAGGAACCTAGCGTAGCTGAAGTTCGTACTCCCATCCTCCCAAACAAGTAACTTGAGTTTGTCTAGATTTATATTTTTCCCAATTGCTAAAAAGTGTACGGTGGCCGGTTTGCTCTTCCGAGCCATCGATTTGTGACCGTCCGATCCTACCTGACCGACGCATCATCACGCGCGTGTGACTGGAACGTTCCGACAGTTTCCCACCTCAGGGACCCACCTAGCACACGGCGTGTTCGTCTCTCTCCCATCCCATTTCCCCTTTCCCAATTCCTATGTCTCGGTAAGGTTGTAGGGGCGATTCGACGGGCGAGAGCGACGCTGCCCCGAGCTCACCGGCGGAGAGGGAGACGGCGCACGGAGGGCGTCAAGTTCGTCGTCGGAGATCCCCTCTCCCCCCTCCCACCCACGCGTGGGTAGCGGGAGATCGTCGGCGGAGAGCGAGGCGCGCGGGTGTGCGCTGAGCTCCTCATCAGAGATTGACCCCGCGTGCGAGTGCTTAGTGCTCGAGGAGGAGGGAGTCAAGTTCTCCAATGGAGAGAGCGCTTGAGGGGCGCTAGAAGCTCGGAGTCGGGACTTCGGCAACAACTTCTTCTAGATCGTGATTCTAAGGTTTTTCCTTGTGTTCAAATCCCTCAGATAGGAGCAATTTTTTTGTCGATTCATGCCTTAGCATGACATTTTTCGATGGATTTTGTATGGATTTATCTAGTCACGAGATCCCCCAGTTCGATTTCTCCCAGCGGTTTGCTCGGCTGTTGTATTGGGGCTGGAGTTTCTGGGTGTTTTGTGTGTACGCAGTATAGGACCACGGTGGAATCGGATGGTGGTGCGTGTGACAAGAATAACAACAACCGTTGGCCAACCTTTGTTGAGTGGTATCTTATTTGCAGTTTGTTCAGAATGGATAGGATGTTCTGAAGCTATGCACATGGTACAGTCACTGAATGATTTGGCAAGGAGATGCAATCAATTGAGGATTGTATCCTTTTGTTAATTATTTCTTGTTCTAGTACTAAAAAGCATTCGTGCAGAATAACTGAACCACACGCTTGCAACTTTTCTTAACCTATGTGTGAGTGTTATACTGACCATTAGCTCTGAGTGCACGATGTTTTTTAGACTATGTTGATGCAAGCAGTACTTAGTTTTAGGTTTTATGAATAGTTAGCGTGTGTATGGGGGAATATTAATCTGCCTTCCTTTCTAAACCTGCTGCTTGCTGAAACATGCATAATCCATCTATGGGCACTCCTAAGATAAGTTCGCCAAAAGAGTATAGCTCTATATAGTTAAGGCATGACATCCTTGTAAGAAACATAGTTCACCTCTGTTTTTTTTTTCAGTTATCAACATGCATAAACTTAGAAATAGAGTGCTAGCTACTCTCGAAAAAACAAAGAGTATTAGCAATGTCCGTATGGTAAACACTCATGGAGACAGGAGTAGATCCCCAGGTTATAGCCAACATACGAACTCGTGGCCCTGCATCTGATAGATGGGTATATAGATTGGAGCTAAGTTTACACAATGATTTGTAAGGGGGTGTACTTAATTAGCGAGTTTTTCTTCATAGCTAAGTTGTTTCCCCAATGTAGTTAAGTTGCTTCTGTATGTGGCCATATATAAATTTGCTTTCACCACTTTACCAAGTTGATTCTACATAGTAGGGCTATATGTTCTATAATGGAGGTGGATTAGGTAAGGTGTTTCGTTCTCCCTAGTTAAGTTGATTTTTGCTGCATTTTTTAACTAAGTTGTGTTTTGCAACATGGACAATTGTTGTTTTCTCTAGTAGTTGATTGCTTTGTATAATGTATATAAGTTGATTTGTCACCATAGCTAAGTTATTTTGTGACCATATCTAAATTTCTTTCACTAATTTAATAAAGTTGATTACATATACTAGGCTAGATATGTTCTTGTAATGGGGTGGATTAGGTAAGGTGGTTCTTTCTTCATAATTAAGTTTATTAGCTACATTCTTTTAACTATGTTGTGTTTTTCAACGTGGACAATTGTTGTTTTGCCTAGTATTCAATCAATTTTGCTTTGTATAATGTATGTAAGTTCATTTTAAAAATAACTAAGTTGTTTTGTAACTGTATCTAATATGCTTTTAGCATTGACGATTGTTGTTTTGCCTAGTTTTGCTCAGTTGCTTTTTAATGTTTATTAGTTATTTGTTCATCACTGTTAAGTTGGTTCTAAATTCATCTAAGTTGCTTTTAATGATTAAGTTTGATGTTTAGATGCTTTTTCACCATGGTTAAGTTCTTACTTCAACATGATTAAGTTGTTTTTTCAGCATGGTTAAGTTGGTCCTAAATTCAGCTAAGTTTCTTTTGTAAGCTTGTTTTTTAGTTGATTTTTATTATATACTGTAAGCACCAACATACTGATTTAATTAAATTGTTTTTTTAGCCATCTTAAGTTGTGTACTGAAATGCCCAAGTTGTGTACAAGTAATTCCCCCATGAGATGGATAAATGAAATATTGTTAGAAAGAGTTTTTTTGCAGGGAGCCAAGTTATTGTTTAGTGTAGTAGCAAGAAATGGCAAACGTTGTTGCCGCAACATGCTTAAGATGGTTCTACATCCTATTTATTTGATTTTAATGTTTTAAAAGTTTGAATGCTTGATTTTCTTTTTTAGTTTCTTCTTCATCATAGCTAAGTTGTTACTCCGGCATGCTTAAGTTGGTTCTTAATCCTACTTAGTTGTTGGGGCAGCCTGGCTGCAAAACAGTGGCTCCATGTCGTTGGTATCCACATCTTCTATAGGGGTAGCATTTAGATCCAAGACATCTCCGACGTGATAAATGTATTTACGATTGCCATATTCTTCTCAAATCAGGTCATGCAAAGATAAATGAAAACTAAGTTATGCAATTTTCATGCACAAGACAAAAGTTCATTTCCTTTTACTCATATGGTTGCAAATTTCCAGCTTGCTGCAAAAAGAACGAGTGTGCGGGGCATCAACATGATTAACAAAAGAAATGTAGTCCCCTATATAAACTTTACGACTCTATGTTCAATGTCAACTATGTACAAAGGTAGATAAGATATATGTTTTTTGTTGGATACTCATTTTGATTGAGTTGTTTGTCATCATGACTAAGTTGTCTTCTCAATCTAACCAAGTTAGTTTCTATGTAATCATGATTTTATCTTAGACTCTTTTCTATTTTTATCAACCTCATTGCTTATTAGTTGGTTTCTGATTTTGATTAAGTTGCTATGTCATCATAGCTAAGTTGTCTACTCGATGGAACCAAGTTGGTTTTTGTGTAATCATGATTTTACCTTAGACTTTTTTGCTGATCAACCTCTTTGCTTATTAGTTGGTTTCTGATTTTGATTAAGTTGCTCTGTCATCATAGCTAAGTTGTCTTCTCGATCGAACCAAGTTGGTTTTTGTGTAATCATGCTTTTACCTTAAACTTTTTGCTATTTTTTATCAACCTCTTTGCTTATTAGTTGGTTTCTGATTTTGATTAAGTGTCTTGTAACTACCTCGGTGAACTACGCTCCTAGATACAAGCCTGGATGAGTGATAGTGGTTGAAATAGTACGGTGGGGCCCCAAAAGCCACTCACTGGTAGTCCTTTCAGACGTCCCAACCACTACCCTCTCAACGGGACTGTCAGACGGGCGTGAGTCGGCGAAGGGATCAACTACGTACACAAGTGGGTATGTACGCAAGCCACCATACAAGAGTACATCAGAGCCAAACCATCTATAAAGAAAGGAAATATACCAACGCCATACGGCAAGATTCCAAATGACCTAGATAATCTATATTTTAGGATAACTCCTCATACAACACACATCAGAGTATCATGCGGAAGCGGCAAACAAGATCCGAGTACGGATAAGAAGCAAATCGGCATAAGATGCCAGAGAAAATAAGCACATCCCAACTACAGGTCTCATGGATCCCCGTTCCCGGAACGATCGTTGCCCACATCTTCGGCTTCTTCCACCCAGTATCCGTCGTGAGAAGGTACCTGTTCATCTGAATCAAGAATTTATCGTGTGAGACCCTAAGGGTACTCAGCAAGTCTTAATGCCTCTAAAGGGGACACAACCTGGAGTGACGCAATTGCAGCGAAATTTAAACCCTAGCAATTCTACAGATAAACGCTAACCATCCGCCCAACCAATGATAGACGGATGTCCGTGAATTTAAGTACAACAGTTATAATGGTAATCTCATCCGATCCATCCTCCTCCCTGCTTACCAACAAGGAAGCGGACGAACAACCCCCCATCCGTTGGCAATTTTATTAACCATTCCATGAGTATTGCACTATTTACTAGTCAAGTTACTTTAGTCAGATTAAAAGCGGTACTTTAGTTGTGCTTGTCTATGATCAAGAAACTGTGCTCCAAGTCGTCCATATCCATGGACGACACGGCTTTGAAAGTTTTACCGCCGGGTGCACCAATAGCAACACACGCCGATCAACCTCGGAAAACCAAATCAAAACCCAACGAGGCTTTCACGGTGAACAATCACAAGATTCGAAATATTTCAGGGGCCACCCTTAAGTAGATCCATAACGGAGATAGCGACTCGAGACGGACTCAAGGTTGCGACAATGGTGAAGCGATCGGGAACCCGAAAGTGTGGCTGGGCTTGTCGATGCAGCGTAATCACTCCGCCTTCCTAACGATGACAGTGTGCTCCTCGCACAATTTAAATACGTAAAGTAGCATGGCATAAGTAGGATAGTAACAAAACCTCAAACTAGTTTGTGGCCCCAAGAAATAAGACGGAATCAAGCTCGGCCTGGGGGTCCCATATACCTCCGGATGTGGATATCGCGATAAATCAAGGAAGAATCAAGTACTCGGGGTCTTACGGGACACAAGTGAGCAGGAAAAACCAAATAGCAGATGTTGCTCACCGGTGCCACTTTCTTTAGTTATCCCAGAACTACTCAGATTAAGTTGTTTAGGTACCTCATTAACCATCAGACTCTCACAAACCCTACACATGCTGTTCTACGACTCGCATGGCTCAATCAACTCCTATAGTAGTGGCTCATGGGATGGGGGAAACAAGCTTGGTGGGGTTTAAAAGTAAAGGCTATGCATACTTGGGATTCATTTTAATGCAATCGCGACTCAATGATGCAAGAATAAGGTAGAGGCAATAGGTACTGTATGTATGCAAGCATGTGGAAGTGCTTGCCTGGTATCTCAGTTGAAGCAAGGGACGGATCTGGGTAGTGCTCCTGGTGCTCTTGATACAACCCCTGCTCAGTGTCTATCCGAGAAAAACCAAACAAACAAGGCCAACATGAATATAGAGCACAAGCATTGGAATTAAATGCGTCAAGCAAACAATCATGCCATGATGAATGATGCACAGTTTGCATGGTACTAAGTAGCATGGCATGGGTGAGGTGTGAAGGGCAAGAAAATAACATTTGAATTGGATTTTAGTCACATTTTGTTGCCATAATAGTTGCTGTTCATTATATTTTTATATGATGCATGCTGCAATTGTAGTCATGGATATTATAAACAGAAAGGTCTCGTCGAGCTGATCATTTTAGACATATCATTTGCTAAATTTGGAATTAGGGAACAAAAGTTATGAATTATTTAAATTCTAGTGGCAATTGGGTAATTTTAAATAAACTTGGAATTTTAATTGTGCAAAAGGCAAAAAGGATGGCATATTTGGAATCCTCTCATCTTGCTGATATCCAAACATATATCATTTGCATTATTTGGACAAACAATGAAAAACTTGTTTAAATCTGATTTGAATTTGAATTTGGAAATTTATTTAAACAGATTGAAATTAAAACAGCCTGGACGTTTCCTACTCAGCCAGCACTGGTCCAGCACAGGTGGGGCCAGGGGGTTCTCTGGCCCACACGCCAGTGTCTGGGAAACTGGACCATGGGTTTATTAAAGAAAAGCAGTGCCTTTTACAAAACCACAACAGACGCCGACAATGGGCCAAGGGGATCTGGTTGGGAACCAAAAAGGGTGGGGTTTTGGGAAAAGATCCACGCGGGCGGGGAGGACTGGGTTGCGTTATTGCGGGAGCCTTTTAGAAAAGGGTCACCGCCACGAGCTGGGCCTCGTGGATGCGGGTTGCTAAAAAGTTTGGGGGGTTTGCGCAAAGTGGCGCCATGCCATCTGCTTCTTCCTCTCGCAGACGAAAACAACAACGCGGGCGAGGCGGCTCGAACCAGGACCTAGCGGCCATGAGGTGTACGCTGCGGTAGGCTCGGGGTTGGTGCTAGGAAGGGGCTAAGCGGCTAGGTAGGGTGTTGGCGCGCGCTGGAGCAGACGACGACGTCTGCACCTCGCACCGAGGGTGCTCGACGCCGGGACCGCGCAAACCAGAAAACGTATCAAGGGGGGAAGATGTCTGGGAGAGTCGCGTGCTCACCGCGGGCGTGCCGGTGACGGTGTCGAGGCACGGGACGCAGGCGATCAACGGCGCGGCTCGCGGACGGCTAGGGTTCCCGGCGTGGCGTCGACGTGCAGGGACGGGGCAGGCCTTCTCCTCCTCGCTGCGGTGCACGGGGGCGATGCGGACGTCCTTCAGGCCCTCCTCGACGCAGCCTGCCGGCCTCTGCTGCGAAATCTTGGCGAGGTGGACGGTGGTCTGGCCGGCTTCGGGGTGGAAGAGGTGGAGAAGGAGGAGGAAGGGGATAGCGCCTTAGGGGAGGGATCTGGGGCGAGGACAGAGCGCGTGGGGGGATAAGAACGAGGGCGAGGTTGCGTGGGGAAGGGTTTGATGGCCAGGCTGGCGTCGACCACCTCTCCTCTCACGTGCTCGTACGGCCAGGCCAGGGGAAGGCAGGGCACCGGGGGGCTCTAGGGAGTGGCTGGCAGGTGAGGAAGAGGGGGACAGCGAGGTGGAGGCTCGGTGGAGGGCCCCATGCTGAGAGAGAGAGGGGGCTCGGCTAGGTATGTTTTGGAGCTAGGTTAGGAGAGAGAGGGAGGCATGGGTCGGGCTAGGGTTAGAGTGTGGGGTCCTTGGGCGTGTGAGGTAGCTGGTAGGTGCTGGGGTGGGGCCTGCATGAAAAGAGAGGGGAGAGATGGAGAGGGACATGGTGAACATGCTAGGTAGGGAAGGGGGTGGTACTAGGGTTTTGCTTAGGTAAAGAGGGGGGTAGTTTAGAGGGGTAAGAGGGGCTTAGGGTTTGTTTAGAGAGGATGTAGCTAGATTAGGTGAGGGATAAGTTTTAGGTTTTAGCTAGGATAGAATGTGGCATGGGGTAGATTGTTTGGGTTTAGCTAAGAGGGTAAGAAAAGAGATGGAGGTACTTTGCACTAGATCAAGTCTACCCCAAAACAAACTACTAGCACATGGCAAGAAAAAGAGAGATAGGGAGAGGGAGAACATGATGATGGGGTGGTCTCTTTGGTACATGCATGATCCAACGACCCAAGCAAGAACCAAGAAAAAGGGTGGTTGTGCATGCCACATAGCACATGTGTGTGCATGGAGCATGGGGAAGGGGTTAAGCTAAAGGGGGATAGAGAGGTGATATGGTGAAGAACAACTACAAGCCAACAAGTTTTAAACAAAGGAAGATGATCCACTAAAATGCAAGCAAAACCCAAAAACTGGAAAAGGTGTCACTTGCATGGCCCATGCAAAATAATTAATGCCCCATGGTGATATTGTGAAAACAACATCATTTCATGTGGCTTAATCCTTGCACTCCCAAAAAGTGGGCAAAGGCCAAGCAAAAGATGATGGATGGATCCAACCAACAACCTGAGCTAGAGATAAATCAACAAAAGCCAAGCTCAGATTAGTAGGTTGGTGGAATTATAAGGTGGTGAAAGATAAGGTGGTGGAGTCAAAAGAGAGATGCCCCCAACTCAACTTGGGCATTTAACAATTTATTAAGACCCAAATACAATATCAAGAGGCAAATACAATTAGTCGTGCACATGAGATAAGAACCAAAGAAGAAAAGGTTTTATATGATGCTCAAATGCAAGGTGGTATGATGACATGAGCATGATATGATGATGATGCAACAATTATATGTTGGAAGTGGCCCATTTTATTATTATGACATGTAGCATTACAGGGGTTAGACAACTGGGATGCTACAACTCTCCCCCACTAAACAGGAATCTCGCCCCGAGATTCTAGGAAGAAGAAGAAGAAGAAGACACAAAGAGAGAAGGATGGTTGGCACGGAGTTCATCTTCACGCTCCCATGTGGCTTCATCAACAGAATGGTGTGACCACTGCACCTTGCAAAACTTGATGGACTTGTTGCGAGTCCTACGTTCTGCGGTCTCAAGGATTTTGGTGGGGTGTTCCTGATAAGACAGATCTTCTTGGAGGTCGATTAACTCATGATCCACGGTCTTGCCGGGGTCTTTGAAGCACTTCTTGAGCTGAGAGATGTGGAAAACATCATGGACTTTGAGTTTTCCTAAGCTCAAGTGCATAAGCAACTTCTCCTCTTCTACCACGTATCTTGAAAGGACCGATGTATCTAGGAGCCAGCTTTCCTTTGATACCAAGCGGTGTGTTCCTCTCATGGGAGTGACACGAAGGTAGACGAGATCACCAGGGCATATACCATATCTGTGCTTCTGTCATAGTTGCTCTTCGCGACTACGAGCAATCTTCGTTCTCCGAATGATATGCACCTTTTCCTCTGCTTGAGTCACAATGTCGGGCCAAACCAGATTCTTTCTCCCGCACTGACCAACCAATTGGAGTTCGCACTTGCGACCATAGAGAGCCTCGAATGGTGCCATCTTCGACTCTTCCGAAGTCGTTGTTGTAGGAGAATTCAGCATATGGAAGGCACTCCTCCCACTTCATGCCAAACGAGATGACGCAAGCTCTAAGCATGTCCTCGAGAATCTGATTGATCCTCTCCACTTGTCCTTGAGACTGAGGGTGGTAAGCAGTGCTGAAGTTCAACTTTGTTCCCAAAGATTTTTGGAAACTCTCCCAGAACTTTGAGGTGAAGATGCTCCCACGGTCTGAACTGATTTCAAGTGGCACCCCATACAAAGAGACAATCCTGTTGATATAGAGCTCAGCCAACTGAATTCCAGAAATTGTTTCTTTGACTGGGAAGAAATGAGCCACTTTAGAAAGCCTGTCGATGACAACAAAGATTGCATTGTTGCCCTTCTGCGACCTTGGAAAACCAGTGATGAAGTCCATCTCAACTTTCTCCCATTTCCATTCCGGAGGCTTCAATGGCTGTAGAAGACCAAATGGTTTCTGATGGACAGCCTTGACTCTGCGACAGACATCACATTCTGAGACATACTTGGCACAATACCGTTTCAACCTGTGCCACCAAGATGTGTTTTCAAGTCCATGTACATCTTTGTGCTGCCAGGATGGATAGAAAGAACCGACTCATGTGCCTCCTTGAGAACTTGGTCTCTCAGACCCGGGTAGTTTGGAACAAACATCCGGTGTTCAAAGAAGAGCGTGCCTTGATCATCAACGTGGAAGGACTCATACTTCGGAAGGTCAAGCTTAGCGATGAGCTTTTTGGTGTGAGGATCACCAAGCTGACGAGAACGAATCTGTTCTTCCAAGAGAGGAGTAGCCAGAAGATTCAGGAGATGCCCTTGTTCCACAATTTCCAGGTTGAGCTGACGGAATTCCTCGCACAAGAGAGGCTGCTGCTCTTCTACCATGAGGTTGTTGACATAAGCTTTACGGCTAAGCGCATCTGCCATGACATTTGCTTTTCCTGGTGTGTAGTTGATGGTCACATCGAAGTCATTGATTGCTTCAATCCATCTCCTCTACCGAAGGTTGAGATCCGGTTGAGTGAAGATATACTTCAAACTTTTGTGGTCCGAGAAGATCTCGCAACGGTTACCAAGCAAGTAGTGCCTCCATAGCTTCAAAGCAAAGACCACTGCTGCTAGCTCAAGGTCATGTGTGGGATAGTTGATTTCATGCGTCTTCAACTGACGAGAGGCATAAGCAACCACATGTCTCTCTTGCATAAGGATCGCACCCAATCCTTGCAAAGAGGCATCGCAGAATATCTGGAATGGCTTAGATGTATCCGGAGGAACCAAGACTGGTGTGGAAGTGAGCTTCTCTTTGAGTGTCTCAAAACTTTCTTGACAAGCAGGAGTCCACAGGTACTTCTTGCCTTTCTTAAGGAGGTCGGTAAGAGGCTTTGCTATCTTCGAGAAGTTCTGAACGAAGCGACGGCAATAACTAGCCAAACCGAGGAAACTCCGCACTTCCTTGACATTTGCAGGAGGAAGCCATTCAACTATTGTTTTCACGGTTTCCGGGTTGACTGCAATGCCCTTGGCAGAGATAACATGACCCAGATAGGTTACTTCAGGCAGCCAGAACTCACACTTTGAGAACTTTGCATACAAGCGGTTCTCACGAAGCTTGTTCAGGACACACCGCAGGTGCTCTTCATGCTCCTCCTTGGACTTGGAATAAACCAGAATGTCATCCAGATATACCACAACAAACTTGTCCAGGTACTCCATGAAAACGGAGTTCATCAGCCTCGAGAAGGTAGCAGGTGCGTTGGTGAGGCTGAAAGACATGACCGTGTACTCATACAGGCCATAGCGGGTGGTGAAAGCTGTTTTGGGCACATCCTCTTTGCGAATTTTTATTTGGTGATAACCACTTCTCAAGTCCAGCTTAGAGAACACCACAGCTCCTGCCAGCTGATCAAACAGATCATTTATCCGAGGAAGAGGATATTTGTTCTTGATGGTTTTAGCATTTAGAGCCCGGTAGTCAACACATAGCCTATCGGTTCTGTCACGCTTCTTCACAAAGATTGTTGGGCTACCCCAAGAGGAAGTGCTATGTTGAATGAAAACCAATTTCTCTTGTTCATCAAGTTGCCGTTTGAGTTCAGCCAACTCAGAAGGACCCATTTTATATGGCCTCTTGGAGATAGGAGACGTTCCAGGTTCAAGCTCAATCACGAATTCAACTTCGCGATCCGGAGGCATACCCGGCAACTCTTCAGGGAAAACATCCGGGAACTCACAGACCACTGGTACCTTCTGAATAGCTTCCATAGCATCATCATTCAGAGCAGCCAAGGAATAGAGCTGGACAGCAGGAGTCAGACTTGGAGAAAAAACTATATGGCCTTCAGGAATCTTCAGAGACACTGAGCGTTCAGCACAATCAATCACAGCTGCATTTGCTGTCAACCAATCCATGCCCAAAATGACATCAATGTCAGAGTTGCCCAGAATAATCAAAGAAGCCAAGAATGAAGAACCACCAATCTCAACTTGGTTGCCATAACTGATTTTAGAAGCTGCCATTGTTGCTCCAGGAGAAAGAACCATTAACTTCTTGGGAAGAGGATCTGACACTAACCCATTCTCAGTTGCAAACTTGTGAGACACAAAGGAATGCGATGCACCAGAATCAAAGAGAACTCGCAGAACCGAGTTAATCGAAGCATACCCATGACAACTCCAGGTGCGAGCTCAGCTTGAGAGGCGTTGACGCAGTTGGCTCGAACTACCGCAGACCCGGGCTTAGTGTTGATGTTGAGAGCCCGAGGCGGTGGTGCACGAGCTGAAGGAGAGCTTGTTGCAGATCTTGGCGGGGGTTGAGGGAGAGCTTTGTTCTTCATTGGGCAGTTCCAGCTGGGATGACCATGATCTCCACATGTGTAACAAGCACCGTGAGGACGTGGAGCAGAGTAGCCAGGGACTCCGCCAGGCGCTCCAGGGTAAGGGTTGTTGTAGCCCCTGGGAGCCGCAGTGGTGAAGTTTGGTGGCCTTGTCGTGAAACTCGCAGGTCTTGGTGGAGCCGGGAGCGACGGTGGGGTGTTAGGAACCCAGACACGCCGCTTAGAAGGAGCTGCCATTGTTGCCGAACTTGATGCATCCCTGCTGTGTTTCTTGGACTCTTCAAACATTTGCCTGCTAGCCTCTTCTTGTAGTGCCATATGCTGCAGTTCCAGGAAGGTTGCCGGTCTTGCATGCGTGAGTGCATACTTGATCGACGCATTGAGCCCTTGCCTGAACCTCTTCTGCTTCTTCTTGTCATCAGATACCTCATCACCACCATAGCGAGACAGATTCATGAAATTCCTGATATATGTGTTGACGTTATCATTTCCCTGCTTCAGGTTGAGAAAAGCCTCCTTCATCCTTTCCATCACAATCTCTGAGAGAAACTGCTCTTTGAACGCTCCAGTGAACCTCTCCCAAGTAGGCTGGAACCCAGTGCAGCTTGCCTTCAAGTAGTTTTCCCACCAAAGAGCTGCATCTCCCTTGAGCAGGTGAGTAGCACACTTTACCCACTCCTGTTCTGGAACATCAGCAGTCTCGAGCAACCTTGAGATCTCGCGCAGCCAATCATCCGCGTCAAGAGGTCGGTCAGAAACATCAAACTGACGGGGGTTGAACTTGAGGAAGCTCTTGATGTCACCACGCTTGGGAGGTGGAGGAAGTGGAGCGAACTCATTCCTTCTGACGCTCTCCTCGAAGCGCTGTTGGTTCTCTTGCATTGCCGCCAAAGCATTAGCTATGCTTGACAGCGCTGAGCCCAGTTCCGGAGGGATGTCCTCCTCAGTCCGGCGTGGGGGAGCCATCCTGTCATTGATATAAAACTCAAGTTAGTACTATGATGGAGAATGATAATAATCCAAAATAGTACCAAGATGGAATTAACCAAGATTAAAGGATACAAATTACTGAGATGATATTAAAATATCAACAAAGTTCATAGCACCTCAAGGACATTAAGCATATCGCACACGACTGAAAAGGAGTGTGGTACACAAACATATCAAAGAAAAATTTTCCACAAATTTCGGCATTAAAAAAATACCAATAGATGCGCAAAATTACTTAACGAATCAAGATTAGTGACTCTACCGATTCAATATACAAAAGCGAATGATGCAAGTAGTGGTATGGTCGCGACTCCATCCCGCACTCAATCATTACTCCGCACATGAACAAGTGGAACACATATCCTAACCCCTTCTTCTCACGACGAAACCTAAGATTGGTAACTACGGAAACGAACACCCCAAACAAGATAGCGTCGGATACAAAGAGGAAGATAGATTGCGTCGGTTTACAAAAGCCTGTCGGTATGGAATGTACCAACAGTTGATAACCAAAGGCAGATAAGATAACAACTTGGATGCAACAGATAGACAAGGGATTACACACACACACACACACACACACACACACAACCTATGGTACTACGGAAACCCAGAACACGTGAATCCTAGTTTGAACTTTGAGAAGAGGATTGAAAACGTTGCACTTCCTTACCAGAAAAGGGTGGGTGGGAGGTTAAGAAGAAAAATGGAAGCAGTCCTACTCTCGCGTTTGTTTTTCCCTAATATACATAACTACCCAAAATATTTGCTAGACTGACAACGACCGTTTGGCTGAAACCCTGAAGGTCGGGATGGCTCTGATACCAATTGTAACTACCTCGGTGAACTACGCTCCTAGATACAAGCCTGGATGAGTGATAGTGGTTGAAATAGTACGGTGGGGCCCCAAAAGCCACTCACTGGTAGTCCTTTCAGACGTCCCAACCACTACCCTCTCAACGGGACTGTCAGACGGCGTGGTCGGCAGCGAAGGATCAACTACGACACAAGTGGGTACGTACGCAAGCCACCATACAAGAGTACATCAGAGCCAAACCATCTATAAAGAAAGGAAATATACCAACGCCATACGGCAAGATTCCAAATGACCTAGATAATCTATATTTTAGGATAACTCCTCATACAACACACATCAGAGTATCATGCGGAAGCGGCAAACAAGATCCGAGTACGGATAAGAAGCAAATCGGCATAAGATGCCAGAGAAAATAAGCACATCCCAACTACAGGTATCATGGATCCCCGTTCCCGGAACGATCGTTGCCCACATCTTCGGCTTCTTCCACCCAAAGATCCGTCACCGAGAAGGTACCTGTTCATCTGAATCAAGAATTTATCGTGTGAGACCCTAAGGGTACTCAGCAAGTCTTAATGCCTCTAAAGGGGACACAACCTGGGGTGACGCAATTGCAGCGAAAGTTAAACCCTAGCAATTCTACAGATAAACGCTAACCATCCGCCCAACCAATGATAGACGGATGTCCGTGAATTTAAGTACAACAGTTATAATGGTAATCTCATCCGATCCATCCTCCTCCCTGCTGTGGCATCCCGCAAAACCACTACTAGAAAATCGCGTCGAATTTGTGCATTGCATCGTCATCATCATGCATTGTTTGCCAAAACTGTTTTAAACAAAGCCCGTTTTGTTTCTAATACGCCCCATCTTTATTCAACCACCAAAACCGGGTCCCCGGAATATTTTGTTTTGGCCGCTATCGGATTGCCAACGGCCCGTTTAAAACAAATAAAATTTATAATTATTTTAGTAGGGGCGGTGAGGCGGCCAACCCGACCCAACCGCCCAGATTTTTCTAAACGGTCCACCTACCGCCTTCTAATCCTAAACCCACCTAAACTCTACCCTCTCTCCTGGCCACCTCACTCCCCCAATCATCTCGCCACCTCACCCTCTTTCCTCACCCTCCACTCACATGCCACGTGCCACGCCCCTCTCTCTCAACTCTCCCAGCCACACACCTGCCAGCTACACCCACCCCACCTGACCCCGCTAAGGCCACCCACGCACGCACGCACACAGGATCCATCCACCTCCCCAGCCCCCTGGTCCACGCGCGGGACCCACTCCCTCCCCCACGCGTGTCTTCTTCCTCCTTCTCTCCAACCTCCCTCCCAAGACGGCGCCTCACCCCGTCCGGGCGCTGCTCCCATGAGCTCCTCCCTCCGCCCTCCTCCTCCTCGGCGCCACATGCCCGCCGACGCCGCTCGCAGCCGCCTGCTGCCTCTCTCGCCCTCGCTGTTCCAGCAGAGCTCCGCTCGGCCCGCTCCGCCCGTCTCCGCCGCCTTGCCTCCAGTCCCCACCGCCACCGCTCACCTCCAGCCGCGCCTCAAGCTCCATAAGCCCGCAGCGCTGCGTGCCGCACGCCGCCTCCACCCTCGCCCGCCACGCCTCCCGCGACCACCGGCGCGCCGCCAGCGCCGCCTCCGTCCCTGGCGCCACCTAAACCTCACCACCGCCTCGCCAGCCACGCCTGCTCCTCCGTCTGCCCGTCTCCTGTGCTCGCCATGCCCCGCGCCAAGCGGCCCGCCAGCAGCCCCGCCCGAGACCGCGTCCTCGAGCCCGTCGCCGACCTCGTCGTCTGGCCGGCTGCCTCGCCGCTGCCCGCTTACCTCCGCCGACGCCCGGTGACCCCTGTCCCTCTCCGGCGAGCATCTCCCCGGCAAGCTGCAAGTGTGTTCAGCGAGCTGCTGCCTCGAGTGTGCTGCTGCTTGTGCGGATGTGAAAATGGTGTGGAGACGACAAAGCCGCAAACCCCCGTGGACCGACATCGCGAACCGAGCCCGACACCAACAGTCAAGCCCCGAAGCCCATCCGAAGGCCGAACCCGCCGAACGCCAAGATCTCCTATCGGAACCCAAGGACGCCAAGACCCCGACACGACAAGGACTCCCTCCCGCACCGATGCCGACAACCGGACGCCAAGGTCGCCTACACGGAACGACGAGCACTTCGCCGCGGAACGTCAAGACCCTGTCCCCGGAACTCCATGTCCTTCCCCCGGAGCCGAAGGTCCGGAGCTTTGCTTCATAGAACGTCTAGTGCCCCGAAGACCGTTCCGCTGAAACCCCAAGATCATCCACGGCACCCGAGCTCGACACCGGCAGCTAAGCTGGCCCCACAAGACCGTCGACAAGAAGCCGCGAACCAGAAACCTGAGTTCTCCCTCCAGGACGCCAGGATCGTCGCCAAGACCCGAAGACCCCGGACGCGCCAAGACCTACCCCCCTCGATGTCCGAGAACGATCCCGTCAAGTCCGTCGAACCCTGAACCCCGAGATCTGCTCCCCGTCGAACCCTGGACCCCGAACCCCGGTTTCCCAAGATCGTCGAGACCCCTAATGTGTGAACCTTTCTCCCGAACCCTATTTTATAACATAATGCAACTTGTCGCATATTAAATGGTTCATGCATGCATCCTTGCCTGTGGGTTGGGGGCCTTATGCCGATTCACCTAATCATTAAATATGGGGCCCATATGCGGGCAAATCTAGTCTCATATTGGCCTCATTTAAACTTGGGTAGCGCACCGTTACCTTTTCTGCCTTGTTAAACAACATGTAAATTGCGGGGTAGCTAAACAACTTGAACCGTTTAATAATTGTCGGGACCCCGGTTCCGCTTAATATGACCTAATTGCATCGCACCTTTGCCATGCTACGCACCATGCATGCATCATGCCGATCTTCTGCCGTTGTATTAAATATTGCATCCGGTGTTTCTTCTAGTGTTTTGCTTCTTCGCGGATTGGGCCGTTGAGTTGATGTGAGCTTCGCCCCGATCTTCGGTGGAACCTTTCGACAATGTTTTCAGGCGAGCATCTCCCTCTTTCTACCTATCTTACTTTTATAGTATTTACTTCCCTCCTTTTGTTCTATTGCTATCTGTGTGCGATGCTTTAGTTTTCGTACCTGTGATATACCGTGCAGCCCTATATTGCCTTGGACACATCCTATTACCTGTTGTTTGGTAGATAGTTGGACTTGCGCGTCGTAGTTGCTTGCCCAAGTGCTGATGTGTGTCGTCATATGCCTCAGTTGCTGATGTATTGCCGCATGTTGATGTTGGAGATGATCCTAGTTTTACTTATCGTCACTTTAATATCTGTTTAACAACTAAAATTGAATAAGCAGAGGCATCGGTGGGTGATAGAGAATATTTGGTTTCCGAACGCCCACTTGTGTCCCGTAAGACCCCGAGTACTTGATACCTGTTCCTTGTTTTATCGCGCTATCCACATACGGGGAGTATGGGATCCCCCTGAGCCAGAGCTTGATTCAGTCTTATTTCTTGGGGCCACAAACTAGTTTGAGGTTTTATTTACGATCCTGTACTTATGCCATGTTTTACTGCTTTAATTACGATTGTGCGAGGTAATCGCATTGTCGCATTGTTAGGATCGGGACACGATTCCGCTGTGTCGACAAGCCCGTTTGGGGTTCCCAGTCGTCACGTACAGATACCCAAAGACCTTGAGGCCGTCTCGAGCTTGCTTACTCCGCTATGGATTCTACTTAAGGGTGGCCTGAAATATTTCAATCTTGTGATTGCTTTGTCGAAAGCCTCGTTGGGTTTTGTTTTTGGTTTTCCGAGGTTGATCGAGTGTGTTGCTATTGGTGCACCCGCCGGGTAAAACTTTCAAAGCCGTGTCGCGTTATGGACGACTTGGAGCACAGTATCTCGATCATAGACAAGCATAACTAAAGTTTACTGCTATTAATTTGACTAATAATGACTAGTAATCAGCTTCACTATAACGGAATGGCTAATTAATACTGCCCACCGTTGCTTGTTTGGTTTTCGCTTGCGACAAATGTATCTGACTAGTAAGTATTGCAACTACAACGAATTGGCTGAATAAAAGTACCAACAACTGCTGGGTTTTGGGTTTATCTCATGCTATCTGTACCGGATTAGTAATTGTTGCAACTATCACGGAATGATTAACTAAAAGTGCCCACTGTTTACTTTACCAGGACGATTATCTAAACCTGACTAGTAAAGTGCCGCAACTATAACTAATTAAATAAAACTGCCAACTGTGTGAGTTCCTCGGTTGACTTCCTCGACTGGTCTCGAGGGGGAAACGCCAGGATGGGTTTGTTTGGTGTTAGTTTCAGGTTGGATCCGTATAGGTCATTCTCTCCCCTCTCTGATATCCGCCATTTGTATCGAGTCTCTATAGGTTGTTTAGTGCATGCTGCCGCTGCCGCTTCAGTCCACCATACCTATGTAGGCGAGGACCGCCGAATTCTAGCCTCGCCGTGTACTGGCCTCAGTACTGACGCTCCTTCTTTTCCTTTGCCCTTTGTCGGCACCCCTTTGTTTAAGCAGGTTTTGAGATCGACGTTAGGTGGTTACCCTTCCGGCTTGGCCTGGGCAGGGTTATGGACGCCATTGGTTATTCTTCAGGGCTCTTAGCCCCATTTGCTTCTTGTCCGTAGCTGGACGCACTATCGTATTCAAGGTGATTTGGATCTTGTATATTGTATCTGTATTCTTGACTCTTTGAGTCGCTGTTATATGTATCTGTTCTGTGGGTCCCATCGAGGACTGTTGTGTAATGTTATTACCGCTTTCCACCGCACGAAAGTGCTGGTGGCACCTTTGAATCGCTTTCTATGCGGGTTTGACGAATTTTGCTCAAACTTGCATAGGTCCGATTCGAGGGTGTTACAGAGTGGTATCGAGCTCAGCGGTTGCGATACCACAAGTCCACTCAGGATAACCTAGCTAACGGCCGAAGTAGAGTGTCAAAACTATTTTGCAAAATCGGTTGGATAGTTCTGGTTAGGTCTGACTTTACTCCTTACCCCTCTGCTGTTCCCCTCTTACCCCTACGTGTTTTGAATCCGCTCTAGTCTCGTTCTTCGAGTCCAGGAATTCTCGTGGTTGGGTTTTCCGTCGTACCTTTAGGGTTTCGCTTCCTCCTTTGGTAACGGTGTTCTACCATCCGGTGTTCAAGTTGCCTGATGAATCCGTCTACGGTGTTATCATTCTTATTCCTTGTTTGTGCCTTCCGGTGTTATCCGACGCGACGACAGCATCTACGCCAGATCCGATGCAGAGTCTACATCACTCCTTTGTTCCGAAACTCGCTTGTCGAGATCTTCAGTCTGAATCCGAGAGTTGGTTGCATAATTCGCCTATTCGTGTGCAGAGTAATGGTTTGGGTGCGCGATGGACTGATCACCATCCGACTACTCTTATCATTCGCTCTTGTACATCGAAGCGGTGGGTCCCGCGATTCTACTCCTTCCATGGAAGCTAGAGGTGGCTTTATTTGTTGATACCTCTGCCTTCGACCTTTTTGTTACCGGAGAGTTCTCGCGACGGTCAGGATCAACGACCCTTTGTTGGTGGTGTCGCCAATTTCAAGATGAAGGAGGAACCATCGTTAGTGGTGTCGCGAAGATCTACACGAAGTGAGAAGACGCAGATCGCCGACCTTCCTCCCGGTACCATGAGGCGGATCTCGAGGGCGAGATCCCTTGTTAGTGGTGTCGAATTGTGGCATCCCGCAAAACCACTACTAGAAAATCGCGTCGAATTTGTGCATTGCATCGTCATCATCATGCATTGTTTGCCAAAACTGTTTTAAACAAAGCCCGTTTTGTTTCTAATACGCCCCATCTTTATTCAACCACCAAAACCGGGTCCCCGGAATATTTTGTTTTGGCCGCTATCGGATTGCCAACGGCCCGTTTAAAACAAATAAAATTTATAATTATTTTAGTAGGGGCAGTCGAACGGGCCAACCCGACCCGAACGACCGCCCCAGATTTTTCTAAACGGTCCACCTACCCTGCCCTTCTAATCCTAAACCCACCTAAAACTCTACCCTCTCTCCCTGGCCACCTCACTCCCCCCAATCATCTGCCGCCACCTCACCCTCTTTCCTCACCCCCTCCACTCACATGCTGCCACGTGGCCCCTCTCTCTCTCAACTCTCCCAGCCACACACCTGCCAGCTACACCCACCCCACCTGACCCCGCTAAGGCCACCCACGCACGCACGCACACAGGATCCATCCACCTCCCCAGCCCCCTGGTCCACGCGCGGGACCCACTCCCTCCCCCACGCGCGTGTCTTCTTCCTCCTCTCCCTTCTCCAACCTCCTCCCAGACGGGCGCCTCACCCCGTCACGGCCTTTGCTCCCCGCAGCTCCTCCTCCGCCCGCCTCCTTCCTCCTCGGCGCCACAGGCTCCGCCGACGCCGCTGCAGCCGCCTCTGCCTCGCCCTCTGCTCTCAGCAGAGCTCCGCCCGCCGCCCGCTTCGCCCGTCTCCGCCTCGCCAGTCGTCCCCACCGCCACTGCCACCTCCGCGCCGCCGCACCTCAAGCTCCCGCAAGCCCGCCGCTGGCGTGACGCCGCCTCCACCGCCTCGCCCGCCACGCCTCTCATGACCGCCCGGCGCGCCGCGCCGCCTCCGTCCTCCCGTGGCGCCACCTCGACCTCACCACCGCCTCGCCATGCCACGCCTTCCGCCTCCTCCGCCCGTCTCCTGTGCTCGCCGCCCGCCGCCAAGCGGCCCGCCAGCAGCCTGGCCCGAGACCGGTCCCGAGCCTGTCGCCGACCTGCTCGTCATGGCCTCCCGGCTGCCTCGCCGCCCCTGCCTACCTCCGCGCCGCCCCGGACTGTCCCCTCTCCGTGCGAGCATCTCCCCGGGCAAGCTGCAAGGTGTGTTCGCGCGAGCTGCTGCCTCGAGTGTCTGCCGCTTGTGCGGATGTGAAAATGGTGTGGAGACGACAAAGCCGCAAACCCGTGGACCGACATCGCGAACCGAGCCCGACACCAACAAGCCGAAGCCCATCCGAGGCCGAACCCGCTTAACGCTAAGATCTCCTATCGAACCCAAGGACGCCAAGACCCGACACGACAAGGACTCCTCGCACCGATGCCGACAACCGGACGCCAAGGTCGCCTACGGAACGACGAGCACTTCGCGGAACGCCAAGACCTCCCCGAACTCCATGTCCTTCCCCGAGCGAAGGTCCGGAGCTTTGCTTCATAGAACGTCTAGTGCCCCGAAGACCGTTCCGCTGAAACCCCAAGATCATCCACGGCACCCGAGCTCGACACCGGCAGCTAAGCTGGCCCCACAAGACCGTCGACAAGAAGCCGCGAACCGGAAACCTGAGTTCTCCCTCCAGGACGCCAGGATCGTCGCCAAGACCCGAAGACCCCGGACGCGCCAAGACCTACCCCCCTCGATGTCCGAGAATGATCCCGTCAAGTCCGTCGAACCCTGAACCCCGAGATCTGCTCCCCGTCGAACCCTGGACCCCGAACCCCGGTTTCCCAAGATCGTCGAGACCCCTAATGTGTGAACCTTTCTCCCGAACCCTATTTTATAACATAATGCAACTTGTCGCATATTAAATGGTTCATGCATGCATCCTTGCCTGTGGGTTGGGGGCCTTATGCCGATTCACCTAATCATTAAATATGGGGCCCATATGCGGGCAAATCTAGTCTCATATTGGCCTCATTTAAACTTGGGTAGCGCACCGTTACCTTTTCTGCCTTGTTAAACAACATGTAAATTGCGGGGTAGCTAAACAACTTGAACCGTTTAATAATTGTCGGGACCCCGGTTCCGCTTAATATGACCTAATTGCATCGCACCTTTGCCATGCTACGCACCATGCATGCATCATGCCGATCTTTCCGCTGTATTAAATATTGCATCCGTGTTTCTTCTAGTGTTTTGCTTCTTCGGATTGGGCCGTTGAGTTGATGTGAGCTTCCCGATCTTCGTGGAACCTTTCGACAATGTTTTCAAAGTAGCATCTCCTCTTTCTACCTATCTTACTTTTATAGTATTTACTTCCCTCCTTTTGTTCTATTGCTATCTGTGTGCGATGCTTTAGTTTTCGTACCTGTGATATACCGTGCAGCCCTATATTGCCTTGGACACATCCTATTACCTGTTGTTTGGTAGATAGTTGGACTTGCGCGTCGTAGTTGCTTGCCCAAGTGCTGATGTGTGTCGTCATATGCCTCAGTTGCTGATGTATTGCCGCATGTTGATGTTGGAGATGATCCTAGTTTTACTTATCGTCACTTTAATATCTGTTTAACAACTAAAATTGAATAAGCAGAGGCATCGGTGGGTGATAGAGAATATTTGGTTTTAACGCCACTTGTGTCCCGTAAAGACCCCGAGTACTTGATACTGTTCCTTGTTTTATCGCGCTATCCACATACGGGGAGTATGGGATCCCCCTGAGCCAGAGCTTGATTCAGTCTTATTTCTTGGGGCCACAAACTAGTTTGAGGTTTTATTTACGATCCTGTACTTATGCCATGTTTTACTGCTTTAATTACGATTGTGCGAGGTCGCACATCGCATCGCTTAGGATCGGGACACGATTCCGGTGTCGACAAGCCCGCTTGGGGTTCCCATGTCACAGCCAGTATACCCAAAGACCTTGAGGCCGTCTCGAGCTTGCTTACTCTGCGGATTCTACTTAAGGGTGGCCTCAAATATTTCTGAATCTTGTGATTGCTTTGTCGTGAAAGCCTCGTTGGGTTTTGTTTGGTTTTTCCGAGGTTGATCGAGTGTGTTGCTATTGGTGCACCGCCGGGTAAAACTTTCAAAGCCGTGTCCATGGTTATGGACGACTTGGAGCACAAGATTCTCGATCATAGACAAGCATAACTAAAGTTTATGCTATTAATTTGACTAATAATGACTAGTAATCAGCTTCACTATAACGGAATGGCTAATTAATACCGCCCACCGTTGCTTGTTTGGTTTTCGCCATGACAAATGTATCTCGACTAGTAAGTATTGCAACTACAACGAATTGGCTGAATAAAAGTACCAACAAGCTTTGGGTTTTGGGTTTATCTCATGCTATCTGCATCGGATTAGTAATTGTTGCAACTATCACGGAATGATTAACTAAAAGTGCCATCGTTTACTTTACCGTGACGATTATCTAAACCGACTAGTAAAGTGCCGCAACTATAACTAATTAAATAAAATCGCCAACTGTGAGTTCCTCGGTTGACTTCCTCATCGGTCTCGAGGGGAAACGCCAGATGGGTTTGTTTGGTGTTAGTTTCGTGTTGGATCCATAGGTCATTCTCTCCTCTCGATATCCGCCATTTGTATCGAGTCTCTATAGGTTGTTTAGTGCATCTTTGCCGCTTGATCCACCATACCTATGTAGAGGACCGCCAATTCTAGCCTCGCTGTAATCTTGGCCTCGATCGACGCCTTCTTTTCCTTTGCCCTTTGTCGGCACCCTTTGTTTAAGCAGGTTTTGAGATCGACGTTAGCAGGTGGTTACCCTTCCGGCTTGGCTCGGCAGGGTTATGGACGCCATTGGTTATTCTTCGTGGCTCTTAGCCCCATTTGCTTCTTGTCCGTGGACGCACTATCGTATTCAAGGTGATTTGGATCTTGTATATTGTATTCGTATTCTTGACTCTTTGAGTCGTTATATGTATCTGCCTGTGGGTCCCATCGAGGACTGTTGTGTAATGTTATTACTTGCTTTCCACCCGCACGAAAGTGCTGGTGGCACCTTTGAATCGCTTTCTATGCGGGGTTTGACAATTTTGCTCAAACTTGCATAGGTCCGATTCGAGGGTGTTACACTGCTACCAACAAGGAAGCGGATTTAACAACCCCCATCCGTTGGCAATTTTATTAACCATTCCATGAGTATTGCACTATTTACTAGTCAAGTTACTTTAGTCGATTAAAAGCGGTACTTTAGTTGTGCTTGTCTATGATCAAGAAACTGCTCCAAGTCGTCCATATCCGCGACACGGCTTTGAAAGTTTTACCGCCGGGTGCACCAATAGCAACACACGCTCGATCAACCTCGGAAAAACCAAATCAAAACCCAACGAGGCTTTCACGACTGAACAATCACAAGATTCAGAAATATTTCAGGGGGCCACCCCTTAAGTAGATCCCGCAACGGAGATAGCTGACTCCGAGACGGACTCAAGGTTGCGACAATGGCTGTAAGCGACTGGGAACCCGAAAGTGTGGCTGGGCTTGTCGATACCGCGTAATCACTCCGCCTTCCTAAACAGTACAGTGTGCTCCTCGCACAATTTAAATACAGAAAGTAGCATGGCATAAGTACAGGATAGTAACAAAACCTCAAACTAGTTTGTGGCCCCAAGAAATAAGACGGAATCAAGCTCTGGCCCAGGGGGGTCCCATATACCTCCCGGATGTGGATAGCGCGATAAATCAAGGAACAGGAATCAAGTACTCGGGGTCTTACGGGACACAAGTGAGCAGGAAAAACCAAATAGCAGATGTTGCTCACCGGTGCCACTTTCTTTAGTTATCCCAGAACTACTCAGATTAAGTTGTTTAGGTACCTCATTAACCATCAGACTCTCACAAACCCTACACATGCTGTTCTACGACTCGCATGGCTCAATCAACTCCTATAGTAGTGGCTCATGGGATGGGGGAAACAAGCTTGGTGGGGTTTAAAAGTAAAGGCTATGCATACTTGGGATTCATTTTAATGCAATCGCGACTCAATGATGCAAGAATAAGGTAGAGGCAATAGGTACTGTATGTATGCAAGCATGTGGAAGTGCTTGCCTGGTATCTCAGTTGAAGCAAGGGACGGATTTGGGTAGTGCTCCTGGTGCTCTTGATACAACCCCTGCTCAGTGTCTATCCGAGAAAAACCAAACAAACAAGGCCAACATGAATATAGAGCACAAGCATTGGAATTAAATGCGTCAAGCAAACAATCATGCCATGATGAATGATGCACAGTTTGCATGGTACTAAGTAGCATGGCATGGGTGAGGTGTGAAGGGCAAGAAAATAACATTTGAATTGGATTTTAGTCACATTTTGTTGCCATAATAGTTGCTGTTCATTATATTTTTATATGATGCATGCTGCAATTGTAGTCATGGATATTATAAACAGAAAGGTCTCGTCGAGCTGATCATTTTAGACATATCATTTGCTAAATTTGGAATTAGGGAACAAAAGTTATGAATTATTTAAATTCTAGTGGCAATTGGGTAATTTTAAATAAACTTGGAATTTTAATTGTGCAAAAGGCAAAAAGGATGGCATATTTGGAATCCTCTCATCTTGCTGATATCCAAACATATATCATTTGCATTATTTGGACAAACAATGAAAAACTTGTTTAAATCTGATTTGAATTTGAATTTGGAAATTTATTTAAACAGGATTGGAAATTAAAACAGCCTCTGGACGTTTCCTACTCAGCCCAGACCAGCCTGGGTCACAGACAGGTGGGGCCAGGGGGTTCTCTGGCCCACACGCCAGTGTCTGGGAAAACTGGACCGCGGGTTTATTAAAGAAAAAGCCAGGTGCCTTTTTACAAAACCACAACAGACGCTGACAGCGGGGCCAAGGGGACTGCGGGTTGGGAACCAAAAAGGGCAGGGGGTTTTTGGGAAAAGATCCACGCGGGCCAGGGGAGGACTGCGGGTTGCGTTCCGGTTATTGCGGGAGCCTTTTTAGAAAAGGGTCACCGCCGCTGATAGTGGGGCCTCGTGGACTGCGGGTTGCTAAAAAGTTTGGGGGGGGGGGGTTTGCGCAAAGTGGCGCCCGCGGCTACTGTGCTTCTTCCTCTGCCTCAGACGAAAAACAACAGCGAACGCGCGGCGAGGCGGGCTCGAACCAGGGACCTAGCGGCCGCGAGCGGGGGTGGCTGCCGCTGCGGTAGGCTCGGGGTTGGTGCTAGGAAGGGGCTAAGCGGCTAGGTAGGGTGTTGGCGCGCGCTGGAGCAGACGACGACGACGTCTGCACCTCGCACCGAGGGTGCTCGACGCCGGGACCGCGCAAACCAGAAAACGTATCAAGGGGGGAAGATGTCTGGGAGAGTCGCGTGCTCACCGCGGGCGTGCCGGTGACGGTGTCGAGGCACGGGACGCAGGCGATCAACGGCGCGGCTCGCGGACGGCGGGGCTAGGGTTCCCGGCGTGGCGTCGACATGCAGGGACGGGCAGGCCTTCTCCTCCTCGCTGCGGTGCACGGGGCGATGCGGACGTCCTTCAGGCCCTCCTCGACGCCTGCAGCTCCGTGCCGGCCTCCTGCTGCGAGAGTACTGGCGAGGTGGACGGTGGTCTGGCCGGCTTCGGGGTGGAAGAGGTGGAGAAGGAGGAGGAAGGGGATAGCGCCTTAGGGGAGGGATGCGGGCAGGACAGAGCGTGGGGGATAAGAACGAGGGCGAGGTTGCGTGGGGAAGGGTTTGATGGCCAGGCTGGCGTCGACCACCTCTCCTCTCACGTGCTCGTACGGCCAGGCCAGGGGAAGGCAGGGCACCGGGGGGCTCTAGGGAGTGGCTGGCAGGTGAGGAAGAGGGGGACAGCGAGGTGGAGGCTCGGTGGAGGGCCCCATGCTGAGAGAGAGAGGGGGCTCGGCTAGGTATGTTTTGGAGCTAGGTTAGGAGAGAGAGGGAGGCATGGGTCGGGCTAGGGTTAGAGTGTGGGGTCCTTGGGCGTGTGAGGTAGCTGGTAGGTGCTGGGGTGGGGCCTGCATGAAAAGAGAGGGGAGAGATGGAGAGGGACATGGTGAACATGCTAGGTAGGGAAGGGGGTGGTACTAGGGTTTTGCTTAGGTAAAGAGGGGGGTAGTTTAGAGGGGTAAGAGGGGCTTAGGGTTTGTTTAGAGAGGATGTAGCTAGATTAGGTGAGGGATAAGTTTTAGGTTTTAGCTAGGATAGAATGTGGCATGGGGTAGATTGTTTGGGTTTAGCTAAGAAGGGTAAGAAAAGAGATGGAGGTACTTTGCACTAGATCAAGTCTACCCCAAAACAAACTACTAGCACATGGCAAGAAAAAGAGAGATAGGGAGAGGGAGAACATGATGATGGGGTGGTCTCTTTGGTACATGCATGATCCAACGACCCAAGCAAGAACCAAGAAAAAGGGTGGTTAGTGTTGTGCATGCCACATAGCACATGTGTGTGCATGGAGCATGGGGAAGGGGTTAAGCTAAAGGGGGATAGAGAGGTGATATGGTGAAGAACAACTACAAGCCAACAAGTTTTAAACAAAGGAAGATGATCCACTAAAATGCAAGCAAAACCCAAAAACTGGAAAAGGTGTCACTTGCATGGCCCATGCAAAATAATTAATGCCCCATGGTGATATTGTGAAAACAACATCATTTCATGTGGCTTAATCCTTGCACTCCCAAAAAGTGGGCAAAGGCCAAGCAAAAGATGATGGATGGATCCAACCAACAACCTGAGCTAGAGATAAATCAACAAAAGCCAAGCTCAGATTAGTAGGTTGGTGGAATTATAAGGTGGTGAAAGATAAGGTGGTGGAGTCAAAAGAGAGATGCCCCCAACTCAACTTGGGCATTTAACAATTTATTAAGACCCAAATACAATATCAAGAGGCAAATACAATTAGTCGTGCACATGAGATAAGAACCAAAGAAGAAAAGGTTTTATATGATGCTCAAATGCAAGGTGGTATGATGACATGAGCATGATATGATGATGATGCAACAATTATATGTTGGAAGTGGCCCATTTTATTATTATGACATGTAGCATTACAGGGGTTAGACAACTGGGATGCTACATGTCTCTATCATCGTACCTAAGTTGTCTTCTTGATCTAACCAAGTTAGTTTTGTGTAATCATGCCTTTAGACTCTTTGCTATTCTGTCTAAGATGATGTCTAGGATGATGCAGTTTAGTTGCTCCCAGCTGACAAACCCTAGTTTCCACTCTTAAATACTTAGGTTTTCGATTATAGGATGGGATTATTAAGTTGTTCTCGCGAGATTGTATTCACTACAAACTTACTATCTGGTGCTCAATCTAACTTCCTGGTAAGGAGATAATGAACTAGCTTAAATATTAATGTGCGGATCCACACATTTCTAGATCGTAGTTGCTTAGTCAAGCTGTTAAGTTGTTTCCACTTTTCAATCAAGTTGGTTACCACCACTTGGTAAGTTGTGTTTATCCATTATGAACTATGTTTCTAGTTGCCTGATTTTTTTTGTTTACCAAGAGGGACTACCTACATGTCGTCGTGACTATGACAACATTGGACATGCTCTCGATCTTGAAACTCGTGCGCTGGTACCTCCTAGGCTTCGCGAAGGACGTGTACTTGCTCATAGACTAGTGTGCTTGTAGTTGCCGAGCAAGCTGTGGCAAAGCGCGATGCATGCCATATGAAGGCCGGAAGAAGGGCACCAGGGTCGTGGACGTGCGACACATCCCCTCTTTAGCCTCATGAGGTAGCAACTTTGATCTGGTTGCTCTGCTGATTAGTGGCATGGACTTCAGTTACTCATGCCATTTAATTAAGTTGATTAGATAAATTGGTCTAAGTTGCATATTTATCCTCTTTTAACTTTGTTTTTTCGCATACAGTTGTCTTTGCAATATTTACTTGAACTCGGGATTTTTCCTAACTAGTTCTTGCATGATCTAAGTTGCTGATGATTCTTGTTTTGTTACTTACTTTGGTTCTTGGGATTTTCCCTAACTAGTCTAGTCATCTTGCCAGATATGTGTTGTACCCAATTTGGTCCTTATTTTGGTTCCTGGTATTGTTGTATGCAAATTTTAGTCCTTGTTGTCCCACGAATGTCAGGCTAGGCTACTAAGTTGTTGGAAAAAAATTCTTGATGAATCCGTCTGGTTTTACTATGTGAAATAACTATGTTTGCTGGCTACAAGTTTCAGGATTAGTCTTGTTATACACTGTCCTAATTTGTTCATGGGAGGAATTGTTGGAGAACGGGAGGGAGGAGACGAGAAGTTATAGCCTTGGGTCAGATCCTGCGAGGAAGAAGAAGAGTTGGGCGAGTACTTCTTACAGAACAAGCAGCCGGGCGAGTGCGAGGGAGGGAGTATTTGTTAGCGCGGGCTAGGATGCACAAATGATCCCTCGGCTCGCTAGTCGCGTCCTACTTTTGTTTCTTTTGAAATTATTGCGCTCTTAAGTTGTGTCACATGGTGGTATTTTTCTTGATCTCATGTTTTTACATGAACTAGTTAACCTTCACTAGATCTAACCAGAAACCTATTTATTTGACCTGTGGAAAGCCTGCTTGTTATGCACTAGCTTATTTTTGGAGGGGTCCAGAGAAAGGTAATGGGAACCATGGCAATTTGGAGAAAAAAAGAGGATCATGGGGCGTCAGGCGGCCTTGGGGAGAAAGGGGTTGGGGCGTCATGTGGCCTGGGGGAGGGGCGAGGGGCCTTGGACTCTTGGTGTAGGGGCTCGTGACGTGGGCGGTTGATTATTTCTGTTTTGGGGTTGGTGGGTTGGGGAAAAATTCCTTATCAGGCGATGGCTGGTTTGAACTAACCAGCCACCGGTTGCTGTTTAGATGCTCCCTTTATCTATATATTTAAACATGTCTAGATACATTCAATCTAAAAAATCCAAGTCACTTATTTTAGGACGGAGGGAGTACAACATTGTAGTGGTTCTCACTAGCTCTCGCTATGATCCGGTCTATTGAGTGAGGTGGTCGGGCGGCCCTCTTCACCGCCTCCTTCCAAATGTCCACTGCTCGCTGGCGAGCGTTGCTCATGCGGGGCCGGTGGAATTTTTCTTTTCCTGCGCCCTCGCGGCAGTGCTGGGACGTGAGCGGCATGGCGGTGGTGCAGCTCAGGCAGAGATGCTCCGGCGTAGTGTTCAGTGGCGTCGAGGTGACGGTGACGCTAGTTGGTGACGACGCGGCGTGTGAAAGGAGCGACGATGCCCTCCCAACCCAGGTATGGTCCCTTTGGGTTCGATCTGGGTTAGGGCATGCAGACTCGAGCTTGGTTGGGACGCCTCCTGCGGGTTGAGGAGCTGCGTATGCATGGGGTGGCGGCGCACCTACTGTAGCACGACAGCGGGAGCTTCACGGTTTCGATCTAGGCTTGGCCAGGCCAATGGAGGGGCTGGTTTTTTTCCGTTGTTGTGTCCATTCTGTTAGCGCCAATGGTGGCGGAGGTTGCTCCTCCCTGCATGGTTGCGGTACTCCCTCCTCGTCTTCGGGGATTTCTTCATAGTCCGGCCGGTCTCATAGTGCTTTTCTTGGTAATCCGGCGATGGTGATTCGAAGACCATGGTAGCGTGTGTTAGTGGGAGGCAAGTTTGGTGGAGCGCTTCGGATCGCCTGGGGTTGTGGTTTTTTGGGAATCGGGAGAAAATCATGTCGGCCGACACCGACGTGGTGACACCTACGATCGCCGGTGTTCCTTTTTGAAGGGCGTTGGGTGTACCCTTTCTTCACTCCTCTCTACGTATTGGGGGTAACGCTAGGACCAATCCGAACAGTAACATCGTCGTTGCCGCACTCCTTCTTGAAGGTGTTGTTTGGTATACCGTTATTTTGGAGGGTTATGAATGTGGTCGGACTTATCCTGCGGGAACGATGGTTGCGGATCACCATTGTTTCATCGATCTGGCTTTAGTTTATCTTTCTTTCTCTCCTTTTTTCTTTTGGACTGGATTATGCTGTTTGTCTAAGCAGTTTTCTCGAAGTTGTATCGTGTGTGGTTGCTATACTAATACAACGATGAAAACATGTTGCGAGGAGCTAAAGTGGTTTCTGCCTGACATATTACCATACATGTGGAACCTACTATTTTCCCCATTAACATCAACAAAAGCTAAAACAGATTTATGTGTCTTCTCACATACCAGGCCCATCATTTAGCCCAGTCGGCCACAACGAAAATATTGTCAATAAAGTTTATCCCTAGGCCGACCTAGCTATTCCACGACGCGCCGCGGCCACCTCCTGGACATGTTAGGACTAGCTAGCATAGATAAATGATTTGTAATATGTCTAGACGTGTTTTAGTGTATGGATTTATGGGACAAATCTAAATCACGGAATTTTGGACATAGGCAATACATTTTTTGCATTCCCATCATCATCCTACTGCAGTTCCAGCTCTCGGCCATCTTTGCCTCTTCGTCCTCCTCATCTCCTTCAGGTCCAGCCAAGACGGACCTCGCCGCGCTGCTGGCTTTCAAAGCGCAGCTCGCCGATCCTCTCGGCGTCCTCGCCGGCGACTGGACCGGCACATCATTCTGCAGCTGGGTCGGCGTCTCGTGCAGCCTTCACCGGCCGCGCGTCACCGCTCTGTAGCTATGGGACATGCCGCTCGCCGGACCCGTGACTCCTCATCTCGGTAACCTCTCTTTCCTCTCCGTTCTCAACCTCACCAACGTCAGCCTCACGGGTTCCATCCCTCCCGAGCTCGGCAGGCTACACCGGCTCAGATACCTCCGCCTTTCAGAAAATAGCCTCTCAGATGACATTCCTGCTGCTCTAGAAAACCTCGCCATGCTCGAGACCTTCAGCCTATATTTTAACCAACTCTCTGGCCAAATCCCTTCTAACATGCTAGCACGTATGCACAAGCTCAAGTCCATGAACCTGTATGGGAACAAGCTGAGTGGCCCAATACCACCTTACCTATTCAACAACACACCTTCTCTCAAGTACATATTCTTTGGCAGCAACAAGCTCTCAGGTCAGATCCCTCATGAGATGCTAGCAAATCTCAACAGCCTTACAGCAATCCTTCTGAACGAAAACGACTTGAGTGGACAGATACCACCCAGTCTGTTCAACCACACACCTTTCCTGGAGGCCGTCTACCTTCACAACAACAGCCTCTCGGGTCCCATACCACACAACATCGCCTCCCTGTCTATGCTCCAAGACCTGGAGCTGCAAGGGAACCATCAGCTCTCCGGCCAAGTGCCACAAGCCATGTATAACCTGTCCATGCTCCAATACCTGTCATTGTCGAGCAACAACCTTACGGGGACATTTGTAAGCAACCAAAGTTTTAACCTCCCAATGTTGCAGTATCTGTACCTCGCCGATAATAGATTTACCGGCCATATTCCGCCTGGGCTTGCATCATGTCGGTACCTACAAGAATTGTTTTTGGACGGCAATTTCTTCGTGGATGTTGTGCCACTGTTGTTAGCTGGACTATCAAACCTCGAAATTCTTTATTTGGGTGGAAATAACATTGTTGGCTCGATCCCAGCTGCTCTTGGCAACCTCACTAGTCTTACTACGCTAGATCTCTCCTACTGCAATCTCAAAGGAGACATACCACCAGAGTTAGGACTAATGCAGAAACTATCGTATCTGCATCTTGGAGCCAACCAACTTACTGGTACAATACAACCCTCACTTGGAAATCTAACCAACTTGTCTGAACTAGCTTTAGAAGAAAATATGTTATCCGGCTCAGTACCAGCAACACTTGGGAACATTGCAGCTTTGCAGACTCTATACATACAAAATAACAATTTAGAGGGTAACATGGAATTCCTGTCGGCTCTTTCAAACTGCAGAAACCTCCAACTCATTAACATAGGGGCTAATTCTTTCACGGGTTCCCTTTCTCACCATATGGGAAACCTCACTTCGCGATTAGTCACCTTCACTGCAGGTTTCAACAAGTTAACGGGTGGGCTTCCAATAACATTTTCAAACATTAGTAGCCTTCAGTGGATAGATCTTCCTAACAACCTACTCACCGAGCCGATCCCAAAATCCATCATGGAGATGAAGAATCTCGCGTGGCTTGACCTCTCTAGCAATGAAATTTCAGGGACTATCCCATCAGAAATTGGTATCCTTGGGAATCTAGAGAGGTTGTTTCTCCAAAGAAACAAACTCTTTGGCTCTATACCAAGCAGTTTCGGTAATCTTAGTAGGTTAGAGAAAATTGACTTGTCCAATAATCAATTAAGTTCAGTGATACCTGCAAGTCTCTTCCACCTTGATAAGGTTATAGAGCTCAATCTTTCTTACAATTCTTTTGATGGCACACTACATGCAAACATTTCTAGGCTAATACAAACATACCAAATTGATCTTTCTTCTAATTTCTTGATAGGAAGCATCCCGAAATCAATTGGACAACTTAAGATGCTAACCTATCTTAATCTATCGCACAACAGGTTCATAGGCCACATGGACGACCCACTTCAAAAGCTAACTAACTTAGCTTCATTAGACCTCTCCTTCAACAACATCTCTGGTACCATTCCTACGTTTCTTGCAAACTTTACCGACTTGACTACCTTGAATCTCTCATTCAATAGGCTAGAAGGCCAAATACCAGAGGGAGGTGTTTTTACAAACCTCCCGTTGCAATCTCTGATTGGGAATGCTGGGCTATGTGGTGCTCCACGCCTTGGATTCTCGCCCTGTCCTGGCAAACCTCATACAAGTAATGGACACTTCCTAGAAATTTTACTCCCACTTGCCACTATATTTTTTGGTAGTATTGCAATCTTTTTATACCTATTGATCAGAAAGAAACTTAAGAGTACGGTAGAGATAAAAAATTATGGTGATCCAACCAATGACATTGGCCATCAGATAGTCTCCTATCGTGAGCTTAGTCGCGCCACAAACAATTTCAATGAAGATAACATGTTGGGGTCTGGAAGCTTTGGAAAAGTCTTCAAGGGCCAGCTACGTGGTTTAGAGGTTGCAATTAAAGTTCTTGATATGCAGTCGGAGCAGGCCAAGAGAAGCTTTGACACCGAGTGTCGTGTGCTTCGTATGGCGCGACATCGCAACCTGATACGAGTACTCAACACATGTTCCAACCTAGACTTTAGGGCACTCGTGCTTCAATACATGCCAAATGGTAGTTTAGAGACACTACTACATAGGTATCAGAGTATGCACTTTGGTTTCCTCGAGAGGCTCAACGTGATGGTTGATGTGTCGATGGCAATGGATTATCTACACCATGAACATTACGAGGTTATATTGCACTGTGACTTGAAACCTAACAACGTGTTGTTTGATGAGGACATGACTGCACATGTGGCGGACTTCGGCATTGCAAGGTTGCTTCTAGGCGGGGACAATTCCATGATTTGTGAAACCATGCCTGGAACAGTTGGCTACATGGCCCCAGGTACTCAACAAACACCTCTTAGACTATTGCCTAATTATTGTTTACACAATACATGCTTGTTCTGATATTTGTTCATATTTTTCATGTTTCTTATATAGAGTATGGGTCTCTTGGAAAAGCATCACGGAAGAGCGACGTATTCAGTTACGGGATCATGCTCTTGGAAGTCTTTACCAGAAGAAGACCCACCGACTCTATGTTCGGGGGAGAACTAACCCTTAGGCAGTGGGTTCAACGCGCATTCCCTAGGGAGCTTGTCCATGTCGTTGATGACCAGCTACTTCAACGCATGGCCACTTCTTCTAGCTACAACCTGAATGACGGATTCCTTGCATCCGTATTTGAGGTGGGTTTGTTCTGCTCTAGTGACTCGCCAGACCAGAGAATAACGATGAGTGACGTGGTTGTGTGTTTGAAGAAGATCAAAGCAGGGTACAACAAATGGAATGCAGCAACACAATGTGGTGAGCACCATGGTGATTGACCTCCGTTTCGACTATGCATCCAAATGATTGCCTATTCCCTATGTTGGTTCTCTTCTTTCAACGACTATACCGCAATGACGTCATGCACCACCTGTTTTTTCAGGACGTTGAGAGGCCTAAGATCTGGCTTGTAATTGCAATAAGCTTTAATTTCCACCACGGTAGAATAAATACCATGCATGTTTGTTGGATGTAATAGGCCCTCATGTTTACTTTACTACTACAGTATGGTTGCTTACTTTTAGTGATGTACTAATAAGCATGGCATCTAAGGAAGATGAACCTTGTTACCTTTCTACATAACTAGCATGGTGGCCCTCGCAATGCGAGGGCATCACCTTTAGATGTTGTAACATATTTCTTCCTCCATTTACCTCTATGGTACAAAATACAAATTCCTTGTACATGGATACATTTTTAAATGCCTAACTTTGACATTAATTTTATGCGTGATTACGTTGATAGGAACATAGTATTTTTTTTCATTGAGTTTCATGCTTTAGTTCATTACGTTTTTTTTTTTGCGGGTAGTTCATTACGTTGATAGGAACATAGTATCTATAGGGGAATCAGGGAGCAAAGGAGCAAGTGTTGGCTGGCTAGATAAATTGTTTTTGGACGGCAATTTCTTCGTGGATGTTGTGCCACTATGGTTAGCTGGACTGTCAAACCTCAATGTTCTATATTTGGGCGGAAATAACCTTGTCGGCTCGATCCCAGCTGCTCTTGGCAACCTCACTAGTCTTACAACGCTAGATCTTTTGTACTACAATCTCATAGGAGACATGCCACCTGAGTTAGGACTAATGCAAAAACTATCATATCTGCGCATTGGAGCCAATCAACTTACTGGTACAATTCAAGCTTCCCTTGGAAATCTAACCAACTTGTCGGACCTAGCTTTAGAACATAATAAATTATCGGGCTCAGTACCAGCAACACTTGGGAACATTGCAGCTTTGCAGACTCTATACATACAAAATAACAATTTAGAGGGTAACATGGTATTCCTGTCGTCTCTTTCCAACTGCAGATACCTCCAACTCATTAACATAGGGGTTAATTCTTTCACGGGTTCCCATTCTTACCATATGGGAAACCTCACTTTGCAATTAGTCACCTTCACTGCATGTTACAACAAGTTAGTCGGTGGGCTTCCAACAGCAATTTCAAACATTAGTAGCCTTCAGTGGATAGATCTTCCTAATAACCTACTCACCGAGCCATCGCGGCGATGAAAAATCTCGCATGGCTTGACCTCTCTAGAAATGACATTTCAGGGACTATCCCAACAGAAATTGGTATCCTTGGGAATCTAGAGAGGTTGTTTCTCCAAAGAAACAAACTCTTTGGCTCTATACCAAGCAGCTTACTCCAAAGAAACAAATTCCCTTATTTGTAGCTCACTGACATTAACAAGTGCCAGCATCCAGTCCATGGCTTGCACACAAACATGCAAAGAGCTAGCACTGTCATGAATTGAACCATCAGAAAAGAAATTGACTACAGAATAGTACCATACACCAATTAATTATACCAGTAGAGTAATGCCAAAATAAATTTTTTAGCGACAATATATTTAGAACAAACAGTGGCTCCTGCTTTAGCAAGCACGTAACAGCCATTGCATAAAAAGGAGTGCACGAACATCGTGAACTGTCAGACACATAGAGAACATGCTTGCGACAACCCACATAGGTTGCACTGCAATCGCACAAACTTATAAGAAAACAAAGCTGCTTGCATTGGAAGACCAGCTCAAGTGTAGCCCAGTGTTCAGAATCACTAGCTGAATGAATGCCCGTGCGTCACTACGGAGAAACAAATACAACAAGTACATCCTATTAATCTAAATGGTATTATATGTTTAGTTTTATAGGTAAATTACCTCTTATATGGTCAAAAAATACTTAATGTCCTAGTGTGGCTCACCAAATTCACTCTCTTAAGAACATGGTCGTAGTAAAATACATTATACATTAACAGGGTAACAGAATGTTTAAATAACTCACACAAAATCCACTCTTACAAACATGGTGGTAAACTGGTGGTATTGTAAGGAGAAATATATAAAGATATTGCATGGCTCTTCAGCGGGTATTTATCGCATTATGCAGCAGGTATTGCTGTACCGTTGAGAGGTAGATGCGCCAGCAGCAGCAACTTATTGATGAGACCCCGAGCGTCTGAAGTGTGTTGGATGTTCCATGTCATGTATCTGAAAGGTTACATATTCACATAGTTATATATCTCCAGCCTCGGTATCATTGAAGATCAATAGCACTAATAAACAGCACACCGAATGAACAAATGACATAAAACTGATAATTGATAAACAAATATGAAACAACGATTGAAATGCAGAGCAGAAGTGGTCTCCGTAAGCATCATATTTCAAAAACGAAAGGGCTTCCTCAAGTGGTGATGCTAACCTGGGAATTGGATGGAGGGGCGCCAGCATTTCTTTCTACACTTGAAAGCTCTGTCCTCTGTAGCCTCTCCGGCAAGGTCTCCATGCCCATTTGTGACAGCAGGAGTAAGACATATGTCAGTAACTCCCCACCCGTGCCCAAACTCTTGGCGTGTATGTACCCTCGGCACCTACTGGCCGAGAAGCATAGCATCTCCACCCACACGCCTTCAATTACTTCCCACATATTCTCATCACCTATATCCAGCAACTTATTTGCAAGATTCCATGCATCGGGGACAAAACCTTCTCGTGTGGTCGCATATCTCTCTGCATCTAGAGGCGAGCCTGTGCGTTCAACGGCCTGTTCTCTGTTTTCTGTGTGCTGCACGTTGATGATTATTCTCTGAATAAAACCTCTTTCGATTTCCTTGAGCAACGGCCTTTTGAAGAACTTGCAGAATGGCTTCTTGCGCCTGAGGATCTCCATGAGCGAAGGCTTGTCGCCCTTCAGGATATTCTTGAGCAATGATGGGTTGTCATCACTGAGTATCTTCTCCAGTTCAGCATTAGCGGTCATGAGCAGATTCCGCCTTGTGCCTGACAATAACATCTCAGGCTTGACGAAGAGTAGATACATCATGTAGTTGGAAATTTCTCTGCACCGAACAGCTCTTTTGTGACGAGGTGAACTTTCACACCAGACAGCACAGCCATGGCCTACACCAGAGGCATCCTCAATACACTGAGCAGTGACACACCGGCGTTCTGCTGATGCGTCCCTGTAATAGAAGCATAAATCTGTGGCAACATGCCAGAGAAGAACACTCTCGTCGAATGGCCTCCTTAAGCTGCAAATTAGGACTTGGTCACACCTGTTAGACTGAAGAGTCCATTGCCCTCTGCGATCGTTGAACTTGCAGTAACTGTCAGCATCACTTATTTGTTCCTCCCACCCTTTCTTCACATACTTATGAACCAACTCTATAATTGCAAAAGACGAGTTGCAGGGCTTCATGGACCAATGTTGATAAAAGAAGTCCTTATGATTAAAGGTACTTAGGATGCACGTCGTCTTGGTGTGTCTTTTGTTGCGTACAAAAAATCCAACCAGGGTGTATTGGCCTACACGGCTATGTCTAGTGGCATCCATTAGTTCGCCAATCTTTCTCACCAATTGTTCATTGTAGTGGATGGTCTGTTCTAGTTGGGTAAACTTTGTTTTTGCCCATTCATTTAGGGCAACCACTTTTTTTACACATTGCCACTGCATGACCTTTTCTTTTGCATGTTCATATAGGACAACGAATTTTTGTACCCACTGCCATTGCACAGCCTTTCCCATTGCTTGCACAGCATCTGATCTGAATTTGAATATCTTTTGAAATACTCCCGACGAAAGAATATAGGAGGAGTATTCCAGCACTGCGGTACAACAGAACAAGGCATATGTAACCTTGACATCATTATCATCATAAGCATCTCTGTGACTCTTGTGGAAGAGGCCAATGGCTGCTAATGGAAGTAGCGCAGCTGATAACCTTAGATAGCCAGAAACCACTTCCAGAAAGCCAGAGTGTTCAGTGTCTTTAAATACGCCGAGCATCTTTTCTTTTGTGTAGAGAAGACTGAATGCACTAAACAGCCTATCTTGCAACACACCATATGCTTTTTTCTCATCAAGCACCCAAAATGATTTTAGGATACCAAGCCGATCAGGAAATGGCGACGCAAGGTCAACAAATAGCTTATAGGCCTCAAGGTCCACTTTATAGTCAACGATTTTGCTTCTAGTATTTTCCACTTTTTTTTTCCGGAGGCTTCTAATTGCTCCCTTTAGATGGTTTAGGCAGCTTCTCCATGTGCTCGAGGTCTGAGGTTGAAGTTCGGCAGCCTCAAGGTCCACCGCATCACTCTCTCCTTGTGATTGATGAGGAAGACGGTTGTCGGCCTCAGGGTCCACCACACCGTCTTCTCCGTGTGCTTGATCTGGAAGACGGCTGTCCACGGCATCAAGTTCTTGTGCTTGACGACGAGGATTGACATGGACAAAAGCCCTTGCTGCTTGCACATAGTCATCAAGCGAACTGATCCCACCTTCCATGTTTGCAGTCTTCACAGGAGCAGGGTTGGAAGGGCTGACTAGGCTGTTTATGCTGGCGCTCTTGAGAGCCCAAGGCTTCTCTATGCATTTTAGGACCCCAGGGACGAAGAACAAGATTGCTGCCTGCAACAATCTCTTGTCGCCGCCTGGCCATGACTTACAGAACACATAGATGGCTACCGTGATCTGGGACACGGCGGTGACGACATGGCGTGTCCATAGCTCGTTGTCCTCAATGTTGTAGGCGGTTATGAGGTCCTGCCCACCAAGGTGCATCAGGAGGACCGGCGCCCACACCACCTCCAGGATACTATTGCCTTGCCCGGAGTTGCAATCTTGCCTGCTCTGGCGGCTGAAGAGGGTGGCAAGGGCGTATATGGCTAGAGCGTCGCTCCCTAGGTATGCGAGCCATATGATGGATCTGAACCAGGAAGGAATAGCATACTTACGGAAGCCGGCGGAGAGGAGGAGGAGCCACTGAACGAAGAGACTGGCCAGGACGAGGATGCGCAGCTGCCACTGCTCCCACCATTCCAAAGCACCTGAGATACCCATCTCTTCGTGTGTACGGCTCGATCTGCCTCGCCCGCACACAGGCACAGAGTGAGTCAGTTCATTTTGGATGCTAACAAACCCATCGTATATGTTTGCACATGTTTAGTAGTATGTCGCTTCGATCGAAGGGCCGGCTTAAGCCATATGTTTTGCTCAACTTGACAAAGTAGTCGTTGGGCTTGTCTTAACTTATTGTTTGCACAGTGCATCTAGGGCATGTCTTACTCATATGGCATATTCTTGATTGGCTGCTCGGACAGGTAGTTAGAAGTTCCTTATCATGTTTACAAGTAGTATACCACACAAGTGGCGGTAGGTTGGCCGGCAGGGCAGAGGTTTATCATACTATTTTACTTTACTTGGCTGAAGACCTTTGCTTGATTAGTTTGAGACTAACCGTTGGGAACAGTGATTGGATGGTTCTTTTTCTTCTCAAAAGTGGTAAAGAGAAGGGACGAACACAGCATCTCGTGGCTTAACTCGAGCATCTCGTGGCTAGATCTACGCCCTCCCTCGCCGTTACAATAATTTATGGGTACGGAGGATGCTTTCAACCCGGGCAAACCCCAAGTACAGCGTGAATCAGCTCTTGCACTGGGTCAGTGAGTGCGAGCTAGGACAGGAATAAACACAAGCAGGTTGCGTGCAAGCAGCAGGCAAAAGCTGACCTGACGATCCTGTGGCGCTTCGATCGGACGGAGCAGAGAGCAGAGAGACGGCGTAGCGGCAGTACCACACCACGACAGCTCCAGCTTCAGCGCCAAACAAGACGTAGGCCCAAAGATGGCGCCATCCACAGAAAACATCGCTCAATTTTCAGCAATTGTTTGAGTATGTAGTATGTTCTTTGGTGGCGGAGGAAGCACAAGCAGCTGGGGCGCGCTCCTAGACGCCGTTTAAGGCACCGCACGCCCCGCGCGCCTTTGGGCCGCGGCCCATCGGCCATTCCTTTATTTTTTTGTTTTCCAGTTTTCTTTCTGTATTATTTTCTTTTTTCTGTTGCCTTTTCTATTTATTTTTCTTTTTTAAATATACTATTAGGAAACTTGCCCGTGCGTGCACCGGAAAAAAAAGTATAATTTTAGATCAGAAACTCGTGCCATAGCACATGTAAAGCACCCAACCCAAATCTTGATTTTCTTCGTACTTCTAATGAAGTATATACATTGCTCTTGTTGTCATGAACAGGTGTACCAGAACTTGTATGCAATAAATATGTGTGTACGTTTCTATGGGTCGAATCACATGTCTATGATAGCACAAATCGACACACCCCTCTCAACGCTTCACCGACACAAAGTCTCTTTTTTTCTCGGTGGGTACAATGCTTATTTATTCCAAGAGATATATGGTAAGGAAAGCAATTCAATAAAATAAATAAATATACAATATTGAACGACTAAGAAATAACTATTCCCAAGTAATCACTAAGTAGTATCTCATCATACTTTAGAATTCTTATAATTGCAAAAAAAAATATTAAAATATTGATCTGACAACAGTTATCAGATTACTAACTTGTGTACCATACCTCGGAGAGCATGCACCTCGAAGGCTTGATATCTCGCCAGTTAACTCCAATGCTGCCATGAATAATGTAAAGCCATTGTCATAAAAATAAAATCTTTTATTAATTTATGAATGGCCCAATCAACCGGATTTGTATCTAGCCAAGGTTGTTTGAAAAGAGATGCTTTCCACATGATCTGGCCCTCCCCGGTACGTTTCTTCAGCTGCCTATTCTTGATTGTTATGGTCACCGCGAAAGTCCTCACCTGGTTCACCGCCGTGAAAATTTGCCTATTCGATGGGGGCGCCACATACACGGCCTTGACGTTCCCATCATGGCACGGCTGACATTCTCGATGTAAGGATCCATGAATCGATGAACTGGCAGTTGTGTATGGTCTTGGATATGTTCTGCAGGCCGCCCGTGGCAAGGGAGGATCCGATGGACATGATGATGCTACCCATGGACTTGGCAATGGCCTGCATCTTGGCCTAGGTGTCGAGGTTCCGGAAGACGACTTCGAGGTGGAGGCGAGGCGCAGGTAGTTCATGTGCTATGTGCGCCTGCAGATGGCGGTCTAGGCGTAGATACGAGAGCCGTTGACGTTGCCCTTCTCCATGGCCTTCTTCACCTTGAGCTTCTAGAACTTGTCCTTCTTGCCGCTACATGGACTTTTAGTTGAACTTGAGGTCAAAGATTTGTGCCATCAGCTTCTCCCGGTTGGGGATGGTGCTTCCGATCTAGGTTTTCGAATAGACACTCGGTGGGACATCGAGGTAATGTAGATCGTTTTGGAAGAGAGAGACATCCAATATAGATTTATCCTTTGCCTGACGACGTACGAGCGCGGCGACGTGTGTAATCCCTCATTGCCAGCTTCTAGGCTAGGGTTTTCGGTTGTCACGCAATCAACCGATTCACGTGGTTGTGTGGGTTAGCTGTTCGCCTGTTCCTTGTTAAAAAAGGCAAGGATCCAGGAAGGGCTTGGTCGCATGAAGCGCAGGTCTCTTGATTCATCTAGGCCATTGGGCCAGGTTGATTGAAAACTATATGAACTCGTTTTTTTAGGGAACCATCGTTGGTATAAGCGAGATCGGGCAGCACGAAGATGATCGATCGGAAGAAGAAAAAAACGAAACCTGACTTACTCGTGGCGTTGGTGGTATTTTGTATTTTGGTGGGAGGGTAAAATCGTCCGAAAAAGTGTTGGACCGGGAGAAACACTTCGTACTTTATTATTACTAGCAAAAATGCCCGTGCGTTGCACCGGGATAAATAATAAGTACTAAATGCTAGGCCTTGCAAAATTTTAATTTTACACAGTTGGACTAATATAATATTTGCAAGGTATCACAATAACATTAAATTATATGCTGACATGGTTGCAGCTAGTAATAACATAGTTCTTCCATACCATGTCATATAGTAAACTAATTATTACATGTCCTATACAAAGTTCTCAATAGTTTTAGCTGCGCTTGCTCGTATAGATACATCAATAATAGGACAGTTGCAGCTGATTCCTGTAGAAATTTCTGTTAAGTTTGTCAGTCTCGCTGGCAGCAACTTGATTTGTAGGGTAGCTGGTATATCCTCTAAAGCATCACACCATAGGGTGCATCTGTATGTGCTGATTGTTCTACCGATATTCTTTTTAGAATCATCTTTGTTTGTTTGGTGAGATTTTATTGATCCAAAGGGGCCTAATATGTACTCAATCACTGGCGCTGAACATAACTTGCAAGGCAAACCGCTTATCTGAAGTTGGGCCGTTTCGGTAACAACCGAACCCACAGATCCATATTCCGGTGTCCACTGAATGATCTTTAAATCTCCCTTAAGGATCCACTCTTCCATTGAAACAGAGAGAATTTTATGTAGTGTCATAAAAGGATATTCATGGTCAATGTATAGCAAGAACTCGTTGTCATCTAGTAATTTGACCTGAACCTGAATATGCATGTTTAATTTCAGAAATTCACAAACATGATGTAGATCTGCCATGTATGAATCAGGTTTAGGTTGTAGAACCACTGCCGCAGCGTACTTTTTGATTGCATTATTATCAATCAACGCCGACGAGATATAGCACTCTGCCGGATGAACCACCCGTGATGTAGATAAAGAAGGTGCAGTTTCATACCTATATCTCTTTGTTATTCCATGTAAGTACTCTGTTTTCTCAACAATAACTTTATACCTGTTCAAAAATAAAGATGATGTTGTTGATGAATCAGAGCCTTCAGGTATTGTACTATCAGGAACCTTGATCACAATAGCATCTGGGATCCTTATTAGTTTCTCAGAGCGAACAATGCATGTATATCCAGATGGATCATCCATACATCTTGTTTCTTGATCAATATATTCTAAAGCACAGTAGGGTGATAATATTTGCTCAGTAATAGCTGCTGTCCACATATGTAGAGGCAGATTTTTCAATGTGATGGCTACTCGCTGATCACTGGTGATGCTTCTTAGGTGTATTTGTGTGTCTTCTGAAAAGAACCGATAGGCACATCCATTGATCCGTAGATTTATGTTTGAGAGTCTCGTTGCACGCATTGACTCTCGGTGGTTAGAAAAGAAGAGGACAACTTTCTCATCAGTAGCTGAGTGAACGGTTAGGCCCCTGCGTATGTCTAGTCTTGTTGCTATAGTGTGTAGAACTGTACTTGCCGGTAACCTCTTAAACTGAGAAATTGGCTCTATCACGTACACACAGTGTAGATCTGCGCATAGGCGCGTATGTTGCTGACAATTACTCATAAAAATTTCCTTTAGCCTTGGGCGGTGCCTCGGAGCGTTAGCCATTGGGGGCCTATGCAAAATAAAAACTGTATACATTAGATCATCATATTAATGATATAGGAAAATAGACATAATTGTAATAAATATTATATAATCTATTGTATGAAACGTAAGTAAATTTGAAAACACATTTTTTAACAGCAGAAATACATTGTTTTGGAGCACGTACGCAAGTAGTTCTAGTCAGCGGAACAGCGAAGCGGAACGTTGAAACAGAGTATCAAACCTTGTTTTAGTGTACAGAGTATCTGAACGGCGAAATAGAGCACGTACGCGATTAGTTCAAGTTATTAGAGATATTTTATAGGCGTCTAGCCTAGTTTGTTTCGGAAAAGAGTTCGATTCGGTTGAGAATCCGAATCCTTCCCTGAGGCAGCGGAGTCGAGTGTCATCCGGATTTCCCATCACCCACCTCTTCCTCGACCCTGCCCTCAAGCACACAACACACAACGCGACGCACACATCCTCGCTCATGACGCCACCACACGGGTCGCCACTTACCCCTTCGTCGAGGGCGCCCGCTTCGATCCCCGCTGCCAGTGCTGGGACCTCCTCTCCCTTTACCAGCAGCTCGCGCTCGTCCTCAACCTCAGCGAGCAGGGATAGTGCCATCCCGATTTCCCATCACCCATCTCTTCCTCGACCCTGCCCTCAAGCAGCGCGGTTAGCTGATTCCCCAAATCATGATCGCCGCCGCCTCATCTCTGGATTCCGTCTTCCGCTGCCTGCCGAAGCTGCATTTTCGCTGCAAACTACCAGCTTTTTCAGCGAGCAGCAGCCACGGTCGGCATGAATGCTCCCATCGGTCTCGCCCTCAAGCAGCAGCATCAGACTAATTTCCCCATCCCCGACCTCCTTGTCGACCCTGCAGACTAATTATTACCTTGGTTGTAGATCTTTGCTTTACTCTGAAGTCTGACTCGGAAACAGTCACTTGGCTTTAGTCAAGACTGCCTGCCGAAATAGAAAATTTACTTCTGTTGTTCAGCTCTTGCACAGCGGATGCACAATTACACTCCACTTTTTTGACAGTGCCAGAGTGTAACACCCTCAGAATCGGACCTATGCAAGTTTTAGCGAAACCCGCCAAACCTGCATAGAAACGATTCAAAGGTGCCCACCAGGCACTTTCGTGCGGGTGGAAAACGAAGTAATAACATTACAAAACAGTCCTCGATGGGACCCACAGAACAGATATATATACCACAGCGACTTCAAGAGTCAAGAATACAGATATACGGTATAAAGATCCAAATCACCTTGAAAAGATGGAGCGTCCGACTACGGACAAGATGCAAATGGGGCTAAGAGCACTGAAGAATAACCAATGGCGTCCATAACCCTGCCCAGGCCAAGCCGGAAGGCTAACCCTGCTAACGACGTCGATCTCAAAACCTGCTTAAACAAAAGGGGTGCCAACAAAGGGCAAAGGAAAAAGAGGAGCGTCAGTACTGAGGCCAGTACACGGCGAGGCTAGAATTCGGCGGTCCTCGCCTATATAGGTATGGTGGACTGAAGCGGCAGCGGCAGCATGCACTAAACACCCTATAGAGACTCGATACAACTGGCGACAATCAGAGAGGGGTAAGAAAGACCTATTCGGAACCAACCTGATTCTACCATCAAACAAACTCATCCTGGCGTTTCCCCCTCGAGACCAATCGAGGAAGTCAACCGAGGAACTCACACCGTTGGCAGTTTTACTTATTCAGTTATCGTTGCAGCAATTACTAGTCAGGTATAGGTAATCATACCGATAAAAATATGCAGTGGGCACTTTTATTTAACCATTCCATTGTAGTTGCAACACTTACTAGTCAGATACAATTAGCATGAGATAACCCAAAACCCAGCAGTTGTTGGTACTTTTATTAGCCATTCCGTTGTAATTGCAATACTTACTAGTCAGGTACAATGGTCGCAAGCGACAACTCAAACAAGCAATTTTTGGCAGGTTTATTTAGCCATTCCATTATAGTGAAGCTGATTACTAGTCATTATAAAGTCAATTTATAGCACTACTTTAGTTATAGTTGTCTATGATCGAGATACTGTGCTCCAAGTCGTCCATAACCGCGGACACGGCTTTCAGAAAGTTTTACCCGGCCGGGGTGCACCAATAGCAACACACACTCGATCAACCTCGGAAAAACCAAATCAAAACCCAACGAGGCCTTCACGATAAAGCAATCACAGGATTCAGAAATATTTCAGGGGGCCACCCCTTGGAGTACACCATAGAACGTTAGTGACTTGAGACGGACCCGAGGTTTGGGTGGACGCCAGGAACGATCGGGAACCCAAAATCGGGCTTGTCGACACCGCGAAAACGTGTCCCGATCCTAACAAGATGGTGTGCTCCTCGCACAATCGTAAATAAAGCAAGAGCATGGCATAGGTACAGGATAGTAAATAAAACCTCAAACTAGTTTGTGGCCCCAAGAAATAAGATGAATCAAGCTCGCTGGGGTCCCATAATCCTCCCGGATGTGGATAGCGCGATAAATCAAGGAACAGGTATCAAGCACTCGGGGTCCTACGGGACACAAGTGGACGGTTAACAACCAAATAACATCTATTGCCCACCTGTGCCTCTGCTTACTTACTTCAATTTTAGTTGTTTAAACAATAATTAAAGTTATGATAAGTAAAGCCATGATCATCTCCAACATCAAACAGGCGGCAATACTCCAACAACTGTGGCACTTGACGACACACAACAGCACTTGAGCAAGCGACTACGACGCGCAAGTCCAACTATCTACCAAACAACAGGTAATAGGATGTGCCCATGGCAATATAAGGCTGCAAGGGATATCACGGGTACGAAAACTAGAGCATCGCAACACCGATAGCAATAGATCAACAGGAGGGAATAGATACTATAAAAGTAAGATAGGTAGAAAGGGGGAGATGCTCGCCTGAAAACGTTGTCGAAGGTTCAACCGAAGTTCGGGTCGACACTCGCATCATCTCAACGGCCTTATCCGCGAAGAAGCAAAACACTAGAAGAAACATCGGATGCACTATTTAACACAACGGCAGAAGATCGGGCATGATGCATGCAGGATGTATGACATGGCAAAGATGCGATGCAATTAGGTCATATTAAGTGGAACCGGGGTCCCGACAATTAATTAAACGGTTCAAGTTATTTAACTACCCCATAATTTAAATGTTGCATTATCAAGATAAAAGATAGCACCGGTTCGCGACACAAATTTAAATGAGGCCAATATGAGACTAGATTTGCCCGCATATAGGCCCCATATTTAATTATTAGGTGAATCGGCATAAGGCCCCAACCCACAAGACAATATGCATGCGAGAATGGCAATTTAATATGCAACAAATTTATTTAGTTGACAATTTATAAAATAGGGTTCTCGGATAAGGGTTCACACATTAGGGTTCGGCAGATCTTGGGGTTCGATGGGGCTCAGGGTTCGACGGAAGCGGTCTCGGCAGGAACATTCTCGAACAACGGAGTAGATCTTGTCGCATCCGGGAAGAAGGACTTCGCGTTCGGTGGCGATCTTGACGGTCTTCGGGTTCGGGCCTTCGCGTCCGAGGGAACTACTTGGCGTTCCGGGGACGGTCCTGTAGCATCCGCGGTCGTCGGTTCGTGTCGACGGTCTTGTCGTCTCACGGCGGAGATCTTGAGACCCGGGGTCTTGGCGTCTTCGGGTCCGAGAGGGAGAACTTGGCGTTCGGCGGAATCGGTCTTCGGGTCCTTTGGGTTTTCCATGTGGCGGTCTTGACGTCCGGGCATCGAGTCCTCGAGACCGGGGCCGCCGGTTCTCTCTCGACGATCTTGTTGAAGGGTTTCGCGACATAGTAAATCAAAATTTTCTACGGAGCGAACAGAGGGAAAGCCAAGATCTAATCTAGGAGATGCAAACAACGAGAGAGATTGGATTAGATCTTCATACACTTGAAGATTCGCCTGAGCGTAACGCTCGGTTAACGTGGGTGATGTAGTCGTACTCGCTTCTCCTCCTCGCGATCCGATCCGATCTAGCACCACAAGTGGCGGTGCCTCCGTGAGATGCACACGTGCAGCACCTCAACGTCTCCTCCTTCCTCGGACTAGCGAGTATGGTGGAGAGATAGATTGGATCTACAACACGACGGCGTGGTGTATATGGTGGAGAATTTCTGCTGCAGGGCTTCGCCTACAAACAGTCGGGAGGGAGAGAGGAAGGTAGCAAGGCTGCTAGGGCTTGGAGGAAGGTGTGTAATGGGGAGGGGGCGCACCACCCCTCTATATATAGAGGGGGGCGGCCAGCCCTTGCCTGTGGCATCCCGCAAAAACCACTACTAGAAAATCGCGTTGTTTGTGCATTGCATCGTCATCATCATGCATTGTTTGACTGCATTATTTGAAAAGCCTAGTTTTGAATTGTACAAAACCCCTCTTATTTTCAAACACAAAACCCCGATCGCATCGGAGATTTTATTTGTCTAAAAACTATTTTGTAAAGTGGCTTTGTTTTAATTTATACAGAACCAAACAAACGCAAAAACTAACACAGCCCAATCCTAAATCTATTCCCACCCAAATCCTATCTACCCTCCAACCACATGCCGCCACCTCACCCTCTCACCCAAAACCTACCCACCTGCCACCTCACCAATCCTCCCTTTTCCCCCTCTCTCTCTTTTCTCACCCAACACCGCCTCTCTCCTTACATACTGGCCCCATGCCACTTCCCTTCTCTCCCCTCTGGCCCCACCCTGCAGCCAACCTCCCTCCCTCACCTGGCCCCACCCACGTGGACCACCCCTGGCCCACCACTACCAGCCTTCCCATGCGCAACCCCCACCAACCCCGTCCTCTTCCTCCACCCTCTCCCCGACCGCGTCCCTCCAACCACCGCGTGCGCCGCCGCCGCTCGCCGGAGCTCCCCACCTCCCTCCTCCGCCCTCGCTCCCCTCCTCTCCCAGCCTCCGCAGGCTTCGACAAGCCCGCCCAAGGCCGCCTCACCTCCCGACGACGCCAGAAGCCCGCTCGCCTTCCACCACGAGCGCCACTGTCGCGCCGCCTCTCCGCCTGCTCCGCCGCGCGCCCTCCTCTCTCCTCCGCACAAGGCCTCCCGCATGAAGCTCCTCCTTCCCCTGGCGAAGCTCGCCATCGCCCTCAACTCGCCCTTTCCTCCAGCCAAGGCCTCAACGCCTTCCCGGATCAAGGCGCAACCTCGCCCGAGCCTCTCGCTGCCTTCTCGCCGCCAGATCCGCGCCCCCTACTCCCGACGGCCACGCGCCCGCCAGCCTTCCCGTCGCGCCAGAGCCCTCCTCGTTGCCGCCGGCCAGGCCGAGCCGACGCCCGACCAGCCGCCGTCACCGCCCGCCGCCTCCGAGAGCCGCCGAGCCGACCGCCGCCTCGCCCGACAACCCCACGCCGACCGGCCCCTGGCCGACTGCGACTCCACGGCCTCACCTCGCCGGCGTGTCCTCGCCATCTCTGCCTCCCGCGCCGCCCGGCAGGCGTGTCCTTCTTCGGCTCTGGGAGGGCCGCAGCCGCGCACCCCTGCCGCTGCAAGCTATGTTCGAGTTGGGCAAGTATCTCGCCAAGGTCATCAAGTGTACATGGAGTCCGATGTACATGGAACGCCGAGAACTTCCACCGAACCCCGTCGAACCCGGATCCAGAGCCCGAACGCTGCAACCCTCAAGAACGCCGAGGTCTCCGTCCCGTACCCGAAGATGTCAAGTTCTTCCTCGCGGGAACTGAAGACTGTTTCCGGTGTTTGGAGGCCGAACCCCAAGATCGCCTTCCCCGACCCAAAGCGTCGAGATCCCGAGCCTCCGAAGACCGGACCCTGCAGGACTGACATGATCTTCTTCTCGGACGCCAAGATTCGTCGAGGGCCCGGGACGACAAGTACTCCCTCGAGAACGCCGAGTGCTTCACCCCGGACACCGAGACCCCGACGCGACAAGTGCTTCGTCCCGAACGCCATGACCGACAACATGACCCGAAGACCCCGAATGCGCCAAGACCTACCCCGGAGTCCGAGGACGACCTCGTCGAACCCTGAACCCTGAGACCAACCCCGAACCCCGGAACCCCCAAGATCGTCGAGCCCCCCTCAATGTGTGACCCTTATCCGAGAACCCTAATTTATAAATGCCCTCTATATGATTGTTGCATAATAATTGTTCATGCATGCATACTTGCCATGTGGTTTGGGGGCCTTATGCCGATTCACCTAATAATTAAATATGGGGCCCATATGCGGGCAAATCTAGTCTCATATTGGCCTCATTTAAACATGTGTAGAGAACCGGTTCCGTCTGTTGTCTTGCTAAACAACATTTAATATGCGGGGTAGCTAAATAACATGAACCACCTAATTAATGTCGGGACCCCGAGTCCACTTAATATTGACCTAATCGCATCGCACTGTTGCCATGTCATCCATCATACATGCATCATGCCGATCTTCTGCCGTTGTATTAAATATTGCATCCGGTGTTCTTCTAGTGTTTTGCTTCTTCGCGGATAAGGCCGTTGAGTTGATGTGAGCTTCGCCCCGATCTCCGGTTGTACCTTCGGCAATGTTTTCAGGCGAGCATCTCCCCCCCCCCCTTTCTACCTATCTTACTTTTATAGTATTTATTTCCCTCCTGTTGATCTATTGCTATCTGTGTTGCGATGCTCTAGTTTTCGTTCCCTGGATATTCCCTGCAGCCTCATATTGCCTTGGACACATCCTATTACCTGTTGTTTGGTAGATAGTTGGACTTGCGCGTCGTAGTCGCTTGCTCAAGTGCTGTTGCGTGTCGTCCAGTGCCACAGTTGTTGATGTATTGCCGCATGTTGATGTTGGAGATGATCATAGTTTTACTTATCGTTCACTTTAATTCCTGTTTAACAACTAAAATTGAAGTAAGCAGAGGCATCGGTGGGTGATAGAAAATATTTGGTTTCCGAACGCCCACTTGTGTCCCGTAGGACCCCGAGTACTTGATACCTGTTCCTTGATTTATCGCGCTATCCACATCCGGGAGGTATATGGGACCCCCCTGAGCCAGAGCTTGATTCAGTCTTATTTCTTGGGGCCACAAACTAGTTTGAGGTTTTATTTACGATCCTGTACTTATGCCATGCTACTTATGTATTTAAATTGTGCGACAGATAGCACACTGTACTGTTTAGGTAAGCGGAGTGATTATGCGGTATCGACACCCCGAGTTTTCGGGTTCCCAGTCGCTTACAGCCATTGGCGCAAACCTTGAGTCCGTCTCGAAGCTTGCTTACTTCGTTGCGGGTCTACTCAATGGGGTGGCCCCCTAAAATATTTCTGAATCTTGTGATTGTTCAGTCGTGAAAGCCTCGTTGGGTTTTGATTTGGTTTTTCCGAGGTTGATCGAGCGTGTGTTGCTATTGGTGCACCCCGGCCGGGTAAAACTTTCTGGAAGCCGTGTCCGCGGATATGGACGACTTGGAGCACAGTATCTCGATCATAGACAAGCATAACTAAAGTTTATGGCTATAAATTTGACTTTATAATGACTAGTAATCAGCTTCACTATAATGGAATGGCTAATTAATACTGCCCACAATTGCTTGTTGGAGTGTCGCTTGCGACCATTGTATCTGTCTAGTAAGTAATGCAACTACAACGGAATGGCTGAATAAAAGTACCAACAACTGCTGGGTTTTGGGTTATCTCATGCTATCTGTATCTGATTAGTAAGTGTTGCCACTATAACGGAATGGTTAACTAAAAGTGCCCACTGCTTACTTTATCAGGATGATTATCTAAACCTGACTAGTAATTGCTGCAACGAGAACTGAATAAATAAAACTGCCAACGGTGTGAGTTCCTCGGTTGACTTCCTCGTATGGTCTCGAGGGGGAAATACCAGGAAGGGTTTGTTTGGTGTTAGCTTCAGGTTGGATCCGGATAGATCATTCTTATCCCTCTCTGATAACCGCCAGTTGTATCGAGTCTCTATAGTTTGTTTAGTGCACGCTGCCGCTGCCGCTTCAGTCCACCATACCTATGTAGGCGAGGACCGCCGAATTCTAGCCTCGCTGTCTTGGCCTCGATCGACGCTCCTCTTTTTCCTTTGCCTTTGTCGGCACCCCTTTTGTTTAAGCAGGTTTTGAGATCGACGTCGTTAGCAGGGTTACCCTTCCGTCTTGGCCTGGGCAGGGTTATGGACGCCATTGGTTATTCTTCAGGGCTCTTAGCCCCATTTGCATCTTGTCCGTAGCTGGACACGCTATCGTTTTCGAGGTGATTTGGATCTTTGTATATTATATCTGTATTCTTGACTCTTTGAGTCGCTATTATATATATATCTATTCTGTGGGTCCCATCGAGGACTGTTGTGTAATGTTATTACTTCGTTTTCCACCCGCGCGAAAGCGCCTGGTGGGCACCTTTGAATCGTTTCTATGCGGGTTTGGCGGATTCCGCTAAAACTTGCATAGGGCCGATTCTGAGGGTGTTACATTGCCCCTCCTCCAAGCCTATCTCTAGTTTAAACAATTTAAACTCTCCCTTATCTAGAAATCCTATCTCTAGTTTAAACGATTTAAACTCTCCCTTATCTAGAAATTCTATCCCGAGATTTAAACGAGTCAAATCTCTCTAGAATCGGCTAGGCCCTATGGGGCCTTGTGCCCCTGGCCCAATGCGGCCAGGACACTCCCTCATAGGCCCATGCCCCCTCCCGGAAGGTGGGGCCACGTTGGTCCCCTTCCGGAAGGTTCTAGAAGCTTCCGGTACAATACCGATTAACCCGGAACAATTCCGAACTCCAAAAACTGCACTGCCTTATATGAATCTTATTCTCCGGACCATTCCGGAACCTCTCGTGATATCCCGGATCCCATCCGAGACTCCGAACAAAAATTCATAAACCAATTATCCAATCTATCCTAGCGTCGAGATATGTTAAGTGTGTGATCCTGCGGGTTCGAGAATATGCAGACATGATCTTCTATCAATAATCAACAGCGGGGTCTGGGCACCCATATTGACTCCCACACATTCATCGATGATCATATCGGATGAACCACGATGCCAGGATTCAATCAATCCCATATATATATTCCCTTCGTCTCGCGATATTTTACTTGCCCGAGATTCGATCGTCGGTACCGTCATATCTAGTTCAATCTCGTTCACAGCAAGTACTTTACTCGTTCCGTAATCCGATATCACTTTGTGATTAACTCCTTAACCACATGCTTGCAAGCGGTGTTGATATCGATTACCGAGTGGGCCCGAAGTATATCTCTCCGACTTGGGAGGGACAAATCCCATCTCGATACATACAACCCAACAGATACTTTCCGATCACATGAGAGATACCTTTATGATCACCCTCTCATAGGATGACGTTTGATGACCTCAAAGCTTACTTCCGGTACCAGGGAGTTGCATTATCTCATGGTCTAAGGAATACAATATTTGACATAGGAAAAGCTTCGCAAAGACGAACACGATGACACGATCTAATTGCTCTGCTTTGTTTGGGTTTATCCACCATATCATTCTTCCAATGATATGATCTCATTATCAATTGACAACTCATGTCTATGGTTAGGAAACCTTAACCATCATTGATCAATGAGCTAGTCCATAGAGGCGTACTAGGGACACGGTGTTGTTTACAAACCACACAAGTATTAAAGTTTCCGCTTAATACAATTCTAGCATGGAATATAAACTTTATCATGAACACGAATTATAATAATAACATCTTTATTATTGCCTCTAGGGCATAATTCCAACAGTCTCCCACTTGCACTAGAGTCAATAATCTAGTTTACATCTGGCAACAATCTCACACCCATGGCACTGAGGTGTTGATCATGTTTTACACGTGGAAGAGGTTTAGTCAATGGATCTGCGACATTCAGATCCGTATGTACTTTGCTAATCCTCAGATCTCCATCTGCTATATAATCTCGGATTATATGAAACTTGCGATTGATATGCTTGGTCTTTGGATGATATCTTGGTTCCTTAGCAAGTGCTATGGCGCCAGTGTTGTCACACAATATCTCCAAGGTCCAATGCACTTGAACCACGCCAAGCTCGATGATGAAGTTTCGATCCAAACTCCTTCACTTGACGCTCTGCAGCCCATGTATTCCGCTTCTCATCAGATCCCGCGATCACGCTTTGCTTGCAGCTTCTCCAGCTCACAGCTCCTCCATTCAAAATATAAACGTATCTTGTCTGAGATTTAGAATCATCCTTGTCGGTGTCGAAACTAGCATCGACATAACCTTTTATGACAAGCTGTTCATCACCCCCATAGACTAAGAACATTTCTTTAGTTCTATTCAGGTACTTTAGGATGTTCTTCACGGTTGTCCAGTGTTCCACTCCTGGATCACTTTGATATCTGCTCGTCAAACTAAGAGCATTGGACACATCCGGTCTAGTACACAGCATGGCATACATGATGGAACCTATGGCCGAGGAATAAGGCACTTTGCCCATAGCTTCCCTATCATTTACCATAGTTGGACACTGAGCCTTGCTCAATATCTTACCTGACAACATAGGCACTGAACCTTTCTTTGCCTTATCCATTCTGAACCTTTTCAGAACTTTGTCTAGGTATGTACTCTGGGTTAAAGCTATCAGGCGTCTTTGTCTATCTCTATAGATTTTGATGCCCAATATATAAGCAGCTTCACCTAGGTCTTTCATTGAAAAACACTTGTTCAAATAACTCTTCACATCGTTAAGCATGTTGATGTCATTTCCGATAATCAATATGTCATCCACATATAGTACCAGAAACATCACCGAGCTCCCACTCACTTTCTTGTAGATGCAAGCTTCGTAGCAATTTGGAACAAATCCAAAGCTCTTGATCACTTGATCAAAACGAAGGTTCCAACTCCGAGATGCTTGCTTCAGTCCATAAATGGAACGCTGAAGTTTGCTTACTTTATCAGCATCCTTAGGATCGACAAAACCTTCGGGTTGCATCATATACAACTCTTCATCAATGTTCCCATTGAGGAAAGCAGTCTTGACATCCATCGCCATATTTCATAATCATGAAACGCAGCAATTGCTAATAAAATCCGAATGGACTTAAACATCGCTACGGGAGAGAAAGTCTCATCGTAGTCAACACCTTGAACTTGTCGAAAACCTTTCGCGACAAGCCGTGCTTTATAGACGGTAACATTACCATCCGCGTCCGTTTTCTTCTTGAAAATCCATTTGTACTCAACGGCCTTTCGGTCGCTAGGAGGATCCACCAAAGTCCATACTTGGTTTTCGCTCATGGATCCCAATTCGGTTCATGGCTTCCACCATTTCTCGAGTCTGGGCTCATCATCGCTTCCTCATAGTTCGTAGGTTCATGTCTTCTACCAACAAGACGGTCAAAGGCGAGTTGCCGTACCACTCGGGAGGGCGCGACCTTGTCGACTCTGACGTTCGATGAGCGACATCGTCTGAAGCTTCATGATCCTTCTCATTAGCTTCCTCTATTGTTGGTGCGAAGTGACCTTTGGAACAATTTCAGGTCTGCGCTACTCTCCAATTCAAGAGAAGGTTCAATAACCTCGTCAAGCTCTACTTTCCTCCCACTCACTTCTTTCGAGAGAAACTCCTTCTCAAGAAAGGAACCGTTCTTTGCGACAAACACTTTGCCTTCGGTTCTGTGATAGAAGGTATACCCAATGGTTTCCTTAGGGTATCCTATGAAGACGCATTTCTACGCTTTGGGTTCGAGCTTGTCCGGCATCAACTTCTTGACGTAAGCTTCGCATCCCCAAACTTTAAAGCGACAACTTAGGTTTAGCACCAAACCACAATTCATACGGTGTCGTCTCAACGGATTTAGATGGAGCCCTATTTAAAGTGAATGCGTGATTTCTAATGCATAACCCCAAAATGATAACGACAAATCGAAGAGACATCATTGATCGGACCATATCTAATAGGGTTCGATTCGGCGTTTAGACACACCATTGCTTGTTGTGGTGTTCGGGTGGCGTGAGTTGTGAAACGATTCCACTTGCTTTAAGATGCGTGAGAAAATCATAACTCAAATATTCACCTCCACGATAGGATCGTAGAAACTTAATCTTTACATTACGATGGTTCTCCACTTCATTCTGAAATTCTTTGAACTTTTCAAACGTTTGATTTATGTTTCATTAAATAGATATACCCATATCTACTTAAGTCATCGGTAAAAGTGAGAAAATAGCGATATCCACCGTGGCGAAACACTCATCGGTCCGCATACATCGGTATGTATGATTTCCAACAAGTCCGTTGCTCGCTCCATCATACTGGGAGAACGGGTTTTGATCATCTTGCCCATGAGGCATGGTTCGCATGTGTCAAATGATTCAAAATCAAGAGACTCCAAAAGTCCATCGAATGGAGTTTCTTCATGCGCTTTACACCAATATGACCTAGACGATTGCCACAAATAAGTAGTATTATCACTATCTACTTTGCATCTCTTAGCCTCAATGTTATGGATGTGTGTTTCATCCCTTTCGAGATTTAGAAGAAATAAACCATTCACAAGAGGTGCATGACCATAAAAGATGTTACTCATATAAATAGAACAACCATTATTCTCCGATTTAAATGAATAACCGTCTTGCAATAAACATGATCCGGAAATAATGTTCATGCTCAACGCAGCACATAATAACATTTATTAAGGTTTAAAACTAATCCGAAGGTAAAACTAAGGAGAGCGTGCTGAAGCCATCACATCAACTCTTGATCCGTTGCCAGCGCATCGTCACCTCATCCTCGCAAGCGCCGTCTATTCCGTAGCTCTTGTTTGAGTTACAAATATTAGCAAGCGAACGGTATCAAATACCTGGGCACTACAACGAGGGCTAGTAAGGAAAACATCAATAACATGTATATCAAATATACCTTTGATGGTGCCATCCTTCTTGTCCGCTAAGTATTTGACGATTGCGCTTCCAATGACCCTTGTCCTTGCAATAGAAGCACTCGGTGTCGGCTTGGGACCAGACTGAGCTTCTTCTCGGAGGGCATTGCGCTTAAGCCGCCCTTCTTGAAGGGCTTCTTTGCTCCTTACCTTTCTTAAAGGAGGGCTTGTTGACCATCAACACATGATTATCCTTCTTGATGTCCACTGCAGCCTTGACTTTGCGAAGAGCTCGGTGATCATATCAGTGGAACCAATCTGATTATGAGTCACTACAAAACTTTTGTAGCTGGGAGGGAGTGATTGCAGAACCCTGTCAATCTTGAGCTCCTCTGGAATCGTGCATTCCAGTTGCTCAAGGCGTTGAGTGTAGCCCGACATCTTTATGGCGTGCTCACTAACGGAACTCCCTTCCTCCATCTTGCATTTAAAGAACTTCTCAGAGATCTCATATCTCTCAGAACGGGCTTGAATCTGAAACATGGTTTTCAGCTCCTCGAGAATCTCAAAGGGCCCGGGATAGGTTTCAAAACGATTTTGAAGCTCCGGTTCCATAGCAAACAACATGGTGCTCTTAATCACACCATAATCATCTTTGCGCGACTGATAGACAGCTTTCTCATCAGCCGGCGCAGTTGCATCAGGGGGGTCACCTAACGCTTTACCAAGGACATAGTCCTTTTGTCCGCCGACGTAATGATTCTTAGATTGCGGAACCAATTGGTGAAGTTAGACCCATTGTTTCTAAGCTTTTCCTTCTCAGCAAAAACGTTGAAGTTGAAGTTGGATTTGGCCATGTGATCTACAGTATTTGCAAGTACAATTTAGACTATGTTCATGATAAATAGTTCAACTTAATTAAATTACTAGATGAACTCCCACTAAATTCAACATCCCTCAAGTTGTTTAGTGAACACGATCCAAATTCACCACACCTATTCCGATCATCACGAGAAGAGATGTGGTTTCAATGGTGGACAACAAAGTGTTGATCATATCATTCATATGACTCATGCTTAACCTTTCGGTTCTTGTGTTCCGAGGCCATGTCTGTACATGCTAGGCTCGTCAAGCCAGACCCAAGTATTTCCGCGTGTGCAAAACTGGCTTGCACCCGTTGTATGTGAGCGTAGAGTCTATAGCACCCGATCATCACGTGATGCTTGGACACGACGAACTTTCACAACGGTGCATACTTGGGGAGAACACAGTTTTTATCTTGATCTTTAAGTGAGGAATCATCTTATAATGCTACCGTCGCGATCTAAGCATAATAAGATACATAAAGGGATAAACATCACATGCATATAACTTTATGTGACATGGTATAGCCAATCCTCGCGCAATGATCTCCATCTTGTGCGTTCCGGCATGATCTCCATCACTCCACCATGATTGCCTCCACCACGAATAGCAACTACAACTATTGCTAACTACTTAGCGATAAAGTAAAGCTATTACATGGCGCATAAGAAGTTGACTCATGAGCCATACACAATTATAAAGACAACCATATGGCTCCTGCGGTTGTGTACTCATCGACATGCAAGTCGTGAAACATTACAAAACATGATCATCGTACAATATACACATCACATCTTGGGCCATACCACATCACAGAAAACACTCCCTGCAAAAACAAGTTAGACGCCTCTACTTTGTTGTTGCATGTTTTACGTGGCTTATGGGAGTAGATGCTAAGAACGATTCTTACCTACGGAAAGCCACAACGGTGATATTATGGTTGCCAAACTCCGGTGTTAATCCCATGACAACTATAGTGAGAGAAAATGACATCCACCAGCCGCATGTGGTACAAGCCACACGTCAAGTGCGAGCGGTCTCATGACGGCGTCGCGTAAGGTTGGCACGGACCGCTTCAATCTCACTATCCGCGTCATAAGAAGAACACAAACAAGAGGCTTGCAACAGAAAACATCAACGCCGCAACAACCATGTTGCGTTCTACTCGTGAATCACATCTACGCATAGATCTAGCTCGATACCCTTTGAAGGGTTTGGCGGCATAGTAAATCAAAATTTTCTACGGAGCGAACAGAGGAAAGCCAAGATCTAATCTAGGAGATGCAAACAATGAGAGATTGGATTAGATCTTCATACCCTTGAAGATTACCGCCGGTGAGCGTTAAACGGGCGTGGGTGATGTAGTCGTTACTCCTCTCTCCTCGCGATCCGATCCGATCTAGCACCACAAGTGGCGGTGCCTCCGTGAGATGCACACGTGCAGCACCTCGGCGTCTCCTCCTTCCTCGGACCAGCGAGTATGGTGGAGAGATATATTGGATCTACAACACGGCGCGTGGTGTATATGGTGGAGAATTTCTGCTGCAGGCTTCGCCTACAAGCAGTCGGGAGGGAGAGAGGAAGGTAGCAAGGCTGCTAGGGCTTGGAGGAAGGTGTGTAATGGGAGGCGCACCACCTCTATATATATAGAGAGGCGGCCAGCTGCCCTCCTCCAAGCCTATCTCTAGTTTAAACAATTTAAACTCTCCCTTATCTAGAAATCCTATCTCTAGTTTAAACGATTTAAACTCTCCCTTATCTAGAAATTCTATCCCGAGATTTAAACGAGTCAAATCTCTCTAGAATCGGTTGGGCCCTATGGGGCCTTGTGCCCCTGGCCCAATGCGGCCAGGACACTCCCTCATAGGCCCATGCCACCTCCCGGAAGGTGGGGCCATGTTGGTCCCCTTCCGGAAGGTTCTAGAAGCTTCCGGTACAATACCGATTAACCCGGAACAATTCCGAACTCCAAAAACTGCACTGCCTTATATGAATCTTATTCTCCGTACCATTCCGGAACCTCTCGTGATATCCCGGATCCCATCCGAGACTCCGAAAAAAAATTCATAAACCAATTATCCAATCTATCCTAGCGTCGAGATACGTTAAGTGTGTGACCCTGCGGGTTCGAGAATATGCAGACATGATCTTCTATCAATAATCAACGGGAGTGCAGGCACCCATATTGACTCACACATTCATCGATGATCATATCGGATGAACCACGATGCCAGATTCAATCAATCCCATATATATATTCCCTTTGTCTCGCGATATTTTACTTGCGAGATTCGATCGTCGGTACCGTCATACCTAGTTCAATCTCGTTCACAAAAGTACTTTACTCGTTCCGTAATCCGATATCACTTTGTGATTAACTACTTAACCACATGCTTGCAAGCGGTGTTGATATCGATTACTGAGTGGGCCCGAAGTATATCTCTCCGGCTTGGGAGGACAAATCCCATCTCGATACATACAACCCAACAGATACTTTCCGATCACCGAGACACCTTTATGATCACCCTCTCATAGGATGACGTTTGATGACCTCAAAGCTTTCTTCCGGTACCAGGGAGTTGCATTATCTCATGGTCTAAGGAATACAATATTTGACATAGGAAAAGCTTCGCAAAGACGAACACGATGACACGATCTAATTGCTCTGCTTTGTTTGGGTCTATCCACCATATCATTCTCCCAATGATATGATCTCATTATCAATTGACAACTCATGTCTATGGTTAGGAAACCTTAACCATCATTGATCAATAAGCTAGTCCATAGAGGCGTACGAGGGACACGGTGTTGTTTACAAACCACACAAGTATTAAAGTTTCCGCTTAATACAATTCTAGCATGGAATATAAACTTTATCATGAACAAGAATTATAATAATAACATCTTTATTATTGCCTCTAGGGCATAATTCCAACACTTGTGGCTCCGAGGGTTTGGGTAAAGTCTTGAGGTTCGCCCTTCGGTGGCGGATCGAGGTTTGTGCGGACGGTCCTGTCGTCGATGAAGACCTTGCCGTTTTGTCGGGGTTCTCCACGTCCGGTTGCTCTTGGCATCAGTTTTTGCGAAGGGAACCATGGCGTTCCGAGATGCCGCTCTTGGCTAAGGTTCGGCCCCTCGGTCTTCGTCTTGATGGGCTAGCACACAGACGCCTATGGAAATGGTACATGGAGGCAGGGGAAGCTCGCTGTGGTGGGGCTCGTGGGGGCCGCGCTCGAGGGAGAGGCCGGAGACGGCGGCCGGAGGAGCTGGCTTCGAGGCGGCGGGTGGAGGCGCGGGCATGTGGAGGCGGGAGGGCGACAGAGGGCGGAGCACGGGAGACGCGGTGGGAAAGGGCGAGGCGGGCTCTGGCGGCGGGGCTCAGGACGCGAGGTCGCCAGGAGGCGCGCAGGCTCGCGGAGAGGGAGGCGGGCGGTTCACGGCTCGGGCATGGACGGGGACGCTGGAGGAGGCGTCGGGTGCGCAGTGTGGGAGGCGGTCCCGAGGAAGCGAGGAGGGAAGCTCGGGCCAGTGGCGGGAGGCGGTCGCCCGGGCGACGAGGCGGAGGAGAGCGGGAGAGGGCGAGCGAGGTGAGAGGCGGGGAGGAGGCTGCGGGGCGTGGCGGCAGGGCGGCAAGGCGGGCGTGAAGGAAGAGGAGGCTGCGGAGGGGAGGGGCGGAGGCAGACGGGGTGGAGGTAGCTGGGCGGCGCACGGGAGAAGGAGAGGAGGGAGGGAGAGGAGGAAGAAGAACAGGGGCGCGGTGGTTGGGTGCGGGAGCGTGGGGGAGGACGGAGTGGTGGGCCACGTGGGCAGGGGTCTGACTGGGAGGTGGGCGTGTGGGGCGCGAGGTGGGGTCGGGGAGCGGGTCCCGCGGGACAGGGGGAGAGGTGGGAGTGTATGGGTCGGTGTGGGTGGAGAGTGGGGCCCGGGTGTAAGGGAGAGGGGTAGGTGGGAGCTGGGTGTGAGAGAGGGAGTGGAGGGAAAAGTAGGGGATTGATGAGGTGGCGGGGTGGGTACGAAATTGGGGGAGAGGGTGAGGTGGCGAGCTGTGAGTGGTGGGTAGAATAGGTTTGGGTAGTTTTAGGATTTAGGTGGGGCTGGTTTAGATAGACCGATTTTATACCGGGGGTGGTCGACTAGGTCGAATCGGCCCTTTCGACTGCCCCACTAAAAATAATTGAATATTTTATTTATTTTAAACGGACCGTTTGCAAACCGTGGTTAGTCAAAACAAAATATTCCGGAGACCCGGTTTTTAATTTGAGATCAAGACGGGGCGCTTAGCAAACAAAAATCGGGTTTCTCGAAAATAGTTTGATGCAAACAAATGCAAGATGACATGACGATGCTCAAATGCAATGCGACATGATGACATGAGCATGCGGTCATGGTGATGCAATGCACAAAAACAACGCGATTTTCTAGTAGTGGTTTTGCGGGATGCCACACAGAGCCAGATCTTTCGCACAGCTTCCATATGAGGTTAGAACAGAAGCTCGACTTCATTTTTCCTTTTAACCACAAGATATTTGGTATCCATGTTAGGTGTCTGTATCATCTCTTATTAACTATTATGTATAACAAAATAGCAGATTTGTCTAAATTAGTCATGTCTCCTTTTTTATCAAGGTTTATTATTAGAATCTTCATATCAGAATTTATTATTATTTGGAATGATATACATTTTAATTAAGGTGATAAAGAAATAGTTAATCTTACCTCTTGTGTAGAAGCAAATAGTAAAGAACGATAAAAGTAAACACGCAGGGGACACACGATTTCAACATGGAAAAACCTCTCCAACAAAGAGAGGAAAAAACCACGGTGTAAACTTCACTATATCGGTATTGTTTACATGATGGCGTTGAGTCTTGCAATTATACGATAACCCCTAGCCAGTTGCTTACACGAAGATCGGTTATTTGGTTAGGACTTCTGTGTACACTATATTTTTAGTGTACATCTCGCTTGTGTTTATTTTTCTTCTCTTTTTCCTTGCCTTCCTTCTCCTTATCATGTGCACCTGTCAGTACCTTTATGTTTGCTGTTGATGTCGCTCTAGAGAGTGCGACATATAGTTGACCATGTGAGAAAACCGGTTCTGGTAGGTAGATGCCTACATTTTCTATTGTTTGACCTTGTGACTTGTTTATTGTCATTGCGAAGCTCAGCCTGATAGGAAATTGTTTCCTCTTGAAATGGAAGGGGAACATGTCGTCGTCTGAGGGGCATAATGGTATTCTAGGCAGGAAAACTCGATTGCCAGAATGTTGCCCTAGCACAATCTCTGCATCAATTGCATTTTTCTGAAATCCACGCACCACCAACCTTATCCCGTTGCATAGGCCATTAGCTGGGTCTATGTTTCTCAGTAGTATAATGGGACAATTAATCTTGAGCTTTAGCATATGCGGAGGTAGTCCATTTGGGGTCTGGTTGTTTAGGAAATCCTCTGGATAGTAGCCATGTGGGTCTTCTTCTATAGAATCGAAGCTGTGGTACATCATCTCCTTCCCTTGGAATCGATCAATCATTTTTAGGTTAATTCTGTCTACGCAGTCGTTCTTTGTGGCTAAAATTGCTCTTGACTTTATGTATTTTGGGTCTTCTAGTGAGGTGCTGGGTGTTTTGTAGATATGGCTGATCAGTCTATCTAGGCCATTATCTTCCTTTTTATTTGGCACGCATATACTTCTAGGTAGTAGTATTTCACCGTTATCGTTTGTCTCTTCGGTTCCGTTTCCAATGCGCAGTAGGTATTCCGCGAACTCCGGGTCATTTTTAGCTCTCATGTTTTGTACAAGATTTAATTGCTTCATGCATCTCCATATCTCTGACCTGCTTAGTGATGCATCTACTATTTGGGCCCTTGATCCCTTTTGGACAACAGGTAGCACTTGTCTAAAATCTCCTCCAAATACAACTGTTTTGTCACCAAATGGTAGGTTAGGTCTGTCCATTATGTCCCGCATGCTTTTGTCCAGCGCCTCAACTGCCTGCCTCTTTGTCATAGATGCTTCGTCCCATATTATTAGAGATGTTGCTTGTAGTAGCTTGGCTGTTCCGCTTTGTTTTGTGAATCCACAAATAGCTCCATCATCTATTTTAAGTGGAATCTTGAACCTCGAGTGTGCGGTTCTCCCTCCAGGCATTATTGAAGCGGCAACACCGGAAGTGGTTGTTGCCAGAGCAATTTTTCCCTGTTCTCGTACTGTTGCCAAGAGCGCTCTATAAAGAAACGTTTTTCCCGTCCCTCCTGGTCCATCGACGAAGAATATGCCTCCTGTTTGGGTGTCTATTGTTTGTAGTATTTCATCGTATGCCCTCCTCTGCTCTTTGTTTAGGTTCTTATGCAGAGATTTGTCCTGTGTGTTTACCTCGATTGATAATTCTTCGTTTATTTCCCTAGGTACGTCCTCTGCTGTGTCATGTTGTTCATCAATCTCTGGCAGCGGGTACGATTTGATATCTTTTCCCATTGATTGTAGCATGTCCCTGATATTTTTGAGTACCATCTGTTCGACCGTGTGTTTGCATTGGCATCTTTTGTTGTAGTCTTCAGACATTGCCTCTAGGTGATTGTTCCATAGGCCACGGACATCGCTAGGCTCGCAAAACACAAGGATTGTTGCGAATAGCCTTCTTAGCGACGATGGCATCCGGAACAACTCCGCTTCTGTCATGCAGTCATCTAGTGTGTTGTCTGCCTCGATGAGTCCCCTTTTTCTGCAGCTTCACGGAAGTTCGGAATTAATTGACCATCGACTGTCCGTAGATCCTCGTAGCTTGTGGCATCTGGAACGTGGTTTAGGAGAACTCGGAGATAGTACCGTTCTCCTTCAGCCGGATGTGCTGCTACGATCCTTCCTACTTGAAATTTAGATTTATGTTTTCTTTTTTGCCAAAGCTTCCCAGTTGTTTGCCACGTATAATGTTCTGGATAGTCCCTGTATAGCATGCGTTGTGATCTCTCATGTAAGTTGTTTTCCTCAAAATATGCTGTAAGCATTGACCTTTCTGTTCCATCACGGTTGATAACGTTGTTGATATTTTCTTTGCCATCATATGAGACCATGTGCATATTCTCGAGATGAAGTTGCAGTTGCAGCACTGGTGGATGTATTTTGCTTAGTTCAAAGCCATATATTCTCCACAGTTCTTCTGGAGGTGTCACCCACCGTGCATCTCTGTACTGTCTAATTTCATCGATTTCGGCTTTATTTATTTTCTCAGTCACGCTTACAGATGCCCGATCATGTCCCTTGTATATGTACTTGAATAGGTACTTAACAGCTTTAATGCTTGAGCATATCTCAACATTAATGTGGCAGTTGAACATCCTCAATAGATATGGGTTGTAAGAAACAACCCATCTGTTATCTAGCGTGCACTTCCGTACTATTTATTCCCGGCCGTCTCTGCGTCTCCTATACACTGAATAGGAGTCCTTTCCTTGAATTGTATTTTCATTAAATGGCCTGGGATAATTGTTTTTGCAGGTCTGGCGATTCTTTGTGCATGGACAGTTTCTATTTAGTGCACCACAAGGACCATGCATCATATGCTTGATTACCATTTTATATAGCTCTGGGTACTTGTTCTTGTTGGGGAGCTCTGCGGAGATGATTTTGTCATATTGCTCTAGACATGTGTACTTGTATTCTCCGGTCATGATCAGGAGGAAGTGAGCATGTGGCAGTCCCCGTTTCTGGAACTCTACAACATAGGTATATGCCGTCACCTTTCCAAGAATGCCCTTCTTTAATATTTCATTCTTCATTTCCTCTAGCTTCGCTCTGAAAACACGGACGATGATATCTGGGTGTTTGTCCTCGCTCTAGTTCACGTGTTATCTCTTCCCAGTTTGGGTTACAGGTCATCGTGAGGAATATGTCAGGCTTTCCATATTTTCTGACTAAAGTCATTGCATCTAGATACCTACGTAGTTTATCTCTTGGACCTCCAATAAATGATGATGCTAGAATTCTTCTTTTTCCTACCGCATTTCCGTCTTGTTCTCCTGCTTGAATGCTATCTAGAAGGCCTTGATATAGATCGGCCCTTAATTCTTTATGATGATGAAACATGTAGTCCAGCCTGCAGCTTTCAATCTTGATGTATGTATCTACCACAAACTGTTGGAGTAGCCTCCCCCCGTATAATATCGGGTTGAATATGTTTGGTCGCGTATGTAGTTTATAGCAATAGTATTCTTTCATGGTTACCCACATTTTGCTGGTTGCATCTGTTCCAAGCATTGCAACCAAAATAGTTAGTTTCATGATTAGTAATGTATACATTTTGTAAAGGTAAAAATCTAAATATTTACCTGGGTCAACATCATCATTGTTAGCTTCTGCATCTGCCCTTATCTCATCTGCCTCTTTCAATTTGTTTTTTTTTATCTTCCTATGCCAACCTAGTTCACCTTTTGGAAAGAATAGAGGATATGATAGCGGATCATAGCACCCATAATATGGTTTTATGCTTTGTATTTCAATGTTGTTTCCATGTAGTATGACATTCTTTTCAAATGACTTTTTTATTTCATTTCCTTCAACCCATACTGCTGCTACCTCCGTAGTGCTTGGTAAGTTGTATGTTCTCTGATCCAATCTTTGGTCAAGGTTCAAGATCAGCCTATAGTCATCAAGGTTTTCTGCTTGTCCCAAACTCCTAAATTGTTTAGAATATGGGTTGTCACGTAGAATGTCGGTTATTATCCCGACTATGTGTTTGTCTTGGTCGTATGTTTCCTTGCGGCAACGACGATCCCGATGTTCTAAGGTTGGATCATCATCATAGAAGTATAGCTCCAGATGCTTTGGTTCTGATCGACTATTTGCAAATGAGTGTAAATTGTGATAGATCTGACCATGAGCCCGAAAGGTGTAAATACCAGACATTCGCATGTCAGTTGTGTCTCTGTCAAGGTGGCAGTATAGAGTAGTAAATGAGAAATGACCATTGAAAAACCTTATATTTTTCTAGAAATATGTTGCATCATAGTCGTTGCTTGTCCAAAGTCTCATGAGTTCAGGTGGTGTCTCTGGATTTGCAAGTTTAATCTTCTCTTTCTTGCAGCATAACCCCTTTGATTCATATTGGAATTTTTTCGCACCGCAGAATTTGCAATTTTGTATAGTCTTGAGCATGTGTGTGCTTTTTGGCATTTTCTTGTAGACGTCTTCATACGGATCAGGCTTGTTGCAATCCTTGTCTTCTTTGATCTCGATTTCCACTTCTGTTTCCCATTCTGTTTTGATTTGTGTCACCAAAATTTTAGTAAATTAGTAGATAGATGAGTAAAATAAATTTTAAAAAAATTGAGATTACCTGGAGCATAAAACATGTATTCATCCTCGCTTGTGTCATGTTCAAATATGACATCATCATCACCTGCACACCATATTGTTGTATATTTTTTATTTTCCATAATAATATATATGAAATTCACAAGCTTACCTTTATCATCATGATTGCATAATGATTCCATTGGTGCATCTATATCTATGTTTGTTGGACATGCTGAAGATTTGATGACTTCTGGCTGTTTTATAGGTCGTATGTCACCGCCTCCATTTTGTATCATAGACATTAAGAGATCTATATCTTTTCCATGGTTATCATCATTGATGAATGGTTTTGCTGCTGAATCCTCATCTTTTTTGGTTGGACACAATGGAACGTGGATTCCTGTCAATAAAGGTTTGTTAGTTGTATATATAGTTTATATTATCTTTGGAATGTATCGGTTTATTATGTAAAAGTATTACCTCTAATCATGACTTCTGGATGCTTTGTAGGTTCTATGTCATCGATAACACTGTTCATCACAGATGTGTCTTCTTGTGTTGATAACGAAGAAGGTTTCCTCTGTTTTACCGAGAACTCTTCGTTACGTCGACGTAGCCATGTTAGTCTTTCTCCCGGTGTCACGGGATTTCTTTGTTTTTCATCCCCTTCTGTTGCGATATATGCAGGGTTCACCATCGCATTTGAATCTTTGCTTGGTGTTGCGCTTCAGGTCACGGCTAGCAACAACTTGTTGTATTCTAGCTTTCTTTTTCTCTGTCTTTAAATTTGCATATTTCTGCCTTTTTTCAGCGGATATGTTATTCCTTTGTTGTTGGTCTATATCTGCATATTTCTTTACTTTTTTTTCATGATATGCTTCACGTCTTTTTTAAGTTTCTCCTGCTTTTCTTCGTCTGTCATCCGTGCATACCGCTCTCTTTCTCTTTTCCTTCTTTGTTCCTTGACATCCATGATTCAAGATTTGTACCTGACCAACAATGCTTCATATTAGAGTTTCATAAATTTTATGTTTAGATAGTTTTTACTGTGTATGTATGCTAGTATCGACATCTTATAAGCATGTTATATAACAAATTTCTGTTAAATAAGTTGTAGGAGATGTTGAGAATACCTGATGTCTTGTATCAGCGCTTATACCGGCGGGGCTGTTGTCGAGGTTGTGGCAGTAGTCAGCTTTTACTCTGATTTGACCCAGCCAGGGGAGACAAGATCAATAGCGATGCTAGTAGGTTCAAGATTGCTATCCTAAACAACATAGATTTATATTAGAGTTTCATTTTTTTACCATGTAAATACCCGTTTTCTCCTTTGCGAGTCTACGGTCGTGGCTTTGGCAGCATCCAGCTTGAACTCTTACTTTATCTCGCTACACGACCTTGCATAGACCTGTAAAGTTATGTGGTGGATTCACAGATTCCCTGGCGAGGTCATGTATATATGAGAAGAAGGCTGAGTCGTTTTATGACTTCCCTATGTACGTATATTATTAGGACTCTTCAAGTCGGTTTTTTATATTTGAGGAAACTACACGAAGCTAAGTCAGATTAGGACTCCGGGCTCTTTGATGATCTTTTGTAACTAAATTTGTACTTTTTAGATTCACACAAGTCTAGCACATGCCATATTTGTAACTATTGGTTTCTCATTTAAGTTCTTTTCCCATATTAAACCTACGTTTGATGGTCGTTGTAAAAGAGAACATCTTAATTTTTTAGCCTCTAGATACATTTTAAGTTTTGTCCGTGTTGATCCAGATTTGCTTAGCCGGTTACTTCCACGCGATGGCCACATCAACTGTACTCTTCACGACTGCACCCTGCATTTCGTCACGTGTCTCCTTGATGCCTTCTGCATGTCACCTTCCCCGGAGAGACGATAACAAACTAAGGACAGATGCATTCTCAAGTCTAGAGCAATTAGATCAGTACCTTTGTCTACATCTACATGACTACAAGGACAGATAAAATCTGGAGTTGTCGACCAATGAACAGAGCAGAGTGCTCTGCTCCCATGGCCTTCATGTCCTCCAAGGCTCCGGCTTCCATCTAAGGCGGTGGCACGTCGCATCCCTTCATCCCTTCTGGACCTCCGTCTTGTCTATTAGCAACTGGGCCTCCCGGTTATGTCATAGGCCTAACCACCAATTGTGGGCCACCCGGGCTTGCCGGTATGAGACTATGTCGTAGTTATACCTATTTGGTATATCCACAACAGTAGCCCCTAGAGTTCTTCAAGATCCTCGCATTCCTCTGTCTAGCTTTGAGCATAAGTATCACGCCATCTTCAATTTGTAGGCATGTTTCATGAAGAATCTTGAAGACCTCCCATATCATATTCTCATCCGACTAAGCCTATCCAGATAGTTGCTTGTAAGCTGCTGCGAACGAATCCAAGGAGGATATCTCTCTAACGAATCGTTAGTGATTCTTCCAAACTCTAGGAATGTCTTCAATATCATCATCCATGCGGGATGGTATGTAAGCCGGAAAAAATCACGGTTACCGGGCCATGGTCGTAAAGACTACCAAACTGCCGACTTAGAGCCAGCAAAGTCACAGACATAAGATCTTACCGAATTAAGGTCTTAGAGCCTCTCATATCAAGGACGTTTAGGCCATCGAGCCATGTAACCCAGTGAAACTTCGGGGAAGGAAAAATTGATGCCAAGCCTCCGGGTTTCGCTAGCCGGATTCTTCACCGTCTTTGAAAGTTTTGTTGACATAACCATATGCAGCCCCCGAGCATTGAGTTAGCTTCGTAGAAGGCGGCTTGATGCTCAAAAGAACATGCATAATTTTACATCAAACGATTATAGCCCCCGAGCTCCAAGTCGGAGTTTCAAAAGAAAATTGTCTTGGTGCTCTCAGAGTAGCTTTAGAGAAAATGTGAATAGTGTAGCCCCCGGGCGCCAAGTCATAAATAATTTTGGCTTGGTACTCTATATAAAAATTCACAAAAATTCAGCATCGATGTTGCCCCCGAGCTCAAGTTGGAATTCATTTGAATTTTCTGGCTTGATGCTCAAAGAGAACTTTCACCATATTTTAGAGATCAACATACTATAGCCCCCGAGATTTGTTCCGGCTTGGACGCAATACGGGACAAAGCTCTTAAGTTAGAGATGTCAAGCCCCCAAGCATCGATCCGACATCCTCAAAGGTGGCTCAAGTCTTGGTCAACAATTGCGATTGCAACCCCTAAGGTGTTAAGCCTAGTGAAAATCCGGCTCAAAACATCTTAATCCGAGGAACGCGGCAACGTCCAAGAGTGATGCACCTAAAACATAAACATAATACAAATGTATTAAATTGTTCCTTTAATCGTGTCCAACAAACAAATGTAAGGCGGAACAAACATATCCTTTGAACAAATGCTTTAAAGCTGAAACTATGCAGCAGCTGGAAACATAAAACTGTTTAGTTTGAAGATGCAACTTCTTTATTGGTCTCGTTTCCTTTTGAGTCTCGGGTCTTCACTTGTTTTGGATTTTCTTGATATAGTTGATGAAATTCAAGACACCGGTAGGCATGTTCTTTTCACATGTATTCTTCTTGATTGTTAGTAGCTGTCCTACTATTTGTTTCCTGAGCTCGTACCCATCCTACACATTGTAGTAAATTAATAAGATCAGCATTGCTCGTGCAAAAATATGATTATTGAAATGATTAAGATATTGACCTTTATAAATGGTAAATCAAGTTTTCCATCATTCCATGTGGACATGAAGAGGGTAACTAAGAAACCAGACAGTTCCCTGTATAAGATAGAGTATTAGTATTCGATGCAATAATTACATATCGTACATATTCTGACCATATAATAGTAAGTAAAAAATTACCTTTTGTAAAAAGAAATATCATTCACTATGTTTTGTTGCCATAGGAATATATTTTCTTTCCATGGAGAACCAGGACATTCCTTTGACATTGCTCTCGGTAAATGTTCGGCAATCCATAATATTCTTTTAACGTACTTTGCATGAGGGTTCAGTTTATACATTTCTTCAATTGGAGAAGGGTCCAAAATATAGACGCTTCTGGTTTCCTTGTCCAATATGAATAGAATATAACCACCAGTGTTGGATTTGATTGGAATATGGACCTAAAATAGGCTTGATATTAGATTCATATAAAAAACAATTGTTAAGGCATGAATAGAATATTTTTCTTACCGATTTGCATGACGAAATGTTATATTTCATACCAGGCCAACTGCGAATAGAGGATGCTAATTGTCCCACATCTAACTCCTTTCGGTAGTTTGGATGTCGTCCAAAATCAGTTATCATCTAGGATATTATAGAATATAAATATTTAGAAAGGTAATACAAAGAGTTAGTATATATGGAGTTAAAAGTATGTAGTGCGTGTAAGATTATACCCAAAATTGCATGTCAAGGCAGTGTTTTGATATGAATCCTCCTTTCTTTTTTACTATTTCAATGTTGTCAAACATTATCATGCGTACGACTAAATTGAAACAATGAAAGTCCATTGTCAACTCTTCATTTAGCATCCCTTGTACTTTTTTGAGAGTCAAGCTAATAGGGTACGGAAGAGAGCTTTGTACCCAGATTTTCCTGTAAATCGTTACCATAAAAATATTAATTATGTTTTCAGTCATAGGGAATACAAAAATAAAAATTTCAGGAAATTGATGGCTTACTCTAAAACTTCTGCAGATTTGATTGATCTTATGTAGTTACGGAGTCCACTTACTAACTCATGTATGCTCAAGGTTGAAAGAACAGACATCAGCGACATGTATTTGTTTTCGCCAAATAATGAGTTCAGTTCTTTTTGTTGATTATCATCAAATGGGCTATCTGATATCATAATATCATTTGCATCTTCTTCATCGTAATCGCTTTCTTCAATAGTTGTAGTTGGCGGCGCCGTGTTGTTTCTCCAACACAATAGCATGGCAGCTAACTTAAATCTAAATTTAGTAATAATTTCCTGCGCACAACCAACAGATAGTTTCATATAGGTAATAAATTAAATAAAGCAACTATATATTCTTATGAAACAGAAGAGTTACTTACTTGAGTAATCACATTTGAGAGTGTATGTCCGGTCCAATATTCCATAAATTTAAGTATAAACAGGCCGCAAGATGAACTGCATTATTAAATTAAATCTGAGCACTCAATGTGAATCACAATCACATAAATTTAAGTATACATGGTTAGTAAAATAAAACAAATGTGTATTCCATAAATTTAATTATAAACAGAATGCATGATGAATTGCATAATTAAAATAAATTGGACCACTCAATGTGAATCACAATATTTCTTATACATGGTTAGTTAAATAAAACAACTGTGCTTTTTATACCTGTACATCTGGATTGGTGCTTGGAATTGTTCGATTATACTCCATTTGGTAAAGTCAATTTCCTTCCATTTTGGATCAATGGAATTTTCTTCACTTTTTAGAATATCCAAATGATGTTGTAGTCCTTGAATCTGTCAAATAATTATTGATAAGTAAAGGATAGCGTAAGAGTGTTGATTCAATTTACGCCATTTTATGAAAAGCTGTAAAAATGATACAGTAACTAACCGTATAGGTGAGGTCAGCCCGGTTGTGCTCCCAACACAATGAGTCTAGTACCTGGAATTCACACCTTTCGAAATTGGCAGTAGCTAAATACCAGGGATTCAATGATATTTATTGGTAGATGAACCTATAATTAATACAATGTTTTACTTGTTGACATGTAAAATATAAATATTAAATCAATTAAAGGTAAATGTTTATAATTGGGGTATTGTTGTTACCATGTCATGGTTCAGATAATTTTTGACAACCTTTGTCATACGAGTAGGTCCATCTATTCCACTTTGACCGTCTTGTTTCAATAGCCTGGTAACAAAGGGATTTTCATAATAGACTTTTGAATCATTCTGGTTTTGCACATGTGCTTGCTCCTTTAGACAACAAATATATGCACTTATCACCTATAAATATTAGAAAATACATTAATGATGGGTATTAATAATCATTAACTATTTCATTTTTTGTAATGGTACTTACTTCATCGTCTAGCCATTTATTTTCATCTAGGAGGCATTTCAAGAAACGTTGCTTGATAGATATTTCATCTATATGCACCAATATATCATCTTCTTTAGCATTTTGTATAACACATTGAGCACAACAATCTAGTTCAGTCAATGTATAATCTGCAAGAACGTAAAAAATAAAGCAAGTAAACTTTGAATAAATAACTTGCAAAAATAATGCATATAATAACACCAAATGAAATAGTAATTAATAATTTACCTTGTGGAATATGGTCATATGTCAAGCCATTTACTATTCTCTTGGGTTGTAATGGAGATGATTCCAATGGCTCAACATCTAATTCTGAACTAAGCGAATCAGGACATTCAGAAATCAAAGATGACGAAATGGCTTGTGATGGGAATTGATCATCCAGAACACTTGATTGAAGACATTTTAATTTCTTTGAAGGTGGGTTAGCAAAATCGTTTTGATCCAATGTCTGCAATCACAAACAAAAAAACATTTATACATACATACATATTTTTTTGTTCAAGATATAGATTTCAATGATCTAAAACTTTAATTAATTCATTCTGCATGAGGACAGAACATAGAAATGAGCTGAATAATTACTCTTACAAACAAAGCATTCCCACACAATTATTTTTCTACTTCACAAGTATATGAAGGCTAACAGAAACTAACAAACAATGATTCAGATGAATTCGTTTCCCATTGGCCTGCCATATCCTTTCTCATCTACGAGAAACAGACAATGCAGATTAAATAGAGAATGGATATCATCTAGTAAGGTATAATTCAGTGTAAAGAATGCCATTGTACAATAAGAACTGCAAAAAATAATCAAGCATAATTGTTTGTTAGGAAGAGAACTCATAAAAGGTTTCGATAATTTACCTCTTCACTCAAAGATTCATATGAATTTGTTTCCCCGTGGCCTGCCATATCCTTTCTCATCTACGAGAAACAAACAATGCAACATTAATTGACTATACAAAAAAATAAAGGATATATGGAGTAACAATACTGTAGTAATAATTGACTGAAAGTAACTCCACATATAGATCTCCTGATGATATTGCACTGAAAGAACTCCAGGCCGAAAACTCATAAAAGCTTTCGATAATTTACCTCTTCACCCAAAGATTCAGATTCTGATGAATTTGTTTCCCCACAGCCTGCCATATCCTGTCCTGGTCCTTTTACTCCCTCGCTCATCTATGAGAAACAAACACCGCAAGATTAATTGACTGTACAAAAAGCATCAAGGATATATTGAGCAATAGTACTGTAGCGATGATTGACTGAAAGCAACTGGATATAAGATCTCCTGATGCAGCAAAGATCAAACAACATAAAGAGATATTTATTAGATTACACATATAAGAGAGATCTACAAAGAAGGGTCAAGGAAAGCAATACATTGTACTATTAACCTTCTTGCAAAACGATAGCAGTTACGATCCCATAAAAAAGCACTTCGAGTTAAAACTTGCAGAAGGTATGGAAAACTTACCTCATGCATAGAAAAAGACTGATTGTCCTCCCCGTAGTCTGCCATCTTCTGTACTGGTCCTTGAACACCCTCTATTCCCTACAAATATGTTTTTGTTCATATTAGTACAAGCAATACATTGTAATATTAACCTTCTTGCAAAACAATACAGTTCCAGTTCCTAATCTATAGAATAAATATAATAAGCCTGCTATAAAACAATCCTAACAAAGCAATAATAAGCAGTTTCAGTTTCAATGAGAGATCTATTTTTAACAGAGATCTAATATGCTAGCAAAACAGTCAGCAATAAAAAAGCACTTCCAGTTTCACTAAGAGATCTATGCAAGAAACATAACAGAGATATCGATAGAGGACACATATGAGAAAGATTAAGCTGCAGAGAGATCTATGCAAGAAGCATAACAGAGATATCGATAGAGGATAAGCTGCAGAGCACGTACGCAAAGTTTGGGTCCTAGAAGGATGAAACGATGGCAATGTCGACCTTGAGAAGAATCGATCTGGGATTTCGATCAAGGGAACTCGAGTGGAATCCGTGTGGGATTTTGAGCAAGGGTTTGGAACTTTTTTTATAGTCGTTTTACAGCAGAGTTTGTATAGGACACTTTTCCTTTTAGCAGAGTTTGTATTGGAACAGAGTTTGTATAGAATTGGCAGTAGAATTTTCCACCCATACGCATCAAATCAATCGACGGGCCCAATTCGTTGCCGTGTTTGAGATGGACACCTATTACATGGAGCCTGAATATTGCTAGGTGTGTTACTACTCATGCTTGTTCTGAATTTCAGAGTGACTCGAAGAAGAATGTTTACTGAAAAGGCAGATCGATGCGTGTACCTGAAGATGGAGGCAATAGAAAACATCCTGTTCTGAAACGCGGAGGTGGATGAATTGACCAGGTGAACACCTTCGTTCTCCAGCACTTTGACGCATTGGACATTGGACATGGGCAGCGCTCGGGCAATGTTGCTCAGCAAATCGATGTGTGTACCTTCTACTGAAGCGCCGGCGAGCTCGAGCGTCGCCGTTCACCTTCTACTGCAGCGCCGGCGAGCTCCGCTGCTGCCCGACGCGTCGGCATACAGAGGGGCGAGGGACGGCCTCTCCTCACACTCGTCGTCGTTCGTCCTACCTGGAGGAGCGCGGCGGCACCTTCCGCGGTCCATCCTCAACCAGGACCTCGTCGGCGGCCTGCAGGTACTGCGAGATGGATCGACGGAGTGGCGCGGGGTGCGGGCATCGGGAGCTACCATGGCGGCCTCCGTGGCGGGAGCTCACGCATCCGGGGACTGGTGAGGCGTCCGGTCTCTCGCCGGCTGAAGCTACTCCCGACCGCTCCGTGGGCGCTGGATGTTGGACCTCGGGCGGAACCTCTCCATGGTCGCGGTCGCGCGGTGGCGGGAGCTCAAGCATCCAGGATTGTGGCATCGGTGAGGCGTCCGGTCTCTCGCCGGCTGAAGCTACTCCCGACCGTCCCGACCTCTCCGTGGATGTTGGATGTTTTTTTGCGGCTGAACTTTTTTTAGCAATGCGCTGAACGTTTTGTATTCCTTGTATTCCACAAGCAATGAGACATGCATGGTATACTGGGCCGGCCCAAACACACCGAATCGAGCTGTGTCGGGCAAGAAAAAAAAATAGATTTCTGGGTTTTTTCTGACTTAGAGGTAGCACGGGGTAATAGGTGGTTTTGTGGGAGGGCAAACCTGTCCAAAAAAGTGTTGGACAGGGAGAAACACTTTGTGCTTTATTATTAGGTATAGATTATATTATACTAGCGAAATGCCCGCGTGTTGCGGCGGAAGCGAAAACAATATTCTTATATACCTTTTCACGCAACCGGCAGCCTCTTGATGACCTTTGGATCACCGTTGTTGTTCCCTCATCGTTGCTCGAGTGGCGGCAGGAGCAAAAAGATACTCCCTCCGTCCCAAAATAGATGTCTTAGATTTGTCAAAATTTTATTTATTCTCTATTTATAAAATATGATATGGCAATTTTAGTACTCCACTTGAAAAAACTAATTACCATTGAAAACAATTAGAGAACGACATGCAGCTTAAAAAAATTGACATGCAAAGCTAGCACCTTATGTGACTGATGATGAAAAATTCTATATAAAGATACAAAATCCTCTTTTATTTGAATAGTACATGCATGGAACTAAGCTAGCACCTTCACCTCACATGATCGATCCGTAGAGAAGTAGACAGAGAATTGTGAAATTCGTGTTGCTTGCCTGTATAATAAGAGAGACTACAGCCTGCAGATCGATCAGAGTTGAGAGCAGGGAGGGCAGTCCAATATGGCATCCGCATCGAACTTTGATCATTCCCGCCAGGCTTGCATAGACACTCTCTGCTTCCACCAAAGCCGTACGGAGATAGATGACCAGCTAGCACCGTCGAACAAAAATCAATCATAAGAGTTGGACATGCTGCATCGAACCCGATCTGTCATCTAGACATGCTTTTTCTTTTCTGGGTTGTGATCTTTACTTGATTTCTTCAGTAGCATGTATAATGCTAAACTGCTAATCTCAGACGAATTACAACTTCTTCACGGGAATTAACAGAGATATGCTTATGCTTTAAACAATAAATAATTGCGATCAGAACGTTTTAGCACATGCCGTCACTCTTGAACCTGTACCTGCACATGTCAGAGAGCATCCCCACGACAACGTCGTCGTTGCCCACCCCGCCTACATGCTCATCAGCACGACAAAGTTCGTCGGCTCGGTCTTCTCCATGTCCATGTATCTCATCCTTGATCTTGAGCCACCCTACCACGACCACGTGTTGAAGGTGTGACCGCCATTAGGGCTCCGCTGCCCGCAGGCTATGATACATATCGTCCTTCTTGGTGCCTGGTCGGAGGCGGCCACAACGGGAGGACTACTGTCGTGGCAATGCACCACCAGCGGTATCAGATCGAGAGTCCACAAACCTAAGATCTTGGACTACTCCGGTAGCCTCTAGCGTGGCTGCCATGGATAGCACCAAAACGGAAGAAAAGACCCGGCACCGATGGCCATGAATCGAGCATATGAGATGGCGGGCGATGGCGGCGAAGCGAGAGAAGGCTTTAGGCTTGCATCTGTGCGGCTTGGGTTTAGGCGTGTGTTCGTGTGGATTTTATGGAAACAATCGAGGGCAGGTGATGGATACGGTATGTATCCAAAGAGTTTGATCAGATGGAGGACATACGCTGCATCTAGATGTGCACGTTTAGCCTTGTATAGGACTCGTCTAGCAACAGAAAAAACGTTCAAAAAATCCTATCGCTATTACTTCCCAAACGCGCTGCTATTTCTCAAGAGTCCGGCGCCAGACGACAACTTAGGAAAAGAAATAAAACGAAATAAGAATAAAATGAACAGGTACATGGTAATGCGGCAATATGCAAATTGGTGGGAGGGTAAACCTGTCCAGAAAAGTGTTGGACCGGAAGAAACACTTCGTGCTTTATTATTAGGTATAGATTAGGTAATAGATAATAGATGAATATTTTAAAAGCCTGCTTTTTCTAAAATTTGAACGTTTAAAAAAAATGTTTACGAACATTTTTTTTGGAATTAGACTTTTCTCAAAAGATGAACATTTTTTATTTGAAACATTTTTACGATCAAATTTTCTCAATCTGAAATTTTAAAATTTTCATTTGTTTTTTGAAACTGACCATTTTTAATATTGAAATTTTAAAACAAGTAAAGTAAAATCAAAGTATAAAACAAAAAAAATACAGAAAATAAAAGGGAAATACAAAAGAAAATAAAAATAAATAAGAAAAGAAAAACGAGTAACAAAAAATAGAAAATGACAAAACTAAAATGGGCCAGGCCCATCCCTGCGCAGGGTGGTGTGTGGTGGCTGGTCCGCAGTCCGCACTGATTTGATCGGTATATAGGTTTTCCTAGGAGCTGGTCGGTGGGGATCACGTTTAGTGTTGGATAGTCTCGAACCTAGCCTTCCCACGTAGGCAACCACAGGGCCCATAAAATTTGATTTCCTCTACCAAAATTATGAGACCTACAAAGAGGGCACTGCTACGAGTCTCTCCGAGGATGAAAACTTTCCATTCCTCAGGACCTATGCTTAACTAAATTAATGGTCCAAATCTCTCCCTCCTGATTTTATCCCGTTTTTGCTATATTTATTCCGTTTTTAATATAAATAGTCTCACTTTTACTGTATTAACAGAAAATAGTTCGGTCCAGAAAAATAACAGACAGACTCGACCTCATCGAAGAATTCGCCGGAGACCTCGCTGGCGACCTTGTAGCAGAAAAAATGTCCTAATATAGCAAAACCGACTTTACCGAAGACATCGCCGAAGACTCTTACTGAAAAAACATCGCCAAAGACCTCGTAGCAAAAAACTTTACGGTATTGTAGCATAATCATAAAAAGTTGGTAGCAAAAAATATATGATAATGTAGCAAAAGAAGACCTTCTCGTAGATTTTCACCAAAGACTTTGAAGCAATTTTTTTTCATAATGTAGCAAACTGACTTTGTCACAAACATCGTCAGACATTGTAGCAAACATTTTGTACAATTATAGCAAAAGCATAGAGCATATGTAGCAAAAAAATATGACATTGTAGCAAAAGTCCGACGCCGCTTGTAGCACCGCCGATGGCCATGCCCGTAGCAAACCTCGACGACGTATGTAGCAGCGCCCGTGTTCTTCGGTAGCACCGCCGATGGTCCCGTGTAGCAAACCTGTGAGGAGACAGTTGTTGTCGTCTACAATGGCGATCGCACGCCGGCCGAAGGTCGCACATGGCAACACAGCCGGACGGAGCTTTGTAGGGAGGCGTGCTCGGGATGGAGGCGGAGCTGCGGGGCTCCCTAGGGTGGCGCCCATGGCGGGTGGCCTCCATCTCTGGCGGACGCGAAGCGCGGCGGCGCGGGCGCGAAGGCACGACTAGGCGGCGGTGGAGCAGCGTGGCTCCCTGAGGCGGCGCCCATGGCTGGTGGCCTCCATCTTCGACGGGCGCGAGCGTAGAGACGCGAGGGGACGAAGGTGACCCGAGGGCTAGGCGGCGACACGATGCGGCCCCACCATGACCAGGTGCATGTGTTAGGCGACCCGGGGGATCAAATCCCGATATCCCGGGGAAGTAGTATCATTTCCCCTTAAAGAAAGCCCGTCTCATAATTTTGGCTCGTGACCACCTCAGAAGTCAAAAGGACCGACATTACCAGGCCTTAGAGCAATTCCAATAATACAGCCGGCTTGCTGACTATAAGGTCATCTATAGTCAGCTTATAGTCAAGTAGTACAATAGTTACTTTTAAAGAGTACTACTTTATAAATGAAAGGCCCACTCACATACTCACAAAGTGCCTATGAGCACGTGCAAGAGCTGACTATTGCATGAGAGTCCACCTCTCTTCTCTCACCTCTTCTCTCATCTAACTAAGCAAAACAATACTAATTTAATTCTTATAGCCAGCCGACTAGAACTTATTGTACTTGCTCTTAGAGCAAGTTCAATAATAAAGCCTGTTGTTGGCTATAAGCCGCCGCCATGTCATCTATAGCCAACCTAATAGTCAACATGTACAATAGTTAGCTATAACTATATACTATTTTATTTGACTAAGGCCCACTTTACATTCACACAAACTGCCTAGGAGCATGTGCTATAGCTGGCTCTTGCATGAGAGCCCACTAATCTTCTCTCTCCACTTCTCTCTCATCCACATCATCCCAAATATATTATTTAAAGGCTTATAGCCTGCTTACATAAGCTTATTGTACTTGCTCTTAGCAATTCATCGGAGAGACCAAGACCGGCATTAAGGCATCAATCAATTCGGTCTTGAGTTCAGCCTAGAGCCCTCGACGAAGCGACGCAAGCCTGAAATGATAGTTCATCTTCTAGAGTTGTGGTGAGTGGGGACGCCGTTGTTTCTGTTCTAGCGTTCTACTTTTCTTCCTCTGATCTTCAGTCGGTCGCCAAGAACCGAATGTGTGGATCAGTTCCATCAATCAACAGGTGCGTGCATCCCTCATCCCTGCATATTTTCTTCTTAGGTATTTGTGAGCTCCGGGCTCTGCATCGAAAAGATATGCATACGACCTTTTTTTATAAAGGATAGACAAAAAGCATACATCAAACCCGAAGTCTACAAATGACACCTACAAACCCGGCAATGGCTGAAAAACATGTCAACAAGGCCTTGTGTTTGAAAAACCACAAAATCCCTCCATGAGATGGGAACTGGAAAATATCGCATATCCCAAGAGACCCTCTAGATAAAACAAGAGCGCTTATCCAGTTTAGCAGGCTCTTAACGGTCATCTCATGTGCACGCTGAAGAAACTGTCACCACCGTCGGACCACTGAGAAATCTTCATGGTTAAGATCTCCATAAGCTAGTATAATTGTTGTCTAGGTGCAACGTCGAAGTCTTTCTTGTCCCCGTATTTGAGTTAGGTTTGCTCTGCCCTATTTGGTCTCAAATTGTCACCTAACCTAGTTGGATTCAAACTGGATACAAGTCGATACGGAACAGATCCGTCGGCGGCCGGACATTTCGGATGATACACACCGGACAGTCCGATTCAGTGGAAAACTTCACAGTTTCCGACAGGATTCCGGTGGCTTCTGGTTTGGCCTTCTGGATGGTTGCCACCTTTGACACGTCTCGAGTAGGCCAGATTGTCCAGATGATATGCGTCAGACACTCTGGTCTTGTCACACGTCTTCGTATCCTTCTTGATGATCTTCTTCTCGTCACTTGCACCTGCCTTGCGCTCCTTCCTCACGCATCCTTGGATGATCGGCATGCTCATATCACTAGGCGCCTCCGCCTCCCTTCTCGTCGGATTTCTGGACCGAGCAAGAGACGTATGAAACAACGGAGCCACACCCATCCTCGGTCCAATTCCCCGCCACCATGGTGACCTAAATGACGGTGTCGACCCAGTACTACGAGCGTAGGAGCTCCATCTCCCTTGGCACAGCAGTCAAAGCCGAAGCTATCCCTGGCCGATGTGGCCGCAACTTGTAACATCCAAGAAGGAGGCCTCTCTCGGAATCTTTCGCTGGAACTCGGCGCCGCTTCGCACCCAAGTGGTTCGTTCCTAGAGCGTCTTGGCGACTGGCGACTGCGTTCCTCGCTAGGAAGGTGCCCCCTTGAGCAGTGTCATGGACCTCGGCATTGCCTTGAGGTCATCGGCGATCGACGAAGAATAATCTTTAGGACTTGATTGCTTTTTCCATTTTTCTCCTAGGGTTCTTTTTGCAAAGTTCAAGCCCCTCCTCAAATTTTAGGTATTTTAGGGTCGTGGGTGATTTTAGAGGGCTAGATGTAATTTGTACCTGTCTGGATATTTAATGCAGCTTCTACATCCTTTGAGGGCGGTTCCCTTGTTAAAAAAGCATTTCTCTTTCACGGCGTCCCTCCCTTCTTTTCTGGATGGGCTCCTTGCTTCGTGGGCTACATCTACTCGGTAACTATTTTTTAACATAATACATTTTTATAATTAATTTTACAAATAATACAAATTGGTATTTTGGAAACTAGCGCGGCTTCGGAAACCCATTCGGGAACCCATGCTCCGACGAGTATCTTTCAGGGTTTAAGCCCCCGACTAGTCTAGTCAAGGTTTAAGCCTCGGACCAGTTGGTATGCACAACACCGTGGAAAGTAATACAGTGGAAAGTAATACAGAGTAGGCCTAGTCAAGTCCCGATGAGTCCAGTCGGAGCCTCGTATATCGAAAGGTGGTCCTCGTTGGCACGGGCCTCCAATGCCGCGCTAATTTCCGAAATTATTAATTTCATATATTATTTATTTATGAAATTGATTAAAAAATGTATTATAAAAATAGCTTTACTCGGTAGCTCATGGTTGAGCTCCAACTTGCTCAGCCATCGCATCGCCCCATCTCCTTTGCTCGGACCGCCGCCGCCGCTTCCCACTTGGAGTGGCAGGCTGACCAGTGACGGCCATGGCCGGAAGCCGCCGCGGCTGCCTCCGTATGAGAAGAGCGCGGCCGCCGCTGGAGGCGGAACCCAAGCCGCCGGCACCGACGTCACTCAGCGCAAGGTCCGTATTCTCGCTCGTGCCCTACCCTTGCTTAGGTCTCCCTATTTTTCCCCTCTTGTTAGTTCAGGTTCATTCAGCGAGCGAATACGAAAAAAATCATTCATTGAATGAGTGGCTGCTTTGGATGATTGTACTAATATCAACAAGGAGTCACTGACGCTGCATTCTGTCTGCCTGCCTTATTTTAAAAGGAGAAAATTATACTACTCCCTTCGACCCAAATTAGTTGACTTAAATTTGTCAAGATTCGGACGAATCTAATATTAAATCATGTCTGAATATAATTGAATCTAGACAAATCTAAGTCAACTAATTTGGGTCGGAGGGAGTACTACTATTAATTAATACCCATAATTGTTTCACAATCATGCATACCAGCAATAACAAGGTCCAACACAACACTTGGGAGGCACCTCATCATGTAAACAGCCCATCACGTTTAATAAGGTTTGGTGCTAGAAATGAGTTCTGGCTGATGTTTTTTCACTCTAAGATCGCTTGTCCATCCAGTCCACCTCCTAATTCTCGTGGGCTTTTTTGTGTGCTTATTTGTACTTGTATAATATTGATCATTATTTTTATTGAGCTGAATAGTACCTGTTTGAAAAGTTAGAGATATTCATACCCAAATTATCTTCGAATTGTGTGTGAGCTCGTGTTTGAGTTCATCCGATTTGAGGGCGAGGTCCTTGTTGGTCTGGTCGAACAAGCCTGCCGCACCGTTGCTGCATGCCAACTGGGCGGTGATGTGGACAGCCAATCGGCGTAAATGGAGATTTTGGCTCGACAGTCTGCAGCAAATCATATAGGTTCCCTTCTCCCATACTTCGTTTTCGATTGGAATTTTCAATGTAAATTTTTTTTGATTCAGTTGCACATAGTTTATCTTTGGTGCTAGAAATTGGAGATGCACAATTTTTATTCGTCTAAACAGTGATCTGTCGGATCAATTACTCAGATGACCAACCATTGAGTGACGGCACTGATGTCACCGAGCACAATAGATAGAGCTTTCCGAAAAGTAAAGCCTAAACAAGTATTTACAAAGGGAGTGCGTTCCTGCCTGCCTCCGTTTACTTCCATTTTCATAGCATCTGTTTTACCAAGTTTAATTTTTGACGCAATCTGTTGAGTTACTTTTTCTTATTTGATTCACAGGAATTCCTCCCCAGTTCCATTTCATCGAAAGGAAACCTTGTCTTGCAGAAACTAAAGCTACCGTTAGGGGTTTTAAGAAGGACAAAAAGATTAGAGATGACTATTTTCGACCTAATCAAAAGAGTGCTTTGCGATCTGCCAGCACTACCGAGATCGAGCTTATTACGTAATCCAATAAAAAAAAGAGGCAGAATCGAAAGACGTCATCCTCTATGCAGATAAGTTCCATCATCAGACTTTGATAAGCTTCGCGCTTCCTTGTGCTTTACTCTTGAGTCTTGACTAAACCAAACAAGCGTGATGTTTTGTTCCCATTGTTAGTTGACTTGTAGCTTTACCAAAGATACGAGTCCGATGTGGTATCTCTACAATATGGTTTCCGGGAAGCCACGCAAACCAAAACCATGGACAGTTTTGTCAAATGTTCACAAGCAGAGGCAGGACCGCCATTTCTTTATTTGTTCTGTATATAAGGTATGTCACTCTCCATCTGAACTTAAATTAAAGTCTTGGTGGTATGTCACTTCCCGTGTGCATTTTAGAATTACGACATGCTGAACAGGTTGTATGGTTCCTTTCAGTGCAAAACAGGCAGCTCGTCTGAACAGGCGACGGTCACACCATATATACGATCAGGTAGATGAGCAGATGAGCAGGAGCAGCTCGATGGCCGCCACCACCACACGCATTCTAATCGTCCTACTAGTTCTGTCAACATCCGGAGCTGCTGTCAACGCTGCTGGCAATGGCAGCGAGACGGACCTTGCAGCTCTGCTGGCTTTCAAAGCCCAGCTCTCCGACCCTCTTGGTATCCTTTCCGGCAACTGGACCACCGGCGTGTCCATATGCCATTGGGTCGGTGTCTCCTGCAGCCGAGGCAGGAAGCGTGTCACCGCTGTGCAGCTGCCGCACATGCCCCTCCATGGAGTGGTTGCTCCCCAGCTTGGTAACCTCTCTTTTCTCTCCGTTCTTAACCTCACCAACACCAGTCTCACAGGAACAATCCCAGATGATCTAGGAAGACTGCGTCGCATTAAGGTCATAGACCTTATGATGAACGGCCTATCAGGAAGCATCCCACCCACCATAGGAAACCTCACTAGTCTTGAGGTTCTTGTCCTCAAGTTCAACCATCTATCCGGTTCGATTCCGGCACAAGTACAGAACCTGCAGAGCCTTACCCACGTAAATCTCCAGACAAATTTCCTTACCGGATCGATACCGAACAATCTATTCAATGGCACGCCTTCGTTGACTTACCTAAACATTGGTAACAACAGCTTGTCAGGATCAATACCGTACTCCATTGGCTCCTTGCCATTGCTTGAGTACCTTAACTTCCAAGTGAATAGTCTTTCTGGCCCTGTGCCTGCGGCCATCTTCAACATGTCCAGGCTACAGGTCCTTGCGCTCACCTACAACCACGGTTTAAGTGGTCCTATTCTTGGAAACACAAGTTTCAGTCTCCCGATGCTGCAAAGGATCTCCATGGGAACAAATAGTTTTACCGGACAAATCCCATCGGGGCTCGCAGCGTGTAGGTTCCTCGAACGTGTCGACCTCACTGAAAATTTGCTTCAAGGTGTTCTGCCAGTGTGGCTGGGCAGTTTAACGCGCCTCACTTTCCTTTCTTTAGGTGGGAATAATCTTGTTGGCACGATTCCTGCGGCGCTTGGCAACCTCACTATGCTAAGTACCCTAGACCTGTCGGTCTGCAACCTGACAGGAGCCATTCCGGTGGAGTTTGGGGAAATGAGGCAGCTCTCGTTATTGCTGCTCTCTGCCAACCAACTAACTGGGTCAATTCCAGCTTCTCTTGGAAATTTGTCTGAATTCGGATTTATGGCAGTGGACAGCAACCTCTTGGCTGGCACAATACCAAAAACACTCTGTAACATGAACTCTTTGTTTCTCATCAGTGTTTCAGATAACAATCTACAGGGGGATTTCAACTTCTTGTCAACTCTTTCCAACTGCCAACACCTTTCTTACCTTGACATCTCCTTGAACCATTTCACTGGGATACTCCCCACAGACCATGTAGGGAATTTGTCCAGTGACCTTGAAACATTCCTTGCATATGGAAATAAAATAGTTGGTCAACTTCCAGCCACAATCTCAAATCTAACTGGTCTCATCAGGTTAGATCTTTCAGACACCCAATTGCGTAGTACAATTCCATCATCTATTGGTATGCTGGAGAATCTCCAGTGGCTTGGTCTCCAAAGAAACAGCATGTTTGCCCACATCCCATCAAATATTGCCATGCTAAAGAATCTAATAAAACTATATCTTCATAACAACGAATTGTCCGGATCCATACCAAAGGACATTGGTAATCTGACAATGTTAGAGGACCTTAGGTTGTCTAATAACCAGTTATCCTCCACCATACCACCAAGTTTATTTCATATTAACAGCATCATCTTTCTAGATCTTTCTCAAAACCACTTGGAAGGCAGATTACCAGTTGATGTAGGCTATTTGAAACAAATTAACGGCATGGATCTCTCTTCAAATTCCTTGGTCGGTAGCCTCCCAGATTTGATCGCGCAACTCCAAATGATAGCCTACTTGAACCTCTCTCACAATTCGTTCTACAGTCCAATTCCACTGTTTTTCATAAATCTGACCAGCTTGCAGTTTCTGGACTTATCACACAATGATTTGTTTGGTACCATACCAAAGTATCTGGCCAACCTTTCCATCCTCACTAGCTTGAACCTCTCCTTCAATAAGCTACAAGGTCAGATACCCGAAGGTGGTGTCTTCTCAAACATCACCTTGCAATCTTTGGAAGGGAACACGGGGCTTTGTGGTGCTCCACGTTTAGGGTTCTCACGATGTCCAAGTAACTCCAGAAGATTTGACATGAAAATGCTGAAAGTTCTTCTGCCTACTATCCTCCTAGCAACTGGAGTAGTAGCTCTCTGCATATATGCAATTATTAGAAAGAAAAATCAGAAGCGGCATGGTATGCCAGTCTCTGCTGGTATGGTTGACATGATCAACCATCCATTGCTCTCCTACCATGAGCTTGTTCGTGCCACTGAAAATTTTAGTGAGAGCAATCTACTAGGTTCTGGGAGCTTTGGAAAAGTTTTCAAGGGCCAACTAAGCAGCGGTTTGGTTGTTGCTATAAAAGTTCTAGACATGCAACTAGAACAGGCCATCAGAAGCTTTGACGCAGAGTGTGGTGCACTACGAATGGCACGGCATCGGAACCTAATTAGGATACTTAATACATGCTCCAACTTGGACTTCCGGGCACTAGTTCTTCCATACATGCCCAATGGAAGCTTAGAGACGCTCCTGCACTCTCAAGGTACAACACGCTTGGGATTCCTTGAGAGGCTGGGCGTCATGTTGGATGTGGCGTTGGCGATGGAATATCTTCACCATGAGCACTGCGAGGTGGTCTTGCACTGCGACTTGAAGCCTAGCAATGTGTTGTTTGACGAGGACATGACAGCACATGTTGCAGACTTTGGCATTGCAAGGTTGTTACTAGCAGGTGATCGCAGCTCCACATTCTCTGCCAGCATGCCTGGAACTATCGGGTACATGGCACCAGGTATTATTACTTCCTAGTAGCAATTGTCTTCTTTCTCAAGCAATCTGTTTCTTGAATCATTGGTTATCTGAGACTAACCGGACTTGGTTTATTTTTCTCTTCTCTTTTCTTGAGCAGAGTATGCGGCTCATGGAAAAGCATCGCGGAACAGCGATGTGTTCAGCTTTGGTGTTATGCTCCTCGAGGTGTTCACTAGAAAGAGACCGACGGATGCGGTTTTTGTCGAGGATCTGACCCTGAGGCAATGGGTTTTTGAGGCGTTTCCTACTGAACTTGTCCGTGTCGTGGATGATCAGCTGGTAGAATGGTTGTTTAGCTGCAACCTCGAAGTCTTTCTTGTACCCTTATTTGAGTTAGGTTTGCTCTGCTGCAGTGACTCACCTGACAAAAGAATGGCAATGAGTGATGTGGTCACGAGGCTGAAGAAGATTCAAGTAGATTGCAAGAAATCGATAGCAATGCCTAAATGAAAGAAATACGACTATCAGAGAGTTTTCTGAAATCATTCGTCACCAATTGCGTCCTATCTAAAAGATTAAGCGTGAAGCGAGGGCGTGGATGTTTCTAGATAGCTCTAGACTTCTACTCCGTTAACCTGCTGAATCATCTTGATGTGCAAGTCGCTATGTAATCTCACGATAATCCGCGATATGATCCGATTTGACCGATTGCTATATAAATACATGTGCAACCCAAGGCAAAGGATTCAATGCTTCTTACATACAGTATCAGAGCCCCTCTTGACTCTTGTTCATCTACATCTGGCTCTCGATGGCTCTATGGCGTCGTCCTCCAAGTTCATGTCACCGAGCTTTTACCTCGAAGGAATGATTGCACCACCACCCAAGAAGATCCAAGCCCGAGACAAGAATGATAGGATCATGGCTTACCTGCTCAACTCCCTAACGATGGAAATGCTCACGCAGATCATCGCTTAAACGACTTCATGTTCGGTCTGGACTATTTCTTGTTTCGAGAGAGGTCTCTACACTTATGATTTATGGATGCAACCTATCTCTATTGAATAACCCACGGGGTATATGGAAGAAAATATGTAGAAATTCCCATGTGGCCATATACACTGGAACTCCAAATCTATATAATCTACTCTAACAACCCCTCACACCCATGGTGGGCCAAAATCTAACGCTACCCGTGCCTCTTGATTCGTGCGTTATATTTTTCTACTTTCAACTTGATATGATACATATTTGAAATCTAATGAAATAGCAATCGAATCATACTGAAATCTGGTAAAATATAACTGAAATAATTCAAATATGTGCGAAAACCATGTAGACTGGTCTGAAATAACTAAATTATGTAAGATTTCACTACCCTTTCAAGAAAAAAAAATCAAAGATACATGCCATGTTTGGAAAAGAATGCCGCACATTTGTCTAAATTCTTATGTATATATACACTAAAACGCATATAGATACATGCATACATAGACAAATCCATGTATATCATATCCATCTGAAACCTAGTCAAATACGAGTCACCTTACACGAATCGCGAGGCACTCAGACGGTGTATGTTTGTACGGTATCCTCGGACGTCACTAGGTAATTTCATATACTCCCTCCGATCCATATTACTTGTCACTAAAATGGATGTATCTAGACATATTTTAATACTAGATACATCCAATTCAATGACAAGTAATATTGATCGGAGGGAGTAATACAAATGGGGTTCGTAGACTTGCCCCGTCGCTGGTGTTCCTATTACCAATGAGAGACTAGTTAACCGTCACGGGTATACCATCTTGTTGCCTGTCAAAACCCACCGGCGAGCAGCGACGAGCAACACGAAGAGCCGGGAGGCTCCAGGCTCTTGGTGGGCCTGGTCCCTCGGACAGCCCGCAAAACTCCGACACGTCTGGCTAATGCAAGGCGTGCCACTGACTATACCTGATCGGAAGGTGATGGATTGCTTCGATCAGTTTCCTGCATGGTAAACAAGCATACGTAAAATTCGAGCCGTGACCGGCTCCCAGGTTTCCCTATGAATCGGCTCCTGGAGCCGATTATCCCATGGTTCTGCATTAAATCTATGATAACATGGGGTTTTGCTTCATCAATACAAGTTAAATCGATCTACGATAGTTTAACGTTCTCACCACGTAACTGGAACATCCTACACGTAATTGAGCCTGTTAAATACAAAAGATGATAGAAAACTAACCCTAGAGAAGGCCTAACAACCGACGTAAAGCCAATTCCCGGAACAACTCCTCTCGAATTAGCAAACCATATCCTCACGTACTACTGGATCGTTCAACCCGTTTGCAAGGCCTGACTACGTAGATATCAAACTAAACCTTGGAAAACAAGGCAAAACTATAACGGATCAAATCGACTGAATAAAGATCAAGCAAGGTGCTACCCTTACACCCGGGAAAATGTGCAAAGGCAGCGAGATAACTAGAGGTAACATAACTAAACAATCATAGCGAAAAGTACCGATGCAAACCTAAACAAATCTATGATAATAGTATTACTCGCCATCAACAAGGCTTCAGTACGAGTAACACCAGATAACGCATAAGCAGATACTGCCTAGATGCGATCTAGGCAGCATGACACTTACCCGAAAGAAACCCTAGAAACAAGGGGTGGCGATGCGCCGAGATTGTGTTTGTTGTGAACGTGATTGTCCTCCTTTTCTCAATAACCTTAGGTACATATTTATAGTCCGGAGACTTTCTATCTTTGGAATAACCTAACAACTCTATCTCTTACTTAAACCGAAACGGAAACTACTACAATATACAGATACACGGGCAATTTAGCCCAAATTCACGTACAAGGCCGATTCAACAACACGTTGCATATATGTATCTTCCAAGCCCATCTTGATTACGGCTCATCTCCTCCTTTGGCCAAAATATGGCGATAACACATGCCCCCCCTGGTTTTGGCAATAATAATTCCGAAACCACTCTGTTGATGTTTTTTCTTCCCCTCTTTTTTTTTATCGGGTTACGCGTTGCAGAGCAGAATCGTCACGCCACCCCTTCATCATGATGCCCTGTCTTCTCAACTTCTCCATGATTGCATGATTTGACAATTTTGGCACCACATTCAGGAAACCGCTATGGCATTGAACCACCTCCCACTATTCCCTTATTTAAATTCATCTGAGCGGTTTGCCCATCTTCCTCCATTAGCCAAAAACCCTCTCCTCCTTGAAAAACCCTCTTCCTCGCCATGGCCTCCTCTTCTTCCTCCAAATCGTCCGCCTTTCCTCCCAATCTTCCAACACGATGAGCAACCGAGCGGCCGGAGCACCGCCAATGGCGTCAGATGAGGCTCTCGCCCACAATGGTGGGACGAGAGGGGGATTTCGCCGCTTGGTCGGGAGGGCAGCGTCACGGCCCGGCGGGAGGCCTCCAGTTCCTTGTCGGCGGGAACTGGAGGTGGAAACTCGACGGCGCTGGTCACAGGATGGCGTCGAATCCTCCGACGAGGAGGAGGAAGCGGAGGAGGACACCTCCTCCGATGAATACCACGGTGAAGCGCTTGGCGGGTCCAGCGAGGACACCGAAGACGACGAGGACGAGGAGGCCCCGACATCCTCGGCGGCGGCGAAGACGCCCGGCGGCGTGGCCGAGGGCAATGACTGACGACGGCGAAGGCAATGGCGGACACGGCCTCTAGATTAGGAACTAGTAGTAGTAATACTAGTAGTAGATTTCCTTTTTGTAAGCAATCGGCTCCATTGTAAACAATCGTCTTTTGAATCAACAAAGATTTCTTTTCTAATTCGCTTTGCCGATAGTCAAAATAGGTCAACGCTCGAGCCGATAGTAATGTATCGGCTTTCACCATCTTCGCTCATACAATCAACTAAGTCAAAGCCCAAAGAGCCGATGGTAAAACATCGGCTTTCCCCAAAAACGTTAGCGAGGTCAAATTTGGTCGTATACTTAGACAAACTGCGGCCACTTTCGACTTCAAGCGGTAGCTGCGACCCTCTTCAAAAGGGCAACCCGGATCTCAATTGCCTCACCGACTAGATCGAGCTTACGGTGACAAGAACCCTCGATCCCCAATTGCATAGATCCATCTCCGTGAAGCAAACTAGATGGCGGAATCGTCCAATACCAACACGGTCTGCAGTGCGAAGTCGCCTACTCCTCATGATCGAACACGGTGCTAGAATTAATGGCAAACACGAATTAATGCTTTATTCCACCATTAAATTTTTTAGGTTTCGGACATTCTGCCGCATCCTTCTCTCCCAAATTCTCTCTGTCTTGGCCAGCGTCTGGACTCTAGTCCTGCATCCGATCTCTTGCGAACAAACAGAATCCCTTAAGAAGCCAAAACTTAGATTTGAATTCTGGGCCATTGCTTGAGCTGGCCTAATCCTGAACATTGGGTCTCTTTGGAACAATGAGGTAGCCAAAACTTACCAATCTCAATGGGAAACCACGGAATACCGATGCCACCATTTCTGTCATTTTCTCCCTTGTGATCCGTCCCGTTTCCTTCCGGTTGGCATGAGCACATCCAGCAGAATAATCAAGCTGGATATGAATTCTACCCCGGTTGTAGTGGCTCGACAATTTGGCCTTGGACAAGTACCTCCCATTTCTTTCTCCACCATCTTCTGAGCGGTGACCTGCGATCCCTCACGATCAAAGGTGTTATTCCTTCTTTGATGCTCGACCATCCCAATTCCTAACAACCTCACCTTCGCTTCATCAACCGATGGTTTTGAGAACTGGTGGTCGATGTGGAAGACTCATGTCTTGAGAGCTCTAGGACCGTTCTTTGGAAACTTGATCTTGAATATGATATCCCGTAGAGCGGTACCACTACTTGTAAATTTTCTTGATGCGACTTCACAAATGATTCTTCTAATAACCCACTCTGTCTCTTTGCGCAACAAGATGGTCCACGAACCCACGACAATGTGGCTCCCCTTGAATTCTTCCCACGACTCCTGTGGTCCTTTTACGCAAAATTCGCCACCTTTGAAAAAGGTCACGATCACGAGAACCGATCGATATCACCACAATCGTCTTCCAAGCACCAAACAACTCCTAGGTCGGCCGCCTCTCGAGTTCCAACTAAAACAAAACGATGGCGAGGAAGGTAGCCGCCGAAGACTTTGAGGCCCGGAGCCCTTCTCCGAAAGCTCGGTCTGGCGATCCACGCTTTGGTTGACTCTTTCATCCTTGCAAACATGCTCGTGCTTACTAGCTCTCTCCTTTTCTTACGGGCTTAGTCGAAGACACCTCCAGCGACACACAATCCAATCGAGGAGAATCGGGTCCAACAGACTCGAGAGGACCATCACACGAGCCGGATTTACCACCATCGGCTCCGGGAAAAGGCGGTTCTGAACCTTGCCCGAGCACCGGTCGGCGGGGCAGTATGAGCCCAAGAGGGCTCGCAAGGCTCAAACTTCTTCGTCGAGCAGGAGGTTTGAAAGTCATCACCTCCATGCTCTCACCAATTGTTTCTTTTATACGCCGATTCATCATTATTTACATCGGATAAGCACCTTCCATGCACGGTAGCGCTTCTAGTGGGAAAGTCAGGCGGTCGATACCTCTCACAAGGTGGATCTAGTAATCCTGAAGGCGTAGATAAACGGCTACCACCTCGGACAAGCCCAAAGAACAACACACAAGTCGATTGTCTCGTCATACGCCCCCTTGATCTTAGGAGAGACGTTCGCTTTCGCTCATCCTTCCATGTTGGATGCATCTTGGCGCCATTTGACTGCCGAGGTTGTGATATTTGAAGGCGGCTGACGTTCGACCACGAATCCATCGAACCAACTCTCATTGTTGCCAGCGATGAACCACGAGCAAGGGCTGTTCCACCTCAATTCCAGCGTCTCAAAGCCTTTTGTCCTCCCGATCGAGAAGTTGATCGGGTTACGAAGAGGTGAAGAGTGTTCTTGCGAAATCAAGGACCAACTCGGTAGCATTGCGGTGAAGCTTTGGCGGTTGTAACTCTGTCTTTCTACGGGTCAAGGGTGAAGTTGGCTCGTGAGGATTAATCTGCGCCGCGTAACTCCGTGAAGGCGATGTTGCGAGACGGATGTCGGCACTCAACGAAAAAGGCGTCTCTGGATGCCAAAACTGACACCTCTGTTAGTACCGCCGAGCTTGCATCCTTGACAAAGGAGTTGGAGGATCTTGAAGAGAAGGTCCGGGCGACTAAACAACTCATTCGTGACAAGGAAGCATACATCGCCCGCTCCCAAGACGAAGCAGAAGGCCTCAAAGCTCAACTGAAGACTGATCTGGCGGAAATACGTTCCCTGAACAAGCAGCTAGTGACGGGCAAGGACGAAGATGACGAAGCCGAGATCGCCGAGGTGGATCGTGTCCGTGTTGATGCCCTCCACGCCTTCGAGGCATTCCTTCAATAGCTCGTTCATGTAAACCGGCACCTGCCGTAGCAGTTTTGAACCTAGAGTCGATGGTTGTGCATCGGCTATATTTTTTTCTTTGGCCGATTCCATGTATCGCCCCCACATTTCATTGTCCATCATCCCACATGCTTGGGAAATATTTCTTGAGATGTTGACCGTTGTGACCCTTTGGGAATTTCACCGTCCGACTCCTCAAGCATGTACGTTCCCTTAAAACTTGATCGACCTGTATGGCGTGCCAATTTGGAGACCATTTACCATATGCTGCATCCTTAGTCCCCAATGGCAATACAGCTTCCCACACCAGATCGCCAACGTGGAACTCCTTTGGTCTCACCTTCTTATTATATGCATGAGCTACCTTGGCCTTGTTCTCTTTGATTTTCTCTAGCGACCACAGCCTGAGCTCAGTTAAATCCTCAACACTGTCACTCATCAAGGTCGCATATTCTTTAGTTGTTAGATCGTTCTGAAAAGTGACACGTCTCGATCCAGCCGTAATTTCCCAGGGCAACACGGCTTCTTGTCCATAGACTAGATGGTATGGCGAGGTTTTTATCGCTCCATGACATGACATGCGATAATCCCATAAAGCTTCTGACAAAACCTCATGCCACCTCCTAGGGTGCTCATCGACTTTCCTCTTGATCAGCTTGATAAGGCTCTGGTTGGACGCTTCAGCTTGCCCATTTGCTTGAGCATAGTATGGAGATGATCGGATCAGCTTGATTCCCGTGTCCTCACGAATTTTCTAAACTCATGAGAAATGAAGACCGAACCTCCATCGGTCGTGATAGTTTAGGGATCCCGAATCTATGAATGGCGTGTTCTTTCACAAAATTGATGACATCCTTGAGTTCAACGACTTCAGGGGACTTCCACCCATTTAGTGAAATAATCCGTAATGGCCAAAATCCACATGTGGCCTTTGCTCGATGGAGGATTGATCTTGCCGATCATATCCATGCCCCAACCTCGGAATGGCCACGGCTTGATGATGGGGTTCATTCTTGTGGTACCATCTGAATTTTCAAATTTCGACATGCTTGACACCCTTTGTAGTATTTAAAACAGTCCTTAAGCATGGTGGGCCAATAAAACCACGATCGCTGATCAACCATTTCATCTTGTGAGCGATTGGTGAGTTCCACAGCGCCTTCGTGTACCTCGTGTAGGGCGATTGGCCTCGGTTGGTCCAGACATTTGAGATAACCCTTCGAGTCTGTAGAACATGTCGTCCCCGATAAGCACATACTTCATGGCCTTGTACCTTATCCGTTTAGGTGCCCCAGCGAATCTTTCAAGTAATTGAAGATATCGGCTCTCGATCGTCGCCTCCGAGGCTGTACTTGAACATCAGTTCCCTGCTACGTCCTTGTAGCACGAAGCCATTTTGCGAGATCATTTGCCTCGAATTCTGCGATCGTGGGATCCGGCTAAAATTTATGTCTGGAAGCTGCCATGAGCTCACGACTTTGCAACCATAATGGGAAGAGCGACTCGCTCTCACACTTGTATTCCTCCGTGAGTTGGGAAATCACCAATTTGGAGTCTCCAAAAATTTCCATTGCCTCTGCTCCAGCTTCGATGAGCAACTCCATTCCCTTTCGTATCGCTTCATAGTCGGCTACGTTGTTGGTGCGAGGGGTAGCTAGCCTGATGGAGAAGGAATATGTTGCCCAGGCGACACGATGAAATGCCAATGCCGCAACCATCATCACAAACCGATCCATCGAAAAACATAGCCCACGCTTTCGTATAGGCGGTATTTGCTATATCGGTGTTGATTCTTTCGGCAATAAGGTCGGTCAATGCGACCCTTAACGCTTCGCGGGTTGATACGGATGTCAAATTCGATAATGCAAACATCCATTTGCCGAGTCGGCCTTTCAACATAGGAGCCGACATGTGCTTTATGACATCGATTTGCATATGATGATAATCTCTGCTGAGAGCAAGATGTGGCGCGACTTAGTGCGGTGAAAAAGCAGCGAGGCACAACTTATCAATCTCGGGGTACCTTGTCTGCGCATCGGCATCCTTGGCGATGTAAAACACAACTCGCTCTAGACCATCATAAACTTGCACCACCACCAGGCGATGGGCGTGTACTACGGACAAGTAAATGTAGAACGGCGATCCGGTGGGAGGAACCAACAACTGGCGGTTTCGTTAGATACTCTTTGATCTCGTCGAAGGCTCGTTGTTGTTCTGTCCCCAATGAACTCCTTATCGACTTAATTTTCACCGGTCCATAGCGGCTCTATTCTTCTGTGATTGGAGATGAATCTTCGGCGAAGTTGATCTTGCCGATGAGAGGCTGCAGTTCTTTCTTCGTGGTAGGTGGCTTCATTGTTACTTGCGCCTCTTGACTTTTCAGGCCGATCTCAATTCGCGTTCATGGACCAAGAAACCCAAGAACTGCGGTAGTCACCGAAGGCACACTTCTTTGGATTCATTAGTGGCAATTTTCTTGTTCGGTCTAGGGCGCATTGCGAATCGTCCAAATATCCTTGTACTAAGCAGACTTGACCACCCGTCGATATAAATTTCCACGGCTTGCCGTCGGATCATGGAAAATGTAATTCATGGCTCTTTGGTATGTGGCACCGGCATTCTTGATCAAAGCGTCATGACTACATATTCAAACAACCCACGAACACAGGACTCGAATGCGTCTTGTGTATATCTTACGGAGCCATAAAAATTTGGTTGTAACCGGCATTGCCATCCATGAAGCTCAAGATCTTATGACCCGGAATTGCGTTGATTAATGTCTACCTTTCTGGCCGGATACTCATCCTTGGAGTAGCTCTATTGAGATCCCGAAAATCTATGGAACACGCCCGGTATCATCCTTTTCTCTATAGATGCGATACTAGAAATCCACTGATACACGCATGGCTGATTAACGGTGTCAACATTTTCTCGATCTCTTTCTTGACTTCCTCCAAAATTTCGGCTTTCATCTGCCGTGCTCGCTGGTGGAATGGCCGAAACCCTTTTTTAAGCGGAAGTCCATGCCCGATGATGCTCCTGTCTAACCCGGGCATCTCTGTATAGTCGAAAGCAGCGATGCGGATATTCTTTCAACAAAGCTATCATCGGACCCCGCAGACTCGGATCTAACTTCTTGCTGATAAATGTTGGTCGTGGCTTATACCCAGGACCGATGTCAATCTCCTCTAGCTCATCAGCGGAGGTAAACCCATACCCTAGATTTCCGTCACCTGCTAAATCGATGCTAAACACGGGGCAAACAATTGGTGAGGATAACAAAAATAATTTGGGCCGATTGCCTGAATCGGCCCCCTTTTTGATTGCATTAGTCAAGGACGGTTTACACCTTATTTGTGCTCTACAATGGCAGGGAATCTCCCTACTACGACTGCATGACCTGCTTGTCGTAAGATTCTTTTATTTTTTGTGGCGATCGCGAGGATCGGCCATACCACGATCGTGGACTTTGCTACTCTGTCGGACGATGGATAAGACCAGCCTCACCTGTTTTTGTAGCTTCAATGCGCTCACGGCCGTCTAGGCGATTCGAGAGATCGGCTCTTGGTAATACGCTTCCCAGACGTTCATGCCACTATGGAGATCTCGATCGAATCATCTGCATGGATGACCTCCACTTCATCTCCATCCCTTTGTATTAAACGCGGTGCATCGTGGATGGAATGCAGCGATTAGCGTGAATCAATCTCTCAAACGGCAAGGCGTAGGTGCTTTTCTTTGTCCTGACGAAAGAATGACGTAGGGATGGTTTTACGCCCGCGGTCGGATCCGTTGACGCCTATGCGTTTCGAAGTTTGGCCGTTGAAGTCGCTTAACGTGGCGTTGGTTTTGATCGGATCTGCGTGGGCGTCCCAAAGCGCCGTAGCATGGAGTATGGCATTATATTGATTGTCGCTCGGTGTCGACCAACATCTTCTGACAGGCTGCCCATTGATGTAACCTCGCGGTGCAGGCTTTCGGATGTTTGTAGCCCTTCTCACGTGGCTTTTCAAAGATAACCGTTGTGGGCGTAGTCAAACATGCCCTTTGGCGGCTCTTTGGTTCTTGGGCGCAAAACTCGGCGGAGTATGAACACCATGTTTGTGCGGCCGATGTCTTCGCGCCGGCTTTTCTTTACAGGCGCCACTCTTTCTTTTTCGGATGATCCTCCGTTTCCAAGGTCTGCGGATTTTCACGGCGGTCGGGCGTGCTTTCCTAAAGCGTGGAAGTCTGCGCTCGGCTTCCTCAAGTTACGCGGCATTGAACTCGCTTTTGGGTGTGCTGAGTCCATCGGGGCACCACCTTGGCGGTGATATCTGTCTTCGTCTTCTCCACCCATTGGCTCCTCGAGGTCTTTTGCTCGAGGAGGAGAAACCCTAGGCTTGAACACCGAGGCGGACGGTGTCATCCTTCTGCTGTCCACATTCAGGCGGTTGTCGATTGTAGGCAAGCGGCTCATTCCGCATCGGCAATACTTGAAGAAGGACAATCCCAATGTTTGTCCATGCCTTCCTTTTCCTTTGACTTTCCCTAGCGAGGTGCTCATATCTTTCATCATCCCTATCATGGCGGCGTCGGTCATCTTGGACCCTCATACTTGTTAAGGAGATGCGTGGAGTGTGGCTTCACGACATGCGCTTCTCACTTGCTCCTCGTTAAATCTGCTTTGTCGTCATAAGGGGCGGTCGCGTGGACCAGCCTCCTCTCTTTCCTTGCCCGAGCGCGTCTTCCTCCTTATATGTGCCATGGTGGTACAGGTCACCTGCCATATTAACATCGAGCGAGAAATCCAGCGATGCCTCGTGGGTGGTATGTTCTACCATGTTGGCCGGAAATGGGTTTGTGTCTACTTTCATGGCGGTGCCCAGATCGATTTGCCTGTTCTATCACCGTTTGGATCTGGCGTAGCTCTTTGCGGTCATTGGTGGTGTGGGTGAGCAGTGATGCCACTTGCGTATGGTCTCCGTTCATCTCTGGCCGTAGGGATTTTGTGGCCTTGGTAACCGGTGCTTTTCTTTCGTGATAAATCGAATATCTGCCGGCTTTGCTCACATCAGTCGAACCCTTTTGCGGGCCCTTGCTTCACCCATTTGCGGGACAGGATCGCCCCCGAGCCCATTCACCACGGCCACCTCCCGGTCTTGTGTAGGATCCTCTTCTTCGCATCGACCAGGCCTATCGGACGTTTGAACTTGTCTTGGTACAACTCGGTGGCGCTGTTTCATACATTGTCGACTCGGGCCATGTCGCCAATGAGTTGTACTCTACTTGTAAAGCGGATCTTTGATAGGTCTTTGAGAGACCCAACACCCAGCTCAAGCGCTTCTTTTTCGATTAAGCGGCTGAGTAACATCGGTTCTTGACAGTCTGAAACGCTGAATGTACTCGGCTACCGTTTCTCCCGCTTTTGCACTTTGTGCGGATCGCAATGCCTCGGTAACCGAATGATCTTGAATGTGGGAACTCTTCCGGTTGCTTCAGTGCGGATCGAATCCGGTGGCGAGGTGTACCACCCAAAAGCTGGTCTGTCGATTGCGCAAAGAACCTTACGCGTAACTGATCCGATGCTGAAATCATGCCTAATTGTGCCAGGTATCGGCTCACATGCTCGATCGAGCTCGACCCTTCTGATCCGCTAAACCTTGAGAACTCAGGGAGCCGATACTTGGGTGGCAGCGGAATCAGATCAAACTCGTTGGGGTATGGCTTGGAATAGCCGATTGTCCTTCTCTTCGGCACGAAGCCGAACTGGTCTCTCAGGATGGTACGGATTTGCTCCACCGTTTGAGCTGCAGGGGCTAAATTCTCATGACTCGTTCCGGTGGCATACTTGGCCAGCGCTTTGTTATCGGCGTCCATGCGGACATCCTGCTCGAAACACACTCCTAAAGCCCTGCTCCGGGAACTCCACCTTGAAATCCCTGCGGTTGCAATCTGGTTCGTGCGTCAGTTATTGCGGTCCGGACGTGGGTGCACACATATCCATGTGGGATTTCTTTAGGTGGTTCAAGCGAGGCGGCAATCGCTGGGTCACCTCCGACCTTGTGAGCAGCGTCTTGGTGCCCCGGTGGCTCGGGAGCTGCAAGTGCGAATGGCGGTGTGGCTCGATGCAGGCGGTCTTTCTCCTGGTGAGTCCCTAGAGTAGGCCCGGCGGAATCGATGTTTCATGATCTCTGAACTACGCGAACCGCGATGCGCTCGAAAGCATTTACTAGGCTCTCGGAATGGCGGTGAAGAGTGAGCCACCATGTAGTTGACTTCTGCCGCGAGCTGCAGTGCGCTCCTCACGAAGAACGACAGATCCACCTCATCAAGAGCACCCTCGGGTGAGAACCCTTTCCATCGATGCCATGCTTACGAGTCCTCTCAAAAGAGCCGATGAGATCGGCTTCAAGAGAGCTTTGATGTCATCATACGCCTTGTGCTCCTCGTGCAGATCGTCAGACGTGACCGTGCATCCCCCATCGCACGTCGGATGTTGATGCAGATCTTGTTGAAGGTCCCACCGGCGTGCGTAATGTGTTGCTGTCAAAACCCACCCGGCAGCGACGAGCAACACGAAAGAGGAGGCTCCAGAGGCTGGTGGGCCACGTCCCTGCAACGGCCCACAAAACTCCAAGACACGCCCCGCTAATGCAAGGCGTGCCACTGACCTATACCGATCGGAAGGTGATGGATTGCTTGATCGTTTCTGCATGGTAAACAAGCATCGTAAAATTCGAGCCGTGACCGCTCCGGGTTTCACAGTGAATCGGCTCCTGGAGCCGATTATCCCATGGTTACGCATTAAATCTATGATAACATGGGGTTTTGCTTCATCAATACAAGTTAAATCGATCTGACGGTTTAACGTTCTCACCACGAATTGAAACATCCTACACGTAATTGAGCACGGTAAATACAAAAGATGATAGAAAACTAACCCTAGAGAAGGCCTAACAACCGACGTAAAGCCAATTCCGGAACAACTCCTCTCGAATTAGCAAACCATATCCTCACGTACTCTTTGGATCGTTCAACCCGTTTGCAAGGCGACTACGTGGATATCAAACTAAACCTTGGAAAACAAGGCAAAACTATAACGATCAAATCGATGAATAAAGATCATAAGGTGCTACCCTTACACCCGGAAAAGGTGCAAAGGCGAGATAACTAGAGGTAGCATAACTAAACAATCATAGCGAAAAGTACCGATGCAAACCTAAACAAATCTATGATAATAGTATTACTCGCCATCAACAAGGCTTCAAAGACGAGTAACACCAGATAACGATAGTAGAATCGCCTAGATCGCAAGATGCGATCTAGGCGACATGACACTACCGAAAGAAACCCTAGAAACAAGGGGTGGCGATCTTGAGATTGTGTTTGTTGTGAACGTGATTGTCCTCCTTTTCTCAATAACCTTAGGTACATATTTATAGTCCGGAGACTTTCTATCTTTGGAATAACCTAACAACTCTATCTCTTACTTAAACCGAAACGGAAACTACTACAATATACAGATACACGGGCAATTTAGCCCAAATCCACGTACAAGGCCGATTCAACAACACGCTGCATATATGTATCTTCCAAGCCCATCTTGATTACGGCCCATCTCCTCCTTTGGCCAAAATATGGCGATAACACATCTACCAACGACGGTGGTTGCGGCTTGACCGTCACTAGTCCCGACTTGATTAGGCATCACAAGCATGTGCCCGCCAAACAAATCAAAGCGGGAGCAATGGTTGTAAGGAGGCCAAAGTTGTCTTGCGCTAATGCTCGAAGATCACCTACATGATAGGACTGGCCTGATCGATCTGACCGGAGGCACGAGACATCAGATCTTGGGTGCACAAGATGATGAAGTCGGGGCCGAGATCCACCGGCCGTGGGTCTGAGCGTCGCTAGATGGCGAGCACAAGCATGGCGATTTTATGGCATATCTGGCGCGATAGCCTCATAGGGGAAGGGAGGCGACTCACAAAGTTAGGGTTGTCAAGTGGTTGCTAACTCGTTTTTTTATAAACTTGGATGCATGACTCACATAAACAAAAGCACATGAATCCTATAAACATGTCAAATCAAAGCTAACGCACACCAGATCATAAAGACCTCGATCTCGGAAATGCATCCAAGTGGATTGTAAGAATCTCCTGTGATGTCAAGATCAAAAGGATTTTTTCTTGTGTTTTCCTTTTATTACTACATTCCTTTTCAAACTAAAGAATGAAGAAACCAAAAAAATCACATCCCTGTATTTCTTCACTTTTTTTTTGAAGGCTCATTTTATGTGTTTCCACGGTAATCATAAACCAGTTTTTCTTTCCAAAAACAAATTTCCCCTCCCGGGTCCCTAGCAAGTGCTCACCGTCCTCTCCCCCAATTCGACCCAAAGGCCAGAGCTCGACCTGCCGCCGCCTCAACCCCCTCCTCCGTCCGCGGCCCCAACATCTCCGCCTTTGACTCGCGGCGCGGCGCCGGCGGCCCCGTCCCCGTTCAACCTCCCTAATCGCGTCCCCGCCCGCTACCCGAGCCCCGTCCGCCGCAATTTTGGGCCATCGGTCTCCGAGGTACGAGCATTTCATCACCGGCGACTCCTGAATCATTAAACCCCGTCGACGAGGTCGAGAAATTTTCCGTCTAGATCCGCCTCTGTGGACAGTTGATTACAAACCTCCGAATGTTTATCTGATATTCTATTTTCGTGACCCTAGGTTTCAGATGTCGGCTAGGGTTGATGGTCACGGGTTTGCCTGATCTCGGTTGTTCTACTTTGTAGTCTGTAGCCATGGTGAACACGGACGGCGAAAGTGATGCTGGGGGCGTAGACGCGATGTCCATCGACGAGAATGGGGTCATTGTCCTCAGGCCAGCCCGATACGAAGGAGCCTTGCCGCAGGACGGCGGCGCCACTGCTGCTTGCCATGATGTGGCCATGGAAGAAGTGCAAGGGACGGTCTGTATGTCCTGCACCAAAACGAGGATGAAAGGAACTGAGGAAGCCGAGACGGAGGAGGCCGCCACGGTGCAGGGCAGTAAGGAGGGGGCTGAGGAGCTGCTCCTGAAGGTGGTTTACGGCGAGGAGGAGGCCTACAAGCTGTACTGCGACTACGGGCACCGCACGGGGTTCAGCGTCCGCAAGGGCAAGCAGTCCTACTTCACCGGCACCAAGAGGATCCGGACCAAGGACTACTTCTGCTCCAAGGAGGGCCTCAAGGAAGCCGAGAAGCTTACCGACGACAACTTCCACGACCCGCACACCAGGACCAATTGCAGGGCCATGGTTCGCTTCAGAGTGAACGGCCGGGGCGAGTGGAAGGTCATCCGCCTCGTGTCTGATCACAACCACAACCTGGCAAAACCGGAAGAACGGCACCTTTTGCGGTCTGCAAGGTCACTTATAGCTGGGAGGTCATGTTCTACTGCGGATGCTGTGCTGTATGGTGGCTACCAGGTAGTGGGTGCACCTTCCCAAATGGCCGTAAGCACTAGTGTAACCAACAATGCAGAGATTCCAAGGCCAGATTTGCTCCCTGGTTTTAGTGGCATGACGAGAACATCAACCATAGGGACTGGAGACCTGCAAAGCCTTGTAAACCAGCTAAAGAGCAGGGCAAATGTGGATGGAATGTTTTACTGGGATGTTCAGCTAGACCGAGGTGGTCGGATGACTAATTTCTTTTGGCGTGATGGTAGGAGCAGGGCGGACTATGACTGCTTTGGTGATGTAGTTGTGTTCGATTCGACTTATCGCTTAAGCAAACAGAACATGATATGTGCGCCTTTTGTTGGTGTGAACCACCATTGGCAGACCACTATGTATGGCTGTGCACTGTTAGTGGATGAGTCGCTGTCATCTTACAAGTGGCTGTTCAAGTCTTTCTTGGATGCAATGGGGAACCGACATCCTCGATCTATTTTCACCAATCAAGACCAAGTCATGTCAAAAGCAATCGAGGAGGTGTTTCCAAATACATGCCATCGCATTGCTCACTGGCACATCCAAAAGGATGCTGCTTCTCGCCTTGGTGCACTTAATGGTTCAAAAGCATTTAATAAAATGTTCACCAAGTGTACGCAGGGATGCGACTCAGAAGCTGAATTCGAGGAAACATGGGCTGAGATGCTCCGTGAGTTTAAGTTGCAGGATAACAAATGGCTGAACAAACTTTATAAGCTCAAGCAGAAGTGGTGTGGTGCTCTTAACAAGTGCACTTTTGATGGTGGGGTTGAGAATGAGCCGCAATCTGACATTTTGAGTAACATATTCACTTCCATTGCTGATACATTTACTTCTGTTTCCACAATTGTTGTTCTTGTGGATAAGCTGACTGATGATTGGCGTGAAAAAGAGTTTGATGAGGATATGCGGTGCTCCCAAAGGCCACCTGCTTGTATCATAAAGCACAGTGCTATTTTGAATCATGCAGCGAAAGTTTATACACACAGAATCTACAAGTTATTCGAGACATATTTTCTTGATGGGTGTGGGGCCACAAAATCCAAGGAGCTTCAATGTGAAGACAGTGACACATATCGGTTTGAAATGACCATGCAAGGTAGAGGGTCAAGAGTCTGCACAGTTCATTTGAATAAGTCTACAATGCAACTCACTTGCAGCTGCAGTCAGTTTGAGACAATGGGTTTACTTTGTTCGCATACTCTGAAAGCTATTAGTATCAAGAATGTATGCAAAATTCCAGAAATGTATATACTGAAGCGGTGGACCAGAGATGCTAAGCAGTGGGTTTTCAATCCAAAGCAATATGAGTCATCATATCAGGAATGTATGGATGATGAGGCTGCATACTGCAACCATGCTATGAGGTATGCTTATGACCTTGTGATGAAGAGCCAAGGGCAGGAGGAATTAAGAAGATCTCTTTGGGAGACTCTCGAGAGTGGAGAAAAAGAATTGGAGAAATACCTAGGAAATGTTACCCAGTATGAAGAGTCTTATGCCACTTGAAAGAAGCATCAATTAACATTTTTGGTGTTGCTGCCGAGGAAGCAAGATATACTTATGGTTAAATGGGTTCATTTGTTACAACATGTGTGCATACCTTTTTATGCTGACCCAAACTGTAATCTAAGAATGAAAATGAATGAAACAATATGCATGTTTGAGTAAGTCATTATTCTTTACTCTTCATAGTTGTTACTGTTATTCCGTCTGCTTTACTTACTACTATATTTAGTTCCACACTGCCTGTCAATTAGCATGAACCCATGATGTTTCTTAAATTGTTATTTAACTAGTGCTATTTTTAATTTTGTATTGGTGTCAACTGGCCAGTTTGAACCCTGCATGCCATCTTGAGACAAGTGTAGGATACACATGAGTGATTATAGGGATTGACATTTCTAAATATCACATTTAAATGTTTCAGAACCATGCAAGAAAAACATAAATAACATTTCTGTTATTTTTGATATCCCCTTTTTCAGCTGATGTTGGTTGTTCAGTAGCTAGTTTCTAAGTGAGATATATGGCACCCAATACATCAGCATCTTCCTCTGATTTAAGGCATGAACTCACCAGAATAGGACTGTACGTGTTTTTTATATCCAGAAATCTCTTCTGCCTAACAGAAAAACATTAGTTAATTTCTTGTGCATGAAGCACATTTCCTAAGTCAGTTTTTGGTTTATATGCATCATTTTTTACATGGTCTCTGCTACATGTAGTTCAAGCCACCATAATACAAGTAACTCTTGTATCAGCAGCTATTCACTCTGTTATACGCACCTGTTTTGCAGTGTGAAACAGCCATCTGTCGCGAAAAGTTTGATAAACCTAAGACTTCCTCAAACCTGGGAGAAGCTGCAACATGGCATGGTCAATTTATGATGTGTAGCTTGACTCATGGCACACTATCTGATCCGTTAAAAAACCTTTGCCCTTCTGCTGAAGGTAACTTCTATTATTCCTTGTTTCAATGTGCACGATAAGTGGAGAACGTTGGTGTTCTGAATCCAAGAATTTTCTTTGTTGAATACCAGGAATCTTGCTGTGTTGGAGGAGATTTGAGGAGGGCGTATCTGAAGCTGAAGCTGAAGCAACCATCCTGTGCTGCTGCCAAGGACACAAACTGAATGATCAAGAGTGAAGTTGGTAGGCGTGGGATCCCTTGGCACAATCAGCTGACTTGTGAAATCTAGGAGGAGCTGGAGCAACCCTGCCAGATGAGATTTGAGCGGTGCGGGTCTTTGGAGCTGAAGCGAATGAAGCCATGAACCTCCCGACCATGCTGTGCTGCCAAGGGCATTGACCGAACGATCTCAAGTGAAGTCGGAGGACGTGTGATCAGTCCCCTGGAACTGGATGTATGTGCGCGTCTTCCTTTGTTTGAACGTGTGTGTGTGTGTGTGTGTGTGTGTGTGTGTGTGTGCATGTTCCTTTGTTTTATTTTGCCTTGTAAGTCGTGTGTATGTTTTCCTTCGTTGTATTATGTTTTGCAAGTTGTAACTGGAGAGTGAGGACACATTTTTTTGTGTGTGTGGGGAAGAGTGAGGACGCATGCTAACTATGCAAGTTGAATGTAAATTCTCCGTCATATGAATATATGTTACTGTCTCTTGCGATTCTCTTTGAAATCAAGTTGCTTGGTGATTTGTGACTCGGTTCTCTTGTCAAGAATGATGCCGATTATGGCTATGTCTGGATGGTGGCCGAAGCTGACCCTAACAATTTTTTGGCCCTGGCCAAAGTTGTGTTATATTTGGATCGTTGCCAATACCCCCTAGCACTGTACTTCATTTTTTGGCCAATGCTAGTGACTTAGCTAGCAAACGCTTTACTAATATTTTCGCTAGCCAAATATTAAATAGAGTGAAAAGGGCTCCCTTGCTTCGCTCCCGCCGCCCGATGTACGAGGGAGAAACCCTAGCCGCTGCCTCTACATCCCCTTATCGCCCCACCTCCCTTCGCCATTGGAGGTGGACTGAAGGTGAGTGATGTCTATGGAAAGCAGGGGCGGTATGGAACACTATGTGCTTCCAACATCCTTTGCAGCAGACCCGGATATCGAGACATGGTCAGTTGTTAGAGTATTGCACGAGTTTGACTACAAGTATGATCGTCATCCGAGTTGTCTTGATTCGGTTGTGAAGCGGCCTAGTGACTTTGTGTCCTGACCTCTCGCCATCTTGGCGGGGTTAGTTTGTGCTTTTGTGGTTGTGTGTTGTCAGCCATTAGACATCATTTGTATGGTTTTTGGGTCTGTTTTTTTCGTAAACTGGATCGATCTTTTATCCGTTCAGTGAATTTAGCAGCTTTTCTAGTACTTCCTCCGATCCATATTAGTTGATTCTAATTTGGATGTATCTAGACAAGTTTTTATGATAAATACGTCCAAATTGAAGTCAACTAATATGGGTCGGAGGGAATAACATTTTAAGAAAAATATGACCGCACTCCGGTGGAAATATTATATCTCACAATGTCGAGTGCTCGCTCGAAACTTGACCTTGGGACGAAAATCCTGAGATGGACCATAGACCTGAGTGTGAAGTGAAGTTGAGCGCACGTGCTCCGAGAGGAGATGGTCGTCGCGCAAGGAGCAGGGGCCGAGGTTTACTCGCTCTCGCTCACTCGTCGTCACGTGCTCCCACTCCACCCCTACTACTCCTCTCCCAAGTCGCCCTGCCCCCCATACCCCCCCACCCTACATCCAGATCTCGCCAGCCTCGACGCCGCCGCCGCCGCCGCCGCGCCTCGCCGCAGTTGTTGAGGTACGGACCCCTCCCCCTCCCCTCCCCGCCGACCTCCCTCTCTCCTCTCATTCTCCTAGCCCTCCCTCCCCCTCTCGCTCCCCGCAGCACCGGAGCTCGGCCCAGGTACACGGAGGCGATCGCATCGCGTGACCCGCACCAGCAAACAGGCCTCCCCCCATTGGTCGCAGCTGAGCTATGACGCGAGGCGCGAGGCCCTCCCAGCTGAAGGAAATCCCTTCTTCTCCTCTCAGCCTGGCGGCGGCGCTTTACGTTTGGGAGTTGGGACACACCTAAGCTAGCTAGCTAGGTCAATGGCTGTCTGAGCGCTCTGCCTGCTGGTCAAAGCTGTTCCGACTGACGCTAGTGCGTGTGCTCCCGCTCCCGCTCCCGCTCCCGCTATCGTGTGGTGCGGACTGCAGCGCGGCGGTTTCCGTACAACCCCATTCACCGTATATGTGCTCGCTGATGATGCACCGAGTTTGGTTGATGTATGTGCCGTGGTTCGTTCAGGGCGGGTTTAGATGCCTGCTGCTTTAATTTGTTGTTTGCTGCGGCTGTTGTTTCAAGTTCTGAAGCAAAAAGGTAATCCTGCGAGCTTGGTCGAATGGCCGAGCCGGGAATGGAATTGCGGAACGAGCATGTGCTCTAGACTGTCTTAGGTTGAGTCAGATTGTTTTCCGATGGGACTGCGTATCTCTGTCACGAGTGTGAAATGTATCGTCTGCTGTGGTTGTTTGTGTGACTTGTATTGGGGATGTCTGCTGGTGGGGTGGTTGCCTGCCGTGTCAATCAGTTAACTCTGGGAGCGCTGTATTTTTTTTTATTTTCTTATTGCAGCGTTGAAAATATTTGATGCCCATTTAGGGTTACAGTGTCATTGATGAAATGATCTACAAGGTTTCCAAGTACTGTACTCCTAGGGCTTCTATCATTATGGGTTGTAGTGTAGTAATGGCGTTTCAATTTCGACTGCTAACTATAAATGCAAATGTTGCAACTTCATATCCTGACATCAGATACTCAGATACTATTCTGGTTGGGGTTGGTCCTTTTGCTTGATTATGATACTCTTATCTTTCTGCTTGAAGTTATACACCTGAGGAGTAGCTTCCAGTCTTGATACTTCATATTTTTTTTTATAATCTTACATTTTGGTGTATTCTTGTCTTCGCAGTGCCTATCATGGTTAGGAAGAAGAAAACTGGTACTGGCAGCACCGGAGAGAGTTCCGGGGAGGCTTCGGGACAGGGTTCCTCACAGCCAGCTGAGAGAGCTCCTCAACAGCCTCCTCAGCAGCATGGTGGTGGGCGCGGTTGGGTACCTCAACAGGGTGGCCGTGGTGGTGGGCAACACCCAGGCCGTGGTGGACACTACCAGGGCCAAGGAGGGCCAGCTGCACACCGTCCAGGTGGCCCACCTGAATATCAGCAGCGTGACTATCAGGGGCGTGGACATCCAGGTGGCGGTCCACCTGAATATCAACAGCGTGACTATCAGGGGCGTGGACGTCCAGGTGGCGGTCCACCTGAATATCAACAGCGTGACTATCAGGGACGTGGACATCCAGGTGGTGGTCCACCTGAATATCAACCGCGTGACTATCAGGGACGTGGTGGTCCACGCCCTAGGGGGCGTGGAATGCCGCAGCCATACTATGGCGGGCATACGGGAGGGAGTGGTGGAGACAGTGTTCCTCCAGGTCCCTCAAGAACAGTTCCCGAGCTGCACCAAGCCCCGCATGTCCAATATCAAGCCCCGGTGGTTGCACCATCCGCATCGGGAGCTGGCTCATCCTCTCAGCCTGCGGCTGAGGTGAGCAGTGGACAAGTCCAGCAACAGTTTCAAAAACTTGCCATCCTTGATCAAAGTTCGACCAGCGAAGCCATTCGTCCGGCACCAGCATCAAGCAAATCAGTTAGATTCCCATTGCGCCCTGGAAAGGGTACATATGGGGATAGGTGTGTGGTGAAAGCCAACCATTTCTTTGCTGAGCTCCCTGATAAGGACCTTCACCAATACGATGTATGCCCTTCAAATGAAATTTTATTTCCACAATGGTGGCTTTATTTATTTATGTTTTGCAATTTCTGATATCAATCTTGTTTCATCAGGTGACCATATCGCCAGAGGTTACATCACGTGGTGTCAATCGTGCTGTGATCCATGAACTTGTAAGGATGTATCGACAATCCCATTTGAATGGACGGCTACCTGCCTATGATGGAAGTAAGAGCCTTTATACAGCTGGTCCATTGCCGTTTACTTCGAGGACATTTGAAATTACTCTGCAAGACGAAGATAAAGATGAAAGCCCTGATGGTGGGCAAGGAGCAACAAGGTATGCTGTTGCTGTGACATTTGTACTTAAATGCATCTATGGTTTTTTTACTGACTTTCCATTGTTTTGAGGCGTGAGAGACAATTCAGGGTGGTGATCAAATTTGCCGCTCGTGCTGATCTCCACCATTTGGCTATGTTTCTAGCCGGGAGGCAACCAGATGCACCTCAAGAAGCTCTTCAGGTGCTTGACATTGTGCTGCGTGAACTGCCTACTGCCAGGTAACTTTTAGCTAACCATGTCTCCTTTTATTGTTTTTCCTGTGGCACAGGTTAAAATTTGTTTGTGTTTTTCTTCTGTAGGTATTCTCCAGTTAGTCGATCATTTTATTCTCCTAACCTGGGGAGACGTCAGAGACTTGGTGACGGGTTGGAAAGTTGGCGTGGATTTTACCAGAGTATAAGACCTACACAGATGGGGCTTTCGCTGAATATTGGTTAGATACGACCCCTCCCATCTCCCTCTTCATCTGTTGTCTACTGAGTTGTGGTGAATGCAGGCACAGAGTGTAGGTTGCAGAATGTCCCTTGGTATTGCTGACATAATGATTTTATGCGGTGCTTCTTCTTGCAGATATGTCTTCTACTGCATTTATTGAGCCTCTCCCTGTGATTGAGTTTGTTGCTCAGCTTCTGTGCAGAGACATATCAGTTAGACCGTTATCTGATTCAGATCGTGTGAAGGTTCGGTCACTACTTGTCTCACTGTTGTTCACAGAGACTTCTATTTATGCTGAGTTATATTGTTAATATTCCTCCTGCAGATTAAAAAAGCTCTACGAGGTATAAAGGTTGAGGTTACACATCGAGGAAACATGCGTAGGAAGTATCGTATATCTGGCCTCACTTCACAAACAACAAGAGAGCTATCGTATGTTCTTCTTCCCTTGCTTTATACAAATAAATCTCTTATGATCATGCAGATTTGTGGGTGATTCCCTGTTGAATTTTCCTTCGGTAGATTCCCTGTTGATGAGCACGGTACTGTGAAGACTGTGGTGCAATATTTCCTGGAGACATATGGTTTTAATATTCAGCACACCACTTTACCTTGCTTGCAAGTGGGAAATCAGCAAAGGCCGAATTATCTCCCTATGGAGGTTAGTATCTTTAACAACATTCCTTTCTTTAACACAATAGTGTTTTCATCCATGCAAGCTTCAGTATGTTGGTACAAGTTGTTCATCGGTTTCTCACTCTGAAATTTTAGGTTTGTAAGATTGTTGAAGGACAACGCTACTCAAAACGACTGAATGAGAAACAAATAACTGCTCTACTAAAAGTGACTTGCCAGCGCCCTCAAGAGCGTGAGAAGGACATCATGCAGGTGATAGTTAATTCTAACCTTTTGGTGCAAATCAATGTAACGGTGTTTCTGTGAAAGTGTTGTTTGATATGTTGTGTCTGTATCACTTAAGTGTTAATATATGTTTATGTAGCTGCTAGCTGTTTTCCCAGTCTTCCATGTTGACAAAGTTCTTCCAGTTTGATGTTTTTAGTTGACGGCTTGACGCTATTGCTGTTAAAGCATCTATATTTTTTTTGGTAATTTCTGCACAAACATATTTTACAAGATGGTAGTTGCTTCACTGTGACAGTGGCTGATGAGACATCTGTTACTGTCAAAACCACTTTATTGGGGAAGGACCCTTATATCTGTTTTGTGATTATATGATCTCTGTTATCTTCACAATTATTATCCATTTAAACGGGAATATCTAAACCTATGGTTTCCCCTGTTTAATCAGACCGTGCATCACAATGCATACTACAAAGATCCATATGCACAGGAATTTGGCATAAAAATTGATGAGCAACTTGCATCAGTTGAAGCTCGTGTTCTGCCTCCCCCGAGGGTAAGTCAATTTTCTGTTGCGATTAGGCAGGAGTTGATTTTCCATGTTAGGTATATTTATGTATAGCAACTGACTGCACTTATTTTCTTATTAGCTTAAGTACCATGATAGTGGCAGAGAGAAGGATGTCTTGCCCAGGGTCGGCCAATGGAATATGATGAACAAGGTAGGGTTTGATAATTTTCCTGAAAAATAAAGATTATATCATTCTTCCTGTGAACATATACATAAACTAACCAAAAATAAGGTGGCATCTGGCAACTACCTACATAACTGGGAAACAGTTAGCAACCTGAGGTGGAAATAATTTGTCCAATTGTCTGCCCACTTAATTAGCATACAGTAGCAACATTATCTGCTTTTGTGCAAGATGCAGGTTTCGTAAATACTAGCTGCTTGTAAGTTTTGCTGCTTCTGTGTTACTTCGTATTGTTTAGTTCGCTCAATCTCTCATATTGCCAGAAGACTGTCTAGTTTCATGTGGTACCATTTTAAGAGATTATGCATGGTACCACCACACACACAGCACACTCACCCTCCCGTCTGATGTTATATTTTAACTTGTTCTAATACTTGTTCATTTTGGTGGTAGAAAATGGTGAATGGTGGTAGAGTCAGCCACTGGACATGTATCAACTTCTCTCGGAATGTACAAGATAATGCTGCCAGGGCTTTCTGTCATGAGTTGGCTATAATGTGCCAAATATCTGGAATGGTATGGTTCAATCATCCAACTAGCTTGTCATAGTTCTCTGAATCACTTTGGTTATTTTGTATTCTCTGGTCATCAAATTCTCTTCTAATCCATTTTTCTTAGAACTTTGCACCAGAACCTGTGCTACCCCCGCTTACTGCAAGACCTGAACATGTGGAAAGAGCACTAAAGGCACGCTATCAAGATGCCATGAACATAGTTAGACCCCAGGGCAAAGAACTTGACCTGCTAATTGTCATACTGCCTGACAATAACGGTTCTCTTTATGGTATGTTCTCTTCGAAAACAAGTTTGAAGATTGCCCACAGGATACTGTTGCTTATGAGTTTTTTTTCCATTCCAGGGGATCTTAAGAGGATTTGTGAGACTGATCTTGGATTGGTATCTCAGTGTTGTCTGACGAAACATGTTTTTAAGATGAGCAAGCAGTATCTTGCAAATGTAGCTCTTAAAATCAATGTTAAGGTAATTCACTGAACTCCAACAGTTCCTTCTTTATTACGCACCTCGATTGTTATATGTTTTCCTACTTTTCAGGTGGGGGGAAGGAATACTGTACTTGTGGATGCTTTGACAAGGAGGATTCCCCTTGTTAGTGATAGACCAACCATAATATTTGGTGCTGATGTTACACATCCTCATCCTGGAGAAGATTCCAGTCCTTCCATTGCAGCTGTAAGTGACTTGTTACTACAAGACATGTCTTGAGTTCTCCTAACATGTAATTGAAGCTCTGCATTTTTCCTAGGTGTAAGGAGTTCTGTAGTTTTGTTAATTGTTTGATAATTTTCTTTCGTCTAGGTGGTTGCTTCTCAAGACTGGCCGGAGATCACTAAGTATGCGGGATTAGTGAGCGCCCAAGCGCATAGGCAAGAATTGATACAGGATCTTTTTAAAGTATGGCAAGATCCCCAAAGAGGAACTGTGACTGGTGGCATGGTCAAGTAATAATCTTAGTGATCTAACGAGGCATACTAACTCTATATCTGGATGCTGCTAAAAGTGTAAATTCTGTTAAATTTGCAGGGAGCTTCTCATATCTTTCAAGAGGGCAACTGGACAGAAACCCCAGAGAATCATCTTTTATAGGTTATTATTCTTTCTTGGGCATCTTTGCTAAAGCATGATTGCTTTTATTAAACAGTTGATATTTTCAGGGACGGTGTCAGCGAGGGACAGTTCTATCAAGTTTTGTTGTTTGAACTTGATGCCATCCGAAAGGTACAAATACTTTGAGTACACTTTCATGAGCAACTCTAAACACACTTGTTCGGCAATTTCACATACTTTCTCTGACTTAACATTTTTTAACTAAATATGTAGGCCTGTGCGTCCTTGGAGCCCAATTATCAGCCTCCAGTTACTTTTGTTGTTGTCCAGAAGCGTCATCACACTAGGCTCTTTGCTAATAACCACAACGATTCACGTACTGTTGATAGGAGCGGGAATATACTGCCTGGTTAGTTTTTTGTGCAAACAAGTTTTGTGTGTTTAGCTAAATTCTGAAATTTGACCATTTTTATGTTCCCAATTCTAGGCACTGTTGTTGATTCGAAGATTTGCCATCCGACAGAGTTTGATTTCTACCTGTGTAGCCATGCTGGCATTCAGGTTGGCTTTGCTTCATTTGCAACCTGTTCACTTGATGGAATAGGCTGATTGCTCATTCAAGTGTACTTTCCTTTCAGGGAACAAGCCGGCCTGCTCATTATCATGTTCTGTGGGACGAGAACAAGTTTACTGCTGACGAGTTGCAAACTCTCACAAACAACTTGTGCTACACGTAAATAACTTTTATTTCAGACCCTTTTAGTAATTATGTACTGCTGCTGTTAACTGGCCGATTAAACATAAATTTTGTTTTCTACCGTTTCAGGTATGCTAGGTGCACCCGCTCTGTATCAATTGGTAAACTTCCCAGCGCAAGCAACATTTCCTTTTAGTTTCTCCAAGACACAATTTTGTAGTATTCAATGCTGACCGTCGGCTGTTTGGTTTTGTTGTCTGCAGTTCCTCCGGCATATTATGCGCATTTGGCAGCATTCCGAGCTCGATTTTACATGGAGCCAGATACCTCTGACAGTGGGTCCGTGGCGAGTGGTGCCCGTGGCCCTGCACAGGGCCCTGCCCGCAGTACCAGGGCGTTCGGAAACGTTCCTGTCAGGCCTCTCCCCGCCCTCAAGGAAAACGTGAAGCGTGTCATGTTTTACTGTTAAAATCGAAGGTGGTTCTAGTGCGGGTATTGGTAAGTACTTGCAGTGCGAGCTGTATTGGTGATGTTGTATTACAACCATTGTGCAAACCCATTGAACTGATCTGGGTTTCTAGAATTTGTTGTACTTAATCGGTGGTGGTGTGGTGAGAACACTGCCAAGCAAGCTGTTGTAGTTGTACCCTGCGAAGTGTTTTGTGTAACCTCTTCAACTATTTTTTAACAACTGTGTACCTTTTACCTTTGTATAACTGGTGTTTAATCCCTCGAGGGACCCAATGTTATTGGATCATAGGTCTGTGTTTTTGTTGTCTTGCATGGTGCAGATAGTGTTAAAAAATCATTATCCCTGCCCTCGTTTGCATAAGCACATCTATTGAAAGAACAGAACATTGGCAAGCAGATACTGAAGTTAAGATATGCTTGAACAACCAGGTAGCTATTCTAAACTTTTGCACAACTGGTGTTCTAATAAACTTCTAATCCATCGAGGAACCAATTTTTTAGACTCCTCTGCCTGCGTTTTTGTTGTCTTGCATGGTGCACACATCCTTAATTCTTTTCTCTAGGATTGTTTGCATAATAGGCATTTACAATAACAGGCATATGGCCTGTTACATTTCTGCAGGCATTTCATGACGTTATACTAGTCATGAAATACATTACAGTGGTCAGGCGTGTCACCTGTTGCATTTCTGCTCAGCTTTTCATGCTCCTAGACTAGGTGGCTCGTCACCTGAACCCTGGCTTTGCAACTGGGTGGGCAACTACATAATAGTGAGTTGACAATCACACAGGACTCAGAAACACAAAGCAAGCCGATGCTTGATTTCCTTTCCCACATGGCGATTGCAACTTCAGAGAATTGCAAACCGATTTTGAAAGGTAAGAAGATATGCTTGGCAACCAGCTAACAAGATCAGGGAGGAACCTTGCCCTTATGGCTACAACCGCAGATATGCATAATACTACATACAGCTTTACGATGACTGACTCACGAGGATGGCACCGCGCTTATGATCCGCATGATCATGTTAATGATCACCATCAACCCCCGTAGCAGTTTTAGGTGCAAAAATCCCATCGGATTTACGTATTCAGCTAGGATCTTGCTTCACAACACCTAGGGGTGCGAGGGATCAGAAAAATATTCTGATTTCTCATGCCGATTGGCCCCTAGGTGGCAAAACCTCGACACAGTCATCTATCACTATATACCTGCTTCTAGCCTTGCATACATAGTTTAAAAACCAGACATGTTCACTGGGGACGACGAGGTAGGAGGGGAGGTGCAGGAGGGATGTGTGTGTGTGTGTGTGTGGGTGTGGGTGGGGGGGTGGGAGCTAGGGTTTATGCTCTCGTCGCCCTCACAGAGTGATGATACATCTAAAATGTCTACTTCTCTAAGTATTTTGCTCATGAATTTTGTCCAAAATCTCACTTAACTTGGAAACTACAAGAACTGATGCTATTTTCAACAAAAGCCCCTCTGTATTTTTTTCATGCGGGAAACAAAAGAAATAAATTTGAGGAAATTTATACATGAATTTTAGGGAAAATAAGTCTAGCAGGCCAAAAAAAAGTGGGCCAAGAGGCCGACGAGGCGCCAAGAGGGCCCATGGTATGATCATATCACCCTGCCCCATGGTGGTGGGCCCACGGTCTCTTGGACCTCATCTCACCTCCTCATTTTTCGCAAACCAGAGCGTCGCCACCATCGTTCTCTTTCTCCCCCCATGCCATAGAGGGGGATTTCGACGCCGTCTTCACTGCCATCATCACCAAGCCAATCTCCATCGCAATGTACTCTCCCCCATCAGTGTGAGTAGTTCTTTGTAGGCATATGAGGTGGATGAGAATTTTATGAGATTGATCATGTAATAAGGCATAGCCACTAAATTTAAGGTGTTTATCTTGAAAGAGGTTCTAGTATGAATGTTAATACATTTTTTATGAGCAATGCTTGTTACAAGGGCCCGAGTGACATGAGTTTAGTTCTGAATTTTTATTGTCCCATCATACACGAGAGTTTGGGATTTATGTGCATAGTGTATTACTTCTTATAGTATTGATCCTTGCGAACCTGACACTACATGTAACAAAGGGGTGTGCTGTAATTCAAGGAGTATGTGTGTTCATGAAGTGTTAATATGTTGTTCTAAGTGAGTTGATAATGTCATTCTTAATTACCCTAAGTTCCTCAAGTGGCCTGGTGAAATGAGAAGGTAGGACAATATGTGTCGTGTAAGTTCTCAAGTAAGCACGTTCGACTAAATTAGGTATACACACCTACATATCACGAAACTAGAGCCAAGCACCGTGGCCTTAGTTATTTTATTACATGATTGCTCTTATCTATGCAACATCTCGCCGATCACCCCATGCCTATGCTTTTGTCCACCGAAAGTTACAAATAAAAACTTTCCGATAAAAACTAGAAATATGTTGCTACTGTTTACTGTTTTACTTCTCTTTTTTAATTCAACTACTACATTCACCACTTGCTCTTAAGAATATTGATAGACAGATGTGGTTGAGAATGACACCCCAATTTCTGAAGTGCTATGGGTATTCTTGTGCTCCCATCAAGTCGAACTATAAATTTGGATTATAGTTCAAATAGATGATTTTAGTGATCCTCTACACTTGAGGGTATCAATCTAAGCAGAGTGATGTCTTGTTCTGTCCAACCTTTTAACGCAGCAAAATCATTTCACAAGAACCCAAGACGACCAATTCTCTCCCATCAAATGTAATGATCACAAGGCAGGCATTTCATCCCTCCATCCCTAATCTATGCTGGCTTAATTACTACAACACGCAAACCCGTCGTGTGCTAAAGTCCTATCGAAACTGCTAATATGGAGAGCTTGATGGGCTCCATTTCGAGGAATTTGGTGTGTGTGTGAGAGAGAGAGAGTACAGGAGAACTAATAAGGATAAAACTGGCGTGGTGTATATTTTATTTTGTCGTTCAAGGCCGAGGCCGTCGCCATGCATATATACATGAGTAGACTTATTACATCGGCACTGGATATGTAGCTGATTCGAAAAGTGCAGTACCGCATCGTTTTGGTTGATTTTTACAACATAAAGCTAAACGGGAACCGGCTTGAGGAAGAGATCGGTGACAAGCTCCTCGAGATCACCACCGAAGGTGTAGCCGTCCCTGCCTTTGAGGTAAATGATCTCATTTGTCCTCGCCATGTTCACCACCACCTCCGCCGCCGGCAACAACACACGATCTATCTCCATGTTCTCCCGGTTCAATACCCTCCACCTGTTCTCTAGGAGTGCGGCGACCGCAGCCACGGCCTCCTCACCTGTTGCTCCGTTCTCCACCATGTAGCATTCCACGGCGCTAGGCATATCCTTTTTGTGCTTTCCAAGCTGCATGTGTGCATGCTATAAGTAAATGATATAATACACGACTGCAGAATTTATTATGTATATATTACTTTGAGGTATTTATTTCCCAGAACTACTATATGCATGCAGCATGAGTACCTTGTAAGAAGATATGTCGTTGAGGAAGCGTGTGACCTGTGAACCGGCACGGACCATTTCAGGAATGCCGCTTACCCACTCAAACACCTCTTTGGTTGCTATGTCGCCGTACCCTGTTAGGGTCAAGAGGGTAAGCATCGGCAGACCAGACGTCATGATAGATATCTCCTCGTGTTCCTTGAAGCTCGGCCGATAGTTCTCGCTAGACCAGATGGCCTCGCGGAGGTAATATTCAGATGATTGCTTGTACTGCAAAGACACACACCGTATTACGTTTGACAAAGCATATATGGTGATAGAAAAACATAGTAATATAATATACAAGCACACACAATTTTTGAATTCACATATCGATATAGTGCACCATACCGCCTTTTTGATGTAATACATGCGATACTCCTGATTTGGTTTCAAATTGTCCTCAAACTCTTTGAAATTGCTTAACGTTTTGATGTAGAGCATGCGGAGGTATTCTGGTAGGTTTGAGACCTCACTTTCATCCCATCTACATACAAGATATGGTTAATGGAGGTTCAAGATATCACGAGCAGACTACAAGATATATCTTGTAATCTTGTAAATACAAACATTACTGGGCGTACCTCTGCATAGCTTCAGTGAGCTTGTGGCACTCCTCTAAGGTGGCATGGACATCAAAAGTGTCATCCAGGAGAGACACCATTCCAAATGTCTTGGCAAATAGCATCCGTGCATCAGAATACTCTTCCTCATGAAGCATTCCGCAGGTCCAGAAGTAGATTTCCACCATACGGTCCCGGGCATACGGTAGCTTCACGGTGTTGTAAAGATCCCTCCACCATCTGCATGTCGAAATCGCTAATTTACTCTAACAACCTTACATAATTCTTGGCATGCAATTTTTTGCTAACAATCTATCATATTGTTTTTCCAACTATTTTGTGAAGAAACTGATTTTGTTAGTACGATATAGGATTTGCTGCAGTGGTTGAAATTGTGTTCGTCGAAAAATTAATTGTTGACACTACATGATGAGAGTTCACTGAACAAAGGTTAAAATGCGTGACAACTGAATTAAAATATCCTCCTTGTGCCAGATATATATAAACCATATGATCGGACTAAGCATCGATCAGTAACAATTAATCACTAAAGTCAACTTCTTCTTATAATAGACATGGCGGCAAAAACAACCCTAACTGATAACACTAGAGGGTAGGAGGCAATATGCATTGCACGCTGCAAATATTTCGGCCCAAAAGCCGACAACCCGATGTCTACAAGGTAAAAGAGTCATCCCCATATCGATTTTATAACTATAGTGAGATCTAGGATAAACATTGAAGGCAAAATGGTCTACCTAGGGTTTTTTCTTATGAGAAGATTGACTTACATTGAGAGTGCTTTGAGCTCCTTGAGGTGAAGGATTCTGACAAGGTTGAAGTTCAGCCTAGCAAGCTCTAGCAACATGTCGTCGTGTGTCTCCTCTTGGTCATACTCAGTAATGTAGTGCATGGTTTCAAGACGTCTAGTGAACCGTGGCAGGGCAATGTCGAGGGCGCGGGAGATCTGCTCGGTAAGTGGGGACCTAACCTTGCCTTTGTTGGCCTCGAGGTGGCCCCTTGCAAAGGTTATGGCATCATCAAGAACCACTTCACCCGGTATTGCCATGTGAGCTGCGTTGTACAAGCTCAGCATGCCCTTCAGGTCATTGCTAAGGCTCTCGCTGAAACAGCCTTGGTCATCTCTGAATTTTTCGAATACATCTGCATAATAATTGCATGGTCATTGATCTAGGCCCCGTGCATATGAAATATACATATCTAATCGCAGGTGCATTCTAACATTGCATTTTGCTGGTAACATCCTAAAGTGGTCAACTTTATGTGGCTTAACTATAGAAAACTATTGTATCGAATAAAAATGGGTAAAGATATTCTGTACCATTCTAACTGTCCAAATAAAATACTAACTTCGATCCATAATAATTATCATCTATTATATACTAAAAGCAATATAAAGATGTTTTTTGAGGCACCACGTCGATCCACATCACCTAAATTATTTTGATAGTTGGATCTATAATCTATGGTTAGGATTTAAAAGGTTACGAAACTGCGTAATGTGTTATTTGACACAGTCTATGCTAGATATAGGCATCAAATATAAAAGGAAACTACCGTACAATATATGTGTGAAAAAAAAAGGTCAACACGTATCTCCACCGGACTCGACCTGGGTCCGTTTGAAAAAAAATGCAAGACCTATCTCCACACGACATGGCCCGGGTCCGTTTGGAAGCTAGCCAGGATATGATTGTGCCCGTCTAAAAAATGCCTATACTAGCTAACTAGAACGTGATGGTAACTTGGAAAAGTAGAATGTTATATGTCCATGCGGGCAACTTAACCATCTGCGGCTTGTGAGACACGATGCCTGATGGGATCTACTCTTTGCATGCACTTTTTTTAGATGCTCTTTGCTAACAAATTGACAACACGAGCAACTAGCAAGAATTTATGCACATGTCTAAAACCTTGTGTATTTCAAAGTGGGTCGTCGGAAACAAGAATTGTCTACGTAAGATAAAAAACAGTTAACACATTTCTTGTCATATCCTAGGATTTTCGTGAACCCTAAATTGGCGACTTACACCCTGCAGGTCTTCACAATATATCCGGCAATTGCAACCAATATATACATCATAATAACTGTATATGGAACTGACTTATAATGGCTTAGATCTACATATTTTTTGCATGCTCATACTTCCTAACATTAATGTGACATTAGTGAATGTTAATCTGACATGCAAAGTGTGTTGAGTAATATATATTCTGTAAAATAATGGACCTAGAACAATGTCATGTTATTTATATACACAGATTTTAACACATGACAATGAAAAAGTGACAATGAATATGTTAATATGTGTTAGTCTTCGTAGTTTATTATCCTTTATAATTTAAGAGGATGTGCCGCTGGAATTTTACATATTTATTTTATGTTTTAATCTTGTGAACTAAAAAACTGACCTAAAGTATTGTGCTATGGATAAACTACTAATCAAGGATTGTTGTGGACAACTATCTTAAAGTTATGTAGTGGGATGGTGAGATCGATAAAAAAATCATGTGAGGAGAAAAGCAATTAAACCATGCACCAATTAGTTAATATGTAGAATGAATGTATCGAAGGATGAAATATACATGTGAGAATGAGGTGAAGAAAACATATAAAAATATGAATACTTTTGTTTCAATACATATGGCATTCTAGATGAAGAGAAGAATAAAATATATCACTAAATACGAGCTTAAAATTATTCTTAGGCTCACATTATTTGGAATGTATTTATAGAAAAATAATCATAAGACTTGGAGATGGTGTCTCTGTCTAAAATGTGACATAATTGAGAATGGACAAAGACCGTTAATATTTCATGTTAGGGAGTAATGATGAAAAAAATTGATTGTGTCAAGATAAAATCCAAACTCTCACTATATAGTTTCCCCTATTCACCAGTAAAATTCTTTTGTTTACTTTGCTAAAAATATATATTAAATATTACATTAGAAAAAGTTTTTGATGTCTTCGGATACTTATACAAGCACCCAATCAAATTATTGTAGTTTTTAGTGTTAATATTTTTTAAAAATATATACAACATTAGAAAAAAAAGTTGTAAAAGCTTAATTATTCATTCGCATGAGACTTTGACTTGAAAGAGAATGACCCAAAGTCGTCGGTCGCGCAGTGTTGCCAGAAACTCAAGGCGACCGAAAGATTTCACGAGTTTACTTAAATGTGGTATATAAACTTAATACAATATTGCACAATCTGAGTTTTTAAATCTGAAAAAGAAACCCAAGGCAACCGAAAGATTTTCTCTATAATGCCTTATAAGCAGAATTGGTTAAGTCACATTATCCTATATTTTTCCTATGCAAAGTCACCTTACCTTATGAAGACAATGATGGAGTATGCATATGTCGTTATAATATTAGGATTTAGTGTTGAGAGGTGAACTAGAATGATCTTTTGAAAGACATTAGAAACCATAAAAATATATGTCTTTTAAGCATCATGCGTGTAGATAAGAAACCATAATTGTCATATTAAAGAACATATGATGGACCCAAAAATATAGAATTGATCCAGAACATCTCAAATATCAAGGTAGACAAATATATTTAGCTAGCTGACGACAACATGTAGTTTTCATAGAAGCTATTAAAGTCTCCTCAACCTTACTGTGAACATATGTGTACCAATATGTCTTAAAATTTGTGCATTACATAATCCGAGCATAATTTCATGTATATTCATTAATTTACCATAACTAACTTATTCTTACAACTATATATAAAATTCATTAGGCGATACATTATTATTTACACATCAACATATAGGATATGTTCACTTGATGTCAACCACAAATTGCTAAGCATATATAAGTTTGAGTTTTAACCTCACACTAAACTAGCATCAAATAAAAACTACATCATATAATCTAATATAAATTGTGTGTATAAATCTTATATCATCACCTTACACAAGGCACATATAATCATTTATATATTCTTTTATCTTTAAATATTTATTATTATCCCACAAATTGAAGATGATTAAAGATGTCTCCCGCACAAGTGATTTTTATTTAGCATAATACGTATGGTGACTACAAAACTATGTTAGTTGTAGTCGCATAATGTTAGCTTCTATAGATTCTAAGAAGGTTTATAGACATACCCACACAAGTGATTTTTATTTAGCATAATATGTATGATGACTACAAAACTATGTTAGCTGTAGTCGCATAATGTTAGCTTCTATAGATTCTAAGAAGGTTTATAGACATACACGGATGTTGCCCTCGCAATTGCGAGGGCCACCATACTAGTTAGTTCAAAAGTGCGACACTTATTATGGATAGTAGGTAGTAGTATATAATTTCATTAAAGAGGGTATTGACTAGATTACAATGTGCACTTAATTACCTGTAGGCACCCAGAGCCCATGCTGCCGAAGTAGGCGAAATTGAAGCGCGACAACGTGCAGGTCATTCGATCCCTCGCCATCCATATGCTCTGACTGGACGCGGCTTAATACTGCTCCAATCTCTTCCTTGAAGTGATTATCCAAGCCTAGATGTTCAAGAGTGTCCACATATATTAGTGCATCAGCCATGGTCATGGCATCCTTCCTCGCCTCGAACGCGTGACGTACTTGCCTCTTGAGCTGCTCTGCCCGCTCATCCACTCCACTGATCTCTGCACCAAGACACCAATATTATCTTAAATATACATATATATTCGTATGAGGATCCACTTAGACCAGCAGCCATATGTACTATATGGTGAATGGTTAACATGGAAGCTTGCACGCATGAATGCATGAGCTAATTAATCAACAAATAAGGAGCTTTGGCATTCCTGAATTAGACCAAACGCAATGGATGGGCCTCTCCACAAAGAATTGGTGGGAGATGATGACGGAGGGTCAGATCCCGAACCACAAAGCTATGGCGTCCCTCACCCTACTCGTCACTACTTGGGAGATTTGGAATGAGGGGAATGACAGGGTCTTCCGCAAAAAGCTTGCTCCACCGCTTATAGTGCTAGATAGGATTAAGCGCGAAGCCTGCTTGTGGGTGTGTGCGGGTGCAAAGCGGTTGGGTGAATTCATGCCGCGAGAGTAATTTTATTTTGTTAGTAGCCTCGAAGCTTCTTCCTGTAAAACTCCTTAATTAATTGATTGGGGCAAAGCTTTTGCCCCCTTTTCGAAAAAAAAAACAAATAAGGAGCTTTAATTTCCCAATACTAGAGTAGGAAACTATATAACTATTAAAAAATATTAACAAATTCATGGTAAACAATCAATACCTTTAATCTTATAACCATAATTTCTTATAGATTTTTCTTTGAGTTTGAGTTATTTGAGCAACAGAATAGTTCCCTTAACATATGCACGCCTGAGGTATTTTTACATGTTTTTTGAAATTAATTATTGCATATTTGATCTGTAATGTTTTTCTATATTTGAATTCATTTATCTAAACAATATTCACACAAAGAGGAACGTTATACTAATTAAGTAGAACTTTGTATTGTAATTTTGAGCCTATATGCAAACACACAGGTTGACGACTAGCTAGTCACAGTATTGAAGAGACAACCACTGCAAATCAAATGTCACCAAATTGAATACTAGCATAAAGCATGCAAATATATATACCAGTGAGACAGGAGGGACGTAGGTGACAAAGAAGTCACCCCAGACGGAGGGGGCAAACTTCTCGCTATCAGTGTTGGTCGTGCGATCCTGGCCGTTAACAACAGCAGCAGCCTTGCTCGATGCCATGTCAAGGGTTGCTAGCTGCAGCCTGCAGTTGCAAGTATGCGCTGCGATACTTGTAACAACTAGTGCTGGAGCTTAGGACAGTTACACTCTAGGTTCTGCGATGGTGTTTTTCTAAGACTTCATGGATCTGTATTTATAGATCGACTGGGGCAACCAAGTAGTTGATGCAAGAACTTTTATCTTTTGGCAGACTAGGTAGAGATTATATAAAAAAGATTTGAATTAGGACACGCGAAGATAAACCTTTTAAGATCACTTTGGCGTTGCTCGTGTAAAACGTGGAATTGGAGGACTTGTTTGCCTTTTCTGAATAGTAGTACCAATGATCTGATATTTCTGAATATCGTGCAGGATACAAAGGTTCAACCACCCCAGCTAACAAAGAGTTGTATATAGTTTAGAACGGCACGGTATACGAAGAGTAGCATAGCACCTTTCACTTACTGCTGTAACGTCCGACGGCAAGGCGATATCAAACTGTCTCTTGGGACCCAAGCCACGCTAACAAGGTGTGTAGCGTCTTTCGGACATGTACTATCCTCTTGAGCATAGCGCTTTTTTATTAGGCAATACTAAAAATATGTTAGTCGTGAAATAGTTTGCGTGACGTTTTTTTTTTGTTTTTGACATTTAGGTTATTTTTATCCATTTTGTCGCTATTGGGCTCTCTTCGAATATTAACCATGCTCTGACTATCTAGCTATGAGATTCTTTGGAATGTAACTATTAGTTAATTAACGGCAAGATTGCTTAGAATCCACCGTAACGTTCTAGCGGAAACTAAAATGACGTTGTCTCGATATAGTATCACGGTATAGTACAGTAGTAATCGTCAATAACAACCCTTGTTTTCATGAGAACGTGAATAACATAGGCATACATGTAAAAAGTTATGATCTAAAAAGTAATTAATCATGATCTAAAAACAATTCACGAGCAGAAAAATGTCATTATTTCCCTGCCGGGTGGAACACATGTGTCGTGCACACATATAGGGTCTCTAGAGCGTGGCCACATGGAGCAAGACGCGTGCCACGACTGTAGGTAGTTTTCCCCCTTTTTGTTTTGGCAAAGTACCTTTTATTATCCACTAACTAGGTGCTGCATTGCTGACCCTTCTATCACTTTGGCGATCCTGAAAGAAAAAAGATACCACTCACACAAAATGTGTGATAGAAAATCTACTTTATAATATGATTTCTTTTGTTTTGGAAAGTGCATTATCCTTGTTTGTTTTGGCTGGCTATGCCATAACTTCTGCATTATGGGTTGGCTATGGTATAAACAAATATTACTCCGTACGTGAAAAATGTTGTATTTCCTCCCTCAAGAGATAAGTGACTCAATTTTTTCTAGATTCACATATTTCTACACACTAAATGAGTTTAACTGGGTGCATGCGAGGAACACCCTTCCCGCTCTTTCCCTCCCCCACAAACGGGATCCCATGCTTGACACATGCGTCGGCTTGATCTGATACCAGACGCAGGATCGTAGGGCTCGGCCCCTGCTTGAGCGACGGCGGTCTTCTGTCACTCGCGTCGTCCATGATCAGTTGTACTTGTACACTGGTTCAGCCTCTTGCTAGTAAGTCTATCCATCACATTAATTTTCTCATGATGTGATTCCGTCATCATGTGACATTACATGACTATGGTTAGGAAATCGTAAGCATCGATTACCTAACAAAATCATCATAAAAGGCTTACAGGAACATTGTATTGTTTATATATATATATATATATATATATATATATATATATATATATATATATATATATATACACATGTATTTTTTTTGGTTAATACATGGAGAGAATAAACACTTATTATAAACACGAAAATATGATAATAACAACTTTATTATTGCCTTTGTGGCATATTTCAACATAACAAACATGCTCCAACTATGTGATATTTTTAAAATTTGGGCATTTTGATCCACAACGTGATTGTTGGACACGATTATTGAGGGGCGCCGAGTGCGAGATGGCTTCCTCAAAGCGCCGACAGTTTGGGCGTCGGCTCTCAATGCAAAGCTCCGACACCCATATCTGTACATAGTTTAGTGTATAGATATATTTATATCGAAACAGAGTTAAGTCAGTTATTTCTGGAGGAAGTGACTAAGCGAGAACACGTACTATAGCAGTAGAATATGCCCTGCTCTCCAATAAAACACATGCGTGCACACTTATAGGCACTAGTGCAGAGCCCCCCCTTTAACTCCGGTTGGGAGGGCCCTCTAACAGCGGTTCCCCAACCGCTGTTGAGGGTTCGGTGTTAGAGGGGGCCCCTTTAACACCGGTTCGTATAGGTGTTAGAGGGGGGGCCCCTTTAACACCGGTTCTTATACGAACCGATGTTAAAGGGTGGCGCACGTGGGGCTGCCGCAGTTCAGTTCCCTTTAACACCGGTTCAGACCGAACCGGTGTTAGTTCTTCTGTGGCAGATTTAGGCGTTTTCGCCGCTGCGAACTGCCGGCGGTGAAAACGCCTAAATCTGCCACGGCAGATTTCTGCCTGCCTGCTGGGCGTATTTACGGGAGGGGAGCGAGGGGGAATCGATCGGGAGCGTTACACATAAATCGTCATCGGTACATACGAGTAAATGAATAATTAAGCAACTATTATTATACACAAACATCGTCATCGGCACATACATCGTCATCGGCACATATACATCGTCATCGTTCATTTTGGTGGATATCTAAAGAGTTCTCCGCCAGGCGTGACGACCTCATCAAGTATGAACCCCGCCAATTCCTCTTGAATGGCTCGTATGCGTTCAAATGGTAGTAGTTGGTCCCGCATCCATTCGATCTGAATATATATGAAGAATGGGCCGTCAATATATATATAAGAATAAAACTCAACACAATTGATGGTAATAAAATAATGTTGTGGACTTTGTTTACTTACTCTAAGTTGTTCTAGTGCGGCTTGGCCCGTCGCACATATCGTGTTCGAATGAACTCGCAAAACATAGTACCCACATAAGTTACTGCCGTGTCCGTGACGCGCGCACTTTACGAGAATAGAGAGTTCAATCAAAATAATAATCAATAAAGCATGATATAATGGAATTGGAAGCTAGCTAGTATTACTTACATTTTGGTCTACAAATTTTAGTTCTTCTGACCATTCACCCACGGCCGCCCGTGAACCTTTTCCAAACCTGTCCGCAAAGAAAATGGATAAAGGAGTAATTAATTACTTGTTGTCACGAAAGTTGCCGATCTAGTGCGATAATATGATTGAAATTACCTCTGGAGCATCTCTCTAAAGTCTGCCCATATCTCTTTTTCTTTTAATAACGAGTCCATGACAAGGACTTTTCCTGAGTCGGGTTGAATGACTAGCGAATAAAGTGGAACCTACGCATGCATAACTCATCATCGTTACACTTAACATCGAGTAAGCGAAACATAATGTGTACAAGAGAGAGGGTAACTTACTCACGAAGTTGTAAGGCAATAGTATTTCCCTTTTGGTTTGTTGTCTCAGTAAAGACGTTAGCAAGTAATCTTCTGTTTGCCCGGGTTTGGTTTTTACCACTTCTTCATGAACTCTATTTGGGTCAACGAACCCAATGTCAAAAGGGCCTCCTTTCATGCATTCCATAACCTTTTTCCTGCATAATAGTATATACATATATGGTGAGCATATATATATATATATATATACACATGCAATTAATAAAGTGAATGAGATGAGATAAAAATTACAGAAATAGTACTTACACACAATAAAGGCTGATGGCAGATTTATCGAGTTCCTTCTGATTGAATAGAAAATGCAAGTCTTGAATGTTGAAGTCGATCGCGTCGTCTCCGCACAAGAAAATCTGATCTCTTATATGCGCCGTGATCCATTCTTCTTTTTTCGTCTTGCAGAAATCAAGGTACCACTTGTGCAATTTTCGCATCTTTGTTGGTAGATTCTTGAGCTCCTCTTTCTTGACTAGATTCTTCCCATACTTCCATGGCTGTATGGGGTTGGCATCGCATTTGGGCAAGTTGTCTCCCATGACGTTCAAGTATGCAATGTAAGTCATCCCCATCTCATTGGCCTTTCTTTGTTGCTCTGTCTCGTAATCATTTACGGGAGGAGCGTCCCGTGTGTCGAACATTTGGAGCGGGGCACATGATTGGTTTTCCTGCTCTCCGAGCATGGGAACTGTTTTCTGGGGTGCCTCACGACTGCTACTTTCAGTCTCCTTGCGGCGCCTTGCATCCGCCTTCAAAATCTGGCGCTCGTAGTCCGGTACAAGTGGGGTTTCAGGTTTTAAAAGATTTTTGTAAAACTTCTCCACCACCGCCGGATCTATTTTCTCCTTTGGCTCGGTCCGTCTAGGTGCAAAGAATTTCTTGACCTGTTCTTCCGAGATCCTATTGGTCTCCTCGTCGCTGCGATTCCACGGTAAAACCGGCAATGGCTTGGCGGAAGGCTGTGAGACGTAGTTTTTTGAACTCTTTGGCGTACGGTTTCCTGCAGATTTCTTTGTGGCAGTGCTACTGATGCTCCTCGTGGCAGTGCTCTTCCGCTTATGCTGAGGAGATGGCTGAAGCACCGGAGATGGCTGACGGGCCGGAGATGGCTGCCGCGCAGGAGATGGCTGACGGGCCGGAGATGGCTGCCGCGCAGGAGATGGCTGCCGCGCCGGAGATGGCTGCCGTGCAGGAGATAGCTGAAGCGGCTCAGACTGCTGACGCTGCGGAGACGGCGGGGGTGCCAGTGACCTCCAATTTGGAAGCACAATGTGTTCCTTCTTCCAAAGAATGGTTGTTTTCACTGCAAATTTGAGTTGAGTTTCCCCTTCACCTGTAGCATGGTCAAGATGTGCTTCCTCATATTCCTTCACAACCTCATCCACCCCGACAATAGCATAGCCATCTGGAATCGGTCGGCAGTGGTAAGTTCCACCAGCTACAGGAGGTAAGGCATAGCCGATAGCCACCTTAATGGATAAGCCCATTAATCTCACATGCAGCTCAGCGTGTTCGCTCTCCGTGATCTCATCCACGGGGTATCGAGGACCCGTCATTTCAAGCGTGGGCTGCACGTTCTCCGTGGAAGCCACACTGCTTTTCCGCGCAGAGAGTCCGGGCAGCTTCAATGCAGGCTCTTCGTGCACCGAGATGGGCCGGTAGCTTGATGGCTTCATTGTGCATTCACTTGCGCCTGCAGCGCCGCAAGTGCATGTTCTATCTGTGTCATCCTCTCTGTACGCTCTTTTTCTTTTCTGCCGCGCCATCTATAAGAGTCGCTCCAGTCGGCAAACCCATCCTTCCACGTCATACCCCCAGTGCCTCGTGCATGTCCAGGGTGTTCTTTTACCGATGGCGGCGTGTGAGCTGGTCATTCTCTCTCGGGATGGAAGGTCTGGCGGATGTTTCCTCGTATGCCGTGATGAGTTCAAGTGACGGTTTGGCAAGGAGGGTTGGGAAGATACACAATCCTGCTTCGGGTCCAACCTTGCCCGATTCCAGAGAACCAAGTCTTTGCACGTAGGTCCCAGTCTAGGGTGTGATCCTCTCCACGCAGGCCTTCTCAGCTTCCTCCCACTTAGGCCTCGAGATATGTAGCCACCGACCGCCCTCTAGTGATATTCCTTCTTCGGGCATTAAGCGTATTGGTTTCTGCCTCTTTTAGCTATAGCACTTTTTTTATATGTCTCAAATTCGGGCGTTGAGGTCTTATCTTCGCATAATATGCGTCTTAGAAATTTGAGTCTCGCCAGATTTGACAAATTTGTTCAATTTTGTCTTCCAGCTATGGAAAGCGTCACCATCTTCTTTAGAGTCCACTCTTTGACCTTTTCCTTTATAACCGGGTTGTTTTCATCCTCCTCTGGCGGAAGGGTGAAATTTACCAACAACGAATTCCAAAGCGTTTCTTTGGATCTGTCATCGACAAAGGTACCGTCGCCCTTCTTTGGCTTATTCCAATTTTCAATTATGATTGGGATTTGGTCCCTAACAAGAACTCCATCCTGACGTACAAATTTGTCTGCGGCCTTCTTGTGCTTCATTGGCCTGCCATCAACACGGACTGCTTCGATCGTGAACTTTGCACGATCTTTCAACCGCTGGCTCACACCTCGCTTGCTCTTTTTCGTAGAATAAGATGGTTGTTGGCTGGTCGATCCAGAGGGCTAAAAGAAGAAAGAAGCGTTAAATAATACATGTAGAAGAAGATTGTTGGTGGAAGTCAGCAGAGGCTTAATCAATGCATATACCTCGCCGGACTTTGTAACCATTAAATTGCGTTCACCGGAGTCTTTATCTTCTCCATGACTAGTACTTGAGCTGTCGTCATCATGTCCCTCCAAGTTCAGATATTGTGAGGTGTCCTCATCAATAATGTTCTCCATTATTTCTTCTTCTTCAAGGTTTCTACTAAGTGGATCCATATTTTCTAAAACAATAATATTATCTAGAGTAAGAGTGTAAACATTCAAGTGGACTTGGATTCATATACAAATATACATATTATTCATACCAAAATACACAAATAAATACACAAATGAGTCAGAGGTCCAATTTGTATACAATTTTTAATCTATGCATGTAGTACAATTTATCGAGCAAACAAGTTTTAATCAGGACGAGTCAGCAATCACACACGTGGCAGACACGTGGCGCTCACCGGTGGGGTGACGTTGGTCTCGTCGGGCGGCGGTGCTCGTCGGGCGGCGGTGCTCGTCGGACGGATGCGGCGGTCTCGTCGGGCGGCGGTGCTAGCGGCGGTCGGCGTCGGCGTTTAGGCGTGGCCTATGAGCTCCTAAGCGGCGGCGTAGACGCTCTGCACGGGAAGAGAGCGAGGTGGTCGTGGCTCCTGAATAGGCTTGCGCCCCGCTATATTAATATAGCAATCACAAGATACAACGACAATGTTGGAGCAACAGAAAAGCAACAACACAATCTAACCCAAAAGAAAATAAAGAGAAAAATAAAGGAAACAAATGCCGACATTGAGCAGGTCGATTAAAACGACCCGTGATCGCTGCGCCCGGAGTTGTCCCACCTCACTCCTAGCACTTCGAAGCACCGTGTTTCAAGCAACACCTTCAAGAAGGAATGCGACGTCGACGACGCTGTTGCCCGGACTTGTCCTAGGGTTTCCCTCGATATCCTCTCAGTGTTAGAGGGTTTGGATGGATTCCCTGTTTCTAAACTTGTCGAGGGTCTGGCCATCAGACGCGCGTTGTCAGTGCTCCAGGAGAAAGGCTACCAGATCGTGGTCTGTAATCGCTTTCTAAGCGGTGATGCGGCTCATCACCTCGCTCCGCCGCATCCACGACACCGCATCGTGCACCGCGACATCAAGCCCTCCAACCTCGTCATCACGTCGGGCCAGTGAAGCTCATCGACTTCGGCGCCGCCACGGACCTGCAGATCGGCAAGAACTACGTGCCGACCGCACCTTGCTCGACCGGACCATCGCCGCCCGAGCTCCACGTGCTCGAAGGAGACCACGCCGCCCGCCGAGCCCATCGCCGCCATCCTCTCCCGATCCTCCGGCTCAACAGCCCGACCTCTTCGACATGTACTCCGGGCATCGTGCAGATGGCCCCGACTTGTGTCCTGAATCGTTCCGCCGCGCCGGGAAGATGACGATGACACAAGGCCGAGGCTCGCCGGGGAAGAAGTATCCCTGTCGCCATCGGCCGGACGGGTTGCACGGCGCGGGCAAGGGGGGACTCCCCCCTCTCCTCCTCGCCAACATGGACTCATCGGCCCGCAACCCGACGAGGATCCGCCGCCGCCCTCCGGTTACGGTGTGGCGTCGGCCTGACGGAAGTTTCGGTGGGCGCGATACCGTGGCGTGGAGGCAAATGCCTAGGCGGCGGCAGCGCGTTGGCGTTAGAGGGCGTTTAGCCTGGCGCTGCAGGCAGCGGCCGAGCCCCACCGTGTTAGAGGGAGGAAGGATGCGGGAAGAGAGGGTCGGGCGGACCTCGAGCTCAAGCGGCGAGACGGGTCGGGGCGAGACGGAGGACCTCGGCGTGGTGGCGCTTCGATCTCTCTGCGGTGTGTTCGATCGATCCGCTCGGGGGGAAGAAAGGAAGGAAGGTGAAATAAATACCCTCCTTTAACACCGGTTCGTATGGAACCGTGTTAAAGGGGCAATCCGCTTCCACGCCAAGATTTATTACCCTTTAACACCGGTTCGTGCTGGAACCGTGTTAAAGGGGGTAACTGTGGAAACGAAATAATGTTTTAACACGGTTCTCTCGAACCGTGTTAAAGGGGCCTTTATTTCATGCATTAAAGGGGCATTTTTAATTCAAAAATATGATATGAATTTAGAAAATTCATATCTTTTTCATTTCAACTCAGAAAAAATATGAATAATATATCATAATTTTCATAAAAATAAGTCCTATCCATTCATGTAAATCATTTTATATTTACTTTACATGAAAATTTTCAAAATAATTAAAACACTTACATATAAATTTTGATTATTCAATTCAAACCAAAATAAATTGTTAAATCCTAAAAATTTGAACATAAGAAATATTAAGCATCTAAAAAATGATTTTTATTAGATCAAATCATATTTTAATGCCGCATCTTTTGTATTAACATTTTTGAATTGATTGGATATTTAAATGTCGCATCTTTTGTATACACTTGAATCTCACCAAGCCTCGCTCAACTTGCATTGTTTTTTGATAAAATAGCATATTGTGAACCTAAAATGATTTTTGTAAAAAATCATGAGCATCGTATCATGTACTTGTAGTTCATATCTGACCCACTTCCTGCCGATTCGGTAGGAATTTGTCTTTTTCACCAGAGGTGGACGGAAAGGTTTCAGATCCCCCTGTTGGTACATTGTGCATATAAGGTGGTCTAGTATTTTTGTAAAATGTGTTGGTGGTTTTTTGAATTAGCCATTTGGTGGTTGCTTCACAAAACCGTCTGTTTTTTATGCTCGGAAAATGGAAAATGCCTTTTTGGTGCGATAAAAAGGAAAACTTCCTCTTGCAACATTGTTTGCCATGCCATGATGCACATGTATGCACAATATGGCCATATTATCACAAACTATGCCTTGATTCTAGCCATAACATTGGTCATTTGACCCGAAAGCCAACAAGCCTCGAATGAGATAGGTCATTTTGAGACAGTTACATAAAGCCGAACTGAAAATTAAGATACATAAAAGAACTGAAAATTAAGATACATGGCAGATTAAGTAACAATCGATAATCGAACTGAAAATTAAGATACATAAAAGAACTGAAAATTAAGATACATGGCCGATTAAGTAACAATCGCCGAACTTGTTTCGTAATGTTGGAGTGATTCACCATGCTCCGCCTACACCTGTAATACTCGCCATCGTAGTCGTTGCACGCCGCCGTCATCATCGCTGCCGTCGGGTCGCCGTAATTGAACCTCTGGAGAGTACGCGTGGCTGGACTTGAGGGTAGCGTGGGCTGGACTTGAGGGTAGCGCAGACGGGGTTAGAGTCGGCGGTGTCACAGGCCATGACGCCTGGAGAGTCCGACCGCGCCACCATAGCCGACGGCCGGCCTCGTTGAAGTTAGGAGGAGGTGGGCCGCCCTCCTCGGCTGGCGAGCGCCTCTCACGCCGATCCACGAAGAAGGCTTCCCAAGTAGGGAAATAGTCGGGATGCCATCTGGGATTCTCTGCTGCTCGGCGTGAGCTCAAGTAGTAGTGGTTCGTGATGGCCATCCGCCACACTGGAGGGACAGGAGGAACTGCACGCCCGACGCCAAAGATCCAGCCGACAGGGACATAGTAGCCCGTGGGGGGTAGTTCGGCGCAGCGCCTCCGCCTCCCTGGGGGTTAGTGCTACGGTGGAAGCCATGGGAAAGAGTGATGAGGTTGCAGATATGAGTCTAGAGATGTGCAATGACAATGGAGGCCAACCCCCTACATATATATATATATATAGTGAACTAGCGGGAAGAACTGGAGGGAAGAACCGGCGGGAAGAAAAATGGCGGGAAGAAAAATGGCGGGAAGAAGAACTGGCGGGAAGAAAAATGGCGGGAAAAAATGGTGGGATGAACCTTTAGTCCCGGTTGGAGACACCAACCGGGACTAAATATGAACCTTTAGTCCCGGTTGGAGACACCAACCGGGACAAAACACGAGTCAGCACTAATAATAGGGGTGAGTGTCGACATTATGTCGTGCGGCGTGTACCTTGTCCCGGATGGTGTCACCAACCGGGACTAAAGATGAACCTTTAGTCCCAGTTGGAGACACCAACCGGGACTAAAGATGAACCTTTAGTCCCGGTTGGAAACACCATCCGGGACAAAACATGAGTCAGCACTAATAATAGGGGTGAGTGTCGACATTACTTCGTAAGTGTCAACACTATGTCAAGCTGCTTGTACTATAAATAGGCATCCTTGTGAGTCCAGTCCTCCAGCCAGTTTGAGGCAGGGACACCACTACGCCAGTTCGAGGAGATGCGACGAGCCTGGCCCTCCGCATCTCCGAGAAACTGGTCATAGAGGCACTCCCTAATATGTGAAATTAGTTAGCTCCCAGGTGTATTGATCTAGTTAGAGAAGTTACAAAGCTGCAAGATGGTTTTCGAGAGAAGGGACACCACTACGGCCAGTTTCAGGGAGATGCCGACGGAGCCTAGTCCTCCGGCATCTCCAAGAAACTGGTCATAGAGGCACTCCCTAATATGTGACCGCGTGCGTTTGGAGATCAGATCTTAATGGTAAGTACGAATCGGGACAACTTCTTCTCATAGTCCCGGTCCATCCACAAAACATGACTAACACTCAATACATGTATTAATATTAAAAACATGAACTAGAGTTACATAATATGAGCATGAACTTCTTGGCATATGTCCAGACGTAACCATGGAGCATCTTCTTTACTTAACGGAATGCTTGGGTCAGTTTTCACTGTGAAGGGCGGAATTTCATCAAACTTATTATAATCTTCTGACATGTCTGTCTTGTCCTCGATTCCCACGATGTTTCTTATCCCTGAAAGAACTATGTGACGCTTTGGCTCATCATATGATGTATTCGTTTGCATATTTTTTCTTTTTTTTTTGGTCTGGAGGACATGTCCTTCACATAGAAAACCTGAGCCACATCATTGGCTAGGACGAATGGTTCGTCTAAGTTCTTCATAAGATTGTTGAGATCCACCGTTGTCATTCCGTACTTCTTGTCTACCTCATCCCCTCCTCCTGTTAGCTTGACCCATTTGCATCGAAACAAGGGGACCTTAAAATTAGGTCCATAGTCAAGTTCCCATATCTCCTCTATGAACCCATAATACGTGGTCTTTAGCCCATTGTCTTCTGCTGCATCGAAGCGGACACCACTGTTTTGGTTGGTGCTCTTTTTATCTTGGCCTATCGTGTAAAATGTATTCCCATTTATCTCGTACCCTTGGAAAGTACATACAGTCGAAGATGGTGTCCTGGCCAACAAGTACAGCTGATCCCCAACAGTGGTGTTATTCGTGAGAAGTCTTTGCAGCCAGCCGCCAAAACTCGCCATGTGTTCACTTATAATCCATTCATTAGACTGCCCTGGGTGTTTGAGGCGTATTAAATTCTTGTGTTCATTGATATACGGGGCAACCAAGATATATCTTTGTAAAACCGTGTAGTGTGCTTGATTGAGAGAATGCCCGTCCCTACATATCATTGCTTTACATCCTAGGGTGCCTTTTCCACGCAGTCTCCCCTCATGTCGTGATTCTGGAACACCAATCACCTTAAGGTCAGGAATAAAACCAACACAGAACTACCTCCTCTGTTACATAGCCCTTGGAGATGCTTCCTTCTGGCCTAGCACGGTTATGAACATATTTCTTTAAGACTCCCATGTACCTCTCAAAGGGGAGAATATTGTGTAGAAATACAGGACCGAGAATGGCAATCTCTTCTACTAGGCGAACCAGGAGATGCATCATAATATTGAAGGATGGTGGGAACACCAACTCAAAGCTGACAAGACATTGGGCCACATCTGTTTGTAACCCTGGTAGGCTTTCTGGATCGATTACCTTCTGAGATATTGCATTGAGGAATGCACATAGCTTCACAATGGGTACTTGAGCATTTTCAGGTAGAATCCCCCTCAATGCAATCGGAAGAAATTGTGTCATAATCACGTGGCAGTCATGAGACTTCAGGTTTTGGAATTTTTTCTCTGCCATATTTATTATTCCCTTTATATTCGACGAGAAGTTAGACGGGACCTTGATACTGCTCAGACATTCAAAAAAGATTTCCTTCTCTGCTTTGGTAAGAGCGTAGCTGGCAGGAGTTAAGTGGCATCGTTTACCCTTCTCGTTCTCAGGATGCATAGGCTCTTCAGGGGCCTTCAGATGTTGCTGGTCCTGCCGTGCTTCCGGTGTACCTTTTGTCTTCCCATACACTCCTAGAAATCCTAGCAGGTTCACGCAAACATTCTTCGTCACGTGCATCACGTCGATTGAAGAGCGGACCTCTAAGACTTTCCAATAGGGTAGGTCCCAAAATATAGATTGCTTCTTCCACATGGGCGCGTGTCAGGCATCGTCATTCGGAATAGATAGACTGCCAGGACCTTTTCCAAAGATTACTTCTAGGTCCTTGACCATACCAAATACCTCCTCACCGGTACGGAGGACAGGCTTCCTCCGGGGTTCTGCCAGACGTTTGAAATGCTTGCCTTTCTTTCTTACTGGATGCAGGTTCGGAAAAAATCGGCGATACCCTAGGTACACAACCTTCTTACATTTATCCGAATTTACACTTTCAGCATCATCTAAATAGTGTGTGCATGCATTGTATCCCTTGTTTGTCTGCCCTGAAATGTTACTAAGAGCAGGCCAATCATTGATGGTTACGAAAAGCAATGCTCGTAGGTCAAATGGCTCCCCTTTGTGCTCATCCCACATACGTACACCTGGTTTGGCCCACAGCTATAAAAGTTATTCAACTAATGGCCTTAGGTACACATCAATGTCGTTGCCGGGTTGCCTCGGGCCTTGGATGAGCACTGGCATCATAATGAACTTCCTCTTCATACACAACCAAGGAGAAAGGTTATAGATACATAGGGTCACTGTGCCGTGTCTTGGATTGCAGCTCTGCTCACCAAAAGGATTCATGCCGTCTGTACTTAGACCAAACCTTAAGTTCCTTGCGTCACGTGCGAAGTCCGGGTACTCTCGCTCGACTTTTCTCCACTGTGACCCATCAGCGGGGTGTCTCAACATCGCGTCTATCTTACGGTCTTCCATGTGCCATCGCAACAACTTGTTGGAATTATGCCCTAGAGGCAATAATAAAGATGTTATTATTATAATTCTTGTTCATGATAAAGTTTATATTCCATGCTAGAATTGTATTAAGCGGAAACTTTAATACTTGTGTGGTTTGTGAACAACACCGTGTCCCTAGTACGCCTCTATGGACTAGCTCATTGATCAATGATGGTTAAGGTTTCCTAACCATAGACATGAGTTGTCAATTGATAATGAGATCATATCATTGGGAGAATGATATGGTGGATAGACCCAAACAAAGCAGAGCAATTAGATCGTGTCATCATGTTCATCTTTGCGAAGCTTTTCCTATGTCAAATATTGTATTCCTTAGACCATGAGATAATGCAACTCCACGTACCGGAAGAAAGCTTTGAGGTCATCAAACGAGGGTGATCATAAAGGTGTCTCTCGTGATCGGAAAGTATCTGGGTTGTATGTATCGAGATGGAATTTGTCCTCCCAAGTCGGAGAGATATACTTGGGCCCACTCGAATCGATATCAACACCGCTTGCAAGCATATGGTTAAGGAGTTAATCACAAAGTGATATCGGATTACGGAACGAGTAAAGTATTTGCCGTGAACGAGATTGAACTAGGTATGACGGTACCGATCGAATCTCGAGCAAGTAAAATATCGCGAGACGAAGGAATATATATATGGGATTGATTGAATCTGGCATCGTGGTTCATCCGATATGATCATCGATGAATGTGGGAGTCAATATGGGTGCAGACCAGCTGTTGATTATTGATAGAAGATCATGTGCGCATATTCTCGAACCCGCAGTCACACACTTAACGTGTCTCGACACTAGGATAGATTGGATAATTGGTTTATGAATTTTGTTCGAGTCTCGGATGGGATCCGGATATCACGAGAGGTTCGGAATGGTCCGAGAATAAGATTCATATAAGGCGGTGCAGTTTTGGAGTTCGAATTGTTCCGGGTTAATCGGTATTGTACCGGAAGCTTCTAGAACCTTCCGGAAGGGGACCAACGTGGCCCCACCTTCCGGGAGGGGGCATGGGCCTATGAGGGAGTGTCCTGGCCGCATTGGGCCAGGGGCACAAGGCCCCATAGGGCCCAGCCGATCCTAGATAAGTTTAAACTCGTTTAAACTAGAGATAGGATTTCTAGATAAGGGAGAGTTTAAATCGTTTAAACTAGAGATAGGATTTCTAGATAAGGGAGAGTTTAAATTGTTTAAACTAGAGATAGGCTTGGAGGAGGGGCAAGGGCTGGCCGCCCCCCCTCTATATATAGAGGGGTGGTGCGCCCCCTCCCACCCACTACAACACACACCTTCCTCCAAGCCCTAGCAACCTTGCTACCTTCCTCTCTCCCTTCCGACTGTTTGTAGGCGAAGCCCTGCAGTAGAAATTCTCCACCATATACACCACGCCGTCGTGTTGTAGATCCAATCTATCTCTCCACCATACTCGCTGGTCTGAGGAAGGAGGAGACGTCGAGGTGCTGCACGTGTGCATCTCACGGAGGCACCGCCACTTGTGGTGCTAGATCGGATCGGATCGCGAGGAGGAGAAGCGAGTACGACTACATCACCCACGCTCCATTTAACGTTCACTGTGAGAATCTTCAAGGGTATGAAGATCTAATCCAATCTCTCTCGTTGTTTGCATCTCCTAGATTAGATCTTGGCTTTCCTCTGCTCGCTCCGTAGAAAATTTTGATTTACTATGCCTTGAAACCCTTGATGGTATCGAGCTAGATCTATGTAGATGTGTTTCACGAGTAGAACGCAACATGGTTGTTGCGGGCGTTGATGTTTTCTGTTGCAATCCTCTTGTTTGTGTTCTTCTTATGACGCGGGATAGTGAGATTGAAGCGGTCCAGGCCAACCTTACGCGACGTCGTTCGCGAGACCGGCTCCGCACTTGACGTGTGGCTTGTTCCACACATGCGGCTGGTGGATGTCAGTTTCTCTCACTATAGTTGTCATGGGATTAACACCGGAGTTTGGCAACCATAATATCACCGTTGTGGCTTTCCGTAGGTAAGAATCGTTCTTAGCATCTACTCCCATAAGCCACGTAAAAAATGCAACAACAAAGTAGAGGCGTCTAACTTGTTTTTGCAGGGAGTGTTTTCTGTGATATGGTATGGCCCAAGATGTGATGTGTATATTGTATGTGATGATCATGTTTTGTAATGTTTCACGACTTGCATGTCGATGAGTACACAACCAGCAGGAGCCATATGGTTGTCTTTATAATTGTGTATGACCTGCGAGTCAACTTCTTATACGCCATGTAATAGCTTTACTTTATCGCTAAGTAGTTAGAAATAGTTGTAGTTGCTATTCGTGGTGGAGGCAATCATGGTGGAGTGATGGAGATCATGCCGGAACGCACAAGATGGAGATCATTGTGCGAGGATTGGCTATACCATGTCACATAAAGTTATATGCATGTGATGTTTATCCCTTTTATGTATCTTATTATGCTTAGATCGCGACGGTAGCATTATTAGATGATTCCTCACTTAAAGATCAAGATAAAAACTGTGTTCTCCCCAAGTATGCACTGCTATGAAAGTTCGTGTCCAAGCATCACGTGATGATCGGATGCTATAGACTCTACGCTCACATACAACGGGTGCAAGCCAGTTTTTGCACACGCGGAAATACTTGGGTCTAACTTGACGAGCCTAGCATGTACAGACATGGCCTCGGAACACAAGAACCGAAAGGTTAAGCATGAGTCATATGAATGATATGATCGACACTTTGTTGTCCACCATTGAAACCACATCTCTTCTCGTGATGATCGGATTAGGTGTGGTGAATTTGGATCGTGTTCACTAAACAACTTGAGGGATGTTGAATTTAGTGGGAGTTCATCTAGTAATTTGATTAAGTTGAACTATTTATCATGAACATAGTCTAAATTGTACTTGCCAATACTGTAGATGTCGTGGTGGTATCACGGCATATGCCATGGGTAGGCTAAAGTTGGGGCCGATGGACGTGGAGGAATCCGGGGAGGGATGATGCAGTGAAGACCGCACTCGTATGAACAAAGAGAAATACAATGTATATTGGATTGAAGCTACCAAGTGGGGATAACACCTCCTTCTATACATCTAATCTCTTATAATCTTGCCATGCTTGTGGCTACAATCATGCTCCTGGAGCTGTATCTCCTATCCTTCTATCTATATCTCTCTATGAGTGTGGAGGAAGAGGAAGAAGGGGAACTCCTAGTGAGCAGAGAGGGGAGGAGCCCTCCGGGGGCCTCTCTGGGAACGAACCCCCTGGTGCTCCTTATAAGGGGAGCCCAGGGGACAAAGCTTGTTCCTTACGCTTGGCATCTGTGTAGCATATTCCTGGCATCTTCTCAGATGCTTAGCATATGCCTTGGCATCTTTGGAGATGCCATGGCATATTCCTTAGCATATTCTTGATGCCATGGGCATATTCCATTTGCCCATGTGCAGGTCTGAGCCATGGGCATCCCGAGACTGGCGGATTGTCTTGATCCGATGGCGCTCTTGGGGGACCGTGGAGGTACCGGAGATAAACAACAAGGCGTCTAGGTCGTTATAACTCGCCCAAATGCCTGGGATGAGTGGAGATTCGGCCTTCTTCATATCGACTCGGCACGGGCCTAAAGAGGCCCAAATGAGTCATCCCCGCCTCAACCACCGAATTAATCACCAAGGCCCGGCGGTAAGCAGATCCGCCCATGAAGAGGAAAAACAGCTTGTGACCTTCCTGGCAGTGTCGGCGTGGTGGGCCGAGTCATCTATCTCGGCCCGGGGAGTTTGGTGGGCGCCAGGAGTGTCTTCTCTCCGGTGGGCCGACTTGCTGCTTGCCACCCAGGAGCTCGGCGAGGGCCTCGGCGTGTCTTGGCAGAGCCCTTCAAGTGAGCGCTTGAGTCTGGCGGGGCGTCGGTGGCGGCGTGGCTTGGTGGAGTCGGCGGAAACTCGGAGGATTAGGTGAGTCTGACGAGCGGTGAGGCGAGTCGGTGGTGGGCCGAGATTCGGCTGGGCAGTGGACGGGCGAGATTTCCTTTACTCCCATTGCTCTTTCTTTGCTGTTTCTCTTTTCTATTTAAATATTTTCTTATCTAATATCTTTTCCTTTATCTATGTGTCTTGCTAGTTTATTTATGGACCAACTCTGGGGTATCTGGGGTTATATCCCCGACATTAGTCCCCGAGGCTATGCGGGGCTCGTAGAGTCGTGCATAGGCTTCATATATTAAAATAACCTCAGAGTTGTGTTTCCCCGTTATATATTTCTGTCTCATACCTCTTTCGAGTAAGTTCGTGATTCTTTGCCTTTATTAACGTTGGTCTTTTAACCCTTTTGGATAAGACATGTTTTCTGGCCTTCATGGGCATTGGTCTTATAACCTTTTTTGGATGAATCCTTGGACTTCTGGCCTTCTTGGACATTGCTCTTTTAACTTTATTGGGTACGTTATGAGTTCTGGCCTATCTTGGGCACTGCTCTTTTAACCCCTTTGGGTAAGATATGAGTTCTGGCCTTCTTGGGCACTGCTCTTTTAACCTCTTTGGGTAAGTTACGAGTTCTGGCCATCTTGGGCACTGCTCTTTTAACTTTATTGGGTGCGTTATGAGTTCTGGCCTATCTTGGGCACTGCTCTTTTAACCCCTTTGGGTAAGTTATGAGTTCTGGCCTTCTTGGGCACTGCTCTTTTAACCTCTTTGGGTAAGTTATGAGTTCTGGCCATCTTGGGCACTGCTCTTTTAACCCCTTTGGGTAAGTTATGAGTTCTGGCCTTCTTGGGCACTGCTCTTTTAACTTCTTTGGGTAAGTTATGAGTTCTGGCCTTCTTGGGCACTGCTCTTTTAACTTCTTTGGGTAAGTCAAGAGTTCTGGCCATCTTGGGCACTGCTCTTTTAACCCCTTTGGGTAAGTTATGAGTTCTGGCCTTCTTGGGCACTGCTCTTTTAACTCCTTTGGGTAAGTTATGAGTTCTGGCCTTCTTGGGCACTGCTCTTTTAACTTCTTTGGGTAAGTTAAGAGTTCTGGCCATCTTGGGCACTGCTCTTTTAACCCCTTTGGGTAAGTTATGAGTTCTGGCCTTCTTGGGCACTGCTCTTTTAACTCCTTTGGGTAAGTTATGAGTTCTGGCCTTCTTGGGCACTGCTCTTATTGGGTAAGCTATGATCCGAGTCATCTGATTCCAAATCCGAGTTTCCTTACTCAAAATTGACTTTGTGCCTAAGTCTGAGTCATTTGACTCAACTCTGAGTTACATGATTAAATCCGGGTTAACTTATCCCAAATCCGAGTTACTTTACTCGAAATCGATTCATATGTAAGTCTGAGTCATCTGGCTCAAATCTGATTGCCATTACTCAAATCCGAGTTAACTCATCCTAAATCCGAGTTACTTTACTCAATTTTGACTTGCATCCCGAATCTGAGTCTTCTGACTCAAACCCGAGTTAACTCATCCAAAATCCGAGTTACTTTACTCAATTTAGATTGGCATCCCGAATCTGAGTCTTCTGACTCAAATCCGAGTTAACTCATCCAAAATCCGAGTTACTTTACTCAATTTTGGCTTTATGTCTTAAGTATGAGTCATCTGACTCAAGTCCGAGTTAACTCAACCCAAATCCGAGTTAACTCAACCCAAATCCGAGTTACTTTACTCAAAATTGACTTTATGTCTTAAGTCGGAGTCATCTGACTCAAATCCGAGTTAACTCAACCAAAATCCGAGTTAACTCAACTCAAATCCGAGTTACTTTACTCAAAATTGACTTTATGTCTTAAGTCTGAGTCATCTGACTCAAATCCGAGTTAACCCAACCCAAATCCGAGTTAACTCAACTTAAATCCGAGTTACTCTACTCAAAATTGACTTTATGTCTTAAGTCTGAGTCATCTGACTCAAATCCGAGTTAACCCAACCCAAATCCGAGTTAACTCAACTTAAATCCGAGTTACTTTACTCAAAATTGACTTCATGTCTTAAGTATGAGTCATCTGACTCAAATCCGACTTAACCCAACCCAAATCCGAGTTAACTCAACTCAAATTCGAGTTACTTTACTCAAAATTGACTTTATGTCTTAAGTCGGAGTCATCTGACTCAAATCCGACTTAACTCAACCCAAATCCGAGTTAACTCAACTCAAATTCGAGTTACTTTACTCAAAATTGACTTTACGTCTTAAGTCTGAGTCATCTGACTCAAATCCGAGTTAACTCATCCCAAATCCGAGTTGACTCAACTCAAATCCGAGTTACTTTACTCAAAATTGACTTCATGTCTTAAGTATGAGTCATCTGACTCAAATCCGAGTTAACTCAACCAAAATCCGAGTTAACTCAACTCAAATCCGAGTTACTTTACTTGCCATGATATAGCTTGATTTGGAGCGATGACGGTAATTTGTCTTTGATATGGATCCGAGATATAGATCTGAGATTAAGCTTTGGGATATGATAATGAGGCTAACCGCTGAGAGATCTGATTCGAGATGTAGATATGAGATATAGATTCGAGATATGATAAGGTGGCCAATAGTCTCCCGAGATATGAGATAATCAGGCAAGATGGTGAGATATCACTCCGAGTCATAACATAACCTGGCAATCTGGTGAACTAAATAAAGCTTCGGCCTGAATCAGAGATATGATTAGTACTGAGTCGAATACCAATCAAATTATAATATACCGCAAGCTGAATCAAATGTTAGTATGAATCGAGAGACAATCTCGAATTTGAGTTAAAGGTCAATTCAAAGCATAAACAAATTGACTTCAAGTTATTTTTGAATCAACAATAAGCTGGCTGGTAAGCTGAGTTAGAGGACAATCCAAAGCATAAATACACTAACTCAAAATCTACCTGAATCACAAATAAGATGATTCAACTTGTGGCCGAGTTAACAGATAAGCTGGCTGGAGAGCTGAGTTAATGGGTAATCCAAAACATAAACTAATTGACCCAAAATCTATCTGACTCACAAATAAGATAATTCAACTTATGGCCGAGTTAACAGATAAGCTGGCTGGAGTATAGATCCAAATCAACATAATGCTCTCTTAATCTAAAGGTGACTCTACGGATAAGTTGACTAGTCCCCGGGTTGAGTTATCTTCTCCCTGGGATGAAGGATTGAGTATAGGTGGTTGAGTTACCTGGTACTTACAGCATACTTGGAGAAGTGTTTGGGTGAGTCTTGCTAGGTCCTACTTGCCCTGCTGAGTTACTCGGTACTTACAGTAAGCTTGGAGTAGTGTTTGAGTCCTTCTTGCTGAGTCTTACCTGCTTTGATGAGTTAGACTTGGAGAGTCTCTATGCTTACTTTTTGTTCTCTGTTCACTTGGTGAAGCTGAATGAGCCCTGTGAGGAAGAAATTGACGAAGATGTTCCCGTCCGGATGGAAACCCAACCAACGCCACTAGAATGCCCCACGGTGGGCGCCAAATGTCGTGGTGGTATCACGGCATATGCCATGGGTAGGCTAAAGTTGGGGCCGATGGACGTGGAGGAATCCGGGGAGGGATGATGCAGTGAAGACCGCTTTTCGTGAACAAAGAGAAATACAATGTATATTGGATTGAAGCTACCAAGTGGGGATAACACCTCCTTCTATACATCTAATCTCTTATAATCTTGCCATGCTTGTGGCTACAATCATGCTCCTGGAGCTGTATCTCCTATCCTTCTATCTAGATCTCTCTATGAGTGTGGAGGAAGAGGAAGAAGGGGAACTCCTAGTGAGCAGAGAGGGGAGGAGCCCTCCGGGGGCCTCTCTGGGAACGAACCCCCTGGTGCTCCTTATAAGGGGAGCCCAGGGGACAAAGCTTGTTCCTTACGCTTGGCATCTGTGTAGCATATTCCTGGCATCTTCTCAGATGCTTAGCATATGCCTTGGCATCTTTGGAGATGCCATGGCATATTCCTTAGCATATTCTTGATGCCATGGGCATATTCCATTTGCCCATGTGCAGGTCTGAGCCATGGGCATCCCGAGACTGGCGCGGATTGTCTTGATCCGATGGCGCGCTCTTGGGGGGACCGTGGAGGTACCTGGAGATAAACAACAAGGCGTCTAGGTCGTTATAACTCGGCCCAAATGCCCTGGGATGAGTGGAGATTCGGCCTTCTTCATATCTGACTTCGGGCCTAAGAGGCCCAGCCGAGTCATCCCTGCCCTCAACCAGTCGAATTAATCAGTCAAGGCCCAGCCAGGGTAAGCAGATCCGGCCCATGAAGAGGAAAAAACAGCTTGGTGACCTTCTGCGGTGTCGGCCCGTGGTGGGCAGTCATCTATCTCGGCCCAAATGGGAGTTTGGTGGTTGTGAGTGTCTTCTCTCTGGTGGGCGAACTTGCCGTTTAAGCCCACCCAGGAGCTCGGCGAGGGCCTCGGCGTGTCTTGGCGAGAGCCCTTCAAGGCGCCGAGGCTGGCGGGCGTCGGTGGCGGCGTGGCTTGGTGGAGTCGGAAACTCGGAGGATTAGGTGAGTCGGACGGGGCAGGAGTCCGGTGGTGGGCCGAGTTAGGCTTAGTTCGGCCCACCCCGGGGTAATCTCCCTTGATCCAATTCGGCCTGGACGGTAGGGACTGGGCCGAGATTTCCTTTACTCGGCCCAGTTGCTCTTTCTTTGCTGTTTCTCTTTTCTATTTAAATATTTTCTTATCTAATATCTTTTCCTTTATCTATGTGTCTTGCTAGTTTATTTATGGACCAACTCTGGGGTATCTGGGGTTATATCCCCGACAGTAGATCACATGGCCAAGTCCAACTTCAACTTCAACGTTTTTGCTGAGAAAGAAAAGCTTAGAAACAATGGGTCTAACTTCACCAACTGGTTCCGCAATCTAAGAATCATTACATGGCGGACAAAGGACTATGTCCTTGGTAAAGCGTTAGGTGACCCCCTCACAAGCTGCCGGTGATGAGAAAGCTGTCTATCGGCGCAAAGATGATTATGGTGTGATTAAGAGCACCATGTTGTTTGCTATGGAACCGGAGCTTCAAAATCGTTTTGAAACCTATCCCGGGCCCTTTGAGATTCTCGAGGAGCTGAAAACCATGTTTCAGACTCAAGCCCGTTCTGAGAGATATGAGATCTCTGAGAAGTTCTTTAACTGCAAGATGGAGGAAGGGAGTTCCGTTAGTGAGCACGCCATAAAGATGTCGGGCTACACTCAACGCCTTGAGCAACTGGAATGCACGATTCCAGAGGAGCTTAAGATTGACAGGGTTCTGCAATCACTCCCTCCCAGCTACAAAAGTTTTGTAGAGACTCATAATCAGATTGGTTCCACTGATACGATCACCGAGCTCTTCGCAAAGCTGAAGGCTGCAGAGGTGGACATCAAGAAGGATAATCATGTGTTGATGGTCAACAAGCCGTCCTTTAAGAAAGGTAAGGGAGCAAAGAAACCCTTCAAGAAGGGCGGCGGCAAGCGCAATGCCCCTGCTGAGAAGAAGCTCAGGTCGGTCCTGCCGCATAATCGAGTGCTTCTATTGCAAGGACAAGGGTCCTTTGGGCATAGCTGTCAAAGTACTTAGCGGACAAGAAGGCTGGCACCATCAAAGGTATATTTGATATACATGTTATTGATGTTTTCCTTACTAGCCCTCATTGTAGTGCCCGGTATTTGATACCGGGTTGCTAATATTTGTAACTCGAAGCAGAGCTACGGAATAGGCGGCTTGCGAGGGATGAGGTGACGATGCGGCGTTGCAGCGGATCAAGAGTTGATGTGATGGCGTCAGACGCTCTCCTTAGTTCTACCTTGGATTAGTTTTAAACCTTAATAAATGTTATTATGTGCCTGCGTTGAGCATGAACATTATTTTCGGATCATGTTTATTGCAAGACGGTTATTCATTTAAATCGGAGAATAATGGTTGTTCTATTTATATGAGTAACATCTTTTATGGTCATGCACCTCTTGTGAATGGTTTATTTCTTCTAAATCTCGAAAGGGATGAAACACACATCCATAACATTGAGGCTAAGAGATGCAAAGTAGATAGTGATAATACTACTTATTTGTGGCAATCGTCTAGGTCATATTGGTGTAAAGCGCATGAAGAAACTCTATTCTGATGGACTTTTGGAGTCTCTTGATTTTGAATCATTTGACACATGCGAACCATGCCTCATGGGCAAGATGATCAAAACCCCGTTCTCCGGTATGATGGAGCGAGCAACGGACTTGTTGGAAATCATACATACCGATGTATGCGGACCGATGAGTGTTTCACGCGGTGGATATCGCTATTTTCTCACTTTTACCGATGACTTAAGTAGATATGGGTATATCTATTTAATGAAACATAAATCTGAAACGTTTGAAAAGTTCAAAGAATTTCGAATGAAGTGGAGAACCATCGTAATGAAAGATTAAGTTTCTACGATCCGATCGTGGAGGTGAATATTTGAGTTATGATTTTCTCACGCATCTTAAAGCAAGTGGAATCGTTTCACAACTCACGCCACCCGAACACCACATCGCAATGGTGTGTACGAGCACGGAATCGAACCCTATTAGATATGGTCCGATCAATGATGTCTCTTACTGATTTGCCGTTATCATTTTGGGGTTATGCATTAGAAACCGCTGCATTCACTTTAAATAGGGCTCCATGTAAATCCATTGAGACGACACCGTATGAACTGTGGTTTGGTGCTAAAACTAAGTTTTCGTTTCTTAAAGTTTGGGGATGCGAAGCTTACGTCAAGAAGTTGATGCCGGACAAGCTCGAACCCAAAGCGGAGAAATGCGTCTTCATAGGATACCCTAAGGAAACTATTGGGTATACCTTCTATCACGTAACAAGGCAAAGTGTTTGTCAAAGAACGGTTCCTTTCTTGAGAAGGAGTTTCTCTCGAAAGAAGTGAGTGGAGGAAAGTAGAGCTAGACGAGGTTATTGAACCTTCTCTTGAATTGGAGAGTAGCGCAGACCTGAAATTGTTCGGTCTTTGCACCAACAATAGAGGAAGCTAATGACAAGGATCATGAAGCTTGACGATGTCTGCATCTTGAGCGTCGCAGGTCGACAAGGTCGCGTGCCCTCTTGAGTGGTACGGCAACCTGTCTTGACTGTCTTGTTGGTAGAAGACGGTGAACCCACGAACTATAAGGAAGCGATGATGAGCCCGGACTCGAGAAATGGTGGAAGCCATGAAATCCGAATTGGGATCCATGAGCGAAAACCAAGTATGGACTTTGGTGGATCCTCCTAGCGACCGAAAGGCCGTTGAGTGCAAATGGATATTCAAGAAGAAAACGGACGCGGATGGTAATGTTACCATCTATAAAGCACGGCTTGTCGCAAAAGGTTTTCGACAAGTTCAAGGTGTTGACTACGATGAGACTTTCTCTCCCGTAGCGATGTTTAAGTCCATTCGGATTTTATTAGCAATTGCTGCGTTTCATGATTATGAAATATGGCAGATGGATGTGAAGACTGCTTTCCTCAATGGGAACATTGATGAAGAGTTGCATATGATGCAACCCGAAGGTTTTGTCGATCCTAAGGATGCTAGTAAAGTATGCAAACTTCAGCGTTCCATTTATGGACTGAAGCAAGCATCTCGGAGTTGGAACCTTTGTTTTGATCAAGTGATCAAGAGTTTTGGATTTGTTCCAAATTGCTACGAAGCTTGTATCTACAAGAAAGTGAGTGGGAGCTCGGTGACGTTTCTGGTACTGTATGTGGATGACATATTGATTATCGGAAATGACATCAACATGCTTAACGATGTGAAGAGTTATTTGAACAAGTGTTTTTCAATGAAAGACCTAGGTGAAGCTGCTTATATATTGGGCATCAAAATCTATAGAGATAGACAAAGACGTCTGATAGCTTTAAGCCAGAGTACATACCTAGACAAAGTTCTGAAAAGGTTCAGAATGGATAAGGCAAAGAAAGGTTCAGCGCCTATGTTGTCAGGTAAGATATTGAGCAAGGCTCGGTCCAGCTACGGTAAATGATAGGGAAGCTATGAGCAAAGTGCCTTATGCCTCGGCCATAGGTTCCATCATGTATGCCATGCTGTGTACTAGACCGGATGTGTCCAATGCTCTTAGTTTGACGAGCAGATATCAAAGTGATCCAGGAGTGGAACACTGGACAACCGTGAAGAACATCCTAAAGTACCTAAATAGAACTAAAGAAATGTTCTTAGTCTATGGGGGTGATGAACAGATTGTCGTAAAAGGTTACGTCGATGCTAGTTTCGACACCGACAAGGATGATTCTAAATCTCAGACAGGATACGTTTATATTTTGAATGGAGGAGCTGTGAGCTGGAGAAGATGCAAGCAAAGCGTGATCGCGGAATCTACAGTAGAAGCGGAATACATGGCTGCTGCAGAAGCTTCAAGTGAAGGAGTTTGGATCAGAAACTTCATCACTGAGCTTGGCGTGGTTCCAAGTGCATTGGACCCACTGGAGATATTGTGTGACAACACTGGCGCCATAGCACTCGCTAAGGAACCAAGATATCATCCAAAGACCAAGCATATCAACATAAGTTTCATATAATCCGAGATTATATAGCAGATGGAGATCTGAAGATTAGCAAAGTACATACGGATCGAATGTCGCAGATCCATTGACTAAACCTCTTCCACGTGTAAAACATGATCAACACCTCGATTGCCATGGGTGTGAGATTGTTGCCAGATGTAAACTAGATTATTGACTCTAGTGCAAGTGGGAGACTGTTGGAATTATGCCCTAGAGGCAATAATAAAAATGTTATTATTATAATTCTTGTTCATGATAAAGTTTATATTCCATGCTAGAATTGTATTAAGCGGAAACTTTAATACTTGTGTGGTTTGTGAACAACACCGTGTCCCTAGTACGCCTCTATGGACTAGCTCATTGATCAATGATGGTTAAGGTTTCCTAACCATAGTCATGAGTTGTCAATTGATAATGAGATCATATCATTGGGAGAATGATATGGTGGATAGACCCAAACAAAGCAGAGCAATTAGATCGTGTCATTGTGTTCATCTTTGCGAAGCTTTTCCTATGTCAAATATTGTATTCCTTAGACCATGAGATAATGCAACTCCCTGGTACCGGAAGAAAGCTTTGAGGTCATCAAACGTCATCCTATGAGAGGGTGATCATAAAGGTGTCTCTCGTGATCGGAAAGTATCTGGGTTGTATGTATCGAGATGGAATTTGTCCCTCCCGAGTCGGAGAGATATACTTCGGGCCCACTCGGTAATCGATATCAACACCGCTTGCAAGCATGTGGTTAAGGAGTTAATCACAAAGTGATATCGGATTACGGAACGAGTAAAGTACTTGCTGTGAACGAGATTGAACTAGGTATGACGGTACCGACGATCGAATCTTGAGCAAGTAAAATATCGCGAGACGAAGGGAATATATATATGGGATTGATTGAATCCTGGCATCGTGGTTCATCCGATATGATCATCGATGAATGTGTGGGAGTCAATATGGGTGCCTAGACCCCGCTGTTGATTATTGATAGAAGATCATGTCTGCATATTCTCGAACCCGCAGGGTCACACACTTAACGTGTCTCGACGCTAGGATAGATTAGATAATTGGTTTATGAATTTTTGTTCGGAGTCTCGGATGGGATCCGGGATATCACGAGAGGTTCCGGAATGGTCCGGAGAATAAGATTCATATAAGGCAGTGCAGTTTTTGGAGTTCGGAATTGTTCCGGGTTAATCGGTATTGTACCGGAAGCTTCTAGAACCTTCCGGAAGGGGACCAACGTGGCCCCACCTTCCGGGAGGGGGCATGGGCCTATGAGGGAGTGTCCTGGCCGCATTGGGCCAGGGGCACAAGGCCCCATAGGGCCCAGCCGATCCTAGATAAGTTTAAACTCGTTTAAACTAGAGATAGGATTTCTAGATAAGGGAGAGTTTAAATCGTTTAAACTAGAGATAGGATTTCTAGATAAGGAGAGTTTAAATTGTTTAAACTAGAGATAGTCTTGGAGGAGGGCAGGGCTGGCCGCCTCTATATATAGAGGGTGGCGCCTCCCCCACTACAACACACACCTTCCTCCAAGCCCTAGCAGCCTTGCTACCTTCCTCTCTCCTTCCGACTGTTTGTAGGCGAAGCCTGCAGCAGAAATTCTCCACCATATACACCACGCCGTGTTGTAGATCCAATCTATCTCCACCATACTCGCTGGTCCGAGGAAGGAGGAGACGCCGAGGTGCTGCACGTGTGCATCTCACGGAGGCACCGCCACTTGTGGTGCTAGATCGGATCGGATCGCGAGGAGGAGAAGCGAGTACGACTACATCACCCACGTTCCGACGAACGTTCCGCTGTGCGAATCTTCAAGGGTATGAAGATCTAATCCAATCTCTCTCGTTGTTTGCATCTCCTAGATTAGATCTTGGCTTTCCCTCTGTTCGCTCCGTAGAAAATTTTGATTTACTATGCCGCGAAACCCTTCACAACTTGGCATGCTCTTTATTTCTGAAGAGACGTTTTAACCGTGGTATTATAGGAGCATACCGCATAACCTTGGCGGGAACCTTCTTCCTAGGGGCCTCGCCCTCAACATCGCCAGGATCGTCTCGTCTGATCTTATATCGCAAAGATTGCATACCGTGCATGCATCCAAATTCTCGTATTTCTCACCGCGGTAGATGCAGTCATTAATGCAGGCATGTATCTTCTGCGTCTAATCCTACAGGGTAGACAACCTTCTTTGCTTGGTATGTACCGTGGGCAACTCATTATTTCTTGGAAGAAGATTCTTCATTTTACCAACAACTTTGAAAATGCTTGTCGGTCACACCATTCTCTGCCTTCCATTGCAGCAAATCCAGTCTGGCACCTAGCTTTTTGTGGCCATCTTCGCAAGTTGGATACAACAATATTTTGTGATCCTTTAACATCTGCTCCAGCTTCTCCTTCTCCTTTTCAGTTTCACATTCTTCCTTTGCATCAGTAATGGCCCGACCAAGATCGTCATCAGCGGGCCCATCTGCTCCCTCTTGATCTTCATTATCTACCTCCGTTGCATTATCATCATATTCAGGATACATATTATGATAGTTGTCATCATCTTCTTCTTCTTTGTTGTCTTCCATCACAACCCCTTTTTCTCCGTGCTTGGTCCAACAATTATAGCTGGGCATGAAACCGGATCGAAGCAGGTGGGCGTGAATGGTTCTGGTATTTGAGTAGTCTTTCTTGTTCTGACAGTGAACACACGGACAACACATAAAACCATTGTGACCACGGTTTGCATTATCCACAACGATGAAATTTTGGAGGCCCGTAATGTACTCGGAAGTGCGGCGGTCACCGTACATCCATTGCCGATTCATCTGCATTAATATGTGGTATATATCAAAAAATAACAGGGAGATGACCATTTATATATATAGTACATCAATGACACATGAAACTATAGTTGCCGACCTCGACCGAGACGGAAAGAGCAACAAGAAAGCTTATTTTGAGCTCGGGCATTTCACCGAACACCTCTAGTGCATATGAAAAAAACACAAACTAGCACTCTTCACACCCTCTTGCTAGGCTCCAAAATGTGAAAGAATGGAAGAGTTGGGTGTGTGTGGGCTGGGGTGGTGTCTTATATAGCCCCCCTTTAACACCGGTTCATGCCACGAACCGGTGTTAAGGGATTCTTGTGGGCCATGCGGTAGGACCTTTAACACCGGTTCGTGGCACGAACCGGTGTTAAAGGGGCCTTTTGCCGCAGGGCCACGCTGATGTTCTTTAACACCGGTTCGTAGGTTAACCGAAGAAAGTTCTTTTCGAGATCAACAAAAGACCTCGTTTCCACTAGTGAGGGTCACTATCACTCTAGTCTCTACTCTCTAGAGATTAATGATCTCTACATTATTATTATACAAAAATATATGACGGCCGCGTGGAGGGTACCACTTTGGCGTTAGGTACCACTCACACAGCCGAAAACAAAAAGGGTAAGAACTCACGCAAAATGTGTGATAGCAGGACTCGTTTTCTTTTTGGAAAGTAGATAATCTGATTCCTTTTATTTTGGAAAGTAGATTATCCTCGATTCGTGTAGGATAGCCATGTATCCATCAACACGTCCCTAACCTTTTAGCACTTTGGCGTTATTAGGTACCGGTCGTATAAAACGTGGGATTGCATCACTCGTTTGCTTTTTCGGAATAGTACGAGGTTTCTAAAAAGCTAGTTATATATCCACTTGTACGTGCATGATATCCTTTTAGCACTTTGGCTGCTCGTATAAAAATAAAACGTGGGATTTCATGACTCGTTTGCTTTTTTGAATAGTACCACTGATCTGCTTTTTTAATTTCTGAAAAGTTACTTTATATTGTATCGTCCTATATATACGTGCAGCATATGTTGTCTCGGGTATCACTGTCGTGGTTTGGCCAATGGTCATTTCAGCACCATGCATGCTTAGGTCTTTGTTTGTTTACTTTTTTTTTTGCAAAACTCCACCATGCTTAGGTCATTTCAGCACCAATGGCCGGGTCCTTATTTGTTTTGGATGGCCATGCCATAACTTCTGCAGTATGGGTTGGCTGTGGTATAAATATAATATCCTCCTATATGTTTGTCTCAAATCTCAACACATACATACCCTATTCAACCGGTAGAAGGGGCTACAGTTGCGCTGTCATGGTTTGGCCAATGGCCATTGAGCACCTTACTAACATTAGTGCAGAACACTACCTCTAACAAGGTTCATAAGGCCCTCTAACATCGGTTATAGAACCGCTGTTGAGGGTTCGGTGTTAGAAGCCCTCCCTTTAACACCGGTTCTTATACGAACCAGTGTTAAAGGGTGGCGCACGTGGGGCTGCCGTAGCGCTCAGCCCACCCTTTAACACCGGTTCGTAACACGAACCGGTGTTAAATGTTCTGGTCGCAGCAGGAAAAAGAGATAAATCTCTGCCGCGACAGGAAAACGGCCTAAATCTCTGCCGCGGAAGAGTTCTGCCGCCCGTTTCGGGCGTATTTCATGGCGGGACGGGGAGGGGGGAATCGATCGGGAGCGGTATATACACATACATCGTCGTCGGTACATACGAGTACATGAATAATTAAGCAACAATTATTATACACAAACATCGTCAGTGTGTGGTATTCTCCGAAAACGTTGAAGCATCAAGTACAAGACAAACACGTTCAAGCATCTAAAGAGTTTTTGGATATCTAAAGAGTTCTCCGTCAGGCGTGACGACCTCATCAAGTATGAACCCCGCCAATTCCTCTTGAATGGCTCGTATGCAGTCAAATGGTAGGAGTTGGTCCCGCATCCGTTCGATCTAAATATATATGAAGAATAGGGTCAATATATATACAAGAATAAAACTCAACACAATTTATGGTAATAAAATAATGTTGTGTACTTTGTTTACTTACTCTAAGTTGTTCTAGTGCTGCTTGGCCCATCGCACATATCGTGTTGCGAATGAACTCGCAAACATAGTATCCACATAAATTATTGACGGGCCCTGATGCGCGCACTTTACGAGAATAGAGAGTTCAATCAAAATAATAATCAATAAAGCATGATATAATGGAATTGGAAGCAGAATCAAAGAGATACGCAGGCCTAGCTAGCTAGTATTACTTACATTTTGGTCTACAAGTTTTAGTTCTTCTGACCATTCACCCACGGCCCTGCCCGTGAACCTTTTCCAAACTCTGTCCGGCAAAGAAAATGAATAAAGGAGTATTTAATTACTTGGTGTCACGAAAGTTGCCGATCTAGTGCGATAATATGATTGAAATTACCTCTGGAGCATCTCTCTAAAGTCTGCCCATAGCTCTTTTTCTTTTCGTAACGAGTCCATGACAAGGACTTTTCCTGAGTCAGGTTGAATGACTAGCAGAATAAAGTGGAACCTACGCACGCATAACTCATCATCAGTTATACTTAACATCGAGTAAGCCGAAACATAATGTGTACAAGAGAGGGTAACAGTACTCACGAGAAGTTGTAAGGCAATAGTATTTCCCTTTTGGTTTGTTGTCTCAGTAAAGATCTTAGCAAGAAATCTTCTGTTTGACCGGGTTTGTGTCTTACCACTTCTTCATGAACTCTATTTGGGTCAACGAACCCAATGTAAAAAGGGCCTCCTTTCATGCATTCCATAACCTTTTTCCTGCATAATAGTATATACATATATGATGAGCATATATATATATACATGCAATTAATAAAGTGAATGAGATGAGATAGAAATTACAGAAATAGTACTTACACACAATAAAGGCTTATGACAGCTTTGTCGAGTTCCTTCTGATTGAATAGAAAATACAAGTCTTGAATGTTGAAGTCGACAGACATCGGCGTAGACAGGGCCATCGGCATAGTGGATAGGACGTGACAGCTATGCGACGGCGTCAAGGCTATGCCGACGACAAGCTATTTTTCCTTTTTGCCACATTAATACTAGAAAAATCATAACTAACTCATTTTAATTAAGAAAAATACATATAATATATCAAAATTTATAGAAAAATAAGATCTATCTAACTAAACTCAAATCTTACATATGTTTATTGAATAAAATATAAAAACATTACATATACTTTTGTATAAGTCATTTTCCATTTTCCGAGTGCCAAAAACGGGATGTTTTATGAAGCAACCACCAAAGGCATAATTCAAAATGCTCACACCCCATTTTTAAAAAATACTAGACGCCCTTACATCGACAATGTACTAACCGGGATATCTCAAACCTTTCCCTCCACCCCTGGTGAAAAAGACAAATGTCTGCTGAATCGGTAGAAGTGGGTTCGCTTTGAACTACAGGATCCTCATGATTTTTTTGCTAAAATCATTTTTAGCCTCACATATGATGTTTCTCAGAGATCCAATTCAAGTTTAGCGACACTCATCACCTAGGTAAGAATATTCATGCTCGTTGTTTTGACCATAGTCAAAAATGGTCCAAACATTGTAAAACATCCGCGTGGTATCATATTATGTGACATAGTTGCAAGGAAAAGTACCAAACTTGGTATATTGATTGCATCTCAAAAAACCTTCTCAAAATAAGCCATCATGTTCGAGGTTTCATGGCTTACGGGCCAAATGATCAATGTTATGGCCAGAATCACATCACAGTTTGTGATACTGCGCTCATATTGTGCACACATTTGCATCTTGGGATAAATAACAATGTTGCACGAATTTTTTTTCCTTTTTGTCCCATGGAAAATATATTTTCCATTTTTTGAGTACCAAAAAACGGGACGTTTTGTGAAGCAACCATCAAAGGCATAATTCAAAATGCTATCACCACATTTTTCAAAAATACTAGACCACCTTACATGGATAATGTCCCATACGGAGTATCCCAAGCCTTTCCATCCACACCTGATGAATAAAGACAAATGTCTACCGAATTAGTTGAAAGTGGGTTCGGTTTGAACTATAGGTATATGATCTAATGCTCAAGATTTTTTGCAAAAATAATTTTTAGCCTCAAAATATGATGTTTCTTCAGAGATCCAATGCAAGTTTAGCGAGGCTCATCTCTTAGGTAAGAATCTTTATGCTTGTTGTTTTGACCGTAGTTTGAAACGGGCATGAGAAATTTAAAAATTATCCGAACAATGTAAAACATTGAGCGGTGTCATATTAGGTGACATAGTTGCAAGAAAAAATACCAAACTTGGTATATTGATTGGATCTTAAAAAAAGCTTCTCAAAATGAGCTATTATGTTAGAGGTTTCATGACTTTCGAGCCAAATGAACAATATTATGGCTAGAATCGGCATAGTTTGTGATACTATTCCCATATTGTGCACGCATGTGCATCTCGGGATTGAGAACAATGTTGCAGGAGGAAGTATTCCATTTTGTCGCATGGAAAATCCATTTTCTATTTTCTGAGTGCCAAAAATGGGACGTTTTGTGAATCAACCATGAAAGAAATAATTCAAAATGCTACCATCGCATTTTAAAAAAATATTAGACCACCTAACATGGACAATGTCCCAACCGGGGTATCTCAAACCTTTCCGTCCACCCCTGGTAAAATAGATAAATGTCTGCCGAATTGATAGGAAGTGGGTCCGATTTAACCTACATGTACATGATCTAATGCTCATGATTTGTTTGAAAAAATCATTTTTAGACTCACAATATGATGTTTCTTCATAGATCCAATGCAAGTTTAGCAAGGCTCATCACCTAGTTAAGAATCTACATGCACGTTGTTTTGATCATAGTTTGAAACGAGCATAAAAATTTAAAAAACGGTCCAAACAATGTAAAACATTCGTGTTGTGTTATATTATGTGACATAGTTGCAAGGAAAAATACCAAACTTGTATGTTGATTGCATCTCAATAAAACCTTCTCAAAATGAGCTATCACGTTCGAGGTTTAATGGCTTTCGGGCCAAATGACCCATTCTATGGCCAGAATTGCGGCATAGTTTGTGATACTATGTCTAGATTGTGCACACATGTGTATCTTGGGATGGAGAACAATGTTATAGTAGGAAGTTTTCCTTTTTGTCGCATGCAAAAGCCATTTTCCATTTTCCGGGTGCCAAAAATGGATCGTTTTGTAAAGCAACCACCAAAGGCATAATTCAAAATGCTACCACCCTATTTTAAAAAAAATACTAGAACACCTTACATTGAAAATTTTACAACCGGGGTATCTCAAACCTTTTTGTCCACCCCTGGTGAAAAAGACAAATGTCTGCAGAATCGGTAAGAACTAGGTCCGGTTTGAACTACAGGTACATGATTTAATGCTCATAATTTTTTGCAAAAATCAATTTTAGACTCAAAATATGATGTTTCTTTAGAGACCCAATGCAAGTTTAGTGAGACTCATCCCCTAGGTAAGAATCTTCATGTCCGCTGTTTTGACCATAGTTTGAAACGGACATAAGAAATTTAAAAACGGTCCGAACAATGTAAAATATTCGCGTGGTGTCATATTATGTGACATAGTTCCAAGGAAAAATACCAAACTTGGTATATTGATTGCTTCTCAAAATATCCTTCTCAAAATGAGTTATGATGTTCGAAGTTTTATGGCTTTCGGGCAAATGACCAATGTTATGGACATAATCGCGGCATAGTTTGTGGTATTGTGCCCATATTGTGCATGCATGTGCATCTTGGGATGAAGAACAAAGTTGCAGGAGGAAGATTTCTTTTTCGTCTCACAGAAAAGTCATTTTCTATTTTCCGAGTGCCAAAAACAGGGCATTTAAAATGCTACCACCAACGGAATAATTCAAAATGCTACCACCCCATTTAAAAAATACTAGACCACCTTATTTGGACAATGTCCAACCTGGGTATCTCAAACCTTTCTGTCCACCCCTGATAAAAAGACAAATGTCTGCCAAATCGGTAGGAAGTGAGTTCGGTTTAAACTACATGTACATGATCTAATGCTCATGATTTTTTGCAAAAACCATTTTTAGACTCATATTAATGTTTCTTCAGAGATCCACTACAAGATTAGCGAGACTCATCCCCTAGCTAAGAATCTTCATACCCGCCCTTTGGACCATTTTTAGAATCACAATATGATTTTTGAAGATTTGAACACTATTAAATACATTTTATTTGAAAATACATGATGCATGATTAAAAATATAATAGGGATGTCATGTTTGGATTCTTCTCATTTTTTTGACCGATTTAGACAGAACTATGCAAGATTCAACCAAATTGTTACAGCGGGATAGAGTGGTAGTGATGGTGCTGGTGGAGATGATGGTGAAGAAGAAGATGATGATGATCCCGATGAAGTCTAGATTGATGACGGTGTTGATGGCGACAATTTACCCTCTCTAGGAAGGAATTTCCCCGGCAGATTTCTGCCTGCCAGAGAGCTCTTTCTCTCTCTGTAGTTTACGCCCCGCAGAGGCGGCGAAATCTTTCTGTGGTCGCTCCCCAAGTCTTAGGGTTTCGGGGGGATGTTATAGGCGAAAGGGCGATGCCAGAGGTGCGCCAGGGTGGCCACACCACCTGGTGGCGAGGCCTGGGAGGGGGGTGCCAGCGGGTGGTGTGGGCCCCTGTGGCCCATCTCCACTCCTCCTTCTGGCCTCCTTCGTCTTCTGAAAAAATAGGGATTTCCATATATTTTCTAGAATTTTCTGATCTTCGTGAATATTGCATCTGGACACCGATTTTTCCATCAGAATCCTGACTCCGGCGGTTCATCCTCCAAAAGTCATCCAACATGCAAAATAGATGAAATAACATAAGTATCATCTCTTAATATGAAATATATCAATAAATAACAGTAAATTATAATATAAAATAGTGATGCAAAATAGACGTATTATTATGCTGTAAATCAAGAACTATGTGTGTCCATGAAGTGTTAATACATTGTTCTGAGTGAGTTGACAATGTCATTCTTAATTATCCTAAGTTCCTTCAATGGCCTGGTGAAATGAGAAGGTAGGACAATAGATGTCGTGCAAGTTCTCAAGTAAGCAGGCACGACTAAATTAGGTATACACACCTACATATCATGAAACTAGAGCCAGGCACTATGGCCTTAATTTATTACATGATTGCTCTTATCTAAGCAACACCCCGCTAATCACTCCATGCTTATGATTCTGTCCAGCGAAAGATACAAATAAAAACTTTCTGGTAAAAAATAGAAATTTTCTGCTGCAGTTTACTAATTTACTTCTCTTTTTTTAATTCAACTGATGCATTCACCACTTGATCTTGATAATATTGACACATATGTGAGGTTGAGAATGAAAACCCAATTGCTAAAGTGCTATTGGTATTCTTGTGCTCCCATTGAGTTGAACTATAAATTTAGATTATACTTCACATAGAAGATTCTAGTAATCCCTACAATTGAGGGTACAAGCGATGTCTTGTTATGTCCAACACATTAGCGCAACAAGATCGTTTCACCAGAACCCAAGAAGACCAATGCTCTCGCATCAAATGTAATGAGGACAAGGCATGGATCTCATCCCACCATCTACTCACTTACTACAACACGCAAGCCTGTCGTGTGGTGAAGGCCTATCAAATCTTCCCATATGGAGAACTTGATGGGCTCCAATTCGAGGAATCTTGCGGAGAGAGAGAGAGAGAGAGAGAGAGAGAGAGAGAGAGAGAGAGAGAGAGAGAGAGAATAAGGATACAACTGGTAGTGTACATTTTATTTTATCGTTCAAGGACGAGCCCGTCCCCATCATACACAAGTAGACTTATTACATCGACACTAGATATCTAGCTCATTAGAAAAGTTTAGTACCACATTGTTTTGGTTGATTTTAACAACATAAAGCTAAACTGGAACCGGCTTGAGGAAGAGATCGGTGACGAGCTCCTCGAGATCACCACCGAAGGTGTAGCCATCCCTGCCTTTGAGGTAAATGATCTCGTTTGTCCTCGCCATGTTCACCACCACCTCCGCTGCTGGTAATAACACATGATCTATGTCCATGTTCGCCCGGTTCAATACCCTCCACCTGTTCTCTAGGAGTGCGGCGACTGCAGCCACGGCCTCATCACCTGTTGTGTTGTTCTCCATCATGTAGCATTCCACAGAGCTAGGCATATCCTTTTTGTGCTTCCCAAGCTGCATGTGTGCATGTTATGAGTAAATGATATAATACACGACTGCAGAATTCGATTGCCACGTATGTCCTTAATCACAGGACATCATATGTAAGTTCTTTATTATGTACAGATTACTTTGAATTATTTATTTCCCAGAACTACTATATGTTTGCGGCATGAGTACCTTGTAAGAAGATATGTCGTTGAGGAAGCGTGTGACCTGTGAACCGGCTCGGACCATTTCAGGAATGCCGCTTACCCACTCAAACACCTCTTTGGTTGCTATGTCGCTGTACCCTGTTAGGGTCAAGAGGGTAAGCATCGGCAAACCAGACGTCATGATAGATATCTCCTCGTGTTCCTTGAAGCTCGGCCGATAGTTCTCGCTAGACCAGATGGCCTCGCGGAGGTAATATTCAGATGACTGCTTGTACTGCAAAGACACACAACATATTATTTATTACGTTTGACAAAGCATATATGGTGATAGAAAAACATAGTAATATAATATACAAGCACACACAACTTTTAAATTCATATATCGATATAGTGCACCATACCGCCTTTTTGATGTAATACATGCGATACTCCTGATTAGGTTTCAAATTGTCCTCAAACTCTTTGAAATTGCTTAACGTTTTGATGTAGAGCATGCGGAGGTATTCTGGTAGGTTCGAAACCTCACTTTCATCACATCTACATACAAGATATTGTTAATGGAGGTTCAGGATATCACAAGCAGACTACAAGATATATCTTGTAATCTTGTAAATACAAACATTACTGGGCGTACCTCTGCATAGCTTCAGTGAGCTTGTGGCACTCCTCTAAGGTGGCATGGACATCAAAAGTGTCATCCAGGAGAGACACCATTCCAAATGTCTTAGCAAATAGCATCCGTGCATCAGAATACTCTTCCTCATGAAGCATTCCGCAGGTCCAAAAGTAGATTTCCACCATACGGTCCCGGGCATACGGTAGCTTCACGGTGTTGTAAAGATCCCTCCACCATCTGCATGTCAAAGTCGCTAATTTACTCTAACAACCTTACATAATTCTTGGCATGCATTTTTTTGCTAACAATCTATCATATTGTTTTTCCAACTATTTTGTGAAGAAATTGTTTTTGTTAGTACGATATAGGATTTGTTGAAGTGGTTGAAATTGTGTTCGTCGAAAAATTAATTGTTGACACTACATGATGAGAGTTCACTGAACAAAGGTTAAAATGCGTGACAACTGAATTAAAATATCCTCCTTGTGCCAGATATATATAAACCATATGATCGGACTAAGCATCAATCAGTAACAATTAATCACTAAAGTCAACTTCTTCTTATAATAGACATGGCGGCAAAAACAACCCTCACTGATAACACAAGAGGGTAGGAGGCAATATGCATTGCACGCTGCAAATATTTCGGCCCAAAAGCCGACAACCCGATGTCTACAAGGTAAAAGAGTCATCCCCATGTCGATTTTATAACTATAGTGAGATCTAGGATAAACATTGAAGGCAAAAATGGTCTACCTAGGGTGTTTTCTTATGAGAGGAATATTGACTTACATTGAGAGTTCTTTGAGCTCCTTGAGGTGAAGGATCCTGACAAGGTTAAAGTTCAGCCTAGCAAGCTCTTGCAACATGTCGTCGTATGTCTCCTCCTGGTCATACTCGGCAATGTAGTGCATGGTTTCAAGCCGTCTAGTGAACCGTGGAAGGGCAATGTCGAGGGCGCGGGAGATCTGCTCCGTAAATGGGGACCTAACCTTGCCTTTGTTGGCCTACAGGTAGCCCCTTGCAAAGGTTATGGCATCATCAAGAACCACTTCACCCGGTATTGCCATGTGAGCTGCGTTGTACAAGCTCAGCATGCCCTTCAGGTCATTGCTAAGGCTCTCGCTGAAACAGCCTTGGTCATCTCTGAATTTTTCGAATACATCTGCATAATAATTGCATGGTCATTGATCTAGGCCCCGTGCATATCAAATATACATATCTAATCGCAGGTCCATTCTAACATTGCATTTTGCTGGTAACATCCTAAAGTGGTCAACTTTATGTGGCTTAACTATAGAAAACTATTGTATCGAATAAAAATGGGTAAAGATATTCTGTACCATTCTAACTGTCCAAATAAAATACTAACTTCGATCCATAATAATTATCATCTGTTATATACTAAAAGCAATATAAAGATGTTTTTTGAGGCACCACGTCGATCCACATCACCTAAATTATTTTGATAGTTGGATCTATAATCTATGGTTAGAATTTAAAAGGTTACGAAACTGTGTAATGTGTTATTTGACACGGTCTATGTTAGATATAGGCATCAAATATAAAAGGAAACTACCGTACAATATATGTGTGAAAAAAAAGGGTTAACACGTATCTCCACCGGACTCGACCTGGGTCCGTTTGAAAAAAATGCAAGACCTATCTCCACACGACATGACCCGGGTCCGTTTGGAAGCTAGCCAGGATATGATTGTGCCCGTCTAAAAAATGCCTATACTAGCTAACTAGAACGTGATGGTAACTTGGAAAAGTAGAATGTTATATGTCCATGCGGGCAACTTAACCATCTGCGGGCTCGTGAGACACGATGCCTGATGGGATCTACTCTTTGCATGCACTTTCTTTAGATGCTCTTTGCTAACAAATTGACAACACGAGCAACTAGCAAGAATTTATGCACATGTCTAAAACCTTGTGTATTTCAAAGTGGGTCGTCGGAAACAAGAATTGTCTACGTAAGATAAAAAATAGTTAACACATTTCTTGTCATATCCTAGGATTTTCGTGAACCCTAAATTGGCGACTTACACCCTACAGGTCTTCACAATATATCCGACAATTGCAACCAATATATACATCATAATAACTGTATATGGAACTGACTTATAATGGCTTAGATCTACATATTTTTTGCATGCTCATACTTCCTAACATTAATGTGACATTAGTGAATGTTAATCTGACATGCAAAGTGTGTTGAGTAATATATATTCTGTAAAATAATGGACCTAGAACAATGTCATGTTATTTATATACACAAATTTTAACACATGACAATGAAAAAGTGAAAATGAATATGTTAATATGTGTTAGTCTTCGTAGTTTATTATCCCTTATAATTTAAGAGGATGTGCCGCTGGAATTTTACATATTTATTTTATGTTTTAATCTTGTGAACTAAAAAACTGACCTAAAGTATTGTGCTATGGATAAACTACTAATCAAGGATTGTTGTGGACAACTATCTTAAAGTTATGTAGTGGGATGGTGAGATCAATAAAAAAATCATGTGAGGAGAAAAGCAATTAAACCATGCACCAATTAGTTAATATGTAGAATGAATGTATCGAAGGATGAAATATACATGTGAGAATGAGGTGAAGAAAACATATAAAAATATGAATACTTTTGTTTCAATACATATGGCATTCTAGATGAAGAGAATAATAAAATATATCAATAAATACGAGCTTAAAATTATTCTTAGGCTCACATTATTTGGAATGTATTTATAGAAAAATAATCATAAGACTTGGAGATGGTGTCTCTGTCTAAAATGTGACATAATTGAGAATGGACAAAGACCGTTAATATTTCATGTTAGGGAGTAATGATGAAAAAAATTGATTGTGACAAGATAAAATCCAAACTCTCACTATATAGTTTCCCCTATTCACCAGTAAAATTCTTTTGTTTACTTTGCTAAAAATATATATTAACTATTACATTAGAAAAAGTTTTTGATATCTTCGGATACTTATACAAGCACCCAATCAAATTATTGTAGTTTTTAGTGTTAATATTTTTTAAAAATATATACAACATTAGAAAAAAAAGTTGTAAAATCTTAATTATTCATTCGCATGAGACTTTGACTTGAAAGAGAATGACCCAAGGTCGTCGGTCGCGCAGTGTTGCCAGAAACTCAAGGCGACCGAAAGATTTCACGAGTTTACTTAAATGTGGTATATAAACTTAATACAATATTGCACAGTCTGAGTTTTTAAATCTGAAAAAGAAACCCAAGGCAACCGAAAGATTTTCTCTATAATGCCTTATAAGCAGAATTGGTTAAGTCACATTATCCTATATTTTTCCTATGCAAAGTCACCTTACCTTATGAAGACAATGATGGAGTATGCATATGTCGTTATAATATTAGGATTTAGTGTTGAGAGGTGAACTAGAATGATCTTTTGAAAGACATTAGAAACCATAAAAATATATGTCTTTTAAGCATCATGCGTGTAGATAAGAAACCATAATTGTCATATTAAAGAACATATGATGGACCCAAAAATATAGAATTGATCCAGAACATCTCAAATATCAAGGTAGACAAATATATTTAGCTAGCTGACGACAACATGTAGTTTTCATAGAAGCTATTAAAGTCTCCTCAACCTTACTGTGAACATATGTGTACCAATATGTCTTAAAATTTGTGCATTACATAATCCGAGCATAATTTCATGTATATTCATTAATTTACCATAACTAACTTATTCTTACAACTATATATAAAATTCATTAGGCGATACATTATTATTTACACATCAACATATAGGATATGTTCACTCGATGTCAACCACAAATTGCTAAGCATATATAAGTTTGAGTTTTAACCTCACACTAAACTAGCATCAAATAAAAACTACATCATATAATCTAATATAAATTGTGTGTATAAATCTTATATCATCACCTTACACAAGGCACATATAATCATTTATATATTCTTTTATCTTTAAATATTTATTATTATTCCAAAAATTGAAGATGATTAAAGATGTCTCCCGCACAAGTGATTTTTATTTAGCATAATATGTATGGTGACTACAAAACTATGTTAGTTGTAGTCGCATAATATTAGCTTCTATAGATTCTAAGAAGGTTTATAGACATACCCACACAAGTGATTTTTATTTAGCATAATATGTATGATGACTACAAAACTATGTTAGCTGTAGTCGCATAATGTTAGCTTCTATAGATTCTAAGAAGGTTTATAGACATACACGGATGTTGCCCTCGCAATTGCGAGGGCCACCATACTAGTTAGTTCAAAAGTGCGACACTTATTATGGATAGTAGGTAGTATATAATTTCATTAAAGAGGGTATTGACTAGATTACAATGTGCACTTAATTACCTGTAGGCACCCAGAGCCCATGCTGCCGAAGTAGGCGAAATTGAAGCGCGACAACGTGCAGGTCATTCGATCCCTCGCCATCCATATGCTCTGACTGGACGCGGCTTAATACTGCTCCAATCTCTTCCTTGAAGTGATTATCCAAGCCTAGATGTTCAAGAGTGTCCACATATATTAGTGCATCAGCCATGGTCATGGCATCCTTCCTCGCCTCGAACGCGTGACGTACTTGCCTCTTGAGCTGCTCTGCCCGCTCTCTCATCCACTCCACTGATCTCTGCACCAAGACACCAATATTATCTTAAATATACATATATATTCGTATGAGGATCCACTTAGACCAGCAGCCATATGTACTATATGGTGAATGGTTAACATGGAAGCTTGCACGCATGAATGCATGAGCTAATTAATCAACAAATAAGGAGCTTTGGCATTCCTGAATTAGACCAAACGCAATGGATGGGCCTCTCCACAAAGAATTGGTGGGAGATGATGACGGAGGGTCAGATCCCGAACCACAAAGCTATGGCGTCCCTCACCCTACTCGTCACTACTTGGGAGATTTGGAATGAGGGGAATGACAGGGTCTTCCGCAAAAAGCTTGCTCCACCGCTTATAGTGCTAGATAGGATTAAGCGCGAAGCCTGCTTGTGGGTGTGTGCGGGTGCAAAGCGGTTGGGTGAATTCATGCCGCGAGAGTAATTTTATTTTGTTAGTAGCCTCGAAGCTTCTTCCTGTAAAACTCCTTAATTAATTGATTGGGGCAAAGCTTTTGCCCCCTTTTCGAAAAAAAAAACAAATAAGGAGCTTTAATTTCCCAATACTAGAGTAGGAAACTATATAACTATTAAAAAATATTAACAAATTCATGGTAAACAATCAATACCTTTAATCTTATAACCATAATTTCTTATAGATTTTTTCTTTGAGTTTGAGTTATTTGAGCAACAGAATAGTTCCCCTTAACATATGCACGCCTGAGGTATTTTTACATGTTTTTTGAAATTAATTATTGCATATTTGATCTGTAATGTTTTTCTATATTTGAATTCATTTATCTAAACAATATTCACACAAAGAGGAACGTTATACTAATTAAGTAGAACTTTGTATTGTAATTTTGAGCCTATATGCAAACACACAGGTTGACGACTAGCTAGTCACAGTATTGAAGAGACAACCACTGCAAATCAAATGTCACCAAATTGAATACTAGCATAAAGCATGCAAATATATATACCAGTGAGACAGGAGGGACGTAGGTGACAAAGAAGTCACCCCAGACGGAGGGGGCAAACTTCTCGCTATCAGTGTTGGTCGTGCGATCCTGGCCGTTAACAACAGCAGCAGCCTTGCTCGATGCCATGTCAAGGGTTGCTAGCTGCAGCCTGCAGTTGCAAGTATGCGCTGCGATACTTGTAACAACTAGTGCTGGAGCTTAGGACAGTTACACTCTAGGTTCTGCGATGGTGTTTTCTAAGACTTCATGGATCTGTATTTATAGATCGACTGGGGCAACCAAGTAGTTGATGCAAGAACTTTTATCTTTTGGCAGACTAGGTAGAGATTATATAAAAAAGATTTGAATTAGGACACGCGAAGATAAACCTTTTAAGATCACTTTGGCGTTGCTCGTGTAAAACGTGGAATTGGAGGACTTGTTTGCCTTTTCTGAATAGTAGTACCAATGATCTGATATTTCTGAATATCGTGCAGGATACAAAGGTTCAACCACCCCAGCTAACAAAGAGTTGTATATAGTTTAGAACGGCACGGTATACGAAGAGTAGCATAGCACCTTTCACTTACTGCTGTAACGTCCGACGGCAAGGCGATATCAAACTGTCTCTTGGGACCCAAGCCACGCTAACAAGGTGTGTAGCGTCTTTCGGACATGTACTATCCTCTTGAGCATAGCGCTTTTTTATTAGGCAATACTAAAAATATGTTAGTCGGCGGAAATAGTTTGCGTGACGTTTTTTTTTTGTTTTTGACATTTAGGTTATTTTTATCCATTTTGTCGCTATTGGGCTCTCTTCGAATATTAACCATGCTCTGACTATCTAGCTATGAGATTCTTTGGAATGTAACTATTAGTTAATTAACGGCAAGATTGCTTAGAATCCACCGTAACGTTCTAGCGGAAACTAAAATGACGTTGTCTCGATATAGTATCACGGTATAGTACAGTAGTAATCGTCAATAACAACCCTTGTTTTCATGAGAACGTGAATAACATAGGCATACATGTAAAAAGTTATGATCTAAAAAGTAATTAATCATGATCTAAAAACAATTCACGAGCAGAAAAATGTCATTATTTCCCTGCCGGGTGGAACACATGTGTCGTGCACACATATAGGGTCTCTAGAGCGTGGCCACATGGAGCAAGACGCGTGCCACGACTGTAGGTAGTTTTCCCCCTTTTTGTTTTGGCAAAGTACCTTTTATTATCCACTAACTAGGTGCTGCATTGCTGACCCTTCTATCACTTTGGCGATCCTGAAAGAAAAAAGATACCACTCACACAAAATGTGTGATAGAAAATCTACTTTATAATATGATTTCTTTTGTTTTGGAAAGTGCATTATCCTTGTTTGTTTTGGCTGGCTATGCCATAACTTCTGCATTATGGGTTGGCTATGGTATAAACAAATATTACTCCGTACGTGAAAAATGTTGTATTTCCTCCCTCAAGAGATAAGTGACTCAATTTTTTCTAGATTCACATATTTCTACACACTAAATGAGTTTAACTGGGTGCATGCGAGGAACACCCTTCCCGCTCTTTCCCTCCCCCACAAACGGGATCCCATGCTTGACACATGCGTCGGCTTGATCTGATACCAGACGCAGGATCGTAGGGCTCGGCCCCTGCTTGAGCGACGGCGGTCTTCTGTCACTCGCGTCGTCCATGATCAGTTGTACTTGTACACTGGTTCAGCCTCTTGCTAGTAAGTCTATCCATCACATTATTTTTCTCATGATGTGATTCCGTCATCATGTGACATTACATGACTATGGTTAGAAAATCTTAAGCATCGATTACCTAACAAAATCATCATAAAAGCCTTACTAGGAACATTGTATTGTTTATATATATATATATCTACACATGTATTTTTTTTGGTTAATACATGGAGAGAATAAACACTTATTATAAACACGAAAATATGATAATAACAACTTTATTATTGCCTTTGTGGCATATTTCAACATAACAAACATGCTCCAACTGTGTGATATTTTTAAAATTTGGGCATTTTGATCCACAACGTGATTGTTGGACACGATTATTGAGGGGCGCCGAGTGCGAGATGGCTTTCTCAAAGCGCCGACAGTTTGGGCGTCGGCTCTCAATGCAAAGCTCCGACACCCATATCTATACATAGTTTAGTGTATAGATATATTTATATCGAAACAGAGTTAAGTCAGTTATTTCTGGAGGAAGTGACTAAGCGAGAACACGTACTATAGCAGTAGAATATGCCCTGCTCTCCAATAAAACACATGCGTGCACACTTATAGGCACTAGTGCAGAGCCCCCCCTTTAACTCCGGTTGGGAGGGCCCTCTAACAGCGGTTCCCCAACCGCTGTTGAGGGTATACGAACCGGTGTTAAAGGGTGGCGCACGTGGGGCTGCCGCAGGCCTCAGCCCCCCTTTAACACCGGTTCATATCTGGAACCGGTGTTAAAGGTTCTTCTGCCGCTGCAGAGATTTAGGCCGGAAAATGGCCTAAATCTCTGCCACGGCAGACTTCTGCCTCTGCCCCGTTCTGGGCGTATTTCTGCGGGAGGGGGGAGCGAGGGGGAATCGATCGGGAGCGGTATACACATAAATCGTCATCGGTACATACGAGTAAATGAATAATTAAGCAACTATTATTATACACAAACATCGTCATCGGCACATATACATCGTCATCGTTCATTTTGGTGGATATCTAAAGAGTTCTCCGCCAGGCGTGACGACCTCATCAAGTATGAACCCCGCCAATTCCTCTTGAATGGCTCGTATGCGTTCAAATGGTAGTAGTTGGTCCCGCATCCGTTCGATCTGAATATATATGAAGAATGGGCCGTCAATATATATATAAGAATAAAACTCAACACAATTGATGGTAATAAAATAATGTTGTGGACTTTGTTTACTTACTCTAAGTTGTTCTAGTGCGGCTTGGCCCGTCGCACATATCGTGTTGCGAATGAACTCGCAAACATAGTACCCACATAAGTTATTGCCGTGTCCCTGATGCGCGCACTTTACGAGAATAGAGAGTTCAATCAAAATAATAATCAATAAAGCATGATATAATGGAATTGGAAGATAGCTAGTATTACTTACATTTTAGTCTACAAATTTTAGTTCTTCTGACCATTCACCCACGGCCCTGCCCGTGAACCTTTTCCAAACCCTGTCCGGCAAAGAAAATGGATAAAGGAGTAATTAATTACTTGTTGTCATGAAAGTTGCCGATCTAGTGCGATAATATGATTGAAATTACCTCTGGAGCATCTCTCTAAAGTCTGCCCATATCTCTTTTTCTTTTCGTAACGAGTCCATGACAAGGACTTTTTCTGAGTCGGGTTGAATGACTAGCAGAATAAAGTGGAACCTACGCATGCATAACTCATCATCAGTTACACTTAACATCGAGTAAGCCGAAACATAATGTGTACAAGAGAGAGGGTAAAAATACTCACGAGAAGTTGTAAGGCAATAGTATTTCCCTTTTGGTTTGTTGTCTCAGTAAAGACGTTAGCAAGTAATCTTCTGTTTGCCTGGGTTTGTTTTTTACCACTTCTTCATGAACTCTATTTGGGTCAATGAACCCAATGTCAAAAGGGCCTCCTTTCATGCATTCCATAACCTTTTTCCTGCATAATAGTATATATATATGGTGAGCATATATATATATATATACATGCAATTAATGAAGTGAATGAGATGATATAAAAAATTACAGAAATAGTACTTACTGAAGGGAATATGCCCGAGAGGCAATAATAAAGTGGTTATTATCGTATTCCTATTTATGATAAATGTTTATTTTACATGCTATAATTGTATTAATACGGAAACGTTAATACATGTGTGTTTAATAAACAAAAGATAGTTCCTAGTTATGCCTCTCTTATAAACTAGCTCGTTGATTAACAAGATGATCATAGGTTTTCTGATCATGGACATTGGATGTTGTTAATAACGGGATCACAACATTAGTGTAATGGTGTGATGAACATTCATCCGAAGTATAGCATTACGATCAAAGTCATTGAGTTTATATTGCTATAACAACTTACGAAGTGATCCTAATCCTTAGACCATGAGATCATGTCAATCACTAACACCGGAAGAGTTTCTTGATAACATCAAACGTCACACCGTAACAGGGTGATTATAAAGATGGATTCAGAACTACTAAAGTGTTATGTTGAGGCCCATGGATCGAGAGTGGAATTTGTTCATCCCGATGACGGATAGATATGCTCTGGGCCCTCTCGGTGATATCACATTGATTAGCTTGCAAGCAAGTGATTTGATCACTAGAATGTTATATCACGGGAACGAGAAAAGAGTGCATGTCGGTAACGAGATCAAACTAGGTATGGAGATACCGATGATCGGATCTCGGACATGTAATATATCGTGAGACAAAGGGATTAAGATACTAGCGTAAAGGTTCGACGATCACAAGAAAGTCATCGTTGAATGTGTGGGAGTCGGTATGGGTCTCCAGATCCGCTTACGATTATTGATCGAGAGGGTCTCGATCATGTCCGCATTATTCACGAACCGTAGGGTGACACACTTAAGAGACACCGACATCCAATTGGAGCAAAAGTTTCATGCCGAAAGAATAAACAAGCGCAGGAATTTATTTCACTAGATACCGAAACGGGTTTTCGGGTGAAATTGCATAAAGTGGTTATGCATGTGAAATAGAATTCAAGCAAGGGGTTATTTGTGAATGTTTGTCATTAAAGTAATTGACAAAATTTTGAATAAAATAAAAGAGTTTTATTTAATGAGAGATTGCATTAAATTTGGTGGAAATTTAATGGGTTTTTTGAGTGGACTTTTGAGTGGAGGGAATTTGGAGGAGTTTTGTGAGTGGAGTGTCCACCACATGAAGAGGGAGGCAAGGGGCAGCCCCATGCGCCACCCCTTGGGGTTCCCTCCTCCTATAAAAGGAGCCCTCCTCTCACTTCTCACTCACACCTCCTCGTGAAGGATCTCTCTCCCCTAGAATTTATCCCCATGGTCTCGGACTAGCGAGATACATGTTCCGGTGGCTATTCGGCAAGAAAGAGTTGTGCTTCGCTGCATCGCTGGGCGAGGAGGCGGAGGTTGCTCGGTGCCTCGAACATGTGTGCGAGCACGGATGCGCTGCTTTGCGGCGCTAGGACTTCCTCTCGATCTTGAGATCGGCAAGAGATCGTCTACATCAACCACGAGTTTGGACTCGTTAAGCTTTGTCGGTCTTCAAGGGTCTGTTATCTACGGATATACATCCGCTTGTTGTTTGTATCTAGTAGATAGATCTTGGTACATAGTTGTTCCCATCGTAGGAAATTTTTTGTTTTCTATGCTGCGAACCCAACAGTGGTATCAGAGCCGGATCTATGCGTAGATACTTTGCACGGGTAGTACATATGAGTATGTGGCGATGATGATCATGTTGTTGCTCCTTTCTTGTGATTTTGGATATTGGTGGCATAGTGGGATGAAGCGGCCCGGACAAACTTTACATGTCCTCGCACATGAGACCTGTTCCACGCTTGACATGCAACTAGTTTGCATAAGTGGCTAGCGGGTGTCTGTCTCTCCTACTATAGTCAATATCTAATTTGCAACGAGTTGTCAACAATTTGGTTATCCTCGTTGTGGTTCATGTTCGTAGGTAAGAACGGTTCTATCTCGAAAGCCCTCAGCCACGTAAAACTTGCAATGGATAAATTAGAGGCGTCTAGTTTAGATTGTTGCTGGGCTAGTGTTATGATATGGTAGTGTTGTAAGTAGAAGTATGAGATGATACTCTTACAACACACATAGCGTGTAAAATCCATAGACTGTGGATTTACACATATAGGTATGATAGTGATCATACCACGATGCACATGATAGAGATCATCTGCGGGAACCATATAATTTCACTAATAAACATATGATGTTTGATTACATCTTATATTGCTTGTTTAGCGCTTTGTTAAGCATAATAAGATGTTCCCTCATTTAAATATCAAGATAAGAATGTGTTCTTCCTTTAGTATGCACCGATTATGTTTTCGCCGCTCCAAGACATCACGTGATGATCGGGTGTTCTTGGATCCTCGACCATACTTGGTGTAAAACAGTTACACCGCAAAATACTAAGGTTCTAACTTGGCGAGCCTAGCATGTACAGACATGGCCTCGAACACGCAGAAAGGTTAAGCATGAGTCATATAGTTGATATGATGCCCATTTGATGCTCGCCTTTGAAGCTATACCGACTCACGTGATGATCGGACTTGGTGTAGTGGATTTGGTTCATGTAATCACCAAAAGGCACGAGGGATGTCGTTTTGAGTGGGAGTTCATTTCTAATTTGGATTAGTAGAACTCAATTTATCATAAATTAAATCAAAGTGAATTTGCATAATTTGTTGTAGTCATTGGCATTCGTTCACCACCTTATGCATAGTTGTAATTGAGATAATAGAACTATAGAATTCTGGATATATACTTTACGAACTGGTATCGTATTGTGTTGAGTGTCAATCTAAAGTTTAAAGTCCTATTGCAAACTTTCAGCAAAATTCTATTTACTCCGTGAAATTTAATAATTGGTATTAAATCGAGAGTAACAATTCCAGTGTTAGTATCTTGAGTATCATGTTTGCCTTCATGATTCTTGATTTAAATATCAAGTTTATCTAGGAGCTGAAAGAATTGTTTCAGAAACCATCATGTGTGGCAGATATAACGATATCTGAAACAATGTTTTGGTTGCAATATGATAGAGTATATATATGTTCTCATATTGGATGAGAATTTACAAAGGTTGGAGATGCTAGACATCCTAATCATCCAAAAGGGTTTTGGAAAGTAATGTTATACTCACGATTCGCCTTTATAAGCTACAGTAGCTTGATCATGAAAGTCGTCATGATAAGGGTGAATAGAAGATGTATGTAAAGTGTTTACTACACTAAAAGATTACTAAAGAATGGATTTTGAAAGAATACCGATCATTTTGATGATGGTGATCTACTTCAAAGTGCAAGTCCAAAGGTATTATTATTTGAATATACACGCTTTGGACTATGTGTCATGTATATGGCGCCTTTGTTGATGTTGATAGTTTCTTTTAAAAAGGAAAAGGAAATGCTGAAAGAGAATCTATAAAATATATTTGGCAGAAAAGAAAAGATTGGAAATATCCAATTTAGGTATATATATGATATACATGTTATGGTTGTATTCTTTGCTTGTTAAACAATGTGGTTCTTGGGTATTGGATACCGAATTGGTTGGTATGAAATTTCATACGGAACGACGCAATTCATGAACCACAATGGCCTAAGTAACTAGCAAGAGAATATGTGATGATGTTCATCAAAAACAAACAAACCGTTGTTTGTATTTCTCGTTGACATCAAAGCTTGACTTCAAGATTTGTTTTAATAATTGTTATTTAAATCAGGTATTATGAGAACAAAGGTTGTTCAAATAATTACCGTAATCCATATAAGATGGATGATTTACAAATCTAGTTGGAGAAATCACATCCATAAAACCTGATGCTAAAATGTCGCAAGACAAATGATTGAAAGATCACTTACGAAGTGACATCGCTGTTTAAATTATATTGGAAAGAAAACATGAAGAATCTCCATATTCATGGATTTTTGGAGTCTTTGATTTGATCAAGTGACACTTGTGAGACTTTCCACGTGATAATTAAAACTTCGTTCAAAGGGCCAAAGAAGAACGAATGACTAAAATATTGGAATTTATACATATCGATGTATGTATTCCATTATGTGTAGTCGTAAGCGATGGGTTTCAACTTCATATACTTTCTTCGGAATTTTGAGTGAATGTTCACTTAATGAGAAAGAAGTATGAAATATTTGAAAAATGTTTCAAAGACTTTCAAGATGAAGTGAAAAATCATTGTAACAAGAAAAACAAATGGTTTATGATTTTATCATAAGGGATTTATTTGAGTTACAAGTGTAACAAAAAAATAAATGAATTATGATTTTATCATAAAAGGGATTTATTTGAGTTACAAGTTTAGCAAAACACCTAGATTTACATCTCCCAAAACACCATAGGAGTATGGAGTGTTTGAGATTTGTAATGAAACCTTGTTTGACATGGTTGGATCAAAGGTGTTATTTATAAAACTGCCATTATGTTTTAAAAGATTAAAGCTTTAGAGACTACCGCTTTTACACTGAAAAGAGCTCCATCTTGATCCGTTGAAATGACACCATATGAGTTATGGTTTGGGGTAAAACCCAAGTTGTCCTTTCTTAAATTTTGGTATGCTAAACATAAGTAAGATGTTTACAACCAAAGTCGGATGAGCATGTCTTTGTAGGTTATTTTGAATAACAATTGGTTATTCCTCCTTAACACCGAGGACAAAAGGGTTTGTCGCTTGAAATGTGAAGTTTCTTGAAGAAGGAATTTTTCATAAAAGTTAAGTGGGAGGACAATAGAACTTTGATAAGGTTAACGAACCTTAGCTAAATGTGCTGAGTTCTTGGCAAGGAAATGGTTCTGGAGGCTGCCATAATGCTCATAGCTTATGTGCCTCAAAGGTTGTGGTCACAAAGATCTAAGTTCCTATTGAACCAAGAAGGTCGGTTAAACAATCAAATGCTAAGATTTGAGAGTAAATCATTATTGTTTGACAATGATGAACCGAATACATACAAAGAAGCGATAATGGGCCCTGACTCCGTCAAATGGCTTGAAGCCATAAAATCCGTGATAGTTCCATACACGAGAAATCAAGTTTTGAACTTGGAAGACCCTCCGGAAAGGTGTAAAAACCTATCGGTCATATTTGGATCTATAAAGAAACAGACATGGATGTCTCACATCTATGAAATATTCGACATGTTGTAAAGTATTTTATGACAATGTTCAAAGAGTTGACTATGACAAGATTTGATCTTTCATAGCGATATTTAGTCTGGACGGAGTAAAGTAGCAACCACTACATATAATCTGTTATATGGTAGATGAATAAACAAAACAAAGTTCTTCTAATAGAATGGTTACCTAGGACGTGTACATGACACGATCCAAAGGGTTTTGTTAATTCAAAGGATGCTAAAAAGGGCATGCAAACTTCAATGGTTGAAGTAAGCATCGCGGAGTTGGAATCTTCACCGTGATGAAAAGGAGTTTTCATCAGGAGACGATGAAGATGCTTGCATTTGCAAGAAATTAAGTGGGAGCGCTAAGACATATTTCTAATACATTATGTGGAGGACATCTTGTTGATTGGAAATGATGTATCTTTTATTGACAAAGGTTAAGAATTTAATTTTGATGAAAGACTTAGGCAAAACCCGAATATTTAGCGTGAATGTCTATAGTGGATAGACTGTGACGCCAATATGGTTGTGCCAAACGTACATATATGAGATATTGAAGGAGTTCAATATAGAAACGACAAGAAACAGTTCTTGTCACATGGAAAGGAATTGAATCAAGATTCAAGTGTATCGACACTTGATAAGTGAAACAAGATTCAAGTGTTTTGACACTTGATGAGTGAAATCACAAGAATGTTTTGATCAATCATACCATGATATGTACACATCCAGATATGTCCTATGCTCTAAGTGTTATGAGCATATACCAGAATGAATCATAAAATGATCATTGGACTATAGTAAGGATATTCTTATGATCTTTTGGAAGAAGTAAGAATATATTTGTGTAGAGGTGACAAACAATTACAAATAGTTCATTGTAAAGCGTTACATTGATACTAGTTTTGTCACAAGATACAAATTAATTTTATCTCAATTTAAACTATGGGTGGCACAATGTAATGGAAAGGAGATTCCATGATGGATTTGGAAGAGTTCCAAAGTTAAGACATTGTGACGAATACTACAACAAAAGGCTAAGTATATGACAGCTATAGTAGCAGCAAAGGAGGGAATTTGTGTCAAGTAGTTTGTTATCAAACTAAGGTGTGGTTATAGCGGGCTAACACTAAAGATATATTGTATGACAATATTATCGATGTGTTTTAACCCCAAGGAACTAGAGGTCTCACCAAAAGACCAAATTTATACAATGCCATCTCATTGGAGAATGAGTGATGCGTGGAGACGCAAAGACATGCAAATACACACGGACCTGAAGCGTCAGATCCGTAGATTATGTTAACCACTTGCAATTGCGGAGTTGGAACACCAGAAAGCCATAGGTGTTCAATACACAAAGTTTTCAAACTAGATTATTGTCTCTAGTGCAAGTGGGAGACTGAAGGGAATATGCCCGAGAGGCAATAATAAAGTGGTTATTATCGTATTACTATTTATGATAAATGTTTATTTTACATGCTATAATTGTATTAATACGAAAACGTTAATACATGTGTGTTTAATAAACAAAAGATAGTTCCTAGTTATGCCTCTCTTATAAACTAGCTCGTTGATTAACAAGATGATCATAGGTTTCCTGATCATGGACATTGGATGTTGTTAATAACGGGATCACAACATTAGTGTAATGGTGTGATGAACATTCATCCGAAGTATAGCATTACGATCAAATTCATTGAGTTTATATTGCTATAACAACTTACAAAGTGATCCTAATCCTTAGACCATGAGATCATGTCAATCACTAACACCGGAAGAGTTTCTTGATAACATCAAACGTCACACCGTAACAGGGTGATTATAAAGATGGATTCAGAACTACTAAAGTGTTATGTTGAGGCCCATGGATCGAGAGTGGAATTTGTTCATCCCGATGACGGATAGATATGCTCGGGCCCTCGTGATATCACATTGATTAGCTTGCAAGCAAGTGATTTGATCACTAGAATGTTATATCACGAGCGAAAAGAGTGCATGTCGTGCGAGATCAAACTAGGTATGGAGATACCGATGATCGAATCTCGGACATGTAATATATCGTGAGACAAAGGGATTAAGATACTAGCGTAAAAGGTTCCGACGATCACAAGAAAGTCATCGTTGAATGTGTGGGAGTCAGTATGGGTCTCCAGATCCCGCTTCTGATTATTGATCTGAGAGGGGTCTCGATCATGTCCGCATTATTCACGAACCGTAGGGTGACACACTTAAGAGACACCGACATCCAATTGGAGCAAAAGTTTCATGCCGAAAGAATAAACAAGCGCAGGAATTTATTTCACTAGATACCGAAACGGGTTTTCGGGTGAAATTGCATAAAGTGGTTATGCATGTGAAATAGAATTCTAGCAAGGGGTTATTTGTGAATGTTTGTCATTAAAGTAATTGACAAAATTCTGAATAAAATAAAAGAGTTTTATTTAATGAGAGATTGCATTAAATTTGGTGGAAATTTAATGGGTTCTTTGAGTGGACTTTTGAGTGGAGGGAATTTGGAGGAGTTTTGTGAGTGGAGTGTCCACCCACATGAAGAGGGGAGGGCAAGGGGGCAGCCCCCATGCGCTGCCACCCCTTGGGGTTCCCCCTCCTCCTATAAAGGAGCCCTCCTCTCACTTCTCACTCGCACCTCCTCGTGAAGGATCTCTCTCCCTCTAGAATTTATCCCCATGGTCTCGGACTAGCGAGATACATGTTCAGTGGCTATTCGGCAAGAAAGAGTTGTGCTTCCGCTGCATCGGCGAGGAGGCGGAGGTTGCTCGGTGCCTCGAGCGTGTGTGCGAGCACGGATGCTTGGCTGATTTGCGCTAGGACTTCCTCTCGATCTTGAGATCGGCAAGAGATCGTCTACATCAACCACGAGTTTGGACTCGTTAAGCTTTGTCGGTCTTCAAGGGTATGTTCTCTACGGATATACATCCGCCCGTTGTTTGTATCTAGTAGATAGATCTTGGTACACAGTTGTTCCCATCGTAGGAAATTTTTTGTTTTCTATGCTGCGAACCCTTCACTTACACACAATAAAGGCTGATGGCAGATTTGTCGAGTTCCTTCTGATTGAATAGAAAATGCAAGTCTTAAATGTTGAAGTCGATCGCGTCGTCTCCGCACAAGAAAATCTGATCTCTTATGTGCGCCGTGATCCATTCTTCTTTTCTCGTCTTGCAGAAATCAAGGTACCACTTGTGCAATTTTCGCATCTTTGTTGGTAGATTCTTGAGCTCCTCTTTCTTGACTAGATTCTTCCCATACTTCCATGGCTGTATGGGGTTGGCATCGCATTTGGGCAAGTTGTCTCCCATGACGTTCAAGTATGCAATGTAAGTCATCCCCATCTCATTGGCCTTTCTTTGTAGCTCTGCCTCGTAATCATTTACGGAGGAGCGTCCGTGTGTCGAACATTTGGAGGGCACATGATTGGTTTTCCTGCTCTCGGAGCATGGGAACTGTTTTGGGTGCCTCACGATCGCTACTTTCAGTCTGGCGCCTTGCATCCGCCTTCAAAATCTGGCGCTCGTAGTCCGGCACAAGTGGGGTTTCAGGTTTCAAAAGATTTTTGTAAAACTTCTCCACCACCGCCGGATCTATTTTCTCCTTTGGCTCGGCCCGTCTAGGTGCAAATAATTTCTTGACCTGTTCTTCCGAGATCCTATTGGTCTCCTCGTCGCTGCGATTCCACGGTAAAACCGGCAATGGCTTGGCGAAAGGCCGTGGGACGTAGTTTTTTGAACTCTTTGGCGTACGGTTTCCTGCGGATTTCTTTGTGGCGATGCTCGATGCTCCTCGTGGCAGTGCTCTTCCGCTTCTGTTGAGGAGATGGCTGAAGCACCGGAGATGGCCGGGCGGAGATGGCTGCCAGCAGAGATGACCGACGGGCGGAGATGGCTGCCATGAGAGATGGCTGCCATAGGAGATGGCTGCTTGAGAGAGATAGTGAAGCGGCTCAGGCTAGCGGCAGCCGGAGGCGGGGGGGTGCAGTGACCTCCAATTTGGAAGCACAATGTGTTCCTTCTTCCAAAGAATGGTTGTTTTCACCGCAAATTTGAGTTGAGTTTCCCCTTCACCGTAGCATGGTCAAGTGTGCTTCCTCATATTCCTTCACAACCTCATCCACCCGACAATAGCATAGCCATCAGAATCGGTCGGCAGTGGTAAGTTCCACCAGCTACAGGAGGTAAGGCATAGCCGACAACCACCTTAATGGATAAGCCCATTAATCTCACAAGCAGCTCAGCGTGTTCGCTCTCCGTGATCTCATCCATGGGGTATCGAGGACCCGTCATTTCAAGCGTGGGCTGCACGTTCTCCGTGGAAGCCCTGCTTCGCTTTTCAGATGCAGGCGGCGGGCAGCTTCCAATGCAGGCTCTTCGTGCCGCTGAGATGGGCCGGTAGCTTGATGGCTCTGTTGTGCATTCACTTGCGCCTGCAGCGCCGCAAGTGCATGTTTTATCTGTGTCATCCGCTCTATACGCTCTTTTTATTTTCTGCCGCGCCATCTGTAAGAGTCGCTCCAGTCGGCAAACCCATCCTTCCACGTCATACCCCCTGTGTCTCGTGCATGTCCAGGGTGTTCTTTTTTACCGATGGCGCGTGTGAGCTGGTCATTCTCTCTGTCGGGATGGAAGGTCCTGGCGGATGTTTCCTCGTATGCCTTGATGAGTTCAGTGACGGGTTTGGCAAGGAGGGTTGGGAAGATACACAATCCTGTTTCTGGGTCCAACCTTGCCCCGATTCCGTAGAACCAAGTCTTTGCACGTAGGTCCCACCCATCTGTCTGGGGTGTGATCCCTCTCTCGCGCAGGGCCTTCTCAGCTTCCTCCCATTTAGGCCTCTGAGATATGTAGCCACCTGACCCCGTCCTCTGGTGATATTCCTTCTTCAGGGCATTAAGCGTATTGGTTTCTGACCTCTTTTTAGCTATAGCACTTTTTTATATGTCTTAAATTCGGGCCAGTGAGGTCTTATCTTCGCATAATATGCGTCTTCGAAATTTGGAGTCTCGCGGTTGACAAATTTGTTCAATTTTGTCTTCGATTATGAAAGCGTCAGCCATCTTCTTTAGAGTCCACTCTTTGACCTTTTCCTTTATAACCGGGTTGTTTTCATCCTCCTCTGGCGGAAGGGTGAAATTTACCAACAACGAATTTCAAAGCGTTTCTTTGGATCTGTCATCGACAAAGGTACCGTCGCCCTTCTTTGGCTTATTCCAATTTTCAATTATGATTGGGATTTGGTCCCTAACAAGAACTCCAGCCTGACGTACAAATTTGTCTGCGGCCTTCTTGGGCTCCATCGGCCTGCCATCAACACGGACTGCTTCGATCGTGAACTTTGCACGATCTTTCAACCGCTGGCTCGTGCCTCGCTTGCTATTTTTCGTAGAAGAAGATGGTTACTGGCTGGTCGATCCAGAGGGCTAAAAGAAGAAAGAAGCGTTAATTAATACATGTAAAAGAAGATTGTTGGTGGAAGTCAGCAGAGGCTTAATCAATGCATATACCTTGCCGGACTTTGTAACCATTAAATTGCGTTCACCGGAGTCTTCATCTTCTCCATGACTAGTACTTGAGCTGTCGTCGTCATGTCCCTCCAAGTTCAGATATTGTGAGGTGTCCTCATCAATAATGTTCTCCGTTATTTCTTCTTCTTCAAGGTTTCTACTAAGTGGATCCATAGTTTCTAAAACAATAATATTATCACACAAATATCAGTAATACATCTATTGAAATGCTCAAGCAAGGACGATGATATGACAGGTTAAAAGTATTGAAATGTAACCCTAATACATGCTTGGTCATTTCAAACCCTAATTCGGAGAAACCCCGGATTCATATGAGAGGGTACATTTACTTCTTCTAATTAACTTGTCATCAAAGTTGATTAACATAGCATGGTTATTATACACATAACTTGACAACGAGAGGTGGCGACGCTAGGGCGAGAGCGGGGCCGGGGTGCGTGGGGGTGTGGCGTGATGATGATGGTTCCTAAAAAACACACACACACCCTCGGCGTGTGTAAACTCGAGACAAGGAGGTCAGAATTCGTGACATAATGGTGGCGGTGGTCGTCGGCGTGGCACAAAATATACACATGCATATACAATACACATACAATACAATATACATATATACATACACATACAAATATACATACACATATGCCACTTGTTCTACTGCATATACAATACACATACAATACAATATACATAGCCTGGAACGCGTCGGACGCCGTGGCCTCTGAGGGGGCGGATATATTTTTTATTTTTAGTGGTGTTCACATGGATCAATCATGGATGATAACACTTTGAAACATTAAACAATGAACAACACAAAACAAACAACCACCATAGGAAAGTTCCTAGGGTGACACATATATCGTCTATATATCTAGTTATATGTACAATATATTGTCATTAGGGGCTTTTTTTTACTTCGCCCAAGGGCCTTGAAAAATATAGAGCCGGCCCTGGTGAAACTCGACGGTGAGCCTCTACGGGTTTCCTGATGGCTAGATCCTCTACTCACACCACTTTGGTGAGAGGAAATTTCTAGGGTGATACTCGGTGCAAATTTCCTACAAATTTCCTACAAATTTCCTACAAATCCTTTGAATCAAACATGCCCTTACTTATATCCCATGGGATGGCGGCGGCGGGCGGCAGCGAGGTGGTGTGGGCGAGGCGGGCGAGGCTCCCGCGCACGAGGCGACAGCACCGAGGCGAGGCAGCGTCTGGCGAGGTCGGCTGAGGCGAGGCGGCGATGCAGAGGCGGCGGGCGGTGGAGGAAGGCGAGGCGGCAGTGCTAGCTAGAGGTCGACGACGGCGGTCCTTAGGCGGAAGCGGCTGGTCGACAGGCTTCGGGAGGCGCAGCAGGGCTGGGAGCACAGGCCGCGCTCGCGTCTGGCGACGAGCGGCGGCAGGCGGGCGACGGCGCTCTACGCTTTCGATCTGGGCGGGGAGAAGGAAGAGGAAGGTGCGTCAAGTTATAACCCCCTTTAACACCGGTTCGTGGCGGAACCGGTGTTAAAGAGGTATTAATCATGTGAAACCCCTTTAACACGGTTCCACCACAAACCGGTGTTAAAGGGGGCATTAAATGCTTGAAACCCCCTTTAACACCGGTTCCAGCCACGAACCGGTGTTAAAGGGGGCATTTATTTCATGCATTAAAGGGCTTTTTAATTCAAAAATATGATATGAATTTAGAAAATTCATATCTTTTCATTCAACTCAGAAAAATATGAATAATATATCATAATTTTCAAAAATAATATCTATCCATTCATGTAAATCATTTTATATTTACTTTACATGAAATTTTTAAAATAAATAAACACTTATTTCATGCATTAAAGGGCTTTTTAATTCAAAAATATGATATGAATTTAGAAAATTCATATCTTTTCATTCAACTCAGAAAAATATGAATAATATATCATAATTTTCAGAAAATAATATCTATCCATTCATGTAAATGATTTTTATATTTACTTTACATGAAATTTTTAAAATAAATAAACACTTATTTCATGCATTAAAGGGCTTTTTAAGATATATAAAAACTGAAAATTAAGATACATGGCGATTAAGTAACAATCGTTAATCGAACTGAAAATTAAGATACATAAAAGAACTGAAAATTAAGATACATGGCGATTAAGTAACAATCGGCGAACTTGTTCGAATGTTGGAGTGATTTAGTCATGCTCCTGCCTACACCTATAATACTCGCCCTTGTAGTCGTACTGCCGCCGTCATCGCTGTCGTCGCCGGTCACCGTAATTGAACCTCTGGAAATGCAGTGGGCTGGACTTGAGGGTAGCGCGTGGGCTGGACTTGAGGGTAGCGCAGACGGGGTTAGAGTCGGGCGGTGTCATAGGCCATGACGCTCTGGAGTCCGACCGCGCCACCATAGCCGGCCGGCCTCGTTGAAGTTAGGAGGAGGTGGGCGTCCTCCTGTGCTCGGCGCCCTCTCATGCCGATCCACGAAGAAGGCTTCCCAAGTAGAGAAATAGTCGGGATGCCATCTGTGATTCCTCCGCTGCTCGGCGTGAGCTCAAGTAGTAGTGGTTCGTGATGGCCATCCGTGCCACACCTAGAGGGACAGGAGGAACGGCACACCTCCGGCCATCCGATCCAGACGGGGACACAAGAGTGGCCGGCGGGTAGTTCGAGGCGCAAAGCGCCTCCGCCTCCCTGGGGGTTAGTGCTATGGTGGAAGCCATGGGAAAGAGTGATGAGGTTGCAGATATGAGTCTAGAGATGTGCAATGACAATGGAGGCCAACCCCCTACATATATATATAGTGAACTAGCGGGAAGAACTGGAGGGAAGAACTGGCGGGAAGAAAAATGGCGGGAAGAAAAATGGCGGGAAGAACTGGCGGGAAGAAAAATGGCGGGAAGAAAAATGGCGGGAAGAACTGGCGGGAAGAAAAATGGCGGGAAGAAAAATGGCGGGAAAAAATGGCGGGATGAACCTTTAGTCCCGGTTGGAGACACCAACCGGGACTAAAGATGAACCTTTAGTCCCGGTTGGAGACACCAACCGGGACAAAACACGAGTCAGCACTAATAATAGAGGTGAGTGCATGTCGACATTATGTCGTGCGGCGTGTACCTTGTCCCGGATGGTGTCACCAACCGGGACTAAAGATGAACCTTTAGTCCCGGTTGGAGACACCAACCGGGACTAATAATAGGGGTGAGTGTCGACATTATTTTGTAAGTGTCAACACTATGTCGAGCTGCTTGTACTATAAATAGGCATCCTTGTGAGTCCAGTCCTCCAGCCAGTTTGAGGCAGGGACACCACTACGGCCGATTCAGGAGATCCCGACGAGCCCAGTCCTCGGCATCTCCGAGCTGGTCATAGAGTCACTCCCTAATATGTGAAATTAGTTAGCTCCTGGTGTATTGATCTAGTTAGACAAGTTACAAAGCTGCAAGATGGTTTTGAGCAGGGACACCACTACGGCCAGTTTAGGAGATCGACGTGAGCCTGGTCCTCGGCATCTCCGAGAAACTGGTCATAGAGGCACTCTAATATGTGAAATTAGTTAGCTCCCGTGTATTGATCTAGTTAGACAAGCTACAAAGATGCAAGATGGCTTTCGAGAGCAGGGACACCACTACGGCGAGTTTCAGGGAGATGCCGCCGACGCCTAGTCCTCCGCCATCTCCAAGAAACTGGTCATAGAGGCACTCCCTAATATGTGACCTTGGCGTTTGGTGATCAGATCTTAATGGTAAGTACGAATCGGGACAACTTCTTCTCATACTCGGTCCATCCACAAAACATGACTAACACTCAAGACATGTATTAATATTAAAAACATGAACTAGAGTTACATAATATGAGCATGAACTTCTTGGCATATGCCCTTCCTTATGATCGCTTCATCGTAACCATGGAGCATCTTCTTTACTTAACGGAATGCTTGGGTAGTTTTCACCGTTTGTGAAGGGCGAATTTCATCAAACTTATTATAATCTTCCGACATGTCATCTTGTCCTCGATTCCCACGATGTTTCTTTTCCCTGAAAGAACTATGTGACGCTTTGGCTCATCATATGATGTATTCGTTTGCATATTTTTTCTTTTTTTGGTCCGGAGGACATGTCCTTCACATAGAAAACCCGAGCCACATCATTGGCTAGGACGAATGGTTCGCCTAAGTTCTTCATAAGATTGTTGAGATCCACCGTTGTCATTCCGCACTTCTTGTCTACCTCAACCCCTCCTCCTGTTAGCTTGACCCATTTGCATCGAAACAAGGGGACCTTAAAATTAGGTCCATAGTCAAGTTCCCATATCTCCTCTATGAACCCATAATACGTGGTCTTTTGCCCATTGTCTTCTGCATCGAGCGGACACCACTTTATTTTGGTTGGTGCTCTTTTATCTTGGCCTATCGTGTAAAATGTATTCCCATTTATACATACGAAAAGACGGTGTCACGCCAACAAGTACAAATTGATCTAGCAGTGGTGTTATTCGTGAGAAGTCTTTGCAGCCAGCCAAAACTCGCCATGTGTTCACTTATAATCCATTCATCGATGCCCCGGGTGTTTGAGGCGTATTAAATTCTTGTGTTCATTGATATACGGGCAACCAAGATAGATCTTTGTAAAACCGTGTAGTGTGCTTGATTGAGAGAATGCCCGTCCCTACATATCATTGCTTTACATCCTAGGGTGCCTTTTCCACGTCTCCCTCATGTCGTGATTACGGAACACCAATCGCCTTAAGGTCAGGAATAAAATCAACACGAACTCAATGACCTCCTCATTACATAGCCCTTGGAGATGCTTCCTTCGGCCTAGCGGTTATGAACATATTTCTTTAAGACTCCCATGTACCTCTCAAAGGGAACATATTGTGTAGAAATACAGGACCGAATGGCAATCTCTTCTACTAGGTGAACCAGGATGCGTCATAATATTGAAGAAGGATGGTGGGAACACCAACTCAAAGTGACAAGACATTGGGCCACATCTGTTTGTAACCTGGTAGGCTTTACGGATCGATTACCTTCGAGATATTGCATTGAGGAATGCACATAGCTTCACAATGGGTACTCGAACATTTTCGTAGAAGCCCCTCAATGCAATCGGAAGCAATTGTGTCATAATCACGTGGCGATCATGAGACTTCAGGTTTTGGAATTTTTCTCGCCATATTTATTATTCCCTTTATATTCGACGAAGCCGACGGGACCTTGATCTGCTCGGACATTCAAAAAGATTTCCTTCTCGCTTTGGTAAGAGCGTGGCGGGAGTTAAGTGGCATCGTTTACCCTTCTCGTTCTCGGGATGCATAGGCTCTTGAGGGCCTTGACGTTCTGGTCTGTCGTGCTTCCGGTGTATCTTTTGTCTTCCCATACACTCCTAGAAAGCCTAGCAGGTTCACGCAAACATTCTTCGTCACGTGCATCACGTCGATTGAAGAGCGGACCTCTAAGACTTTCCAATAGGGTAGGTCCCAAAATATAGATTGCTTCTTCCACATGGCGCGTGTCGCATCGTCATTGACAGATAGCCGGGACCTTTTCCAAAGATTACTTCTAGGTCCTTGACCATACCAAATACCTCCTCACCGCACGGAGGACGGGCTTCCTCAGGGTTACGCAGACGTTTGAAATGCTTGCCTTTCTTTCTTCGGATGCAGTTCGGAAGAAATCGGCGATACCCTAGGTACACAACCTTCTTACATTTATCCAAATATACACTTTCGGTATCATCTAAACAGTGTGTGCATGCATTGTATCCCTTGTTTATGCATACGAAATGTTACTAAGAGCAGCCAATCATTGATGGTTACGAAAAGCAATGCTCGTAGGTCAAATGGCTCCCCTTTGTGCTCATCCCACATACGTACACCTGGTTTGGCCCACAGCTGTAAAAAGTTCTTCAACTAATGGCCTTAGGTACACATCAATGTCGTTCGGGTTGCCTCGGGCCTTGGATGAGCACTGGCATCATAATGAACTTCCTCTTCATACACAACCAAGGAGGAAGGTTATAGATACATAGGGTCACAGGCCAGGTCTGTGTGCAGCTCTGCTCACCAAAAGGATTCATGCCGTCAGACTTAGACCAAACCTTAAGTTCCTTGCGTCACGTGCAAAGTCCGGTACTCGCTCGACTTTTCTCCACTGTGACCCATCGTGAGGTGTCTCAACATCGCGTCTTTCTTCTGATCTTCCATGTGCCATCGCAACAACTTGGCATGCTCTTTATTTCAAGAGGCGTTTTAACCGTGGTATTATAGGAGCATACCACATAACCTTGGCGGGAACCTTCTTCCTAGGGGCCTCGCCCTCAACATCGCCAGATCGTCTCGTCGATCTTATATCATGATGCAGTGCCGGGCATGCATCCAAATTCTCACGCGGTAGAGGATGCAGTCATTAATGCAGCATGTATCTTACGCACGTCTAATCCTAGAGGCGAGACAACCTTCTTTGCTTGGTATGTCTTTGTCAGGCAACTCATTATTTCTTGGAAGAAGATTCTTCATTTTACCAACAACTTTGAAAATCTTGTCGGTCACACCATTCTCTGCCTTCCATTGCAGCAAATCCAGTGTGGCACCTAGCTTTTTGTGGCCATCTTCGCAAGTTGGATACAACAATGTTTTGTGATCCTTTAACATCTGCTCCAGCTTCTCCTTCTCCTTTTCAGTTTCACATTCTTCCTTTGCATCAGTAATGGCCCGACTGCTCCCTCTTGATCTTCATTATCTACCTCCGTTGCATTATCATCATATTCAGGATACATATTATGATAGTTTTCATCATCCTATTCTTCTTCGTTGTCTTCCATCACAACCCCTTTTTCTCCGTGCTTGGTCCAACAATTATAGCTGGGCATGAAACCGGATCGAAGCAGGTGGGCGTGAATGGTTCTGGTATTTGAGTAGTCTTTCTTGTTCTGACAGTGAACACACGGACAACACATAAAGCCATTGTGACCACGGTTTGCATTAGCCACAACGATGAAATTTTGGAGGCCCGTAATGTACTCGGAAGTGCGGCGGTCACCGTACATCCATTGCCGATTCATCTGCATTAATATGTAGTATATATCAAAAAATAATAGGGAGATGACCATTTATATATATAGTACATCAATGACACATGAAACTTTAGTTGTCGACCTCGACCGAGACGGAAAGAGCAACAAGAAAGCTTATTTTGAGCTCTCGGGCATTTCACGAACACCTCTAGTGCATATGAAAAAACACAAACTAGCACTCTTCACCCTCTTGCTAGGCTCCAAAATGTGAAAAAATGGAAGAGTGGGGGGTGTGTGGGCTGGGGTGGTGTCTTATATAGCCCCCACCCCTTTAACACCGGTTCGTGCCACGAACCGGTGTTAAAGGTCTGTGCCAGCAGGTGGAGGGACCTTTAACACCGGTTCGTGCCACGAACCGGTTTTAAAGGGGGGGATCCTTTAATGCCGCAGAGGCCACGCTGGTACGGCCCCCCCTTTAACACCGGTTCGTAGAAGAACCGGTGTTAAAGCCCATTTTCGGGATCAACAAAAGCCCGCGTTTCCACTAGTGTCGTCGGACGGATGCGGCGGTCTCGTCGGGCGGAGGTGCTAGCGGCGGGCTCGTCGGGTGGCGGGCGGCGTCGGCGTTGAGGCGTGGCCTATGAGCTCCGAAGCGGCAGCGGCGAGACACTCCTGCACGGGGAAGAGAGCGAGGTGGTCAGGGATCCTCGAAATAGGCTTGCGCCCCGCTATATTAATATAGCAATCACAAGATACAACGACAATGTTGGAGCAACAGAAAAGCAACAACACAATCTAACCCAAAAGAAAATAAAGAGAAAAATAAAAGAAACAAATGCCGACATCGAGCAGATCGACGAACGAAAACTACCCGTGACCGCTGCGCCCTCCGGAGTTGTCCCACCTCACTCCTAGCACTTCGAAGCACCGTGTTTCAAGCAACACCTTCAAGAAGGAATGCGACGTCGACGACACTGTTGCCCAGACTTGTCCTAGGGTTTCCCTCGATATCCTCTCAGTGTCAGAGGGTTTGGATGGATTCCCTGTTTCTAAACTTGTCGAGGGTCCGCCATCGACGCGTTGTCAGTGCTCCAGGAGAAAGGCTACCAGGACTGTGTCCTGGAATCGTTTCTAAGCAGGTGATGCGGCAGCTCATCACCTCGCTCCGCCGCATCCACGACACCTACATCGTGCACCGCGACATCAAGCCCTCCAACCTCGTCATCACGCGTCGGGGCCAGGTGAAGCTCATCGACTTCGGCGCCGCCACGGACCTGCGCATCGGCAAGAACTACGTGCCCGACCGCACCTGCCGACCGGACTACCGCCCGAGCTCTACGTGCTCCGGAGGAGACCATCACGCCGCCGCCGAGCCCGCCCGCCATCCTCTCCCGATCCTCTGGCAGCTCAACAGCCCGACCTCTTCGACATGTACTCCGGGCATCGTGCTCATGCGATGGCCCCGACCTCTTGTGTCTTGAATCGTTCCGCGCGCCGGAAGGCAGCGATGACACGAGGCCGAGGCTCGCCGGGAAGAAGTATCCTGTCGCCATCACCCGGACGGGTTGCAGCGCGAACGAGGGACTCTTCCTCCTCGCCAACATGGACTCGGCCCGCAACCCGACGAGGGAGCGTCATGCCGCCTCGCGTCGGTTCGGTGTGGCGTCGGCCGCCCGGCGAAAGTTTCGGCAGCGGGATACCGTGGCTGGGCGTGTGGAGGCAAAGCCGCGCGGCGTTAAGCGTTAGAGGCGTCTGCGGCGGCGAGCGCCGTGCACACGGCCGGAGCCCCACCGTGTTAGAGGGAGGGGAAGGATGCGGGGAAGAGAGGGTCGGGGGCGGCGGACCTCAAGCTCCGAAGCGGCGGCGGCGAGACGACGTGTCGAGGGCGGCGAGACGGAGGACCTTGAGCGGCGGTGGCGGCGCTTCGATCTCTCTGCGGCGGTGTGTTCGATCGATCTGGCTCAGTGGGAGGGAAGAAAGGAAGGGGAAGGTGAAATAAATACACCCCCCTTTAACACCGGTTCGTGGCTGGAACCGGTGTTAAAGGGGGGGGGATCCGTTTCCCGCGCGCATTTATTACCCCCCCTTTAACACCGGTTCGTGGCTAGAACCGGTGTTAAAGGGGGAGGGGTGTGGCGCGCGTGGGAAACGAAATAGGAACCGGTGTTAAAGGGGGGCATTTATTTCATGCATTAAAGGGGCATTTTTAATTCAAAAAATATGATATGAATTTAGAAATTTCATATCTTTTTCATTTCAACTCAGAAAAATATGAATAATATATCATAAATTTCATAAAAATAATTTCTATCCATTCATGTAAATCATTTTATATTTACTTTACATGAAAATTTTCAAAATAATTAAAACACTTACATATAAATTTTGATTATTCAATTCAAACCAAAATAAATTGTTAAATCCTAAAAATTTGAACATTAGAAATATTAAGCATCTAAAAAATGATTTTTATTAGATCAAATCATATTTTAATGCCGCATCTTTTGTATTAACATTTTTGAATTGATTGGATATTTAAATGTCGCATCTTTTGTATACACTTGAATCTCACCAAGCCTCGCTCAACTTGCATTGTTTTTTTGATAAAATAGCATATTGTGAACCTAAAAATGATTTTTGCAATGATTTTTATAAAAAATCATGAGCATCGTATCATGTACTTGTAGTTCATATCTGACCCACTTCTTGCCGATTCGGTAGGAATTTGTCTTTTTCACCAGAGGTGGACGGAAAGGTTTCAGATCCCCCTGTTGGTACATTGTGCATATAAGGTGGTCTAGTATTTTTGTAAAATGTGTTGGTGGTTTTTTGAATTAGCCATTTGGTGGTTGCTTAACAAAACCGTCCGTTTTTTATGCTCGGAAAATGGAAAATGCCTTTTTGGTGCGATAAAAAGGAAAACTTCCTCTTGCAACATTGTTTGCCATGCCATGATGCACATGTATGCACAATATGGCCATATTATCACAAACTATGCCTTGATTCTAGCCATAATATTGGTCATTTGACCCGAAAGCCAAGAAACCTCGAATGAGATAGGTCATTTTGAGACAGTTACATAAAGCCGATCTGGAACTGAAAATTAAGATACATAAAAGAACTGAAAATTAAGATACATGGCCAGATTAAGTAACAATTGGCCGAACTGGAACTGAAAATTAAGATACATAAAAGAACTGAAAATTAAGATACATGGCCAGATTAAGTAACAATCGGCCGAACTTGTTTCGGAATGTTGGAGTGATTCAGTCATGCTCCTGCCTACACCTGTAATACTCGCCACTGTAGCCGTCATCGCTGTCGTCGTCGGGGTCACCGTAATTGAACCTCTGGAGAGTACGCGTGGGCTGGACTTGAGGGTAGTGCGTGGGCTGGACTTGAGGGTAGCGCAGACGGGGGTTAGAGTCGGCGGCAGTGTCATAGGCCATGATGCTCTGGAGAGTCCGACCGCGCCGCCATAGCCGACGGCCGGCCTCGTTGAAGTTAGGAGGAGGTGGGCCATCCTCCTCGTGCCTGGTGAGCGCCCTCTCACGCCGATCCACGAAGAAGGCTTCCCAAGTAGGGAAATAGTCGGGATGCCATTTGGGATTCCTCCGCTGCTCCGGCGTGAGCTCGAAGTAGTAGTGGTTCGTGGTGGCCATCCGGCGCGCCACACCTAGAGGGACAGGAGGAACCGGCACGCCTCCGACGCCAAAGCATCCAATGACGGGGACACAGGTAGCCGGCGGGCGGGGTTCGGCAAAGCGCCTCCGCCTCCCTGGGGGTTAGTGCTATGGTGGAAGCCATGGGAAAGAGTGATGAGGTTGCAGATATGAGTCTAGAGATGTGCAATGACAATGGAGGCCAACCCCCTACATATATATAGTGAACTAGCGGGAAGAACTGGAGGGAAGAACTGGCGGGAAGAAAAATGGCGGGAAGAAAAATGGCGGGAAGAAGAACTGGCGGGAAGAAAAATGGCGGGATGAACCTTTAGTCCCGGTTGGAGACACCAACCGGGACAAAACACGAGTCAGCACTAATAATAGGGGTGAGTGTCGACATTATGTCGTGCGGCGTGTACCTTGTCCCGGATGGTGTCACCAACCGGGACTAAAGATGAACCTTTAGTCCCGGTTGGAGACACCAACCGGGACTAAAGATGAACCTTTAGTCCCGGTTGGAGACACCATCCGGGACAAAACACGAGTCAGCACTAATAATAGGGGTGAGTGTCGACATTATTTCGTAAGTGTCAACACTATGTCGAGCTGCTTGTACTATAAATAGGCATCCTTGTGAGTCCAGTCCTCCAGCCAGTTTGAGGCAGGGACACCACTACGGCCAGTTTCAGGGAGATGCCGACGGAGCCCAGTCCTCCGGCATCTCCGAGAAACTGGTCATAGAGGCACTCCCTAATATGTGAAATTAGTTAGCTCCCAGGTGTATTGATCTAGTTAGAGAAGTTACAAAGCTGCAAGATGGTTTTCGAGAGCAGGGACACCACTACGGCCAGTTCGGGGAGATGTCGTGAGCCTAGTCCTCCGGCATCTCAAGAAACTGGTCATAGAGGCACTCCTAATATGTGACCGCGTGCGTTTGGAGATCGATCTTAATGGTAATGCGAATCGGGACAACTTCTTCTCATAGTCGGTCCATCCACAAAACATGACTAACACTCAAGACATGTATTAATATTAAAAACATGAACTAGAGTTACATAATATGAGCATGAACTTATTGGCATATGTCCTTCCTTATGATCGCTTCGGCGTAACCATGGAGCATCTTCTTTACTTAACGGAATGCTTGGTGGTTTTCCTTGTGAAGGGCAGAATTTCATCAAACTTATTATAATCTTCGACATATACATCTTGTCCTCGATTCCCACGATGTTTCTTTTCCCCGAAAAGAACTATGTGACGCTTTGGCTCATCATATGATGTATTCGTTTGCATATTTTTATTTTTATTGGTGCGGAGGACATGTCCTTCACATAGAAAACCCGAGCCACATCATTGGCTAGGGCAGATGGTTCGTCTAAGTTCTTCATAAGATTGTTGAGATCCACCGTTGTCATTCCGTACTTCTTGTCTACCTCAACCCCTCCTCCTGTTAGCTTGACCCATTTGCATCGAAACAAGGGGACCTTAAAATTATGTCCATAGTCAAGTTCCCATATCTCCTCTATGAACCCATAATACGTGGTCGTTTGCCCATTGTCTTCTGCTGCATTGAAGCGGACACCACTGTTTTGGTTGGTGCTCTTTTTATCTTGGCCTATCGTGTAAAATGTATTCCCATTTATCTCGTACCCTTGGAAAGTACATACAGTCGAAGATGGTGTCCTCGCCAACAAGTACAGCTGATCCCCAACAGTGGTGTTATTCGTGAGAAGTCTTTGCAGCCAGCCGCCAAAACTCGCCATGTGTTCACTTATAATCCATTCATCAGACTGTCCCGGGTGTTTGAGGCGTATTAAATTCTTGTGTTCATTGATATATGGGGCAACCAAGATAGATCTTTGTAAAACCGTGTAGTGTGCTTGATTGAGAGAATGTCCGTCCCTACATATCATTGCTTTACATCCTAGGGTGCCTTTTCCACGCAGTCTCCCCTCATGTCATGATTCTGGAACACCAATCGCCTTAAGGTCAGGAATAAAATCAACACAGAACTCAATGACCTCCTCTGTTACATACGCCTTGGAGATGCTTCCTTCTGGCCTAACACGGTTATGAACATATTTCTTTAAGACTCCCATGTACCTCTCAAAGGGGAACATATTGTGTAGAAATACAGGATCGAGAATGGCAATCTCTTCTACTAGGTGAACCAGGAGATGCGTCATAATATTGAAAAAGGATGGTGGGAACACCAACTCAAAGCTGACAAGACATTGGGCCACATCTGTTTGTAACCCTGGTAGGCTTTCTGGATCGATTACCTTCTGAGATATTGCATTGAGGAATGCACATAGCTTCACAATGGGTACTCGAACATTTTTAGGTAGAAGCCCCCTCAATGCAATCGAAAGCAATTGTGTCATAATCACGTGGCAGTCATGAGACTTCAGGTTTTGGAATTTTTTCTCTGCCATATTTATTATTCCCTTTATATTCGACGAGAAGTCAGACGGGACCTTGATACTGCTCAGACATTCAAAAAAGATTTCCTTCTCTGCTTTGGTAAGAGCGTAGCTGGCAGGAGTTAAGTGGCATCGTTTACCCTTCTCGTTCTCAGGATGCATAGGCTCTTCAGGGGCCTTCAGACGTTGCTGGTCCTGCCGTGCTTCCGGTGTATCTTTTGTCTTCCCATACACTCCTAGAAAGCCTAGAAGGTTCACGCAAACATTCTTCGTCACGTGCATCACGTCGATTGAAGAGCGGACCTCTAAGACTTTCCAATAGGGTAGGTCCCAAAATATAGATTGCTTCTTCCATATGGGCGCGTGTCCAGCATCGTCATTCGGAACAGATAGACTGCCAGGACCTTTTCCAAAGATTACTTCTAGGTCCTTGACCATACCAAATATCTCCTCACCGATCGAGGACAGGCTTCCTCCGGTTACCAGACGTTTGAAATGCTTGCCTTTCTTTCTTCTTTGGATGTAGGTTCGGAAAAAATCGGCGATACCCTAGGTACACAACCTTCTTACATTTATCCAAATATACACTTTCAGTATCATCTAAACAGTGTGCATGCATTGTATCCCTTGTTTGTCTGCCCTGAAATGTTACTAAGAGCAGGCCAATCATTGATGGTTACGAAAAGCAATGCTCGTAGGTCAAATGGCTCCCCTTTGTGCTCATCCCATATACGTACACCTGGTTTGGCCCACAGCTGTAAAAGTTCTTCAACTAATGGCCTTAGGTACACATCAATGTCGTTGCCGGGTTGCCTCGGGCCTTGGATGAGCACTGGCATCATAATGAACTTCCTCTTCATACACAACCAAGGAGGAAGGTTATAGAAACATAGGGTCACATGCCAGGTATTGTGACTGCAGCTCTGCTCACCAAAAGGATTCATGCCGTCTATACTTAGACCAAACCTTAAGTTCCTTGCGTCACGTGCGAAGTCCGGGTACTCTCGCTCGACTTTTCTCCACTGTGACCCATCAGCGGGGTGTCTCAACATCGCGTCTTTCTTACGGTCTTCCATGTGCCATCGCAACAACTTGGCATGCTCTTTATTTCTGAAGAGACGTTTTAACCGTGGTATTATAGGAGCATACCACATAACCTTGGCGGGAACCTTCTTCCTAGGGGCCTCGCCCTCAACATCGCCAGATCGTCTCGTCGATCTTATACCGCGATCAGTGCATACCGGCATGCATCCAAATTCTCGTACTTCTCACCGCGGTAGAGGATGCAGTCATTAATGCAGGCATGTATCTTACGACGTCTAATCCTAGAGGACAGACAACCTTCTTTGCTTGGTATGTCTTTCGGGCAACTCATTATTTCTTGGAAGAAGATTCTTCATTTTACCAACAACTTTGAAAATGCTTGTCGGTCACCATTCTACGCCTTCCATTGTAGCAAATCCGATTGTGGCACCTAGCTTTTGTGGCCATCTTCGCAAGTTGGATACAACAATGTTTTGTGATCCTTTAACATCTGCTCCAGCTTCTCCTTCTCCTTTTCAGTTTCACATTCTTCCTTTGCATCAGTAATGGCCCGACCAAGATCGTCATCAGCGGGCCCATCTGCTCCCTCTTGATCTTCATTATCTACCTCCGTTGCATTATCATCATATTCATGATACATATTATGATAGTTGTCATCATCTTCTTCTTCTTCGTTGTCTTCCATCACAACCCCTTTTTCTCCGTGCTTGGTCCAACAATTATAGCTGGGCATGAAACCGGATCGAAGACGGTGGGCGTGAATGGTTCTGGTATTTGAGCAGTCTTTCTTGTTCTGACAGTGAACACATGGACAGCACATAAAACCATTGTGACCACGGTTTGCATTAGCCACAAAGATGAAATTTTGGAGGCCCGTAATGTACTCGGAAGTGCGGCGGTCACCGTACATCCATTGCCGATTCATCTGCATTAATATGTAGTATATATCAAAAAATAATAGGGAGATGACCATTTATATATATAGTACATCAATGACACATGAAACTATAGTTGCCGACCTCGACCGAGACGGAAAGAGCAACAAGAAATCTTATTTTGAGCTCTCGGCCATTTCACCGAACACCACTAGTGCATATGAAAAAAACACAAACTAGCACTCTTCACACCCTCTTGCTAGGCTCCAAAATGTGAAAGAATGGAAGAGTGGGGTGTGTGTGGGCTGGGGTGGTGTTTTATATAGCCCCCCTTTAACACCGGTTCATGCCACAAACCGGTGTTAAAGGGGGGGGGGGTGCGCGGGCCACTGCTGCAGGGACTTTTAACACCGGTTCGTGTTCAAGCCCTTTTTCGGGATCAACAAAAGACCTCGTTTCCACTAGTGAGGGTCACTGTCACTCTAGTCTCTACTCTCTAGAGATTCATGATCTCTACATTATTATTATACTCCCTCCGTTCCTCAGCTTACGGCGTTAAAATTCTGGCGCGGCTATTAAGGTGCATCATGTAGCGGAAATTTTTCCTTTCTTGCCCTCCCATGCACGCCCACTAAAGCTCCTTAATTCACTATCATTAATTGCCCTGTCTCTCCGTTTCTCCTGCATGCGCACGGCAACACCAATGCTCGCCCACGCTCGTGTGCGCTTTTTGAGGACGGGGGACGGAAAGAAGGGGCAAATTTGGCATCTTAGCGATTCTGTGAAGGTAGCGCCTTAAGCTATGAGGAAAAACCGATTTTTTTATACGCCTTAAGCTAAGGAACGGAGGGAGTAAAAAATATATGACGGCCGCGTGGAGGGTACCAACTTTGGCGTTAGGTACCACTCACACAGCCGAAAACAAAAAGGGTACGAACTCACGCAAAATGTGTGATAGCAGGACTCGTTTTCTTTTTGGAAAGTAGATAATCTGATTTCTTTTATTTTGGAAAGTAGATTATCCTCGATTCGTGTAGGATAGCCATGTATCCATCAACACGTCCCTAACCTTTTAGCACTTTGGCGTTATTAGGTACCGGTCGTATAAAACGTGGGATTGCATCACTCGTTTGCTTTTTCGGAATAGTACGAGGTTTCTAAAAAGCTAGTTTAGTAGTATTATATATCCACTTGTACGTGCATGATATCCTTTTAGCACTTTGGCTGCTCGTATAAAAATAAAACGTGGGATTTCATGACTCGTTTGCTTTTTTGAATAGTACCACTGATCTGCTTTTTAATTTCTGAAAAGTTACTTTATATTGTATCCTCCTATATATACGTGCAGCATATGTTGTCTCGGGTATCACTGTCGTGGTTTGGCCAATGGTCATTTCAGCACCATGCTTAGGTCTTTGTTTGTTTACTTTTTTTTTTTTGCAAAACTCCACCATGCTTAGGTCATTTCAGCACCAATGGCCGGGTCCTTATTTGTTTTGGATGGCCATGCCATAACTTCTGCAGTATGGGTTGGCTGTGGTATAAATATAATATCCTCCTATATGTTTGTCTCAAATCTCAACACATACATACCCTATTCAACCGGTAGAAGGGGCTACAGTTGCGCTGTCATGGTTTGGCCAATGGCCATTGAGCACCTTACTAACATTAGTGCAGAACACTACCTCTAACACGGTTCATAAGGCCCTCTAACATCGGTTGTAGAACCGTTGTTGAGGGTTCGGTGTTAGAGGCCCTCCCTTTAACACCGGTTCTTATATGAACCAGTGTTAAAGGGTGGCGCACGTGGGGCTGCCGTAGCGCTCAGCCCACCCTTTAACACCAGTTCGTCACACGAACCGGTGTTAAATGTTCTGGTCGCGGCAGGAAAAAGAGATAAATCTCTGCCGTGACAGAAAAACGGCCTAAATCTCTGCCGCGGAAGAGTTCTGCCGCCGCCCCGTTCTGGGCGTATTTCCGCGGCGCGGCGGGGACGGGGAGGGGGGAATCGATCGGGAGAGGTATATACACATACATCGTCGTCGGTACATACGAGTACATGAATAATTAAGCAACTATTATTATACACAAACATCGTCATTGTGTGGTATTCTCCGTAAACGTTGAAGCATCAAGTACAAGACAAACACGTTCAAGCATCTAAAGAGTTTTTGGATATCTAAAGAGTTCTCTGTCAGGCGTGACGACCTCATCAAGTATGAACCCCGCCAATTCCTCTTGAATGGCTCGTATGCAGTCAAATGGTAGGAGTTGGTCCCGCATCCGTTCGATCTAAATATATATGAAGAATGGGGTCAATATATATACAAGAATAAAACTCAACACAATTTATGGTAATAAAATAATGTTGTGTACTTTGTTTACTTACTCTAAGTTGTTCTAGTGCGGCTTGGCCCATCGCACATATCGTGTTGCGAATGAACTCGCAAACATAGTATCCACATAAATTATTGACGGGTCCCTGATGCGCGCACTTTACGAGAATAGAGAGTTCAATCAAAATAATAATCAATAAAGCATGATATAATGGAATTGGAAGCAGAATCAAAGAGATACGCAGGCCTAGCTAGCTAGTATTACTTACATTTTGGTCTACAAGTTTTAGTTCTTCTGACCATTCACCCACGGCCCTGCCCGTGAACCTTTTCCAAACTCTGTCCGGCAAAGAAAATGAATAAAGGAGTATTTAATTACTTGGTGTCACGAAAGTTGCCGATCTAGTGCGATAATATGATTGAAATTACCTCTGGAGCATCTCTCTAAAGTCTGCCCATAGCTCTTTTTCTTTTCGTAACGAGTCCATGACAAGGACTTTTCCTGAGTCAGGTTGAATGACTAGCAGAATAAAGTGGAACCTACGCACGCATAACTCATCATCAGTTATACTTAACATCGAGTAAGCCGAAACATAATGTGTACAAGAGAGGGTAACAGTACTCACGAGAAGTTGTAAGGCAATAGTATTTCCCTTTTGGTTTGTTGTCTCAGTAAAGATCTTAGCAAAAAATCTTCTGTTTGACCGGGTTTGTGTCTTACCACTTCTTCATGAACTCTATTTGGGTCAACGAACCCAATGTCAAAAGCGCCTCCTTTCATGCATTTCATAACCTTTTTCCTGCATAATAGTATATACATATATGGTGAGCATATATATATACATGCAATTTATAAAGTGAATGAGATGAGATAGAAATTACAGAAATAGTACTTACACACAATAAAGGCTTATGACAGCTTTGTCGAGTTCCTTCTGATTGAATAGAAAATACAAGTCTTGAATGTTGAAGTCGACAGACATCGGCGTAGACAGGGCCATCGGCATAGTGGATAGGACGTGACAGCGATGCGACGGCGTCAAGGCTATGCCGACGACAAGCTATTTTTCCTTTTTGCCACATTAATACTAGAAAAATCATAACTAACTCATTTTAATTAAGAAAAATACATATAATATATCAACATTTATAGAAAAATAAGATCTATCTAACTAAACTCAAACCTTACATATGTTTATTGAATAAAATATAAAAACATTACATATACTTTTGTATAAGTCATTTTCCATTTTCCATTTTCCGAGTGCCAAAAACGGGATGTTTTATGAAGCAACCACCAAAGGCATAATTCAAAATGCTAACACCCCATTTTTCAAAAATACTAGACGACCTTACATCGACAATGTACTAACCGGGATATCTCAAACCTTTCCGTCCACCCCTGGTGGAAAAGACAAATGTCTGCTGAATCGGTAGAAGTGGGTTCGCTTTGAACTACAGGATCCTCATGATTTTTTTGCTAAAATCATTTTTAGCCTCACATATGATGTTTCTCAGAGATCCAATTCAAGTTTAGTGACACTCATCACCTAGGTAAGAATCTTCATGCTCGTTGTTTTGACCATAGTCAAAAATGGTCCAAACATTGTAAAACATCCGCGTGGTATCATATTATGTGACATAGTTGCAAGGAAAAGTACCAAACTTGGTATATTGATTGCATCTCAAAAAACCTTCTCAAAATAAGCCATCATGTTCGAGGTTTCATGGCTTACGGGCCAAATGATCAATGTTATGGCCAGAATCGCAGCACAGTTTGTGATACTGCGCTCATATTGTGCACACATTTGCATCTTGGGATAAAGAACAATGTTGCACGGATTTTTTTCCTTTTTGTCCCATGGAAAATATATTTTCCATTTTTTGAGTACCAAAAATGGGACGTTTTGTGAAGCAACCATCAAAGGCATAATTCAAAATGCTATCACCACATTTTTCAAAAATACTAGACCACCTTACATGGATAATGTCCCAACCGGAGTATCCCAAGCCTTTCCATCCACACCTGGTGAAAAAATACAAATGTCTACCGAATTAGTTGAAAGTGGGTTCGGTTTGAACTATAGGTATATGATCTAATGCTCAAGATTTTTTGCAAAAATAATTTTTAGCCTCAAAATATGATGTTTCTTCAGAGATCCAATGCAAGTTTAGCGAGGCTCATCCCTTAGGTAAGAATATTTATGCTTGTTGTTTTGACCGTAGTTTGAAACGGGCATAAGAAATTTAAAAATTATCCGAACAATGTAAAACATTGAGTGGTGTCATATTAGGTGACATAGTTGCAAGAAAAAATACCAAACTTGGTATATTGATTGGATCTTAAAAAAAGCTTCTCAAAATGAGCTATTATGTTCGAGGTTTCATGACTTTCGAGCCAAATGAACAATATTATGGCTAGAATCGGCATAGTTTGTGATACTATTCCCATATTGTGCACGCATGTGTATCTCGAGATTGAGAACAATGTTGCAGGAGGAAGTATTCCATTTTGTCGCATGGAAAATCCATTTTCTATTTTCTGAGTGCCAAAAATGGGACGTTTTGTGAATCAACCATGAAAGAAATAATTCAAAATGCTACCATCGCATTTAAAAAAATATTAGACCACCTAACATGGACAATGTCCCAACCGGGGTATCTCAAACCTTTCCGTCCACCCCTGGTAAAATAGATAAATGTCTGCCGAATTGATAGGAAGTGGGTCCGGTTTAACCTACATGTACATGATCTAATGCTCATGATTTGTTTGAAAAAATCATTTTTAGACTCACAATATGATGTTTCTTCATAGATCCAATGCAAGTTTAGCAAGGCTCATCACCTAGTTAAGAATCTACATGCACGTTGTTTTGATCATAGTTTAAAACGAGCATAAAAATTTAAAAAACGGTCCAAACAATGTAAAACATTCGTGGTGTGTTATATTATGTGACATAGTTGCAAGAAAAAATACCAAACTTGTATGTTGATTGCATCTCAATAAAACCTTCTCAAAATGAGCTATCACGTTCGAGGTTTAATGGCTTTCGGGCCAAATGACCCATTCTATGGCCAGAATTGCGGCATAGTTTGTGATACTATGTCTAGATTGTGCACACATGTGTATCTTGGGATGGAGAACAATGTATAGTAGGAAGTTTTCCTTTTTGTCGCATGCAAAAGCCATTTTCCATTTTCCGGATGCCAAAAATGGATCATTTTGTAAAGCAACCACCAAAGGCATAATTCAAAATGCTACCACCCTATTTTAAAAAAATACTAGACCACCTTACATTGAAAATTTTACAACCGGGGTATCTCAAACCTTTTTGTCCACCCCTGGTGAAAAAGACAAATGTTTGCAGAATCGGTAAGAACTAGGTCCGGTTTGAACTACAGGTACATGATTTAATGCTCATAATTTTTTGCAAAAATCAATTTTAGACTCAAAATATGATGTTTCTTTAGAGAACCAATGCAAGTTTAGTGAGACTCATCCCCTAGGTAAGAATCTTCATGTCCGCTGTTTTGACCATAGTTTGAAACAGACATAAGAAATTTAAAAACGGTCCGAACAATGTAAAATATTCGCGTGGTGTCATATTATGTGACATAGTTCCAAGAAAAAATACCAAACTTGGTATATTGATTGCTTCTCAAAAAATCCTTCTCAAAATGAGTTATGTTGTTCGAAGTTTTATGGTTTTCGGGCAAATGACCAATGTTATGGACATAATCGCGGCATAGTTTGTGGTATTGTGCCCATATTGTGCATGCATGTGCATCTTGGGATGAAGAACAAAGTTGCAGGAGGAAGATTTCTTTTTCGTCTCACAGAAAAGTCATTTTCTATTTTCCGAGTGCCAAAAACAGGGCATTTAAAATGCTACCACCAACGGAATAATTCAAAATGCTACCACCCCATTTAAAAATACTAGACCACCTTATTTGGACAATGTCTAACCTGGGTATCTCAAACCTTTCTGTCCACCCCTGATAAAAAGACAAATGTCTGCCAAATCGGTAGGAAGTGGGTTCGGTTTAAACTACATGTACATGATCTAATGCTCATGATTTTTTGCAAAAACCATTTTTAGACTCACTATAATGTTTCTTCAGAGATCCACTGCAAGATTAGCGAGACTCATCCCCTAGCTAAGAATCTTCATACCCGCCCTTTGGACCATTTTTAGAATCACAATATGATTTTTGAAGATTTGAACACTATTAAATACATTTTATTTGAAAATACATGATGCATGATTAAAAATATAATAGGGATGTCATGTTTGGATTCTTCTCATTTTTCTGACCGATTTAGACAGAACTATGCAAGATTCAACCAAATTGTTACAGCGGGATAGAGTGGTAGTGATGGTGTTGGTGGAGATGATGGTGAAGAAGATGATGATGATGATCCCGATGAAGTCTAGCTTGATGACGGTGTTGATGGCGACAATTTACCCTCTCCAGGAAGGAATTTCCCCGACAGATTTCTGCCTGCCAGAGAGCTCTTTCTCTCTCTGTAGTTTACGCCCCGCAGAGGCGGCGAAATCTTTCTGTGGTCGCGCCCCAAGTCTTAGGGTTTTGGGGGGATGTTATAGGCGAAAGGGCGATGCCAGAGGTGGGCCAGGGTGGCCACACCACCTGGTGGCGAGGCCTGGGAGGGGGGTGCCAGTGGGTGGTGTGGGCCCCTGTGGCCCATCTCCACTCCTCCTTCTGGCCTCCTTCGTCTTCTGAAAAATAGGGATTTCCATATATTTTCTAGAATTTTCTGATCTTCGTGAATATTGCATCTGGACACCGATTTTTCCATCAGAATCCTGACTCCGGCGGTTCATCCTCCAAAAGTCATCCAACATGCAAAATAGATGAAATAACATAAGTATCATCTCTTAATATGAAATATATCAATAAATAACAGTAAATTATAATATAAAATAGTGATGCAAAATAGACGTATTATTATGCTGTAAATCAAGAACTATGTGTGTCCATGAAGTGTTAATACATTGTTCTGAGTGAGTTGACAATGTCATTCTTAATTATCCTAAGTTCCTTCAATGGCCTGGTGAAATGAGAAGGTAGGACAATAGATGTCGTGCAAGTTCTCAAGTAAGCAGGCACGACTAAATTAGGTATACACACCTACATATCATGAAACTAGAGCCAGGCACTGTGGCCTTAATTTATTACATGATTGCTCTTATCTAAGCAACACCCCGCTAATCACTCCATGCTTATGATTCTGTCCAGCGAAAGATACAAATAAAAACTTTCTGGTAAAAAATAGAAATTTGCTGTTGCAGTTTACTAATTTACTTCTCTTTTTTAATTCAACTGATGCATTCACCACTTGCTCTTGGTAATATTGACACATATGTGAGGTTGAGAATGAAAACCCAATTGCTAAAGTGCTATTGGTATTCTTGTGCTCCCATTGAGTTGAACTATAAATTTAGATTATACTTCACATAGAAGATTCTAGTAATCCCTACAACTGAGGGTACAAGCGATATCTTGTTATGTCCAACACATTAGCGCAACAAGATCGTTTCACCAGAACCCAAGACGACCAATGCTCTCGCATCAAATGTAATGAGGACAAGGCATGGATCTCATCCCACCATCTACTCACTTACTACAACACGCAAGCCTGTCGTGTGGTGAAGGCCTATCAAATCTTCCCATATGGAGAACTTGATGGGCTCCAATTCGAGGAATCTTGCGGGGAGAGAGAGAGAGAGAGAGAGAGAGAGAGAGAGAGAGAGAGAGAGAGAGAGAGAGAATAAGGATACAACTGGTAGTGTACATTTTATTTTATCGTTCAAGGACGAGCCCGTCCCCATCATACACAAGTAGACTTATTACATCGACACTAGATATCTAGCTCATTAGAAAAGTTTAGTACCACATTGTTTTGGTTGATTTTAACAACATAAAGCTAAACTGGAACCGGCTTGAGGAAGAGATCGGTGACGAGCTCCTCGAGATCACCACCGAAGGTGTAGCCATCCCTGCCTTTGAGGTAAATGATCTCGTTTGTCCTCGCCATGTTCACCACCACCTCCGCTGCTGGTAATAACACATGATCTATGTCCATGTTCGCCCGGTTCAATACCCTCCACCTGTTCTCTAGGAGTGCGGCGACTGCAGCCACGGCCTCATCACCTGTTGTGTTGTTCTCCATCATGTAGCATTCCACAGAGCTAGGCATATCCTTTTTGTGCTTCCCAAGCTGCATGTGTGCATGTTATGAGTAAATGATATAATACACGACTGCAGAATTCGATTGCCACGTATGTCCTTAATCACAGGACATCATATGTAAGTTCTTTATTATGTACAGATTACTTTGAGTTATTTATTTCCCAGAACTACTATATGTTTGCGGCATGAGTACCTTGTAAGAAGATATGTCGTTGAGGAAGCGTGTGACCTGTGAACCGGCTCGGACCATTTCAGGAATGCCGCTTACCCACTCAAACACCTCTTTGGTTGCTATGTCGCTGTACCCTGTTAGGGTCAAGAGGGTAAGCATCGGCAAACCAGACGTCATGATAGATATCTCCTCGTGTTCCTTGAAGCTCGGCCGATAGTTCTCGCTAGACCAGATGGCCTCGCGGAGGTAATATTCAGATGACTGCTTGTACTGCAAAGACACACAACGTATTATTTATTACGTTTGACAAAGCATATATGGTGATAGAAAAACATAGTAATATAATATACAAGCACACACAACTTCTGAATTCACATATCGATATAGTGCACCATACCGCCTTTTTGATGTAATACATGCGATACTCCTGATTAGGTTTCAAATTGTCCTCAAACTCTTTGAAGTTGCTTAATGTTTTGATGTAGAGCATGCGGAGGTATTCTGGTAGGTTTGAAACCTCACTTTCATCCCATCTACATACAAATACGGTTAATGGAAGTTCAAGATATCAAGAAGTACAGACTATAAGATATATCTTGTGTTCTTGTAAATAGAAACCTTACTGGCGTACCTCTGCATAGCTTCAGTGAGCTTGTGGCACTCTTCTAAGGTGGCATGGACATCAAAAGTGTCGTCTAGAAGCGACACCATTCCGAACGTCTTGGCAAATAGCATCCGTGCATCAGAATACTCTTCCTCATGAAGCATTCCGCAGGTCCAGAAGTAGATTTCCACCATACGGTCCCGGGCATACGGTAGCTTCACGGTGTTGTAAAGATCCCTCCACCATCTGCATGTCGAAATCGCTAATTTACTCTAACAACCTTACATAATTCTTGGCATGCAATTTTTTGCTAACAATCTATCATATTGTTTTTCCAACTATTTTGTGAAGAAACTGATTTTGTTAGTACGATATAGGATTTGCTGCAGTGGTTGAAATTGTGTTCGTCGAAAAATTAATTGTTGACACTACATGATGAGAGTTCACTGAACAAAGGTTAAAATGCGTGACAACTGAATTAAAATATCCTCCTTGTGCCAGATATATATAAACCATATGATCGGACTAAGCATCGATCAGTAACAATTAATCACTAAAGTCAACTTCTTCTTATAATAGACATGGCGGCAAAAACAACCCTAACTGATAACACTAGAGGGTAGGAGGCAATATGCATTGCACGCTGCAAATATTTCGGCCCAAAAGCCGACAACCCGATGTCTACAAGGTAAAAGAGTCATCCCCATGTCGATTTTATAACTATAGTGAGATCTAGGATAAACATTGAAGGCAAAAATGGTCTACCTAGGGTATTTTCTTATTAGAAGAAGATTGACTTACAATGAGAGTGTTTTGAGCTCCTTGAGGTGAAGGATTCTGACAAGGTTAAAGTTCAGCCTAGCAAGCTCTTGCAACATGTCGTCGTATGTCTCCTCCTGGCCATACTCAGCAATGTAGTGCATGGTTTCAAGCCGTCTAGTGAACCGTGGAAGGGCAATGTCGAGGGCGCGGGAGATCTGCTCGGTAAGTGGGGACCTAACCTTGCCTTTGTTGGCCTCGAGGTGGCCCCTTGCAAAGGTTATGGCATCATCAAGAACCACTTCACCCGGTATTGCCATGTGAGCTGCGTTGTACAAGCTCAGCACGCCCTTCGGGTCATTGCTAAGGCTCTCGCTGAAACAGCCTTGGTCATCTCTGAATTTTTCGAATACATCTGCATAATAATTGCATGGTCAGTAATTGATCTAGGCCCCGTGCATATCAAATATACATATCTAATCGCAGGTGCATTCTAACATTGCATTTTGCTGGTAACATCCTAAAGTGGTCAACATTATGTGGCTTAACTATGCAAAATTTATACCAAATTGGGTAAAATTCTCCTATACCACTCTAACCGTCCAAATAAAATACTATCTCCAATCCATAATAATTGACACAGTTTTGAACTAGGGTCAGTTTAAAACCGCGACACTTATTATGGATAGGAGGTAGTATATAATTTCATTAAAGAGGGTAGTAGCGACTAGATTACAATGTATGTGCACTTAATTACCTGTAGACACCCAGAGCCCATGCTGCCGAAGTAGGCGAAATCGAAGCGCGACAACGTGTAGGTCATTCGATCCCTCGCACTCCATATGCTCCGACTGGACGCGGCTTAATACCGCTCCAATCTCTTCACGGAAGTGATTATCTAAGCCTAGATGTTCAAGAGTGTCCACATATATTAGTGCATCGGCCAGCGTCATGGCATCCTTCCTCGCCTCGAACGCCTGACGTACTTGCCCCTTGAGCTGCTCTGCCCGATCTCTCATCCACTCCACTGACCTCTGCACCAAGAAACCAATCTTATCTTAATATATACATATACATAGACTCCTTTCATCCCAAAATAGACTTGTCAGATTTGTCAAAATTTAAATCTAGAACTTTTTAGTATATAAATTCATCCAAATTTTAGCAAATTCAAGACATCTATTTTAGAACGAAGAGAGTATATAAATACTAGCGTAAGCATGTAAATATATATATACCTGCGAGACAGGGGGCACGTAGGTGACAAAGAAGTCACCCCAGACGGAGGGCGCAAACTTCTCGCTATCAGTGTTGATCGTGCGATCATGGCCGTTACCAACAGCAGCATGCTGGCTCGGTGGTGCCATGTCAAGGGTTGCTAGCTGCAGTTGCAAGTATATATACAGAGCTGGTTGGAGCAGTGATGTATCTTAGGACAGTTACACTCTATATGTGCTGCGGTGGTGTGTGTGTTCTAAGACTTCATGGATGTGTATTTATAGATCGCCTGGCAAACAAGTAGTTGTTGCAACAAGTACTAGTTGTTTCGCCTGGTAGAGATTATATATATATAAAATATTTGAATTAGGACGCGTGGTGCTAACCTTTTAGCACTTTGGCGTTAGGTACGGCTCGTACAAAACGTGGGATTGCAGGATATGTTCGCTTTTTCTGGACTGTACCAGTGATCTGGTTTTTTTATTTCTGAAAAAGGTATTTTATATTATATCTGCAGGATATCTTGTCTCAAGGATCAACACGTATATGCCGCATGCAACCGCTGGCTGGAAGGGGCTACAGTTGCGCTGTCATGGTTTGGCCAATGGCCATTGAGCACCTTACTAACACGAGTTCTAATGGAGGTATTATAAGTAATATCACGTATTATATGCATGTAAAATATTTATATGTCACTGTAATTAATGATAAAAGAGATTGTGTTGGTATCATAGGTAGATACAGTATCATAGTATATAAAACTAGAAAAACTAATCTTAAATAAATCTTGTTCACAAATTTCCATTAAAATTTTACAAAACAACAAATACACTAAGACTATGGTATTACTACATGATAATATGCATTGTAGAGATGACATCATATACTAATATCATATACATGATACTCCCCATTCTAACTAGTTTAAGGTCCTTGTTTGTTTTGACCGGTTATGCCCTAACATCTGCGGTATGGATTGGCTGTGGTATAATAAATATTGGGTGACGAATGATGCACTTTCTTATTCGAAAACAAGTGACTCTAATTTGTCTAAATTAATATGTTTCTACTCCCTCCGTTTTAAAATATAAGATGTTTTAGATTTGTGAAGAAATGAATCTAGGCTTTTTTAGTGTGTAGATTTATCCCAAAGTTGAGTGAACCTACATACTAAAATAAGTCTAGATTCGTCTTCTTCACAAACCTAAAATATCTTATATTTTGAAACAGAGGGAGTACATACTAAAACGCGTGCACATGCATGCGAGGAACTGCTTTCATGCTCTTTCACTTACCCAATACGAGATCCCATGTCTAACACATGCAACATATGGATCTGCTGCCAGACGCGGATTGTAGGGCTCGGCCGTCACTACAGGAATGGGAAGCTACGCTGACGGCCAAACGTCGGGGCCGTCGACGTAGCCATCGTCTAGGTCAGCTCCACCAAGCAGCCGTCGGCGTAGAATTTCCCTCGGCATATCCTATGCTACGCCGAGGGCAGCGGCCCTCGGCGTAGCTATTTTTTATTTTATCTCATTAAACTTTGAAAAATCATAACTAAATCATTATAATTTGGAAAAATACAAATAATATATCAAAATTTACAGAAAAATAAGACCTATCTATCTACACTCAAATATTACACATTTGTAAATAAAAATTAAGTAAAACATAAAACATTATATATAGTTTAAAATGGGCATAAAAAATTCAAAAATGATCGAAACAATGCGAAACCTTCGCGTGGTGTTATATTATGTGACATAGTTAGAAAGAAAATTATCAAACTTGGTATATTGATTATGTCTCAAAGAAACCTTCACAAAATGACCCATCTCATTCGAGGTTTCTTGGCTTTCTGGTCAAATGACCAATGTTATGGCTATAATCAAGGCATAGTTTGTGATAATGTGCCCATATTGTACATACATGTGCATCATAGGATGGCGAACAATGTTACAGGAGGAAGCTTTCATTTTTGTCGCACCAAAAAGGCATTTTTCATTTTCCGAGCATAAATAACGGACGATTTTATGAAGCAATCACCAAATGGCTAATTAAAAATACTACCACCACATTTTACAAAAATAATAGAGCACCTTATATGGACAATGTCCCAACAGGGGGATCTGAAACCTTTCCGTCCACCTTTGGTGAAAAAGACAAATTCCTACCGAATCGGTAGGAAGTGGGTCAGATATGAACTACATGTACATGATCCGATGCTCATGTTTTTTTATAAAAATCATTTTTTGATTCACAATATGCTATTTTATCAAAGATCCAATGCAAGTTTAGCGAGGCTCGGCCCCGAACTAAGAATCTTCATGCCCGCCGTTCGACAAAGTTTGACGATAGTTTAAAACGGGCATAAAAAATTCAAAAACGATCGAAACAATGCGAAACCTTCGCGTGGTGTCATATTATGTGACATAGTTATAAGTAAAAATATTAAACTTGATATATTGATTATGTCTCAAAAAAACCTTCACAAAATGACCTATCTCATTCAAGGTTTCTTGGCTTTCGGGTCAAATGACCAATGTTATGGCTAGAATCAAGGCATAGTTTGTGATAATGTGCCCAAATTGTGCATACACATGCATAATGGGATGGCGAATAATGTTGCAGGAAGAAGTTTTCCTTTTCGTCTCACCAAAAAGCCATTTCCCATTTTCCGAGCACAAAAAACGGACGATTTTGTGAAGCAACCACCAAATAGCTAATTCAAAATGCTACCACCACATTTTACAAAAATACTATACCACATTATATGCACAATGTCCCAACATGGGGATCCGAAACCTTTCTGTCCACCTTTGGTGAAAAAGACAAATTCCTGCCGAATCGGTAGTAAGTGGGTCAGATATGAACTACAGGTACAAGATCCGATGCTCATGTTTTTTTACAAAAATCATTTTTAGGTTCACAATATGCTATTTTATCAAATATCCAATGCAAATTTAGCGAGGCTTGGCCCCGAGCTAAGAATCTTCATGCCCGCCATTTGACAAAGTTTGACGATAGTTTAAAACGGGCATAACAAATTCAAAAACGATCGAAACAATGCGAAACCTTCGCGTGGTGTCATATTATGAGATATAGTTATAAGTAAAAATATCAAACTTGATATATTGATTATGTCTCAAAAAAACCTTCACAAAATGACCTATCTCATTCGAGATTTCTTGGCTTTCGGGTCAAATGACCAATGTTATGGCTAGAATCAAGGCATAGTTTGTGATAATGTGCCCATATTATGCATACACATGCATAATGGGATGGCGAACAATGTTGCAGGAGGAAGTTTTCCTTTTCGTCGCACCAAAAAGCCATTTCCCATTTTCCGAACACAAAAAACGGACGATTTTGTGAAGCAACCACCAAATGGCTAATTCAAAATGCTACCACCACATTTTACGAAAATACTATACCACCTTATATGCACAATGTCCCAACAGGGGATCCGAAACCTTTCCGTCCACCTTTGGTGAAAAAGACAAATTCCTGCCGAATCGGCAGGAAGTGGGTCAGATATGAACTACAGGTACAAGATCCGATGCTCATGTTTTTTTACAAAAATCATTTTTAGGTTCAAAATATGCTAGTTTATCAAAGATCCAATGCAAGTTTAGCGAGGCTTGGCCCCGAGCTAAGAATCTTCATGCCTGCCGTTTGACAAAGTTTGACGATAGTTTAAAACGGGCATAAAAAATTCAAAAAGATCAAAACAATGCTAAAGCTTCGTGTGGTGTCATATTATGTGACATAGTTATGAGTAAAAATATCAAACTTGATATATTGATTATGTCTCAAAAAACCCTTCACAAAATGACCTATCTCATTCGAGGTTTCTTGGCTTTCGTGTCAAATGACCAATATTATGGCTAAAATCAGGGCATAGTTTGTGATAATGTGCCCGTATTATGCATACACATGCATCATGGGATGGCGAACAATGTGTAGGAGGAAGTTTTCCTTTTTGTCGCACCAAAAAGCCATTTCCCATTTTCCGAGCACAAAAACGGATGATTTTGTGAATCAACCACCAAATGGCTAATTCAAAATGCTACCACCACATTTTACAAAAAATACTATACCAACTTATATGGACAATGTCCCAACAGGGGGATCCGAAACCTTTCCGTCCACCTCTGGTGAAAAAGACAAATTCCTACCGAATCGGCGAGAAGTGGGTTAGATATGAACTACATGTACATGATCCGATGCTCATGTTTTTTTACAAAAATAATTTTTAGGTTCACAATATGATATTTTATTAAAGATTCAATGCATGTTTTCCTTTTCATCGTACCAAAAAGCCATTTTTCATTATCCGAGCGCAAAAAGGAAATTTTCTAAAGCAACCACCAAATAGATAATTCAAAAACAGAGGGTTTGTGATTAGTTGATATGGATATCATATTTGGATTCCTCTCATTTTTCTGATCAATTTGGACATATTATTTGTTAAATTCCGATTTACAGATTTAAAGATATTAATTATTCCATATTAAATAGAAAAATACAAAAAAGTAAAATTATTATATTTTTATTTGAATTCAATAATATTTTTACTTATTCATTAATGTTTACTTAAATAATTGTTTGTAATTTCAAAAAATACAAACATGTGACATGTTGATATAAGGGTTAATAGGATTGATATCATAGTATTGACAACAATGTATGATTTACTTTGTGGAAACATATTTTGAAGGAACGAGGAAGTTAAGCGTGCTGGAGCTGGAGTAGTATTAGGATGGGTGTCCGGCTGGAAAGTTTGATCAAGACTGTAATTTAATTAAATATTAAGTGTAATTAGTATTAAAAATGTTTAAAGTGAGAGATAACGAGTCAACCAATTCAAAGATTCAAAAATTGAGAAAAAAAAATATTTTAAAAAAATATTTTTGCAACCTGTCGACTAGCTATGCCGACGGCCGCTACGCCGAGGGTTTGTGAAGAAATGAATCTAGGCTTTTTTAGTGTGTAGATTCATCCCAAAGTTGAGTGAACCTACATACTAAAATAAGTCTAGATTCATCTTTTTCACAAACCTAAAACATCTTATATTTTAAAACGGAGGGAGTACATACTAAAACGCGTGCACATGCATGCGAGGAACTGCTTTCATGCTCTTTCACTTACCCAATACGAGATCCCATGTCTAACACATGTACCATATGGATCTGCAGGAAATGAATGGAAACAGAAAAAAATTGAAAAATGAGGGCTCCACCTTGTCGTGTGTCACCCTGACTGGCACACGATAAAGAGAGAACACAAGGCAAACATCAGGCACATGGCAAAAAAACAACACATGGCAAATAAAAAGGCACACGACAAAGAATTGTACACGGCACAGGAAAGACACACGGCAAAGAAGAGCTACACGACAAAGAAACATTCCACACGGCAAAGAACAGCCACGCCAAAGATCTGTTGGCTCCGTCAGACGAACGGAACCGTCAACTACTTTACTTTGTCCTGTCTATGCAGAAAACACACGGCAAAGGCTTTGCCGTGTTTCGGGTGCAAAGACACACGACAAAGGTTCTTTGTCGTGGCTGACGTTGCCGTGTTGCTTTTGCCGTGTGTAAGCCTTTGCCGTGTGGGGAACACCCACACGACAAAGAACCTCTCTCCCATAGTGAAACATTTTAGCACTTTGGCATTAGTTAATTACGTCTCATATAAAACGTGGGATTGCAGATCGTTTGCTTTTTATGGATAGTATCAATGATCTGATCTTACTTTTTCTAGAAAGATATTTTATATAATATCCTCCTATTACGTGCAGGATATGTCTGTCTCAAGTCTCAACATGCACACACCCTATGAAACTGTGGAGGTGGCTACAATTGCGCATGCCTAACACTTGCATCAGCTTGATATACTGCCGATCCGGGATTGTAGGGCTCGACCCTTGTCTTACCACCGTTGGTCTTCTATCGCTCACGTCGTCCATGATCAGCCCGGACATGGGATCGGCCTCCCGCCTCGGCTACAAAGCCGACACTGACGGTTCGACGAAAGCAAAGATAACTAGCAACCGTTGCGCCCTCTAACTAAGTACCACCACACGCCTAGCACATTGAATCGCCGTGCACCAATCAACACCTACAAGAAGGAAAGCGACGACAACAATTTTGCTGCCCGGACAAGTACTAGGGATTCCCCTGGTACGCTCCTAGAGATGGGGAAGAGGTACACTCGACGCCATTTAGGAAGGACGGTGACACCCGCAGGCATCACCGCTTCGGTGTCAGGACAACAAAGTTTTCTCCCGACCCCTAAAAAAACCCACACGCGACCCCTCAAAATAACCCACACTCCCGGACGCTTCGCAGTGCTCCACCAAGCTCGTCGACAGCCAACGCACGCCACCACGTTCTTGCAGCCACCATCGTCGTCTCACCATGAGACACGAAGCAAGGCCGGTAGGAAGGAAGCTTTTGCGGGGGTTAACGGAACAGAAACACGCTGAAGGGGGCTACCTCCACCACCGGATGCAACCGTAGGGAAAACTAGGCCCTCCTGGCCCAGCCGAGCCCACAAGGGTTCGTGAAGCCCTGCTGACGCACTGCAATGAGGGTACCGTCGTCCAAGAGAACCCTCGCACTAGCTCCTACTTCTCGGTTCACCAGGGGATCTGCCGCCACCGTCGATTCCTTCCGCCAAGTAGCCGCACCATCACCACCGTGCTCACCCAGGACTACCGGACGACACTGGTCTAAGGTTCACCGTACCGCCTGGGCTTGCAAGGGAGAATAACGGGCATGGTGAACACAACATCTTCGTACTACCCACAGGTCACCCCGAGCCGGTTTGTCGGGCGACCACCAGATCTAGGCCCGCCTGGCCCAAATCCAGTTTCCCGACCGTGTCGCATCCAGGAGGGGCGTCTACCACCCACCTGGTGGCCGAGTGCCCTAGCCGGTTCCCGTACGTCCTAGATCCGGCCCAATCTAGCCCAGATCTGGTCCTACAAGAGCCGCCACCGGGACCCCTGCAACCCCGCGCCCCACCCTCCCTGCCGAGCTACCCGCCGCCATGGCCGTGGAGACGCCAGGTCCACCGAAACTGTGTCCCAATCACCCACCGTCACCGCCGGGGAAGAGAGAGCCCGCCACCGCCGGCATCGCAAGGCTTAGCCTGGAGGCGGGTGGAAGGGAAGATGAGTAGGGAGGCTGGGAGGGGGCGGCGCCGATGAGCTTGCTCCGTCACCTACGGGGGACGAGCGAGTCCAACCTCCACTCTATATGGTACCCATGAGGGGAATTTACATCAGCCAAAATTGAATAACAGAATCACATGCTAGATTCACTGCGTTCTTAGTGATACTACTTACCACATAGTCAACTAACTCACTAGTATGAATGCATGTTGCCTTCTTGAATCTCGTCGGTATCATGCTACGGTTATCGCCTGGTTATCCTTTGTTGGGATTTACACACTGATCAATTACATGAAGCGCGCGCACGCACGCACGCACGCGCGCGCGCGCACACACACACACATATGAAAAATAGTGGGGTGTCATGGGATACGCGCACCCCCATTTAGCCATTGGATCTGCCTATAGGGTATTTCTAACAGTAGATTTTAGTTAACAGTGTTAGGGTAATCATTTCTACCAATAAAAAGTAGCCATGTCCATCCATTAATAAAAAAATAGGCATGCCGTTCTTTGTCAAAAAGTAGCAACCGGTGTTTAGTTCCATGCACCTTTCAAAAGATACACAAGTCCGTCAACAAAAAGTAGCAGCGTTTATCCCCAATTAACAAAAAAAAAGAAAACATGCACTGGTGGAAAACAGGGTTGTAGTCCCGTGCCGCAACGGACTCTAGTCCCGTTTTTAGGCCCGGGACTGCGAAAACGGGACTAGAGGCCCCCCTCTAGTCCCGGCTCGCTACGGCCCGCGAATGATAACAGCCACGCGGCTGTTTCAGCGCCGCGGGGGGCGGAAACCCTCTAGTCCCGGGCCGTAACACCACCCGGGACTATAAGGTTTTCTGGCACGGCAGAGAATTGTGTGTTTCTCTGCCGTGGCAGAGATTGTGTATTTCCTTTTTTTGCCATTTCGTTCCTTTTTCGTTTTGTGTTTCACTATAATTTCAAACATATATTTAAGTACACATATTCTACGCTAGTACATACACAGTACACGTTGATGCATCTATATAATTAATCGATCCCTTGCAAGCATATATTGATGATATATATATCAAAAGGAAGAAATGTTTTGAAATTACATGGTCATTGATGAATTATCATATCAGCTACATGGAGATCACTAAGGCAAATCGAGTTCCACGTCATCCGCATAATGCTCTCCATGTACATCAAGGACTTCCTTCATCATAAATCCCACCAGCTCCTCTTGAATTGCTCTTATGCGCTGGTCTGGCTCTAGTTTCTCCCGCAAATCAAATATAATGTGAGTCAACTTTCCGCTCACTGGTCAACTTGCAGATGTACTCGCAGACGTAGTATCCACATAAATGAGTTCTCGGTGGCTGCTGTAAACTCTTCACCATTTTATAAGTTAGCTCCTCTTTGAATGGACCTGATATTTTCTGTCTGAATCGTGTCCAACACCTTCTCGGCAAAGAAAATGAACAAAGGAGTTATTAGTTACTTGATATCAGGAAACGAATGAAAGAGGCCGATATAATGCGATAATGATTGAAATTACTTATGGAGCATTGCTTTCATGTCGCTCCACTCCTCTTGGTCCCAACTTAATGAGTCATGGACATCAACTAGGGAGTTGTCAACTTGAATGTTTAGCAAGATCCAGTGGAATCTGCGGATGTTTACGTAAGCATACATGCATAGCTCATCGAGTAAGCAAAAATAAAATGTGTACAAGATATAAACACTCACTTGAAGTTGTAAGGAAATAGTATTTCCTTAACAAAATTATTCTCGATTAAGAACCTGCACAGGTCTTCCTCCACGTCCTTGGGGTGATTCTTTAACGTATATTCATTAACGATATATGGGTCAATGAACCCAACGTCGTATCTTCTAGCTCTTTTGCATTCAAGCATCTTCATTCTGCAGAATATAATATCATACAAAATGATATATAGTTAGGATAATATATTAAATGCAATGAACGAGCTGAGCTACAAACTTAATTATAGAAATAAATCACTTATAGACAGTAGCAACCAATGATAGATTTGTGGAGGGCACGCTGGTTGTATAACTGAAATAGTTCGGTCATTTGAACCTGTATCGAGTATGGTTTGAAGTGATGCTCCTTTCTAACGTCCACCGGAAACCAATCTTTCTGATGATTTTTTTCTGCTTGCGACATGTACCATTCGTGCAGATTTCGCATATGTGTGGATAAACACGTGAGCTCCTCATTACTGACTAGAGGCTTTCCTTGGACATACTTCCGTACTATCTGACCCACTAGCGTATCTTCATAGCCTAAATATTGACCAAGAGACATTTTTGCTTCGGTAGCAAGTGCTTTGGCCTGCGATATAGTGATTCCCATTAGTGCAGCATTATTACGGGCTCTGGAGTCCATTATTTGCATGTCCATATCCATTTCAGCTCTGAAGGCCTTGTCGAGGTCTGAAATGACTTTGAGCGGGGCGACCGATTGATTCTTCTGTGCTCCGAGCTGGGCAATTTGCATCCCTCTTTTGGCACTTATGATTTTTTCTTTTGTGCTTGTTTAATAATCTCCCGATCATAGTCTGATTCCAGATTCATCGATATCTGGGATGGTTTCTCAAGAAAGGACTTAGCCCACTTTTTGGTTTTTTCATCATATACCGGCTTTGGCTCAGGCTTTTTGGGTGCAAAATGCGCCTTAACTTGGGTAGCCACATCCGCGTTAGTTTCCTCATCGGTCTTGTCATAAGGTCTCTTTGTAAGAGCCGGCGGGATGTCGACTATCTTTGCCGTTTGACCTTTCTTCGATGTGGGGCGCGGGGGAGCGTCGAACTTCTGTTTCTTCGACGAGGTAGTAATATTGCATGGAGGCGGAGGCAAAGATCGAGTATTGCGTGGAGGCGGAGATCGAGTTGATGTACTCCTGCTGCGGCGATAATCGGGTTGGGTTGGACTTGGAGGTTGACAATATTCGATGCGGGGTGGATTTGGATTCCTCGGAGTCGGTGTCCTTGGCGCCGAGCCTGGAAACTTGATGTACTTCTTCTTCCATAGAATGATGTTGCGCTTGACATCTCCTAGTTTTGTAAGGCCTTCAGGCGTTGCGATTTCAATCTCTATGTCTGCAAAATCCTCCACTATGTCATCCACCATGACACGAGCATAGCCTGGTGGAACCGGAAGTGAATGGTGGAGTGCTCCAGGTAGATAAGGTAAAGCAGTGCCGATCGCCACCTTGAAGGACATGTTGTTCATTGGCTGATGTAGATCACATTGTGCCATCTCTCTAACATCATCCACGGGGTAGTGAGGAGCCGGTGCATCATCCAGCAGTGCTTGATCATCAGCCCGGACCTCCGTGGAAGCCACGCTGCTTCTCCGCTGGCTAAGATCCAATGCAGGATCATCAGCCTGCTGTTGAGCTGACGACGACAGCCTTTGTCTAATTTCTTGCATGAGGGCAATCGCGCCATGGCTATCCACACATCCACACCTTTCTCTCTTAGAACAATGGACAACGCCTATTGGGCCATTCTGACCCTTGAGGAGACCGAGGCGTTGTGTGCCTCTAGATACCCTTGTCCGCCGGGCTACCGGCTGCCCGCCGGCTGGATGCTGAGCGCTGGAGGGGTTCCTGTCCCTTCTGTCCCTCAAGGTTCCGCACGCCAGGCAGCCATCACGAACAACTTCTACCATGAGCTCACGCCGGAGCAGCGGATGGATCCCTAGTGAGATCCCGACAACTACGACACCTGGAATGCCTTCTTCGCTAATAGGCTGGAAAGGGAGCTCACCAGGTACGAGGGTGATGTCCCGCCCCCAGTGAACCACAACGAAGCCGGCCGCCGGCTGTGGTGGGCAAACCGTACTATCATCGGAGTGATGCACTACATCGCCGGGGGAGATCATCCTAGCTTGTGGTGCACACAAGTCCACCTGCCACAGAGCCACAAGAAGGCCCCTCCCCCGCCCGGCGGTAGCGGCATCCTCTTCTAGGAGACCCCTCCCCCGCCCATCGTGAATCTTAGGACGGAGTGGCCCCTGGTATATGCCATGGCTGGGCTGAGGATCCCCGGAGTGGCAGGTGACGATGACGAAGAAGACCCTGAAGCTGCGTACTATAGGACTAGGCATGATTATGACTAAAGGGGCGGCTTTAGTCCTGAGTGTTAGCTAGTCCCGGTTTGTCTTGGTTTTTAATATTAATAAATGTCTTGAGTGTTACCTAAATATGAAGATGTTGTATTTAGAGGAAAAGGCCTATTTATAGAGCAGCCTATAAATAGAGGAAAGGGCGGGCAGGCTGGATCGAGCAACCTATAAATAGAGGGAAATGCCTATAAAGAGAGGGTTCATCTTTAGTCCCGGTTGGAGAAACCAACCGCGACTGAAGGGATTACGGCAGACTGGGCCAGGAAGCACTAATAATAGGGGTGAGTGTCGACATTGTGTCGTGCGGCTTGTACCTTGTCCCGGATGGTGTCACCAACCGGGACTAAAGATGAACCTTTAGTCCCGGTTGGAGACACCAACCGGGACAAAACATGAGTCAGCACTAATAATAGGGGGTGAGTGTCGACATTATGTCGTGAGTGTCGACATTATGCCGAGCTGCTTGTACTATAAATAGGCATCCTTGTGAGTCCAGTCCTCCAGCCAGTTTGAGGCATCTCCAAGATGGTTTTAGAGAAGGACACCACTACGGCGGTTTGGGAGATCTTGCGAGCCCAGTCCTCCGGCATCTCCAAGAAACTGTTCATAGAGGCACTCCCTAATATGTGAAATTAGTTAGCTCCCAGGCGTATTGATCTAGATAGAGAAGTTACAAGCTGCAAGATAGTTTTCGAGAGCAGGGACACCACTACGGCCAGTTTCAGGGAGATGCGCCGGAGCCCAGTCCTTCGGCAGCTCCAAGAAACTGGTCATAGAGGCACTCCCTAATATGTGACCTCACGCATTTGGAGATCAGATCTTAATGGTAAGTATGAATCGGGACTAAAGGCCTCCCTTTAATTCCGGTCCAGCCACAAAACGGGACTAACACACTCAAGATTTTTTGTAGACAACACTATAAAAATGGACACATGGAGCATCTTCACTCATAAAATGTTACAATTATTACACATCATTTCTTCGCGTGTGTTCTTTTCTGATCCTGCCGTATGCATGGAGCATCTTCATTCATTAACATGATGCTTGGGTCATCCTTCACCGCGAAGGGAGGAATTTCATGATACTTATCACAATCTTCTGACATGTCTGTCTTGTCCTCCACTCCCACGATGTTTCTTTTTCCTGAAAGAACTATGTGGCGCTTTGGCTCATCGTCTGATGTATTCTTTTTCTTATTTTTTCTTTTTCTAGGTTTGGTAGACATGTCCTTCACATAGAAAACCTGAGCCACATCATTGGCTAGGACGAATGGTTCGTCTAAGTACCCAAGATTGTTGAGATCCAACGATGTCATTCCGTATTTCTTGTCTACCTCAACTTCTCCTCCTGCAGCTTGACCCATTTGCACCGAAACAAGGGGACCTTAAAAGTAGGTCCATAGTCAAGTTCCCATATCTCCTCTATGTAACCATAATATGTGGTCTTTGACCCATTGTTGTCTATTGCATCAAAGCGGACACCACTGTTTTGGTTGGTGCTCTTTTTATCTTGGGCTACCGTGTAAAATATTTACCCATTTATCTCGTACCCTTGGAAAGTCGATATAGTCGAAGATGGTGACCTATACAACAAGTATAGCTGATCTTCAAGAGTGTTGTTTTTGATGAGATGTTGCAACCAACCGCCGAAACTCTTCATGTGTTCATCTCTAATCCAAGAGTCATGCTTTCCAGGGTTGTTGGAGCGTAAGATTTTCTTGTGTTCCTTGTTATATGGGGCTACCAAGATAGAATTCTGTAGAATGGTGTAATGTGCTTCGGTGTAAGAATGTTCGTCCCTACATATTATTTATTTCCTTCCTAGAGTACCCTTTCCACTCAGTCTCCCCTCATACCACGATTGAAGAAGACCAATCGGCCTAAGGTAAGGAACGAAGTCAACACAAAATTCAATGACCTCCTCTGTTCCATAGCCCTTGGAGATGCTTCCTTCTGGCCTACCACGGTTACGAACATATTTATTTAATATTCCCATGAACCTCTCAAAGGGAAACATATTGTGTAGAAATACAGGACCAAGAATGGAAATCTCTTCGACTAGGTGAACCAGCAGGTACATCATAATATTGAAGAAGGATGGTGGGAACACCAACTCAAAACTGACAAGACATTGGACCACATCATTCTGTAACCGTGGTATATCTTCAGGATTGATTATCTTCTGAGAGATTGCATTGAGAAATGCACATAGCTTCACAATGGGTACTCGAACATTATCTGGTAGAAGCCCCCTCAATGCAATCGGAAGCATTTGCGTCATAATCACGTGGCAGTCATGAGACTTTAGGTTTTGGAACTTTTTTTCTACCATATTTATTATTCCCTTTATATTCGACGAGAAGCCAGACGGGACCTTAATACTGCTTAGGCATTCAAAAAATATTTCCTTCTCTTGTTTGTTAAGAGCGTAGCTGTCTTGACCTTGAAACCATTCTGGATGCAGGCCATCTGGGTCTTTCATACGTTGATGGTCCTTTCGTGCTTCCGATGTATCTTTTGTCTTCCCATATATGCCCAAGAAGCCTAGCAAGTTCACGCAAAGATTCTTCTTCACATGCATCAAATCAATTGCAGAGCGGACCTCTAAGAATTTCCAATATGGTAGCTCCCAAAATATAGATTTCTTCCTCCACATGGGTGCGTGTCCTTTAGCGTCCTTCGGAACAGATTTTCCGCCAGGACCCTTTCCAAAGGTTACCATTTGATCCAAATCTTTGACCATATCAAATATATCAGCACCAGTACGCTCCTTAGGCTTCGTCTGGTGACATGCCAGACCGTTGAAATGCTTGCATTTATTTATTAAGGGATGCTTGGCCAAAAGAAATCGACGATGCTCATTGTACACATTCTTCTTACAATGTTCCAAATATATACTTTCAGTCTCATCTAAACAGTGTGTGCATTCATTGTATCCCTTGTTGGACTGTTCTGAAAGGTTACTAAGAGCAGGCCAATCATTGATTGTTACGAAAAGCAATGCTCGGATGTTAAATTCTTCCTGCTTGTGCTCATCCCACACGCGTATGTTGGGTTCGTGCCACAACTGTAAAAGTTCTTCCACTATTGGCCTTAGGTACACATCAATGTCATTGCCGGGTTGCTTCGGACCTTGGATCAACACTGGCATCATAATGAACTTCCGCTTCATGCACAACCAAGGAGGAAGGTTATAGATGCATAGAGTCACGGGCCAGGTGCTGTGACTGGAGCTCTGCTCCCCAAAGGGATTCATGCCATCTGTACTTAGACCAAACCTTAAACTCCTTGCGTCATCTACAAAGTCCGGGTACTTTCTATCGATTTTTCTCCATTGCGACCCATCAGCGGGGTGTCTCAACATCCCGTCTGTCTTACGTTCCTCTTTATGCCATCGCAACAACTTGGCGTGCTCTTTGTTTCTAAATAAGCGTTTCAACCGTGGTATTATAGGAGCATACCACATCACCTTGGCAGGAACCCTCTTCCGGGGGGGCTCGCCCTCAATGTCACCAGGGTCATCTCGTCTAATCTTATACCGGAGTGAAGTGCATACCGGGCATGCATCCAAATTCTCGTACTCCTCACCGCGGTAGAGGATGCAGCCATTAGGGCATGCATGTATCTTCTGAACCTCTAAACCTAGAGGGCAGACAACCTTCTTTGCTTCGTACGTACTGGCGGGCAATATGTTATCTTTTGGAAGCATATTCTTCATCATTTTCATCAACTTTTCAAATGAGGAGTCAGGTATAGCACACTCAGCCTTCCATCGCAGCAATTCCGATTGTCGCCAGCTTTTCGCACCAATTTCGCAATTTGGGTACAACAACTTCTTGTGATCCTATAACATGTGATTGAACTTCTCCCTATCCTTTTCAGTTTCACAATCTCTTCGTGCATCGGCAATGGTCCGACCAAGATCATCAGCGGGTTCATCATGTGTCTCTCCTTCATCCTCCCCTTCAGCATCCCCCATGGAAGTATCTCCGTACTCAGGGAAACCATGATAGTTGTCATCCTCGTCCTCTTCTTCATTGTCTTCTATCATAACCCCTCTCTCTCCGTGCTTGGTACAACTATAACTGGGCATGAAGCCGGACTTCAACAGGTGGCTGTGAAGGGTTTTTGAGTCACAGTAATCCTTCTGATTCCTACATCCACTACCTGGACAGAATACAAAACCATTGCTCTTGTTTGCATCAGCAACACGGATGAATTCATGCATGCCATTAATGAACTCGCCAGAGCGTCGGTCAGTACCGTATATCCATTCCCGGACCATCTGCATTATAGTAAAAGTATATCAAAAACCATTACATAACATGATAAAATTATTACAAGTTATATTGAGAGCTTCTAGAGCATTAATTTTGAAAAATTTACATGCACCAATTTGTGAATTGGAGAAAACAATCAACATGATAAATGTGGATTTTTTTATTATTGTTCTATCAGTGAAAACCTCATTCCATTCTAAGCTCTGAAACTCTAAAATTACACATTTCAATTTTCAGTAACTATGTGCCTAATCAAAATTTGTTACACATATGCATTGATCCATATCTCTATACTTCTAGAGAATTATAGAGCTAAAGTAGAAATAAGAGATGAAAGAATAAAGTTCTAACCTTTTAAAGCTTTGGATTTAGGGGTTGCAAACTAAATCTTGACAAATCTTGAGAAAAAAGGCATGAACTCTCTTGCTTCTTTAAGAAAAATGGCCACCATATGCTTTAGGACAGCAGGACAGGAAGCAGAATATATAGTGGTGGACAACTATCCCGGGCCGTGATACGATCCAAAACTAATAGTCCACGAAAAGACCAGCTGGCCTGCTCCAGATCATTAGTCCCGGTCTGTAATACGAACCGGGACTAAAGATCTGATCCAGCCCGAGACTAGTGACTACGGCCGTTTCTAGCCGTTAGAAGCCTCACGGCCCGGGACTAGTGCTCCCACTAGTCGCGGGCTGTGACAGGCCGGGACTGTTGGCGTTGTTCACGTCGAACCGAAGAGGGTTTTTCTAGTAGTGATGCAGTTCTTTGTCAATGAAAAAATATCAACTATTGTTTAGTTAAATGCATGACTAGTTCACTTCCAATAAAACATACAATTCATGAACAGGAAATACCCAACACCCGTAACCAATTAACAAAAAAAGAGCTATGCCATTCTTTGTCAACGGAAAAAGAGCAATGGTTTCTGGTAGGTGGTCTAGTAAATAAAGATAGGGTTCCTAGTTTTTTGTTTGAAAGAGAACCGTTATTTTGTTTGTGCCAGGATAATAGTATATGGATGATGTGAGTTTTTGCAATAAAAAAAATATGGCTCACGGTAAACGGACATGACTTTAGCAAACAGAAACACGAATCACGAGGCTATATCCAACAATAGTAAGCGTGTGCGCACATAGCACAGTAGACACAAAATCTGATATATATATATATATATATATATATATATATATATATATATATATATATATATATATATATATATATATATATACACACGCACATGCACATGCACGCACACGCACACACACACGCACACGCACCCGCGCATGCACACGCACCCACCCACACACACGCACATGAGCCAGGATGAGAAGAGACCTACTCGTCCTAGTCCTAGTCCTAGTCAGATTTCCACCTAAAACGACAAGGACCATGACATGCAAGGCAAACACACAAACACACACACGCATGCACGCACTATAAGAAATGTGTAACTTGTGACGTTCTCATAGTGACTCGAAATAAAATCGTCATAGATCTATGACAATTTTACACAAGATAGTCATAGGTTGTTTGCAAAGTTAAAATCCAATAGAATTACAACGATTTATGTTAAAATCATCATATTTTCACCATATGAAATCGTCATAATCTCCATGATAAAGCATATATCCTTATTTATACCCCATTATGACCAATTTAAATCTGTCATATCATCTATAAAATATAATACATTGAGTTGACTGGTTAGCCACATAAGAAACTATTTCTACGTGGCATATCTATTTGTAATACATTGAATTGACTGGTTAGAAGCCTAGGAATATTCAGTTCATGGTTACCTATATAAAACTACATGGTTTGAATAATTTTCTCAAGATTTTTCATGAGATGATTCCTGAAAAAAAAACAAGGCCTATATGTACTGTTGTAAAATATTCAAAGGTATATCTGACATCTTTGTTGCACTCTACTATGCATCTTGTAAAAGATTGATAGAGGTAGATTGATGGTGGTTGTTGCTTTTGTATATACTATAAAGATATTGTTATATGCTGATATTTTGGGCACTCTCTTTCCATATTATGCTTACTACAATTGTGTGCAATTGTTATCCTATTTTCCACCAGTTCCGCACCTTAGTTCATCATACTTCGTGAAGTATAACATTAGAAGATTACAACTAAAAGCAGGTTACAACATTGTTGCTGCTAGTAAGATAGTTATATTGATGTTGATGTTGTAGGGAGGGGTTCAGGAAGGACAAGAACTAATAAGTGTAATTGAAGAACCATGTTTTCCTTATAGTTTAAGTAATAGAATTTATGAGCTGCGGTAGCTTCTGTTGTATTTATGTGGTGTCCTATATTAACTTGAATATGATTTTCTTTTCTTTTATATGTGATGTTAATAATCTCTCTGTTGCTGATGTGACATGATATGCCATAATAATTGCTCAGCTACTCCTAGGCATCTACTTCTATGGCTTCGAGAAGTGCTCCGCCATCCAGCAGCGCGCCGTGCTCCCCATCATCACGGGTCGTGACGTCATTGCCCAAACCTAGTACAGGACCAGCAAGACCTGCATGATTTCGCTCTCTGTCTGCCAGATCGTCGATGCCAATGTCCGCGAGTATGGTTCTTCTTCCTCCGCTCAAATAAATCTCGAAACATAAAGTCTAGTATGGTTTTAGCGCATGTAGGCATTTGTAATTGTCTTGTTTTCTCGATTTTTGGTAGTGGTGCATGATTTATCACATGATTTATTGTTCAGGATGGCCACTGAAAGTTTTGTTAGTTACTTAATTCCATATGCCATGTACTTGCAGGTGCTTGTATCATATAGATTAGCACTTAAAGTTTTGATAGATTTATGGAATCTATTGGTTTTTTCTGCTGGCATATGTGTTTCCTTTTCTCCATTTGTTGAAAGTACCTACTTCCTTAATTTTCTATGTTTTTTGTTTTACGCTTTGAGATGACCTGTAGGTACACTTGGATGAATTTTTGGACCAGTAGATATTGATTTCATCTACTTTTATGAAGTTCATCTGAAAGTGTGAAGGCCTAACAGGAAGAAAGCCATAGTATATTGTTGTAACCATGGAACTATTGTAATTAACTATTGGAATCAACTAGTGTGTGAGCGCTGGGAAATTATTGTATAGCTTGTGATTTGAAGTGTGGGAGCGCTGAAATATTTATTGTATATAGTATGTGATATGAACCATGGAAATATTGTAATCCACTTAATTTGTTTTGAACCTAAAGACTATGAGGCAAAAGCCCCACAGCAAATTTATTGCTCATACTGAACCAAAAAATTTACAAGATAAATAACAAAGAACAAGTAAAGGAAAAACTACCTGTACATTCTCTACCTGAACCCCTACTAAAGATATTCACATGGCTATTGTAAGCTGCCTATCCAGGCCATAAGAGAGGGGTGAAGATTCTTTTTAATCCTATACCCAAGTAAGGACATATCATGCACAAAGTTCCTCTTCCAACCAGCAAACGTTGGTCTCTCATGTTGAAATATTTTCCCATTTCTTTGCTTCCATATATTCCAACATGACATAATCACAACCTCCATAAAAAAGGTTTGGCAAACTCTCTCCTTGCTGCATTCGCAGCAACTTGAATATCTTGTCCAGGCGGCCAGTCAATCTGCAAGTAAGTCCAAACCCTCTGACTAAAGTTGCACTCAAAGAACAAGTGCATTCTGTCTTCATAGGCTCTGGCTGGACATAAGACACAATGGCTATCAGACATTCCAGTGTCTCCTCTTCAAAAGATCCCTTGTGTTCAATCTATCATTAAGCAATAACCAGGCAAAGAACTTGTGTCGCATGACACAGCAGGATTTCCAAATCCAATTATTCAGTCCCATCACCACAATGTGCTCATGTAAGTGCTTATAATATGCCGATGCAGTATAGGTACTGCCCCAATTATATATCCATGAATCATTCCCCACTGATAGAGGGTTAGTTCTCATAAGTTCTGTCATGATCTGTAGTTCATCAAAAGCTTGTACATACATTGGCAAATGGAAAAGCTGTGTGATATCCGGCTCACCATAAACCTCAGCAGTTCTGAGATTCTGATCCAAAGCATAAGAAAAATGCCTCGGATATCTCTCTAACAATGGTTGAGTGGAGTCATCAAAACGCCACTTGTCTGACCAAAACAAAAATGTATCCCCACATCCTGGCAGAATTGTAGCAACAACACGATACTTGTCCATCAATTGGCAAAGGTCTCTCCACCAGAAAGACCCACTTAATTATGGATAATGTGAAAATCATTTCATGTATTCTTGCCTTTCTGAATAAATTATTGGCTGACCAATTACCGTCAAATCGTGCAGATTAACGAGTGGGGCCTGTGATAAATTAAACTGACAAGTGGGACCTGCTGAAAAAGAAAGGTCAAAAATAAAAAGTCAACTAAAAGAGTTATTTCTATAAAAGGCCAAGACAGAAGCTAAAAATGCCTACATATTGGACTTGGCCCATGTACTACGTTTGGAGAGAACTGATATAAAAAAACAAAAACAGATTGAATTATAGGGCTCGTCTCATATAAATAGCTAAAGTGGAATGGGCTGATTTCTTGCCACGTCGGATCGGCCACGTAGGATCTGACCTAACCAGGCTAGTTTGGCTGTGACGATATCCGATCGTCATAACGGCTATGAAGATTCAATATCGTCATAGTGAATCGTCATAGACGATTATGACCATTTCGTGAAAAACATCGTTGTGTGTAATTACTGACGTCAGTTTTTGACGATCTGTTTTTCGTCATAAGTTCGTCATATATTATAGACAAAGATGATTCAATGACGAAAAAGAAGGGTCACATATCAGCTCATTCCTTGTAGTGACGCACGCACACGCACACGCACACGCCAGAACGAGAAGAGACCTACTCGTCCTAGTCCTAGTCAGATTTCCACCTAAACCGACAAGGACCATGACATGCAAGGCAAACACACATAAAGAAACTAAACAATTTCCAAACGCCTGTAAATTTGGATATTGATTATTGCGAGGTGTTAGCAGATTTTGTTACGGAGTATATGTATGCTATCAGAAATGGCCGAAACAGAGGAAAATAGCTAGGGCCAAAGCTGACTATTTGAGACACAATATTGTGTGCACTTTAATATGGGTCTATAGCTCTCGAAATAGAAAAAACGGACACCGCGCAAACAGAAAAGGGCTATTGGAGATGCTCTTCACGTCGGTGCGTCGGGTGCTCTCCTGTTACATGGGTACTGCATTTTACATATGGTTAATTAAGTAGGACCCAGGTAGAGATTCTCTACATTATAGAATATATATATATAACAGCCTAGTGGAGCTAACCCTTCTATCACTTTGGCATTAGGTGGGACTCACACAATATGTGTTTAGAGATTATGAATACAAAAATAAAAATTAGAACGCGTGGATTGCACTTTGGCGTTATATGTACGTCTCGTATAAAACGCGGGATTGCAGATCGTTTGCCTTTTCAGGGTAGTTCCAATGATCTGATTTTATATAATATCTTCCTCTACGTACATGATATGTTTGTCCCAAATCTTAACACGTGCATACCCCTATGCAGCTGGTGGTGGGGGCTAAAATTGCGCTATCGTGGTTTGGCCAATGACCATTTGAGTACCTTGCTAAGATGCTGGTTTGTTTTGGCTGGCTATGCCGTACCATCTGCAGATTTTTTTAAATAATATATGTTTTTATTCAATTTTATAAATAATACTCCCTTCGTCCCAAAATAGATGTCTTAAATTTGTCAAAATTTGGATGAATCTAGACACTATTTAGTATATAGATTCATCCAAAATTTAAAAAACCTAAGACATCTATTCATAGACGGAGGGAGTATACGAAATCGCCGTCGTTGAAAAGATGAAGGTGATGGTTGGTCTTTTAAAAAAACGGAGGAGATGGTTCACGCTGTCGTTGCTTTTAAATAGAAAAAACGGAAACCGCGCACGCGTACAGAAGATGGAGATGCTCTTCACGTCGGTGCGTCGGTGCTCCCCCCCGTGTTGCATCAACTTCTTGTTTTGGCAAACTACCTTTTATTATCAACTAATTAATTAGGTACTGCATTTTACATATGGCTAATTAAGTAGGCCCCGCGTAGAGATTCTCTATCACTTTGGCGTTAGGTACGACTCATGCACCCGAAAACAAAAAGTACTAACACAAAATGGCTGATAGCAGGATTCGTTTTCTTCTTCTCGATCAACATTTTTTTGTTTTAGGAAAGATTATGTAGAGATCTACTTCCTCAGTTTGGGATTATAAGTCCCGTACGGATAACTAGGTTATCAATTTGAACAACAAAACATAAATAATATAGCATAAAAATTATATCATTAGAAACTTTAGAGGTTATACTTTCTAATAATATAAATTTTATAATATATAAAGTATATTTTATTGGTCAAATTAACAACCTAGATATGCGCGTAGGACCTATAATCCCGAACGGAGGTAGTATCTAACTATTACATACTAAAAAAAATGGGAGGACTGGGCGTCCCCACGGATAAAACCCCAAATCACCCGGTCCCTTGCTTGACACATTTCTTCAAAATAAGCTATAGATCCCATTTTTGATACAAATGCACCGGTTTTGTTAAAAAGTGTTCATGTATTTGATACATGTAGCAAAAACGGTTCTTCCTAAAAATAGAACAAACAATATTGTCTCCCCGGGGACTTCGCCGAAGACTTTACTCTGTACAAAAAGTTATGCTAATATAGCAAGTCCGACCTTGCCGAAAACTTACGCCGAGACACCTCGCTAGTGACCTTGTAGCAAGAAGGTCACGCTATTGTAGCAAAAACATAAAATAGATGTAGCAAATAAAATATTTTATTGTAGCAATCCAACTTTTCTTATAGTATTCACACAAGCACATACACATCATGTATTTTAGCCTTTTCTAAATATTCCCTATTCATTTGCCAGAACAGAGAAAAAAACCTATATACTAAAATCCAAAGGTGAATTTCTCTTGGTTAATTGACGTGATAGAATAGATGAGTTTTCCATAGACATGAAACACTATATACTTTATATAAAGTCCATATAAAAGTTGTCTACACGAGTTGTCTAACGCAATATACATTATATTTTGAATTTTTTTCTCACAAGACTATAGGCACTATGGAAAGGAACTGAGGGAGCATAATAGTTCTTGATAGTTTTTTCTAGATGTTTGATCAAACTTTTCATTGCTTGACTTTTAAAAAAAATATAGGCCTTAAGCCTTGGAATGGAGGGAGTCACTATTTTAGTACAGATGGTGATCACCAAGAATTCCAGAAACTATGGTAATAGGTGAGAGGTGAATTATCCGAAAGAATAGTTAAGACAAAATCTATCACCGTTTGTTGGGTTGCCTATCTGGGATGATAAATTATACTAAAGTTTATTGGTTCATCAAGAAGTTAAATTTTTTTATTACATCAGAGTATGATATAATATTCAATGTTCTATAAGAACCTGAACAAATATTAATTTATCGCTGTGTATTTTATAACAACCACGCTCTTCATTCGAAAAAGTGGCCACTCCATATATATTTGTGATGTCTCATATTTTATTTATATTCAAAGCACAAATCCTTGACTAGAAAAGGAGAACCGACATGAAAATTTCATGAATTAGAGTTGATTAAAGATTTCAACCTCAGATGTAATATATTATTTAGCATCACATTTTGATGTATTATTATATTTAATATCACAATTTTAGTAGCCATATAACCATGTTATTTATAACCGTATAATATGAATATTTTATTAAATGATAAATATTATCACTAACTAGAGGTGACGCCCTCGCAATTGCGAGGGCCACTGTACTAGTTCGGTTAATAATTGAAGCATATTTAGCTAGAGAAGCCATAACAACAACAATTTTGAAGTTCCTTGGGACAACTTTCATGATTGGACTATTTACAAAGGACTTTGTTTTTTCAATAAAGGGTGCTTTTATTACTTAAAAGGTTTAAGGATTACACCTGGCCTCTGCATACTAAGATGCACACAGCCACCATAGTTCAGAAGTCCAAACAGGTTTGGAAAAATAAATAAGCGAATTACATATCAGATTGAGAAATTGTAAGACGCCTAAAATGTAGAGGGAGGGACTATCCGTAGATTATGCTGCCATCCATGCCGGGTAAACAAATCCCGTACCGTATCCTCCAGCCGCGTACACACCTCCGTAAAAAGGTCGTGGTACTCCGCACGATGTAGTAGTGACCAAGATCGCAGTGTGCTGGTACATCGGTAAATAACCTGTAGGAGAGAACAATTTATATCATTAAAAACTTTGTTATTTCTACACAGCCATAGCGACCATATAATGACAATCGCTCCAACCCGAAGAAGTAGCTTATACTTGTTATCTATCCCATGTAACCAATTACCAAAAATATTGGCAATACTACGTGGTGAATACAAGCCTGAAGCTTCCTGGGTATCTGACCATATAGATCTAGCGAAATTGCATTGGAAAAATAGGTGTTTGATTGTCTCATTGTGATGAAAAAAAAGACACATATGATTTCCATGCCAATTCCGCTTAATAAGATTATCTTTAGTAAGGATAGCTCCTCGACGAAGATACCATACAAATTTATTATTATTTAGGGGTATCTTCATCTTCCAAATCATCCTATTATCTAAAACAGGTATAACCGGCTGGGCTAGTGCATTGTAAAAGGAACTCACAAAGAAAGACCTTTTCACACTTATGTTCCATTGAAATTTGTCTGGTCCAGGCGACAATTGTACATTTGCTAGACGATGTAGCAATGCGATCCAAGAGTCAAGCCTGGTTCCAATTAAATCTCGCCTGAAAGTCACAACGGGCGGGAATGATTCTAAAACAGTGGAGATCGTCGCATCCTTGTAACGAACAATAGAATACAATGCAGGATATTGGTCTTGGAGTGTAGCATTACCCAGCCACTTATCCTCCCAAAACCTTATCTAAGACCCATCCTTAATAGAAAAAGTTCCGAATCTGAAGAAATTTTTCTTCGTTGCCATTAGACCGGCCCAAAAGTGAGAGTCACCTGGTTTCCAAACCAGCTGTGACAATTGCGGTGACCCAGCATACCACTGCATGATGTAGTACACTATAGTCGTTGACATAACACTAATGAAACACCGTTCACTAGTATTACATCCCTCAGAGTAGTACAACAGAAACATAGCAGGTCCAAGACATGACTATAGGTTACAACTCAACTCTTTACACAAGATCCAGAGAATACTCTAGGTTAAAGAGAGAGAGAGAAACTTCTTACAAAGAAGAATCAAGAATAAATAACTCATAACTACCATACTTATAAAACTAGTAGCTGAACTACTGGCTTGCATTGCTGCTATTGCAGTACTCTACAGAAGTAGGATCTATGGTTAGAAATTCTATTCTTATCTAATCAGCAACTTCGCTTCACTTGAGTTGATGTATATGTTGACCTTGTTGACTTCATTGAAGAGCGTTAGCTTGTGATGATGATTCCTGGAGCGTAACTTGATGTAGACGTCGTCTGTACTGGCTTTAGAACCTAGCAAGGGTTAAGAAGATACTTTGAGTACGAGCGTACTCAGCAAGTTCACTAGAAAAGGAGTGTTTGATGCACTATAGCTACAGCCACAGACCATAGGTCGTAGGCAATGCAGGTTTTCGTAAACATTTCTTCAAAGGTTGCTTTTATTCTGAAAAACTATGTCCGTCAGCCTTCACGGTTTTACCAGAACCTTCATGGGGTTCCTTTCCCGCCGCGTTCACAGCTAATTCCCGAAATAGGGAGTAACAAGTTACAGTTCTTACACTCTGCAGAGGTGCGTCACTTTAGCCATGAGAGATCTTAGCTTTGTTGCACATCTGGGCCGCGAACTCGTTCAAACTTCATTAGTGTGAGGCCCAGACTAAGACCCAAGACAATCACTGTTGGAATTATGCCCTAGAGGCAATAATAAAGCTGTTATTATTATAATTCTTGTTCATGATAATGTTTATATTCCATGCTAGAATTGTATTAAGCGGAAACTTTAATACTTGAGTGGTTTGTGAACAACACCGTGTCCCTAGTACGCCTCTATGGACTAGCTCATTGATTAATGATGGTTAAGGTTTCCTAACCATAGACATGAGTTGTCAATTAATAATGAGATCATATCATTGGGAGAATGATATGGTGGATGCTTCAAACTAAGCGAAGCAATTAGATCGTGTCATCGTGTTTGTCTTTGCAAAGCTTTTCTTATGTCAAATATTGTATTCCTTAGACCATGAGATAATACAACTCCACGGTATCGGAAAGCTTTGAGGTCATCAAACGTCATCCTATGAGAGGGTGATCATAAAGGTGTCTCTCGTGTGATCGAAAAGTATCATTGGGTTGTATGTATCGAGATGGGATTTGTCCCTCCCAAGTCGGAGAGATATACTTGGGCCCTCGGTCGATATCAACACCGCTTGAAAGCATGTGGTTAAGGAGTTAATCACAAAGTGATATCGGATTACGGAACAGTAAAGTACTTGCCGTGAACGAGATTGAACTAGGTATGATGCATCGACGATCGAATCTCGCAAGTAAAATATCGCGAGGCGAAGGAATATATATATGGGATTGATTGAATCCTGGCATCGTGGTTCAACCGATATGATCATCGATGAATGTGGGACTCAATATGGGTTTCCGCACCTTGTTGATTATTGATAGAAGATCATACGCATATTCTCGAACCGCGGTCACACACTTAACGTGTCTCGACGCTAGGATAGATTGGATAATTGGTTTATGAGTTTTCGTTCGAGTCTCGGATGGGATCCGGACATCACGAGAGGTTCGGAGTGGTGCGGATAATAAGATTCATATAAGGCGGCAGTTTTTGGAGTTGAATTGTTCGGGTTAATCGGTATTGCGGAAGCTTCTAGAACCTTCCGGAAGGGACCAACGTGGCCCCACCTTCCGGGAGGGGCATGGGCCTATGAGGGAGTGCCCTGGCCACATTGGGCCGGGGCACAAGGCCCATAGGGCCCAGCCGCCAAGAGAGGTTTAAACTCGAGATAGACCTTCTAGAAGGGGTTTCCTTGCCCCACTCCTTATCCTTTGGGGCCGCGGTTTGGGCTTGGGAGGCTAGGCTGCCCCCCTCTATATAAAGAGGGGTGGGGGCGCACCAACCCCCGACATCTTCCCCTCCAACCCTAGCCGCCCTGCTGCCCTTCCTCTCTCCCTCCCGACTGTTTGTAGGCGAAGCCCTGCTGCAGAAATTCTCCACCATATACACCACGCCGTCGTGTTGTAGATCCAATCCATCTCTCCACCATACTTACTGTTCCGAGGAAGGAGGAGACGTCGAGGTGCTGCACGTGTGCATCTCACACGGAGGCACCGCCACTTGTGGTGCTAGATCGGATCGGATCGCGAGGAGGAGAAGCGAGTACGACTACATCACCCACGTTCGAGCGTTCATTGTCTTGAATCTTCCAAGGGTATGAAGATCTAATCCAATCTCTCTTGTTGTTTGCATCTCCTAGATTAGATCTTGGCTTTCCCTCTGTTCGCATCCGTAGAAAATTTTGATTTACTATGCCGCGAAACCCATCAATCACTGCCTTCTCCGCGACCCCGCATGTCTCCTTGGTGTACGCCAGCCCACCTACTGAATTACGACAATGGCAGTACAAGCCGTTCCGATGCCGGAACTATCATGGGACGTTGAGGGATCCCACCCATATGCTGCATATCCTCTACGAATTACCATAAATAATATGCATGCTACGAGTGATAACAGCCACGACCCGCACATCCAGCTCCATGCGAGAGGGAAAATATACAGCTGACTTCTTCGTCCTATTCCAAATCTCATGGTCAACGCGTAATATATGGCACAAGAATCACTGGCGACATTGGTTGTTAAGTCCTAGATAATATGTTCATTTACCACCGGAACTCTTATAGTAGGTTATTACTGAAGGGAATATGCCCGAGAGGCAATAATAAAGTGGTTATTATCGTATTCCTTATTTATGATAACTGTTCATTTTACATGCTATAATTGTATTAATACGGAAACGTTAATACATGTGTGTTTAATAAACAAAAAGGAAGTTCCTAGTTATGCCTCTCTTATAAACTAGCTCGTTGATTAACATGATGATCAAAGTTTCCTGATCATGGACATTGGATGTTGTTAATAACAAGGTCACAACATTAGTGTAATGATGTGATGAACATTCATCCGAAGTATAGCATTACGATCAAAGTCATTGAGTTTATATTGCTATAACAACTTACGAAGTGATCCTAATCCTTAGACCATGAGATCATGTCAATCACTAACACTGGAAGAGTTTCTCGATGACATCAAACGTCACACCGTAACTGGGTGATTATAAAGATGGCTTCAGAACTACTAAAGTGTTATGTTGAGACCCATGGATCGAGAGTGGAATTTGTTCATCCCAATGACAGATAGATATACTCTGGGCCCTCTCGGTGATATCACATTGATTAGCTTGCAATCAAGTGATTTGATCACTAGAATGTTATATCACGGGAACGAGAAAAGAATGCATGTCGGTAACGAGATCAAACTAGGTATGGAGATACCGATGATCGAATCTCGGACATGTAATATATCGTGAAACAAAGGGATTAAGATACTAGCGTAAAAGGTTCACACGATCACAGAAGTCATCGTTGAATGTGTGGAGTCAAGACGGATCTCCGTGTCCCGCATTGATTATTGATCGGAGAGGGGTCTCGATCATGTCCGCATTATTCGCGAACCGTAGGGTGACACACTTAAGGGATACCGACACCATTCGGAATAAATGATATGCCAGAAAAAGAAAAGGAAAGCGCATGAATTTATTTCACTAGATACCGAAACAGGTTTTCGGGTGAAATTGCATAAAGTGGTTATGCATGTGAAATGGAATTCTAGCAAGGGGTTATTTGTGAATGTTTGTCATTAAAGTAATTGACAAAATTATAAATAAAATAAAAGAGTATTATTTAATGAGAGTTTGCATTAAATTTGGTGGAAATTTAATGGGAATTTGAGTGGACTTTTCAGTGGGGGGAATTTAAAGGACATTTTGTGAGTGGAGTGTCCACCCACATGAATGAAGGAGGGGAAGGGGCAGCCCCCGTGGCCGGCGTCCACCCCTTGGGTTCCCCCCTCCTCCTATAAAAGGAGCCCCCTCCTCACTTGTCTCTCACACCTCCTCGCGAAGGATCTCTCTCCCCCCTTTAGAATTTCCCCATGGTCTCGGATCAGCGAGATACATGTTCCCGGTGGATTTTTCTGGAAGGATTTGTTGGTTCCATTGCACCGGCTGGGCGGGCGGAGGTTGTCAGGGTACCCGTACGTGTGTGCGATCACGGATGCACCACTGCTATGAGGTGCTGGACTTGATCGTGCTGGACCGGCTGGACCAGATGGACTTCATCACGATCTTGAGATCGGCAAGCGTTTGTCTACATCATCCACGAGTACAACCTCGTTAACGCTATTCGTTCTTTGAGGGTATGTATTCTATGGATGTATATCCACCCGTTGCTTGTATCTAGTAGATAGATCTTGGTACATAGATGTTCCCATCGTAGGAATTTTTTTGTTTTCTATGCTGCGAACCCTACAGTGGTATCAGAGCCGGATCTATGCGTAGATACTTTGCACGGGTAGTACACATATGAGTATGTGGGCGATGATGATCATTTTGTTGCTTCTTAGTTGTACTTTGGATATTGGTGGCATAGTGGGATGAAGCGGCCCGGACAAACTTTACATGTCCTCGCACATGAGACCTGTTCCACGCTTGACATGCAACTAGTTTGCATAAGTGGCTAGCGGGTGTCTGTCTCTCCTACTATAGTCAATATATAATTTGCAACGAGTTGTCAACAATTTGGTTATCCTCGTTGTGGTTCATGTTCGTAAGCCCTAAGCCACGTAAAACTTGCAACGAGTTGTCAACAAGAACGGTTCTATCTTCGAAAGCCCTAAGCCACGTAAAACTTGCAATGGATAAATTAGAGGCGTCTAGTTTAGATTGTTGCTGGGCTAGTGTTATTATATGGTGATGTTGTAAGTAGAAGTATGAGATGATACTCTTACAACACACATAACGTGTAAGTTCCATAGACCTTGGCCTTACACATAAAGTTATGATAGTGATCATACCACGGTGCACATGATAGAGATCATATGCGGGAACCATATCATTTCACTAATAAACATGTGATGTTTGATTGCATCTTATATTGCTTGTTTGGCATTTTATTAGCATAATAAGATGATCCCTGATTTAGATATCAAGATTAAAATGTGTTCTTCTTTAAGTATGCACCGATAATGTTTCGTCACTTCAAGGCATCACGTGATGATCGGGTGTACTTGAATTCACGAGCATATCTCGGGTGTAAGACAGTTACACACGCGAATACTAAGGTTCTTACTTGGCGAGCCTAGCATGTACAGACATGGCCTCGGAACACGGACCGAAAGGTTAAGCATGAGTCATATAGTATATATGATTCCCATTTGATGCTCTCCTTTGAAGCTACACCGACTCACGTGATGATCGGACTTGGTGTAGTGGATTTGGTCCATGTAATCACCAAAAAGACACGAGGGATGTCGTTTTTGAGTGGGAGTTCATTTCTAATTTGGATTAGTAGAACTCAATTTATCATAAATTAAATAAAAGTGAATTTGCATAATCTTTTGTAGTCATATGCATTCGTTCACCACCTTATGCATAGTTGTAATTGAGATAATAGAACTATAGAATTCTGGATATATACTTTACGAACTGGTATCGTATTGTGTTGAGTGTCAATATAAAGTTTAAAGTCCTATTGCAAACTTTCAGCAAAATTCTATTTACTCCATGAAATCTAATAACTGGTATTAAATCGAGAGTAACAATTCCAGTGTTAGTATCTTAAGTATCATGTTTGCCTCTATGATTCTTGATTGTTTTAATATCAAGTTTATCTAGGAGCTGAAAGAATTGTTTCAGAAACCATCATGTGTGGCAGATATAAAGATATCTGAAATAATGTTTTGGTTGCAATATGATAGAGTATAATATGTGTTCTCATATAGGATGAGAATTTACAAAGGTTGGAGATGCTAGACATCCTAATCATCCAAAAGGGTTTTGGAAAGCAACATTATACTCACGATTCACCTTTATAAGCTACAGTAGCTTGATCATGAAAGTCGTCATGATAAGGATGAATAGAAGATGTATGTAAAGTGTTTACTATACTAAAAGATTACTAAAGAATGGATTTTGAAAGAATACCGATCATTTTGATGATGGTTATCTACTTCAAAGTGCAAGTCCAAAGGTATTATTATTTGAATATACACGCTTTGGACTATGTGTCATGTATATGACGCCACTGTTGATGTTGATAAATTCTTTTAAAAAGGAAAAGGAAATGCTGAAAGAGAATCTATAAAATATATTTGGCAGAAAAGAAAAGATTGGAAATATCCAATTTAGGTATATGGATGATATACATGTTATGGTTGTATTGTTTGCTTGTTAAACAATGTGATTCTTGGGTATTGGATACCGAATTGGTTGGTATGAAATTTCATACGGAACAACGCAATTCATGAACCACAATGGCCTAAGTAACTAGCAAGAGAATATGTGATGATGTTCATCGAAAACAAACAAACCGTTGTTTGTATTTTTCATTGACATCAAAGCTTGACTTCAAGATTTGTATTAATAATTGTTATTTGAATCAGGTATTATGAGAACAAAGGTTGTTCAAATAATTACCGTATTCCATATAAGATGGATGATTTACAAATCTAGTTGGAGAAATCACATCCATAAAACCTAATGCTAAAATGTCGCAAGACAAATGATTGAAAGATCACTTACGAAGTGGCATCGCCGTTTAAATTATATTGGAAAGAAAACATGAAGAATCTCTATATTCATGGATTTTTGGAGTCTTTGATTTGATCAAGTGACGCTTGTGAGACTTTCCCTGGGATAATTAAAAACTTCGTTCAAAGGCCAAAGAAGAACGAACGACTAAAATATTGGAATTTATACATATCGATGTATGTAGTCCATTATTTATAATCATAAGCGATGGGGTTGAACTTCATATACTTTCTTCGGAAATTTGAGTGAATGTTCACTTAATGAGAATGAAGTATGAAATATTTGAAAATGTTTCAAAGACTTTCAAGATGAAGTGGAAAATCATTGTAACAAGAAAATAAATGGTTTATGATTTTATCATAAGGGATTTGTTTGAGTTACAAGTGTAACAAGAAAATAAATGAATTGTGATTTTATCATAAAGGGATTTATTTGAGTTACAAGTTTAGCAAAACACCTAGATTTACATATCCCGAAACACCATAGGAATATGGAGTGTTTGAGATTTATAATGAAACCTTGTTTGACATGGTTGGATCAAAGGTGTTATTTATAAAACTGCCATTATGTTTTAAAAAGATTAAAGCTTTAGAGACTACCGCTTTTACACTGAAAAGAGCACCATCTTGATCCGTTGAAATGACACCATATGATTTATGGTTTGGGGTAAAACCCAAGTTGTCATTTCTTAAATTTTGGTATGCTAAACATAAGTAAGATGTTTACAACCGAAGTCGGATAAGCATGTATTTGTAGGTTATTTCGAATAACAATTGGGTATTCCTCCATAACACCAAGGACAAAAGGGTTTGTCGCTTGAAATGTGAAGTTTCTTGAAAAAGGAATTTTTCGCAAAAGTTAAGTGGGAGGACAATAGAACTTTGATAAGGTTAACAAACCTTAGCTATATGTGCTGAGTTGCGCAGCGCCGGAAATCGTTCCGAAGGCTGTCATAATGCTCATAGCTTATGTGCCTCAAAGGATGTGGTCACGGAGATCTAAGTTCCTATTGAACCAAGTAGGCCGGTTAAACAATCAAATGCTAAGATTTGAGAGTAAGTCATTATTGTTTGACAATGATGAACCTAATACATACAAAGAAGCGATGATGGGCCCTGACTCCGTCAAATGGCTTGAAGCCATAAAATTCGTGATAGTTCCATATACGAGAAATCAAGTTTTGAACTTGGAAGACCCTCCGGGAAGGTGTAAAAACCTATCGGTCGTATTTGGATCTATAAAGAAACAGACATGGATGTTTCACATCTATGAAATAGTTGACATGTCGTAAAGTATTTTATGACAATGTTCAAGGAGTTGACTATGGTAAGATTTGATCTTTCATAGCGATATTTAGTCTGGACGGATTAAAGTAGCAACCACTACATATAATTTGGTATATGGTAGATGAATAAACAAAACAAAGTTCTTTTAATAGAATGGTTACCTAGGACGTGTACATGACATGATCCAAAGGGTTTTGTTAATTCAAAGGATGCTAAAAGGGGCATGCAAACTTCAATGGTTGAAGTAAGCATCGCGGAGTTGGAATCTTCACCATGATGAAAAAGGAGTTTTTCATTAGGAGACGATGAAGATGCTTGCATTTGCAAGAAATTAAGTGGGAGCGCTGAGACACATTTCTAATACATTATGTGGATGACATCTTGTTGATTAGAAATGATGTATCTTTTATTGACAATGGTTAAGAATTTCATTTCGATGAAATACTTAGGCAAAACCTGAATATTTAGCATGAATGTCTATAGTGGATAGACAGTGACGCTAATATGGTTGTGCCAAACGTACATATATGAGATATTGAAGGAGTTCAATATAGAAACAACAAGAAACGGATCTTGTCGTGTGGAAAGGAATTGAATCAAGATTCAAGTGTATTGACACTTGATAAGTAAAACAAGATTCAATTGCTTTGACACTTGATGAGTGAAATCACGAGAATGTTTTGATCAATCATACCATGATATGTACACATCCAGATATGTCCTATGCTCTAAGTGTTATGAGCATATACCAGAATGAATCATAAAATGATCATTGGACGATAGTAAGGATATTCTTATGATCTTTTGGAAGAACTAAGAATATATTTGTATAGAGGTGACAAACAATTACAAATAATTCATTGTAAAGAGTTACATTGATACTAGTTTTGTCACAAGATACAAATTAAGTTTATCTCAATTTAAACTATGGGTGGCACAATGTAATGGAAAGGATATTCCATGATGGAGTTGGAAGAAATCCATAGTTAAGACATTGTGACGAATACTACAACAAAAAGGCTAAGTATATGACTGCTATAGTAGCAGCAAAGGAGGGAATTTGTGTCAAGTAGTTTGAATTCAAACTAAGGTGTGGTTCGCAACGGGCTAACACTAAAGATATATTGTATGACAATAGTATCGACATGGTTTAACCCCAAGGAACTAAAGGTCTCACCGAAAGACCAAATTTATACAATGCCATCTCATCGGAGAATGAGTGATGTGTGGAGACGCAAAGACATGCAAATACACACGGACCTGAAAGCATAAAATCCGTAGATTATGCTAACCACTTGCAGTTGTGTATATGGAACACCAGAAAGCCATAAGTGTTCAATACGCAAAGTTTACAAACTAGATTATTGTCTCTAGTGCAAGTGGGAGACTGAAGGGAATATGCCCGAGGGGCAATAATAAAGTGGTTATTATCGTATTCCTTATTTATGATAAATGTTTATTTTACATGCTATAATTGTATTAATACGAAAACGTTAATACATGTGTGTTTAATAAACAAAAAGGAAGTTCCTAGTTATGCCTCTCTTATAAACTAGCTCGTTGATTAACATGATGATCAAAGTTTCCTGATCATGGACATTGAATGTTGTTAATAACAAGGTCACAACATTAGTGTAATGATGTGATGAACATTCATCCGAAGTATAGCATTACGATCAAAGTCATTGAGTTTATATTGCTATAACAACTTACGAAGTGATCCTAATACTTAGACCATGAGATCATGTCAATCACTAACATCGGAAGAGTTTCTCGATGACATCAAACGTCACACCGTAACTGGGTGATTATAAAGATGGCTTCAGAACTACTAAAGTGTTATGTTGAGACCCATGGATCGAGAGTGGAATTTGTTCATCCCGATGACGGATAGATATACTCTGGGCCCTCTCGGTGATATCACATTGATTAGCTTGCAAGCAAATGATTTGATCACTAGAATGTTATATCACGGGAACAAGAAAAGAATGCATGTCGGTAACAAGATCAAACTAGGTATGGATATACCGATGATCGAATCTCGGACATGTAATACATCGTGAAACAAAGGGATTAAGATACTAGCGTAAAAGGTTCACACGATCACAGAAGTCATCGTTGAATGTGTGGGAGTTAGTACGGATCTCCAGGTCCCGCTGCTGATTATTGATTGGAGAGGGGTCTCGATCATGCCCGCATTATTCGCGAACCATAGGGTGACACACTTAAGGGACACCGACACCATTCGGAGCAAATGATATGCCAGAAAAAGAAAAGGAAAGCGAAGGAATTTATTTCACTAGATACCGAAACAGGTTTTCGGGTGAAATTGCATAAAGTGGTTATGCATGTGAAATGGAATTCTAGCAAGGGGTTATTTGTGAATGTTTTTCATTAAAGTAATTGACAAAATTATGAATAAAATAAAATAGTTTTATTTAATGAGAGTTTGCATTAAATTTGGTGGAAATTTAATGGGAATTTGAGTGGACTTTTGAGTGGGGGGAATTTAAAGGACATTTTGTGAGTGGAGTGTCCACCCACATGAATGAAGGAGGGGAAGGGGCAGCCCCCATGGCCGGCGGCCACCCCTTGGGTGCCCCCCTCCTCCTATAAAAGGAGCCCCCCTCCTAACTTGTCTCTCACACCTCCTCGCGAAGGATCTCTCTCCCCCCTTTAGAATTTCCCCATGGTCTCGGATCAGCAAGATACATGTTCCCGGTGGCTTTTTCTGGAAGGATTTGTTGCTTCGCTTCGCTGGAGCGAGGCGGAGGTTGTCGGGGTACCCGACGTGTGCGATCACGGATGCACCACGCTTTGAGGTCTTGGACTTGATCATGCCTTTGGACCGGACGGATGGACTTCATCACGATCTTGAGATCGGCAAGCGTTCGTCTACATCATCCACGAGTACAACCTCGTTAACGCTATTCGGTCTTCGAGGGTATGTATTCTATGGATGTATATCCACCCGTTGCTTGTATCTAGTAGATAGATCTTGGTACATAGATGTTCCCATCGTAGGAAATTTTTTGTTTTCTATGCTGCGAACCCTACAATTACCTCATGGTAAATAACCTATAATCACATTATTATGAAAATAGTGTTTTCTGTCCTTTTTCAAATGCAGGTGATGACAACACTGGATTTGTAAAATACTTTACAGAAAATGATCAAAGGACATGAGCAAGTGTGAACTTGCCTTTTGTGATTGCAAGATTATGCACTCACGGTCTTCAAGACAATATAAAATCCAATTGCGGAAATCTGCATCATTGGTCCGGTAAGGACTAATGTTTAAAGAATCAAGATGCTTTTATGCATAAGTAATGTGATGCAAGTTGATAAACGCGAATCCCGAGGATAACGTTGATCTAGGGTTTGGATACTGGAAATGGTTTCTTTGGAATGTGTTGTCCTTTTAGATTAAGTTTCATACATGTGCTTCTTGTTAAGGCTTGTGAGTGTGTGGAATACAACATGTATTTATATAACAATAAAATACATAGTATGGAATGCTACTCAAGGTTGCTTACATCTTAATTGGTTATCTTCAAGTTTTACTTTACAAGTAATGTCACTTATAAAGAATTTAAGTAAGAACAATCTTATTACACAAGTATAGTATAAAGTAAGGTGTTTTCCATTAATTATCATATGTTGATTGAAGTGTCAAAACGAATAACATTTGAAGAAAAGATTCCTTTATTAAGGTTTAAACAATCTTTGTGGTTAATTAGATGTGGTTGATGTTGTTTGTACTTGCTTGAATAGTTTGGACTTGAGATGTTTTATAACTTATTTATAACAGACCAAAGTAAACTATAAGACATGTAATAAAGTATTTAGTATCATACTTATAGCTTTGTAAACTACAAGGAGTGTAGATAGACTTAGGGTGTATTACTTATGACACTTGTATCTTGTTCACTTTATATTGTTCCCTTAGAGTTACTTAAGAATGACATTACTTCTATTGGGGTAGTGATTTCTGTACATTATAATGGTATAAAGGGATTTACCTTCCTGTAAGGATGTGGTTATGGTTTATTAATAAGTAAACAATATTATGTATTACTTATGAACTCACCTATAGTGTTTTGATTTGTTTATAAACTTGTGGTTAAAGTAAAAGAATAGGTTTTATTTCTTTACAAAATATTCTTAGAGATTTTATATTAAATAAGAATTCTTTTATAAAATAATTTATACTTATGGTTGAAAGATAATTTAATAAAATTATATTTAAATGGTGTTAGATCATTTTAACCTCATAATGTTAGTATTTAATATTAACAGTGTTTATTACATTTAATTGGTTAATTTAAGAAATGTTAACAAATTTTATTTGTCATTTTTATGAATTATTAACTAAAGAAATAGGTTTGAATTCAAGTTATAAAAGTGTTTAACTTTTTATTTAACTCAAAAGTGGAATATCACATTTTAAACATGTAGGTATTATTTTTTTGATCATTTTGGTATATTACATTTATTTTTGTGATTTAAAATAATAAGATATGATTTTAATAAGGTTTATTACTATATAGATACTTAATAAATAGTAAATAATTAAATAACAGGATTAATAGTGCATGATTATAGTTCTAAACTCTAATTCTTATTTTTCTAAGATTTTTAGTATTTTATTTATATTTTTAACATTTACAGAATTAAAATATTAATTTTCAAAGTATTAAAACTTTATAAAGTATTTATTAAATGATATTTATTTAAATAATCATCAAAATAATATATAGTAATAGTTTTAAGTTGTAGATTTTATTTTTCTAAACATTTTCATATATTATATGTATTTTTCTAATTTATAAAACAAAAGTTATTAATTAAACAAGATTTAATCATTTTATTATATTGGAATTAATATTGTTTTCTTCAATTCCTAAATAGTAAATACTTTTGTTACTTAGGCAGGGTATACCCCAAGTCACAGACATGTGGGACACAGGGCCACGTTGGCATGCCACGCTGGCGTGGACCGGTCAAAGGATTGAACAGGGTTGGAGCGACGTCGGTATGATGTCATGCTGACATCATCCACGGATGATCTCATAGATCGTTGATTGATCTGTTGATCGAGAGCACGCGTGCGCACGGGAGTGGTGTCGTTCGATTCAGTGCAACAAGCGGAGTCACCTAGTGGTTGCGCCGCTCGATTTAGGTCGCCGGAGCTAGGGGTACGACGGTGGCCGACGGCGGCGATGGCAGGTGGTCACGGGGAGCTCGATTTAGCATGCAAGGAAGAATTCTAGAGAGGCTATTCACACGAGGAGCTTACCAGAAGAACGATGAAGGGTTCGGCGAGGCCGGGGGTGGTGAATTGACATTTATTGATGGGGACCGCGACGGTGGTCATCGGAAATCGGATCGATGCGGCCGATTAGGATCTCGTCGGCTTGATTCCTTCTTGCCAGAGATGCTACACGCCATGGCAAATCTTTTGGTATGCTCAGCTCATCGTGGGGTGGCCTCTAACGGTGACAACAACAACTCCGGCGAGCTCTGTTTTCAGGCAAAGGAAGAAATGGGGAAAGAGGAGTAGATAGGGTTCGTCTCAGTGCAGGAGGGGGTCTTGTAGACAACGTCTAAGATGGTAGCACGGATGTCCTCGCAGCGAGTATCACGGCGACGGCGGGCGGCTTCGGCGGCGCCACGCAGCTGCTTCGCCGGCGTGCTGGCTGGCGAGAGGAAGAAGAGAAGAAAAAGAAACTGAAGGGGTATGTGGGCTGGCTTGGGCCGATGTGGGCTGCAGCAAAGTGAGCGGAGAGGTTTGGCTGCAAACCGCGAGCGGTGAATAGGCGAAGAGGAAATAGGCCGTGGGCCACTTTCTGGACTGAGCTAGTTCTTCTATTGTTTTCCTGTTTTCTGCTTTGTATTTCATTTTCTTTTCAGATTTGAATAATACTCAATTATTTGAATATTTTCCATAGAAAATTATGAGCTAAATAATTGCAGCAGTAATAAAGTTATTAAAATCAATTTGTGAACTTTTATTATGTATTGTGGTATTTTATTTTATTTTTTATTTCTATTGTATATATTCTTTCCTATAACATTGTTTTCACTTTTATTTGGAGTAATTAAGTTTTTAAATGTATAATAATATCCGTAGGGTTTATCTATATGTATTTAATCACAGAGTATAAGATAGAATGGTTTATACTATTGGATCCCCACTTATTCCATGCTCATATGGGATAAGTGGTTAGAGAAAGGAATTAAAGATTTTGTCTTATGATTCTATATAGAATATTTATGAGATGTTGATGAGAAAACTTATTAATAAGTTTAGAATTCTGAATTGTAATTACTCATCCTAGGGTTTAAAGTACTTACTATACTTACCTTCTTTTGTTGATGTGAATAAAGATTAATGGCTAAACCTATTGTCTTTATGTTTGTGATTTTAATAACATCACCATTTAAAGTAAAGCAGTAGAATTGTTTTCAGGGCTATATTATGAGAAAGAATTGACAAAGATGGTTCCTAAGCACCTATGATGATGATAATTATAAATGACAAAGATGTGCTTAATTGATTGGTTATAGGAAAATATTCCTATAAAACATTGAGGAAGCAAGATGGTAGATCAACATATGGGATGGATGTTAAGCTTGATTATAGATTTAGGGTTTAATGTTTACCAGGAATTCCTATCTTCTATACTTCATAATTCTGGACTTCTGATTAATTAATTCCTTTCCTAGATATATTACTTCTTCCTATCCATCATCATGTGTTACCATGATGAGCTTTGCTTTATAGAAACTTCTTATCCACCCTTTATTATTCTATATCCATTTATAAATCCATTAAGCTTGACACTAAAGCTTTTCATAAACTTTGCATATCTATACTTGATTATATCCTCTACTCTGCTGTTGAAAATCTCCATTTCAACAAGTGATTGCTTCCAACTCCAATCATACTCTTCCTTAATCATCCTTCACTAATACTACTTCAGTAGATGTATATATATCAAATTCTACTCTCCTTAAGTGTTTAGTATTTTCCAAGAGGAAAGTACTACTTATTTAATTTAATGTTGCTCTAACATCATTATAATCATACTATCTTGTCTCTACTTGAATCCAGTATCTAACATTCTAACCTCACATTATACTAATGTGACTTGTAATGACTAATCTAGGATAATAAATCTATACTATGGTTCAATCATGTTTTATCCACCAATGTCACTTATACTTGGTATAAACATTCAATATTAGTGAGTAAGTCATGATCATTATGATCCTTTGATCCTTTATGGTTCAGGTTTCCAGTTGACTAAACAAGGCTTCTTCAATACAACACTATAGTTGTATTCTAATTATCTTTTGTTTAGCTCTATTGGATTAGGAGATATAATTCATTGACTATACCTACTTGATCCAATAGGACTACTCCTGGTAACTTATCTTCAGACTTCATTCTTGTAATCTTCTTTGTTACTATATTGATTTGATTTCCTCAAATCACTCTCATCCTATAGATAACATCTAGAACTAGCATCACTACTTATCCCTTCTTACTTCTTTCTCTATAAGGCTTAAGTGAATGCTATAATAAGGACAAGAGTTGATAGATCAAGAATTGATAGATTAAGAATTGGTGAATCAATAGTTGATTACTCAACATTGATGAACAACAATTATAAGGATAGGATTCAGTAGAGATGATAAAGATTGATATGGAAAGAAAGATATATGGTGAATGATCTTAACTTTGGTTTCTTTCCTACTCAATCTCACTAAAGAGTAAAAGTTAGGTATTTCCATGATACACATGGTATAAGTAGATAAGATTAAGATATAGTTATTACATTCTTATTATTTTTGTTATATCCTTAACTTGGTATTCATGAGTGATTATAATGAATACTAAGATATGATCACCTAAGGATCAAATATAAATCATTAAGTAAGGTATTAGGGTTTAATTTTATTCCATTTGATCTACCCTTAGATCAAATCATGCTTACCCAAAATAAGATTTTAGCAAAGGTCATATTGAAACTTATCGCAGTCAACTTGATGATCTACTTCAATTCCATCAAGTTAAGAGAAGCTTCAATCACTTTGACAAGTTTTTATTTAAAAGCGCGAAAATTATTCAGGTTTTATATGCATGAATGCAATGCACACATCTGTGTTCAGCTTATTTCTAAGCTCTAATGCTGGGATCTTACAACAATGCTTTTGAACCAATATATTTCCTTTTAAGTAGAGTTTGCCATGCCCCGTCTTCAGAAAGTAATTTGAAGAGCCATTTACCAAGGAGGGCTGTATTTTTTATCCCAGGATCATGAATACCCAGCCCACCCTGATCTTTGGGGCGGCATAGTACACTCCATTTAGCCAGTCTGTATTTCTTTTTCTCGTTGTCTCCTTGCCAAACGGATCTTGATCGGAAATAATCCAATCTTTTTATGACTCCTTTTGGTAGTTGGAAGAAAGATATCATATACAATACCATATTACTTAGTACCGAATTAATGAGTACTAATCTTCCCCCTATGGAGAGCAATTTACCTTTCCAGCTGCTCAATCTTAGTTGTAGTCTTTCCTCAACGATTTTCCATTCAGCATTTGTGAGCCTCCGGTAATGAACCGGAATGCCCAAATACCAAATCTAAAAAACACCTTGACTACAACCAAAGAGATCAGCATAAAGACTAACTTCATCTCGGGCCTCGCCAAAACAAAACAATTCACTTTTATGGAAATTGATTTTCAACCCTGATAGTTGCTCAAAAGCTGAAAGTATCAGTTTCAGATTTTTCGCTTTTTCAAGGTCATGTTCCATAAATAGAATTGTATCGTCGGTATATTGAAGTATTGATAAACCTCCATCAACTAGCTGGGGAATCACACCTTCAATTTGGCCATCAACCTTGACACGCTCAGTCATGACAGCGAGCATATCAGCCACTATATTAAATAGCATTGGTGATAATGGATCTCCCTGTCTAAAACTTTTTTTCGTCTGAAAGTATTTACCAATGTCGTCATTAACTTTTATGGCAACACTACCCCCCGACACAAAGTTGTTGATTAAAGCATGCCACTCAGATTAAAAACCTTTCATTCTAAGGGTCTGTTGAAGAAAAGGCCATTTGACTTTATCATAGGCCTTTTCAAAGTCAATTTTTAAAATAACCCCATTCAACTTATTCCTATGTAGTTCATGAACTGTTTCATGCAAGGTAACCACACCATCAAGGATGTTGCGACCTTGCATAAAAGCAGTTTGTGAAGGGCGAACTACATGATCCGCCACAGAATTTAGACGAATCGATGCAACTTTGGTAAAAATCTTAAAACTAATATTAAGAAGACAGATTGGTCTATATTGTTGGATCCGTTCTGCTTCATTAATATTAGGCAAAAGAATTATCTCTCCAAAATTCAAGCAAAACAAATCTAGTTGACCAGCGTGCAAAGCACAGAACATTTCAAGTAGATCTGTTTTGATAACATCCCAAAAGGTTTGGTAAAATTCAGCTGGAAAGCCATCAGGACCAGGGGCTTTGTTATGTTCCATCTGGAAAATAGCCTTCCTGACCTCTTCCTCAGAATAGGGAGCCGTCAGTAGGTCATTTTCCTCGACAGGAACCTGAGACACATCATCTGTTTGAGATTCATCAAGAGAGATAGTTCCCTCATCTGGTTCCCCAAACAAACATTTATAGTAATTTGTAATATAGTATTTCAGCTTCTCATGTCCCTCAATCGTCCCCTCATCTTGCGTTAAAGATCGAATAAGTTTCTTCTTGTCTCTGCTATTAGCAAGACTATGGAAGTACCTAGTATTCGAATCCCCATACAAAATAAATTGGGCTTTGGAACGTTGATACCATTTGAGTTCCTCTTCACGCAGTAAACGTGCTAACTCCGCATTCGCTTGGCTTTCAGCTCAATTTCATGTGTAGTTAACAAACGCGATTTTCTGCTATAGCTTCAAGGTCATCAATAGTAGACGATAGTCGAAGTTTTTCTTTTTTAAGAATACCAGCTGTGTGGTGCGCCCAACCACCAAGGTGTTTACGTAGCATACGCATTTTATTGTTCCACCTCTGGATTGGTGTGTTACCTGTAACCGGTTTTTCTCATACTGTTTTGACCATATCATGAAAACCCTCCCGATGTAACCATCCAAGTTCGAATTTGAATGGACGGAAACATCGTATCCAAGGTAATCCAGTAGTCAGCAGTATGGGAGCATGGTCAGACAGCGCCTCAATACGCTCTAGAGCGCGAACCCAGACTCAGGGAAAATGTTCTTCCCAATCCGAGTCCATCAGTACGCGATCTAGTTTTTTGTATGTAGGTTCAGGCAGGCTGTTTGCCCAAGTAAACTGACGGCCGATCATAGTTACTTCCTTCAAATCAAGGCTGTCAATGATAGCATTAAAAAGGAATGGCCAATGATCGTTAAAACGACATTTACTCTTCTCGAATGGAAAACGAAGCAGATTAAAATCAGCTCCTATAAGAATAGGGTATGGATTATCTTTCGCTAAGTTTACCGGTTCGTTGGAGCAGTAATCCTATACTTACGGATTGAATCCTATCGACTCATCCGTTGTCCAGAGAAGTCCGGTCGGCATGCACGCCTGCTACACGAGTACCGCGTGGTGTATGGAACCAAACTTAATCTTGCTACTATCCCTATAAGTATGCAATAATCCAGCCTTCTTCTTCTCAAATTAAGCCCAGAGAGAACCACCACGAGTTCACCCGGCACGCCTCAGCAGCCATATGATGGAGGTGTTAAGCATGTGTTTCGTCATTGCCCTCGCCACAATACTCCTCCCACTGATTCTTACAGTACTACTCTCACCATCCTCTTCGGGCAAGAAGCAGCAGCTGCCTCCTGGACCATGGAGCCTTCCGTTCATCGGCAGCCTCCACCACGTCTTGCGTGGCCTCCCACACCGCACCATGAGGGAGCTGTCTCGCCAGCATGGCCCCCTCATGTTCCTCAGGCTCGGCGAGGTTCCTACCTTGGTGGTCTCCAGCGCCGAGGCGGCGGAGCTGGTGATGAAGACCCACGACCTCGCATTCGCCTCCCGGCCGACCAGCAGTATCACCATCGACATCGTCGGCTGCCGCGGCAAGGGGATCGGCTTCGCCCCCTACGGCGACCGCTGGCGTCAGAACAAGAAGATCTGCATCATGGAGCTGCTGAACGCCAAGCAGGTGAAGCGCGTGGAGTCGATCAGGGCCGAGGAGGTGGGCCGCCTCCTCCGCTCCATTGCCGCCGCCGGTTCCGTCAACCTCAGCAAGAAGGCGTCCGCGCTGGCCAACGACATCGTCGCCATGGCCATGTTCGGCGGCACCTGCGCCGAGGAGAGGTCCGAGTTCGTCCTCGCGTACGACCAGGTCAGCGAGCTGGTGGCGGGGTTCTTCCCGCTCGACTTCTTCCCGTCGTCATGGCTGGTGCGGCGGCTGAGCACCACCGAGCGCCGCCTCCTCAGGAGCTACGGCCGCATCCAGCGCATCATCGCGAGCATCGTCGAGAGGCGCAAGGCGGCCAACATGCATCAGGAGGATCTGCTTGGCGTTCTGCTCAGGCTGCAGAAGGAGGATTCACTGGCTTTCCCACTGACCCCGGAGACTATTGGCGCCATCATGTTTGTGAGTACTTCCTCCCACTTTCACTGAGTTTTTTTTTTTTTTGCTCCTAATAAACGTCACAATGATGCCAACTAGCTACTCTTGGTTAAAATAATAAACTTGTGAGAAAAGGTCCGCCAAAAGACAAGGTCATTATCCTCTAATGACTTTTCCGTGGGGCTGCTCCACTAGAACGTCCACCCCAAACTCATTATGAGTACGAATAGTCATTATCTTCTAATTAACTAATTATGGTTGGTCTCTCAAGAACATAATTATGTATGTCTGTCGGAGAGCTGCTCTCTCAAGAACATAAATAACTAAATTTTGCCTGTCGATGCATAGCCGTGTTTAATTAAGGGCATGTATGAGAGGAACAAAGAAAGAGAGTTGTCTTCTCTTTACTAACGATCTCTTCGTAACAATCTCTCCGACAACATATTTAGGATGTAGCATCATGTTTTATTGTTATATTCAGATTACGTGGAAAAATTAAGATCAGACAGCTTATCAACCGTTGTACATGTCCTTACAAGTTCTGTTTCGCAAAACAACGGACAGTTAGGTGGACATGTCAGGCTCTTCGCCCGTTCGTTCCCAAAGGGTCGGACACATCACCATGTCGCCTGACTGTCCAGCCGCAAAAAACCTAGTCATCATTGGCGCCGCCGTTCTACCTACATACTGCTGCCAACCTTGTCGGCACCCACCTCCGCGACCATGTCAAGGCTCGTGCCAGCCAGCACCGACTCGTTATGTCTCGTGCCAGGCCAGCACCGCCTTGTCGTGGCCCCCGGTCGCCGCCCACGCTCGCCACCGCGCGGCACAGTCACCGCCGCCGCCGCTGAACGCACGACAAGGAGGGGGTGTACTAGAACAAACATTGTTTGCTTCATTTGTTCCTACTATTTTTTCGATCCTTAGAAATGAACATAACATAAGATAACAACTGATTGCAGGACATATTTGGAGGAGCCACCACAACCTTAGGATCCACGGTGGAATGGGCTATGTCGGAGCTCCTGAAGAAGCCGGAAACTATGGCGAAAGCACAACTAGAGGTTCGAAATGTGCTAGGTGCATCACGAGGTGTCATCACTAACACCGATCTGGTTGGACTCAACTATGTCCGAATGATCACCAAGGAGGTACTTAGGTTGCATCCGCCCAACCCCATGCTTGTCCCTCGTGAGTCCAGAGAGGACTGTGAAATCATGGGTTATCACATTCCCAAGGGCACCAAGATACATATCAATGCCTTCGCAATTTCTCGAGATCCAAAATACTGGGTAAACCCTGAAGATTTTAACCCAGACAGGTTTGAGAATAGCAGCGTTGATTACAAAGGTGCACATTTTGAGTTTATACCCTTCGGGGCAGGTCGCCGACAATGCCCTGCAATTCTGTTTGGAACGTCCGCGATCGAGATTGCATTAGCAAACCTTCTCTACCACTTTGACTGGGTGCTTCCTGATGGAGTGAGCCCGGACATATTGGACATGTCTGAAACTTTCGGCATGGGGGTAAGGAAAAGGGTGGAGCTGCATCTTAGAGCTATTCCCTATGCACACTCTGGTTTTATATAGGGGTATGTGCCCGCCTTGCTCTGCGCCTTGAGGTACCTCCAAGGCGTTCTTTCAGTTTTATTTAAGCGTCACAATAAGAGCGGATGTTTTATATGTCGACACTGAGTATTTATTTCAATTTAGTTGTCTTGTTGCTGTTGTGGTGGCTTGGAATGTTGTAATAAGAACATTGTATCTGTAAATCCTCTTTGTCTAAATATGCAAAATGCAATAAAACTTTTTTGATAAAACAAATATATGAACATCGGACTACATGCACGTGTTGTATCCACCCATGTCCAGTCATATACTCTCTAGAGATTATCTAAATTTTAGCACGAGTCTCCTAAGTCTTTTCTGTCATATAGGGGTATGTGCCTGGCTTGCTGCGCCTTGAGGTCTCTTCAAGGCGTTCTTTCACTTTTATTTAAGAGTCACAATAAGAGAGCCGATGTTTATATGTCGACACTGAGAATTTATTTCAATTTAGTTGTCTTGTTGCTGTGGTGGCTTGGAATGTTGTAATAAGAACATCGTGTCTCTGTAAATCCCTCTTTTTGTCTACATATGCAGAATACAATAAAACTTTTATGATAAAACAAATACTAGTATATGAATATCAGACTACATGTGATTATCTAAATTTTAGCGGGAGTCTCCTAAGTCTTTTCTGTCATCACATAGAACAGTAGGCTAGAATAACTTGCACACCACCTAACATGTTCCTCTTAAATGACGCATGGTTCATACTACAATGATCATCGTTAATCCTTTGTACTTACACTACAGGAACAAATCAAGACAGCGATAGCTATATGTTGGGGCCGTAGGCGTAGGCCTCGAGGCGGGCAGCCGAGTAAACCGGCCGTCGGTCAATTTTGGCCGTCGACATAGAATAGGATAGGCCGTCGGCAGCCGTCGGCATAGAATGAGATAAGCCGACGACAGTCATCGGCGTAGACAGGGCCGTCGGCGTAGTGGATAGGCCATGACGGCGATGCGATGGCGTCAAGGCTACGCCGACGACAAGGCCTTTGGCATAGCTATTTTCCCTTTTTGCCACATTAATACTAGAAAAATCATAACTAACTCATTTTAATTAAGAAAAATACATATAATATATCAAAATTTATAGAAAAATAAGATCTATCTAACTACATTCAAATATTACATATGTTTGTTGAATAAAATATAAAAACATTGCATATACTTTTATATAAGCCATTTTCCATTTTCCGAGTGCAAAAAAGGGATGTTTTGTGAAGCAACCACCAAAGACATAATTGAAAATGCTAACATCCCATTTTTCAAAAATACTAGACGACCTTACATCGACAATGTATCAACCGGGATATCTCAAACCTTTCCTTCCACCCCTGGTAAAAAAGACAAATGTCTGTCGAATCAGCAAAAGTGGGTCCGCTTTGAACTACAGGTACATGATCTAATGCTCATGATTTTTTGCTAAAATCATTTTTAGCCTCACATATGATGTTTCTTCAGAGATCAAATGCAATTTTATCGACGATCATCACATAGGTAAGAATCTCCATGCCCACTCTTTTTACCATAGTTTAAAACGGACATAAGAAATTCAAAAACGGTCCAAACAATGTAAAACATCCGCGTGGTATCATATTATGTGACATAGTTGCAAGGAAAAATACCAAAATTGGTATATTAATTGCATTTAAAAAAAACTTCTCAAAATGGGCCATCATGTTCGAGGTTTCATGGCTTTCAGGCCAAATGACCAATGTTATGGCCAGAATCGCGACATAGTTCGTGATACTGCGCACATATTATGCACGCATGTCCATCTTGGGATAAAGAACAATGTTGTAGGAGGAAGTTTTCCTTTTCATCGCACGGAAAAGCCATTTTCCATTTTCCGAGTGCCAAAAACAAGACGTTTTATGAAGCAACCATCAAAGATATAATTCAAAATGTTATCGCCCCATTTTTTATAAAATACTAGACCGCCTTACATGGACAATGTCCCAACCGAAGTATCCCAAACCTTTTAGTCCACACCTAGTGAAACAGACAAATGTCTCCTGAATCGGTTAAAAGTGGATCCGGTTTGAACTATAGGTATATGATCTAATGCTTATGATTTTTTGCAAAAATAATTTTTCAGTCTCAAAATATGATGTTTCTTCAGAGATCCAATGCAAGTTTAGTAAGGCTCATCTCCTAGGTAAGAATCTTCATGCTAAATGTTTTCACCATAGTTTGAAACGGGCATACGAAATTCAAAAAGGTCCAAACAATGTAAAACATTAGCGTGGTGTCATACTAGGTGACATAGTTGCAAGAAAAAATACCAAACTTGGTATATTGATTGCATCTAAAAAAATCTTCTCGATATGAGCTATCATGTTCGAGGTTTCATGGCTTTCTGACAAAATAAACAATATTATGGCTAGAATCAGCGTAGTTTGTAATATTGTGCCCATATTGTGTACGAGCTTGTGCATCTTGGGATGAAGAACAATATCGCAGGAGGAAAAAATTCGTTGCATAGAAGAAAAGCCATTTTCTATTTTCTGAGCGCCAAAAACGAAATGTTTTGTGAAGCAACCATCAAAGGCATAATTCAAAATGCTATCACCCCATTTTTTAAAAATACTAGACCACATTACATGGACAATGTCTCAACCGTAGTATTCCAATCCTTTTCGTCCAAACCTGGTAAAAAAGACAGATGTCTGCTGAATTGGTTGAAAGTGGGTCCGGTTTGAACTACAGGTATATAATCTAATGCTCATAATTTTTTGATAAAATAATTTTTAGCCTAAAAAATATGATGTTTCTTCAGATATCCAATGCAAGTTTAGCGAGGTTCGTCCCCTAGGTAAGAATCTTCATGCTCGTTGTTTTCATCATAGTTTGAAACGGGAATAAGAAATTTAAAAACGGTCTGAACAATGTAAAACATTCGCGTGGTATCATATTAGGTGACATAGTTGCAAGAAAAAATACCAAACTTGGTATATTTATTGCATCTCAAAAAAATCTTTTCAAAATGATCTATGATGTTTGAGATTTCATGACTTTCGGGCCAAATGAATAATATTACGGCTATAATAGGCATATTTTGTGATACTATGCACATACTGTGCACACATGTGCATCTTGGTACGGGGAACAATGTTGCAGGAGGAAGTTTTCCTTTTCGTCGCACGGAAAAACCATTTTCCATTTTTCGAGTGCCAAAACCGGGTGTTTTGTGAATCAACCACGAAAGAAATAATTCAAAAATGCTACCACCCCATTTTCAAAAATACTAGATCAGCTTACATAGACAATGTCCTAACCGGCATATCTGGAATCTTTTCGTCCGCCTCTGGTGAAATAGATAAATGTCTTTCAAATTGGTTGGAAGTGGGTCTGGTTTGAACTACATGTACATGATCTAATGCTTATGATTTTTTTCAAAAACCATTTTTAGACTCACAATATGATGTTTCTTCGGAGATTAAATGCAATTTTAGCGAGTCTCATCACCTAGTTAAGAATCTACATGCACGTTGTTTTGACCATAGTTTAAAACGGGCATAAAAAATTAAAAAACAGTTTGAACAATGTAAAACATTCACGTCGTGGCATATTATGTGACATAGTTGCAAGGAAAAATATCAAACTTGGTATGTTGATTACATGTCAAAAAAAATTCTCAAAATGAGCTATCACGTTCGAGGTTTCATGGATTTCAGGGCAAATGACCAATGTTATGGCTAGAATCGTGGCATAGTTTATGATACTATCTTCATATTCTGCACACATGTGTATCGTGGGATGGAGAACAATGTTATAGTAGGAAGTTTTACTTTTCGTCGCATGGTAAAGCCATTTTTCATTTTCCAAGTGCCAAAAATGGAGCGTTTTGTGAAGCAACCACCAAAGGAATGATTCAAAATGTTACCACCCCATTTTTAAAAAATACTAGACCACCTAAAATGGAAAATTTCTCAACCGGGGTGTCTCAAACCTTTCCGTCCACCCATGGTGAAAAAGACAAATATCTGCCGACTCGGTAAAAACTAGGTCCGGTTTCAACTACAGGTACATGATCTAACGCTCAGAATTTTTTGCAAAAATCATTTTTAGACTCAAATTATGATATTTATTTAGAGATCCAATGCAAGTTTAGCGAGGCTCATCCCCTAGGTAAGAATCTTCATGTCCGTTGTTTTGACCATTGTTTGAAACGGGCATAAGAAATTTAAAAACGGTCCGAACAATGTAAAATATTCGTGTGGTGTCATATTATGTGACATAGTTGCAAGGAAACATCAAATTTGGTATATTGATTGCATCTCAAAAACCCTTCTCAAAATGAGTTATGATGTTCGAGGTTTCACGGCTTTTAGGCAAATGACCAATGTTGTGGACAAAATTGTGACATAGTTTGTGGTACTGTGCCCATATTATGCACGCATGTGCATCTTGGGATGGAGAACAATGTTGGAGGAGGAATATTTCCTTTTTGTCTAACATAAAAGTCATTTTCTATTTTTTGAGTGCCAAAAATGGGGGGTTTTGTGAAGCAACCACCAAAGGAATAATTAAAAATTCTACCACCCCATTTTAAAAAAATACTAGACCACCTTATTTGGATAATGTCCCCACCAGGATATCTCAAACTTTTCTATCCACCCTTGATAAAAAAGAAAAATGGCTGCCGAATGGGTAGGAAGTGGGTTCGGTTTAAACTACATGTACATGATATAATGCTCATAATTTTTTGCAAAAACCATTTTTAGAGATCCACTACAAGTTTAGCGAGACTCATCCCCTAGCTAAGAATCTTTATACCCGTCGTTTGGACCATTTTTAGACTCATAATATGATTTTTTGAAAATTTGATCACTATTAAATACATTTTATTTAAAATACATGATGCATGATTAAAAATATAATAGGGATGTCATGTTTGGATTCTTCTCATTTTTCTGACCGATTTAGACATATTATTAGTCAGATTCTGATTTACAGATTTGAAGATATGAATTATTCCATATTAAGTATAAAAAGGCAAAAGAAATTATTTTATTGTCATTTGAATTCAAGATTATTATTAGTTATTCATTTTTGTTTATTTAAATAATTGTTTGAAATTTAAAAAATAAAGGCGTGTGACACCATGGTCCAAGGGTTAATGGGATTGATATGGTAGTATTATCAATCTCATTCGGAAGGAATAGAGAAGTTAAGCATGCTGGGGCAGGAGTAGTGTGAGGATGGATGACTAATCAGAAAGTTTGACCATTAATGCTATTTGACCGGATATTAAGCATACTTAGAGGCAAAAAATCACTTGTAAGATCAACAAGTCAAAAAATTCAAAAGAAATTGGAAAAAAATTTGAAAAAATTGATTTTTTTTGAAAAAATAAAATAAAATAACTAGGCCTACTGCTAAGTCGTCGGCTTATCCAAATGGCTGTTGGCCGGTAGGTGGGGGCATCTAAGCTATAGCTTTACTATGCCGACGGCTAATGAGTCTAAGCCGATGCTGTGCAACGGCGATGAGGCTACACCGGCTGTCGTCGGTATAGAGCTACGCCGACGGTAATTTGGCCTATGCCAACGTTTTCTAGCCGTCTGTCGTAGTGACGCGTTTCTATAGTGTTGTAAGAACTTCCATAAACGAGATGGAGATGTGGCTTCTCTAGGTACTAGTTCAACTTCCCCTTCTCACTCGACCCACACCCATGTTTTCACCACACACGCTAGCAAGATCTTGGCTACACTTTGCCTCTATAAGGAGAAAAAATTATTCCATATTAACTTCATGAGCTAGTAGTGGTTCTATGGACTTCAACTCGGATCCCATGTCTCGCCATACCTCAGAATCAACACTTCCCGTTGTCTTAGAATAAGTTGCCAACTCATTGCTACCTGACAACAACAAAAAATATGAACACTTCATAATCTAACCGATCTCTGTGGTTCCTATGCAACTTCCGCCTAAGGTGCCATGACCAGCTCAACCTCAAAGGTTTGTGTCGGCTCACCCCTAGCTGGCTCATCTCGATATTATTTAGAGGGCCTTTTTTTCTAGAAGTGGGTGTTTAAGCATTACAACCGGTCTCTAAATAGCTAGGATTCACACAGCCGACAAAAGTCCGAACACAAGCCAAGAAAGTAAAGGAAGGAGAAATGCATGAGATATACAGATACTACATGATGCCTAAGTAGGTGGAGGGGCGATTCTAAGATCACGCTGACACCCATGTTGAAAAAAAAATCCTCTTCCACATCCTCAAAGTGTGTAAAAACCTCCTTACATTTTTAGTCAGACCTATGTCCATTCTACTAGTGACATACAACCATTCATGTCTAACCATTTATTTTCAAACCTGAAGACAAAGGACTTGGAAATTGATGCCTCCATGGAGATAACACAGGGTATATGATCAGAGGTTTGTCACTGTGAACGGGAGCGCCATTGTATTTGGAAGGCGGTACTCGAATCCAAAGAGGAAAAAAAACCAATCTAATCTCTGAAGTAAAGAGCAGCTTGCATATTGCTCAAAGTAGACCTTGTTCCTTGGATGGGAATTAATATCCACAACACGTAACTTGATAATTGCCTCATGGAAGTGGAGCATCTCATTAAAATTACCCCTAGGCTTGTTTCTATCTTGTGGTGATCAAATGAGATTAAAATCATCCACTAGGATACATTTTTCATTGGCAGGGATGCGAATATTATTGAGCGAGTGTGTACTTCCCATAGTAAATGGAATTTATTCTTACAACATTCGCACACAAACCAGTGATTTAACCAAGAATAGCAAATATATAGTGATGAGCGATAAACTTTATGCCGGAAGCTTCTTGTACGGCGACGCCAATAGGTGTAGCTGGTTTTTTCTCCTAGCCGTCGAACCAACGATCATGTCCATGTCGAGCTCATCCGGCCGCATTCCGTTGGGGAGGCTCCAGTCGAAGTAGTAGAGAAGGCGTGCCACCATGAGCTCCAGCACAGCGAGCCCAAACGTATCTCCAGGGCATACCCTCCTCCCGCTACCGAACGGGAGGTAACCAAACTGGGAACCTTTGTAGTCTGACGACACACTATCGTCGTCATAGAACCTCTCCGGCCTGAACTCCTCGGCGTCGTGCCAATGCTCAGGGCTCCGCGCTATCGCCCACGCGTTAACGATGACCTTGGTTCCCTTGGTAACCTCGAACCCGCCGATCTCACAGGTCTCCTGGCAGAGACGGGGTAGAAGCAGCGGCAACACTGGGTTCAACCTCAGCCCCTCCTTGATCACCATCCTTGTGTAGCATAGCTTGTCCATGTGACCCTCATGGTCCTGCGGGCTCTTGCCATCCAGTGCTTGTCGAACCTCGGTCTGTGCTTTGGCCATCACCTTGGGGTTCCTCATTAGCTCTGACATGATCCACTCGGCGGCTGACGACGTCGTCTCCGTCCCTCCGGTGAGCATGTCCTAATTAAGCAATGGAAAACATGACCTCAAACATGTCCTAATTAAGCAATGGAAAACATGTCCTAGTTAAAAAAAACATAAAATCACATGAAGGTTACTTACAAATAAGATTGCTTTGATGGTTGTGGTAGTGATCGGGATCTCAAGCTTCCCCTGGTCCTTGATCCTGAGCAGGACACTCAGAAGGTCTTCTTCGTCTCCGCTCTTGCACTTGTTTTCTCTTCGCTGTACCTGGCACTCGGCGATCATCTTGTCAAATATGGCGTCGAGCTGACGGCGCGCCCGCCACAGCCGGCGTGTCAGCCCAGTGGCCACGTCCACGAACCATAGAGACGGGAAGAGGTCCCCGGCGCTGAACCCGCCACCATCTGTCACAGCGACACTGATGACCGGCATGTACTGCTCCTGGAGCTCGGCGGTACACAGCTGCCCGAATGTCGCCTTTCCGGTGATTCCGATCGAGCACGACGAGAGCAGCCTCCCCAGATTGACCGGCCCGCCGCCTCCTTGGCTGGCGGCGGCGCCGATCTTCCTGACGAGGGAAAGGGTCCCGCTGTCGCGGACATGGGCGAGCTGCCGGACCTTGCGCGCGCTCAGGAGCTCCATCATGCAGAGCTTGCGCAGCGTACGCCAGTAGGCGCCGTATGGCGCGAAGGAGATGTCCATGTACCCGTAGAGGATGATATCGGCGACGAGCAACCTCGGCCGCGACGCGAAGGTCAGGTCCTTCTCCTGGAGCACCTCCTGCGCCGCCGCGGGCGAGGAGATCACCACGGCGTCAATTTGGCCCAGCCGCAATGACATCACCGGGCCGTGTTTCCTGGCCAGGTCCCGTAGTGCGGCCTGTGGCTGCGAGGTCAGGAGGTGGAGAAGATTGCCGATCAAGGGGAGACACCATGGTCCTGGAGGCTGATTCTTCTTCCTTGAAGATTTGAAGCTAATAACTAAGGACACAAGGATCACTAGGAGTGAGACGACAGAGAGGAGGAGGGTGGGCGGGCTTACTACTTCCATGTCTATGGCTTAGCGCTTGAGGACGAACAGCTTGAAGAACCAATGCAGTTTTATAAGCCTTAATTTGGATGCCTCTCTGGTACTAGCATCTCTCAGCTGCATTATGATACTCCCTCCGACCCATATTAGTTGACTTCAATTTGGATGCATCTATCACAGAAACTTGTCTAGATACATTCAAATTGGAGTCAACTAATATGGTTCGGAGGGAGTACTATATGAAGTTAATTACTTCAACACATGGAAAATGAGGAGAGCTAAGTATATCAAATTCAAATGTCCACGATATACAAATTAAAGCTATCATATCGGCAGCACATCCTGATTTTGTTTCAAAAGCATTATCTCATGGCCAGCGCATCGTTCATTAATTGTTTGAGAACTATGACATGGACAGCTCACCACTGAACATGGACGGTTCTGACTGGGGATGCAAACGGGATGCAGTCTAGTTTATTTTGATATTTTTAGATTAAATATTGGTGTCAAAATTTGAACTGTTTTTTTAAATGCACTAGAAGCTGTGTATTGACTGGATCCCGCTTGGCACCTATTTTCTGATCTTCGTGATCTATTCTAGCTTTTTCTTTGAAATGGGAGAAATTTCACCTCGGCCTCTGCATCTCTACATATGTGACTTTTTATTAGAATATTATTCACAACAGCTTACAGAAGAAAATACAAAAATAACACGGAAGCCACCAAAACTAGCGACAACTCGCTACTCCGACAGCATCGATGAAATGGGTGTTCATGAATAGGGCCAACACTCAAACATCACACCAACACGCATCATCTAAAAACCAAAGACCTCCAAGTCACTCAATGGCGAGCAAGTGGTACAACCGGTCTAGTAGACCCTCAGCCTGTACCAATAGACGCTACAGAAATCCTCGTTGCCGCCGTATTTTGCATACCCATCTTAAGGAGAAATCAATGTAATGACCTTGCGAGACCTGTCATCAACGCCACCATGACACCAAACATCTCCACCACCTTGCGCACGTCCAACACATGCACATGCAGTCGACAACTAGACCCCTCGACACCTTGTCGCCGAGTCCCGCCATCCTACTCAGCTTGAAATCACCGGGAGATCCCTCGTGTGTAGCACTTACCAAACCAGGCATGACTGAGCGTAGCACCTGGCGATTAGGCATGACTTGACATCTCCATCGAAGTCTCCGTGCAAGATGAAGCCGCTCCACCTCCTGCCTCTGCCATCTAGCGCTGCTCCACAAATGATGCTCCCAAGAGAGAACACGACACTTCAGCGCCACCATCGCCCTACCCAGAAACCAGATCCTAGGGTTTCCCCCGGAGCAGCACATGTGAGGTCGACTCTATTTGCACGGCGATGCCTTCATCAAGGTAACTGCGTGGACACGCCGCCATCGCCTGTCAAATTGGCTCGATTTTCAACGGCAACTAGGTCTCCCTGACTCACTGCTGGGACTAGATGACGGATCAAGGGATCCGCCAAACCAGGCTCGGGCCAACCACCTCCGACGGAGAGGATGATTACAACCACCACCAAGCTCATAACCTCCGCCCCATGTGTCCTTGTGATGTGGAGAAGTACCTAGAGGGGCTCCGTGCAACTTCACTGGTCGACGGCGAAGATGGCAGTAGATTTGGATAGGCTACCGATCTTAGGAAAAAGCCCAAGATCAACACAACCATCGCCTCTAGCCAACCCCGCCACCTGCAGATCCGCTGGCGTTGCTCCCCGGCCGTCGCTACACTGCCATCACAAGGACACATGGGGCGGAGGTTATGAGCTCCCGTCGCTACACTGCCATCACAAGGACACTGCCATCACAAGGACACATGGAGAAGTACTGTATAGGCTCTGGAGGTTCCATCTTGCATGCTCCCGTCGAGTCGAGAAGATCGTAGGGAGTACTCGCAATGGATAAGGAGAAGTATGTGTATCGGACGATCGATGTTTTGTAGCAGTGTGGGGCTCTGACATTATCAGACTTCATCCCTAGTGATGCTCTTTGAGATCTATATTTCAATTTTCGGGGTGAAAACCCTAGGTCTAGTCTTCGGTGATTGTGCATAACAATGGTGGTTTCCTATTCATTTCTTTGTTGAAGCTACTTTCTGGAGATTAGACCTTCTCCGGGGTGAAAATGCAGGATATGAACGTACTGGTTAAACTGGACGGCGACGGTGTTTGTACACAATAATTACCTTTCGGGGAGCGTCATTTTGGAGAAGTTTTCTTGAATGGTGGGCGTTCGGGTATTTCGGGCTAGGTTATTCGGGTTTTTTTGAACTGCGGGTTGTGAAAAACTGACACCCGGATTTTTCTGAAAAACGAAGCCCAAAAAACGGATTCGGGCTCGAGTTTTGCCCTTGGTCCGGTCAACGCAGACGACCACGTCCGCCATGGGCATACCAACCCTCTAGACTCCGCACGCCTCGTGCGAGAGACTCCTCTCATGGTAACTGTTAGAGTATAATAACGGTTAGGGATAAATTAGGTAGAGATATGATTTGTGTCTTGTCTTGTAATCCAAGTTGATACATGTACGCCTATATATACTTGTCCATGAGGCTCAATAATACATCCAACATATTTCGGCAATTCCTTTTGTATCGTTTTACATGGTATCAGCCTAAACCGATCCCAAACCCTAGTCGCCGCCGACACGATTTCGCCGTGTTGCCCTCGGGGAGGCCGATCTCCATGATCTCCGCCGGGGGATGCACAACCTGTACGCAGGGTTCGTCCGTCGATCCGTGATCGTCTGACATATAAGTCTTTCTTCTGATCTTTGATCGGTTTTTTTTTGGTTTACCGATCTTAGATCGGATTGCGTCGACCATCGCTATTGTCATCGCCGCGTCTCTACTCCGACCATTGGCACCGACGATCTACACTGCGTCTATGCGTCTGCCATCTCCACTGAGACGAGGAGCAGTTGTGGCAGCGGAATCGGGAGATATACCAGTGGAGAACGGGGAATAGCTTTTTTTTTTAGGGAAGAACCGGGGAATAGCTATACGCCGTTCGTTGCGGCGGATGAGGCTCGTGCCGCCTAAAGCCCAAGAAACCTGGGCCGACCCATTAACTGGAACCTTATACTCCTGAAACGTTGCTGCTTCTTCGGTAATTGCTATAGTACTTTTTTTTAAGGGCGCTAATCGCTACTCATCGTGACGGTAGGTGTTGCTTTGCTTTTTAAATATAAAATCTGAACAATTTCGATATTTCAACAAAAATTGAAATCTGAGAAAATTTAAAATCTGAACAATTTTCAAATTTGAACAAAAAAATCGAAATCTGAACATAATTCATATTTAAACAAAATTCGAATTTGAACAACATTTTCGAAAACTGAAAAAAATTAATCTGAACTTTCTCAAAGAAAATTAAAAAAATCAAAGTAAAACAAAAAGAAACAGAACTAATAAAAAAATAAAAAGGAAAAAGCAAAGATAAAGAAAAATAAAAAATATAAAGAAGCAGCAGCACAGGGAATCCAGCGAACTGGGCCTGGCCTATAGCACGAATTTTGGTGCAACCACGCTACCGTGGGGTGCGCGGCGCGAGCGGGTTGCGAAACGGCAGCTCGTCTAAGAAAACACGACTGCGCAGATTAAATGATTATGAACTGTCAGGTAACTGATGCTGGCCAGGCCAATAAACTGTCAGGTAACTGATGCTTGTTCCCAACATCCACGGCTGCGCAGATTTTCCAAAATACAGTTGATTATGAACTGTCAGGTAACTGATGCTGGCCAGGCCAATAAACTGGAAAAGCTATAAGTAGTAATTACTCCCTCGGTTTATTATGATGTACACAGTACAATTAAATGGTTGTTTATTATGAAGTACATATGGTTGTTTTACTGGTTCTCTAAATCAAAATCAGCGAGTTAACCCTTTTTCTAACATACTAACTATTGGGGACATTGGAGAAGTATTTAACCCTGCCTTGTAAGATAACCCATGATTCTAGATTTCCAAGTGCGTTTGACATTAACTGAAATTATACTGGCAACAGTTACTGAGCATGCTGCTAGTTCCAATCTTGCATTTCCATCAGGCATCAAGTTAAACACCTGATTTGAGAACCATGTCAGATTTTGGCTGGGCACACACACATACTGATTCAGGTTTCAGAGTGATAAATGTATGCATTATTTCTTTGATTTCAGGTAGAGTCGTTTCAGTTAAGAACTAGTACAGTTGAGCTCTAGAAACTAGTTCTCAATAAACACTAGTGCACTGTCCAAAATAACCTGACAAATAACTTCAGATTTTCCAAAATATCAGTGCACTGTCCCAACTCCTTTTTGTTCGAAAATATCAGTTGAGCTCTAGAAACTAGTGCTCAATAATATCCTTTCTGTTCAACATAAAACTAGGCAACAAACTGGGAGATCATCAACATAAAACTAAGTTGTGTATAATTATATGCTTCAGTACATTCTGTTTGCCTAAGAAAACTAAGTACTGCAAAAGTATATGCTGCTGCTGTTGTTTGCAGTCCTAGTGTAATTAAGCATATGCATTGCCAGATTTATTTGGATAACCATGCTAGAAGAACACCTAAAACAGAGCAACACTACAGCAATTTTAAGTTTCAGGAGTACGGATCATTTTCTATCTCACAGCCAGGACACGTCACAAGATAAAAGAGGTAGCAGTAACTTGACAAGCAAAGTGCAGTTGTTTCGTATCTCATAATTAAACTGAGCAAAGTGCAGTCCCTGCTGCAACCGAATATTAATATTCCCTCCGGTCTATATTAATGATACCACATTTGTCTAGATTCGTATGTATCTAGTCTAAAAAATTTAACATAGTCCCTGCATTTTACACAAGTAGGAGTATGTATGTTTTCCTACTTGTGTAAAATGCAGGAACTACGTGTATTATATTAGGCATTTCAGATGGAAGAATTGGAGCCAGTTTTGCAAATTCTCTGTGGTTTCTCTTATGTGCTAGATGGATCATAGAAATCCTCATCAGCTCACTCCATTTCCGTTTTTCTTACCCGCAAAATAAAAAGGAGATGGAGCACGGTCAAACCGTGTTTGCAAGCAGGAGTTGCTGGCCCTGATTTTTCATGCCTAGACGACAGTCATATCAGTTTATCACCATGGAGATGCCAAATCAATTCTATTTCATGAAATTTCAACAGCTTATAGTCCCAGGAATCGTGTGCTGTTCAAGTTCTGCGCAGCATGACTGGCCTTTACCGATTATATTCTCCGTCTTTTGGTGTCACTGTATTTGTACTCTGCTTTGCAGTGGGAGTGTGCATGGGCCTGGATGCAAGCTGATGGCAAGTTTTGGCAAACTGAATTTCATTCATATATATGCGCGCTATGACTGTCCCATCTTCCAGATGGTGACATCCTATGCGGCTATATGTAGATGGTAATATTAACTTTCTAATTTCAGTTTTCCACTGGTTCACACTCTACAGCCTGTATTCTGTAAGAACAAGCTCTTACGTCAGCATATTGAAATCCCTAGTTGGCTAATTCACTGTTTCTGTTGTCGGCCATTTTTTAGACAGGGAGCATCTTTCACATTTGTTGTGATTGTGTTGTGACAAAATGCATATTTGGTGCTGCAAAAACATTCAAATGAAACCAACAGAAAGTTACATTACTTGTTAACAGTCGTCTGACGCTACGTTTCCTGTTTAGTTGGTACTGCCATCCACGTCTGCAAGAACATCTTTCACATTTTTTTCCTATTTGGCCTCTTATTTTTTCAGATTACAACCACCCATGTCAGCTCCTGTGTTGCTGTCCAAGCACTATTATTGCATTAATTAGGATTAGGGCGTGTGAGTCCATTATACTGTCACAATGATTCATTTGATTCTTTTAAAGGGTGTCAGGAACATTAACCATTTTATAAATTGGTTACATGTCATGTGGTACCAGAGATTCCCAGCAATTTTATTGGAAATATATACACAGTCAGTTTTATCTTACTGCTTTGACTCAAGACAAAAAGAAAGAAAGCCATTGATTCGGTTGGCGATGCATGTTACCATAACATGTCTTAGGTTATATAAACCAATATTAATTGCTGGGTTTGTTAGTGTGTCTGCGCAGCAAAGCAAAGGATAAGTTGAACATTGCACATGGAGCTAGGCTAGCCAGTCTGTGCGCTCAGCAAAGCAATGACGACCAAGCAGCTCCTCCCTCGGCGTCAACGTCGACCGGGCAGCCAAGCGCTTCTGCTGCTTTTCCTGGTCTCTCTGATATGCTCTCTTGCTACATCTTCACTGGCGTGGGCGATCACCGTGGGATCGCCGCCGGAGCTTACCCTCCTCGCCGGCGCATCGCAGAAGGGCGCAGGTACCCTCTACAATTTGGCATAACTAGATTTATTTTCTCAGAGCTTTGCTTCCGAAAAACCTGCTACCAAATTATAGATTTTTAGAGGAAAATCACTAAATGGTATAGCAAATTAGAAAGTGCCTATATAGTAATTTTCATGTAGTGAGATTGCGTAGTTACATTTGCATTTCAGTGTGTTTGGATGGAAGCCCGCCAGCTTACCAACTTCAGAGAGGCTTCGGTTCGGGATCCTACAACTGGCTTGTCTTGTTAAAACTGCCTTAGGATCATCTAGGCTAGATCTATTCGGTAGCTTCTTTCTATGTGCATAATCTTGTCGTGAACCTGAGAGAGAGAGAAGAGAGACAGAGAGAGAGAGAGACATACCTTCTCCTTGGCTAGAGGAGGGGGTCGATGTGGCCATGGTGTTCAACGGCGACGGCTAGCTGGGGCTAGGCTAGGCGGCGGCGGTGGGGTGCTTCCCGTGGCTAAGCGTGAAACCCTAGATCGGAAGGGGTTGTGGTGGGGAGAGCGGCGGCGTGACGAACCTCGTGGTCTGTGCCCCGGTCCCCACCACTCTTTATATAGCGCTGCCACAGGGACCCACCAACCTTGACTTGGTTGGGCGCCCCCGATCAGGGCGCGAATCGAGGGTTCGTATGAACCGTTGGGTTCATACGTGGAGAGGTCAACCTAACATTCTCCCCCTTGATCTCGACTTTACTTTTAACCTTGTTCTTTACTTATTCCATCACAGAATGATACATAGAGCATGTTTCATCGTCTCAGCTCAATTGCCGATAGAATCAGACAGCCACTATATACTTTCATGTTCTGAAACAAATTCTATTGCTTTTGGGCCTCTATAGTCCAGGAATCATAGGCTTGCCATTAAACCCATGCCGGCTATGTGCTCATTGAACACATTGGGTGGTAAGCCTTTCGTTAGCGGATCCGCAAGCATATCCTTTGTCCTTATATGCTCGAGACTTATAGTTTGATCCTGGACTTTGTCCTTCACAACATAATACTTTATATCTATAGACTTTGTAGCATTACTCGACTTGTTGTTGTGAGCATAGAATACTGCGGGCTCGTTGTCACAGTACATCTTTAGTGGCTCACGATGCAACAACCACTTTCAAGTCGGGTAAGAATTTCTTTAACCATAACGCCTGTCCCATGGCCTCATAACATGCTATAAATTCTACATACATCGTAGATGATGCAACTATCGATTTACGCTTCTCCACGAAATAGCACCTCCTGCGAGTAAAGACATACCTGTCGTGGACTTTCTCGTCTTTATCTCCATAAAATCTGCATCTGAATACCCTTTTATCTCTAGGGAATCAGATCTTCTGTATGTTAGCATGAGACCTTTTGTGCCTTGCACATAGCGCAAAGCTTTCTTTACCATCTTCCAGTGCTCTATGCCTGGATCCTCTTGATATCTACCGAGTATCCCGGTGATAAATGCTAAGTCAGGGCGAGTGCACACTTGTGCATACTGTAAGCTTCCAACAGCCGAAGCATATGGTACTGACTTCATCTGATCGATCTCATATTGATTCTTTGGACATTGGGATTTCCCAAAACTGTCGCCCTTGACTATGGGAGCAGGTGTTGAATTACTCGCATGCATATTGTATTTCTTTAAAATCTTTTCACAATACGCTTTCTGTGACAGTCCTAACACTCCATTCTTTCTGTCTCGGTGAATTTCTATGCCCAAAACATAAGATGCTTCACCAAGGTCTTTCATGTCAAAGTTTGATGACAAGAATTTCTTTGTTTCTAGTAGTAGACTAACATCACCGCTAGCAAGGTAATGTCATCCACATATAGAATTAGGAAAATATATTTCCCACTTTTGAACTTTGCATAAATGCAATTGTCCTCAACATTTTCTTTGAATCCAAATCTTTTAATGGTATCGTTAAACTTTAAATACCACTTAGAGGCTTGCTTTAACCCATAAATGGATTTCTTTAGGCGGCATCCCATATGTTCCTTCCCCTCCATGAAAAAACCCTTGGGTTGTTTCATGTAAACATTCTCTTCTAAATCTCCATTTAGAAATGCCGTCTTGACATCCATTTGATGTAACTCTAAATCAAAATGTGCAACTAGTGCCATGATGATTCTGAAGGAGTCCTTACATGAGGCTGGAGAAAAAGTCTCATTGTAATCTACACCTTCTCTTTGCGTAAAGCCTTTTGCCACGAGTCTAGCTTTGTACTTTTCTACATTCCTATTGGAGTCATACTTTGTTTTGTAGACCCACTTGCATCCTACTGTTTTGGTTCCTTTGGGAATTTCCTCTAAGTCCCAAACATTGTTGGAACTCATCGATTTCATTTCATCTTCCATTGCCTCCACCCACTTGGCTGAGTGAGGGCTACTCATGGCTTCTTCATATGAGGTAGGATCGCCCTCCATATGAACGACATTGTAAACTTTGTAGATATCTTTGGAAATGGCTGGTCTTCGTTCTCTTTTAGACCGTCTGAGTTCATCAGACTCTTGCTCATTTCTTGCCTGGGGTTCAGGCACATTTATCGTTGGTGGCTGTTCTGGCTCCCTTTCGTGCTCAACAGTGGGTTCAGGTGGCTCCTGATGGACAGGTTCCGAACTTTCGCCCATTGTTGTCACGTGTGGAGTCACAACAGGTGCCGGCACCACAACCTCAGGGGTTGTAGATGGTGGCACAACAGGTAGCGAGAAAAATGGTTCCTGAGTCATCGGATTGGGTGCATGCACCCTCTTCTCCTCAAGATCAATTTTCCTAGCTACCGTGCTCCCCCTCATCAATTCGTCCTCCAAGAAGACTGCATGTCTCGTTTCTACAAACTTTGTGTACCTGTCGGGACAGTAGAAGCGATAGCCTTTGGACTTATCTGGATAGCCAATAAAATGGCAAGATACTGTTTTTGGGGTCTAACTTTGCAATGTTTGGATTGAAAACTTTTGCCTCAGCTGGGCTCCCCCAGACCCTCAAGTGGTGCAGAGAGGGGACTCTGCCTGTCCACAATTCGTACGGTGTTTTGGGCACCGACTTACTTGGTACTCTGTTGAGAATATGAATGGCGGTTTTAAGCGCCTCCATCCACAAACCCAATGGGAGGGTGGAATAGCTCATCATGCTGCGCACCATATCCATAAGGGTACGGTTGCGCCTTTCAGCTACTCCATTTTGCTGAGGTTCGCCCGGCATTGAATACTGGGCGACTATTCCATTTTCTTGCAGGAACCGTGCAAAGGGCCCTGGTACTTGACCATATGGAGTATGCCGACCGTAGTACTCCCCCCTACGATCGGACCGAACTATTTTGATTCTTTTATCGTGCTGATTTTCTACTTCAGCTTTGAAAAATTTAAATTTATCCAACGCTTGATCTTTCTTTGATTGGATAAATATAACCATACCGGGAGTGACCATCCGTGAATGTTATGAATGAATCATAACCATCCACACTTTTCACTGGAAACGGTCCACAAATATCCGTGTGGATTATTTCTAGTGTAGCTTTGCTTCGGTTTGCACCCTTTTTAATCTGTTTGACATACTTTCCTTTAATGCAATCTATGCATTGTTCTATGTCGGAGAACTCTAACGGAGGAAGAATGTCATTTTTAACGAGGTTTTCAATTCTTCCCCTCGAAATATGGCCTAGTCTGCAGTGCCATAGTCTCGAGGAGTCAAGAGTTCGCTTTCTTTTCTTTTGTTCTTTGTTCGACAAGGGAACTTTTTATTCACATCACACACAGAAAATACTTTCTCATGTAGTGATACAAATAAGGCTCATTGTGAAGCAAAACAACACCCACATAAGCATTATCGAACCATATGACACACTTGCCATGTCTTTGTCCACACGGGATACATTTATCAAGTTTCTGTGTAATGAAGGCTTTTAGTCTTTTCTATGAACTCCCATGCGGAAGCACACTTTGCAATTGACCCCGCATTAGCGTTCTCAATTGTATTCTTTATAAAAATAATGCAACTTTTGTCGGCACTAAACATCGTTTAGTCCTCTAAGGTATATGCCATCTCCGATAGAGCATGGTTCTTTTCTTTTTCCTGCCACGCAATATCATCATCTTTTCTTCTTTAAAACACAATGATGTGTAACCAAAACAACAACTGCATGCATTAATCCAACGTTGGTATAAATTAAAACATACAATTGTTTATGCAATTAAATCTATATCACCGCTATGATAATAGAGATAAATACATATATTATTGCAACAAAACATGATCATGTTATTAATAACGTTGGTCATAAAATAACAGAACCACAATTGTTTCAATAACTTTAACATACTTTTGAAATTTAATTCACTTTAAACCTTTAATAAGTCCTTTTAACATAAAATAACAAATCATGATCATGCTATTAACAATGTTGGTTATATAATAACATAATCATAATCACATTTTAATATCATTTTATAACATCTTTTGAAGATTTAATTATCACTTTATTGCATTTAAGCAATTGCCTTTTTACTATTTGCAGCGGAAACTTTTATAATGACTTTCATAACCTTTCAAGACTTTCTGAAAAATTCTGTCTTTATTTCATTCTCTAGTCAAAATATTCATAAAATAAAATGACTAGGGAAAACCATTTGAAATTTGCTTAAAAAACTAAGCAAAACTATTAAAACAACTCTGCTGAAAATAAAAAAATCAAGTAAAACGCCCCTCTGGGCCAACCACAAGGCTGCGTGCATGTGGCCAGCGGCCACCTGTTATTTATCACACATGTCATTGGAGGCGCCAGCAGCTCGGGGCCCAAGAACAAGACTTGGCCTGGGCTGCCCGCCACGCCGGGCCATGGCCGAGCTGCCCGCACAGCCCGCTGGGCCTGCCGCCCGCCACGCGCCGACTCCATCCTGGCCGTCCATGCGCCAAGAAACCTACATCCGACGGTCACCGCCTCTTGGAGGTATAAAACCCCAAGCCGCCAACCCCAAACCCTAATCCATTTTCCCTCTCTCTCTCACAGTGCCCACTGCGGCGCTGCGCGGCTGCCGCCCAGCGTGGACGCGTCCACCTCAGCGTGAGGGCTGCGGCGCGCGCCATGACTGCCAAGGCACCGCCGCCTCCCGGCGGCTCCACCGTGCATGCCCGTGAGGTTGAGGCGAGGCGGCCGCGGCACCGCGCGCCTCCCTCTCCTCGACGGCGCCTGCCACGCGCTGCCGGAGGTGAGGCGGCCGCATCGCACGCCTCCCTCGACGGCACCGGGCGGCGCGAGCCTTCGTGTGAGGGCCGAGGCGAGGCGACGTTTCGCCTCTCCTCTCCCTCTCGTGGCGGCGAGCCATGAGTCGGTGGGCGAGGCGGCCGCCACGCCCTCCTCCGCCTCCGGTCCGGCGAGCAGCTCCTCCCTTTCCTTTCTTGCCCCATTATCCACCTTCTCCTCACCTCCAAATGACGACGAGCGAGAGGGAGAAGGCTGGCCCCCGCCCCTTTGGCGGTGTGTCCACCCTAGGCTGGGCACACCATCACAAACCGCAGAGGTGATGCCCTCTGCAAGGGCGGCCCCTTTAGTTTTTTTTTTTTTTTGAAGTTTTCTTTTGGGGTGTTCTTTTGGATCTGGGAGGAATTTGACTTAGCTTTTGCATGCGGGATCAGGGGATCTTTCTCTTTGGGGATTTGAGTCGTGGTTTTCTTTGCCCCAGAGGGGTGTGTTCTTCGTCTAGATGCCTCGCATAGGATGCGCATCTAGATCGAGCGGAACGGCGCGGCCGTAAGGGCAGGCGCACTGTAGATGTAGGTCTTTTCCTTTGAATTTCTTTTGCACCGAACAAACTAGCCTCTAGTAGCTCTGATACCAATGTTAAAACTGCCTTAGGATCATCTAGGCTAGATCTATTCGGTAGCTTCTTTCTATGTGCATAATCTTGTCGTGAACCTGAGAGAGAGAGAAGAGAGACAGAGAGAGAGAGACATACCTTCTCCTTGGCTAGAGGAGGGGGTCGATGTGGCCATGGTGTTCAACGGCGACGGCTAGCTGGGGCTAGGCTAGGCGGCGGCGGTGGGGTGCTTCCCGTGGCTAAGCGCGAAACCCTAGATCGGAAGGGGTTGTGGTGGGGAGAGCGGCGGCGTGACGAACCTCGTGGTCTGTGCCCCGGTCCCCACCACTCTTTATATAGCGCTGCCACAGGGGCCCACCAACCTTGACTTGGTTGGGCGCCCCCGATCAGGGCGCGAATCGAGGGTTCGTATGAACCGTTGGGTTCATACGTGGAGAGGTCAACCTAACATGTCTATCTAGAGGTAATTGTTCATAGTGTCTTTTTATTTTTTAATTACTACCTCCGATTCTAAATAAGTGTCGCCATTTATTTAGGATCGGAGGGAGTACTATATATCTCTGTTCTCTTTATCGGAAAAAAAATTGTTCTGAAACACATGACATACTAAAAGGCGTGGAACCAAATTTAGTGTATATCTTTGGTCGCCAAATTATGGAGGTAGAAAATGTGTCATGATGCGTATCTTACTTGTATTCATAGAACGTATTAACATGATAATAATTGTTCATTGGTGACTACTATAGGGCATCATGTATTTTGAAATAGACAGAGTAACTGCTATCTGTTTTTCAGGGTGGAGGCTGGTGCAGCACTATAGATGATTGTTCCAAGCGCAAAAAGTCTGGGCTTGGTTCATCTAACTTGATAAATGCAGTGCAATTGGCTGGGATTTTCAGCAGTGACCGGCGACAAAATTCTGGTTAGAGATGGTGTATATGCATTATCAGATCTTTATGCACGTTTCCAGGAACAAAGCTTCGGTCAATGCTTTGTTTCTACCTGCTGGTATCATCGATATGTCCGGCCTGAACTAATTCTGATGTCATGATTCTAAATTAGATTTCTACAACTGGAACATAGTTTTTGTACGGTATTGTGATGGGGCATCGTTTTCCGGGGATGGGGAGGTTGAAGATCAAGTAAGCTATTTTCTTTCTGAGTCTTGGTTTCATACTTATATTTCTGTATAGCAAGCTTTGTAAAACATATATGATGTACATTTTAAATAATTATTAATGGTGTAATAGGATGGGACCAAGCTTTTCTTTAGAGGGTTGCGCATCTGGGAAGCGGTTATCGATGATCTCATGGAGAAAGGGCTTTCTAATGCAAAGCAGGTCATACTTTACAGAGATTTGATCGAGTTCATGTTTTAAGCTAGCAAGAATCACAAATTTGTTGATAACAAGAATTAACCATGTGAAACCAATCATGGACCAGGCCTTACTTGCAGGTTGTTCTTCTGGTGGGCTAGCAACATTACTACATTGTGATGATTTTAGTGCACGGTTTCCCCGGACAGTTCCAGTAAAATGCTTTTCTGATGCTGGATTTTTTCTTGACAAGTAAAGACAACTCTCAAGATAAAATAAATATTTATCCATCACTTTATTGTTATCATGAGTTAATTCTTTTTTTATCTGCCAGAAAGGACATATTCGGAGAGAGGTTTATCCGGTCCATCTACAATGGAGTTGTTCACCTCCAGGTAAGCCACATGGGGGACACATACTTGGAACCTAAGGGAAATAACATATTATAGTTCATAATTTGTCTATCCTTATAATTAGTCATCTTTAATATATTATCTCTAGCCTTTAACTTGCGTAGTCCTGATTGGAAAAAGAACCTTCATCCTGATTTTGCATATGTTCTTCTTATGTCGACACCCATACATTTTCACTGAATCTTTTTCCCCTGATGGGTTTGTTCCAGAATGTTAGCAAAGTTTTGCCCAGTGACTGCCTTGCAATGAAGGAGCCAGTTGATGTACGATTTCATTCTGCTTCCTATACATTGCACTAATTTTCTGTCACCTTGCTAAGTGCATTGGCTACCGAGGAGAAATATTTGCTGACATAATAATTGTATGCACCCAGTGTTTCTTCCCTTCTGAGATTATTAAGAGCATCAACACTCCCACTTTTATTCTCAATTCTGGATACGATTCTTGGCAGGTAAGAAAGCGACAATTATTCTTTATGTTCAGGAATTCCCTATAGAATTTATTCTTGTATGCGTACATTTATATATGCTTCTTGTTTCAATCCGCAGATACGAAATGTTCTTGTACCAGATGAATCCTCTCCTGAAAAATCATGGTTGTCTTGCAAGGCTGACATCCGAAAATGCGACTCTATACAAATTGAAGCCCTCCATGGTTGGCCAAACGTTTTTCCTTGGCATTCAGCACATACATATTACCCTTTCTGTTTTTATCAACGCTCCATTTATTTGCATCATGTTGTACATATAGGATTTAGGAAGACATTAATTGAGGACTTGAAGGTTGTCGAATGTAAGGAAGACTGGGGATTTTTCATCGATTCGTGCTTCACCCACTGCCAAACACCGTTTGGAATCTCATGGGATTCACCCATCTCTCCGAGGCTTGGAAACAAGGTATTTTACAGTGTTGATTGGGTAGTATCAACATGTTTAATTGTTTTACTTGGATTAATATACGGTATGTTTATTTGTTTGTTCTGTGGAGTAGACCATCGCAGAGGCTTTTGGAGATTGGTACTTTGGCAGAAGCCAAGAAGTAAAACAAATCGACTGCAAGTATCCATGCAACCCCACATGCAGCACCCTGTTGCCTGCCTAATTTAGCTATTGTGACAATCAATAGAATGCACCGAGATTCACACATATATATCTTCTGGTCCTCATTTACCATATACTCCCTCCGTTTTAAAATATAAGATGTTTTAGATTTGTGAAGCAAATGTATCTAGACTACTTTGAGTATCAAGGTTCACTCAAGTTTAAAATGAATCTACACACTAAAAAAGTCTAGATACATTTTCTTCACAAACCTAAAACATCTTATATTTTGAAACGGAGGGAGTAGTTATTAACTGCACCTGAGATTGTAATTGTAAAATCCGCGTAAGAAAATTATGGGGTAAGAAAAGGGGGAACTTCAGATACTTGTTAGTCCCCATTGGGAGTTCAGATCAACTACAGTCACTGACCTAAGTAACATTCTGTTATCTGACAAGCTGAAGTACTCTATCCACAACTAAAAGTGCCCCATGGTTGGGTTCCATGTTTCAATTCCTCGTTCTAGGGTTCTTGCGTCAGATTGTCCAGTCCAGGGTACTTGATTAGAGGGAGGGGAGCGCACGTACCTCGACGGAAGTGGATGTCTCCTCCGGCGCCGCCCATGATTTCGATTGTGTCATCTGGATTTTTTTTATTATTCTTTTGAGAATTCGATTATGTCTTCTGAATGGAGCGAGTGAGAGTGTACGTGGGCTGGGCTGGACATGACAGATTACTGGGCCTGGGCCAGTTCGAAATTCTCATGAGAAAAGGAAAGGTGGAATTCTTTAAAGACAAAATCTGTGCTAAACAAACTGAACAATCCTCCGGCAAGTCTTCGTTCAGTCATTTCGATGCCACCCTTGAATCAAACATTTTGATCACACCTGATAAATTCAGGGGGAAACTCGTTTTCCAAGTCTTGATGGTGATATTCATGCCACAATAAATTGACCTAGAACTTGGGATTTCCAGCAAAAGAAAACGATAAGGAACCAAAGCATGCATATATGCAGTACTCCTGCCACCATGAAAATCTGCTATCCGAGCTGCATGCATAGTACGTCCTCTGCTGTCGGCTGGAAGTGGTATTTTTCCACAGACATCTCATCTCCCACTTTGACTAGCTAGCAGCTTAATTTGTCCCAACTCGCAGTTAGATCATGCAGCATGCAGAGGTGGTGTTTGTTTAAATAAACACCGATGATGGGTCGCCGTTTCGATCAGTGCCTCTGCCGCATACTCGTCGGCCGGCGGTCGACATGGGCAGGAGCTGGCTGAGCCTGAGCACTCAGCACAGGGTCGTCGGCGGTGGCGGCGGCGTCAGCCACTTGGTCTCCTTCCTCCTCGGAGCTCTCCTCCCCACCGTGCTGCTCCTCTTCCTCGCCTCTGACCGGCGGCTGGCCAGCGGCATATCGAGCTTCGGGGAAAATGTTGGATCAGCTCACCGGAACCTCTCGAGCGCCGGCGAAAAGGTTAGGCTTCAGAGCATGTCTAGTGGAACCCTTAAACCCTTAAAAGTTTAAGGGTCGAGAATTGGCACATTCGAGCACTTGTGGGGTGTGAAAAACAGGGGTCATTTACTGGAACCCTCAAACCCTTAAATATGAGGGTCGAGGTCAAAAACTGGAACCCTCAAACCCTTAAAACTAAGGGTTCGAGGGTTCTAGTATTTGCCTCTGCCCTCAAACCCTTATCACAGTTTCATATGACAAATATAACTAGAACAACACAATTCATCACAATTGTTACTCCAAAAAAACAAGGAAATGAAGATCATAGATGCATGGTTCAATAGTTTACATCACAAAATCATCATCTTCCCACTCTCGTCGGCACCATCACCAAAAAGTTGCAACATGGCGCCATCTTCCCCCTCCACCACGGCGCCATCAAGCACCTCCATAGGCGCCGGTGGTGGAGTCCTCCACACCGCCATGGCCACCACCACTCATCGGAGTGTCACCTCGAAGAGAAGAGGAGGCACTACGGAACATCCTCTTCCTCGCCACGATGTCCTCCTTGTAGTCCTTCCACCACGCCAATTTCTCTTCATCCATGTCCTTTTTGGACATCATCATGTGCTCCCTCTCTTCCACCATGAGTTCTTTCCATGCCTTTGCTTCTTTCATCGCAAGCATCCTCTCCTCCAAGTCGGCCTTGCGAGCCCTATCTTCGGCCTTGCGCTTCGATTCTTCACGCCTTGCTTCAACTTGTGCAAGCTTCACCTCTTTCTTCTTCTCGGTGATAAGAAGCTTTGTCTCCAAAGTCTTGATTGTCAATGTCTCCTTTGCCTTCATCATGCTCTCCATCTTCTCCCTAATGCTTGAAGCCTCTCCTTCCATCTTCTTCCTAAGCTTTGCCTTCTTGTTTCCCTCGGGCTTGCCGGCGTTCCTTTCCTCCTCAGCACTATCATCCATGCTAAGCATTGCCGCCTTTTTGGGTGCGGTCTCTTGATCCCTCAACTTCCCCTTGTTGAAGTCCTTAAGATGGTCCCAAGCATGCTTGAATGGAAACGGTTTGCCCTTGGAAGCGGCCATCTCCTTGTACCTCTTTTTGGCAATATCCTCCTAGCACACATATGGCATAATAAACACACATATAGCATAGAAGGAGCATAGCAAAGTAGATGTAAAAACATGCATATGTACTCACGTAGTCACTCTCAACGGTGCCACTAGGCGGTGCATCAAACACATTGGCCATTGCCGCACTCCAACAAGCACATGCGGGCTTCATCAACTCCCATCGGCCTTGAAGCGACCGGTACCTGCGAGGGGCGAACCCACCAGTCTTTGTCTTGATCTTGCAATATGCATCCTCTATGCGTTGCCAATACCGTTAGCCGGTTTGGTCGGTACCGGTGCAAGCATCCATCCCCACCAAGGCCCAAGCACGAACCAAGAGAATATCTTCAGCCTTGATATAGTTTGTTGCGCGGACGGTGGGGCGGGCGGCGGAGGCAAAGGCATCCTTCTCTATCTCGGTCACCTCCTCCTCCTCTTCTTCCCCTTCATCCTCCTCCTCACCTACCAAATCATCAGCAAAATCAAAGGGGTCGAGAGGAGGAGCCCCAATGTCCACCGCGGCATCTTGGAGGAGCCCCATGAACGACGTCGCCCCTTCGGGCATTTCGTCGACCACCTCGTGCACGACGGGCGGATGCGGCGGCGCGACGGGCGCGGGGGCGGGCTTCTTCCGGGAGACCAACTTCTTCCCGGCCGCGGGCGGAGCCAAGGCGCGCTTCGCGGCCATGGCATTCTTCGGCCCGTCCACCATGGGCTTCTTGGCGCGACCACGGGGCGGCGGTGCGACGGGGGCCGGGGCGGGTGCGACGACGGGCGCGGGGGAAGGTGCGATGACGGCGGCGGCAGGGATGACGTGCTGCCCCGCGCGCCTCCGCTTGGTGCCGACGTGGGTCGCCGCCACCGTGGCCGCCGCGTCCGCCGAGCTCGGCGCGGGGGCCGGGGCGGAGGAGGCTGGAACTAGAGAGGGAGAGGAAGCAGCGACGGGCGCGGGGGCAGGGGAGGCCGACTGCGGCGCTGGAGGCCGAGGAGGTGCGGGCCGACGCGGGCGGCTCCATGGCGGGAGGCGGCGGCGTTGGGAGGGGATGCGGCGGGAGGCGGGCGGGGAGGGAGGGAGGAGGCCAGAGAGGGAGGAGGCGGGCGGGGGCGGCCGGAGAGGGAGGAGGTCGGGCCAGGCGGCAGCGGCGCGGGTGGGAAGGGAGGAGCGGCTCGGGCGGGGCTGTGACTTCCTTGGCGCGCTCGCACGGAATGGGGCCGGGTCGTGCAAGGGGTTGGGGTGCCCAACCCTTACTTCTACAGGTTGGAGACCGGGTTGGAGCCTGGGCCTCTAATTTTTTTAAGGGTTTACGGGTTTAGGGGTTCCACTATTTGATATTTGGACCCTCGAACCTAAAAAAAGCAGTTATTTGAGAGTTTAAGGATTCCATTAGACTTGCTCTCATATATATATAATATAACCTCTCATCGGGCTACACATTTATTTACCATGGAGTTGCATGGGCTGACGCAGGAGGAGAGCTTCCCGGGGCTGGCGGAGCTGCTGCCCCAAGTGGCCACCGACGACGGGACGGTGATCATGACGTCGGTGAACGAGGCGTGGGCGGCGCCGGGCTCGCTCCTCGACCTCTTCCGTGGGAGCTTCCGCGACGGCGAGGGGATCGCGCACCTCCTCAACCACACCCTCATCGTCGCCGTCGACCCCGGCGCGTTGGCCTCCTGTCAGGCCGTGCACCGCCACTGCTACCTCCTGGAGGTCACGACCGCCAACGTCAGCTCCGCCAACCGTTATTATACCAAGAGCTACCTCGAGCTCGTGTGGGCCAAGCTCTCCCTCCAGCAGCGGGTCCTCGAGCTCGGCTACAACTATCTTTTCACGGTGAGCTACCACTACCAGCATATGTCTCTAAACTGAGTATTTTTTGGGTCCTGAATGTCTCAATACGTAGGTATTTCCTTTCATTAAACTCAAGTTGCTACTACAAGAATTTTTGATTGTCCCATTTGTACTTTATCAGGAGTCAGGACTAAAGTTACACAAACTCTAAATGTCTAGGAGTACGCATACCACATAGTTAACCATTAGATAGAAATTTAATAGTATTCAAAAGTCAAAACTGTTCAAAAAAATAGTATTCAAAAAACAATGTTTTCACATACGAATCGAATAGAAAAAAGTGCTCCATTTTCCTGTCACGTTCATTATTTCCACAACTGAAATACTCAAATGGTTGTTTGCAGGATGTGGATATCTTGTGGTTGCGCAACCCATTCCGCCACATCAGCCTCTACGCCGACATGGCCCTCTCGACCGACTACTTCAACGAGGACGCTGAGGCCCTAACAAATGCGCCCAACACCGGATTCTACTACGTCAAATCAACAAACCGGACAGTAGAGATGTTGAGGTCCTGGCGCACCGCAAGGTCACGTTTCCCACCGACCCATGACCAGGCAATCTTCAATGAGATCAAGTCCGAGCTCGCTAGTGGCGAGCTGCATATCAAGTTCGTGTTTCTCGAGACAACAATCTTTGGCGGCTTCTGCCAGCTCCATGGCGAGATGGACAAGGTTTGCACGATGCACGCCAATTGTTGCATCGGTCTCGAGAACAAGTTGCACGATCTTAGGAACGTGGCTGCCTTATGGAAGAACTACACGAGGGAAACAACATCGGAGAAGAGGAACAATACGTATAGGTGGATGGTCCCCACCAAATGTGAAGCTTCAATGAGACAAGAGTGACTAATTAAGTTCACCCACAAGTATAGAGCGATACTAAGGACAACTCCATCTCCAATTGTATTCACAATCATCACAAGCTAAGTAACAATATAAGTAGGTGGGAAATGAGGCACGGCATAAGTGGATGCACACAAACTGGTCTTCATTGGCAACGGTCTAACATGGAAGACCGTTGCCGATGTGGGCAGGCCAAACTGGTCATGGATATTCTGTGTATTTCCATGTGTGATTGTGATGTAAACCTTTCTAGTAATGGACTTTTGAAGATAACCAGCGTGCAAAACCTAGGGTGTATTAGTGTACAAGACATTTGGTTTAACATTTATAATGACTTCAAATATGAAGAAAACCTACAGCACTCATACAACATATACATACGATTTCTCAAATATTGGAGTTCAAATTCGATTCATAGCTCAAGAAACAAAAAGGGAAAATGGGCCACGGAAGCCTTGTTGGAAAACAACTCATGTTAAGACAACGGCTGGCTTCTCTTGTCTCTCGCGCCGTTGCTAACGCAGATTGTCCGTCTTCAACTACTTTGCAGGTTTTACTTGATAGGTCGAGCCGGAAGGTTTCCAAGATATATCATGTAGATGGGATGATCTCGACAGCCGACCATGAGAAGCATATCGCTACACGCCATTCGCCACATTTGGGAAATATGTGAAGACATCAACAACAATACATGATTGGTGGTTGTCTAACAAAATGAGATGACCATAGGAATTTTCTGTCACAAAAACGAGCAAACATGCATGGGAGTCTAGCAAAGCACATGCTAGGTGTCTTGGTTGGCTAGATCAGTAACACAACATGAACGTTTGGGCGTGAGGTTGTTGCTAGATGGGCGAGGACGAGGTGAACACAAGGAAGATCAGGTTTGCGGGGGCGGGAGAGGTGGCAAAAGGGAAGATTTGCATGGGTAGAAGCAAAAGGCAGTACCCAAGGCAAGAAGGATCTCAGCAGAGCAACAATGGAGTGTTACGGGCATTGGTTGGTTGTACAAGACGATCACCGCTTATCTGAAACAAATAATGATCCAAGAGATGAACATTAAAAGAATGAACTGAATACCAAGATTCAACACATAGTTCAACAGGAATAAATTTAAAAAATAAAGGCCAGTGCATGTGCGGTTCCAGAGATGTTCGCTGTATTAGAAGCACAGGTGACATGATAATACATCAATATAATGAATTCACATGGACTACACTCTGCTCAAATGGAGTAGAAGAAGAGCACCGAGATGGATCTAAGTTTATAACCAGCTTAAGCAAAAATAACGAGAGAAAAAGAAAGGCAAAAAAAAAAAACAGGAAAACGAAACTGAAGAACTAAACACTTTGGTGCAACTATTATTGTACTAGCTGAATGCACGTGCGTTGCTACGGATGATCTTATATTTTTTCACATGTAAACCACAAAGACACGATAAGATTGCATCAAGCCAGTCTTTTCTCTTTAGTTATTTTACCATTGTGCTCCCTAGTCACTATATTCTCATCTTGGTGTCGGCAACAATAATAGTGGTTAATATCAATTCAAGAAATGAAATATCCAACTAAGTCATAAATTTGTATGATATAAAATTTATATAATATGAAAGTATACACTAAGTCAATTTTAATAATATTATTTTTGTATTTTATAAATTTATATTATTTTGTGTAATCTTGGTCAAACTTTGTATAGTTTGACTAGCACGCAAAATTATGCGCAACCTAATATGGGATGGAGGGAGTACAAGATAAAGTAGTTGGGCTCTGATACAAGGTTGACATGTTTCTCATCTCAATCCGGTCCAGCAAACACATTGTCATTCATCAACGTCTTCAAGTGGAGCTTCACTTTTAGGCTGTACATTAGTTTCCTTCAGAACGTACTTCAGTAACAGGAGCATCCAGCAAAGTCATCGATAAGCTTCAAAGAACGACAATGGTTAAGATTTAGGAGAGAAACACATGCTCATTTAAGTTCAGACCTCAGACCTCAAAGCTTATCATGTTGGTAGTTTTATCAAAATTAACAATTGATGAATGCAGTGGCCCAGCAGAACTTGATAATTGTAAATGGTTTCAAGATAGCTAGCAGCAACTACACATTCATTTAGCATTAGAATTCAGTAAACACATCACCAACACCAATTTAGAAATTCAGTTTTTGCTCGGTTACCTCCATCTTATGAACACACACGAGCACTTCAGCCTCCCTTTGTCCACTCACATGAGCAGGTGAGCACTTCAACCTCCCTTTGTCCACACACATGAGAAGGTGAGCACTTCAGCCTCCCTTTGTCCACACACTCAAGCAGGTTCAGCACCGCAGCGATGGCCATCTCCCTCTTCTCACCTGCCTCAGGACCAGCACGAGCTTCATCAGCCGCCACTTCTTCTTCCTAAACCCTGACAGCTGAAACCTCTCCTAGCCTATATGTACTGTATCTACAACATATCAGTGCCCAATTTGCAAACTCCATTGTCTGCAACCCCACAAAATCGACTTCAAACAATTCAATCTAATAGGATTGCATGAGCCATCATCAATAAACATGCAACTGACCAGGCCATTTTCGGTGACAAGGTCCATTCATTCTGAATGCAACTTTGGTTGATTTGGTTTGGATCAACCAATACATACACAACAAAGCACTCTTCACTGCAACTCTTGTTACCAGAGCTGAAGAAGAATGCCTTATCAACACGTCTTTGATAAATTCAAAAGGACACACAACTGGTATCTTAGAGACAAAAATATACATACAAATCTGGTTGGTGGAGTTGACTTGTTGAATTTGAAGAGACGAAGATGTTAATAAGACCGCAAGCTCATGCAGAAACAGGGAAGACATATTAACTTGTCTATTCCATAGAAAAGTAACAAGTAGTTAACTACATATCCAACCATACAGAGATAAACAGCAAACTGAATGATGACAAACTAATTGCAAAAGCTTGTGTAAAAGCACCATCGCTACTATGACCGCCTCCTGCAATGTTCTGGAACTGGGGTTAAACTAACCGCAAAAGCTTCAGTCGAGCAGTAAAATGCACATCAACGATCACTGGCCATCAGAACAGAACATGCTTGGGTACACCCATAAGGCCTGCAGCTGGCCGTACCAGTTTCTCTTGAACACAAGATCAGGGTCGGTGGAAGGATCCCACACAGCATCTGCCTCGTCACCCAAGCCATGTACGCTCCAAGGCTGAGAGTAATGGGCGTAGTACAAGCGGTTGCTGCTCCCTCCCCACTGTTCTGGGCTCAAGCAAGAAAACGGCGGGCTCCTCACATCACCACCTACAAAGAGTGCCCAGTTGTCCAGCTTCTTCACCTCCACCCATTTTGCAGGTTTGGCTGACATGTCAAGGCGGTAGGGTTTGTAGAGGACTGGTGCTCCAAATGACAAGCTCACATAATGGTCAACGATGAGAAGCATGTCATCACAGACTGCCAGCCATGGCCTTAAATATGGGCACTCGGTCATGTCGTCCCACCAAGCAGTTTTTATCTCCTGCAGGCCAAGCTGGGGGGCCAACTGCAGAGTGTATATCCTTTGATGATAATCCATGGCGATGAACTGACCATTGAATTCCACAATCTGATCTATGCGTGCATCAAAAAGCTTGAGTTCAGACCAAGAGTCACTTCCAACTGGCCAATCAAACAGCGAGGTTTGGGCGCTGACAAGGAGATGGCAGTTGGGTGATGCAAGGGGAGCTGTCAGGGTGCCACCAAAGTAGAACTCCTCCTCAGGGTCACCATTGAACGGGAGATTTGGAGGTGAAACCTCAGCACCAGTGAACACATCAACAATAAGACATTTTCCTCGGCGGCAGCAGATGAGATGCCCATAGGAAGAGCCAGCAAAATGCATCTTCTGAAAAGTTTCCTGAGGAATTTGGCAGCGAAGGGCTCTCTTCTGGTTGGCCATATCAATGACCTTGCATGTGCGTAGCTTGTGACGACCATTGCTAGAAGGGAGATGAGGAGCTTGGACACGGACATTGGGTCGGACAAGGAGAGGGGGGAGTACCCTGCAAAAGGTTGATTTGGATGGGTACGAAGAGAAGGAAGCATGCCAAGAACGACAGGTGCTAGCAAACGCAGTAAGGTCGATAAAGGATCCCAACAGAGGAACAATGGAGTGGAGCAGGTGATCTGGGAGGTCAGCCCAACCCTGGAGCCCAGCCACACCAGAGGGAGCAGACACAGATGGGTCAGATAATTTGCTTGGGCTTTGCATGATGAAAAACTATCTGCAGAACACAATAAATCAAAGGAAACAAGTATTAGAAAGGTGAGCCGAATAAGAGATGGAAAATGTACATAGCATCCTAGGACCATGGATAAACTCATGTTATTCTCCATATCATGTACTCCCTCCGTCTCAAAATAGATGTCTCAAGTTTATCAAAATTTGGATGAATCTATATGCTAAATAGTGTCTAGATTCATCCAAATTTTAACAAATCTGAGACATCTATTTTAAGACGGACGGAGTATATGCAATACATTTCAAAAAAAAAAAATACACTAGTACGAAATAGGAACTAGTCTCAGATTGATATCAGCAGATAGTTATATGAGGACAAGATAATAACACGCAGAGAAAAGATGCTTCTACTGACAAATGCTCTTCATGATAGTTAAACCCATTTGTATCTTCAGAGCATGGTACAGAGATGGTGATGGATGCTACTGCATTTGTCTGGTCATACACACTTATGTAGTTCTGTTAGTAACTTATTCTGGCAAATGCCTCCCAAGTAGAAAAAATAATCATCACTAAAACCAATTTGTACCTTCAGAACCAATACATCGTGGTATGGATATGGTGACAGGTGCTACGCCATATTTTCTAGTAGTACACAGTAAATAAAATATCTGCAGTTCTAGTTCTATTAATAACATAACAATGCCCAACCAATACACTGAAATCCAAGCGTTGCTTGGCTTGGGTAAGTTTTGGTAGAACGATGAAACCCCGAACTAATTACTGCTCAAAACCGCCAACCCAATTCGTGCAAAATCCACCTAGGGTTCTAAGGCATAATAGTAAATATCCAAATCTCTCGCATTGGCACATTCAAATCGAGCGAACAAGCGAACTCGATTTAGTCGTTCTTCCCACAAGAACGACTGTTTGCACGACGGAACGACGCATACACAAGAGATGGAGGAAAAAGGAGAGGGGAGAAGGGATTCAGGCGAGGAGGAGCGGAAGGGGAGAGCACAGGCCTTGAGGATGATGGAGGCGCTGGTGAGGAGGACGGCGGCTGCGGCGGCGATGGTGCGGATGCCGGAGACGGCGACTTCTCCGGCGGTGTCGCCGCAGGCTTCTAAAACTGCACGAATGCGTCTCTGTCGCCAAATAAGGCCGTGGGGTTTAGGGTTTGTTCGTGGGATCGAGGGCCTGACATGGGATGGCTGTTTGTGTGGTTGTTGTAATATCAGCTGTTTTTTAATGGGCTGGGCTGGACTGGACCACCTCCACTTATTCAGTGTTCTCACGCCGAAATCTCGCACTATTTAGTGTAGAATGATGTAATTTTTGGTTCGAGAGCCTCGTGTTCTCAGATGCGGTTTTTAGATAAAACAAAATTGGTGATATTTTGTCTGAATTTGACTTAAATTGGCTAAAATTCGGCATAGTTCATTTAGTTCGGCATAGTTTGGCCTAGTTCATTCTAGTTCGACCTAGTTCGCTGACTTCTCTAGAATTTTGCTCAAATTCGACCTAGTTCGGCGGCCTAATTCGGCCTAGTTTGGCCTAGTTCGGATAGTTTTGCCTAGTTCAGTCTAGTTCGACCTAGTTTGTTGACATTTCTCCAGAATTTTGCTCAAATTCGACCTAGTTCGGCGGCCTAATTCGGCCTAGTTTGGCCTAGTTCGGATAGTTTGGCCTAGTTCGGCCTAGTTCAGCGAAGGGGGAGAAGAAAGGCAGGAGTTCGACCTTGTGTCGCCGATAGGGTTGGCCCACCCTTTTTCACTTCAGCTGGCGTTTCTAGGCGGTTCCCGGCGCCTCGGGTTTGTCCTAGAAACCCTGAATGTAAAATGTGCCAAATTCGGCGAAAACTGGGCGTATGCTCTAACTACCGCTACCTCCTCTTTATAAGTATCTTCGATTAACCCTAAAAAGGTATCGTTGATTTAGTACGATGTTTTGTCCTAGAAACAAATTTTTTTTGAATAAACAAAAGAAAAAAATCTCATTTGAGCTTGAGATATTTTTGCTAAAGAAAATGTGGGGCCTTGAATTTTTGTCCAAGAAAGAACATTGAACTTCAGTTTCTGGACACAGTCGTTTTGGCTCACCGGGCAGATATCGGAGTGGCTCCCTCACCTTGACACCCTCTAGCGGCCCCTGCTCTGGTGCATCGGTGGCCCCTGTCGACGTATCCTATAGAATCTGCCGCGTTGTTGTTGTCTTCTATCGAAGCCGCCGCGCGCCGCCGTATGACCATCTCATCGACCTCCCTAACAACAATAGATGGAGGAAAAAGAGAGGGACACTAGGGTTCACGAAAGAAGGAGCGGAGGGGGTGATACGTCGTAAATGTATCTATAATTTTTTATGTTTCATGCTTGTTTAGTATCCATTTTTCTATGCCTTGTCTACACTTTGAGGTATTTTTATATATTTTCTGGGACTAACCTATTAACAAGATGTCACAGTAGAGTTGCATGTTTTCTGCTGTTTTTGGTTTCAGAAAAGCTAGTAAGAAAATATTCTTGGAATTGAACGGCACAAAAGCTAAAGTCAATATTTCACCGGAACGAACACAAAGACCAAAGGAGAGACATAGGGGAGCCACAGGGTGGCCGCACCCCCCTCCGGGCACGGGCCCACCCTAGGCCATTGATGACCCACAAGTATAGGGGATCGCAACAGTCTTCGAGGGTAGTATTACCCAATTTATTGATTCGACACAAGGGGAGTCAAAGAATACTTGCAAGCCTTAACAACTGAGTTGTCAATTCAGCTGCACTTGAAAATAGTTCTTGCTCACAAAAGTTTATCGGTAGCAACAGTTTGTAGTGGCAATAGCAGCAGTAAAACAAGAGCAATAGTAACAGTAGCAGCGAACGGTAGGATATGGGCACGGTAGGCATAGGGATGGATGGAAGGGTGTTGCATGGACGAGTCTAAACATGTAACTTCAAGATCTAGGGAATTTGCAGATAAATAAGAATAAGCATCCAAGTACTAAAAAATCATAGGCATGTGCTCCATATAGTCATGTATGCTCGCAATGAGAACTTGCACAACATCTTTTGTCCTGCAAGCCCGTTGCAGCGGGGCCTCAAGGGAACTATTGGAAATTAAGGTGCCCCTTTTAGTAGAGCACGGGAGTAAAGCATTAACACTCAGTGAACATATGTGATCCTCACATCACAACCATCCCCTCCGTCTGTCCCAATTTCTGTCACTTCGGGGCCTTTGGATCCGGGCAATGATATGTATACACAACTTACAGATAATATCACAAACAATACTATCATAATGATTCAATAATAAGTTCAGATCTGAGATCGTGGCACTCGGGCCCTAGTGACAAGCATTAAGCACATCAAGTTGCAACAAAGTCAAATAGCTCTAATAGAAATACTAGGCACCATGCCCTAACAATATTATTCGATTACATGATAGAATTCATCCAATCCCTACCATCCCCATAGCCTACAGCGAGGGATTACTCACTCATGGATGAGGGAAACATTGATGGTTGATGGAGAAGCGTTGGTGATGAAGATGGCGATGATCCTCCCCAAATTCCCCGACCCGGCAGGGTGCCAGAACGGAGTTTCTGGATCCAAATCACGGTTTCTATTGGTGGCGGTACAGCGGAACTCTTTCTGGAAAAATAACGAACCCTCCTCGGTTTTTAGGTCAAGAGGCTTCTTATAGGCGAAGAGAGAGGCCGAGGGGGTGCCTGGGCTGGCCACACCCCTACCAGGTGTGGGGTGGGCCCACCCGCGTGGCAGGGGTGTGGGCCACCCAGGGCTCCCCTCCGTCTCGTACTCTGGCTCCGTGGATCTTCTGGTGAAATAGGATTTTGAGCATATTTTCCGGGATTTTTCCTGATAGTTGATTTTCTGCACAAAAACTAGACACCAAGGTAATTCTGCTGAAAACAGCGTCGGTCCGTGTTAGTTGTATCCAAATCACACAAGTTTAGAGGAGAAACAATAGAAATTGTTTGGGAAAGTAGATACGTTTTGGACGTATCAACTCCCCCCAAGCTTAGCTTATTGCTTGTCCTCAAGCAATTCAGTTGAAAACTTAGTGCGATAAAAGAACTTTCACGAACACATTTGCTTCATATGATGTAAATATTCTCGGCATAGGAGTAGATGCTTAGACCATTCATAATAAGAAATATGCAACTAAGTCTACTCAATAGTCATTGCAAGCTATGAAGAGCAACCAACTCAATAATAATAAGTAGCATGAAACATAAACATAAGCAACATTGCAATGCTCATAAAAAGGTATGATAGAGTAGTATCTCGCTTGCCTTTGTTTGTGAGCATAATATAAATTCCAAGGCACCTCTGAAGTTCAAGTGAAGACTAGAAGTAAATATATCAGAGATACAAGCATCAAAGTCATGACATAATTAACCAAGTTTTGAGACAAACAGAAGAATGACAACTATACTCTCAAGAAGGTGCTCATAGAATAAGTGGTGACTCAACAAGGAAGTGAAAAGGGTTTTGAAAAGTTTGAAAGGCTTCCAAATGCTGAAAGTAAAGTACTCATTAGCTTTGAGCTCTCATTGCCCCTATCATAGGCATCTTTATGGAAGAAAGAAGCAATCAAGCAATCAGGACTATCAATGGAACCAAAAGGTAATCTATTAAACCATTCCCTAGCTTCTCCTTTTAGTGAAAAAGGGAAGATCTTACTAACAAAGTACTTGATCATCTTAAAATCATCAGAGAATAACGCACTCATAGTGGAAAGCTCATTCATATGAGCCACAACACTCTCATTTTCAGTCCCACAGAAAGGTTCTTTCTCAACAATGTCTAAATAGGATAAATCAAGAGAGAAATCATAATCTTTATCTTTAATATCAATGGGAGAGGTGGCAAACTTAGGATCAGAGGACAGTTTAGGAATAATGGTACATCTCTCAAGGAGACTCTTAATAGCACTAGCACCATGTGTATTTCGCCACTCTTCAATAAATTCATCAGTAAACTCAATGTAACCATCATTAATATCATATCTCTCTCTAGACTCAGGTGATCTAACAGGTGTAACAGTGTCTTCACTAGGAGTTTTAGTATTCCCTAGACCAGCCATAGTAGCATCTAGGAAAGGACCTAATGAACCACTCGCATCAAGCACAGTAAAAGTAATATCATGAGTATCAGAAGCAATTTCAGATTCAGCAGTAGTAGCAGTGTGTGTAGCATGCGTATGTGGTGGTGGTGTAACAAGCTTACTTATAACATACGATGAATCAAGAGCAGCAGAGGTGTTTAGGATTGTACCTCTTCTTGTAGTGGATGGTAAAATAGGAAACTTTCCATCACGAGACTTCCCCATGATGAAAGGAGTAGCAGTGAACAACAATAGATCCAAGTGAACTTACAAATAAAGCTATGATCCCCGAAAACGGCGCCAGAAAATAGTCTTGATGACCCACAAGTATAGGGGATCGCAACAGTTTGTAGTGGCAACAGCAGCAGTAAAACAAGAGCAATAGTAACAGTAGCAGCGAATAGTAGGATATGAGCGCGGTAGGCATAGGGATGGATGGACAGGCGTTGCATGGACGAGTCTAAACATGTAACTTTAAGATCTAGGGCAATTTCAGATAAATAAGAATAAGCATCCAAGTAGGCATGTGCTCCATATATAGCCATGCGTTCTCGCAATGAGAACTTGCACAAAATCTTTTGTCCTGCCAGCCCATTGCAGCGGTGCCTCAAGGGAACTACTAGCAATTAAGGTGCTCCTTTTAATAGAGCACCGAAGCAAAGCATTAACACTCCGTGAACACATGTGATCCTCACATCACAGCCATCCCCTCCGGTTGTCCCAATTTCTGTCACTTCGGGGCCTTTGGATCCGGACAATGATATGTGTACACAACTTGCAGATAAGATTACAAACAATACTATCATAATGATTCAATAATAAGTTCAGATCTGAGATCATGGCACTCGGACCCTAGTGACAAGCATTAAGCATAACAAGTTGCTACAAAATTAAATAGCACTAATAGAGATACTAGGCACCATACCCTAATAATCTTATTCGATTACATGATATAACTCATCCAATCCCTTCCATCCCCATAGCCTACAGCGGGGTATTACTCACTCATGGATGAGGGAAACATTGATGGTTGATGGAGAAGCGTTGGTGATGACGATGACGATGATCCTCCCCAAATTCCCCATCCCGGCAGGGTGCCAGAACGGAGTTTCTGGATCCGAATCGCAGTTTCTGGTGGTGGCGGCGCAGCGTAACTCTTTCTAGAAAAACGACGAACCCCTCTCAGTTTTTAGGTCAAGAGGCTTCTTATAGGCGAAGAGAGAGGCCGAGGGGGGTGCCTGGGCTGGCCACACCCCTCCCAGGCGCGAGGTGGGCCCACCCGCATGGCAGGGTGTGTGGGACACCCAGGGCTCCCCTCTGTCTCGTACTCTGTCTCCGTGGATCTTCTGGTGAAATAGGATTTTTGGCATATTTTCCAGGATTTTTCCTGATAGTTGATTTTCTGCAAAAAAAACTAGACAACAAGGTGATTCTGCCGAATGCCTCTCTATCGCCAAACAAGGTAGTAGGGTTTAGGGTTTGTTCGTGGGATCAAGGGTCTCACATGGGGTTTTGTGTGCTTGTTGTAATATCAACTGATGTGATGCTATGGTAGGTGGGGTTAGGACGCATTGCCTCGTTATATCATAGCCCACAGCCGCCGCGAGTCTCGACCGCCGCAAATTTTCTCTCAGTTATGAAACCAAGGTTATCGAACCAGTAGGAGCAAGGAAACAACTCCAAGGTGTTGCTAACAACTTGGAATCTTGCACAACACAAACTCAGTACTTTGCCCCAACTTACAGTGAGGTTGTCAATATCACTGGTTTGCTGAAAACAAAGGATTAAATGTATGGTGTGAAAGGTAATGGTTGCTTGTTAAAACTAAACGGAAACAGTAGATGATGTATAATGTATAATGGTAAAGATTGGACCGGGGTCCACAGTTCACTAGAGATGTTCTCCTTACGATAAATAACATAACATGCTGGGTAAACAAATTACAGCGGAGCAATTGACAGGAACTGAGCAAGGCATAACAATGCAAATACTAGACATTCATGATCCTATAAGATTTGATCACCCCTCGACATGCGCCTGGTGCGCTTGGAGAGCCTCGAAGGAGAGGATATGCGAGTAGAAGTTGGAGTAGGAAATTGGCTGGTTGCCGACGGTGAGCGACGTGACAATGGAGTTGTACGCAGAGCCGAGCCCGATGATGATATAGTCGATGAGTTCGTCGTCGGATATGGGAGATACAACGGCGGCCAGGGCATCTGCGAAGGACTACATTTTGTGCATGTACGCGATAGCGGAGAGATCCTCCTTGTGCGTAGATGTCAGCTGATGGCGGATGTGGCGAACATTGGCGTGACTCTAAACGCCGTACATGGCATGGACACCGTTCCACACCATAGAAGCATTTTTGCAACTGATGAGCTGATTAGAAATATCGGGCTCCATGGAGCCGAGGAGGAGTCCGATGACCCACTTGTCCTGAGACCACCAGCGAGCATACTCCGGGTTGACCACCGTAACAGCCTTGTCGCCTTCTCCCTCAGTGAGGGTATTCTTGGGTTCCGCGACGATTTCGTCGAGGTGAAGGTGGAGACCGACGCCATAGAGGTTGGGGAGAAGGATGCCCTTCCAGAGCTTGAAGTTGCCTGCCTCCAAGCGAACCGAGATCATGGGAATGACCCCAGCGGAGACGGTTGTGGTCGAGGAGGAAGCAATAGCCCTGACGGCCATGGAGAGCCAAAGGACAGACGATGTCATCGCGGCCACGGAGGAGAGATCTCTCGGCGGCAGCGGATGGATCGTACAACGGCGGCGGTCGAGACTCGCGGCGGCTGTGGGCTATGATATCAAGATAGAAAAGAGATTTTAGGGTTTAATGCGTCAGTCTAAAGCCACGCACGCGCTCCACGTATATAGTCATGACCACATACAAGTTATATATGTATACAACACGTATACATGATACACGACAGACTAACAAGGACTATGTATCGCACCAGCCCTACTGGTGTAGCGCTACCATAAGCATACGGCCACGCTTTCTTAGTGGATAGCGGCAATATCCATTGATAAAGAGAGCACACCACTGCAATCCAAAATGTTATGTTTGCATTGCTATCTAACCCTCAGTTTATTATAACCAAAATGCCAAATAATTAAGTGAAAACAGAGTGTCTTTCCTTGCTTTTGTAACTCATGGTCGACTAACCTCACGAACTTTGCAACCGAAAGTTGTTGGTCACTAATTTCGTGCAACAACTCTCAGCTACCGAGGCAATTAGAGCAAAGCCAATGGAAGAAATATCATAGCATAGCCTTCTGGATGATGAATCTATGTACTCTTGCTATTTTTCCTCACTCGCAACCTCTCCCTCTCCCACCCTCTCTCTCACAAAATAGACACACACACACTCTCTCGCCCCCTCTCTCTAGAAGGTAGATGAGGGATAGCTGCCATGGATTTATGCCGTTAGGAATGCTTGTGTGACATGGCCGTGCGCCCCCTTAATATGGACGACCAGTGTTGGGGAGCCAACACCTAATGTTGGAGTTCGACTCCACTATGGTTTCCTTGACGGAGTTCAACTCCAATTGGTGGTACAGCTGTCCCCTCCCTCACTAGGATGTCTTGTTCCTTGTTGCATTAATAATGCTCATGATCAGGAAAACAAGACCATCAAACAACACATGAGCTATTCTAGAGGTCTGGCTATGAATATGTTTGCTGCTTATTATTGCATACATGCAATTAAGTTTTTCTCTGAATCACCCATTCATATACAAATGCGTCCCCCCACATATAATACCCTGGGGTCGGCATGGGAGTTTGGAGCGGCGGCTCCGAGTGTCGGCTCTTGCCGTTAGGGCGGAAGGGGCATCGACTCGAGTGGGACGCAGCCTCGGGGCCGGTGTGTTGCGTTTGGGTTGTTTCGGTTCTAGCTAGTGTGGGCGGTCTCAGGACTAGCGTGGACGCCGGAGCGACGGCTCTGAATCTTCCTGAGTGGTGTCCCTTCTTGCTTGGGCGGAAGGGTCGTCAGCTCGTGTGGTGCGCAGCCCTGGGGCCGGTGTGGTAGTTTTGGTTTGTTTTGGTTTTCGCCGGTTTCCCTTATAAACTGGTCGTGTGGGTTTGGATATGCCCCTTAACATATCCTTCTGTATCGGGTTTCGGCTAATTTCCCTTACAAACTGGCCAACTCTATTTCTACTTTATGAAAAGATAGAGCTCTTGCCGGTTGCTCTAAAAAAATATAACCCGATCATGAACATGGGAAATAGAACAATAAAAACATTAGTATTATCTCTAGGGCACATGTCCAATATCGCCACTCCATTGAGAGGCACACAAGGCGCAATGGGTAACATGAGTTTGGGGATTTCTTGCTTGATTTGTTCATCCACAAGGGGACAATATACATAGTCAGATTTATAGAAAGACTCCTAACAGAACTAGAAACGACTGCTATTTGGACTGGAAACGACAGGGTAACCTTCTACGGGACAAAACCTTTTCGTTTCCAATCCAAATACTAAACATACTCAGATACTCAATCCACCTAGCCCGCTGCTTGTCCCTGGGTGTACGTCTCCTATACGTTTTACCCCACATGACAAGTATTGTACACTTTATTGGTGGCCCGTATTCCTACATAACAATGTTGTCTTTCTAAAACCAAAACAAGGTACGAAAAGAAATACGGAGTACATTACTAAACAACATATAGCAGCGACCATGCTTCAGGCTAGAGCCTACATAGGTTTGAAGAAGAAGCTCTTAATTGTCCCCTCGATATGTGTACTGTGCGTGTATACATCGTTCCTGTTGCCATAGAAAAATGTTGTACTAATTGCTAAGTTAATAAACTGCTGCAACGCTGGGAGAAGTGTGTGTTTCTCAAAGCGGGCTTGGTTCAGGTTCATCCATTCCTCCTCAATCAGTGCACCAATTCTTGCAATAGCCACATCACTTGTGACATTATACTCATTGACGTAACACTCTACCGAGCCTGCCATATCTCCCTTGCACTTTCGACGCTGTGTAATAACATAAAAATTCATGTTTAGAGTATATAATTTTGTGTCGAATGAAATATATAATCTTGCATGCATTCTCGCTGATAGTAAAAAATAATAATTAATCCACTAGTTTGAAGATGTCAAATCATTTTGGGATAATTTTTTTTACAAAAGGAAATCAATTAAGTTTAGTATAGCAACAGAAAATAACATTAATGAAAAGTTATTGAAAATATAAATTTTAGATCCATTTGTGTTACATAATGAACAGTTTACTAGTAATATTGCTAGTCAAATATAAATCTCAAAAAACTTGGGTATCTTACTTTGTTGAACAGAACGAGTAACATGATGTAAATTAATCTTGAAATCTTATATATATATACCTCAAATGCACAAAGGTCATTCAAGAAACGGGAAATCTTTCCAACGACGATGATGATCTTCGGGACACTTGCTGCCCACTCGAGTGCTGGCTCTATCACTTTGTCTCCCAGGCCTATCATCATACTCACACATAGGGTTGGTACGCCTACGTTCATGCTGGTCAAGTTCACGTAATCGACAAAGCATGGCTTATAATTCTCGTGTGACCATTCTGCTTCATGCAGATAACCAATAACATTATTTTGGATCTGCCATGCAATAGAAATAAATTAATCACAAAACTAAACAAAACTTCATTTTAATATGTACTACATTTGTTTAGATACATCATTTATTAGAAATCACATAATATTTTTGATAGTACTACTGTCTCTGGTATAAAACCAAATGTAGTATAACTGGTCCATTTTACTCCAGAGAGTAAAATGGACCAGTATTTGTATACATAGTATAAATGGTATGTTAATAAAACTAGAGATAGCCATTACTATTTGTATACATAGATACAAATAACATAAGTTGATGTGCTATATATATAGAGGTAAATTAACCGGTGCACCATGGTGTGTGTGTGTATGTTGATGTGCTATATATGGTGTATGTTGTTTTTACATGAAAGAAAAGGATATAGTTGGTTACCGCTTTTTTGAGGTGTGCAATGTCATAGTTAATCTGTATCGGCATTTCAGCCTCAATATTACTGAAGGTCCTCAACATCTCCTTGTAGAACTTCTTCAAGTACTCCGGCAAAAGAAAAATAGACTTTTCATCCCATCTAAAAGGTCAATTACATTGCAAAAGATATAGTGAGACAATATGTGTTAGGCAATTCATTCTTTTGCTACCTCTTAATGAAATCTGTTGATTATCTTTCTTTAATTTCTAACATATTTCAGCGAGATGAAATATGTATTCTTGGACAATGACATTGATATGTATGGATGATCAATGTAGGATGGATTTAATATTTCTAATATATATTTCATTCGTATTTGGATCTTGGATTTCAAATTCTATTTTTCATCCATCTTTCCTTATGAAAACATATGTTTTTGTGCCATAGATACAACAAACTAGAGTCATGTGACATCACACGGAAAAAACATGCACCATGTTAATAGTTATTGTAAAATTAATCCTTGGAGGAAGCAATTAGAAACCATAAGTATGTAAAGCCTTATCAAACTCGTAACATATATAGATGTGAATCGTGCCTCTCTAGGTAATAGACTCTGGCCTTATTTAATCGTGTGTTATTAGATAAATTACTTATTCATGTGTTTAGAACCTCATCTTTAACATTGGGGTAGAGGTACCTATGCTCGTCTTCAAAGATTTTTCAGCTTACTCTATTATGTGTAAGTCAACTTTCCCATAGTTTATGCACCCATGTTTTCATGTGAATGTGACTTGCACTATTATACACAAGGTAATGTGTGGGATATTAACTAATTCACTATAAATAAGAGAAGTGGTTATTAGCTGGCATATGCATGTATGCTTAAGATATCAATTCAAAAATCATAAACAAAATAGGTGGATACTAATTATTATCCATGGTATGATATGAAAATGAGTACTTTACTAGTTTATACATATATACACTAAACTAATTGATTGAAAATTTAAAGCCAAATTAATCCAACCTTTGTATGGCTTCATTTAGCATCCGACATTCCTCTATTGTCGCATGGTTATCATATATGTCATCTAGTGTGGTAATCAGGATAATAATCTTGGTGATGACGCTTCGAGCAAGCTCAAATCCGGCACCATAGTACAACACAGAGGCCCAAGTGAAGCCCTCCACTAGACGGTCGCGAACAAATTCTAGCTCGATGTATCCAGAAAAATGTTTCCACCACCTAAGAATTAAGTGAGCAAAGTTATCTAAAATAGTACTTGGGATGTGAAGTTAAAACACATTATAGTTATGCCTATTAAGCAGTCCATAAAAGCCTTATTATATTATAGTAACCACTTATTTACTTTCCTTACTATGTGCACAAACAAAGGAAGGACCAAAGAATAGAAAACTAATAATGACCACACATTCTCATATTTATTGACAAAATATAACCAAAGCCATTGACTAAGACGTGCATTATATATATAGCAATAAATAGATTCAATAATGACCTTTAAGGTCATTATTTTCCCATTAATGACTACTATTTTCTTAATTTCATCATGTCTAAGAGAGAGAGAAATAACATACCCTATTATATCTTTGAGCTCCTTCAAGTGTGCATGTTGCTGAAGGTTAAAATCTAGTTTCGCAAGCTCCAATAGAATCGGGTTATGCTCCTCTTGTTCATACTCTGGAATATAATGCAACATTTCCACCCTATGATTGGTCCTCGACAATGGTATCTTAAGGGATCTTTGTACTTGCTTAGATAGTGGGGACTTGAGACTACCAATCATTAATTCAAGATGATGCCTTGTAAAAGAGATGGCTTCTTCGAGTATTGGCTCATCCTGGATGAGAAGATGAGCTGCATTGTATAAACTCAATAGCCCCTTAGGATCATTAGTTATATCCTTGAGGAACCTCCCATCTTCACATTTAAATTGGTTGAAAATATCTGCAAGCTCTCCATGTTCTTAGTAATAACCCAGTCAACAATGTTACGGTTGTTGTAAATATATTCCAATTTATGAAATAATTTTATAGTACCAAAGTAAGAAACATAATCTTGATAACTTAGTTATCCATACTTACTAAAAATTGTCCTTTATTTTTGTATGGCTATAATTTCGTAGACAATAAGTATAGAGAAATAAAGTTTGATACCTGGAGAAACCCATATTCCATGCTCCCTAAGCAAGCGAAACCTAAGAGCAACTTCATGGAGGTTCGAGTTGCTAAATTCAGTTTCCAATAATTGTCTTAAAGTTCTGTCAATTTGTTCTTCAAAGTGGTAACCAATTCCAAGATGTTGTAGTGTATCTAGTAAAAACATTCTCCCCTCCGTGTTGTTGCAAGTATTAAACAACATGAAGACGTCTTGTTTGAGTTTATCAGCCCTCATTTTTATCCATTGCTCGGATCCCTGAAATGTGTGTGGTTATTTTACGGTGCTACCAACTAAATTTTGTACTTATATATATACAACAAAAAAGAATGAATCCTAAATAATTATAACCATTGAAGAAAAATTACCATGTTATAATTGTGTAAACAAATAATAGGATCATATAGCATAGTATTGTAATTTGCATAATATATAGTCACTTGAATTGTTTAATCATAAATATCCATGCACTCATTAAACCGTTTAGCACTTTTGGGTAAAATGAATACAATCTCCTGCTTACCGTGGCCTTTGATTGATCTCTCATTCCAAAAGGTGATTTCCATATACATTAGACATGTTCAACATAAAATATAGCATAATATGTATATTACTTGCTGAATTTCAACTATTCTTGTTCTTACCACATCATGCATTTAGTAAAAGTATAATTGTACACATATATCACGCTGATGTCCACTTAAAAATATGTGAAGAACACATTAATTTTGCTTAAAAATTCCAATGATAGTTATGTGTTCTACAGATGAATAGATATCATTTATGTAGTTACTACATGATTAATAATGATGTACATATAATGTAAGATAATTTGATGTTTGTGTGTAATAAATTTCACACCATTTTCTTACATAATTAATATTTGGCATTCTTTCTTACGCTTGAATGTACGTGGCAAAAACATACAATAATACTTTTTAGATGGAAGGCTTGAGATGAACCTAACTTTGAATTAACAAAGACATCAAACGGCCAGACTTACAACAACACAAACAAATAGGAAACAACTGAAAACTAGGGATATACATGCACGAAATGTGTAAAGCTAAAGAATAAGAAATAAAAAGAGCATGCAAAGCAAGGCTAGGCTCCTATATACTTGTTCCTACAAAAAGCTTGAGTCTTCAGCTACGCACTGGTCGCTCGACTTGAATCTTCAAGCATCCATGCGTCGCACCGGTGAACCACACCAAATCAGACAAGCATCTCCACACAACTTGGTTAGCAAAGGACCAATAATACCTAGTGCACCTTATAATTTCACTAGTGATAAGATGAAAATTCAGGGTTGAAAAGGGGTAGTTTCATGAAAACGCCTCATGGAAGGGAACCATCGCTCGGGGTCATCATTGTTGTCTTCACAGGACAAGATCGTGCACAACTTTTGCGGAAACTCTAATACCCACCCCACGAGATACCTATGGCTTTTCCCTAACAATCTTGTTCCAAATTGGAGGTATTAAGGGAAAAATGGGTTATGTTTGGTTAATGCTAGATGGGTATCTCTAATAATGGCATGTGTTACATCAGTAAAATACTCCATTCGGTTCAACTCACCTACTACTAAAGCTTTTAAGACAACAAGAGGTATTCTTCAAGGGGATCCTTTATCTCCTTATTTATTTCTTCTCTGTGTTAGAAGATCTCTCGAGTATGCTACAGTATGCGTAAAATTCAGAGGAGTTGGTAGGAGCCCAAGTGTGTAGTGATGTCCCTATGATCACACACTTCATGTTCCCATATGATTCACTAATATTGATGGAGGCTAGTGAAAGCAATGACAAAAAGTTAAAACACGGATTCTGGACTACTATTGTGATGGTTCTAGATACATGATAAGTTATGCTAAATTAAGTATTTATTTTATCCCAAATGCCCCAATGGATGAGAGAGTGGTGGTGTGTGAGAAACTGAATATTTCCACTGAATCTCTGAATGAAAAGTATTTGAGTCTACCAGCTATGGTGGGGGTCGATATGAGTTACTTTTTTTTACATATTATTGAAAAGGTTTTTGCTAGGATCAATGGATGGAAGTAACAACTACTCTCTATCAGAGGTAAGGAGGTGCTCCTTAAAGCGATCACACAAGTTATAATGGTGTTTGCAATGAAAGTATTCAAAATTCCAAAAAAACATTTGTAAAGGAATAACTGATGCTGTTTTGCAACTATGGTGGGGCGATGATGATGATCATAATAGGATGCATTTGGTGGCATGGTGGAAGATGTGTATCCCTAAGGGAAGGGGTGAAATGGGTTTCTGTGACCTACATACTTTCGACATGACGATGTTAGCGGAACAATGTTGGAGACTCTTTGAGATACCTGATTCTCTCTGTTCTAGAGTGTTGAGAGCGAAGTACTTCCATGATGGTAATCTACCGAATGCAAAATTAAAGCCAGGTAGATCATTCACTTGGCAAAGTGTCATTGCAAGACTAAGTACTCTAAAACACCGATGCATATGGAGAATTGGTGATGGTTCACAAGTGAACATATGAGAGGATGCGTGGATACTTTCAAGCCCAATATGAAAAATTAATACTCCTAAAGGTATTATTCTGAGTAGAGTGGAAGATCTTATTGATCCAATAACTGAAAATCAGGATGAAGATATGTTCAGGACCCTATTTTTCTCAGTTGGTGCAAACCATATTTTGGAGATTCCCATTGCACCTCCTGGTATGGACAACTTTGTTGCTTGGTATCTTACTACTAATGGAATTTTCCATCATGATCATTGTACCATAATGAGTGGGAATATGAGTTTGGCCGCAAAGAAAGAAGATCACTTGGTGTGGGAAGATCATAGATAAACCCGGTTTGGAAGAAACTTTAGAAATTGAATATTCTGTCAAGGATTAGATTTTTTGGATGGCGAGCGCTATATGGGCTTATTCCGTGCCATGGAGTCTTGGCAAATAGGCATATTACAAATGCTAGTGGGTTTCCTGTATGCTTTGGGGTGAAGACATTATGCATTCTTTTTACTTGCTTACGGGCTAAGCAATATGGGCACAATTGGTGTTAAATCGGTGACTGAGGAAGCTGTCAACACGGATAGAGCTGGGGCTGTAGCTTTGGACCATACAATTTCCACAAAAGGATCTTGGGGCCCTCTAGGTGGCGTCAGCCTGCTGGAGATTGTGCTAACTGGAGCAAACGTTCAAACGCCCCAAATATCAACTTTGTCTATTGGTGCTCTAGCAACAAACTATTGGAGAGCTCGCAGAAAACCAATCCAAAGGAAACCTGATTCGTGGACATGCCCATCTGATGGAGTTCTAAAAATTAATGTTGCGGCTGCCTTCAATGAGGATGAAGGACGTGGAAGCATTGGGGTTATTATCCGAGATACACGAGGTGAGTTTATTGCCGCAACAAAATAAAGAACTACCCTATGTTGGTGATGCTACGATGGCCGAGGCGCGCCATATGCTGTTCGAGAAGGATTATGCCTTACTCGGCACATTGGATGTAACCAGATCGTCGTCCAATCTGATAATTCCATGGTAGTTGATACTATGAAAGATGGGGGTTCTCTGCAACAGCGACAACAACCATATATCATGACTGCAACATCCTTTCCTCGGGTTTTAGTAAGGTGATTTATGAGCATTGCCGAAGGGAGGATAATTCGGTAGCACATGAACTTGCTAGACATAGTTATCCCTCTTTCAGTTCTTGTACTCGGAACGATGATCCTCCTAGTTTTATTCTTCCATTGGTGATAAATGATGTAAGTGTGTTTGATGATTAATAAAGCTAGCCGGATGGCATTTCCTCAAAAAGTCGGCAACCGGCTGGTGAATCCACCGGTATCCGCCCATGGTGGGGCACAAATTCAGACTACCCCTAGGCTCAAGAGCGGGCGGATACGTCATCCTCGCCGGCAATGGCCGATCCTTGCGGTGCTTTTACAAACACAACATCTTAAGCCCTGACGTCACTTGTCCCGGAGAAGGAGAAATCGAGATGTGTACTTTAAAGGTCGACTACTATCTACAAACAACAGACAGTTTGTACGGTTTACATCTACTTCCTTTATTTCAAAGTATAAGATGTTTTAGCTTTATGAAGTAAATGTATCTAGACTTGTTTCAGTATGTAGGTTCACTCAGATTTAAAGTGAATCTACACACTAAAAGTAGTCTATATTTTGAAACAGAGGGAGTAGCTAGCAAGGCATCTAGATATACCTGCAGTGGTTGTTCCTCGTATCCAGCGACGAAATCAATCCACGGTGATGGCTCGCAGATGAACTCTGGAGTGGTAGCCATGCAAAGGTATGAGATGCAGATGAACAAGTGAGAGGAGAGCCACCGGCGGGAGGGGATCGGATGGAAATGGGGGAAACACATGAGAAGAGATTTTATAGGGGTTTGGGTGGGCTCACTTTCAGCACGTCGGTATTATTAATTATTGTCGCTGAAGATTATGCATCTTCTCACTAGGAATATTGGTACTCCCTCCGACCCATATTAATTGACTCACATTTGTCTAGATTTGCATGAATCTAGACACTATTTAGTATATAGATTCATCCAAATTTTGACAAATCCAAGTCAATTAATATAGGTCGGAGGGAGTATATAAAAGGAGTTCTCTCTAACGGATCTGAGTTCCGATTTTTCAACGAATATTCGCTCGACACCATTGTCTTATCTGTCTTCTAGACTTTATTCCAATTTCTTATCTTATGTGTAGTATCTTTTTGAATCGTATCCCAAACTTTGCTTTGTTGGCAACAATTAAGGCCTATTTGTTTTTCTACTTTATGGAACATTAATTGACACAGAGATCACAAACCCGATTCTTCTGGTAATCGATCGATCTGCAGCTCAACCTTTTTCTGTTATTTTGCTCATGTGCACATTTGTAATCAGGATGTCGGTAGTAATTATTGTGTGAGCAAGGGCTCGATTTCAGCATGTCAGCAGGAGTAGTAGTTATTGGAATCAGGTTTTGCCACGTCAGTAGCACGCGCTTGCTCACACAATTTTATAAGGTTCGGGTGGGTCGACCCACTTTCAGCACGTTAGTATTACACTAGTATTTTTTTTTGAAACCTCAATATTACAGTACTCCTTTCGATCCATATTATTTATCGCTGAAATAGATATATCTAGACATGTTTTAGTGCTTTATACATCCGTTCCAGTGACAAAGTAATATAAATCGGAGGGAGTAGTAATTATTATGAAAAAAAGGGGTACTACGAAGAAGCGGAGCCCGCGGAACCGTTCGCTTGCTCGCCCTCCTCCTTCCCGCGGGTGACGAACGAACCCCACGCGCCTCCCACCTCCGACCCCCTCCCTCTCCTTCTTCCATGCCGCCTGGTCTCTTTCGTGCGAGGCTGGCAGCCTCTTCCCGCGCACGGCTTTGGAGGGCGGGGCCTCCAGACGGCGGCGGAGATCCTCGGCTGATGGCAGCCCGACTCGGCGGCGTGGAACCTGTGAACGCGTGGTGGGTGTGGCGGTGGAGCAGCCAACGGCTGTTGGGGGTCTGCAGGCGCCTGCGCGGCCGTCTGGACGCCGGAGAGCGGCCGGCGGCGTCCTTTTCATCCGGATCTAGGTCCAAAGGGGCCCATCTAGGCATGGGCGGGCTGCATATGGCACAACGCTGCTTCTCCCGGTGGACGAGTTTGCAGGGACTGGGCACGTGTTGGAGGCTTCGGCGGTGCTTCTGCTGTAGTGTGGCGGCGGGACTTCATAGGCCCTCTCGGGCTCGGCCGGGCCAGCAGGCCTGGTTTGTCCTGCTGCTACACTCGGTCAGCTATCGTCTCCCGGCGATGGAGGTAGTTCCCTCCCGAGTGTCGTTGTACCACTAATCCTCGCCAATGTCCTTTGCTTCTCGGTTTTACCGGCCTCGCGACGTGGACCACGGTGAGACGGCGGTTGTGATTGCAAGATCGTGGTGGCGCGCGCTGGTGGTTGGGAAGTTGGGTGGAGCGATCTGAAGTGCCCGGTGACGTGGTTTTTTGGAGGTCGGGAGAAATCTCTTCTGTCTCAGCACTAGCGTGGTGACGCCTATGGGTGTCACCTTCCTTCCTGAAGGGCGTCAGGGGACCTCTTTCCCACCCACCGTTGTGGACAGGGGGGAACTCTAGGATGTGTTCTGGGGATAACCCTCAGAATGATCCGGGTAGCAGCGTCGTTGTCGTCGCTTCCCTTCTTTGAGGTGTTGCTTGGTGCACATCGCTTCGTAGCGATAGCATCGTGGTGGAAATTCGTCGGAGGGCGCAACGGTGGAGGGTCATCTCCGTTTTTGTCGAACCGCCGTTTTCGGCATTGTTTTCTCTTTCTTTTCTTTCTGTTCTTTTTGGGCTCAAATTGTGTTGTTTTGGCCCAGCGGTGGTATCCTTCTTGTATCGGTGGTTTGCTATATTAATATAGTGGGACGAAAGCCTATTTCGAGTAGTAATTATTATGGTGGAAGATAACACATCTTTTCAATGGGAATATAATGGTATAAAAAAGGAGTGCTGCCTAACGGATCAAATGTTCTAAGTTTGTAATAAATATTCGCTCAGATCAAATGTTCTAAGTTTGTAATAAATATTCACTCAGAACCATTGTCTTTCTGTTTACAGAGTTTATTCCTATTTCTTATCTTACGTGTATCTTTTTTGAATCATACTCTGATTAGTAATTACGTCAACCTTGTATCCTGAACTTGCTTTGCTGGTAACAACTAAAGCTACTCTGGAGTATTTGTTTTTCTGTTTTATGTATTATCGAATCATAAACCTGATTCTATTGGTAAACGACCAATCTACACTCAATCTTTTATGTTACTTTGCTCATGTGCAAATTGTGGCAAACGGCTGACATTATTGCCCTGCCACTGCCCACAATTGATAAATGACCGATCTGCACTCAATCTTTCCATTCCCACCTTAAGATGATTTGTGTTCCTATTTTATGAAAGATCACCAAGAGAATCATCAAGATGATATTCTTCGCATACAGCCGATCATATTAGCACGAGGAGGATGTAATGTCTTCACCGCAAAGCGAAATATTATTTTCTATTTATTTTATCCTCTGTCGCACTGCTAAAAAAACTATCTTGCGAATAAGAATGTTTCTTCCTACTATTTTTTTATTTTCTTCTATTTCAAATTTATGTTGCTATCATTTATTCTATGTTTATCTTTTGATGTGTATCCCGAGCTTTGTAGTTTGCTGGAACAAAAAAGTAATTTAAGATGACTTATAATCCTATTTAATTAATGGAGACCAACATGGGGATCATCAAGTTGATTTATCCATAAACAACCGATCATCTTTCTTAGACTAGTCTCAATGGGACCATCATAGGTGGTATTATGCACTACATGCATACAAAATACGTATATGTCACTGCAATTAATGATGAGAGAGATGCTAGTAGTATCATAGATAGACACAGTATCATAGCACGTAAAAATAGAAAACTTAGTGTCAAAAAAATCTGATTCATAAATTTAGATTGAGATTCTACAAAACAATAAATACTATAAGTCTATGATACTAATACATGATACTATGCATTGTAGATATAGTATCATACAGTAGTATCATATGCATGATACTAATATATGATACTCTTTATTGTGACTAGTCTTAGGCCTTTCATAATGCATTGTCTCTTCGCATACTATCCTAGGCAGTCAAATATCTTAAGAAACAACATACTACACAATGCATTGTTTCTTAAGGTTGTATCTAAATTTAATGATTTTGGCATCATGCATGCATATGATTGGTTTAGGAGTTGTTTTTGCCTATGACTTCGTGCAAGAGGTGTATCTTACTTTATTTTCATCATTAAATATGGTGCCACGTAAACATACTACCTAGGATACAACACTAAGAGACTCCTATTGTGAAAGGCTTTATTTCCCTGGTTCGCAAATCGTAACACAAGGCTGGCCAAATTACTTCGTTGCCAAGCCAAGATTATTCATCTTTATTTTTCTTATACTCTAGTGCACTGTCCATCTTAACGTTTTTTCGAGTCTAAAATTTATCCACCTATAACACATGAGTTATCCACGACATAGTATATAAGTTATCCACCGTATAAAACATGATTTGTGGAGACTCTTTGACAGCTTCCATGAGTGCCCTGCGTGCATGCTCTGACTGAATAACACAACATTTTTTTGCCCCAAATGGTACCCACAAGTAACTGTTGGAATTATGCCCTAGAGGCAATAATAAGATATTATTATAATTCTTGTTCATGATAAAGTTTATATTCCATGCTAGAATTGTATTAAGCGGAAACTTTAATACTTGTGTGGTTTATGAACAACACCGTGTCCCTAGTATGCCTCTATGGACTAGCTCATTGATTAATGATGGTTAAGGTTTCCTAACCATAGACATGAGTTGTCGATTAATAATGAGATCATATCATTGGGAGAATGATATGATGGACAGACCCAAACTAAGCGAAGCAATTAGATCGTGTCATCGTGTTCATATTTGCGAAGCTTTTCTTATGTAAAATATTGTATTCCTTAGACCATGAGATAATACAACTCCCTGGTATCGGAAGAAAGCTTTGAGGTCATCAAACGTCATCCTATGAGAGGGTGATCATAAAGGTGTCTCTCAGGTGATCGGAAAGTACCTGTTGGGTTGTATGTATCGAGATGGGATTTGTCCCTCCCAAGTCGGAGAGATATACTTCGGGCCCACTCGGTAATCGATATCAACACCGCTTGCAAGCATGTGGTTAAGGAGTTAATCACAAAGTGATATCGGATTACGGAACGAGTAAAGTACTTGCTGTGAACGAGATTGAACTAGGTATGACGGTACCGACGATCAAATCTCGGGCAAGTAAAATATCGTGAGACGAAGGGAATATATATATGGGATTGATTGAATCCTGGCATCGTGGTTCATCCGATATGATCATCGATGAATGTGTGGGAGTCAATATGGGTTTCCAGACCCCGCTGTTGATTATTGATAGAAGATCATGTCTGCATGTTCTCGAACCCGAAGGGTCACACACTTAACGTGTCTCGACGCTAGGATAGATTGGATAATTGGTTTATGAGTTTTTGTTCGGAGTCTCGGATGTGATCCGGGACATCACGAGAGGTTCCGGAATGGTCCGGGGAATAAGATTCATATAAGGCAGTGCAGTTTTTGGAGTTCGGAATTGTTTCGGATTAATCGGTATTGTACCGGAAGCTTCTAGAACCTTCCGGAGGGGGACCAACGTGGCCCCACCTGCCGGGAGGGGGCATGGGCCTATGAGGGAGTGCCCTGGCCGCATTGGGCCAGGGGCACAAGGCCCCATAGGGCCCAGCCGGCCAACCTAGGGCAAAACCCTAGGGGAGCTTCTAGAAGGGGGGAACTTGCCCGCCACTCCTCCCTCCTTGTCCGCCGGCCCTAGGGCTTGGGGGAGGGGCAAGGGCTGGCCGCCCACCCCTCTATATAAAGAGGGCTGGGGGCGCACCCCCCACACACCTCCTACTCAAGCCCTAGCCGCCCTGCTGCAGAAACTCTCCACCACTTGCACCGCGCCGTCGCTTTGTAGATCCAATCCGTCTCTCCACCATACTTGCTGAACCGAGGAAGGATGAGACGTCGAGGTGCTGCACGTGTGCATCTCTCGGAGGCATCGCCACTTGCGGTGTTAGATCGGATCGGATCGCAAGGAGGAGAAGCGAGTACGACTACATCACCCACGTTCCATCAAACGTTCCGCTGTGCGAATCTTCAAGGGTATGAAGATCTCATCTATTCCCCCTCATTGTTTGCATCTCCTAGATTAGATCTTGGCTTCCCCGTTCGCATTCGTAGAAATTTTTGATTTACTATGCTGTGAAACCCTTCAGTGGTATCAGAGCGAGATCTATGCGTAGATGTGTTTCACGAGTAGAACGCAACATGGTTGTTGCGGGCGTTGATGTTTTCTGTTGCAAGCCTCTTGTTTGTGTTCTTCTTATGACGCGGGATAGTGCGATCGAAGCGGTCCAGGCCAACCTTACGCGACCTTGTTCGCGAGACCGGCTTCGCACTTGACGTGTGGCTTGTTCCACACATGCGGCTGGTGGATGCCAGTTTCTCTCACTATAGTTGTCATGGGATTTACACCGGAGTTCGGCAACCATAATATCACCGTTGTGGATTTCCGTAGGTAAGAATCGTTCTTAGCTTGCTACTCCCATAAGCCAAGTAAAACATGCAACAACAAAGTAGAGGCGTCTAACTTGTTTTTGCAGGGAGTGTTTTCAGTGATATGGTATGGCCCAAGATATGATGTGTATGTTGTATGCGATGATCATGTTTTGTAATGTTTCACGACTTGCATGTCGATGAGTATACAACCGGCAGGAGCCATATGGTTGTCTTTATAATTGTGTATGACCTGTGTGTCAACTTCTTATACGCCATGTAATAGTTTCACTTTATCGCTAAGTAGTTAGCAATAGTTGTAGTTGCTATTCGTGGTGGAGGCAATCATGGTGGAGTGATGGAGATCATGCCGGCACGCACAAGATGGAGATCATTACGCGAAGATTGGCTATACCATGTCACATAAAGTTATATGCATTTGATGTTTATCCTTTTATGTATCTTATTATGCTTACATCGCGACGGTAGCATTATAAGATGATTCCTCACTTAAAGATCAAGATAAAACTGTGTTCTCCCTATGTATGCACCGTTGTGAAAGTTCGTCGTGTCCAAGAATCACGTGATGATCGGGTGCTATAGACTCTACGTTCACATACAACGGGTGCAAGCTAGTTTTGCACACGCGGAAATACTTGGGTTTGACTTGACGAGCCTAGCATGTACAGACATGGACTCGGAACACATGAACCGAAAGGTTAAGCATGAGTCATATGAATGATATGATCGACACTTCGTTGTCCACCATTGAAACCACATCTCTTCTCGTGAAGATCGGATTAGGTGTGGTGAATTTGGATCATGTTCACTAAACAACTTGAGGGATGTTGAATTTAGTGGGAGTTCATCTAGTAATTTGATTAAGTTGAACTATTTATCATGAACATAGTCTAATTTGTACTTGCAAATATTGTAGATCAAATGGCTAAGTCCAACTTCAACTTCAACGTTTTTGTTGAGAAAGAAAAGCTTAAGAACAATGGGTCTAACTTCACCAACTAGTTCCGCAATCTGAGAATCATTCTCTCTGGCGGACAAAAGGACTATGTCCTTGAGAATGCGCTAGGTGACGCCCCTGCTGTAGATGCGCCGGCTGATGAGAAAGTTATCTATCAGTCGTGCAAAGATGATTATGGTGTGATTAAGAGCACCATGTTGTTTGCTATGGAATCGGACCTTCAAAATCGTTTTGAAGACTATCCCGGGACCTTTGAGATTCTTGAGGAGCTGAAAACTATGTTTCAGACTCATGCCCGTTCTGAGAGATATGAGATCTCTGAGAAATTCTATAACTGCAAGATGGAGGAAGGGAGTTCCGTTAGTGAGCACACCATAAAGATGTCGGGCTACACTCAACGCCTTGAGCAACTGGACTGCAAGATTCCAGAGGAGCTCAAGATTGACATGGTTCTGCAATCACTCCCTCCCAGCTACAAAAGTTTTGTAGTGACTCATAATCAGATTGGTTCCACTGATACGATCACCGAGCTCTTCGCAAAGCTGAAGGATGCGGAGGTGGACATCAAAAAGGATAATCATGTGTTGATGGTCAACAAGCCCCCCACCTTCAAGAAAGGTAAGGGTGCAAAGAAGCCCTTCAAGAAAGGCGGCGGCAAGCGCGTTGCCCCTGTTGAGAAGAAGCTCAAGTCCGGACCTAAGCCGAACACTGAGTGCTTCTATTGCAAGGACAAGGGTCACTGGAAGCGCAACTGTCTGAAGTACTTAGCGGACAAGAAGGCTGGCACCATCAAAGGTATATTTGATATACATGTTATTGATGTTTTCCTTACTAGCCCTCGTTGTAGTGCCTGGGTATTTGATACTGGTTCAGTTGCTAATATTTGTAACTCGAAACATGAGCTACGGAATAGACGGAGGCTTGCGAGGGATGAGGTGACGATGCGCGTTGGCAACAGATCAAGAGTTGATGTGATGGCCGTCGGCACGCTCTCCTTAGTTTTACCTTCGGGATTAGTTTTAAACCTTAATAAGTGTTATTATGTGCCTGCGTTGAGCATGAACATTATTTCTGGATCGTGTTTATTGCAAGACGGTTATTCATTTAAATCGGAGAATAATGGTTGTTCTATTTATATGAGTAACATCTTTTATGGTCATGCACCTGCTGTGAATGGTTTATTTCTTCTGAATCTCGAAAGGGATGAAACACACATCCATAACATTGAGGCTAAGAGATGCAAAGTAGATAGTGATAATACTACTTATTTGTGGCACTGTCGTCTAGGTCATATTGGTGTAAAGCGCATGAAGAAACTCAATTCTGATGGACTTTTGGAGTCTCTTGATTTTGAATCATTTGACACATGCGAACCATGCCTCATGGGCAAGATGATCAAAACCCCGTTCTCCGGTATGATGGAGCGAGCAACGGACTTGTTGGAAATCATACATACCGATGTATGCGGACCGATGAGTGTTTCGACGCGCGGTGGATATCGCTATTTTCTCACTTTTACCAATGACTTAAGTAGATATGGGTATATCTATTTAATGAAACATAAATCTGAAACATTTGAAAAGTTCAAAGAATTTCAGAATGAAGTGGAGAACCATCGTAATGAAGATTAAGTTTCTACGATCCGATCGTGGAGGTGAATATTTGAGTTATGATTTTCTCACGCATCTTAAAGCAAGCGGAATCGTTTCAACTCACGCCACCGGAACACCACAAGCGCAATGGTGTGTTCGAGCGGAATCGAACCCTATTAGATATGGTCCGATCGATGATGTCTCTTCTTGATTTGCCGTTATCATTTTGGGGTTATGCATTAGAAACCGCTGCATTCACTTTAAATAGGGCACCATCTAAATCCGTTGAGACGACACCGTATGAACTGTGGTTTGGTGCTAAACCTAAGTTGTCGTTTCTTAAAGTTTGGGGATGCGAAGCTTACGTCAAGAAGTTGATGCCGGACAAGCTCGAACCCAAAGCGTAGAAATGCGTCTTCATAGGATACCCTAAGGAAACTATTGGGTATACCTTCTATCACAGAACCAAAGGCAAAGTGTTTGTCGCAAAGAACGGTTCCTTTCTTGAGAAGGAGTTTCTCTCGAAAGAAGTGAGTGGGAGGAAAGTAAAGCTAGACGAGGTTGTTGAACCTTCTCTTGAGTTGGAGAGTAGCGCAGCACCTGAAATTGTTCCATGCACCGCACCAACAATAGAGGAAGCTAATGACAAGGATCATGAAGCTTCGGACGATGCTGCTACTGAACGTCGCAGGTCAACAAGGTCGCGTGCCCCTCCTGAGTGGTACGGCAACCCTGTCTTAACTGTCTTGTTGGTAGATGATAGTGAACCTGCGAACTATGAGGAAGCGATGATGAGCCCAGACTCTGAGAAATGGCTAGAGGCCATGAAATCCGAATTGGGATCCATGAGCGAAAACCAAGTATGGACTTTGGTGGACCCTCCTAGCGACCGAAAGGCCGTTGAGTGCAAATGGATCTTCAAGAGGAAAACGGACGCGGATGGTAATGTTACCATCTATAAAGCACGACTTGTCGCGAAAGGTTTTCGACAAGTTCAAGGTGTTAACTACGATGAGACTTTCTCTCCCGTAGCGATGTTTAAGTCCATTCGGATTTTATTAGCAATTGTTGCGTTTCATTATTATGAAATATGGCAGATGGATGTCAAGACTGCGTTCCTCAATGGCAACATTGATGAAGAGTTGTATATGATGCAACCCGAAGATTTTGTCGATCCTAAGGATGCTGATAAAGTGTGCAAACTTCAACGTTCCATTTATGGACTGAAGCAAGCATCTCGGAGTTGGAACCTTCATTTTGATCAAGTGATCAAGAGCTTTGGATTTGTTCCAAATTGCTACGAAGCTTGTATCTACAAGAAAGTGAGTGGGAGCTCAGTGACATTTCTGGTACTATATGTGGATGACATATTGATTATTGGAAATGACATTAACATGCTTAACGATGTGAAGAGTTATTTGAACAAGTGTTTTTCAATGAAAGACCTAGGTGAAGTTGCTTATATATTGGGCATCAAAATCTATAGAGATAGACAAAGACGCCTGATAGCTTTAAGCTAGAGTACATACCTAGACAAAGTTCTGAAAAGGTTCAGAATGGATAAGGCAAAGAAAGGTTCAGTGCCTATGTTGTCAGGTAAGATGTTGAGCAAGGCTCAGTGTCCAGCTACGGTAAATGATAGAGAAGCTATGAGCAAAGTGCCTTATGCCTTGGCCATAGGTTCTATCATGTATGCCATGCTGTGTACTAGACCGGATGTGTCCAATGCTCTTAGTTTGACGAGCAGGTACCAAAGTGATCCAGGAGTGGAACACTGGACAGCCGTGAAGAACATCCTAAAGTACCTAAATAGGACTAAAGAAATGTTCTTAGTCTATGGAGGTGATGAACAGCTCGTCGTAAAGGGTTACGTCGATGCTAGTTTCGACACCGACAAGGACGATTCTAAATCTCAGACAGGATACGTTTATATTTTGAATGGAGGAGCTGTGAGCTGGAGAAGATGCAAGCAAAGCGTGATCACGGGATCTACAGTAGAAGCGGAATACATGGCTGCTGCAGAAGCGTCAAGTGAAGGAGTTTGGATCAGGAACTTCATCACTGAGCTTGGCGTGGTTCCAAGTGCCTTGGACCCACTGGAGATATTGTGTGACAAAACTGGCGCCATAGCACTCGCTAAGGAACCAAGATATCATCCAAAGACCAAGCATATCAACCGCAAGTTTCATATAATCCGAGATTATATAGCAGATGGAGATCTGAAGATTAGCAAAGTACATACAGATCTGAATATCGCAGATCCATTGACTAAACCTCTTCCACGTGCAAAACATGATCAGCACCTTAGTGCCATGGGTGTTAGATTGTTGCCAGATATAAACTAGATTATTGACTCTAGTGCAAGTGGGAGACTGTTGGAATTATGCCCTAGAGGCAATAATAAAGATGTTATTATTATAATTCTTGTTCATGATAAAGTTTATATTCCATGATAGAATTGTATTAAGCGGAAACTTTAATACTTCTGTGGTTTATGAACAACACCGTGTCCCTAGTATGCCTCTATGGACTAGCTCATTGATTAATGATGGTTAAGGTTTCCTAACCATAGACATGAGTTGTCGATTAATAATGAGATCATATCATTGGGAGAATGATATGATGGACAGACCCAAACTAAGCGAAGCAATTGGATCGTGTCATCGTGTTCATCTTTGCGAAGCTTTTCTTATGTCAAATATTGTATTCCTTAGACCATGAGATAATACAACTCCCTGGTATCGGAAGAAAGCTTTGAGATCATCAAACGTCATCCTATGAGAGGGTGATCATAAAGGTGTCTCTCAGGTGATCGGAAAGTACCTGTTGGGTTGTATGTATCGAGATGGGATTTGTCCCTCCCAAGTCGGAGAGATATACTTCGGGCCCACTCGGTAATCTATATCAACACCGCTTGCAAGCATGTGGTTAAGGAGTTAATCACAAAGTGATATCGGATTACGGAACGAGTAAAGTACTTGCTGTGAACAAGATTAAACTAGGTATGACGGTACCGACGATCAAATATCGGGCAAGTAAAATATCGCGAGACGAAGGGAATATATATATGGGATTGATTGAATCCTGGCATCGTGGTTCATCCGATATGATCATCGATGAATGTGTGGGAGCCAATATGGGTTTCCAGACCCCGCTGTTGATTATTCATAGAAGATCATGTCTGCATGTTCTCGAACCCGAAGGGTCACACACTTAACCTGTCTCGACGCTAGGATAGATTGGATAATTGGTTTATGAGTTTTTGTTCGGAGTCTCGGATGTGATCCGGTACATCATGAGAGGTTCCGGAATGGTCCGGAGAATAAGATTCATATAAGGCAATGCAGTTTTTGGAGTTCGGAATTGTTTCGGGTTAATCGGTATTGTACCGGAAGCTTCTAGAACCTTCCGGAGGAGGATCAACGTGGCCCCACCTGTCGGGAGGGGGCACGGGCCTATGAGGGAGTGCCATGGCCGCATTGGGCCAGGGGCACAAGGCCTCATAGGGCCCAGCCGGCCAACCTAGGGCAAAACCCTAGGGGAGCTTCTAGAAGGGGGGGGGACTTGCCCCCTACTCCTCCCTCCTTGGCCGCCGGCCCTAGGGCTTGGGGGAGGGGCAAGGGCTGGCCGCCCACCCCTCTATATAAAGAGGGTTGGGGGCGCACCCCCCACACACCTCCTCCTCAAGCCCTAGCCGCCATGCTGCCCTCCTCTCTCTCTCCCTCCCGACTGCACGTAGGCGAAGCCCTGCTGTAGGAACTCTCCACCACTTGCACCGCGCCGTCGCGTTGTAGATCCAATCCGTCTCTCCACCATACTTGCTGGACCAAGGAAGGAGGAGACGTCGAGGTGCTGCACGTGTGCATCTCTCGAAGGCATCGCCACTTGCGGTGTTAGATCGGATCGGATCGCAAGGAGGAGAAGCGAGTACGACCACATCACCCACGTTCCATCGAACGTTCCGTTGTGCGAATCTTCAAGGGTATGAAGATCTCATCTATTCCCCCTCGTTGTTTGCATCTCCTAGGTTAGATCTTGGCTTCCCCGTTCGCATCCGTAGAAATTTTTTGATTTACTATGCTGCGAAACCCTTCAGTAACATTAGACATATTCAGGCTTCATCATGTAAGTTATCCACCACTACAAAAAATTACTCATAAAATAGAATATAAAATTTATATGGTGGGTAACTTATATGTTAAAGGATGAATAACTTATATATTATGATATGGATAACACACGTGTTAGGGATGAATAACTTTAACTTTTTTACCAAAAGGTTACCCATCAATAACACGAGAGTTATCCAGTCTTCAACATGTAATTTACCAACCGGGACTAAAGGACTGGATGAAGTTTTTTATTAATTTTTTTATTGAATTTCGAAGGTTCGGAGTTTTGAATTGTTTGACAGTTTAATCTCAATGTTTGAGAGTTCAATCTCTAATCACCCCTATTCTCATGTCAAAGTGCATACTTGTGGTCAAACTCTCCGATCGGTCACACGTCCTCACACTGCTCCATTCTTAGCACACTTAACATTTAAGTTCTTTCTAAATTTGCTTCCAAGTCTGCGCTCATAACTTCCTGATAATAGTATGCTATCAATTCTCTTAACCCTTAGACTTTGATAACACATGATTTTATTTTTTGAATTCCAAATAATTTTAAAAATAAGCAACAATGATTAAGTAATAATAAGCAACAATGAATTCCAAATAATCTTTATGAATTGTTCAATTATTAATTTTAAAACACAAATTTTTTAATAAAATAAAAAAAACTCTCACGAACTAAAAAAATCCAAAAATTCCAAAATAATATAAAAACTTCAAAATAATTAAAAAGTAAAATAAACAACAAAATAAATTCAAAATTTTGAAAAAAATATAAAAATTTCTCATTTTTTCCTAGCAAAACCTAAAATCTTCCTCCTTTCATATTTCCCTTTGGAATTTGGAAAATATATAATTTGTGCAAACGGCCTTAGGCGTTGAAATCGGGAACAACCTTTATTTGTAAAAAACAAATTCAACTTTTAAAATTTTCCCTAAAAGTTGGATGTATGAGGTACATTCATGTCAAAGGATTTTGAAATTTGAAGTTTTTATTATTTTTGTTTATTTGTTTTAGACATTTTGGGGGGGGGGGGCGATGGTGGTGGGTGGCATGAGAGAAAAAAATGTAGTTAGACCTTTAGTCTGGGTTGGTGTATCCAACCGAAACTAAAGGTAGACCTTTAGTCTAGGTTGGAGACACCAATACAGACTAAAGGTCACTACCTCTTTAATCTCGGTTGGTATCTCTAACCGGGACTAAAGAGCCCGTTTGACCCGGGACTAAAGCTGGCTGGCCTCCATAGCCTTGAAATCGGGACTAATGCTAACATTAGTCTCGAGTCCAAACATTACCGAGAGTAAAGCTCACATTGGCTTTGAATGAAAGCCCTATTTGCTACTAGTGTGTGCTGAATTTTTCCACACGCCTATGTTCAACTCTCATGAATTGTTTTGTCCTTGCGATAATATGCACTTCGAATCTGGAAAATGCCAATTCGAATTCTGAACCAAATTGCCATGTTTTTCCATGTTACACAAGTCCATTACTTGCACTAACATGAGATTTCATGCTTATTGCTCACCATGTAGTATATTAGTATCTTATCTGATGTTAAAATATATCTAGTACATGTCCAAGTCTTATCTGGTATTAGTATCCAATCCATGAATATTAGTAATTTATTATTTGGTCATATCTGGTACCAATGCAATATCAGTGCTGACTTGGACATGTGCTAATAATGTTAAAATATATCTAGTAAAGTGCTGCAACCGGAGCAACACTGTCTTCTATAGATTAGATAAGTCCTCGGTCCATCCCATTCTCCTCTTTATTACCTTGTTGATGGATCATGATGCCCAACATTATTTCTGAGTAAATTCCCTATGTGATAAGGAAGATATGATCTTAGTAGCTTTGTACTAGGATCTGATTGAGTCTCTATGATGTTACTTTGGTTACTGTTGTACGTGTTTCTTTCTTTTCGAGTTTATGATGTAAGTGATAAGTCATAATTATCTGTGTGAAATGAACAATATTGTACTCCAGTTATCTCTCAGTCCACTTCCCCTTTTACAATATGCATTAGAAAATCGACATTCATTGATTACCTCGTAAGCATTCTCGAAAACAAACCAAGTTGATTCTTGTATAACATATTTTTTGAAACATTACAGCAACCATCTATTTACTTGTTGCTAACAAAATTTGTGTTTTTTCTGTGTTGTGGTTACCAGTATTAACTACCATTCAGCTGCAGAAGTGGTTTTGATGTGCTCCCTATAGGAGGTTGTCATAGCGTAGCTTCTCAGGTACTCGATACTTTAGATTCTCATAGCAGTTGAAGTATCTAGTTTTAACTTATGTCTGATAAGCCATGTAGTTTGATACCTGCTTCTGTAGTTCAGTGTTTATTTTTTATTTAAGTTGGAAAAAGGTTAATGCATGGTGAAAGTTAGTCTATGAAAATCTACAGAATAAGAAAAATTGTTTACATTCAACCTTCCTCTATCCATATTGAGCATTGGAATTAATTATATCATCATGGATGTACTGTGATATCTTTTTGCTACCTTTTAATGTTTCCTGTGATTTTATTAGCGATTATTTGACCGTTCATATACACATCCTTCATGAGATAATGTGTATTTACCTAGTAGGTTATTAGTATCATTTCCAAGTTGTGGCTTGCCAGATGGTACATGCTACTGGAATTTCATCTGTGTTGTAGAACTAGTCTATTGAATTCCTTGTTGTAACTTAGCTATACAAATAACATAGTGTGTGTTTTGACTGTTAGATCATGTTGCCACTCCATATAATTGCACAAGACATGACTGATAACATCTATTATTTGTTTAATAAAAACATAGAACTCTCTTAACTATACTTGAGAAGTGAGCAAATGAATGTTGTATGATAATCTTAGGCTAGTCATATAGTGGAGAGTAACATAGTCTAGTAACATGCATAAGTTACTAATCTATGTTACTACCTTCATAGTGGAGAAGAACATACAAGTGGTGTCATGCAAATTATCATTTATTAGGTGATAGCCCCATTTCGCATTGGTATATGTGATGTTACAGTAACCAAATATGTTACTTCATCTTTCTATCTCTTCATTAATCACTGCCACATAAGCATTTTTGCTGAGTTGGATCCTTAGTTACTCATAAAGTTACTTGCACTATGACTAGCCTTATAGTTGCTTCCAACTTTGGAATTCCATGACCATTACAAGGAGAGCGGGAAGAGCCAGTGCTACTGCTGCTGCACCGCACTCCCGTCAAAATGGTCATCAGGAAGATAGGAAGAAATTGAACCATGGAAAGAAGTGTGGATAACTAGATGCTATCAAGTTCCTGTCGGATTCTTGTAGACATGAGTTTTACTGATGTAGTATATATGGGAGTTTATTGCTATAGTATTTATGCTTATTTTATTACCGATGCCAAGCATTGGTACCCTTTGGTGAAGTGTTGTACTCCTATTTCTTTTACTCTTAGGCATTAATTCTTATATGTGAAATATAGTCTCCGGCTATAATTCTTTTTGTATGTGAATATGTGGTATGAATATTTGGAACAGATCATTTCTAGAATTAAATTTATAAAATTGTCCACGTGGTGTCCCCTCATTGGTCCACATGTCATCTGCATAGAACATGATTCCTTAAACCGTGATGGAAAAATGTTGTCATGAAAACTGATTATGTCATAACAAGTGGTAGGGACGTCAACAAACAAACCTAACAGCTCCTCGCCGTGACGAACAAATAACGTCAAGATGATGACATCAGGAAAGATCATAATGATGTCAGCTAGCGCCTATAACGGGATGCTAATGTCTGTCATGCCACTGTTTTCCATGTGGCATTTTTTTTTTGAGAAACACAGTACAAACGCATACGTTCACAATGCGTATATACACTCACCCCTATGAATACATGCACGCACACTCTACCCCTATGAGCACTTTCGAGAGACCGAGCCAGCGGATCTTGAGATTGACGAAGTCACCACAGGCGCCTCGCTATTGACGGGAACATCGCCTCCCACTCCTAACCATCCAAACCACTGGTTAGTTCTCACCATGTGGCATATTTCATGATGAAAAAAAGTCAGAGATGTTTGGGCCTGGGCTGGAACGCCATAATCTGGCAAGATTTTCTCTTTTTAATAGTTCAGGCCGTTTTGTTTGGCTCTTAGAACCACCGGCTGATGTAAACATACCTGTACTTTTTGAAATTTGAATAAAGAGGTGGTGACGCTAAAGAAAAATGGTCTTGACATTTTTAGGCAGAAAAAATGTCAGAGATCCATCTATATAACATGAGATACATGACAAATTTTTTTCGTCAAAGAATTTTTCATGGATGGCCAGCCGTAACATTCTGTGTCTCATTAGTGACGTTTGCAGACCGTCATGGACCGCACTGAATCTTGTAGTGGAGGCCCCACTCCTCAAGAGATCGAACAATCGCTTTCTTCCTATCAACCTCCTTCTGAGCTTCTTTGAGGAGGACGCAAGCGACCTCGTCGTCAGGGTTAGCACGTGCCTCGTGGAGGCGTTGCACGTCGACGGCTTGCCGACGCTACATCGCGGGTATGAACACTTCTCTGAGGACATCCCACGTACTTGAAGCTGCGGCGGGTGGTCCTCCGTTGATCTAGGCCTCGACGGTAGTGGGTGTGGCTGGGTGAGAGTGGAAGGAGAGTGCGTGTTGTGGCTGGCTGGAAGTCTCGAGACAGACAAAAGGGACATGCGACGCTATCCGCTAGACTATAAATCCAACATGAGTTTGGGCTGAAAATGCGGCAAAACGGACTAGTGCGTGCCACTGTTTTGCAGGCACCGTTGGACCTTGTGTATTCATTGCATAGGAAATATTCAAATATTCTCTAACAAAGAGATTACAGTGAATAGGTGATGGATACTAAAAATAAGTGCACGATATTTAAGTAGTAGTAGCAGCCCTGCAGAGTTGTGCCATTGCGAGCGGCTTGTCTGCAGACAACTAGTCTCTCATGTCAAAGAAAAAAAGAGAGCATACAGCTAGTCAGTCCCGTGCTTAGTCTTGGTCCATCATCTGCTGCGAACTTTGAGCCGTGTCAGCGGCGTCACCCGACTGCGCCACAGCATGCTGGCTGTCGTTCCCATCTCCCGCGGCGGGCGCATCATTCAAATCGCCCTGCGTCACGGAAGGAGCGGGGCCACGCGCGCCACCTGCTTGGAACGGTCCGGCCGGATGCGGCACGACGGGCCGGCGCCATTGAAACGACGAGCGGGGACGCTTGGCGATCGGCCGGCCTTGCCCTTGGAACGGACGGGGAGCGAACGACGACGGGCGTTGCTGGAACTGGAACTGGCGCGGCGCCGGCGGCCTGAACTGGAAGTGCCGGTTGGCGAGCGGGCGTTCCTGCTGGAACGAGCGCGGGAACGAGAACGACGTCTGGTCATGATGATGCTGCTGCGGACGGCGCACTGGCGGTCGTTCTTGGAACGGGAGCGCCGGCGGCGGCCGGTTGCGTAGCACGTGCGCGGGCAGCTCGCCTTTGCTCACCAGGTACTCGGCCGCGAGGCGTCCCGCTGCCATCAGTATCTGTTCTCTCGTTTGCGGCGTCATCATCTGCTGCTGCGGCGGCGGCGGTTGCTGGCCGTACGGCGGGGCATTGGTGGTGGTGCTGCGGCTCCCGTCGCGGAAGCCGCCGGAGCCGTAGGGGGCCGTGGTGGGACGACGGGGGTTGGAGCCCCATGGATGCATCGACGAGCGCAGATCTCAGTTTGAGGAGGCAACGCGCAGGATGGCAATAACTCGATATGGATCGAACTCGACGCGATTACAGCAACTACAGGAGGTCGATACTCGATAGTGCGTGATTAAAAAGGCGGCCCCTGCCTGTAATTAAGGACGATGCATGAGTCCTAGTAGGATTCCAATTCGTGTCCTGCGCGCGCATCACGAGGTGCAGATAGTCGACGGGTTCGGAAACTTGAATCCTCCTAATTAAGCAGTCGTTAGCAACACGGACTCGTGAGTCGCAACAATTCCATCTATTTCCCGTATATAGCTAGCAGAGAAGGGAGGGGTGGCAAAAGGTAGATCAACATATCTGCAAATTAATCGCCGAGGCTGGCCCATCTAAGGTACACGCATATGCAGTTTTTGGGAACCTCCATATGTTGTTTCCTTTGAATTTTGAAAATTTTAAATTTAAGCAAGTTTTAAATCCAAACAACTTCCAAATCTGAACATTTTTTAAATCTGAACTTCTTTCCAAAAATGAAGAACGACACCAAAAGCAGCACTAATGGGCAGTATATTTTCCATGTTTATCTGACAAAGCCATGGGGCTTAGGGTTTCTTCGCGGGCTCGAATGCCTGACATGGGCCAGGATATGATGCTGGAATGGACTTCTTAGAATAAGAAAAACCCTACTATAAAGATTGGGCTTGCACGAGATAATTATATATTTTGAATTAAAAGAATTAAAAAAGTCCTATTCACGCTTGGGATTTTTTCTATAGAAGACATTAGGGCTTGAATTTTCCTCTAATACAATACCTTGAACTTTGGTTTTTGGACACATCATTTTAGCTCGCCGAGGCATGTACTCCCATTACTAAAAACACATCTTTGAAATGTTTAAATATTTTCAAAGAATATGATATTTTAGAATTAACATGTTTGTGCCCTTTTTTTTGGGGTAAAACCAGACCTTTTATTAATCAGCAAGAATTACAGGAAGTTCAGCTACGAGCTCCTAAACGATAACATCAGTACCCGACCTAAACCAAAATCTAGTTATGTTCTCTGTCCTTGCCCAATTAGCAAGGCAGTGGCTAATTCTCACCTGACTACGGTCTACTTTTACAAAACAACACTTTCTATTACCTCTAACCAAGCTTCGAATCTCCGAAATAGTATGCAGATAGGCAGAACGATCACGATCTTTTGATAGAACAGCCGAGACCAGCTGTGCACAATCAGATTCCACAATAAATCATACTTACATGTCCTCAAACATCTTGTGAAGCAAAACATACTTAGAATCGTAGGCAACAAAAACAAACAAAAAATGTCTAGTGAAAAGTCATTTTGTGGCACAAAAAATTGTTTTACACATACCGCAAAACATGTTTTTTTTCCCATTAAACTTTATATGTGTGCATAGAATATCTACATATACATCCGAGTTTTTCGAATTTTATTGACATTTTAAAATGTGTCTTTCCATAGTGGGGGCATCTTCTCCTACCAACCAAAGTGGATATCCATTACTTTGAGGCAGCGCCTACGGAGCCTCTCAGTGAAATCGCATCTAGGATGCGACCGATGTCAACGATGTGTGCACCATCGTCTACTCTAAGGAGACGCTCAACCAGCGGAGCCCCTCCCCTATAGTGTGGGTGCCCTCGTCTCGTCATCACGGCTTTGGAATCGTCCGGAGCCTACAGGTTTTGACAAACATAGGGTCCACATGTATGTGAGAGTAGCATGTGATCTTGATCGGGATTGCACCTTCCCCGGTGCGTCAAACTGGTTCAGGGTTCGATTTAGACCGAGATTTGATACTTCAAGGTGTGAACGATAAGAGATTCGGCTTCAGCATTCAAATCGCGAAACCTCTACAAGTTCAGTGTTTAGAATAGACCTTTTCGCCTTTATATTCCCCAATTGCGTTAGCCGATGTCGCATCATAAGCATTCTTTAAACTTGGATTGGTAATCATCCGAAGAGTATTATTCATGTTCTTATTTGTGCTCAAATCTGAATATTTAAACGGCGGGCCATCGACTTGGTAATAGCACAACCGGAAATATTTCGCAGAAACAAGACACCACCCTCTTTATGATGCCGCCACCGCGTGATCAATTGGCGACATTTGCTTGTACACTTCGCTTGCTATGTACTGGGCCAGAACAGCATCCTTGCGAGGCGCAGCTCGATGAAGTGGCCATCGTTGAAGTGATTCCACTTTTCGCCGGCGCACAGGACGACGCGGCCTTGAGATCATCGGCCGGTATGTCGATGGCAACCAAGTGCTCGGCTGACTTGCTGGTCTGATTCTCACAGCAATGGCAGTCCCCGCCTGCTGGGCTCTCAATATTTGTACTTGTGGCGCTGGCAGTACTCGATGCACCACCGGCGGCGAGCTGAGCCTGAGCCTGAGCCGACCTTCTCATCTCCAGCGACCTCGCCGTAGCGCGGCAGGCCTCCTCCTTCCCGTCTTTCCTTCCCTCCCGCAGCAGCAACATGCTATTGAGCACCACCAGCAGGCACGTCCCGACGTCGGCGAGGACCGCCGCCCAGAGCAACGGGCGCCACACGAGCGCGAGCACGAGGACGGCGGCCTTGACGACGACCGAGACGACCACGTTGACGGCGATGGTCCAGCGAACACGCCTCCCGAGCCTGACAGCCTCGGGGATCCTGAGGATGTCGCTGGACATGAGCGTCGCGTGGCTCGTCTCCATCGCGGCCGCGGAGCCCGAGATGCCCATGGAGACGCCCACGTCGGCCATGGCCAGCGCCGGGGCGTCGTTTATGCCGTCCCCGACCATCATGGTCGGCCCGGCCTTGGCCTTCAGGGCACCCACCAGCCGCACCTTGTCCGCCGGGAGGAGCTCCGAGTGGATCTCGTCTAGAACGCCATGGAGCTGCTCCTGTGCATGCGCGGCCGCCTCCGCGCTGTCCCCCGTGAGCATTACTACCGAACTGATTCCCATGCTTCTCAGCTCCTGGATCGCTTCTGCTGCACCGGTCCGGCAGTCGTCGGAGAGGGAGAACACTCCCACGAGCTCCCCGTCGCAGATCACATAGCCCACCGACACGCCTCCTTGCAGAGCCTTGGTTTCCGCCGTTTTCTCTGCAGTCCTTGCCCTTGCCAAGGCTCTCTTGTTTCCAATGTAGATGCTTCTTCCATGGATCACCCCATAGATGCCCTCCCCTGGAAGGATGCGGAACTCGGTGACATTTTCCGGCTTTGGCTGGACAGATTTAGAGTGCCCATAGTCCACAAGGGCAGCTGCCATTGGGTGGCTCGACTTGCTCTCGATGCTTGAAATCCTGTCGATCGGGTAATAACGGTAAATCGGTTACTAGTTTTGTTAGAAGCAAGTGCATCGAAAGAAACATACAGTACTACATGTATACCAGTAGAGAAGATGGTTCATCTGAACTTTATCTCCAACCACACGGAAGGCCTGGATGCTGAACTCCCCTCTGGTGATGGTCCCTGTCTTGTCGAACGCCACCGCCGTGATCTCGCCAAGCGACTCAAGGATGTCCCCGCCCTTGATGAGGATCCCGATCCTGGCCGCCGTCAGGAGCGCGCAGAATGTGGCGACGGGAGTCGACAGCACCAGCGCGCATGGGCACGCGCTCACCAGCAGCACCAGGCCTAGCCTCAGCCATCGTTCTGGGTCACGCGCTCCCAGCAACAGCGGCAGCACCACGACCCCTGCTCCAAGAACCACCACACCTGCAATGCAATTGCATATTCAGACAAACAGACAGCCAGGGTCGCCGCCGGCCGTCGCCTCGCCTCGCCTCACCTGGTGTGTAGTACTTTGCGCAGGAATCGATGAGCCGCTGCGTCTTGGACCTGCTGTTCTGAGCCTCCTCCACCAGCTTCTCCATCTTAGCCACCGTGGAGTTCTCCGCAAGAGCGCTCGTCCTCACCGATATATAACCTGCCCGTTGTGTTGTGTCGTCGTCAGTCTCTCTCCGCCAAATTACCGTCCAAATTCAGCGAAATACATCGACAAGTCTTGGGTTTTAATTACCGTCCAAATTCAGCGTGCCAGCCCAAACCTCGGACATGGGTTGCTTCGGCACAGGGTAGGACTCGCCGGTGAGGCTCCTCTCGTCCACCTCACTCTGCCCCTCCACCACCACACCGTCCACCGGGACCACCTCGCCGGCCCTCACCATGATCACGGCGCCCACAGCCAGATCGCGCACATTCACGATCTCACCAGTCTCAGCTAGGACTGCCTTGGGCGGGATCATGCTCATCAACGACGACATCCCAGCACTGGCCTGACCTCACAATATGACGAGGGACTTGATAATAAGACTGTGCTGAACCGTGGCATGGAGGGCTAGCTAGTTCGTGAATCATATTCATACCTTGGTGCAAGCCAGTGTCTCCAGCCATTCCGCACTGGTGAAGAGGAAGACAATCAGGCCAGCCTCCGTGTAGTCCTTGAGAGCCACCGCACCCACCACGGCGATGAGCATGAGAATGTTGATGTCCAGGGCCAACCTGCTGGCGGCGGCGAACCCGCGGAGCAGCATCGGGGGAGCGCCGGCGCAGGCCGCCCCCAATGCCAGCCACTGCAGGGGAGGGAAGAGCCACCTGAAGGAAGAAGCCAGCAGGAGCACGCCGGAGACGACGATGTAAGGGCTGGGCCACCGGCTGATGATCCCGCTGCTGCCGTAGGCTCGGACCGACGCCTCCAGGCCTGCTCCGTTCAGAACCTTCACTGGAATTCCGGACAAGATCGAATTTGTCAGCTTCTACTGTGAATTCATACGTGAGATAAGGATTTTCGAGAGGAAGATTATTATCAGGAGTTGAGGTTACCGATGCGGGACTGTGAGACGGCGGCGGGGTCGTGCTCGACGATGACGGTCCTGGACGGGACTACCACGGACACCGCCCTGACGCCGTCGAGCCGCGCCAGCAGACTCTCCACCAGCGCCACCTCCGCCGAGCAGCACACGCCCAGCACGTCCAGGTACGTCTTTTCCCACTTCTTGCTACTAGTCTCGCCGCTGTTCCTGATCGCCGCCCTTTCCTCAGAGAGAAGAAGGCTCTCCTCGAGCGCCGCGTCCAATGCTCCCCGTTGGTTCTCCCCATCGCCCGCCATGGCACCCGATCGAAAACGCAGACAAACGCTGGATTGAGAAATAAGTCAACGAGATGTTTTGGAGGAGAGGATGGTTTGCTACACCAAGCACGCAACGCTACGTATACAGCTTCTTTTGATGTGTTTATTATACACTAGCACGGCCCAGCCCCTCGGCAACGTCTATAATTATGTGGAAAACATCTTCTCCGGTCTAACTGTTTTTCTAAACATTATCAATTTCCTATTTCTTGTAAGTAATGCACTAGGGAAATAATAATATAGGCCGACGGCCCTTTTATAGGTCGATGGCAATATGTTGGGGGCCGTTGGCCAGTTTTACCGTCGGTGTAGGATAGATAGGCCGACGGCAGCCGTCGGTATAAATGGGGCCGTCGGCGTAGTATACTAGGCTAACGGCAGAGCGACGGCGTCAAGTCTACGCCGACAGCAAAAGGTTTCAGACGGCGTAGCCATTTTTCTTTTTTGCCCCCTTAATCTTAGAAAAATCATAACTAAATCATTTAAATTCAGAAAAATACATATAATATATCAAAATTTGCAGAAAAATAAGATCTATCTATATAAACTCAAATATTACATATTTGTTTACAAAAATATATATAATATAAATACTTTCGTATAACATATTTTTCATTTTTTGAGTGCAAAAAACAGGGTGTTTTGTGAAGCAACCATCAAATGAAAGTTTCAAAATAATAATACCACATTTTCAAAAATATTAGACCATATTGAATGCACAATTTTCCAACCTGGATATCTCAAACCTTTTCGTCCATCCCTAGTAAAAAGACAAAATCCTGCTGTATCGGCAGGAAATGAGTTAGATTTGAACTACAGGTACATGATATGATGCTCATAATTTTTTGCAAAAATTATTTTTAGGTTCATAATATGTTATTTCATTAGAGATATAATGAAAGTTTAGTGAGGCTCAGCCCCGAGCTAAGAATCTTCATGCCTCTCGATTTACAAAGTTTGACGATAGTTTAAAATGGGCATAAAAAATTCAAAAACGATTGAAACAATGCAAAACTTTCGCGTGGTGTCATATTATGTGACATAGTTGCATGGAAAAATACCAAACTTGGTATATTGATTGTGTCTCAAAAAAACCTTCACAAAATGACCTATCTCAATCGAGGTTTCTGGATTTCAGGTCAAATGACCAATGTTATTGCTAAAATCACGATATAGTTTGCAATAATGTGCCCATATTATGCACGCATGTGTATCATGAGATGGCGAACAATGTTGCAGGAGGAAGTTTTCCTTTTTGTCGCACCAAAAAGCCAATTTTTATTTTCCGAGTGCAAAAAACGGGGCGTTTTGTGAAACAACCACCAAATAAAAGTGTCAAAATGATAATACCACATTTTCCAAAAAATACTAGACCATATTGAATGGACAATTTCCCAACCGGGATATCTCAAACCTTTCCGTCCACCCCTCGTGAAAAAAAAACAAATTCCTGCCGAATCAGCAGGAAATGAGTTAGATTTGAACTACAGGTACATGATATGATGCTCATGATTTTTTTGTAAAAAACATTTTTAGGTTCACAATATGCTATTTTATCAGAGATCTAATGCAAGTTTAGTGAGGCTCTGCCCCGATCTAAGAATTTTCATGCCCCTCGATTTAGAAAGTTTGACGATAGTTTGAAACGGGCATAAAAAATTCAAAAACGATCGAAACAATGCAAAACCTTCGCATGGTGTCATATTATGTGTAACACCCTCAGAATCGGCCCTATGCAAGTTTTAGCGAAACCCGCCAAACCCGCATAGAAACGATTCAAAGGTGTCCACCAGGCACTTTCGTGCGGGTGGAAAACGAAGTAATAACATTACACAACAGTCCTCGATGGGACCCACAGAACAGATATATATGCAACAGCGTCTCAATGAGTCAAGAATACAGATATAATATACAAAGACCCAAATCACCTTGAAAATGATAGAGCGTCCGACTACGGACAAGATGCAAATGGGGCTAAGAGCCCTGAAGAATAACCAATGGCGTCCATAACCCTGCCTAGGCCAAGCCGAAAGGGTAACCCTGCTAACGACGTCGATCTCAAAACTTGCTTAACAAAAGGGGTGCCGACAAAGGGCAAATGAAAAAGAGAGAGCGGTCGATCGAGGCCAAGACACGGCGAGGCTAGAATTGCGGTCCTCGCCTACATAGGTATGGTGGATCGAGCGGCAGCAAGATGCACTAAACAACCTATAGAGACTCGATATAACTGTCGGCTATCAGAGAGGGATAAGAAAGATCTATTCGGATCCAACCTGAATCTAACACCAAACAAACCCATCCTGGCATTTCCCCCTCGAGACCAATCGAGGAAGTCAACCGAGGAACTCACACCGTTGGCAGTTTTATTTATTCAGTTATCGTTGCAGCAATTACTAGTCAGATATAGATAATCATCCTGATAAAATAAGCAGTGGGCAATTTTAGTTAACCATTCCGTTGTAGTTGCCACACTTACTAGTCAGATACAATTAGCATGAGGTGACCCAAAACCCAGCAGTTGTTGGTACTTTTATTTAGCCATTCGTTGTAGTGAAGCTGATTACTAGTCATATCGGATACAAGTCAATTTATAATAGTAAACTTTAGTTATAGTTGTCTATGATCGAGACCTGTGCTCCAAGTCGTCCATAACCGCGGACACGGCTTTTCGAAAAGATTAAACCCTGCAGGGGTGCACCAAAGTATCCACAAGCACTTCAACCCTTTTTGCCAGATCAGTTAACTTACACCCATAGGTATGTCGGCGGGGCCTAAGTCATGACCCAAAGCAAGCACGGGGGGCCACCCCACTAAGTACACCCGCAACGAAGTCGGCCGGTCTCCGAGACGGACTCAGGGTTTGGGTAGACGGATGTGAACGACTGGGAACCCGAAAACTCGGGGTGTCGACACCGCGGAATCGTGTCCCGATCCTAAACAGTACAGTGTGCTATCCATCGCACAATCGTAAATAAAGCAGTAAAACATGGCATAAGTACAGGATAGTAATAAAACCCCAAACTAGTTTGTGGCCCCCAGTACAATACTTTGAAATCAGGTACTAATCAATGGGGGGCCCATATCTCCCCACCTGTGGTTAGCGCGCTCGATCTCGGAACAGGTGTCAAGAACTCGGGGTCCTACGGGACACAAGTGGACGGGCAACAACCAAATAACATCTATTGCCCACATGTGCCTCTGCTTACCTACTTCAATTTTAGTTGTTAAACAGTAATTAAAGTGAACAATAATTAAAGCCTATGATCATCTTCAACATTAAACATGCGGCAATACTCCAACAACTGGGGTACTTGACGACACGCAACAGTACTTAAGCAAGCGACTAAGACGCGCAAGTCCAACTATCTATCAAACAACATGTAATAGGAGGTGTCCAAGGCAATATATGGCTGCAAGGGATATCTCGGGAACGGAAACTAGAGCATCACAACACAGATAGCAATAGATCAACAGGAGGGAATAAATACCATAAAAGTAAGATAGGTAGAAAGGGGGAGAAGCTCGCCTGAAAACATTGCCGAAGGTTCAACCGAAGATCGGGTCGACACTCGCATCAACTCAACGGCCTAATCCGCGAAGAAGCAAAACACTAGAAGAAACACCGGATGCAATATTTAATACGACGGCAAAAGATCGGCATGATGCATGTATGATGTATGACATGGCAAAGATGCGATGTAATTAGGCCATATTAAGCGGAACCGGGGGCCCGACAATTAATTAGATGGTTCATGTTATTTATCTACCCCGCAAATTAAATGTTGTCTTAACATGGCAAAAGATAGCATCGGTTCGCTACACAAATTTAAATGAGGCCAATATAAGACTAGATTTGCCCGCATATGGGCCCCATATTTAATTATGCAGTGAATCGGCATAAGGCCCCCAAACCACAGACAAGGATGCATGCATGAACAATTAATATGCGTCAAGTTGTATTATATTATAAAATAGGGTTTCGGGAAGGGGTTCACACATTAGAGGGCCTCGAAGAACTTGAGGTTCCGGGGTTCGGGGTTCGGTCTCAGGGTTAGGATCTGGGGTTCGTTCTCTGATAACGGAGGTAGATCTTGGCGCCTCCGTGGCCTCCGGGTCATGTCGACGGTCATGGCGTATCGAACTTCTTGCGTTCTCGGTAGATCTTGTTGACTCCACTCCGAAGTCCTTGTCGTTCTGCAGCGGAGATCATGGGGGTCATCGGGGTCCGGGCCTTGGTCGGGTCGCCGGTAGTTCTTGGTGCTCCGGAATGCTCCGGGTCCGGGGATCGCCGCTCCGTGAGGTGGATCTTGTCGCTCCATGGCGATCTTGCCGGCCTTCGGGTCATCAACTCCGGGAAGGGGATCTTGGAGCGGCGCCGGGTTCGGTGAGGTCGTTCTTCGGGGTTCATGTCTCCGCAAGTCTTCGGTAGACCTTGGTGGAACCAGAAGTAGAACTCGACGTCAAACGGCCATCGTATGGACGATCCGTACATCCCGGTCTTGACGATCTTGTGGGAAAGGCAGGCGAGGCGGATCGGGCGGCGGCACGGAGCGGCGACGGCGGGTCGTGGCGAAGCTCGGCGGCGCAAGCGCTGGCAGATTCAGCGTCGCGGGGAGGCCGGGCGACGCTGCAGGGTTTCGAGGGCGCCGCCTGGCTCCGCACGACGAGCGACGGGCGAGGGGGCCGCACGAGGTTGACGAGGGGCCTCGCGGGCTCGGGAGGCGGCCTCGAGGAGGGTCGGCGAGGCGGGCGCCTGTGTCGACGGCCATGGTGGAGGCCCGCAGCTGGAGGCGACGGCCGACGCGGAGGAGGGCGGTGAGCCCGCGGTCGGAGGAAGACGCTGGGAGGGCCGGGCGCTGAGAAGGAGGGAGGCGGAGGAGCTCGACGGGAGGCGCCGGGCGCGGGAGCGCGACGGCGAGCGGCGGGGCGGGGTCGTGGCCGGAGAAGCAGAGGCGGCCGGCGAGCGGCTCGCCCTGCGGCAGAGAGGAGAGGAGAGGAGGGAAGGTCGGGGGATGGTTCGCGTGGGGGAGACGCGGAGGAGGAGGGAGGTGGAAGGGCGGTGGCGATGGGGGGCCTGATGGCGCGGGAGGACGGTGGAGGCGGCCGGCGAAGGGAGAGAGGAGGTGAGAGACGCGGAGGAAGGCGGTGAGGCGAAGGTTGATGGGGCCGGGCGGCGGAGCTTGCCAGCGGAGAGGCGGCCAGAGGGGGAGGTGAGACGGGGACGCACGAGCAGAGAGGAGGGGGCCGAGGGAGGAAGGAAGGAGGGGACGGAGGCCAAGCGTGGGAGGGAGGTGGCCTGGGCTGGCGTGCAGGGACAAGGAAAGTGGGGGGGGACCCACGGGGCAGGGAGAGAAGGGGCTGTGGCGTGTGTGCGCGTGTGTTCTCTGTCTGTGGGTGGGGTGTGTTGGGTGGCAGGGTGAGAGAGGAGGGAGTAGGTGACGTGGCAGCTAGGGAGTGGTGGAGGGAGGGAGAGAGGTGAGGTGGCGAGAGAGGATTGGGTGGGGTGAGGTGGCTGGAGGGTGGGTAGATTAGGACTTGTAGGAATAGACTTTGGGTGGACCGTTTTATACTGGGGGTGGTCGATTGGGTCGGGTCGGCCCGTTCGACTGCCCCCACTAAAATAATATAACTTTTATTTAATTTGCAATAAATTGTTGTAAATAGTTTTTAGACAAACAAAATATCCGGAAGCATCCGGGGTTTAATTTGAAATAGAAGGAGGGCTAGTTTCAGAAAACAATAGACTTCCGCAACTGTTATCGCCATATTTTGGCCTACGAAGGGGATGGGCCGTGATCAAGATGGGCTTGGAGGATACATTATTCAACGTGTTGTTGGATCGGCCTAGTGCGTAGATTTGGGCTGAATTGCCCGTGTATCTTGTATCTTAGTAGGATTCGTATTTGTTTAGGTTCCGTTTATGTTTAGATAAAGATAGAGTTGTAGAGTTATTCCAAAAGTAGAGAAGTCTCCGGACTATAAATATGTACCTAGGGTTATTGAAAGAAGAGGACAATCACGTTCACAACAAACACAATCTCGGCGCATCGCCACCCCTTGTTTCTAGGGTTTTTTTCTCGTAGTAAGCCATGCTTAGATCGCATCTTGCGATCTAGGCGATATTTACTATCGTTATCCGGTGTTACTCGATCAGAAGCCTTGTTGATGGCGAGTAACACCTTTACCACAGATTTGTTAGAGCCAAGATCGATACTTTTACTATGATTGCTTATTTATGCTACCTCTAGCTATCTCGCTGCCTTTGCACCTTCTCCCGTGTGTGAAGGTGGCATCTTGCTTGATTTCTGCTAGTCGATTTGATCCGTTATAGTTGTGCCTTGTTCATCAAGGTTTAGTTTAATATCTACGTGATTAGGCCTCACAAACGGGTTGAACGATCCGTAATACGAAGGTATGGTTTATTGATCTCGAGGGACGCCCGGAATTGACGTTATGTTGGTTTTAGGCCTTCTAGGATCGCTTTTCTACTATTTTTCGATTCTATTAGGCTCAACTACGCGTGGGACGTTCGGGTTGCGTGGTGAAAACACCAAACTATCGAGATCGATTTAGCTTGTAGTAATTAAGCAAACCCCATGTTATCATAGATCCAATGCAGAGCCATGGGGATAATCGGCTCGAAAGCCGATTTAGTGGAAACCGGAGCCGATCACGGCTCGAATTTTACGATACTTGTTTACCGTGGCAGAAACCAATCGAGCAATCCATCACCTTCGACCAGGTATAGGTGGCACGCCTCGAACCAAGACAGACGCGTGCGTTTCGGAAGATTTGGGCCGTTGACCGAGGGACCAGGCCCACCAGGCCTGGGAGCCTCCGCTCTTCGTGTTGCTCGTCGCTGCCGCCGGTGAGTTTTGACAGCAACACATTTCGCACGGTGGGACATGCGTATATCTTGAATGGATTTCTAGTATAGTGCTCAGAGAAAAAGGATGGCCAATGGCGTCGCCATAGATTTTCGGATCTCAACAGGGCTACCCCAAAGGATGAGTATCCGATGCCGGTAGCAGAGACGTTAATCAACGCAGCGGCTGGTCACAAGATCTTAAGTTTCATGGATGGCAATGCTGGTTACAACCAAATTTTTATGGCTCCAGAAGACATACACAAAACTGCATTCAGAGTCCCAGGTTCGGTGGGGTTATTCGAGTATGTGGTCATGACGTTTGGACTAAAGAATGCTGGCGCCACATACCAGAGGGCCATGAATTATATTTTCCACGACCTGATCGGCAAGCTGGTGGAAATCTACATTGACGACGTGGTGGTCAAGTCTGCTTCAGCGCAAGGGCACTTGGGCGATCTACAACGCGTCCTGGACCGAACAAGAAAGTTCGGCCTGAGGATGAATCCAAAGAAGTGTGCCTTCGGAGTAACGGCCGGTCAGTTCCTGGGTTTCTTGGTCCATGAACGCGGGATTGAGATCGGCCTGAAGAGTAAGGAGGCAGTGCGAACAATGAAGCCACCCACTACAAAGAAAGAGCTGCAGTCTCTCATCGGCAAGATCAACTTCGTCAGACGATTCATCTCTAACCTGTCAGGAAGGATAGAGCCGTTCATGGGGCTCGTGAAAATTAAAGCTGACGAGGAATTCTGCTGGGGGGCAGAACAACAACGGGCCTTCGACGAGATCAAAGAATATCTGACAAAGCCGCCAGTGTTAGTTCCACCCCACCGACAAACCATTCTACATTTACTTGTCGCTGACATACATCCATCGCCTCGGTAGTGGTGCAAGTTTATGATAAATTTGGAGCGGTCGCTTTTACATAAGGGAGGATGTTGGACGCAGAGACAAGGTACCTCGATATGGATAAGTTGTGCCTCGCTGTTTTTCACCCGCACTAAGTTGCGACACATTTTGCTATCAGCAGAGATCATCATCATATGCAAATCAGACGTCATAAAGCACATGCTGTCGGCTCCTATGTTAAAAGGCCGGCTGGGCAAATGGATGTTTGCATTGTCCGAGTTTGACATCCGGTATCAACCCGCGAAAGCGATTAAAGCCGGCTGATCTTATCGCTGAAAGGATCAACACTAACATAGCCGCACTGTCCATAAGAGTGTGGGCTATGTTTTTCGACGGATCAGTTTGTGACGATGGCTGCGGCATCGGCATTTTACTCGTGTCGCCCCGGGGGGCAACATTTTCCTTCTCCATCAGATTATCTACCTCTCGCACTAACAATGTAGCCGAGTATGAGGCGATATGCAAGGGGATGGAGTTACTCCTCGAAGCCGGAGCGGAAGCAGTGGAAATTTTTGGAGACTCCAAGTTGGTGATTTCCCAGCTCACGGAGGACTACAAGTGCGAGAGCGAGTCCCTCTTCCCATTATGGCTGCACTGCTGCTACCGATGACGCAATTCCGGTACATCAACTTCACTTGGATCCCACGACGCAGAATACCGAGGCGAACGATCTTGCAGATGGCTTCAGGATACAAGGATGTGGAGCAGGAGCCGACGTTCGTGCAGTTCGGAAGCGACGATCGGAGAGCCGATATCTTCAATTACTTGAAAGATTCGGCTCGGGGGGCACCTAAACGGATAAGGTACAAAGCCATGAAATACGTGCTTATTGGGGATGACATGTTTTACAGGACTCTTGAAGGGCTATTGCTCAAATGCTTGGGGACAGCAGAGGCCAATCAGCTCCTACACAAGGTGCACGAAGGCGCCTGTGGAACTCACCAATCGGCTCATAAGATGAAATGGTTGATCAGGCGGTCAGGGTTTTATTGGTCTACCATGCTTGAGGACTGTTTCAACTACTACAAAGGGTGTCAAGCATGTCAGAAATTTGGAAAAATCCAGATGGTACCCGCGTCAGCAATGAACCCCATCATCAAGCCTTGGCCATTCCGAGGTTGGGGCATGGACATGATCGGCAAGATCAATCCTCCATCAAGCAAAGGCCACATATGGATCTTGGCCATCACAGATTATTTTACCAAGTGGGTGGAAGCCGTCCCTATGAAATCAGTAAGTTCAAAAGATGTCATCGATTTCGTGAAAGAGCACGTCATTCATAGGTTTGGGATTCCCTGACTATCACAACCGATGGAGGTTGCTTTTATTTCTCACGAGTTCGAAAGTTCGTGGAGGACACAGGATTAAGTCGATACGGTCATCTCCGCATTACGCTCAAGCAAATGGGCAAGCCGAGGCGCCAAACCGTAGTCTTATCAAGCTGATCAAGAGGAAAATAGATGAGCACCCTAGGCGTTGGCATGAGGTTTTATCGAGGCTTTATGGGCTTATCGCATGTCGTGCCATGGGGCGATAAAACCTCTCCGTACCATCCGTCTATGGGCAAGCCGTGTTGCCTTGGGAAATTACGCTGGATCGAGACGTGTTACTTTTCGTAATGAGCTAACGGTGAAGAATATGCAGCTTTGATGAGTGATGTGGAAGATGTGACCGAGCTTAGGTCGCTGAGAAAATAAAAGAGAACAAGGCTAAAGTAGCTCGTGCCTACAACAGAAGGTGAAGCCAAAGGAGTTCCACGTTGGAGATCCGGTATGGGAAGCTGTGTTGCCCTTGGGTACTAAGGACGCAAGATATGGTAAATGGTCTCCAAATTGGCACGGGCATAAGGTCGACCAAGTTTTAAGAGGAACGTACATGCTTGAGCGGTTGGACGGTGAAAAATTTCGATGGCGCCAATGGCCAGATCTCAAGAAGTATTTTCCAAGCATGTGGGATATGGGACAATAAAACTTGAGGGGCCGATATGTGAGATCGCTAAGTCGATTGGTAAAATATAAATGACGTTGAAAATCGCCGAATAAAAAAAACATCGCATAAGTTACCAGGTTGCCACCGCATACAAGCTCTCGAGGAAATGCCTTGAGGGCGTGGAGAGCGTCAGCACGGAACTCAGTTATTTCAGCTTCGTCATCATCATCCTTGCTGGTCGATAGTTGTTCGTTCAGGGCACATTTTTCGATGGGCAATTGAGGTTTGGATCGCCCGTTTTGAAAAAAGAAGGACACAGGTCGCCTATTTTGAAAAAGGGTCGCAGGTTACCGTTTCAGACCGAGAAGTGGCCGTTTTGATGTGCCTAAAGATGTGTGGCATCCCGCAAAACCACTACTAGAAAATCGCGTTGAATTTGCGCATTGCATCGTCATCGTCATGCATTGTTTGCCAAAATTATGTTTGCAAAGCCCGTGTTGTTTTCTAAACGCCCCTCTCTATTCAAACATCAAAACCCGGGTCCCCGGAATATTTTGTTTTGTCCGCTGCCGGTTTGCAAACGGCCCAATTAAATTAAATAAAAATTATAATTATTTTGGGTGGGGCAGTCGAACGGTCCGAACCGACCGAACGACCGCCCCAGAAAACCAATCGGTCCAACCTGCACCCCCTCTAATTCCTACAGCTACCCACTATCCTACCCAATCCATCCCTCCACCTCACTCCCCCCAATCAACTCCTGCCACCTCACCCCCTCCCTCCCCCTCAACCACTCACACAGTGCCACGTCACTCCACTCTCTCCCTAACCTCTCTCTCCTCTCAAAGACACCGCCCCACCTGCCCTCGCTCCCACCCCGGCCGCTGCAGCTCTCCCTTTCCCCACGTGGACCCGCCCGGCCCCACCGAGCAACTCTCCCCGCGCCCTCCTCCCTCCTCCCATCTTCCTCGCGCCGGCGCCTCCCCTTCTTCCCGCCTCGCGCCTCCTCCCCATCCCGCCCGCCACCTCCACCGCCCGCCACCGCCTCCTCTCGGCCTCCTGCTCGGCCTGGCCCGCCGCCGATCCTCTCCGCCATCCCTCTCCGCTCGCTGCCCTCGCCCTGCAGGCGCCGAGCCCAGTTTCTCCGCTGGGCGAACGTGGCGGCCAGGCGCCCAGATCTCCTCTCGCCTGCAGACCGCTTACTGGCCGGCCGACGCCAAGAATCAAGGCTAGCCGCCGTCGCCGTCCGCAGTCGGCCCGCCGCTTCACTGCCTTTCCGCGAAGCTCCCCGGCGACCTCCTGCGAGCCGCCTCGCCGCCAGCAGCTCGGCCCGCATCCGCCTGAGCCCGTCGAGCCTGCGTCCGCCGTCTCCCTTGCCAAGACCGCCACCAGCCCGACCTCGTTGCGCAACCGCTGACGCCATCGGCCTCCTCCTCGGGATCCCGCGTCCCCGGTGTCCGCCTGGCTCACCTCGCCTCGAGTTCGTCCCTTCTGGAGAGGCACCGACGCCAAACCAAGATCGACAACGACCCTCATAACCGGAAACCGAACCCTCGACCAGATCTCTGTCGCTGGAACTGGCGTTTCGACAAGGAGCACCGAGGATCCGTGACATCGTTACGACAAGGTGATCGTGGAGCTCGATGACTCCGCCACGGACGTCGCCGAGACCCCGCCCACGGACTCGAAGGCCCGCAGACGCAGACGCTCTGGTTGTCAAGATCTTCCCCACGGACTCCGATGGCCATGGCCGAACCTCAGACGCCAAGCTCTCTCCTTCATGGAACGCGAACACATGATTTAACCTCAAGGCCGAACACCGGAGTGACTAGTACTTCCCCGAACGCCAAGTGCTTCTTCCCTCGCCAAGACCGCCTCGATGGCGCAGGCCCGACAAGACCCTCGCAACGGCAAGACCGACCTCGCGGAACCCGGCAAGACCTTCACGATGACGAGAACGGCACCGACCCGGAAGAAGCCGATGCGCCCCCGACGCCAACCAAGCCCTGCTTCCCGGTTGCGACAAGACCCTAACCCCCGGAGTCCGAGCACGCTTCCGTCGAACCCTGGACCCCGAGACCGGACCCTGGACCTGTCCAACCCCGAACCCCGGAACCCCCAAGATCGTCGAGAACCCTAAAGTGTGACTCTTATCCGAGAACCCTATTTTATAACATAATAACAACTTGTTGCATATTTAATTGTCATCTCGCATGCATATCTGTGGTTTGGGGGCCTTATGCCGATTCACCTCATAATTAAATATGGGGCCCATATGCGGGCAAAACTAGTCTCATATTGGCCTCATCTAAACATGTGTAGAGAACCGTTCACTTTGTTGACTTGCTAAACAACATTTAATATGCGGGGTTTAAACAACTTGAACCACCTAATTAATTGCGGAACCCCGCCCGCTTATGACCTAATCGCCGCCCTTTGCCATGTCATACATCATACATGCATCATGCCGATCTTACGCCGTTGTATTAAATATTGCATCCGTGTTTATTCTAGTGTTTTGCTTCTTCATGATAAGGCCGTTGAGTTGATGTGAGTCGCCGATCTTGGATGAACTTTTCGACAATGTTTTCAAAGTAGCATCTCCCTTTCTACCCATCTTACTTTTATAGCATTTATTTCCCTCCTGTTGATCTTTTGCTATCTCGTGTTGCGATGCTTTAGTTTCGCACTGTGATTTCCCTTGCAGCCCTATATTGCCTTGGACACACCCTATTGCACATTGTTTGGTAGCTAGTTGGTCTTAAGCGCCGTCGCTTGCTATATTCTTTGTTGGTGTCGTCATATGCCACAGTGGCGATGCATTGCCGCATGTTGATGTTGGAGATGATTCTAGTTTTACTTATGGTCACTTTAATTTCTGTTTAACAACTAAAATTGAATAAGCAGAGGCATCGGGTGATAGAAAATATTTGGTTTCCGAACGCCCACTTGTGTCCCGTAAGACCCAGTACTTGATACCTGTTCCTTGATTTTATGCGCTATCCACATCCGGAGGTATATGGGACCCCTGGACCGTAGAGCTTGATTCATCTTATTTCTTGGGGCCACAAACTAGTTTGAGGTTTTATTTACGATCCTGTACTTATGCCATGCTTTATCGCTTTATTTACGATTGTGCGATGATAGCACACTGCATCGCTTAGGATAGTGGCACGATTCCGGTGTCGACAAGCCCTTTGGGGTTCCCAGCTCACTGCCGCCCCATTGCACCTTGAGGCCGCCTCGAGCTTGCCTACTCCGCTATGGATTCTACTTAAGGGTGGCCCTCAAATATTTCTGAATCTGTGATTGTTCAATGTGAAAGCCTCGTTGGGTTTTGATTTGGTTTTTCCGAGGCTGATCGAGCGTGTGTTGCTATTGGTGCACCCCGCCGGGTAAAACTTTTCAAAGCCGTGTCGCGGATATGGACGACTTGGAGAAGATCTCGATCATAGACAAGCATAACTAAAGTTTACTGCTATTAATTTGACTTATAATGACTAGTAATCAGCTCTACTATAATGGAATGACTAAATAATACTGCCCACAATTGCTTGTTTTGTGTGTCGCTTGCGACCATTGTACCTGACTAGTAAGTATTGCAACTACAACACAATGGCTGAATAAAAGTACCAACAAGCTTTGGGTTATGGGTTTATCTCATGCTATCCGAATCGATTAGTAACTGTTGCAACTATCACGGAATGGTTAACTAAAAGTGCCCATCGTTTACTTTATCGTGACGATTGTCTATACCGACTAGTAATGCCGCAACGATAACCGAATAAATAAAATTGCCAACTGTGTGAGTTCCTCGGTTGACTTCCTCGTTTGGTCTCGAGGGGGAAACGCCAGGATGGGTTTGTTTGGTGATAGCCTCAGGTTGGATCCGGTTAGGTCATTCTTACCCCTCTCTGATAACCGCCAGTTGTTTCGAGTCTCTATAGGTTGTTTAGCGCATGTCTTTGCCGCCGCTCCACCATACCTATGTAGGCGAGGACCGCAATTCTAGCCTCGCTGTAATCGGCCTCGATCGACGCCCTTCTTTTTCCTTTGCCCTTTGTCGACTCCTTTGTTTAAGCAGGTTTTGAGATCGACGCCGAAGGTGGTTACCCTTCCGCTTGGCACAGGCAAGGTTATGGACGCCATTGGTTATTCTTCAGGCTCTTAGCCCCATTTGCATCTTGTCCGTAGTCGGACGCCCCATCGCTTTCAAGGTGATTTGGATCTTTGTACCAGATATCTCGTATTCTTGACTCTTTGAGTCATTTTAAATATATCTGCTGTGGGTCCCATCGAGGACTGTTGTGTAATGTTATTACTTCGCTTTCCACCGACGAAGTGCTGGTGGGCACCTTTGAATCGTTTCTATGCGGGTTTGGCGAATTTTGCTAAAACTTGCATAGGTCCGATTCGAGGGTGTTACAGAGTGGTATCGAGCTCAGCCATTCGATACCCCACAAGTCCACTTTCAGAGGATAACCTAGCTAACTCAAGTAGAGTGTCAAAACTATTTTTGAAAATCGGTTGGATAGTTCTGATTAGGTCTGATTTTACTCCTTACCCCTCTGCTATTCTCCTCTTATCTCGACGTGTTTTGAATCCGCTCTCGTCTCTTTCTTCGAGTCCAGGTATTCTCGTGGTTGGGTTTCCGTCGTACCTTTAGGGTTTCGCATCCGTCTTCGATAACGGTGTTGCTACATCTGGTCTTCATGCTGTCCGAGGAGTCCTTCGTCTGTGGTACCAATCTTTGTTCCTTGTTTGTTCCTTCCGGTGTTCTCCGACGCGACGACATCATCTACGCCGGATCCGATGCAGAGTCTGCATCACCCGCTGTTCCGAACCTCGCTTGTCGAGATCTTCAGTCTGATTCCGAGAATGGTTGCACGCTTTTCCACTGATTGTGCGGAGTAATAGTTTGGGTGCGTGATGGATTGGCCCCCATGCCGACTACCCTTTCTATTCGCTTTTGTACATTGAAGTTGATGAGAATGCATCGGTTCTCTCTTTCCAACGAAGATAGAGGTGGCTTTATTTGTGGATACCTCCGCCTTCGATCTTTTTGTTACCGGAGAGTTCCCTCGACGATCACGGACAACGACCTCTTGTTAGTGGTGTCGCGAGGATCTACACAAAGCGAGAAGACGGAGAACGCCGACCTTCTTTCCGGTGCCATGAGGCGGATCTCGAGGGCGAGATCCATTGTTAGTGGTGTCGAATTGTGGCATCCCGCAAAACCACTACTAGAAAATCGCGTTGAATTTGCGCATTGCATCGTCATCGTCATGCATTGTTTGCCAAAATTATGTTTGCAAAGCCCGTGTTGTTTTCTAAACGCCTCTCTATTCAAACATCAAACCGGGTCCGAATATTTTGTTTGTCCGCCGGTTTGCAAACGCCCAATTAAATTAAATAAAATTATAATTATTTTGGGTGGGGCGAACGGTCCGAACCGACCAACGACCGCCTGAAACCAATCGGTCCAACCTGCACCCCCTCTAATTCCTACAGCTACCCACTATCCTACCCAATCCATCCCTCCACCTCACTCCCCCCCATCAACTCCCGCCACCTCACCCTCCTCCCTCAACCACTCACACAGTGCCACTCCACTCTCTCCCTAACCTCTCTCCTCTCAAGACTGCCCACTGCCCCTGGCCCCACCCAGGCCCCAGCTGCAGTCTCCTTTCCCACGTGGGACCCGCCGGCCCCACCGAGTGCACTCCAGCCCCGACGCCTCCTCCTCCTCCCATCTTCCTCGCGCCCGGCCCCTTCTTCCCCGCCTCGCGCCTCTCCATCCCGGCCAAGGCCTCCCGCGACCCCCTGCGCACAGACCTCTCCCTCCTCCTCAAGGCCCACGGACCTCGCCTCACCCTCCGCCTCCTGCCAGCACGCCTGCCGCCCTGCACCACCTCCACCGCGCCTCCGCCCTCTCCCTTGCATGCCCGCTCCTCCGCAAGCGAAGGCCGCCACGCCGAGCCTCCCCTCCTCTCGCGCCACCGCCTCGCCCGCCTCGCCGGCGCCTTCTCCGGCTCCCTCCGCCACGATCCTCTCCGCCATCCCTCCGCGGCTCGCCCCGTCCCCTGCTCGCCTTGCTGAGCCCTGTGCTCCCCGCCATGAGCCGTGGCCGCCAGCCAGCGCCCCAAGATCTCTCCCTCGCCACAGACCGGCCATACCTGATTCACGGCCGGGCTGACGCCAAGAATCAAGGCCGCCCGTTGCCGTCGTCACAGTCCGCCCGGCCGCTTCCACCGCTTTCCGCGAGCTCCCGGCGACCTCCTGCGAGCCGCCACGCCAGCTCGGCCGCATCCGCTCGAGCCTGTCGAGCTGCGTCCGCCCTTGCCAAGACCGCCACCACCGACCTCGCGCAATCGCCGACGCCATCGGCCTCCTCCTCGGGATCCCGCCCCGGTGTCCGCTGGCTCACCTCGCCTCGAGTTCGTCTTCGAGAGGCACCGACGCCAAACCAAGATCGACAACGACCCTCATAACCGAAACAACTCGACCAGATCTGCTGCTGAATCCGATGCTTCGACAAGGAGCACCGAGGATCCGGTGACATCGTTACGACAAGGTGATCGTGGAGCTCCGATGATGACTCCGCCACGGACGCGAGACCCCGCCCACGGACTCAAGGCCCGCACCCGCACGCCTCGGTTGTCAAGATCTTCCCACGGACTCCGATGGCCATGGCCGGCCGAACCTCGCAGACGCCAAGCTCTCCTTCATGGAACGCGAACACGTGATTTAACCCAAGGCCGAACACCGAGTGACTAGTACTTCCCGAACGCCAAGTGCTTCTTCCTCGCCAAGACCGCCTCGATGGCGCAGTTCGACAAGACCTCAACGCAAGAAGACCGACCTCGCGAACCCGGCAAGACCTTCACGATGGCGAGAACGGCACCGACCGGAAGAAGCCGTGCGCCGACGCCAACCAAGCCTCGCTCGGTTGCGACAAGACCCTAACCCCGAGTCCGAGCACGCTTCCGAACCACGACCCCGAGACCGGACCGGACCTGTCCAACCCGAACCCCGGAACCCCAAGATCCGAGAACCCTAAAGTGTGACTCTTATCCGAGAACCCTATTTTATAACATAATAACAACTTGTTGCATATTTAATTGTCATCTCGCATGCATATCTGTGGTTTGGGGGCCTTATGCCGATTCACCTCATAATTAAATATGGGGCCCATATGCGGGCAAAACTAGTCTCATATTGGCCTCATCTAAACATGTGTAGAGAACCGTTCACTTTGTTGACTTGCTAAACAACATTTAATATGCGGGGGTTTAAACAACTTGAACCACCTAATTAATTGCCGGAACCCCAGTTCCGCTTAATATGACCTAACTGCCTCGCACCCTTTGCCATGTCATACATCATACATGCATCATGCCGATCTTCTGCCGTTGTATTAAATATTGCATCCGGTGTTTATTCTAGTGTTTTGCTTCTTCGCGGATAAGGCCGTTGAGTTGATGTGAGCTTCGCCCCGATCTTCGGATGAACTTTTCGACAATGTTTTCAGGCGAGCATCTCCCCCTTTCTACCCATCTTACTTTTATAGCATTTATTTCCCTCCTGTTGATCTTTTGCTATCTGTGTTGCGATGCTTTAGTTTCCGTACCTGTGATTTCCCTTGCAGCCCTATATTGCCTTGGACACACCCTATTGCCTGTTGTTTGGTAGCTAGTTGGTCTTGCGCGTCGCCGTCGCTTGCTATATTGCTGTTGGGTGTCGTCATATGCCACAGCTGCTGATGCATTGCCGCATGTTGATGTTGGAGATGATTCTAGTTTTACTTATGGTCACTTTAATTTCTGTTTAACAACTAAAATTGAATAAGCAGAGGCATCGGTGGGTGATAGAAAATATTTGGTTTCCGAACGCCCACTTGTGTCCCGTAAGACCCCGAGTACTTGATACCTGTTCCTTGATTTTGCGCGCTATCCACATCCGGGAGGTATATGGGACCCCTGGACGAGCTTGATTCATCTTATTTCTTGGGGCCACAAACTAGTTTGAGGTTTTATTTACGATCCTGCATTTATGCCATGCTTTATCGCTTTATTTACGATTGTGCGACGATAGCACCTGCATCGCTTAGGATAGTGGCACGATTCCGCGGTGTCGACAAGCCCTGTTTGGGGTTCCCAGTCGTTCACAGCCGTCCCCACAGACCTTGAGGCCGTCTCGGAGCTTGCCTACTCCGTTGCGGATTCTACTTAAGGGGTGGCCCCCTGAAATATTTCTGAATCCTGTGATTGTTCAGTCGTGAAAGCCTCGTTGGGTTTTGATTTGGTTTTTCCGAGGCTGATCGAGCGTGTGTTGCTATTGGTGCACCCCGGCCGGGTAAAACTTTCTGAAAGCCGTGTCCGCGGATATGGACGACTTGGAGCACAGTATCTCGATCATAGACAAGCATAACTAAAGTTTACTGCTATTAATTTGACTTATAATGACTAGTAATCAGCTCTACTATAATGGAATGACTAAATAATACTGCCCACAATTGCTTGTTTTGTGTGTCGCCATACCATTGTACTGACTAGTAAGTATTGCAACTACAACACAATGGCTGAATAAAAGTACCAACAAGCGCTTTGGGTTATGGGTTTATCTCATGCTATCTCGAATCGATTAGTAAATTTGCAACTATCACGGAATGGTTAACTAAAAGTGCCCACTGTTTACTTTATCGTGACGATTGTCTATACGACTAGTAACTGCTTAACGATAACGAATAAATAAAATTGCCAACCGTGTGAGTTCCTCGGTTGACTTCCTCGTTTGGTCTCGAGGGGAAACGCCAGATGGGTTTGTTTGGTGATAGCCTCGGGTTGGATCCGGTTAGGTCATTCTTACCCTCTCGATAACCGCCATTGTTTCGAGTCTCTATAGGTTGTTTAGCGCATGTCGCCGCTGCCGATCCACCATACCTATGTAGGCGAGGACCGAATTCTAGCCTCGCCGTGTCTTGGCCTCGATCTTGACGCTCCTTCTTTTCCTTTGCCCTTTGTCGGCACCCTTTTGTTTAAGCAGGTTTTGAGATCGACGTTAGCGAGGTTACCCTTCCGGCTTGGCAAGGGGGTTATGGACGCCATTGGTTATTCTTCGGGCTCTTAGCCCATTTGCATTTGCATCTTGTCCGTAGTCGGACGCCCATCGCTTTTCAAGGTGATTTGGATCTTTGTACCGTATATTCGTATTCTTGACTCTTTGAGTCATTTAAATATATCTGTTCTGTGGGTCCCATCGAGGACTGTTGTGTAATGTTATTACTTCGTTTTCCACCCGCACGAAAGTGCCTGGTGGGCACCTTTGAATCGTTTCTATGCGGGTTTGGCGAATTTTGCTAAAACTTGCATAGGTCCGATTCTGAGGGTGTTACAAGATGCGACCAAATTTTCACCAACGTTCGTGACGCTAAGGATGGGCATACAATGAAACCATACGGTGTCAACGTTTTGGTTTTCGGAGAGTCCGATGGGTGGTCATCGGCTCTTTGCGGTTGAACCTGTTGGACTTAATACGTGTAGTATGATGAGAGCCGATACGGTGTCATCGACTCTTTGGGCAGCGACCTATTCTGGCTATCGGCGAAATTAGGGGCAAACAAGCAAGGAAAAGCTTTGGGGAACGGATTCTCATTCATTTGAAGATGATCGATTGCAAAAGGATGGTCGATTACAAAAGGAGTCCTGCTACTACTAATGCTACTGCTACTAAATCCTAATCGAGGCCGAGGTCGTTGCCGCTGCCGCCGCCGTCCTCCTCATTTGTCTTCGGCCTGCTACCGGCTCGTCTTCGTCTGCCTCTCGAGGAAGCCGAGGGGCCTCCTCGTCCTCGTCTTCGTCATCGCCGTCGTCTTCGGACCCGACGGAAGTACTTCACCGGTACTCCTCGGAGGAGGTGTCCTCCTCCTCTTCTTCTTCCTCTTCTTGAGGAGTCGACGCCATCCTGGACATGGCGTCGTTGCTGTCCGCCTCGGCTCCCGTCGGCGAGGAAGAGGTTCTTCGCCGTCTGTCGAGACGCATCGTCCTCCGACTGACGGCAAAGTCAACCCTCTCGTCCCCACCATTGTGGGGCGAGAGTGTACGCTGTCGTGGTGCTCGAGTTGGTTCGCGGTCACTAAGGCTATTGGAGGCGTGGGAGGAGACGGAGGAAGCAGAGGAGGCCATGGCGAGAAGAGGTTTTTCCGGTGGAGAAAGAGGGTTTTTGGCTACGGAGGAAGATGGGGACTGTGAACTGCTCAGCGGATTTAAATAAAGGATAGTGAAGAAACGGTTCAATGCCATAGCAGTTTCCAGATTACCTTGCCAAAATCGTCAAATCATGCACTGCGGAGGAGTTGAGAAGACAGGGCATCATGATGAAGGGGTAGCGTGACGATCCTGTTCTGCCACGCGTTCTGACGTACGCGTAACCCGATAGAAAAAAAAGGGGGGAAAACCCAGGAGGAAAAAACGCACAGAGTGGTTTTGGAATTATCATTGCCAAAACCAGGGGGGCATGTGTTATCGCCATATTTTGGCCTACGAAGGGGATGGGCCGTGATCAAGATGGGCTTGGAGGATACATTATTCAACGTGTTGTTGGATCGGCCTAGTGCGTAGATTTGGGCTGAATTGCCCGTGTATCTTGTATCTTAGTAGGATTCGTATTTGTTTAGGTTCCGTTTATGTTTAGATAAAGATAGAGTTGTAGAGTTATTCCAAAAGTAGAGAGTCTCCGGACTATAAATATGTACCTAGGGTTATTGAAAGAAGAGGACAATCACGTTCACAACAACACAATCTCGAGATCGCCACCCCTTGTTTCTAGGGTTTTTTCGGGTAAGTGCCTTTGCCTAGATCGCATCTTGCGATCTAGGCGATTTACTATCGTTATCCGGTGTTACTCGTCTTGAAGCCTTGTTGATGGCGAGTAACACCTTTACCACAGATTTGTTAGAGCCAAAGATCGATACTTTTACTATGATTGCTTATTTATGCTACCTCTAGCTATCTCGTCTTTGCACCTTCTCCGGGTGTGAAGGTGGCATCTTGCTTGATTTCTGCTTAGTCGATTTGATCTGTTATAGTTGTGCCTTGTTCATCAAGGTTTAGTTTAATATCTACGTGATTAGGCCTCACAAACGGGTTGAACGATCGATGTCGTAAGGTATGGTTTATTGATCTCAGAGGACGCCCGGGAATTGACGTTATGTTGGTTTTAGGCCTTCTAGGATCAGTTTTCTACTATTTTTCGTATCTATTAGGCTCAACTACGCGTGGACGTTCCATGCGTGGTGAAAACACCAAACTATCGAGATCGATTTAGCTTGTAGTAATTAAGCAAAACCCCATGTTATCATAGATCCAATGCGAGCCATGGGGATAATCGGCTCGAAAGCCGATTTGTGGAAACACGGGAGCCGATCACGGCTCGAATTTTACGTATACTTGTTTACCGTGCAGGAAACCAATCGGAGCAATCCATCACCTTCCTGACCAGGTATAGGTCAGGTGGCACGCCCTCGAACCAAGACAGGACGCGTGCGTGTCGGAAGATTTGCGGGCCGTTGACCGAGGGACCAGGGCCCACCAGCCGCTCTGGGAGCCTCCCGGCTCTTCGTGTTGCTCGTCGCTGCCCGCCGGTGAGTTTTGACAGGCAACAGCAACATAGTTTCAAATAAAATAATATGCATGATGATGACGATGCTCAAATGCAATGTGGCATGATGACATGAGCATGCGGTCATGATGATGCAATGCACAAAAACAACATGATTTTCTAGTAGTGGTTTTACGGGATGCCACATCATGTGACATAGTTGCATGGAAAAATACCAAACCTGGTATATTGATTGTGTATCAAAAAACCTTCACAAAATGACCTATCTCAATCGAGGTTTTCTAGATTTCAGGTCAAATGACCAATGTTATTGCTAGAATCACGGTATAGTTTGTGATAATATGTCCATATTTTGCACGCATATGTATTATGGGATGGTGAACAATGTTGCAGGAGGAAGTTTTCCTTTTCGTCGCACCAAAAAGCCAATTTTTATTTTCCGAATACCAAAAACAGGTCGTTTTGTGAAACAACCACCAAATAAAAGTGTCAAAATGATAATACCACATTTTTCAAAAATACTAGACCATATTGAATGGACAATTTTCCAACCAGGGTATCTCAAACTTTTCCGTCCACCCCTCGTGAAAAAGACAAATTCCTACCGAATCAGTAGGAAATGAGTTAGATTTGAACAACAGGTACATGATATGATGCTCATGATTTTTTGTAAAAATCATTTTTATGTTCACAATATGCTATTTTATCAGAGATCTACTGCAAGTTTAGTGAGGCTGAGCCCGATCTAAGAATCTTCATGACCCTCGATTTAGAAAGTTTGACGATAGTTTGAAACGGGCATAAAAAATTCAAAGACGATCGAAACAATGCAAAACCTTCGCATGGTGTCATATTATGTGACATTGTTGCATGAAAAAATACCAAACTTGGTATATTGATTGTGTCTCAAAAAAACCTTCACAAAATGACCTATCTGAATCGAGGTTTTATGGATTTCAGGTCAAATGACCAATGTTATTGCTAGAATCGCGATATAGTTTGCGCTAATATGCCCATATTGTGCACTCGTGTATATCATGGAATGGCGAACAATATTGCAGGAGGAAGTTTTCCTTTTCGTCGCACCAAAAAGCCAATTTTTATTTTCTGAGTGCAAAAAATAGGGCGTTTTGTGAAACAAACACCATATAATACCACATTTTAAAAAATTCTAGACCATATTGAATGGACAATTTCCCAAGCGGGGTATCTCAAACCTTTCCGTCCATCCCTCGTGAAAAAGACAAATTCCTGCTGAATCAGTAGGAAATGTGTTAGATTTGAACTACAGGTACATGATATGATGCTCATGATTTTTTGTAAAAATCATTTTTAGGTTCACAATATGCTATTTTATCAGAGATCTATTGCAAGTTTAGTGAGGCTCAGCCCCAAGCTAAGAATCTTCATGCCCCTCGATTTAAAAAGTTTCATGAATCTTGACATAGTTTCAGTTGGTCCAATATTTAAAATTTACGATATATAATTAAATAGATGATAGGGATGTCATATTTGGATTCCTCTCATTTTTCTGATTGATTTGGATATATTATTTGTCAAATTATGATTTACGGATTTGTAGATGTAAATTATTCAAATTTAAATAAAAAAAGCAAAATAAATAAAATTTATTATATTTTTATTTGAATTCAAGATTATTATTACTTATTCATTGTTGTTTACTCAAATAATTGTATGGAATGTAAAAAAATAAATATGTCTAACATTATAGTGTAATTGTTAATAGGTTTGATATGATAATATTCACAACAAATTTTAATTTCTTTGTCGGAAGCTTATATGGAAGGAACGAATAAGTTAAGCATGCTGAGGCTGAAGTAATTAAGGATGGCAATGGGCAGGGTATGGACAGGGTAGAGCAATACCATACCCATACCCGTATAGTTAATGGGTACAAAAGCTTACCCATAACCGTACCCGTGGGTATAAAACTTTACCATACCCATACCCGGCAGGTACCTGTACGCATTGGGTACCTGACGGGTATATCCAATAGTATATAAGTTATTCAAAATTCTACTTTCATCAATAGAATATTTAAAAAAAGATAATAATCTCTACTTACTAATAGTAGATGAGTACATGAAAGTATCAAATTTAAGTTTAGAAGTGGCAATCTCATACTCATCCCTAGGCTTCTCGGCCGCATAGGTTCAAACTCTATAGGTAAGTTTGACATGTCAGTTTAAACGGGCAGGGTATGGATATACCCATGGGTACAAGTCTATACCCGTGCCCGTACCCATGACTTAACGGGTAGGGTATGGGTATTACCCATAGGTATAAAAGTGTGTCCATACCCTACCCATGCGGATACGGTATCCAAGGGTACCCGTACCCATGGGTAAAATTACCATCCTTAGGAGTAATATTAGGATGGATGACAGGTTGGAAAGTTTGACTAATTGTATAATTTGACTTGAGACTAAGTATACTTAGAATTAAAAATGTCCATGTGAGATTAACAAGTTAAACAATTTAAAAATATTAAAAAAATTGAAAAAGAAAATTTGAAAAAAAAATTGAATTTTTTTTGGAAAAATCTAGGCAGCCAACGGCCGTTAGTCATCTAGGTGGGCCCCATATGGTCTACGCCGACGAGAGGAAAGGCTACGTCTACGGGGATGTACGCCGACGGCAGCCGTCGGGCCAGCCTAGGCCGATGGCATTTAGGGACTACGCCAACGGGACCCGGCCGAATTCAGCTTTTTCTGTAGTGATGTTATGTTTTCGCAAGAGGAGACAAGCTCACCGTGTAACAATAGAAAATCATTTAAATATTATTCACTTTAACATACTATATATCCATGTTGGCAACCTGACCATAAATATATGATTCTCTAGAAGTACAACCCTCACGTGGTGGCCACAACCAGACGTGCAGGGTTAAGATTTGTTAGTCCATTTAAATACTTCGTCCGATCCAAATTAATTGACTCAGATTTGTTAAGATTCGAATACATGTAAACATGGTTTAATGCTAAATACATTCAAATCTAGGCAAATTCAAGTTCGTTTGGATTACTAATTCTGTTAGATAGAGTTAGTTAGGAGTTCTTCTTTTCCCCAGGTCAGATGTAAACGAGGCTATATTATGCCCGTACTAGGTATTCTGAAATTAAGCAGTGAAATAAACTCAAAACCAATCTAAGTCTAAGTCCCTTTCGCATTTGTATCATACAGCAGCTCTGAGACACCGAGGGAGAAAATTACAAAAAACCACCACATTACGGGTTAGGGTTTTAAAAAGCCAGGGTTTCAAAAAACCACCACTTAAGAGCGAGCTCGTAATAAATAGCACTGACACCGGTTTGATTCTGGTTTAATGACAAAACTGACCGATGGGTCTCACCTGTCAGGATGACGTGGCATCATTTCTTTAAAAAAACACCTCCATATATTATAAGTTCTAATCTTACGTCCTTTTTCTATTTTTTCAATTTCTTCTCATAAAAATTCCTTTGTATTTCTATATTACTTTTTTTTCTAATCTTCTAGCCGCATTAATCCGTTGACCCACGACGTGCACTGATTTTGAATGTCGGTCGCTGGCCAGAGCTCACCCAGACCGAACCTCCTGTGTCGCTGGCCATCCATGTCGCCCGCTTGCCGGAGCTCGCATAGAGCTCGCCGCGCGCCGGCCCTGCCAAAGCTCGCCGGCTCCTCCCGCGGCTCTACCTCGCCAGCGAACCACTGGCCGAATCTCACCGTGTGTCGGTCCTGCCAAAGCTCGCCGGTTCCTCCCGGTCGCGCCGTCGGAGCTCGCCGCGTGCCACCTGTGGCCGGAGCTCGCCGCGTGCCTCCCGTGGCCGGAGCTCGCCGCGCGCCTCCCGCACGCCTCCCGCCGTCGGAGCTCGCCGCACGCCTCCCGTATGCCTCCTGTTGAAGCTCATCGCGCGCCTCCCGCCGTCGGAGCTCGCCGTCACGCATCCCGCCGTCGGAGCTCGCAGTGTGCCTCCCACGGCCGGAGCTCGCCGCGCGCCTCCCGCACGCCTCCTGCCATTGGAGCTCATCGCACGCCTCCCGCACCGTTCCCGCCGTCGGAGCTCACCGCGCGCTTCTCGCAGTCGGAGCTCGCCGCGCGCCTCCCGCAAGCATCCCGCCGTCAGAACTTGCCGTGTGCCTCCCGCCGTCGAAGCTCGCTGTGCGCCTCCCGCCGTCAGAGCTCGCCGCGCGCCTCCCGCCATCGGAACTTGCCGCATGCCTCCCGCCGTCAAAGCTCGCCGCGTGCCTCCCGCACGCCTCCTGCCATTGGAGCTCATCGCACGCCTCCCGCACCTTTCCCGCCGCCGGAGCTCACCGCGCGCCTCCCGCCGCCGGAGCTCGCCGCGCGCCTCCCGCGGCCGGAGCTCGCTGCGCGCCTCCCGCAAGCATCCCGCCGTCGGAACTTGTCGCGTGCCTCCCGCCGTCGAAGCTCGCCGCACGCCTCCCGCCATCAGAGCTCGCCGCACGCCTCCCGCCATCAGAGCTCGTTGTGCGCCTCCCGTGGCCAGAGCTCGTTGCGCGCCTCCCACGGCCGAAGCTCGCCGCACGCCTCCCGTGTTTGTCTGGTGCTCTTGAGGGAGGAGGGGTGGCGCTGCAGTCGGCCACCAGCGGTGAACGACACAGTCGTGCTCCACCCCCAGATTTATCATCTCAGATTTATTTTTTTATAAAAAAATAAAAAAAATAAAAGAAAATCTCATATAAGTGGGGTTTCTCCAAAATTTACAAAAAAAAACAGAACTAGAACTAGTCTATGGTGCATCTCCCTCGACTATTTTCGTCGTGCCACGTCATCCTGACAGGTGGGACCCACCGGTCAGTTTTGTCATTAGACCAGGATTAAACCGGTATCAGTGCTATTTGTCACGAACTCGCTCTGAACTGATGGTTTTTTGAAACCCTAACGTAAAGTGGTGGCTTTTTAAAACCCTAGCCTGTAATGTGGTGGTTTTTTGTAATTTTCTCGCACCGAGGCTACAGACCTCGGCCTCCCATCGAGCACCCCTACGACCTTAGATCAGGGTCGGGGGGACAAACCCTATATATTCAAGCTCTAACAACAATGGACACAATTTACATAGAGCTCGTAAGGTTCTGAAAAGGTATAATTTTGCAGTATGCCTTTCTTTGGAAGGCGTGATTTTGTTTCTTAAATAAGTTTCACTCCGTGCAAAATATACAATATGAGAGACCATTATATAATTTTCTTAATTAAATGTTTGTTGGTGGAAAGTATGCTACATGGCACATCATCTTCACCAAAGATTGGACCAGATAAGATGGTACATACCTTAACCGCATCAATGATGCTCTCCTTTAGAATTCCCCAATTACGCTGAAGAAAACGTGTAGGAAACCATCAGGTCCAGGCGTCTTTAATGGTCCAATCTGAAAGAGAGAGTCCGAAATCTCATTATCTTAAACTCAGCACATAACTTATCGCATCATCAACGCATTGTTCAAGGAGACTAACCACATGGGAGGGGTCGGGACTTTCATCAGGAGCAAACAGTTTTTTAAAATAATCCGTGGCCATATGCTTCAGCTTCAACTTGGCCTCATCATCATGTAACACTCCATCATCAGCAAGAAGCTAGTGCATCTTATCTTTCCGTGCCCTCCAAACGATGTCACTATAGAAGTATTTAGTATTCCTATCACCCTCCTTAAGCCAGGTTAAACGAGATCGTTAGAGCCACATCATCTCCTGGCGATATAGTAACTCGCTCATCCTGTCAGTAACAACTACCTACAAATTTGGGGAACAAGATTAATGTCTTGGTTCTCAGATGAAGAATAGTCACACCTACCTATAGATTTGAGAAATTTCCAATCTAGAACTAGAACCATCCAGATGAGTGAGTGAGTGAGTGAGTGATTACGCAAGTGAAAGGAAGGATTTAGCTGACAGAGAGGGCAGGGCGCATGTATACATACCTGAAGGAAAATGAAAGGAGAGACGAGGGCGACGGTGTCGACGCCACGGCGGCTGCGACGTGCTCTGCAACTGAGAATGTTTTAACACTATGAGGTATATTTTTTATTGTCAAGTGTGCAGAATGAATTTTTTTTTTCTCCCTCAAAAAACAATTCTACTCTTTTAACACTATATGAGGTATATTTATTATTATAAATGTGCACGCATCTAAGAGTAAATTTTCCCCTTGGATTGGAAAACAACATACTCAGAAGTTGAAACGAGAGATAAGTTCCATTCATTTAGACTGAAAAGGCAGCATCACCAATAAAAAGAGAGCCCATATAGTTAATGCAGGTTACAGCCACATTTGTGCTACAAAATACTCTCTTTTTGAGATCCAACTCTACTAGCAAGCAAATATCACTCAGCTCAAGAGCCTATCACAAAACGATACGAGATTTCAGTGTTATTCCAATGCAACCAGGTACTTTTCACTCCTCGGTAAAAAAATTCTTCCATTTTCTGTACCGTTGGATGACTGGATTTGGATCAAACCTTCAGTGCAACTCTGTGTTACAAGAACTGAAGAAGAATGCTTTATTTTTCACATACACCTGGAAAATTCAACTGGATTTGGATCAAACCTTCAGTGCAACTCTGTGTTACAAGAACTGAAGAAGAATGCTTTATTTTTCACATACACCTGGAAAATTCAAAAGAATATATATCATGTATCCTGGAGGTAAAATTAGTTACCGTAGAGTTCAAACAATAGCACAAGCACATGCGCCAGAAACAACCTCTCCGGCCTGCTAAACTTGTCAATTACAGCTGAAAACATTTATATCCAAGCAGGAAAACTCTGGAAGAAACATGCAGAGCTGGCATATATAAAAGTAAACAACACTTCATGCATCCTGAACCAAGAAGCAAAGAAAAACGAATAGTGCCAACATGATCTCACATACCAAAGGTGCAAAACTTCATCGTTCGCACCTACAGAAGGATAAAATATTTAACAATATTACAGCAGAAGCTGTTTCAGCGACCAATAATAACCATGCATCACCACCATCGAAAACCAGACACTAAGGGAAGATGCTGGGCACCACCCACATAGGTTGTAGAAAAGAAGCAAGTACTAGTAGTTACGTACATATCCATCCAGTGCAGAGATTAAACAACAAACTGAATGACAAACTAACTGGAAAAGCTTCAGTACATGAGCTGGTAGAGCAGCAAGCTACAAAGTCACTGCTGCAAGAACTATCTTTACCAAAGGAGCTAGCAGAGGAGCAAGCTGTAGTTGCTCATTGACTGTCACTGACCATTGGAGTAGAACATGCTTGGGTACACCCAGAAGGCCTGCAGCTGACGATACCAGTTTCTCTTGTACACAAGATCGGGGTCCGTGGAAGGGTCCCACGCAGCATCGGCATCATCGCCCAAGCCGTGTACGCTCCAAGGCTGAGAGTAATGGGCATAGTACAAGCGGTTGCTGCACCCTCCCCACTGTTCTGGGCTCAAGCAAGAAAATGGCGGGCTCCTCACATCACCACCTACAAAGAGTGCCCAGTTGTCAAGCTTCTTCACCTCCACCCATTTTGCAGGTTTGGCTGACATGTCAAGGCGGTATGGTTTATAGAGGACTGGCGCTCCAAATGAAAAGCTTATGTAATGGTCAACGATGAGAAGCATGTCACCACAGACTGCCAGCCATGGCCTTAGATATGGGCACTCCGTCATGTCATCCCACCACTTGGTTGTTATCTCCTGCAGGCAAAGCTGGGGGGCTAACTGTAGAGTGTAGATCTTATAAGAATAATCCATGGCAATGAACTGACCATTGAATTCCACAATCTGATCTATGCGTGCATCAGAAAGCTTGAGTTCAGACCAAGAGTCACTTCCGACTGGCCAATCAAACAGGGAGATTTGCGTGCTGACAAGGAGATGGCAGTTGGGTGATGCAAGGGGAGCTGTCAGGGTGCCACCATAGTAGAACTCCTCCTCAGGGTCACCGCTGAATGGGAGATCTGGAGGTGAAACCTCGGCACCAGTGAACACATCAACAATAAGACATTTTCCTCGGCGGCAGCAGATGAGATGCCCATAAGAAGAGCCAGCAAAATGCATCCTCTGAAAAGTTTCCTGAGGAATTTGGCAGCGAAGGGCTCTGTTCTGGTTGGCCATATCAATGACCTTGCATGTGCGTAGCTTGTGACGACCATTGCTAGAAGGGAGATGGGGAGCTTGGACACGGACATTAGGTCGGATGAGGAGAGGCGGGAGTATGGTGCAGAAGGTTGATTTGGATGGATACGAAGAGAAGGAAGCACGCCAAGAACGACAGGTGCTAGCAAACGCAGTGAGGTCGATAAAGGATCCCAGCAGAGGAACAATGGAGTGAAGCAGGTGATCTGGGAGGTCGGCCCACCCCTCGAGCCCCGCCACACCAGGGGGAGTAGACACAGAGGGGTCAGAAAATTTGCTCGGGCTTTGCATGATGGCGAACTATCTGCAGAACACAATAAATTAAAGGAAATAAGCATTAGAAATATGAGTCGAATAAGAGATGAAAAATGAAGATATAGCATCCTAAAACCATGGATATATTCATGTTATACTCCAAACCTTGTATATGCAATAAATTTCAAGAAATTTGTGTTACAGACTTACACTAGTACGAATAAGGAACTAGTCTCAGATTGATATCAGCAGATAGTTATATCGGGACAAGATAATAACATGCACGGAAAAGATGCCTCTATTGCCAAATGCCTCCCAGGTAGAAAAATCCGTGATAGTTAAACCCATCTGTGTCTTTAGAGCATGGTACAGAGATGATGATGGATGCTACTGCATTTGTTTGGTCATACAAACTTATCGAGTTCTGTTAGTAACTTATTCTGGCAAATGCCTCCCAAGTAGGAAAAAAATATCATTGGTGGTATGGAAATGGTAGGAGGTGCTACGACATTTTGTCTGGTAAGTAAAATATCTGCAGTTCTAGTTCTGTTAGTATAACATAACAATGCCCAACCCACTACACTGAAATCCAAGTGTTCGTCCGCTTGGGTAAGGTTTGATAGTCCTCTGCAAATCATATCATGGGGTAGTACGATGAAACCCCGAACTAATTACTGCTCAAAACCGCCAACCCAATTCGTGCAAAATCCACCTAGGGTTCTAAGGCATAATAGTAAATATCCAAATCTCTCGCATTGGCACATTCAAATCGAGCGAACAAGCGAACTCGATTTAGTCGTTCTTCCCACAAGAACGACTGTTTGCACGACGGAACGACGCATACACAATAGATGGAGGAAAAAGGAGAGGGGAAAAGGGATTCAGGCGAGGAGGAGCGGAAGGGGAGAGCACATGCCTTGAGAATGATGGAGGCGCGGGTGAGGACGACGGCGCGGGGCCGGCGGGGGCGGCGATGGTGCGGATGCCGGAGACGGCGACTTCTCCGGCGGTGTCGCCGCAGGCTTCTGGAACTGCACGAATGCCTCTGTGACTCTGTCGCCAAACAAGGCCGTGGGGTTTAGGGTTTGTTCGTGGGATCGAGGACCTGACATGGGCTTTTGTGTGCTGCCGGGATGCTATATTTTTTGAATGGGCTGGGCTGGACTACGAATGACTCTCTGTGCACGAATGCTATTTTTTTGTCCACTCGAAAAAAAAGAATGCTATATTTTTTCTGTTGCCAAGAAAAGCATCATTTTTTTAGAACATTGCATGGTAATACGTGTCTCGTTTATATATCATAAAGATCATAGTACAAGTCAAGTAAACACCAACCTGATAATCTGAAAAGACAGGGGAACGCAAGCCTTTGCACAAAGGATCATTAGCCAAGAAAGAAAACAATCTAGACCGAAGAAGTCTCTGAGCTTGACGGGCTCCATCGCTGGCATGCAGCTTTGCGGACCTCAAAGGTGACTCACCCAAGGTGAAACCATTGCCATTGAACGAATCAGAACGAGGCAACACCCCGGACACGCCATCGAGCTCCATATCTAGCACCCCCGCATGACTAAGACATCGAAAAAGGAAGCCACACCTGCCATCCACGAACCACGTACCATCTTCCAGATGTCGTCGATGCAGACCACAGTCTGCATCTGCTCCTGGACTACCTCCCAGTCCATGCAAGCTCTGGAGCACACGCCGCCGCAGTGGTGGAGCCTGAGAACACAAATCCACCATGAGGATGTCCCACCGCCATACCATCCTTGCTTGGATAGACTGATCTCCAAATCCATCGGGGAGGAATCTGAAGAAAATTTATTCAGCGCCATTATCGTCGCCCCTGAAGCCAAGATGATGAACAGCCTAAAAACGAAGCTAGTGTAGCCTAAAACTATCCACACGAGTGGATCCGGCGCCCCCCCCCCCCCCCTCACCATCGATGACATATGTCGTCGACGGGGGAGCGGTCGGAGGCCAACGTCGGAAGGCGGGTGCCTTGACAATTATAATATGGTATAAAATTATTATGAACTAATTGAGATATGATAATAAATGCATTTATTATTTTCCTCTAGGACATATCTGAAGCCCAAATTTGAGTCAACTAATGTGAGTCTGAGGGAGTATGTTAATTAGCTATACTAACCGAAATTGGATAGGGTAATTTAACAAGCATCCGTTGCCAATCAAACCCTGCATCCCGTCTCTCTCTCTCTCTCTCTCTCTCTCTCTCTCTCTCTCTCTCTGTCTCTCTCTCTCCTCCAGCCCCTCTTTCATCCTCTCTCTTTATATGTGCTCCGTCCGTGACCAACTCGTGGCATCGTAATCTAGGGAGCGGATCGATTAATTAGGGCCTCTGCCGAAATAGCTCTCGACGTTTTACCAATGGATCCCGTGCGTATTCCTTCCCCCAGCCACGCACCCGCTGCGCTCCTATGTCCAATCTTGGAGTTCCACCACCCTCAGGGCATCTCCACCGGTCATACCCATTTGCTTACCCTCTGTTTCTGTTCGTTTGGGTTGTGCCACGGTCGATTGGGGGTCATGGTTCGGCCTGTCCAGCCAGCCACGCACAACAGCTGTCGTGGTGGTGGCACGGCAGATGCCATGGGTAGGCTAAAGTATGGGGCCAATGGATGCTAGTGGGATCTGGGGAGGGAAGATGCAACTGTCTTTACACTCAAGCTGCCAAAGTGATGAACTTTATTTCTCTCTCGATGTGTTACAAGTGCTCCTAGAGCTGTTTACAGGGGAACTATGTCAATTTCCCCAGCCTAACCTTGCTCAAAAGACCCTCCCCTTTCTCAGGGCCCAAACCTCCCCTTATAAAGGGGTGCCTTGGGTGCCCTATGCTTGTCCCAAAGCGGTAATTCGGCGGCCTCCTTTCCCTGTCTCCCTTCCAATGACGGCAAAGTTCCAGCGGCCCCCCTTCTGCGTGCCTCGGGCTCCAGCACTGTCACCTCCGTGACCTCCTTCTGCCCCTCTGTCCCTGCGCCTCCTTGTCTCTTGCGCTTGGCCCTGTTCAGATTCCTTTTAGCCTGCAGCTATGGTTTGACCCTAAGCTTCTCCTTCTCCCAAAGCTTCAGATAACTCGGCATTTCCTTGTGTTATTCGCCTGCCTCACCGCACGAAGATCATTTGTGTAACCCGGCTGAGTTTCTCATTAACTCGGCCAGGTTACCACTTTATACCTATACGTAAGCTTCTTGCCTCCGTTCATCGGCCGACATATACATGATTCGGCCGACCTAGGCCGTAGTTCGGCAATCAGACGGGGATTGTACCTCTGTCTTTCCCCGTCTCTGACCTACCCGGGGTTAATCCCCCGACATTAGTCCCCGAAGCTGGTGTGGCCCTGTCAATTACTTTGGCCGGGTTGTATCAGCTTCAACTCCTTCTTTTAGTCTTGTTTCCGAGCTATGGCCTCGCCCGAGGTTCTCTCGCTCCTTCCATCATACGCTAAGTCCTACGTGTCATCTCATCATTGCTTTCCTAGTTTTTAGGTCCTCTTATAATATTTACTGACAAGCTACAGTAAACCCTATACCTGCTGCGCCGCCGCCACGACGCCTCGTGAGCCGTTCCGCTTGGGATTGTAACAACTTTTCATTTCGTGGCTCACGGTGTGGCTCCATTCACCGTCGCTCGCTGCCACTCCACGATCTACGCGGTAATCGCCACACCCACGATCCCACTCCCTTGTTCATTGCTCCGCCTATAAAGTGGGAAACGCCCTTCCGGCTCATCTTTCCCGTTACTGCTCGCCCCTTCTTCCTTTCGCTGTGTGCCTCCTTGCCGCTCATGCCGCACCACCCGGAGTTTCCGGCGAGATTCTACCGCTTCGGCCTTTCCTCGCCAAGGTTCTCTAAGGTTGCCCGCACGGTGAGTTCTCTCGGCCATCTCGCCTAGATCTATCTGCCTTGTTCGTGCTCCTTGACAGTTTCTCCTCTTCTCGCCATTGTTCTCGTGCTAAGTTCCGACGGGGCCCTGTAGCTCTAAGCTCTCCTCCGCCGCCAGTTTTTCCTCCGGCGATCTCTCCGGCGGACCTATGTCTAGTTCGTTCAGCGGTGCTCTAGTTGAGGACGATGACGCTGGCTCCGGGCCCGAGCGCGGATCATGGCAGGGCTCTTCGGTTACACGCCGCGAGATTGAGTGGCTCCTCCGAACTCGTCGGATTCCTGCCGAGGTTTCCTGTCGTCTACCCGGCAGCGAATCCTCTCCTGTTCTCAGAGAAGGCGAATACGTGGTTTTCATGTCCCACTTCGCCCGCGGCTTTGGTCTTTCTCTTAGCGATTTTGCTAGAGAATTTCTTGATTACTTCGGCCTTCAGCCGCATCACCTTCCCGCGAACGCTATAGCTTCTCTCTCCGCTTTCATCTCAGCTTCGGAGGGTTATTTCGGCCTGTGGCCATCAGTACATGTCTGGTCGAAATTCTTCCAGATTCGCTCCAACGTTGTTCCCGATAAATCTCTGCATCCTTCCGAGAAGTCGCTCACCCAATGTGGGGCGGCATCCATCACACCTCGGAGGCAATCCGTGTTCCCCCGTGTTACCGGGTTGGAGTCGTGTAAGAAATGGCACAAGTCGTTCTTCTACGTCAAGAACAGAGGGGCGGAAGACAAGATTCGGCTCCCCCCATTCTCAATTGGCCCACCTTCCAAAGTCAACTGGCTCTATAATCCGAAGAAGACTCATGCCCTGGCCGAGGCCTTCGAGATTCGGCTGAAAGAGTTGATTCGGGCCGGGTTATGCGGAGAAGACCTGATGGCAACTTTTATTAGTAGCCGGATCTGCCCCTTCCAACAAAGGACCCACAAGCTGTGCTACATGAGTGGTCCCCTGGACCCTAACCGAGTCTCGACCGTGGAGTTGGACAACTACCTTATCTGTAAGCGCGTTCGAGCTATTTTCAAGACGGAGATGCCTGATGATTGGACCTGGGGGTTAAGACCGTTCACCCGCGACAATCCGCCTCCCGAGGTAAGCCCAACCTTCATCACTCTATTTCTCCTCGCTTTTAGAGTCTGGTTTTCATGATTTTCTCTCCTGTCATGCAGAGGTTCACGAACAAAAGACGAGGATGCCGGTTCAGAGCTCCTGCCCGCAGATAGGAGTACTCCGGATCTTGGCGAGCCGGATTACGAGGAGTTCGTCCCTAAGTCGAGATCCGCTCCGCCGAGCTTGCGGCAAAACCTCGGCAGAGGAGGAAGGTGATTGACGAGGTCCAAATTCTTGAGGTAGTTGCCGCCATGCCTATTTCTTATGCATTTCCGCTTCGCTTCCCAGCTAATCCGGCCAGGTTCATGACGTCGAACCTATTGCTTCTCGGCCTCCGTTACCTCGGGAAGCAGGGCTCCGCCAAGCCTCGGATCACGGTTCCTAAGAAGCGAGTAAAGAAATCGCTCGAATCCCCAGCGCAAGATTATGCCCGGGTTCTTTGGGTAAGTTCTTTTGCCTATATTTCGTTTCTTCTTACGCTTCTCATTCGACGAATCTTCTTTCTCATTTTTGCAGCTCCTCATCTGTTAAACCCGGCGGTCCTAGTATGACTAGCCGTCCGATTCAGCCGCCATCTCCTCCTCCCGCCGATGACGGGAGAGTTTCTAGTCCTATTAGTCCCCGCTTCCCTGCTCCCCGATAATTCGCCTATTCGCCGTGATGCCCCGAGATCTCTCCATTGATCTCGATCCGATCCTCCCGACGTTGCTTGAGCCACTGCCTCTATGGGCCCCAGCGTTACAATTGAGCTTCCATCTACTCCGGCAGTTCCTACGGTCACTCCGACCTCTGCCGAGAAGATCGCTACCCCGACGCCCTCTGCGAGCTTAACCTCTACTGATCCTAAGGATTCCGTCCCTACCTCGGAGGTGCAACTTCCTGCCGGTGCCTCTTCTACGGAGAAACGTGTTATTGCCGTCAATACCTCTTCTCAGAAAAGTCTCGCCGGCACCTCTCAGCCAAGTATTGCAGAGGCACTGCGCAAAGGAGTCAGATTCGCCAAAGGCATCATACCTCGGCCACCGGGCGACTTGCTCTTCATAGGAGTCCTGCGACTGTTGGACCTTTGCCCGGTAAAGTTTTAACCTTGACTAAGCGGTATGACCTTGAGCGCTGGTTGAATTTGCCAATAACTGGAATGCCGCCGATCAGTTTGAGGGCAATCCAGTCAACCAACCCTTCCAGCTTTCTGACATCAGTGGCCGCTTCGACCAAGCCGCCCAGTTTATCATTGATACTAACAAGATGAATGCGGTAATCGTTTTATCTCCGGGTCTTAAACTATTTTCCTCATGTTATCATACTCTCTAGTCCCCGAAACTTGCAAGGAAATAACCTGTTGTATGCTTGGAAGTTTGTCGTATTTTTATTTCTAAGGTTTCATTAGTTCGGCCACCTAGTTCACAGTTTGTTTAGTGTTGACGCAGCTTTGAATATCCAGCCACCTAGCGCCGAATTAAACTTTGCTTGATTCGGATCTGTTATAGCTTTGAATATCCAGCCACCTAGATCTGAATTAAGTCTCACTTGATTCGGATCTGGTATAGCTTTGAATATCCAGCCACCTAGAGCCGAATTAAGCTTTGCTTGATTCGGATCTGGTATAGCTTTGAATATCCAGCCACCTAGAGCCGAATTAAGCTTTGCTTGATTCGGATCTGGTATAGCTTTGAATATCCAGCCACCTAGAGCCGAATTAAGCTTTGCTTGATTCGGATCTAATTTAGCTTCTACTTGTTGTTTTATCATTTTGCTCCATTTCTCAGGTTGCGCATGATCGACGGACTGCCGAGTTCCAGAGGTTGCTCTTCTTGCACCGCAAGTTGGAAGAGAAGTATGAGAAAGTTCTGCCCGTGGCGAAGAAAGCCGGTAAGTCGATAGTTTCTTCTCCTTATTCCCAATTTTCTTATATACTTGTCCGCGGAGTGTCGGCTTACTTCTTGCTGAATAGGTAATATCAATAATCGCAATATCCACCTTGAAAAGAAGGTCAAGTCTTTGGAAGGTTAGTTTCCTTTCCCCCTTGCTCTTTCTTCTTTTAGTATCTATGCTGAGTTTCCTTATTGCGTTGGGTTGTGGTAAAGCCGAGTTGCAAGACTTTGCAGCGTCGCAACAAGATTGCGTGCCCATGCCTGACGTGATGCTTCATTTTTTAGAACAAAGCGCAGTTCATTCGGCGCAACTACAAGAGAAGGATGATGAGATAGCTCGCCTGAGGTCCGAAGTGAATACTCTCAAGCTCTCTCGGAAATCCGAGCTTGAAAAGGTCGACCAAGAATTTTCTTTGGAAAAGAATCGGCTGACTCTGGATCTAGAGAAGAACAAAAAACTCCTCGAAGCTGCCGAACTTAAAACTCGCGGTTTGAGCGAGGAAATTGCTCGTTTCGAGAAGAGTAAATCTGCTTGGGCCAAAGACCTTCAGAAAATGATGAGCTATATTCATCGTAAGTTATTTGGCCTGGCCGAGCTAAAAAATTTCTTTGTCTTCGCTGCTATTCTTTGATCTGTTCATTTTTGCGCAGATCACTTCCCCGAGGCCAAACCCGTGAGTTCTAAAGCTGTTCTTGCGGCTCGCGCTCGTCGAGGTGAACCCGTTGCTGTTAATTTTGAATATTCAATGGAGGACTTTTTGGTTGCCGTTGGTGCTGCAGTTGGTCCGATGAAAGTCATGGGCCGGGATTTGGTGGAGGCCGCTATCAAAGCTTACCATGCACTCTGGCCGAATACTTCAGGGACTCCCGATATCAACGAGGTTAAGTTATTGGTGACCAGGCTGATGGGATCTGAAAGACAGTTGAGTCTATGGAGAGAATCTGCTGCGCGTGCTGGTGCCGACATGGCCCTTACTGTAATTATGTCATGGTATGAAGATATCTCTCTTGACATTCTGATGAATCTGCGCACTGGCTCCCGCTGGGTTGAAGATCCGACCTTTGTTGCGCTTCGGCAAGCTCGGGCTTTCCAGCTCGTCGAGTATGCCGACGTGCACACATGGAATGAAGGGCCGAGTTTTCTCCCAGATCCGGATGAGGAAGTCGCGGCTGAAGATGTTTTGGGTGATGATTCTGCTGAGCACGGGGAAGGTGAAGATGATTCGGCCACATCCAATAGCTCTAGCTCAAGCTCGGATAGCAATGGTGATGCACGATCTTCCTCCAAAGGCACCGGGCATTCTACCGCGCGTACTAACGCTCCTGAACAACCCTGTGATACCGCCGAAGCTACTCCTGGGTCGGCGGAAGGCGAAGCAACCTCAGTCGAAGTGCCCCCCACCTGATCAAGTGGTTCGTCCTCCAACAAACGATGCCTAGGTTATTCGCGATCCCTGGTATGCCGGGTGTTCAATGTAGACGAAAAAATTTGTCAGCTCGTGTGATTCGAGGTTCTTTTGCTATGTGCTTTTGAGACTCTTAGTTAAGTGAATGCTCGTCCGAATTCTTGCCTTGTTGGCTCATAATTTCTTCATCTTTCAGGATTTACTTTTTTGCCTTGTTGGCTCATAGTTTCCGAGTCGTTGGGTTAGGTGCTAAAGTTTATGTGTCCATGATTTTGACAATCCTATGATAATTCCTGAGTCAATGCTTTGTGCACCAAGATGCATATTCGTAACATGAAAAGAAGATAGCATGTGGCACTCTCCGAGTTACTGCTCTGATCGCCAATGTTCAAGTGTGTAACGCGAAAGAGATAAGTATACGATATGGCAGTCCCCGAGCTACTGCTCTGGATGCCAAGGCCTAAACTTAATAATCATTGCGTATGGCAGTCCCCGAGTAACTGCTCTGGGTGCCGAGGTCCAAAAATCAAAATATGAAATAACATCACATATGGCAGTCCCCGAGCAACTGCTCTGGGTGCCGAGGTTTAAATATCAAACATGAGATAACATCACATATGGCGCCCCGAACCGCCAGGGTGCCGAGGTTTAAATACACGATACGAAATAAATATAACATTCGGCAGTCCCCGAGTCACTGCTCTGGGTGTCGAGGTGCAAATACATCATCGGTGACCTTAAGACATAACCCTACGAGTAAAATGGTCGAAGTAAAGCCACATTCCAGGGGCGTTTCGTTTCTTCGCCAGCTTTGTTTGCCTTGCCTTCTCCGGGTGATTGGGCGTCAATCAGATAGTATGCATCGTTGTGCAATGCTTTGCTCACGATAAATGGTCCTTCCCATGGTGGTGACAATTTGTGCATGCCGGCCGTGCGTTGCACCAGCCGGAGTACCAAATCTCCTTCTTTGAATACTCTTGGATTCACTTTCCTGCTGTGATACCGCCGCAAGTTCTGTTGATAAATGGCTGATCGTGATAATGTCAATTCTCGGGCTTCTTCCAACAGGTCTACGGCATCTTGCCGAGCTACCTCATTTAGCTCTGAAGATGTATATTGAGTAACTCTTGGCGAGTCATGTATTATGTCAGTTGGAAGCACGGCCTCTGCCCCATATACCAAAAAGAATGGTGTGTAACTTTGTTGATCTGTCGAGTAGTCCCGAGGCTCCATAATACTGGTAATTCCTCAATCCAACATCCTGCCGACCTTTGCAATGGTTCGACTAGCCGTGGTTTTATTCGATAAAACCAATCCATTAGATCTTTCAACTTGCCCATTGGATCTTTGGGTGAGCAAGCGAGGCAACATCTAGTCTTATGTGTTTCTCTTGGCAAAATCTAGCGAAAGCTCCTTCGCAAAGTTCGTGCCATTATCCGTAATAATGCTGTGTGGGTATCCGTATCTCAAGATGATATCCTTGAGGAATTTCACTGCTGTGTGCCCATCACACTTTTTGATTGGTTTTACCTCAATCCATTTTGTGAACTTGTCGACCATGACCAAGATGTGGGTCATTCCTCCTCTTGCCGGCTTGAAAGGTCCTACCATGTCTAAACCCCACACAGAAAATGGCCAAGTAATGGGTATTGTTTTTAATTCGGCCGACGGCATATGTATTCTGGTTGCATATCTCTGACATCCATTGCACTTCTTAACCAACTCTTCTGCCTCTTTTAACGCCGTTGGCCAGTAGAATCCATGCCTGAACGCCTTGGCTACTAAGGCACGAGATGAGGCATGGTGCCCACATTCTCCTTGATGTATATCTAGAAGAATTTCCTGACCTTCTGTGGGACTCACGCATTTTTGCAATATGCTTGTTACGCTTCTTTTATATAACTCATTGTTTATGATTGTATAAGCCTTTGCTCTTCTGACAGTTTGTCTGGCTAGCACTTCATTACTCGGCAGTATCGCGTCCTTTAGGTACGAAAATATGGGTTGTGCCCATATCGGCGTTGCTCTTTCTGCAGTGATTTTACTGTCTATCTCTATTTCTTCTGCCGACGTATTTACCTCGGCCCTTTCCATGATTGTTTTTACCTCGGCTGTCCCCCTGGTTAGGGGTTGCGAATCTTTCTGCGGATCCACCTCCATTGGCGTATGATTCTCTGCAGAATTTGTCGGGATAAAGATTGACTCGGATTCTGGTGATGAGTTTATTGATGGTTTCCTAAGGTGCTCCAGGGCTATACCTGGCGGAACAGACTGCCGGGTTGATCCTAACTTTGACAATGTGTCAGCGGCGTCATTTTCTGCTCGTGGTACATGGTGGAATTCACATCCTTCAAAATATCCACTGATCTTTTGCACATGGAATCTGTATAAAGCCATATTAGCATCTAATGCGTCCCAAGTGCCCGATACTTGCTGCACTACTAGATCCGAGTCACCGTAACATATGATTCGGCGTATTCCCATTTCTTTTGCCACCTTTAATCCATGGACTAATGCCTCATATTCAGCTACATTGTTGGACGCGGCAAAATGTATTTGCAGTACATATTTCAATTGGTCTTTTTTAGGCGAGGTCAGCACTATTCCTGCGCCCAAACCGTTCCTTAGTTTGGAACCATCAAAATGCATTGTCCAGTAATTTGGATCTGGCAATGGTGGCTCATATTGCACCTCGGCCCAATCTACGAGAAAATCGGCATCGAGATTTGATTGCATCTCTCCTATCAAATTGCGGAGCATATGGTGATAACTCGATCGCCCATTTTGCTATTCGGCCACTTGCGTCTTTGTTGTTCAATATGTCGGCTATGGGTGCCTCACATATTACTCTGATGGGATGCTCTTCAAAGTAATGCTTAAGCTTTTTTGCCGACATATATACTCCATAGGCCATCTTCTGATAATGGGGATAATTCTGCTTTGAGGTGGATAATACTTCACTTAGATAGTATACTGGCCTCTGAACCGACTTACCCTCTTCAAGTCGTTCCACCACAACCACAGTGCTAACTACTCGATTGGTAGCCGCTATATAAAGTAACATAGGTTCTTTTGATAACGGGGAAGCTAAAATGGGTGTCGTAACTAGCATCTTTTTCAACTCGTGAAACGCCACGTCGGCCTGGGGAGTCCAGCCGAATTTGTCCGACTTTCTCATCAGCTGATAAAGTGGCAGTGCTTTCTCTCCTAGCCGACATACAAATCGACTAAGCGAGGCGAGGCAACCCGTGAATTTTTGTACATCATTCACACACCTCGGCAATTCCATTTTTTCTATTGCTCTTATCTTCGTCGGATTAGCCTCGATACCTCGGCTGGACACAAGGAATCCGAGTAGTTTTCCTGCCGGCACGCCAAATGTGCATTTCTCTGGATTAAGTTTCATTCGGAACCTTCTCAGGTTCGCAAAAGTTTGCCGTATATCTTCTAGCAAGGTTCTGCTTTCCTTAGTTTTGATGACTACGTCATCCACATATACTTGTACATTTTTTCCTATCTGATCATGTAAGCATTTTTGCATGCACCTTTGGTACGTTGCTCCCGCATTTCTCAGGCCGAATGGCATCGTGCGATAACAATAAGCCCCGTACGGGGTAATAAATGCAGTCTTTATTTGATCGGCCGGATTTAACGGTATCTGGTGGAAACCAGAATACGCGTCTACAAATGATAACAACTCACAGCCAGCGGTCGAGTCAATGACTTGGTCTATTCTAGGCAATGGGAAAGGATCTTTTGGACACGCCTTGTTCAGGTTAGTGTAGTCGATACACATTCGCCACACAATGGCTACATTGGGATCATCTTTTTTCTTTTCTACTAGCACCGGATTTGATAACCAATCCGGGTAAAGCACCTCCATGATAAACCCGGCGGCGAGAAGCCGAGTTATTTCATCCCCTATTACTTTTCTCCTGTCTTCGGCGAAGCGGCGGAGAGGTTGCTTCACCGGCCGTGCTCGGCACGACGTTTAAGGAGTGCTCACTAACTCCTCGGACACCTTGGTGTCTTGTGTTGACCATGCAAATATGTCCCGATTCTCACGGAGGAAGTTGGTGAGCTCGCTTTCCTATTTAGCATCAAGACCTGCACCAATTGTGACAGTGCGCTCTGGGAATTGCTCATCAATCTGAAATTTCTTCGTCTCTTTGGATGGTTGAAAAGAAACGCTGCCATGAGGGTTGGCCAATGCCGGCATGCTTAATTGTGCCGACCGCAGGGCTGCTACCTCTGAATCCTTTTCTTTTCTCTCGCTATGACCAATGATTCGCCAAATTTGACCGCCGAGGCACACTCCATTGACTTCTTGTAATCCCCTCATGTTATCACCCTTGTGGTCCGGGTAATTTCATCTTTAGATACCCTATATGACAATCGCTCATGAATTTGGCCAAGGGCAGACGTCCGAGTAGAGCATGATAACAGCTTTCCAGATCAACCACCTCAAATTCCAAGTTTTCTGCTCTGCAGTTATCTCTTGTACCGAATAAGACGTCCACTCTGACTTTACCAATGGGCTCACATGAAAGCCCCGACACTATCCCATGGAAAATTGTCCTTGTGGATTGCAGCATGTTCTGTGATATACCGAGCTTGTGCATGGTATCTTTGTACATGATGTTAATACTGCTTCCATTATCAATGAGTACTTTTGAGAATTTTACATTGATGCTTGGTCCCACAAATGTCGGATCTAACACAAGTGCGTATGATCCTGGACTTGGCATTATTCTGGGGTGATCTTTTATACTCCAAGTTATCTCCTGGTCTGACCACGGCTGGTATCTTGGCACCGCTGGTACAACCGCATTTACTTCCATATGTCGGCGCTGCACACTCTGTTTGTCCTGCATTGCATTGTGAACACGCAGAAGACCGGTGATGTTCCTGTAATCATTAAGGCCCAGATTTGCGGATTTATCCTTCCGCCCCGCCTCGGTTTATCACTTGATGCACTGCATCCCTCCGATCCGAGTTATCATACCTCGGAGGAGGCGGCGAGATCGCTGTTGTGCATTTGCTCGATTAATCGCTGGCGATCTTTGTTGCATCTGATGGGGAGCCTGAACTCCTGCCGGGTTACCCATCGCATTTTTCATCCAAGCACATTGCCGGGTTGTGTGATTGGCTGGTCTAGATGGGTTTGATGTGTGAAATTTACACGGCTAATCCAACATGGATTCAAATGTATACTTCGGCTTTTCTTGCCATTGCTTCTTTTGCTCTGGGGTCCATTGCCTCTTTCCATCATTTCTTGCGGTCCACTGTTGAGGTCCATTTTTCTGCCGTTGAGTTACTCCGTGACTGGGCTGATCTTGGGCGACAGCTGCCACCTGGGCCGAATTATACCTATAATCCGGCCTCTCTTCTCTTCTTCTTCCTCTGAAATCACGCCTAGATGACCCGGCCAATTCTCTCGTGTATTGGTCTTGCTGCTCACGATGATCCGCCGACATTAACTCCGGTTGGGTTGGGTCACCCAAAGCATAGGAGTCCGCTATTCTGATAGTTTCGCGGTGGTTGGCATATCTCTCTGCAGGCGTTGCCACAACACACTGGCGTAACGGCAGCCTTGCGCGAACCAAGCGATCGCTTGCGATTCAATAACTCCTTCACATGAGTTTCTTAGGTTACACCATCGAGTTAAAAACTCTCTATCTGTTTCATTCGGCCTCTGCTTGCACATGGCTAGTTGCTGTGGTCTATTCGGCCTCTTGTATGTGCCGTAAAGTTCTTGTGAACATCTCTTCGAAATCTAACCAGCAGTTGATACTGCCTGCTGGTTGATTATTCAACCATACTCTGGCTGGTCCTTCCAACATCTGCGGGACATACCGCACCGCCCATCTCAAGTTGCCACCCGCTATCTTCACTGCGGTGGCATAATCAATCAACCAATCTTGTGGCTTGGTACTTCCATTGTACGTTTTTGTGCCTCTTGCCAACTGAAAATTCGGCACCGGTGGTTCGCCCATGATCCGCGGTCCAAAACACGCCGGACCCGGTGGACCTTGCTCTTCCAATAGCTCGGACCGGTATAACCGATCCAATTTTACTCTTGCATCACTTGCTGGCAAGTCTCTGTACAGGATTCTATCCTGCATCCCATAATGATTGTTTCCACCTTGATTCGCGTATTCTACCTCGGAATATCCATCATTATACCTTTCATTTATCTGATTGTAGCGAGCTGGTCTCACTTCCCTTTCCTGCCGTGGCTCAGGTCTTGGTTGCGGGTTGAGTGGCACTTCTCTTCTTACTTCGGCCGGGGTTTGGTTTTCATGATTGTCTCTTGCGGGTTCTCTCCTGCCGTACTCCCCGTTACCTCGGCCGCCGACGTCCTTTTCCATACGGCCGTGGTTTCTCTCCCCACTATTACCTCGGCTTGCATTGCCTCTGTTCTCATTCGCCTTTCCCGCTATTGCCGGGTCATACGGGACAATCTGCTTGTTCCTCTTCCCTGAGGTTACTGCCTTTTCTTTTCTAGCGTTGTTTCCGGGTGATGACGCCGCTGCGGCGGATAAAGCAGGTGCTGCCCCTGCTGAGTGAACCATCCGTGAATCCCCTGGTCTTGCCGGGTTAACTCTGAGCATTTCCTCATTTTGCTGGTTCGCTATGCGCACCAACTCATTCACTCTTTCTTGCTGCTTTTGCCGAGCTTCCCCTGTTAACCCCTCTAATTCCAATGCTGCGGCATTTGCCGCTCTCAGGTTTTTCGCCGGGGTATTGTACCTCGGCAAACCCAAGTCGCCTGATTCGGCTCTGTGAGCTTCATGCTCTTTGTTAATATCACTCATGAGGTTCTTTCCTCTTAATCTCAGTTCGTCCACCCGCTCGGGTGCGATATCAAGCTTGTTAGCTTTTGCATATTCTCTCAGGGTCCTGTTCAAGGATTCCCTCAGGGCTGATACTTTCTGGGCCTCTACCAGCACCTTTTGCCTGGTTTCCTCTAACTCTGCCTGAGCATTTGCCGGATCAAGTATCGGCGCTACAGGCGTAGTTAAGTTCTCTATAGTGGCCTGAAGAATGTTCTCTGGTCTCTCCAGAGGTGGTCCTCTCACTCTTGGTGCCTTTGGGGTGGTGTCATGTAGCTCGGCCGGGCTTGTCACCGGCGGAATTACCTCATCGGTTTGCAGTGTGATCTGCTTGGGCGGACCCTGTGTGCCTGCGGCGGGTTCTCTGCTTGACCCGGCCAATGATGTTCCCGCTTGCGCTCCTGCTGCGACCATCACCTCGACGCCGCTGGCCAGACGTTCTCCTGATGGACAGCTCGATGCGCTTCGAGGTGGTTCCCCTGCAACAACAACCTGGTGAGGATAAACGTCGGAGACGTCGACGCCGACGTAGATCCTGTGCTCGCCTAGGCCGATGAAGATCCCGCTGCGGGAGTTTTCCCGAAGCTCCTGCATTGTCTCCGACATAGTCACGAGACCAACTCTCGACCACGCCGAAACAACGGCGCCGGTGTTGATGAAGTTTCCGTCCGGATCACAACTCCGGCTAGCACCGCCTTGGCCCCATGGGCGCCAACTGTCGTGGTGGTGGCACGGCAGATGCCATGGGTAGGCTAAAGTATGGGGCCAATGGATGCTAGTGGGATCTGGGGAGGGAAGATGCAACTGTCTTTACACTCAAGCTGCCAAAGTGATGAACTTTATTTCTCTCTCGATGTGTTACAAGTGCTCCTAGAGCTGTTTACAGGGGAACTATGTCAATTTCCCCAGCCTAACCTTGCTCAAAAGACCCTCCCCTTTCTCAGGGCCCAAACCTCCCCTTATAAAGGGGTGCCTTGGGTGCCCTTAGGGCTGACGGGGCAAGCATATTCGAGGAATATGCTTGTCCCAAAGCGGTAATTCGGCGGCCTCCTTTCCCTGTCTCCCTTCCAATGACGGCAAAGTTCCAGCGGCCCCCCTTCTGCGTGCCTCGGGCTCCAGCACTGTCACCTCCGTGACCTCCTTCTGCCCCTCTGTCCCTGCGCCTCCTTGTCTCTTGCGCTTGGCCCTGTTCAGATTCCTTTTAGCCTGCAGCTATGGTTTGACCCTAAGCTTCTCCTTCTCCTGCAAGCTTCGTATAACTCGGCATTTCCTTGTGTTATTCGGCTCGTTCCTCACCTGCACGAAGATCATTTGTGTAACCCGGCTGAGTTTCTCATTAACTCGGCCAGGTTACCACTTTATACCTATACGTAAGCTTCTTGCCTCCGTTCATCGGCCGACATATACATGATTCGGCCGACCTAGGCCGTAGTTCGGCAATCAGACGGGGATTGTACCTCTGTCTTTCCCCGTCTCTGACCTACCCGGGGTTAATCCCCCGACAATAGCGTGACCCAAACGGACAAAAACGGACAGGCCATCCCAAGAGAAGAAGGCCCATCGTGGGACTGCATCTGGGCTAGCATGTGTCCGCATCAGTCCGGGTAGACGTATCTGTGACCCATATTTGATGCCCGGATGGGTCGGTCCGGGGTGCGTCAGTCCGAATGGGTGGTACCGCTGGGGCGCCGAGCACGTCCCGCGCATCCTCGCGGACGAGTTCGGACGCCCTCGGACCGTTTGGGTAGAGCCGGTGGAGATGCCCTCACGCCCTCCACCTCCTTCAGGGAGGCATGGACCTGCCGGTCTAAGTTCTCCCTGTCCTCCAGCCCCTCTATCATCCTCTCTCTTTATATCCTCTCTCTCAGCGCTCTGTCATGGCGGCTGCTCAGGATCTGAAGGAAGAACAAACGTGAGGGGTGGCAGTCAAGGATGTGGAGTAAGCTCGACGGCAGCGCGCACGTGCTCATACGTGGGTGATTAACATCATGCCTATGCAAGATCTTGGAGGTTGATCTCCAACATGGATATTGCGGCCGAGAATTATCACAAATTCACAGTTCCAGAATTCCAACAAGTTTTTTCCATTTTTATCCTTCATGTGTAAACTATTCAGATTGCTGATAAATCAGAATCCTACTTTATATCAGAGATGGTACATACGCCTAAAACACGTTAGATATAATGATTTTCAGGTTTGTTATTTGCTATGTAGTTATTGTTTGACACAATATTATAAAAAATAAAAGTTCGAAGGAACCTCACTGGTGACCAAAAGTCATCAAGAGACTGTTGGCGGCTTGAAAAGTAGATATGACGAGTACGAGCTCGGTATCACGCACGTTGGCATGTGTTCGTGCAGAGAAAAGATATATAAGCATATTATTTCTCCTTCTGCCCCAATCGCGCGCGCATTTTGCTAGTTAGAGCCTAAAAGCCAAGTGTCCACTTGAATTTTCCATATCAAAACGTGACCTGCAAGGCATAAGTACAACAAGGTTTTGGAGAACACAGAGTTTTAGATTGGGACAAGGAAGCAGAGTAGGCAAAATTGTCGTCACACATGATTTACGAATCGCTACAATACAAAGGTGGATGATGGGCCTCCACAGCGTATACGGTTCAGTAAAAGCGTCAATTACTTTTGACAAATAGAATTTCCAACAGGAAGGACCAACTTTCATACACAATTTTTTATGCTTGGCTGTCAGCCAGCGGATTGGAAGATCTCAAAAGTTAAATGTTAAAATAGTTGCATGTATTCAACTCAGATGTCACAAGGTTGCTTTAACCAACTGTATACTTACTATGTATCGGACGCATTTCAGCTATGCAACAAAAATCAGTACCAGGAGAACCATGTATCGGACGCATTTCAGCTATGCAACAAAAGTATTCGGTTTTACTAGAAAAAGCCCGCCCTCCCATTGCTTCTCCTGTTGACACATGGTGCATCCTGGTACATCCTATGGGTTTTAATGTTGGAGATATGCTTTAGAGGCAATAATAAATATAGTTATTATTATATCTTTGTGTTTATGATAAATGTTTACATTCATGCTATAATAGTATTAACAAGGAAACATTAATACTTGTGTGATTTGTAAATTTAAATTGAAGTCCCTAGTAAAGCCTCTATATATTACTAGCTTGTTGGTTAATAAATGATTGTGGTTTCCCTATCATGAACATTGAGATGTTATTAACAACAAGATCATATCGTTAGGAGAATGATATGATGGACATACTCCTATAGATAAGCGTAGCATAAAGATCAAGTCATTTTAATAGTTCAATTGCTATATGCTTTCTAATACATAGTAACCTAATTCCTTCGACCATGAGATCATGCATATCACCTTTACCGGATGGATGCTTTGATGACATCAAACATCACACCGTAACTGGGTGGCTATAAAGGTGGCATTGAGTATTCGGAAAGTATTGGTTGAGACACATGGATCAAGAGTGGGATTTGTCCATCCATATGACGGATAGATATACTCTGGGCCCTCTCGGTGAAATGTCATACAATTAGCTTGCAAGCATGTGACTGGCTCACAAGGGATCACATATCACGGGAACGAGAAAAGAGTACTTATCGATGTGAGGTTGAACTAGGTATGCAGAGATACCGACGATCATAACCTCGGATAAGTAAACTATCGTGAGACAAAGGGAAATTGGTATCGTATGTAAGTGGTTTATTCGATCATAAGTAATCGTAGAAATATGTAGCCATATGAATTTCAGATTCCTCTATTGGTTATTGTTAGAAGTATCTCGATCATGTCCACATAATTCACGAACCGTGAGACACACTTAAGGATTGACGTTGTTTGAGTAATTATGGAATGATGAGTAAGAGACCGAATGTTGTTGAGTCTCGGATGGGATCCGGATATCACGAGGAGATCCGGAATGGTCGGAGAATAAGATTCATATAAGGAAAGTCCTGTTTCGGGGTTGGAGAATGGTTAGGTGTTTTCATCGGGAATGTTCTAGAAGGTTCGGAATGTCGGCACTCGGAGGAAGGGTACATGAATGTGTCATATCAAGTTGGAATGATTGCATCATGTACTAGGTGTCATCGCTGAACAAAATAAAGGGTTTAATCAAATCCTAGTTTGAAAAGTCAAACGCCAATTTGAAAAGGCAAACGGCTATTTTGGAAGGTGGAGGGGAAGTAGGAAACCTACTTGGGGAGGAGTTCTTCCCCTCCACCGCCGGCCCACTTGGGATCCGAGTTGGGGAGGGACTCCCCTCCCCTTGGTCGGCGCCTCCCACCTATAAAAGGAGGGGCAGGGCTGCCCCTCCTAGTACACAAGTTGCCCTCCTCTAAACCCTAACCCTAGCCGCCGCCGCCCTCCATAGCCGTCGCCGCCTAGGGCACTCGCCGCCGCCGCCTAGGCCAAGCCCTAGCACCTCCTCCTTGGTGTGTCTAATCCCTAGATCGCCGAGGAGCTCTCTCATAGTCCACCATACTCGCTCCGGCTTAAGGCGAAGCCCTGCGAGATCTCCCCTCTACTTTCGGTACCACGTTGTCTTCGGAATCACGAGGAGAGTGCTACAACCTCCGCTGCTGTTGTAACAAGGGAGAGGAAGGTCTTCGTCAGTACCGAACGTGTGACCCTCATGAGGCGCTTGGGAACGCTTGCCGGAAGGATCGTCTATGCGATCTTGAGATCGGGAAGAGTACGACTACATCACCCACAAGAATCCGCTCTCGTTAAACACTTTGGAATCTTCGAGGGTGAATTATTCCATCGACTCGTTGCTACAATCTAGTAGATAGGAATTTTTTTTCCATGCTACGAAACCCTATAGTGGTATCAGAGCCGTGTCTATATGTAGATCTGTTGCACGAGTAGAACACAATGGTCATTGTGGGCGTTGATGCTTTTATTGTCGATTGCTTCTTGTGTACTTTGCATCTTGCGGGATGTTGGAATGAATCGGCCCCGGCTAACCTTACATGACATAGTTCATGAGACTTGCTCCACGCTTGACATGCAACTTGTATTGCATAAGTGGCTTTGCGGGTGCCTGTTTCTCCCAGCATAGTTAAGATTCAATTTACAACGGGTGATTGTCAATACTAGTATCAATGTTGTGGTTCTTGTTCGTAAGTTAGAACGACACTTATTGAAAGCCCCAAACCACGTAAAACATGCAAAGAAAGTAGAAGCATCTAACTTTGTTTTGCAGGGGTGTGCTGTGATGTGATATGGCCATGATTGTGATTATATTTGATGTATGCAATGTTCCTTATTGTAAGTTGGCAACGGCGAGAATATATGGTTGTCTTTAATTTTGTTAAGACCCGCGTGTCTATTAAAAGTAGTTGTAATGGTTGAAGCCGGTGGACGACAACCATGGAGAAGCGTCATTGACCTTGATGCAGTGCCGGTGATGATGGAGATCATGTTCGTGCTTGAAGATGGAGATCGGAAGCACAAAGAAGAAAGGCCATATCATATCACATATTATGAATTGCATGTGATGTTAATCCTTTATGCATCTTGTATTGCTTAGTTAACAACGGTAGCATTATAAGATGATCCCTCATGCACATTAATTTCAAGTCATAAAGTGTTCACCCTTAGTTAGCACCGTTGCTAAAGCTTGTTGTTTCGAAGCACCACGTGATGGTCGGGTGTGTTAGATTCCGCAAGTGTATACAATGTGAGCAAGCCAGATTTGCTCATGCGGAAGCTAAGGTTTGATCTTGACGAGCCTAGCATGTACAGACATGGTCTCGGAACATGGATCACCGAAAGGTAAAGCATGAATCATATAGTAGATATGATGAACATGTCAATTGTTCGCCATTGAAACTATATCAACTCTCGTGATGATCGGTGTTGATGTGGTGGATTTGGTTCGTGTGATCACTAAAACAATGTGAGGGATATTGTTTTGAGTGGGAGTTCACCTAGATTAATTTAACTATTAATTAGAACTCAATTTGTCATAAACTTAGTCTAAACTATTACAAATATGTTGTAGATCAATGGCGGCCCCTACCATCAATTTTAATGTGTTCCTAGAGAAAGAAAAGTTGAAAAACAATGGAAGCAACTTGGATTGGTTCCGCAATTTGAGGATTGTCCTCACACTGGTAATTTGACCTATGTCTTTGGATGCACATTGGGTGACCCACTGCGATTCGCTACCGATGAAGTAAAGAATGTTTACCTCGCTCGGAAGACTCAGTACTCCACAGTTCAGTGTGCTATCTTGTATGGTTTAGAATCGGAGCTTCAGAAAAGGTTTGAGAATTCAGACCCACATGATATTGTCCGTGATCTCAAATTGATCTTTGAGACTCAAGCGGCAATTGAGAGCTATGAGGCTTCTGAAAAGTTCTTTAACTGCAAGATGGAAGAGGGCAGCTCCGTCAGTGAGCATGTGCTTAAGATGTGCAGCACGCATAAACAAACTTCAAAGCTTGGGTATAGTGATTCCTAATGCTTTGGGGATTTACCGTGTCCTCCAATCACTACCACCAAGTTACAAGAACTTTGTGATGAACTACAATATGCAAAACATGAACAAGCAGTTGCCAGAACTCTTTGCCATGTTGAAATCTGCATAAGTGGAGATCAAGAAAGAGCACCAAGTGTTGATGGACAATAAGACCACCAAATTCAAGAAAGGCAAGTCTAAGCAAAAGGGACACTTCAAGAAGGGTGGTAAGAAAGTTACCGCGCCGACGAAGAAGACCAAGGCTGGACCTAAGACGTCTTGAGTGCTTTTCCGCAAGGAGAAGGTCCTTTGAGCGGAATTTCCCAAAGTACTTGGCGGATTTGAAGAACGGCAACATCAAGAAGAAAGGTATATCCGATATACATGTTATTGATGTGTATCTCACTAGTACTCGTAGTAGTGCCTGGGTATTTGATACTAGTTCGGTTGCTCATATTTGTAACTCGAAACAGGTGATGTAGAATAAACGGAAGCTAGCGAAGAACGAGGTATGCGCGTGGGAAATGGATCAAAGGTTGATATGATAGCGGTCGGCACGCTACCCCTTCATCTACCATCGGGATTAGTTTTATACTTAAATAATTGTTATTTGGTGTCTGCGTTAAGCATGAACATTATATCGGGATCTTGTTTATTGCGAGACAGTTAATTGTTTAAGTCCGAGAATAAAGGTTGTTCGATTTATATGAGTAATATGTTTTATGCACATGCACCTTTGATAGATGGTCTATTCTTATTGAATCTCGATAGTGGAAATACACATATTAATAACATTGAGGCTAAACGTTTGAAATCGAGCGATAACTCGACCTATATGTGGCACTGTCGTCTTGGTCACACTGGAGTGAAGCGTATGAAGAAACTCCATTCCGATGGACTTCTTGAATCACTTGATTTCGAATCACTTGAAAGATGCGAAGCATGTCTGATGGGAAAAATGACTAAGACTCCATTTTCTGGTATGATGGAGCGAGCTACGGACTTATTGGAAATCATACATACCGATGTGTGTGGTCCAATGAGTGTAGCATCATGTGATGGTTATCGTTATGTTCTTAACTTCACGGATGACTTGAGTAGATATGGGTATATCTATTTCATGAAACATAAGTCCGAAACTTTCGAGAAGTTTAAGGAATTTCAAAGTGAGGTGGAGAATCAACGTAACAAGACGATTAAATTTCTACGTTCTGATCGTGGAGGTGAATATCTAAGTTACGAGTTTGGCGAGCATTTGAAGAAATGCGGAATACTTTCACAATTGACACCGTCGGGAACACCACAGCGTAATGGTGTGTCCGAACGTCGTAATCGAACTCTCTTAGATATAGTTTGTTCTATGATGTCACTTACAGATTTACCGCTATCATTTTGGGGTTATGCATTAGAAACAACCGCATTCACTTTAAATAGGGCACCATCTAAATCCGTTGAAACGACACCGTATGAATTATGGTTTGGGAAGAAACCTAAATTGTCGTTCCTTAAAGTTTGGGGTTGCGAAGCCTATGTAAAGAAGTTACAGCCGGACAAGCTTGAACCCAAAGCGGAAAAGTGCGTCTTCATAGGATACCCGAAGGAAACTATTGGGTATACCTTCTATCATAGATCCGAAGGCAAAATCTTCGTTGCTAAGAATGGATCCTTTCTAGAGAAGGAATTTCTCGCGAAAGAAGTGACTGGAAGGAAAGTAGAACTCGACGAGGTTGTTGAACCTTCTCTCGAAATTGCGAGTAGCGCAGCACTGGAAGAAGTTCCTGTGGTGCCTGCACCAATAAGAGAGGAAGCTAATGATAATGATCATGAAACTTCGGTTGTAGTTGCTACAGAGCCTCGCAGGTCAACGAAAACTCGTACCACTCCTGATTGGTATGATCCCGTTATGAGTGTCATGTTGGTGGACAACACCGATGACCCTGCGACATATGAGGAAGCGATGATGAGCCCAGATTCCAATAAATGGCAAGAAGCCATGAAATTCGAGATTGGATCCATGTACAAAAACCAAGTATGGACTTTGGTGGACTTACCGGATGGCCGGAAGGCTGTCGAGAACAAATGGATTTTCAAGAAGAAAACAGATGCTGATGGTAATGTTACTGTCTATAAAGCTCGACTTGTCGCAAAAGGGTTTCGACAAATTCAAGGAGTTGACTACGATGAGATTTTCTCACCTATAGCGAAGCTAAAGTCTGTGAGGATTATGTTAGCAATCGCTGCATATTATGATTATGAGATATGGCAGATGGATGTCAAAACTGCATTCCTCAATGGAGACATTGATGAATAGTTGTATATGATGCAACCCAAAGGTTTTGTCGATCCTAAAGATGCTAACAAGGTATGCAAACTTCAACGGTCCATCTATGGATTGAAGCAAGCATCCCGAAGTTGGAATCAATGTTTTGATAAGGTGATCAAAAGTTTTGGTTTTATACAAACTTATGGAGAAGCTTGTATTTACAAGAAAGTGAGTGGGAGCTCTGTAGCATTCTTAATAGTATATGTAGATGACATATTGTTGATTGAGAATGATGTAGACCTTCTTAATAGTGTCAAGGAATATTTGAATAATAGTTTTTCAATGAAGGATCTTGGCGAAGAAGCTTACATATTAGGCATAAAGATTTATAGAGATAGATCGAGACGCTTAAGTTGGACAAAGTACATATTTGGACAAAGTTCTAAAGAGGTTTGGAATGGAAGATAGCAAGAAAGGGTTCTTGCCCATGTTGCCCAATACGACCTTGAGTAAAACTCAAAGTCCGACAACGACAGAAGATAGAGAAAAGATGAGTAAGACTCCTTATGCCTCAGCCATAGGATCTCTAATGTATGCCATGCTATGTACTAGACCCGACATTGCATATGCTGTTAGTTTAACTAGCAGATATCAAAGTGATCTAGGAGTGGATCATTGGACAGCGGTCAAAAACATCCTTAAGTACTTGAGAAGAACGAAGGATATGGTTTTTTCTTATGGAGGTGATGAACAGCTCGTTGTTAATGGTTACACCGATGCTAGTTGGAACACCGATCCGGATGATTCTAAATCACAATTTGGATACGTATTTACTTTGAATGGTGCAACAGTTAGCTGGAGGAGTGCAAAGAAAAGCGTTGTGGCGAGATCTTCAACTGAATCGGAATACATGGCTGCTTCGGAGGCTTCACAAGAAGCAATATGGATGAAAGAGTTCATTACAGAGCTGGGTGTGGTTCCTAGTGCGCTGGATCCAATGTCTATCTACTGTGATAACATGGGCTCCATAGCCAATGCGCAAGAACCAAGGTCACACAAGAAGCTGAAGCACATCAAGCTACGTTTTCACGCTATTCGAGAACATGTCCAAGATGGGGACATAAAGATTTGCAAAGTACACATAGATCTGAATGTGGCTGATCCGTTGACTAAACTTCTCCCGAGGGCAAAACATGACCAGCACCAAACTGCCATGGGTGTTCGGTATATTACCATGTAATCTAGATTAGATGACTCTAGTGCAAGTGGGAGACTGTTGGAGATATGCCCTAAAGGCAATAATAAATGTAGTTATTATTATATGTTTGTGTTTATGATAAATTTTTACATTCATGCTATAATAGTATTAACAAGGAAACATTAATACTTGTGTGATTTGTAAACTTAAATTGAAGTCCCTAGTAAAGCCTCTATATATTACTAGCTTGTTGGTTAATAAATGATTGTGGTTTCCCTATCATGAACATTGAGATGTTATTAACAACAAGATCATATCGTTAGGAGAATGATATGATGGACATAATCCTATAGATAAGTGTAGCATAAAGATCAAGTCATTTTAATAGTTCAATTGCTATATGCTTTCTAATACATAGTAACCTAATTCCTTCGACCATGAGATCATGCATATCACCTTTACCGGATGGATGCTTTGATGACATCAAACACCACACCGTAACTGGGTGGCTATAAAGGTGGCATTGAGTGTTCGGAAAGTATTGGTTGAGACACATGGATCAAGAGTGGGATTTGTCCATCCATATGACGGATAGGTATACTCTGGGCCCTCTCGATGAAATTTTATCCAATTAGCTTGCAAGCATGTGACTGGCTCACAAGGGATCACATATCACGGGAACGAGAAAAGAGTACTTATCAGTAACGAGGTTGAACTAGGTATGCAGAGATACCGACGATCATAACCTCGGATAAGTAAAATATCGTGAGACAAAGGGAAATTGGTATCGTATGTAAGTGGTTCATTCGATCGCAAAGTAATCGTAGAAAATATGTGGGAGCCATATGAATTTCCAGATTCCTCTATTGGTTATTGTTCGGAGAAGTATCTCGATCATGTCCGCATAATTCATGAACCGTAGGGAGACACACTTAAGGATTCGACTTTGTTTGAGTAGTTATGGAATGATGAGTAAGAGACCGAATGTTGTTCGGAGTCTCGGATGGGATCCGGGATATCACGAGGAGATCCGGAATGGTCCGGAGAATAAGATTCACATAAGGAAAGTCCTGTTTCGGGGTTGGAGAATGGTTTCGGTGTTTTCATTGGGAATGTTCTAGAAGGTTCCGGAATGTCCGGCACTCCGGAGGGGAAGGGTACATGAATGTGTCATATCAAGTTGGAATGATTGCATCATGTACTAGGTGTCATCGCTGAACAAAATAAAGGGTTTAATCAAATCCTAGTTTGAAAAGTCAAACGCCAATTTGAAAAGTCAAACGGCTATTTTGGAAGGTGGAGGGAAAGTAGGAAACCTACTTGGGGAGGAGTTCCTCCCCTCCACCGCCGACCCACTTGGGATACGAGTTGGGAAGGGACTCCCCTCGCCATGGCCGGCGCCTCCCACCTATAAAAGGAGGGGCAGGGCTGCCCCTCCTAGTACACAAGTTTCCCCCCTCTAAACCCTAACCCTAGCCGCCGCCCTCCATAGCCGCCGCCTAGGGCACTCGCCGCCACCGCCTAGGCCAAGCCCTAGCCGCCGGCCTAGCACCTCCTCCTTGGTGTGTCTAATCCCTAGATCGCCGAGGAGCTCTCTCATAGTCCACCATACTCGCTCCGGCTTAAGGCGAAGCCCTGCGAGATCTCCCCTCTACTTCCGGTACCACGCCGTTGTGCTGCCGGAATCACGAGGAGAGTGCTACAACCTCCGCTGCCTGCTGGAACAAGGGAGAGGAAGGTCTTCGTCGAGTACCGAACGAGTGACCATTGGAGCGCCTTCTAACACTGTGGGAAGTATCGTCTACGCGATCTTGAGATCGAGAAGAGTACGACTACATCACCCACAAGAATCCGCTCTCATTAAACACTTTGAAATCTTCGAGGGTGGGTTATTCCATCGACTCGTTGCTACAATCTAGTAGATAGATCTTGGCTTGTTTGTTTGTATGCGATAGAATTTTTTTGTTTTCCATGCTACGAAACCCTACATTTAACCCCTTTCTTTGCGCGACACGAAGATCTGAATATGAAAAACCAAATAACTTTCTAACTGAGGGTTCGAATCATGATCTGTTTTCACGTGGTGCTAGTCACGCCGAGATCTACAAACCTATATCCCATGTTTATAGGTTTTGATGAAATATTTTTTGCACTCCTTTCGGTCCCAGATTGCACTGCCTTATATTCTGTTTTGCACGGGGCGGTGCACTAGTTGTGCAGTGCCTTTTTATTCTGTTGCACTGTCTTCGGTCGCAGTACATGGAAGCACTACGGGACACGCACGCTACGCCGAGGGCAAAAGGCCGTCGGCGTAGGCCAAAATGCCCTCAGCGTACCATACGCCGAGGGCTGCCCTCGGCGTAGCCTCCTCGACAAAGATCTCCCTCGGCGGAGCATAGTCAAGCCGTCGGCGTATCAAAATGCCGTCGGCGTATGCTACGCCGAGGGCTTTGCCGTAGGCGTAGCGGCCGTCGGCATAGCCTGTCGACTGGTTGTAAAAATAGTTTTTTTTAATTTTTGAAAAATAATAATTTTTTTTTTCTCAATTTTTTTTATTCTTTGAATTGTTTCACTTGTTAATCTCCTACTTTGAACATTTTTAACACTAATTATACTTACTATTTGATTAAATTCCAGTCTTAGTAAAACTTTCCAGCAGGTCACCCATCCTAATACTACTCCAGCTTCAGCACGCTTAACTTCCTCGTTCCTTCAGAATTCGTTTCCGCAAAGTAATTCATACATCGGTGTCAATACTATGATATCAATCTTATTAACTCTTATATCATCATGTCACATATTTGTATTTTTTGAAATTACAAACAATTATTTAAGTAAATATTAATGAATAAATAAAAATATTATTGAATTCAAATAAAAATATAATAATTTTATTTTTTTTGTATTTTTCTATTTAATATAGAATAATTAATATCTTTAAATCTGTAAATCGAAATTCAACAAATAATATGTTTAAATTGATCATAAAAATGAGATGAATCCAAATATGATATCCATATCAACTAATCACAAACCCTCCATTTTTGAATTAGCTATTTGGTGGTTGCTTTAGAAAATCCCCTTTTTGCGCTCGGATAATGAAAAATGCCTTTTTGGTGCGATGAAAAGGAAAACTTGCATTGGATCTTTGATAAAATAGCATATTGTGAACCTAAAAATGATTTTTGTAAAAAAACATGAGCATCGGATCATGTACATGTAGTTCATATCTGACCCACTTCCTGCCGATTCGGCAAGAATTTGTCTTTTTCACCAAAGGTGGACGGAAAGGTTTCGGATCCCCCTGTTGGTACATTGTCCATATAAGTTGGTATAGTATTTTTGTAAAATGTGGTGGTAGTATTTTGAATTAGCCATTTGGTGGTTGCTTCACAAAACCGTCCATTTTTTATGCTCGAAAAATATAAAATGGCTTTTTGGTGCGACGAAAAGGAAAACTTCCTCCTGCAACATTGTTCGCCATCCCATGATGCATGTGTATGCATAATATGGGCACATTATCACAAACATGCCTTGATTCTAGCCAAAACATTGGTCATTTGACCCGAAAGCCAAGAAACCTCAAATGAGATAGGTCATTTTGTGAAGGGTTTTTTGAGACATAATCAATATATCAAGTTTGCTATTTTTCCTTTAAAATATGTCATATAATATGACACCACACGAAGGTTTCGCATTGTTTCAATCGTTTTTGATTTTTTTATGCCCGTTTTAAACTATCGTCAAACTTTGTCGAACGGCGGACATAAAGATTCTTAGCTCGGGGCAGAGGCTCGCTAAACTTTCATTAGATCTTTGATAAAATAGCATATTGTGAATCTAAAAATGATTTTTGTAAAAAAACATGAGCATCGGATCATGTACCCGTAGTTCATATCTGACCCACTTCCTGCCGATTCGGCAGGAAATTGTCTTTTTCACCAAAGGTGGACGGAAAGGTTTCAGATCTCCCTGTTGGGACATTGTCCATATAAGATGGTATAGTATTTTTTGTAAAATGTGGTTGTAGTATTTTGAATTAGCCATTTGGTGGTTGCTTCACAAAACCGTCCGTTTTTTATGCTCGAAAATAGAAAATGGCTTTTTGGTGCGACGAAAAGGAAAACTTCCTCCTGTAACATTGTTCGCCATCCCATGATGCATGTGTATGCATAATATGGGCACATTATCACAAACTATGCCTTTATTCTAGCCATAACATTGGTCATTTGACCCGAAAGCCAAGAAACCTCGAATGAGATAGGTCATTTTGTGAAGGGTTTTTTGAGACATAATCAATATATCAACTTTGCTATTTTTCCTTATAACTATGTCACATAATATGACACCACGCGAAGGTTTCGCATTGTTTCGATCGTTTTTGAATTTTTTATGCCCGTTTTAAACTATCGTCAAACTTTGTCGAACGGCGGACATAAAGATTCTTAGCTCGGGGCCAAGCCTCGCTAAACTTTCATTAGATTTTTGATAAAATAGCATATTGTGAACCTAAAAATGATTTTTGTAAAAAAACATGAGCATCGGATCATGTACCTATAGTTCATATCTGACCCACTTCCTACCGATTCGGTAGGAATTTGTCTTTTTCACCAAAGGTGGACGGAAAGGATTCGGATCCCCCTGTTGGAACATTGTCCATATAAGGTGGTATAGTATTTTTTTAAAATGTGGTGGTAGTATTTTGAATTAGCCATTTGGTGGTTGCTTCACAAAACCGTCCGTTTTTTATACTCGGAAAATAGAAATTGGCTTTTTGGTGCGACGAAAAGGAAAACTTCTTCCTGCAATATTATTCGCCATCCCATGATGCATGTGTATGCACAATATGGACACATTATCACAAACTATGCCTTGATTCTAGCCATAACATTGGTCATTTGACCCGAAAGCCAAGAAACCTCAAATGAGATAGGTCATTTTGTGAAGGGTTTTTTGAGACATAATCAATATATTAACTTTGCTATTTTTCCTTATAAATATGTCATATAATATGACACCACGCGAAGGTTTCACATTGTTTCGATCGTTTTTGATTTTTTTATGCCCGTTTTAAACTATCGTCAAACTTTGTCGAATGGCGGACATAAAGATTCTTAGCTCGGGGCAGAGCCTCGCTAAACTTTCATTAGATCTTTGATAAAATATCATATTGTGAACCTAAAAATGATTTTTGTAAAAAAACATGAGCATCAGATCATGTACCTGTAGTTCATATCTAACCCACTTCCTGCCGATTCGGCAGGAATTTGTCTTTTTCACCAAAGGTGAATGGAAAGGTTTCGGATCCCCCTGTTAGGACATTGTCCATATAAGTTGGTATAGTATTTTTGTAAAATGTGGTGGTAGTATTTTGAATTAGCCATTTGGTGGTTGCTTCACAAAACCGTCAGTTTTTTATGCTCGAAAAATAGAAAATGGCTTTTTGGTGCGACGAAAAGGAAAACTTCCTCCTGCAACATTGTTCGCCATCCCATGATGCATGTGTATGCATAATATGGCCACATTATCACAAACTATGCCTTGATTCTAGCCATAACATTGGTCATTTGACCCGAAAGCCAAGAAACCTCAAATGAGATAGGTCATTTTGTGAAGGGTTTTTTGAGACATAATCAATATATCAAGTTTACTATTTTTCCTTATAAATATGTCACATAATATGACACTACGCGAAGGTTTCACATTGTTTCGATCGTTTTTGATTTTTTTATGCCCGTTTTAAACTATATATAATGTTTTATGTTTTACTTAATTTTTATTTATAAATGTGTAATATTTGAGTGTAGATAGATAGGTCTTATTTTTCTGCAAATTTTGATATATTATTTGTATTTTTTCGAATTAGAATGATTTAGTTATGATTTTTCAAAGTTTAATGAGATAAAATAAAAAATAGCTACGCCGAGGGCAGCCGTCGGCGTATGCTACGCCGAGGGCAGCCGTCGGCGTAGCATAGAATATGGCGAGGGCAATTTTACGCCGACGGCTGCTTGGCGGGGCTGACCTGGACGATGGCTACGCCGACGGCCCCGACCGGCCGTCGGCGTAGCTTCCCATTCCTGTAGTGAAGCGGTGCAGTGGCAGTGCACGGTGCACTTCATTTCTCTTCCATGTTCCGCCTTTAGTCTCGGTGCACGACGCGGTGCTCCCGTGCACTGTCATGTTGTACTGCGTGGTGCACGGCATACCATCATGATTGTGCACCATTTATACACTGTCTTGTTGTACTGTATTGCACTGTCTTCGGTCGCAGTGCACGACGCGGTGTCATGATAGTGCATTGCTCGTGTCCTGCTTTTTTCTTGGTTGCACTGTCTTTGGTCACACCGTGTACATCATGTTGTATTTTTTTGTCTGAATTTTTGTACGCTGCGTTTATATTTCGTAGGTAAAAATAACATGCACGCATAGACCAATAGCTAAATACGCGGGACGGCGGTGTGGTCAAAATGTGTGGAAGCATGAGTGTTACCCGATACGCAAGCGGCAGGCACATGCGGCCATGTGGCATGCAGAGAGGGGCCATGCGCTGCATCCGCGCACTCCTGGAAGGGCTCCTGCGCTAGACATCCTCCTAGATATTTTATTTAGTGATCCTAGACATCACAATAGCGACGGGTTGGAGGCATAGTCCATGGATTTGAAAGCATTTCACGTGTTTACGTAGAAATAGGGAAGTAAATCACATGCACAAAGAAAAATAGATCAATTTCAATTTCTAAGCATCGATTGTTACTATTATCCTTATGGCTATAGCATCATTATATTAAAAAAATTCTTATTACAAGGAAGTGTACGAGAAAGGATTCTTACTAGTTGATGATATTTCCGAAGATAATCTTAGCATGTTGTGGCATTTTTTGCTCAAAATAATTATCTTCATTGACGGATTCATCATTAAAAAATTTCTTATGATAAGGACACACGAACATGTTTCGTGTACCCTTGTCGTCGAGCGCGCGGTAGGAAATACACATGTTCAATCGGCTGCCAGCTTTCATGCATAAAAGGGGGCGGCTGAACTTACCCCACAAAATACATGCTTGGATTCAGCCCAACACCTAGTTTGGGTCAAATTTGGATGTGCATGTCCGACCTTTCCATATGTGGGCCGAGCTATCTGGTCTAAAGTTTGGTTGGACCATTCGATCTCTTTTTGATGTTGAAAACAAACTTGAATTGGGATGAGTCTAAAAGCGATGTTATTTTACTATAAAATACGATGAACTTTCATGTTTAGCATTTTTTTTCATTTGAGTAAATATTGATCTCTCCGCGAGCTCATTTTCTTTTTGTGTTATCTTCATCTAGAAAAATCAAAGGACTTTCATATTGACCACTTTTTAATCCGAGCTGATTTGGATAGTGTTATGACTCTTCTTTTAACTTCAGCATCCATTCGGCCTAGATAGAGCCTAACTAGTACTTGTACTAGCTAGTCTCTATTCTAATTTTTGTTTTGGTCACCGAAAAACTGTTACTACCTGCACTACATATTCTCTTTCTTACCCTTGTGTGTTGTAAACTCAACTATCAAAAGATATTGAACGATCCAACTATAGTACGCGGCTGAAACGAATATATACAACGGTATTAGATTTCGATGATGCTTTTATATATGGACGCGCCTACCGCTTGATTGACCGAGAATCTCTTTAATCCTCGATCGATGGATATCCTTGATAGTATTCCCTCCTCTATTAGTGTTTTGGGCTTTAACTACTCCATTAGCAATTAGAAGACCAATAAATATCTTTAAAATAAACAAAGCCCAATTACAAGTTAACATGAAAAACAAATAAAAAGAGATTTCATATAAAATTCAAAAATTGCGCATGTATGTGCAATTACACATCCATGTGCAATTGCACACATATGTGCAAAAAAAAACTACAAATCTAAGTTACAAAGCTGATATAAAAAACCAAACCAAAAGGAATATTACATATGAAGTTCAAAATTGCGCACATATATGCAATTGCGAATCTATGTGAAATTGTGGATAAAAAGTTCCACATGTTACAATTCATGTGGACTGCAATTCACGTACTATTTTTACAAATTGCATATTACCATGTAATTGCATACTACAATGCAGATTCATACTACTTTAAAATTGCGTAATAATATGACATGGACAATTTAGCTCCCTGTGAAATTGCATATTATTTAATGCCTCTAAAGGATAGGTACAATAACAAGAAAGAAAATGTCTCCAAAAATAAAAAATGAGAAGAAAAAAGCAGTCCAACAAAAACTCCTAACAACAAAACCAACTCAGGCCCAACAAATAACCCAATAAAGAGACAAGGAAACGGAGGAAAACAATCTCTAACCTAACCATCCAAGGATCCAAACTATCGATCGAGCGCTAAGCTGATTCTCAGTCAGCCGAGAGTTAGCAGTAGGGTTTATATATTCTCATCACTAAGCATTTCTGTAATAGTCCCTCCGTTTTATATTACTTCGCACGTTGGAAATAGTAAAAGTCAAACTTCATAATATTTGACCAAGTATATATGATAAAATATTAACATTTATAATATTAAATATATACAATATATTAGTATATTTCACCTTGTCTTTATTGGTAATGATTTTGATAATATAATTGTTAATATATTCATCTATATAGTGGCTCAAACTTCGTCAAGTTTGACCTTAACCGAAGCTAATGCGCAGAGTAATATGAACAAGAGAGAATAACTTTAACAATAATAAAATTTGATCCAAAGTCGGTTTTATCTGCTCCGCATTATGAAACAAACCAACTATGACCGATATTTATCTATCTATCTACTATCAATCTATATCTTTATTATTATATTTCCTATTAAAGTGAAAACGGTGGTCTCGAAGCAGAAAGACAAGCCACATAGGTATTGGCAATTAGGGTATAGGACCTGGCGAGGACCTTATCATATGCAACGGAGAGGAATACACACTACTAGGAAAAGGCCTATTAGTGGCGCATCATTTTGGGGCTTCTGTGGTGCATATGGGATGCGCCACTGTTATCTCGCCACTAAAGTGCAGTTCTGTGGCGCATATTGAAATGCGCCACGGAAGTCTCAAAAACTTATGTGACGCTTATTGCCAAAATGCGCCACAGAAGTTCCGAACTAGATCTCAAACTTATGTGGTGCGTATTGCCAATATGCGCCACAGATGTTCTTTTCAAATTTCAAAAAAAAACCCGGCCAGATCTGGCTGGAGGTGGTGCTCGCCGGAGGTGGAGAGGAGGAGGTCGCTGGTGGGGGTCACCGGTGGAGGAGAGGAGGAGGTGGAGGTCACCGGCACGGGCGGAGCCAAGGGGGGGCTAGCAGGGGCTAGACCCCCCTAACCATCAACACCCCTATAATTATGTACTCCCTCCTACCCATATTAGTTGACTTTGATTTGTCAAAATTTGGATGAACCTATATACTAAATAGTGTCTAGATTCATCCAAATCTAGACAAATGTGAGTCAACTAATATAAGTCGGAGAGAGTACTACTAATTACCTCACCTAATAACTTAATTATTTTGAGAGGCCCAAGTCTAATGTGTGCATCTAGCTAGGTATTCAATGGAACCTCAAAAAAATAGCCCATCAAGCTATCGTGGAGAGTTAAAAAATGAAAACTCTCATGTTTCTGTGTGTTAGTTTGCCGGACAAAGTGTCGTTGATTGATCTATTAGCCTAGGGCTCCTTCCTTCTTTCACGGTCAAACTACGTCTCCATCGACGCTCATTGATGTCTTCTAGACGCAATGACCCATGAGAAGGCGAAGGTCGCGGCCGATGTGGTGCCGGCACGTCGCCCCGGTGCCAACGTTCTTAATCCTACATTAGTTCTTGTCGTGGTTTCACGTCATAAGTACATGAAGTAGCACACTCGGACCTTAAGGTAGGTATACACAGACTAGCACTTGTAGCCTTTTGTCGTCTCTCATATGGATTACAAGTTTACGACTTGTTAGTTTGGTTAATTGTTTACTTTCATATATGATAATGCATTTGTGTTTATCTAATCTTCTATGCACCTATTATCTTTGGGAGAAAAACTAACTCAATGAAGATTTTTTTATAAGCCACTTTTATTCTAAATTTAATTTGTAAAAAATTGTTTTTGTGTGGTGGCAAAGCCAAACATTTATATTGATAGGCTTTGATGTGAGTATCTTGACTTGATTTATGTGATGTGTTATCCCCGTCAAAAAAATCTTTGCCCCCCTCATGTTCAAATCCTGGCTCCGCCCCTGGTCACCGGTGGAGGAGAGGATGAGGTGGAGGTCGCCGATGGAGGAGAGGAGGAGGCCACTGGAGGAGAAGGCCGTCGAAGGAGGAGCTCGCCGGGGTGGAGGAGGAGGGAGGTGGGTGGGAGGAGGAGGATCTCACCAGGGTGGAGGAGGGAGGAGGAGCTCACCGGGGTGGAGGAGGGAGGATCTCACCGGGGTGGTAGTGGAGGAGGAGGAGGAGGCGAGGAAGAAGGTGAGGAGAATGAGAGAAGAAGTGGAGGAGGAGAAGGGTGGAGGAGTGGAAGAGTATAAGAGAGGGAGAAGGAGGGGGGCGGGATTCAAATTTCGAATCCCGCCCAAGACTTCTGTGGCGCATATGAAAGAAATGCGCCACATAAGTTTGTCCCCCTTTTTTATTTTTTTGTAGGAAAAAACAATCTTTTGGCCATAACTTTTTAATCTTTTGAATTTTGAAAATCTAAAAAATCTTTAAACAACCAAAGGTGGTTGCGAGCGGAGGCAAAATCTCGTTCTAGTCATTTTGGTATATTATACGTATTTTACTTATGCAAAAGTTACGACCGTTTTACCGTGACATAACCTTTTTTTGCATAAAAAGTCGAAATGCATGTTTGTTAATTTTTCTACAAACTAGACCACATTACCTACCACTATGTGAAAGGATTTTATTTTTTATAGTGTTTTTCATTTTCTATTATTTTTTACAAGGCTAAAAAGGCGATCCACGGGGAGAGGAGGGGGTGGAATCTGTTTTTCCTACTCCAATTCTATGGCGCATACCTCTATATGCGACACAGAAAATGAACCCTTCTGTGGCGCTACGGTCATATGCGCCACATAATGTTGATCAGAGTACAGTCAATGAGATTTCGTGGTAGGGTCCGCCCGAGCTTTCTGTGACGCATGTGGACATATGCGCCATAGAAGTATGAAGACTTCTGTGGCGCATATTTCAGAAAATGCGCCACTAGACAACTTTTATGGCGCATGGTCAGAACCATGCGCCACAGAAGGTCTGTCTATCTATAGCTAGTTTTCTACTAGTGACAGAAGAGATGATCGGGGGAGGGGGAGGAGGGGGGAGGGCGTCATATGTGGGGAGCGGTGGGGGTTATGGGCATCGTAAGTAAGGAGTCGTGGGTAGGAGCGCTGTATGGGCGGGGGTTTGTGCTGATTTTATTTAGTACGGGGTCATTAGACACATATCAACCATCACCACTGATTTTTGCTTTAGTAGCAAAGATTCAGAGAGATCTCATGTCAAAGAATAAACGGAAAACTCGAACTGAGTGCTTCCATCGGTCAGAGAACCAAGAAGATGTGCGTATTAATATTAGTCCCACTGCACAAGGCATACTAAATGATTTTATTTGTCCCATTACACAAGACATAATAAACAAAAAGGACACATGTGTGTATTTTTAATGAATTGCCGTTTGACGATGAGTGGTGGATGAACAATGTGCTCCCTATGATGGTTATTTTATGCATGTGTCTTTCCATGCCCCCAATTATAGTTTGTGCATACTAGAGGGGACAATTTCATCGAGGACCACTGCAATGGCCTCCTCTTGCTCCGCAAGTACGTGGTTAACCCCGCCACGTGGTGTTGGGATCCTCTGCCTTTTCTCTCGCGCGGTCGTTGCTGAGATGCGTCGTGGTTGGCCTAGCCACGGTGCTTTCTACTGGCTGAAAGCACTCTACGTGTACTGCCAAACTATTTTTGTTACGAGGTATCTATACTTAATCTATCCATCCTTTCCATTAATTAATGGTCGTTTGATACCAAAAGCATATTGTTGTCATAATGTAAGGATCACTCTCAATTCTTTGGGTTTTTTTCTTACCTGCATTGATGGACTCTTTTTGTAGGATATCGTTATGGGATGGACTCTTTTTTCTTACCTGCATTGATGGACTCTTTTTGTAGGATAGGGTTGCCTTTCGCACTCCATCCGTTTCAAAATATAAGATGTTTTAGCTTTGTGAAGCAAATATATCTAGACTTGTTTTAATATATAGGTTCATTCAACTTTGGGGTGAATCTATACACCAAAAGAAGTCTAGATTCATTTTCTTCATAAACCTAAAATATCTTATATTTTCAAACGGAGGAAGTACTTGTGAACTCATGAAATAGATACATATCTTTTGGAAAAAAATATGTAGTATTTTATTGATTCTGACGACCCTTTATGTTTCTTTTTCCGGTACAGTAAGCTACACTATCTCCCCTCCATGTTGACTACTCCCTCCGTCCACAAATAAGTGTACATCTAACTTTTGTCTAAGTCAAACATAACCAAATTTGATCAACTTTATCGAAAAATATAGAAATATATATTACATTAAATTAACATATTATGAAACTAGATTTAAAAATAAATATAATGGTAATAATTTAGTGTCATAAATGTTGGTACATAATCATAAACGTTAGTCAAATTTTACTACGTTTGACTTAGGATAAGGCTAGAAGTACACTTATCTGCGAACGGAGGGAGTACTTGACTTCGCACGTCCTGTTCTCTGGCAGCCATATCAGTGGCCTCCTGGGCGGTGAACGGCGGCGGGAGCGTGCACGGCTCGTACCGGGCCACATACCGCTCCCTGGACTCCATCATGAACTCCCTCTGGCAATCGCTCCTCCCGCAGGCCATAGACTCAGGACAGAGTTCCACGGCATTCTCCGGCACGGTGGGCTTGTACCGGAGCAGGGCGGCGTACTGCGTCAGCACGTGCAGTATGAAAGGTGTTAAGCTCATCGATGTGTTAGTTTTTCATTAGTTTATGGGTCTGTCATGCACGATATTTTAATTAGTGTTTGAACTTTTAGTTTTAATGCATCATAAAACTGAACCTAACATGCACCGTGTTTGCGTGGAGGTGCGTCTAGTTTTCAGGCCGAGTTGTGGTCACGATCATGGATGGCGCGATATGTGGATCATGGCGTAGGAGTCGGTCTTAGTTTGTTGAGTTTTTTTTCTATTAAATAAAAGGGATAGAACAGAAAAGACGCAAGATTAGGCGTCGCAGACTCTGTCTCATGCTCTGTCTGCGTGCGTCTAAGGGGGAAAGTCGAATTCAACCACCAAAATTCCACGGGATCGCGTAGAGTTCAGGCCTGAGATCCAGCTTTTGATATCAGAGCCACTGGTTCTTGGAGGCGATCGTGGTGGCGGTGTTGGTTGGAGGCGTATTGGCGGCGGTGACTGAAGATGGGCGACGCAACTCCGCGGAACGGCGGGAACCGGAGCAGCACGTACACAACGCCGGCCAGAAGGATCAACACCGATCTTGCCTCGGCTAGCGGCGGTGCCGTGGTGCAGCATTCACCGTCAAGAAGAGGCATCCCGATCCATTACCCGTAGCTCACCGACACAAACTACGACATGTGGGCTGTAAAGATGAAGCTCATCCTCCGCTCCCTCCGCTGCTGGAGTGCGGTCGAGGGAAAGGGTGACTACGATCCGGCGAAGGACGAGGACGCGTTCGCGGCCTTGTCTCAGTCAATTCCGGACTCCATGGTGATGGCGCTCGCAGAATATGAGACCGATGTGGAGGCGTGAGAAGCGATCTGGCGCATGCGCGTTGGTGAGGATCGTGTGAAGAAGGCCCGCGCCAAGCAATTGAAGAGACAGCTGGATCGGTTGGATATGGATGATGGCGAGTCCATCACCGCCTTCTCCTAGAAACTGACCATGCTTGTCCTTGAAATCCGCTCTCTTGGAGAAAAAAATCTCTGACGAGGCAGTCATCGATCACCTGTTCAGTCCCGTGCCCAACAAGTTCGATGATGTGGTGAATACGATCGAGCAATGGGGCGACCTCGCCACCATGTCTGTCAGCGAGGTTGTCGGTCGACTGGAATCACATGAGGAAAACCAGCATGGGCGCCGTCGCAGTGGTGGTGGAAAGGACGAGCAGCTCATGCTCGCCACCAAGGCCCTAGAACAGATGATGAAGGGCAAGAAGGGGCATGACAGTGCGAGCGTCTCTAGCAGCTCGGGCGCAAAGAAGAACAGCGACCGCGGTGACCGCGGCGAGCGTGGCAAATCCGGGAAGGATCACGACAAGCAGAAGAAGCAAGGTAAATTTGATATTACTAAGGTTAGATTCTACAACTGTAATGAGAAGGGTCACTTCCGGTATGATTGCCCAGAGCCAAAGCGAGAGAAAGCAAATCTCGTTGAGAAGGAAGAGGAAGACCCAACTCTGTTCCTGGCAGAAACCCGTGAGTTAGTACCGTTGGATTCAGTACCAGAGGGACAAGTGCTTCTCAATGAAGAGAAAGTATTGCCTAAACTTACAGGTGATTGGGAGGTGTCGTGGTATTTGGACACTAGGGCAAGTAACCATATGACAGGTAGTTCAGAGAAATTTGCCGAGCTCGATCAATCTATCAAAGGCAGAGTCCGTTTTGGAGACGGCTCAGCTGTTGAAATTTGTGGGCGTGGCTCAGTGCTAATGCAAAGCCACACCGGAGAGCACCGAATTTTGCCGGATGTTTACTTCATCCCGCGTCTGAAGAACAACATCATCAGCCTAGGCCAGCTAGATGAAATCTGTTACAAATACTCGATAGAAGATGGAGTCATGACAGTCCGGGATCAGCAGAGAAAGGTGCTAGCTAGAGTGAAAAGAACAAGAAACAGAATGTATATCCTGAATATTTGCCACACTGAACTTGTATGTTTGATGGCACATGCGAAGGAAACATCCTGGCTGTGGCACATGCGATATGGGCATGTGAATTTCAAGTCACTCTGTTCTCTGGCAACTGACGGCATGGTCAAGGGAATGCCAATGTTGAAACATGTTGATCGGATTTGTGATCGTTGCATGCTTGCAAAACAGCGCATGTTGCCATTTCCTGCAGTGTCAATGTTCAGAGCTACACAACAACTGCAGCTTGTACACAATGACTTGTGTGGACCAATTACACCCGAGTCACCCGGAGTAAAGAGGCATTTCTTGCTGGTAGTTGATGATTTCTCCAGATTCATGTGGGTAGTACTTCTTGCAACAAAAGACGAGGCACTGTCAGCAATTCAGAAAATTCAAAAAATTGCAGAAAGTGAGCGAAATCTCAAGGTGAAGGCAATTAGGACTGGCCATGGTGGTGAGTATACTTCAGATGCTTTCAGTGGCTATTGTGATGATCATGGGATCAAGCACTATCTCACAACTCCATATACACCACAACATAATGGAGTTATGGAGAGAAGAAATCAGACGGTGGTTGGCATGGCAAGGAGCCTATTAAAAAGTATGGGCATGCCGGCAAGGTTTTGGGGAGAGGCAGTGGTGTAACACCCTCAATCGACCCTATGCAAGTTTGAGCGAAACCCGCCAAACCCGCATAGAAACGATTCAAAGGTGCCCACCAGGCACTTTCGTGCGGGTGGAGAACGAAGTAATAACATTACACAACAGTCCTCGATGGGACCCATGAGAGATATATATAGATGACTCAAGAGTCAAGAATGAGATATAATGTACAAAGATCCAAATCACCTTGAAAATGATAGGCGTCCGACTATGAACAAGATGCAAATGGGGCTAAGAGCCACGAAGAATAACCAATGGCGTCCATAACCCGCCCGAGCCAAGCCGGAAGGGTAACCGCTAACGGCGTCGATCTCAAAACCTGCTTAAACAAAGGGTGCCGACAAGGGCAAAGGAAAAGAGGCGTCGATCGAGGCGAGACACGGCGAGACTAGAATTCGGCGGTCCTCGCCTACATAGGTATGGTGGACTGAAGCGGCAGCGGCAGCATGCACTAAACAACCTATAGAGACTCGATACAACTGTCGGCAATCAGAGAGGGGTAAGAAGGACCTATTTGGATCCAACCTGATACTACCACCAAACAAACCCATCCTGACGTTTCCCCCTCGAGACCAAATGAGGAAGTCAACCGAGGAACTCACACCGTTGGCGGTTTTATTTATTCAGTTATCGTTGCAGCAATTACTAGTCAGGTTTAGATAATCATCCTGATGAAATAAGCAGTGGGCACTTTTAGTTAACCATTCCGTTATAGTTGCGACACTTACTAATCAGATACAATTAGCATGAGATGACCCCAAAAACCCAGCAGTTGTTGGTACTTTTATTTAGACATTCCATTGTAGTTGCAATAATTACTAGTCAGGTACAATGGTCGCAAGCGACACTCCAAACAAGCAATTGTGGGCAGTATTATTTAGCCATTCCATTATAGTGAAGCTGATTACTAGTCATTATAAAGTCAAATTTATAATACTACTTTAGTTATGCTTGTCTATGGTCGAGATACTGTGCTCCAAGTCGTCCATAACCGCGGACACGGCTTTCAGAAAGTTTTAACCCGGCCGGGGTGCACAAATAGCAACACACACTCGATCAGCCTCGGAAAAACCAAATCAAAACCCAACAAGGCCTTCACGACAAAGCAATCACAGGATTCAGAAATATTTCAGGGGGGCACCCCTTGGAGTACACCCGCAACGAAGTTAGCTGACTTCGAGACGGACCCGAGGTTTGTGGGGCCGGCTATAAGCGACTCTGAACCCAAAACTGGGCTTCTCGATACCGCGTAAATGGGTCACAATTCCTAAACAGTACAGTGTGCTCCTCGCACAATCGTAAATAAAGCAGTAGCATGGCATAAGTACAGGATAGTAAATAAAACCTCAAACTAGTTTGTGGCCCCAAGAAATAAGAATGAATCAAGCTCTGGCTCAGGGGGGTCCCATAATCCTCCCGGATGTGGATAGTGCGATAAATCAAGGAACAGGTATCAAGTACTCGGGGTCCTACGGGACACAAGTGGGTGTTCGGAAACCAAATATTATCTATCACCCACCGATGCCTCTGCTTACTTCAATTTTAGTTGTTAAACATGAATTAAAGTGAACGATAAGTAAAACCATGATCATATCCAACATCAACATGCGGCAATACATCAACAACTGTGGCACTGGACGACACGCAACAACACTTGAGCAAGCGACTACGACGCGCAAGTCCAACTATCTACCAAACAACAGGTAATAGGATGTGTCCAAGGCAATATAGGGCTGCACGGTATATCACAGGTACGGAAACTAAAGCATCGCAACACAGATAGCAATAGATCAACAGGAGGGAAATAAATACTATAAAAGTAAGATAGGTAGAAAAGGGGAGATGCTCGCCTGAAAACATTGTCGAGGGTTCAACCGAAGATCGGGTCGACACTTGCATCAACTCAACGGCCTTATCCGCGAAGAAGCAAAACGCTAGAATAATCACCGGATGCAATATTTAATACTACGGCAGAAGATCGGGCATGATGCATGTATGATGTATGGCATGATAAATATGCGGTGCAATTAGGTCATGTTAAGCGGAACCGGGGTCCCGACATTTAATTAAACGGTTCAAGTTATTTATCTACCCCGCAAATTAAATGTTGTCATAACATGGCAGAAGATAGTACCGGGTTCGCTACACCAATTTAAATGAGGCCAATATGAGACTAGATTTGCCCGCATATGGGCCCCATATTTAATTATGAGGTGAATCGGCATAAGGCCCCCAAACCACAGACAAGTATGCATGCATGAACAATTATTATGCAACAATTATATAGAGGGCATTTATAAAAAAATAGGGTTCTCGGATAAGGGTCACACATTAGGGTTCGGCAGATCTTGGGGATCCGGGGTTCGCCTCGTGGTCGAGGTTCGACGGAAACGTTCTCGGACTCCGGGATCGTTCTCAGATAACGGGGTAGATCTTGGCGCATCCGGGGAGCGGGACTTGGGTTGGTGCCGGGGGCGCATCAGACTTTCCCTTGGTTGATGTCGATCTTGTAGTCATGCAGATCTTGTCGGGTCCCACGGGTCGATCTTGCCGTTGCGAGGGTCTTGTCAGGCCCACGCCATCGAGTCGGTGTTAGCGTTCGGGAGCGTTCTTGTGGCATCCCGCAAAACCACTACTAGAAAATCGCGTTGTTTTTGTGCATTGCATCATCATGACCGCATGCTCATGTCATCATGCCACCTTGCATTGGAGCATCATATAAAACCCCTGCTTGTTTGGTTCTTATCTCATGTGCATTATTAATTGTAGTTGCCTCTTGATATTGTATTTGGTTCTTGATAAATTGTTAAATGCCCAAGTTGATTTGGGGGCATATCTCTTATTAACTCCACCACCTTTCTTTCACCACCTTATAATCCCACCATCCAACTAAATATGAGCTTGGCATTTATGGGTTTACTTCTAGCTCATGTGGGTTGGGATGGATCCAGTTCTTTTCCACATGTTCTCATCTTGGCATCATTTTGTTTTCACATTATTGATGCATGAGAGCCACATGGCCACCTTTGCATGCCTTGTGAGTGGGACCCTTTCTCCCTAGCTTCCATATGTGTGTTTTTGGGGTTATCATCATGTGGGAATATCTTGTGGGCTTATTAAATATCTAGTGGCACATACACACTAGCATGGCCCCTTTTAATTCAAACATGGTTTTCCCCATTCACTCCACATGGGTCTTTCCTTCTTTCTTTTCCTTGGGCTTACTCCATCTTGTGAGGATGCAAATACCTAGTGCCATGCTTATTATTTTTTGTTTACACAAGTAAGATCCATGGCATTTCATGTTTTTGCATGGCCCATGCAATTGCCACCTTTTTGCATGTCTTTTGGTTTTCTTTGTTTTGTGTGGCTCTCCCTTTCTCTAAACCCTCCTCTTAATCTAAACCCTACCCTAATCTCCACCCCCATGCTTGCATACACATGTGATCATGTGGTGAGCATAAGCCTAAAACCCCATCCTTCTCCCTACCTCTTTTCTTTTGATCTTGCTTGGTCTTTAATTGGAGCATGCATGATTCAAAGAAAACCTAATCCACCTCTCGCTCTAATCATCTATCCTAGTCCTCTCTAACACCTACCCCATGCCCCTTAACCATCCTAGCTAAAAACCCTAAACCACACCTATTCTATCACAACCCAAAGTGCCCCCCTTTTTCTCTCCTCTCTAGCCGAGCCACTCCTCTAAAACCTAGCCCTAGCTGGCCACATGTTCACCATGCCCTAGCTACCACCCCAAACAACCGAGGCCACCCCTCCTAATCCAAACCCTAGCCCGAGCCGGCCCCCTCTCTCTCTCCTTCTCCCTCTTTTTCTCTCCCTGGCCAAGGGGCCCCTCCCTGGCCCGCTCAGCAGCCTCCCCCACACCTCCCTGCCTCCATGGCCTCGCCCTACCCCACCTGGCAGCCTCCTCCCTCCCCATGTGCCGCTCGACCCATGCACGTGAGGAGAGAAAGGTGGCCGAGCCGACCTGCCGCTCCCCCACGCAAGCCCCCACCTTCCCCTCTCCTTCTTATCCTCTCCCTTCGTCTCTGGCCGTCCCCAGATCTGCCCAGGGGCTCTGCCTCTTTCCCCTCTGCCCCTCTTTCACCACCACAACAGCGACGCCGCCACACGTCGATCTCGCCAAAGACACACGAACCAGGAGGCGGGCGCGGAGTTGCGGGTGTCGAGGAAGCTTCAGAGGACGTCCGCGTCGCCCCCGTGCTCAGCCGCGAGGAGGAGGAGCCCCCCAGGAGCCGGCACGTCGGCCGCCCGACAAACCCTAGCGCCAGTGCGTCTGCCTCACCGTCGATCGCGACCGTCCCGACCTGTTCCGACCACACCAACACCACCGCGGTAAGCCCCTGACCCCCCTGGACATGCTCGCCCGCCTTTCCGGCTGGCGATCGTTTCGCCGAGCACACCGGCTGCGGCGTCTTACCGCTGCATCTGCTGGCGAGAACCTTTTCTAGCCGCCTCCTCCCCTCCAAGAAACCCCAAACCAGCCCGGTGGTTGCCGCCATTGGCGTCGCGTCGCGGATCGAGCCTGCCAGCGCCCATGTTTTTCCTCTGTCGCGCGGTGTTCGTTTTTCAGTTCGTCAGGCGACAGAGAAGATCCACAGTAGAGTGTGTTTTTCGCAGATAACCCCCTGGCCCCCTTTTTCCTCAACCCGCGCTCCCCTACACCCCACTGTCAGTCTCTGTGTGCTTTTTATAAAAAGGGTCCCCTAGTTTTGTTTAATTAACCCGCGGTCCCCCTCCCTCTCAGCCGCTGGCGTGTGGGTCAGTATGTGCCTGGCCCCACATGTCTGGGACTAGAGCTAGGTTAGCCTGGGTGTTAAAAAGTTTTGCAGATTCTGTTTAAACTCAAACCTATTTAAAATTAATTCAAATGCAAATTCAAAACTGATTTTCAATAACTTTTTAATTATAAATCCAAATAATGCAAATGATATATGTTTTTGAATCAGAAAAATGAGAGGATTTCAAATATGCTATTCAAATTACCTTTTGAACATTTTAAATTCCAAGTTGAGTTAAATTACAACAAATGCCACTAGAACTTAAATAATTAATAACTATTGTTCTATAATTCCAAATTTAACAAATGATATGTCTAAAATAATCAGCTCGACGAGACCTTTCTGTTTATGCTATCCATGTTATCTTTTGCATCATGCATTAAGAGCATTTTATAATCAGTATTGTTTATGCAAGGTAAACATGATAAATAAAAGTGGGAACTAAATGTTTAGTATTAATAGTGCCTCCCGAATGATGTACCATCAATGTGTTTTGCCCCGAATCCCCTTTCGACATAGTTGCATCATTAACTTGCCATGTCATACATCATATCATGATCATGCTGATTCTTCCGCATTAGTTGTAATTGCTGCATTGTTGGTTCCTTTTAGTGTTTTGCTTCTTCCCGTATAGGACGATGAGATGTTGTGAGCTTCGACAAGATCTTCGGTTGAACCTTCGGCCAATGTTTTCCAGGCAAGCATCTCCCCCTTTCTACCTATATTAATTTTATAGTATTTATTCCCTCCTGTTGATCTATTGCTATCTGTGTTGTGATGCTCTAGTTTTCGTATTCGTGATATCCCTTGCAGCCTTATATTGCCATGGACACATCCTATTACCTGTTGTTTGTTAGATAGTTGGACTTGCCCGTCGTAGTCGCTTGCTCAAGTACTGTTGCATGTTGTCAAGTGCCACATTTATTGGAGTAATGCCGTATGTTGGATGTTGGAGATGATCATAGTTTTACTTATCGCCCACTTTAATTACTGTTTAACAACTAAAATTGAAATAAGCAGAGGCATCGGTGGGTGATAGATAACATTTGGTTTCCGAACGCCCACTTGTGTCCCGTAGGACCCCGAGTACTTGATACCTGTTCCTTGATTTATCGCGCTATCAACATCCGGGAGGTATATGGGACCCCTGAGCGAGCTTGATTCATCTTATTTCTTGGGGCCACAAACTAGTTTGAGGTTTTATTTACGATCCTGTACTTATGCCATGCTACTCAGTATTTAAATTGTCGACAGATAGCACCCGTACTGTTTAGGATCGGGACACGATTCCGCGGTGTCGACAAGCCCGGTTTTGGGTTCCCAGTCGTTCACAGCCGTCTACCCACACCTTGAGTCCGTCTGAGCTAGCTTACTGCTATGGTTCTACTCAATGGGGTGGCCCCCTGAAATATTTCTGAATCCTGTGATTGCTTTGTCGTGAAAGCCTCGTTGGGTTTTGATTTGGTTTTTCCGAGGTTGATCGAGTGTGTGTTGCTATTGGTGCACCCCGGCCGGGTAAAACTTTCAAAGCCGTGTCCATGGATATGGACGACTTGGAGCACGATTCTCGACCATAGACAAGCATAACTAAAGTTTATTGCTATAAATTTGACTTTATAATGACTAGTAATCAGCTTCACTATAATGGAATGGCTAATTATCGCCCACAATTGCTTGTTTGGAGTGTCACTTGCGACCACTGCACGACTAGTAAGTATTGCAACTACAACGGAATGGCTGAATAAAAGTACCAAACAAGCTATTTGGGTTTTGGGTTTATATCATGCTATCATGTCGATTAGTAATTGCTGCAACTATAACGGAATGATTAACTAAAAGGGCCCACTGCTTCTTTTATCAGGACAACTATCTATACCTGACTAGTAATTGCTGCAACGATAACTGAATAAATAAAACTGCCAACTGTGTGAGTTCCTCGGTTGACTTCCTCATTTGGTATCGAGGGGAAAACACCAGGATGGGTTTGATTGGTGATAGTATCAGGTTGGTCCCGAATAGGTCTTTCTTACCCCTCTTTGATTGCCGCCAGTTGTATCGAGTCTCTATAGGATGTTTAGTGCATGCTGCCGCTGCCGCTGCAGTCCACCATACCTGTGTAGGCGAGGACCGCCGAATTCTAGTCTCGCCGTGTACTGGCCTTAGTACTGACGCTCCTCTTTTTCCTTTGCCCTTTGTCGGCACCCCTTTTGTTTAAGCAGGTTTTGAGATCGACGTCGTTAGCAGGGTTACCCTTCCGGCTTGGCCTGGGCAGGGTTATGGACGCCATTGGTTAATCCTCAGGGCTCTTAGCCCCATTTGCATCTTGTCTGTAGTCGGACGCTCTATCATTTTCAAGGTGATTTGGATCTTTGTATATTATATCTGTATTCTTGACTCATGGAGTCGCTGTTATATATATATCTGTTCTGTGGGTCCCATCGAGGACTGTTGTGTAATGTTATTACTTCGTTTTCCACCCGCATTTAAAGTGCTGGTGGCACCTTTGAATCGTTCTATGCGGGTTTGGCGGTTTTCGCTAAAACTTGCATAGGTCCGATTCTGAGGGTGTTACTGAGTGGTATCGAGCTCGGCGGTTGCGATACCCACAAGTCCACTCAGAGGATAACCTAGCTAACGGCCGAAGTAGAGTGTCAAAACTATTTTGCCAAAATCGGTTGGATAGTTCTGGCTAGGTCTGATTTTACTCCTTACCCCTCTGCTGTTCTCCTCTTACCTCTACGTGTTTTGAATCCGCTCTCGTCCCTTTTTTCGAGTCCAGGAATCCTCGTGGTTGGGTTTCCGTAGTACCTTCAGGGTTTCGCTTCCTTCTTTGATAACGGTGTTCTACCATCCGGTGTTCAAGCTACCTGATGAATCCGTCTACGGTGTTACCATTCTTTTTTCCTTGTTTGTGCCTTCCGGTGTTTTCCGACGCGACGACATCCTCTATGCCCGATCCGATGCAGAGTCTGCATCACTCCGTTGTTCCGAACCTCGCTTGTCGAGATCTTCAGTCTGCTTCCGAGAGTTGATTGCATAATCCGCCTATTCGTGTGCAGAGTAATGGTTTGGGTGCGCGATGGACTGATCACCATCCGACTACTCTTATCATTCGCTCTCGTGCACCGAATCAGTGGATCCAGCGATTCTACTCCGTCCATCGGAAGCTAGAGGTGGCTTTATTTCTTGATGCCTCTACCTTCGACCTTTTGTTTTCCGGAGTGTTCTCTCGGCGATCACGGACAACGACCTCTTGTTAGTGGTGTCGCGAGGATCTACATGAAGCGAGAAGACGCAGATCGCCGACCTTTCCTTCCGGTACCATGAGGCGGATCTCGAGGGCGAGATCCATTGTTAGTGGTGTCGAATTGTGGCATCCCGCAAAACCACTACTAGAAAATCGCGTTGTTTTTGTGCATTGCATCATCATGACCGCATGCTCATGTCATCATGCCACCTTGCATTGGAGCATCATATAAAACCCCTGCTTGTTTGGTTCTTATCTCATGTGCATTATTAATTGTAGTTGCCTCTTGATATTGTATTTGGTTCTTGATAAATTGTTAAATGCCCAAGTTGATTTGGGGGCATATCTCTTATTAACTCCACCACCTTTCTTTCACCACCTTATAATCCCACCATCCAACTAAATATGAGCTTGGCATTTATGGGTTTACTTCTAGCTCATGTGGGTTGGGATGGATCCAGTTCTTTTCCACATGTTCTCTTCTTGGCATCATTTTGTTTTCACATTATTGATGCATGAGAGCCACATGGCCACCTTTGCATGCCTTGTGAGTGGGACCCTTTCTCCCTAGCTTCCATATGTGTGTTTTTGGGGTTATCATCATGTGGGAATATCTTGTGGGCTTATTAAATATCTAGTGGCACATACACACTAGCATGGCCCCTTTTAATTCAAACATGGTTTTCCCCATTCACTCCACATGGGTCTTTCCTTCTTTCTTTTGTTTGGGCTTACTCCATCTTGTGAGGATGCAAATACCTAGTGCCATGCTTATTATTTTTTGTTTACAAAAGTAAGATCCATGGCATTTCTTGTTTTTGCATGGCCCATGCAATTGCCACCTTTTTGCATTTCTTTTGGTTTTCTTTGTTTTGTGTGGCTCTCCCTTTCTCTAAACCCTCCTCTTAATCTAAACCCTACCCTAATCTCCACCCCCATGCTTGCATACACATGTGATCATGTGGTGAGCATAAGCCTAAAACCCCATCCTTCTCCCTACCTCTTTTCTTTTGATCTTGCTTGGTCTTTAATTGGAGCATGCATGATTCAAAGAAAACCTAATCCACCTCTCGCTCTCATCATCTATCCTAGTCATCTCTAACACCTACCCCATTCCCCTTAACCATCCTAGCTAAAAACCCTAAACCACACCTATTCTATAACAACCCAAAGTGCCCCCCTTTTTCTCTCCTCTCTAGCCGAGCCACTCCTCTAAAACCTAGCCCTAGCTGGCCACATGTTCACCATGCCCTAGCTACCACCCCAAACAACCGAGGCCACCCCTCCTAATCCAAACCCTAGCCCGAGCCGGCCCCCTCTCTCTCTCCTTCTCCCTCTTTTTCTCTCCCTGGCCAAGGGGCCCCTCCCTGGCCCGCTCAGCAGCCTCCCCCACACCTCCCTGCCTCCCTGGCCTCGCCCTACCCAACCTGGCAGCCTCCTCCCTCCCCATGTGCCGCTCGACCCATGCACATGAGGAGAGAAAGGTGGCCGAGCCGACCTGCCCCTCCCCCACGCAAGGCCCCACCTTCCCCTCTCCTTCTTATCCTCTCCCTTCGTCTCTGGCCGTCCCCAGATCTGCCCAGGGGCTCTGCCTCGCTTTTCCCCCTCTGCCCCCTCTTTCACCACCGCAGCGCACCCCGACGCCGGCCACACCGTCGATCTCGCCAGCACACACGAACCAGGAGGCGGGCGCGGAGTTGCGGGTGTCGAGGAAGCTTCAGAGGACGTCCGCGTCGCCCGTGCTCACCGTAGTGAGGAGGAGCCCCCAGGAGCACGCGTCGGCGCCGCCCGACAAACCCTAAGCGCCCGGTCACGCCTCACGTCGATCGCGACCGTCCCGACCTGTTCCGACCACACCAACACCGCGGTAAGCCCGACCCCTGGACATGCTCGCCTCGTTTCTGCCGTGGCGATCGTTTCAGCGAGCACACCGCGTGCACCGGCGTCGCTGCGGGCCGTATCTGCGCGCGAGAACCTTTTCTAGCCGCCTCCCTCCCTCCTGTCAGCAAACCCCAAACCAGCCCAGTGGTTGCCGCCCCCGCTGGCGCGTCCGCGGTCGCGGGATCGAGCCCGGCGCGCCCCTGTTTTTCCTCTGTCGCGCGGTGTTCGTTTTTCAGTTCGTCAGGCGACAGAGAAGATCCACAGTAGAGTGTGCTTTTCGCAGATAACCCCCTGGCCCCCTTTTTCCTCAACCCGCGCTCCCCTACACCCCACTGTCAGTCTCTGTGTGCTTTTTATAAAAAGGGTCCCCTAGTTTTGTTTAATTAACCCGCGGTCCCCCTCCCTCTCATACATCATTAACTTGCCATGTCATACATCATATCATGATCATGCTGATTCTTCCGCATTAGTTGTAATTGCTGCATTGTTGGTTCCTTTTAGTGTTTTGCTTCTTCCCGGATAGGACGATGAGATGTTGTGAGCTTCGACAAGATCTTCGGTTGAACCTTCGGCCAATGTTTTCCAGGCGAGCATCTCCCCCTTTCTACCTATCTTACTTTTATAGTATTTATTCCCTCCTGTTGATCTATTGCTATCTGTGTTGCGATGCTCTAGTTTTCGTATCCGTGATATCCCTTGCAGCCTTATATTGCCATGGACACATCCTATTACCTGTTGTTTGTTAGATAGTTGGACTTGCGCGTCGTAGTCGCTTGCTCAAGTACTGTTGCGTGTTGTCAAGTGCCACATTTGTTGGAGTAATGCCGTATGTTGGATGTTGGAGATGATCATAGTTTTACTTATCGCCCACTTTAATTACTGTTTAACAACTAAAATTGAAATAAGCAGAGGCATCGGTGGGTGATAGATAACATTTGGTTTCCGAACGCCCACTTGTGTCCCGTAGGACCCCGAGTACTTGATACCTGTTCCTTGATTTATCGCGCTATCCACATCCGGGAGGTATATGGGACCCCCAGGCGAGCTTGATTCAGTCTTATTTCTTGGGGCCACAAACTAGTTTGAGGTTTTATTTACGATCCTGTACTTATGCCATGCTATACGTATTTAAATTGTGCGATAGCTTTGTCTTTGTTTAGGATCGGGACACGATTCCGCGGTGTCAACAAGCCCAGTTTTGGGTTCCCAGTCGTTCACAGCTGTCTACCCAAACCTTGAGTCCGTCTCGGAGCTAGCTTACTTCGTTGCGGTTCTACTCAATGGGGTGGCCCCCTGAAATATTTCTGAATCCTGTGATTGCTTTGTCGTGAAAGCCTCGTTGGGTTTTGATTTGGTTTTTCCGAGGTTGATCGAGTGTGTGTTGCTATTGGTGCACCCCGGCCGGGTAAAACTTTCTGAAAGCCGTGTCCACGGATATGGACGACTTGGAGCACAGTATCTCGACCATAGACAAGCATAACTAAAGTTTATTGCTATAAATTTGACTTTATAATGACTAGTAATCAGCTTCACTATAATGGAATGGCTAATTAATACTGCCCACAATTGCTTGTTTGGAGTGTCACTTGCGACCATTGTACCTGACTAGTCCCCTGAGCCAGAGCTTGATTCAGTCTTATTTCTTGGGGCCACAAACTAGTTTGAGGTTTTATTTACGATCCTGTACTTATGCCATGCTACTTCTGTATTTAAATTGTGCGATAGCACCTGCTTTGTATTTAGGATCGGGACACGATTCCGCGGTGTCAACAAGCCCAGTTTTGGGTTCCCAGACGTTCACAGCCGTCTACCCAAACCTTGAGTCCGTCTCGGAGCTTGCTTACTTCGTTGCGGGTCTACTCAATGGGTGGGCCCCTGAAATATTTTTGAATCCTGTGATTGCTTTGTCGTGAAAGCCTCGTTGGGTTTTGATTTGGTTTTTCCGAGGTTGATCGAGCGTGTGTTGCTATTGGTGCACCCCGGCCGGGTAAAACTTTCTGAAAGCCGTGTCCACGGATATGGACGACTTGGAGCACAAGATTCGACCATAGACAAGCATAACTAAAGTTTATTGCTATAAATTTGACTTTATAATGACTAGTAATCAGCTTCACTATAATGGAATGGCTAATTAATACTGCCCACAATTGCTTGTTTGGAGTGTCACTTGCGACCATTGTACCTGACTAGTAAGTATTGCAACTACAACGGAATGGCTGAATAAAAGTACCAACAACTGCTGGGTTTTGGGTTTATATCATGCTATCTGTATCTGATTAGTAATTGCTGCAACTATAACGGAATGGTTAACTAAAAGTGCCCACTGCTTATTTCATCAGGACAACTATCTATACCTGACTAGTAATTGCTGCAACGATAACTGAATAAATAAAACCGCCAACTGTGTGAGTTCCTCGGTTGACTTCCTCGTTTGGTCTCGAGGGGCAAACGCCAGGATGGGTTTGTTTGGTGGTAGTATCAGGTTGGATCCGAATAGGTCCTTCTTACCCCTCTCTGATTGCCGACAGTTGTATCGAGTCTCTATAGGATATTTAGTGCATGCTGCCGCTGCCGCTGCAGTCCATCATACCTGTGTAGGCGAGGACCGCCTAATTCTAGTCTCGCCGTGTACTAGCCTCAGTACTGACGCTCCTCTTTTTACTTTGCCCTTTGTCGGCACCCCTTTTGTTTAAGCAGGTTTTGAGATCGACGTCGTTAGCAGGGTTACCCTTCCGGCTTGGCCTGGGCAGGGTTATGGACGCCATTGGTTAATCCTCAGGGCTCTTAGCCCCATTTGCATCTTGTCCGTAGTCGGACGCTCTATCATTTTCAAGGTGATTTGGATCTTTGTATATTATATCTGTATTCTTGACTCATGGAGTCGCTGTTATATATATCTGTTCTGTGGGTCCCATCGAGGACTGTTGTGTAATGTTATTACTTCGTTTTCCACCCGCACGAAAGTGCCTGGTGGGCACCTTTGAATCGTTTCTATGCGGGTTTGGCGGTTTTCGCTAAAACTTGCATAGGTCCGATTCTGAGGGTGTTACAGTTCTCGTGACAATCTTGGCGTTCGGGATGCAGAACTCGGTGTCCAGGACGGAGTACTTGTTGCACCGGGGTCTCGGTGTCCTCGGATCCGGAGGATCGAGGCGTCGAATTTCGGGAAGGAGATCTTGGCGTCCCATGTAGAAGGCCTCGAGGTCCCATCTTGATCAACGATGCCAACTTGGTCTCGGTCATCGGGTCTTGGTCTTCGGGGAGGTGGAACTTGATGGAGAAGTGTGCACAGGAACGTGAGACCTCGTTGGCACCGCAACATCTTTGTTTGGTCACCAACGCCACCACAAAACACACTGCAAGATGACAGTTGCAGCCGAACTACGGTTCCAGAACCTGAACAAGGTATCCACGAGCGAGCACCGCGTCCCGGGCGGGGCTTGGATCGACCCAGAGGCGCCGCAGTACCGAGGGAAAAAAGCGAGGACCACCGGGTCGCAGGCGCGCACGGGGTTGACTCGAGGCGGCGGAGGGACAGAGAGGCTAGGGTCGGGTCGGGCTCGGCCAAGTGGCAGGAGGAGAGGGTGGAGGCGGAGGAGGCCGGCGGCAGCGAAGGCGGCCGAGGGCTTGTGGTCGCATCCTTGGCCGGTAGAGGCGAGGAGGCGGGCTGGAGGAGAACCGGGCAGAGGGAGCAGGAGCAAGGGCGGGGAGAGCGGGGCCGACGGGCTCGGGACGGAGCCGGAGGAGGCGGGCCGGAGAGCGCAGAGGGCGGTGGGGAGACGGGGTGGCCGGGCGAGGCTGCAGGGATCAGCGGCGAGAGGTGATGCTCGGGAAGAAGGCAGAAGGGAGTCATGGCGGCGCCGTGGAGGCGGCGTGGAACTCGGAGGCGGGCCTTGAGGCGAGGAAGGCTTGAGAGGGAGGGGGAGGCGTAGAGGCGGCCGAGGTCGCGCCCGGCCTTGGGACGGCCGACGGAGAAAGCGGAAAGCGCCGGTGGGGGGAGAAGGGGGAAGGAGGACGGGGCGTCGCGGTTGGCAGCTGAGAGGCGGTTGCAGCGACAGGCGGCGAAGGAAACGTGGCGGAGGCGTGCTTGGCGAGGGGAAGAGAGAGGTTGGGAGGGAGAGAACCGAGGGGCGGCGTCGGTTGGGGGTTCTTGCGTCGGGACAGTGGGGGCCAGGTGGGGTCAGGCGTGGGGCGTGGGGCGGTGGGCAGGTGGAGGTTGGCTGCGTGCGTCTGTGTGCGTGTGTGGTGTGGGCTGAGTGGGGAGTGGGGGTGGGGTGGTTGAGAGGAGGTGAGGTGGCAGCTTCTTAGTGGTGGGGGGTTTTGGGAGGGTGAGGTGGCGACAAGTTATTGGGCGGGGTGAGGTGGAGGCTGGGTGGGTAGAATAGGACTGGGTGTAAAAGGGGTTTGGGATGGACCGATTGTTTGGACTGGGGGTGGTCGTTCGGGTCGAATCGGCCCGTTCGACTGCCCCTACTAAAAATAATTAATATTTTATTTGTTTAAAACAAGACTTATGCAGACTGATAGCAGACAAAACAAAATAATCCGGAGGCCCGGGGTTTGCGTTTGAATAAAGACGGGCCGTTTAGAAAACACAAACAGGTTTTTCCGCAAATAGTTTTATACAATCAAATGCAAGATGATGACGATGCTCAAATGCAATGTGGCATGATGACATGAGCATGCGGTCATGATGATGCAATGCACAAAAACAACGCGATTTTCTAGTAGTGGTTTTGCGGGATGCCACAATTCGACACCACTAACAATGGATCTCGCCCTCGAGATCCGCCTCATGGTACCGGAAGGAAGGTCGGCAAACTCCGTCTTCTCGCTTCGTGTAGATCCTCGCGACACCACTAACAAGAGGTCGTTGTCCGTGATCGTCGAGAGAACACTCCGGAAACAAAAGGTCGAAGGTAGAGGCATCAACAAATAAAGCCACCCCTAACTTCCGTGGACGGAGTAAAATCGCTGGATCCACTGATTCGATGTATAAGAGCGAATGATAAGAGTAGTCGGATGGTGATCAGTCCATCGCGCACCCAAACCATTACTCTGCACACGAATAGGCGGATTATGCAACCAACTCTCGGAATTCAGACTGAAGATCTCGACAAGCGAGGTTCGGAAACAAAGGAGTGATGCAGACTCTGCATCGGATCTGGCGTAGATGATGTCGTCGCGTCGGAAACACCGGAAGACATGAGAAGGAACAAAGAGAAGTCCACCAGACGAAGGGTTCCTCGGATAGCATGAAGACCGGATGTAGCAACACCGTTTCCAAAAGAGGAAGCGAAACCCGGAAGGTACGACGGAACCCGACCACGAGAAATCCTGGACTCGAAGATCGAGAAGAGAGCGGATTCAAAACACGTCGAGATAAGAGAAGAATAGCAGAGGGGTAAGGAGTAAAATCAGACCTAATCAGAACTATCCAACCGACTTTTCAAAAATAGTTTTGACACTCTACTTCGGCCGTTAGCTAGGTTATCCTACAGGCTGGACTTGTGGGGTATCGCAACTGCTGAGCTCTGATACCACTCTGTAACACCCTCAGAATCGACCCTATGCAAGTTTGAGCGAAACCCGCCAAACCCGCATAGAAACGATTCAAAGGTGCCCACCAGGCACTTTCGTGCGGGTGGAAAACGAAGTAATAACATTACACAACAGTCCTCGATGGGACCCACAGAACAGATATATATATAACAGCGACTCAAGAGTCAAGAATACAGATATAATGTACAAAGATCCAAATCACCTTGAAAATGATAGAGCGTCCGACTACGGACAAGATGCAAATGGGGCTAAGAGCCCTGAAGAATAACCAATGGCGTCCATAACCCTGCCCAGGCCAAGCCGGAAGGGTAACCACACTTCGGCGTCGATCTCAAAACACGCTTAAACAAAAGGGTGCCGACAAAGGGCAAAGGAAAAGAGGAGGCGTCGATCTTGAGGCCAAGACAGCGAGACTAGAATTCGGCGGTCCTCGCCTACATAGGTATGGTGGACTGAAGCGGCAGCGGCAGCATGCACTAAACAACCTATAGAGACTCGATACAACTGTCGGCAATCAGAGAGGGGTAAGGACCTATTCGGATCCAACCTGATACTACCACCAAACAAACCCATCCTGGCGTTTCCCCCTCGAGACCAAACGAGGAAGTCAACCGAGGAACTCACACCGTTGGCGGTTTTATTTATTCAGTTATCGTTGCAGCAATTACTAGTCAGGTTTAGATAATCATCCTGATGAAATAAGCAGTGGGCACTTTTAGTTAACCATTCCGTTATAGTTGCGGCACTTACTAATCAGATACAATTAGCATGAGATGACCCCAAAAACCCAGCAGTTGTTGGTACTTTTATTTAGCCATTCCGTTGTAGTTGCAATAATTACTAGTCAGGTACAATGGTCGCAAGCGACACTCCAAACAAGCAATTGTGGGCAGTATTATTTAGCCATTCCATTATAGTGAAGCTGATTACTAGTCATTATAAAGTCAAATTTATAATACTACTTTAGTTATGCTTGTCTATGGTCGAATCTTTGCTCCAAGTCGTCCATAACCATGGACACGGCTTTGAAAGTTTTAACCCGGCCGGGTGCACAAATAGCAACACACTCGATCAGCCTCGGAAAAACCAAATCAAAACCCAACGAGGCCTTCACGACAAAGCAATCACAGGATTCAGAAATATTTGAGGCCACCCTTGGAGTACACCATAGCGAACGGTTAGCTGACTTGACGGACCCGAGGTTTGTGGGGCGGCATGGGAACCCAAAGCTGGGCTTGTCGATCAGCGTAACGGGTCACAATTCCTAAGCGATGCAGTGTGCTCCTCGCACAATCGTAAATAAAGCGATAGCATGGCATAAGTACAGATAGTAAATAAAACCTCAAACTAGTTTGTGGCCCCAAGAAATAAGAATGAATCAAGCTCGCTCGGGGTCCCATAATCCTCCCGGATGTGGATAGCGCGATAAATCAAGGAACAGGTATCAAGTACTCGGGGTCCTACGGGACACAAGTGGGTGTTCGGAAACCAAATATTATCTATCACCCACCGATGCCTCTGCTTACTTCAATTTTAGTTGTTAAACAGGAATTAAAGTGAACGATAAGTAAAACCATGATCATATCCAACATCAACATGCGGCAATACATCAACAACTGTGGCACTGGACGACATGCAACAACGCTTGAGCAAGCGACTACGACGCGCAAGTCCAACTATCTACCAAACAACAGGTAATAGGATGTGTCCAAGGCAATATAGGGCTGCACGGTATATCACAGGTACGGAAACTAAAGCATCGCAACACAGATAGCAATAGATAAACAGGAGGGAAATAAATACTATAAAAGTAAGATAGGTAGAAAAGGAGAGATGCTCGCCTGAAAACATTGTCGAGGGTTCAACCGAAGATCGGGTAGACACTCGCATCAACTCAACGGCCTTATCCGCGAAGAAGCAAAACGCTAGAATAATCACCGGATGCAATATTTAATACTACGGCAGAAGATCGGGCATGATGCATGTATGATGTATGGCATGGTAAATATGCGGTGCAATTAGGTCATGTTAAGCGGAACCGGGGTCCTGACATTTAATTAAACGGTTCAAGTTATTTATCTACCCCGCAAATTAAATGTTGTCATAACATGGCAGAAGATAGTACCGGGTTCGCTACACCAATTTAAATGAGGCCAATATAAGACTAGATTTGCCCGCATATGGGCCCCATATTTAATTATGAGGTGAATCGACATAAGGCCCCCAAACCACAGACAAGTATGCATGCATGATCAATTATTATGCAACAATTATATAGAGGGCATTTATAAAAAAAAATAGGGTTCTCGGATAAGGGTCACACATTAGGGTTCGGCAGATCTTGGGGATCGGGGGGGGGAGGGGGGGTTCGGGGTTCGACCTCAGGGTCCAGGGTTCGAAGGAAACGTTCTCGGACTCCGGGATCGTTCTCAGATAACGGGGTAGATCTTGGCGCATCCGGGGAGCGGGACTTGGGTTGGTGCCGGGGGCGCATCGGACTTTCCCTTGGTTGATGTCGATCTTGTCGTCGTGCAGATCTTGTCGGGTCCCACGGGTCGATCTTGCCGTTGCGAGGGTCTTGTCAGGCCCGCGCCATAGAGTCGGTGTTAGCGTTCGGGAGCGTTCTCGTGGCAATCTTGGCGTTCGGGATGCAGAACTCGGTGTCCGGGACGGAGTACTTGTCGCACCGGGGTCTCGGTGTCCTCGGATCCGGAGGATCGAGGCGTCGAATTTCGGGAAGGAGATCTTGGCGTCCCATGTAGAAGGCCTCGAGGTCCCATCTTGATCAACGATGACAACTTGGTCTCGGTCATCGGGTCTTGGTCTTTCGGGAGGTGGAACTTGATGGCGAAGTGTGCACAGGAACGTGAGACCTTGTTGGCACCGCAACATCTTTGTTTGGTCACCAACGCCACCACAAAACACACTGCAAGATGACAGTTGCAGCCGAACTATGGTTCCAGAACCTGAACAAGGTATCCACGAGCGAGCACCTCGTCCCGGGCTGGGCTTGGATCGACCCCAGGAGGCGCACGGTACCGAGGGAAAAAGGATCAGAGGACCACCGGTCATGCAGCGTGGCCTTTCGGGGTTGACTTCGAGGCGGAGGAGACAGAGGCTAGGGTCGGGTCGGGCTCGGCAAAGCGGGCAGGGAGGAGAGGTGGAGGGAGGACGCCGAGGAGGCGAGGGCGGCCGAGGCGAGGGGAAGGAGGCGGCGGAGGGCTTGTGGTCGCATCCGCGGCCGGAGAGGCGAGGCCGGGGCTAGAGAACCCAGGCGGAGCAGGAGCAAGGCGGGAGGCGAGGCCGAGGCGGGCGGAGGCGGGCCGGAGAGGCAGGGGGCGGTGAGGAGGCAGGGGTGAGCGAGGCCTCTGAGGATCTTGGCCGTGAGGCAGCCTTGAGGTGATGCTCAGAAGGACGGGGAAGGACGGCGGCCAGTGGAGCAGCGATGGGTGGAACTCATGAGGCGGGCCGGACGGGGAGGAGAGGAGGCGGAAGGCTCGAGGAGGGAGGCGTGGGCGGCCGAGGTCGCGCTGGCGGTGTGAGACGGCCGGAGGAGAGGCGGGAAAGCGGTGGGGAAAGGGGAAGGAGGACGGGCGTCGGTTGGCAAGCGGAGTGAGGCGGCGGTTCGCCGGCGACGCTGGCGAAGGCAATGGAGGCGTGCTTGGCGAGGGAAGAGGTTGAGGAGAGAACCAGGGAGGCGTCGGTTGGGGGCAGCGTCGGGACAGTGGGGACAGGTGGGGTCAGGCGTGGGGCGTGTGGGGCAGAGGTGGGCAGGTGGAGGTTGGCTGCGTGTGCGTGTGTGTGGTGTGGGCTGAGTGGGAGTGGGGGTGGGGTGGTTGAGAGGAGGTGAGGTGGCAGCTTCTTAGTGGTGGGGGGTTTTGGGAGGGTGAGGTGGCGACAAGTTATTGGGCGGGCTGAGGTGGATGTTGGGTGGGTAGAATAGGACTGGGTGTAAAAGGGGTTTGGGATGGACCGATTGTTTGGACTGGGGGTGGTCGTTCGGGTCGAATCGGCCCGTTCGACTGCCCCCACTAAAAATAATTAATATTTTATTTGTTTAAAACAAGACTTATGCAGACTGATAGCAGACAAAACAAAATAATCCGGAGGCCCGGGGTTTGCGTTTGAATAAAGACGGGCCGTTTAGAAAACACAAACAGGTTTTTCCGCAAATAGTTTTATACAATCAAATGCAAGATGATGACGATGCTCAAATGCAATGTGGCATGATGACATGAGCATGCGGTCATGATGATGCAATGCACAAAAACAACGCGATTTTCTAGTAGTGGTTTTGCGGGATGCCACAAGTGGTGACATCAGTTTATCTTCTAAACCGATCCCCGAAGAAAAGTGTGGAGAGGAAGACACCCTATGAGGCTTGGCACGAAAGAAAACCATCGGTGCATCATTTGCGCACTTTTGGTTGTGTCGCACATGTGAAACGAGTAGGTTCAGGACTAACGAAGCTCTCTGACAGAAGCTCGCAAATGGTATTTATATGCTATGAGCATGGATCAAAAGTCTATCATATGTTTGATCTGGAGAAAAGGAAGCTTGTTGTGACTAGGGATGTAGTGTTCGAGGAGGACATGTGCTGGGATTGGCACTCTAGACAACACACTGAAGCCAACGCTGAAATTGTTTTTACTATTCATCCTCCGGCATGGGCGACAGAGAACACTGATGAACTTCTGACTGCAACAGAAATGTCTCCTCCCCCTACCACTACGTCACATGGCTCCAAGAATGTTGTCGAGGCAACTACCCCAACAACACCACAGTCGGCAGTCAAGACCCGGCATAGAGGTGATCTATCAGTCCCTGCTCTGGACCTGACAACGCTGACTGCTGCAACTATGAGTGAGAGGACACCAGGCTCCTCTCACGCCCAGGAATCGCCATACTCACAGACATCACAGGGTCCTCAAGGAAAGCGCCCGTTGGCAGAGATCTATGCTGACTCAGTTCAAGTGGATCTTGCTTACTCAGGCCTCTGTCTCTTTGGACTCGATGAGCCAAGTACGTTTGCTGAAGCGGAAAAAGAAGCTAGCTGGCAGCAAGCAATGAAGGAGGATATTGACTCCATTGTCGGCAACCGAACTTGGGAGTTGGTAAAGCTTCCCAAAGGCAATAAAGAAATTGTTTTGAAGTGGGTTTTCAAATTGAAAAAGGACTCAAAGGGGAATGTTGTCAAACATAAAGCTAGACTTGTAGCCAAAGGCTATGTGTAGAAGCAGGGCATAGATTTCGATGAAGTCTTTGCCCCATTAGCTCGAATGGAAATTGTGCGACTCTTGATTGCTCTTGCTGCGCAGATGGGATGGCAGATACACCATATGGATGTGAAATCGGCTTTCCTCAATGGTGAGTTGGGAGAAGAAGTTTATGTTTCTCAGCCACCTGGTTTTGTTGTCAAGGGAGAGGAACACAAGGTTCTAAAATTGCACAAGGCCCTCTATGGTCTACACTAGGCCCCTCGAGCGTGGAATGCAAAGCTGGACTGCACACTTCAGGAATTAGGATTTCAGAAGTGTCAGACTGAACATCAGTTTACAAGAGGGCAAAAGGGAACTCAGGTCTAATCGTTGGTATCTATGTTGATGATCTAATTATCATAGGTGGAAGTGAGACTGAGATTGAACGGTTCAAAGCACAAATGAAGAATAAATTCAGAATGAGTGACCTCGGTTTGTTGAGCTACTATCTTGGGATAGAAGTGAAACAGAGCTCTGAACTCATTAGCCTCTGTCAGGGAGCATATGCAAAGAGGATTCTTGAGAAGTGTGAGATGAGTGACTGCAATCCTACACATGTTCCCATGGAGCCTCGACTAAAGTTGAGTAAATTAAGTAAAGCTCCTTCTGTTGATCCAACCTTGTATCGAAGCATAGTCGGCAGCCTGCGTTACCTAGTGCACACTAGGCCAGATATCTGCTTTCATGTTGGTTTGGTCAGTAGGTTCATGGAGAAGCCAACTTCCGAGCACATGGCAGCTATAAAGCACATCCTTCGGTATGTGCGAGGCACACTGAATCATGGATTTGTGTACAAGAGAGGGAAGTCATCGACACAATTGCTGGGCTATAGTGATAGTGATCATGCCGGTTATTGTGAATGAAAAAAAGATTACCACTGGAGTGCTATTTTACCTGGGATCCAATCCAATTACTTGGAGCTCACACAAGCAAAAGGTGGCTGCCCTTTCCTCATGTGAAGCGGAATACATAGCAGCTGCATCTACGGCTTGCCAAGGGATCTGGTTGTCGAGACTACTCGCGGACCTATTGGAGACTGAGCCAGAGAAGGCCTTGCTGCGAGTTGATAACCAGTCCGCAATTGCGTTAAGCAAAAACCCAGTTTTCCATGATAGAAGTAAGCACAGTGATGTGCGATATCACTTTGTGCAAGAGTGTGTGGTGACTGAAAAGATTGACATCAAACATGTCAGAACAGAGGGTCAGCTGGCCGATATCCTTACTAAAGCATTGGGGAGAGTCAAGTTTCAAGAGATGAGGCAGCTGATCGGGTCAGGACGGTGAGTGTACCATGAAAAGCTTGAGGGAGAGAATGAAAGGTGTCAAGCTCATCGTTGTGTTAGTTTTTCATCGGTTTATGGGTATGTCAGACACGATAGTCTTTGCTGCTTTAATTAGTGTCTGAACTTTTAGTTTTACTGCATCATAAAATTGAACCTGACGCGCACTGTGTTTGCGTGGAGGTGCATCTAGTTTTTAGACCGAGTTGTGGTCACGATCGTGAGATGGCGCGATATGTGGATAATGGCGTAGGAGTCGGTCGTAGTTTGTTGAGTTTTCCTTCTGTTAAATAAAAGGGATAGAACAGAAAAGACGCAAGATTAGCCGTCGCAAACTCTGTCTCCTTCTCTCTCTGTCTGCGTGTCTGCAGGGGAAAGTCCGGAGCGACGAACATTGAATCCAACCACCAAAATTCCACGGGATCGCATAGAGTTCAGGCCTGAGATCCATCACAACATGTACTCGTACATGTGCTCCATGTCCATCTCCTCCCTCGTGAACCCGCTGCCCTCCTCGCCCATCCGCCGCGCCCGGACGGGGTGCGCGTTGCCCCATTCAACCACCGAGTCTATGGTACGACACTTGTTCGCGGGGTCGATGGGCCAGTAGTGCTTGCCGGCGACGATCCCCTAGGAGAAGAAGTCCTGGAACGTCGTGTCGATGGCCAGCATCGGTGAGTCGCACGTGTCACGATGCAGGCGGACACAGACGTCCGCGAATCCGCTCTATCCGTGCCGCCTAAAAGCCCAAAACGGCTAAGCGGCTGGGCCGCAGAAATTGAGCGGGCCTGGCGGAAAACGGCCGTGGAGCCGCCAAGGGCCGCGTCCGTCCCACAGCGTAGCCTCGCAGTCTCGCTTCAGCAGGGATCGCCGCCGCCAGCGGCTGGCCGCTCGGCGCCGCCCAGCTCCCAGTCGTCCCCGCCAAGACCCATCGATCCGCATGTATTCCAGCATCCGGCAGCGCCACCTTGGCTCGGAGCCCTCCCCGTCGCCCACCTGCAGAGAGATGTCATGCGCGGTGGAGGCAGCGGCGGAACACGCGGCGGTGGAGAGGGAGAAGAAACCGCCGGAGGAAGATGAGAAGAATCCGGCAGCGGAGGAGGACAAAAAGGTAGTTGAGGGAAGCGGCACCCACATCGATCCAGAGGGCAAGCAACAGGTCTGTTCGTTCTTTCCCCTCATTACAAGAACTGCATTAATTCATATTTCTATAGGCTGCATGGGCACGAGGCAGTCGCTGTCCATAATTTGGGAACTAGTAATAAGCCTACTATGATGAGGATTCAGGAGGGTTGTTTTTCGGGAATAGGAAATGCTTCTTGAAGATACTTGGTCGCTGGATGTCATAAACTCAAATTTTGAGTGTAGCCTTCATTTTCAGATCTTGTATGTGTTCAGCATTTGAGCTTCCCACTCCCATGTCCATGTTAACTACCATATCCTTATGTATAAACTGGAACATATCTTTTATTTACCAGCCGTATGAACAAATAGAAATTGGTAGTGATTTAGGATTCTTATTTAATAAAATTCATGTTATAATGTTATAACAGATTCAGGTGTCGGACACAAAGGAGCCAACAAGTGAGTGATCTCCAAACTGTTCCAACAGATTAATTAGTAGCTTGTTGCATAACTCAAACAGGTAAACATTTGTTGTTTTATTTAGTCTCGGTGAGAACACTAGTAGATGGTCTTGTTGGATGGAGGATATAGTGTCGAGTATATGCAGGAGAGGGTGGCACAAGCAGAGAGTGCAGGAGAGGGTGGCACAAGCAGAAAATATTGAATGTGTCAGAAAATATGCTCATTTGATAATCTTGGCGGCAAATCAAGTGAAATTGTTCTTATGACTGATTGTAAAGTATCAAGTTTTTTCACTACTACTTGAAATATGTGCACTATTGCTTGTAACAGCAATGGATCTTCCATTTACTGATCGATGCCCAAGTTTCATTTGTGTACCTGTTTAACTGGGTCTTTTATACTGAATGCTTGATCTGCTAACGCGAGGATGTACTTCTCGCTCGCCGACCACGACTGCCCCTCCACGTAGATCTTGTACCTGTACCGGCACTGCTTCGCCAGGCTAGAGTCGTTGAACCCGTTCCGGCCTGAACAGCCGCGCGTTCCTGGCGGCGGCGGTGGCGGCAGAGTGGTTGTTGCACTGGAGAAGGTCCGTGCGTGCTTGGAGCTTCCAGGGTCGCATATTTCCAAAGCTTGTGCCAAATTATGTTGACTAATCGCTAGAGACAAATTTTGAACGCCCAGAGTTGGTACCGCACCTTTGAAGACAGTTGGAGGTCTATCCAAAGTCTCCGAGGATAAGCCAAGAGCGTCTATGTCAATGGAGATTATATCTTTGAACTTTCGTTTGACGACGAGATTTTCTCGGTATTAATGGTGGTGATGTAAGATTACTGTTCGATAGGTACGGTTTTTTAGATCTTGATTCACCAGATCGATCTTGGATTTTTTCTGATGGTTGCAGCGAGGAGGATTATCCTTACAATATTTGTCCCGACTCCTACTTCCACGACAATAGAGATTCGTATTCTCGACTCCCCCTGCGACGTCGACCAGACCGTTCGGTTTCTTTTCCTTGGAATACTGGTGGTAATACTCTTATCGATGTTGATGGATTATTCTAATGATTGCGCGCGTGCACGTAGCCTTGGCATTGGACTCAAATTAAAATTATGAAAGAAACCTCGTTGGTATTTACAGGTCTATGGTTTGACATTTATATCATGTTTACTGCGCTGCCTTTAGACTAAGTGCAAGATTGTGTCATGAAAGAAGAAGATTTTGAAGACCTTCGGGATTTGCTCGTTTTCTTTTAGACTTTATTTTGTAGGCGTTGAACACAGTTTATGTATCTCTACCATATACTATTTGTTACTATAAATATATATGGTATTAATTATAGAAAAAGGGAATAGCTTACACTTCAGAGAGGTCTAATTGTTTCACGCCACTTCCATCATGAAAGAGTCCTCCATCCATTCGAATTGATCCCTATTAGCCGATGTCGTCGAATAAGCACCTAAAGGTTATCCAAACATTTTCTTTCCTTTACCTATACCTACTTTGCATACTCAAATTTTGGGTAAAGCCGTTGGAGATGCTCTCATAACGCTAGTGTTACAACAACTCAAGTTCGAAGTCAAGACATAAAAGTAACATGTCAAATTTTGAAGCCGTAAAAACACGCCGACACCTTTCTTCTTAACATAACATACAGATACTACCTATGTTCCTAAGTTTTAAGCATTTCTAGCGGCTTAAATTGAACTACGGTACTAAAATCGTATATTTCGGGACATACGATGACTGATTAAAGGATGGTTTAACGGTTACTACTTCCTTTATTTCATAATATAAGATATTTTAGTTTTGTGAAATAAGTATATCTAGACTCCGAACCTATACACTATAAAATGACTAGATACACTTCTTTCACAAAACTAAAACATATTATATTATGCAACGGAAGGGAGTACATGGGAAAAATACAAACGGTTACTAAGTAAGAAGACATGCTTGACGGATCTGAGGTGCACTCTAGACCGACAGTGCAAAATTAAAGCTCATACAGGATATATAGAATGTAGACAAGAGGGTAGGCCCGAGAAATCATGGAGAACCAGCCAAATTATGTTGACTAATCGCTAGAGACAAATTTTGAACGCCCAGAGTTGGTACCGCACCTTTGAAGACAGTTGGAGGTCTATCCAAAGTGTCCGAGGATAAGCCAAGAGCGTCTATGTCAATGGAGATTATATCTTTGGACCTTCGTTTGACGACGAGATTTTCTCGGTATTAATGGTGGTGGTGTAAGATTACTGTTCTATAGGTACGTTTTTTTAGATCTTAATTCACCAGATCGATCATGGAATTTTTTCTGATGGTTGCCACAAGAAGGATTATCCTTACAATATTTGTCCCGACTCCTACTTCCACGACAATAGAGATTCGTATTCTCGACTCCCCCTGCGACGTCGACCAGACCGTTCGGTTTCTTTTCCTTGGAATACTGGTGGTAATACTCTTATCGATGTTGATGGATTACTCTAATAATTGCGCACGTGCGCGTAGCCTTGGCATTGCGACTCAAATTAAAATTATGAAAGAAACCTCGTTGGTATTTACAGATCTATGGTTTGACATTTGTGTCATGTTTACTGGGCTGCCTTTGGACTAAGTGCAAGATTGTGTCATGAAAGAAAAAGATTTTGAAGACCTTCGGGATTTGCTCGTTTTCTTTTAGACTTTATTTTATAGGCGTTGAACACAGTTTATGTATCTCTACCATATACTATTTGTTACTATGAATACTAGAAAAATATCCGTGCGTTGCTACAGGACAATAAAATTTGACAGAGTCATTGATCTAAGCAATATTGCAATTCACAATCTCAACATCGCCTCCACCCTTCAATTCTGGATGTAAATCTGGCAACACTTTGTCTGATGTTGATGTAGGTACAGTAAATCCCTGTTGAACACAGATTGCTGTGATTATGAAAAAAATTAATAGTAACACAATTCTAAGACAAAACATATTGTATTCCAAAAATAATCCCTTTGTTACATAAATATGACTTTTAGAGTTATGAATAATGAAATTTTCGGGGTATGCGAACAAAAAGATGGTGAAATATAACTTTCAGGGTATGTCCAAAAGAAGGAACAAAATATTATATTGATACGCAATGAATTTATGACCCATAGGAACTAAATGCACCCATCAATCTGCATACGCCATTATTAATATGGTCCATATGAATAGAACAAATGGATGCAAGAGAAAAATTGCATGAAGTCTAATATAATCTAGGCGTTAGAATTTAATTTATATTGTTCTACTGATTCCTGGTTGCAATTAATTAGTAGAGGTTGTCAATATATCTGATTGTGGGGAGTAAGACTGTTGGGACTTTTGGAGATTCATGATCAAGAAGATACTGCCTAATATCTTAATCGGAAAGTCTATTCACGAGCAAATCTATGGAAAGATACGGAAAAAAAATAACTAATTAAGAACCACGGAAAACGTCTATATTTTTTTTCAGAACCTGAATACTGAAACTCAAACAAATGATATGACACGAAGATAACTTTAAAAGTTTAAAATCGTGTTTCCTTCTCTCAAACGATTTGCATCTGAATTATAGAACAACAACAGTAAGTGGATTGACCAAAGAAATCATCACATTGCTGCTGGCAACTCTTTGGGAGAAGGAATCAGAGGGCGCCGTGGTGCACGCCCCTGAAGCATGAGAAGGAATCATAAAAAGATGATGGAATCATAAGAAGGATACATGCCTCCCTGTGAGGACCCATCGTGTGCACGCTCGGGACGATCTCGCCGTGCACGTCGGGAGCACTGAAGCGCACGCCGTCCATGGCGATGTAGTGCCCAACCGGGACGACCTCACAGCGCATGCGCCGAGGCCAATGAAGCGCACACCTCGTGCCTACCCGTGCCTGCCGCCGCCAAGCCCCGCCCCGATGTCACACCCCGCCCTCTTGCCGGTATGATTGCCGACGTGAGGCTTGATCGATTGCCTGAATTCCGGAACAAAGAGAAGAAGAAGAAGAAGAGAGAGAGAGAGAGAGAGAGAGAGAGAGGAGCTCAGGCCGCCGCCTAGCTTGGCACCGCGAGCTCCGCCCGCGGCCTCCTCGGCCTCCCTCGCTGTCGTCTGCTCCGCTCACCCCTGCGTCACCCCGCCGCCATGGCGCCGTCCCATCTCGCTGCATCCCCGACCACAGGCCACCGCCACCGCGGTCGATTCCGCCCCTGGGAGCCCCTACGCGCGCGCCCAACTTAGTAAATTTCAGATCGAAATCGAGAGGAAGGCAGTGCCACAAATTTCCGATCGAAATCGAGCAGAAGTTACAAGTAGAACAGAGAGATAGGGCAGACTGGGTGAGGAATAGGCTTTAGGCAAGATGGAACCTCCGTTCACCTTGGGCCTCCGCATCTGACTCCATATCCTCCTTTGAACTCCTTGGCTCCCGCTTCCTCCGCCCTGCAACTCGTCACCGGAGCCTCGGCCATTGTGGGGATCTCCGGATCTGGGCACGGGGATTATGTTTTCTTTGGAGAAAACCAGGTATGGAGCAGGGGGTCCATCGGGCGGATTATCGCCGCCTCACTCTTACTCCTCCGCCTCCGAACGTGGCCAAGCAGCGCTGTTCTGGCCTTGCGATCCAAACACACAACCGAGCCGAACCTTTCAGGATTGTTAGCGGTGGCAGGACAAGTAATTTAGTCAAACAGCCAGGGGCAAAATCGGAAATAAAAAAGCGGACGGAAATTTGTCCACGACGAACCTACCTTAATGTAAATTAGTAGATAGATATATGGTATTAATTGTAGAAAAAGGAATAGCTTACATTTCAGAGAGGTCTAATTGTTTCACGCCACTTCCATCATGAAAGAGTCCTCCATCCATTCGAATTGATCCCTATTAGCCGATGTCGTCGAATAAGCACCTGAAGGTTATCCAAACATTTTCTTTCCTTTACCTATACCTACTTTGCATACTCAAATTTTGGGTAAAGCCGTTGGAGATGCTCTCATAACGCTAGTGTTACAACAACTCAAGTTCGAAGTCAAGACATAAAAGTAACATGTCAAATTGTGAAGCCGTAAAAACACGCCGACACCTTTCTTCTTAACATAACATACAGATACTACCTATGTTCCTAAGTTTTAAGCATTTCTAGCGGCTTAAATTGAACTACGGTACTAAAAGTCGTATATTTCGGGACATACGATGACTGATTAAAGGATGGTTCAAAATACAAGCGGTTACTACTTCCTTTATTTCATAATATAAGATATTTTAGTTTTGTGAAATAAGTGTATCTAGACTCCGAACCTATACACTATAAAATGACTAGATACACTTCTTTCACAAAACTAAAACATCTTATATTATGCAACGGAAGGGAGTACATGGAAAAAATACAAACGGTTACTAAGTAAGAAGACATGCTTGACGGATCTGAGGTGCACTCTAGACCGACAGTGCAAAATTAAAGCTCATACAGGATATATATAGAATGTAGACAACAGGGCCGGGTCGGCCCGAGAAATCATGGAGAACCGGCCAGTTCCTCCGATGCCTCCTCTTCCCGGTCAAGCTTGCCTATCAAGGCGCCCCCGTCTAGGATGCTGCCAAACATGGCGGCCTCGTAGATGTAGTTCACCTGCCAGGCGTGGTGGCTGGCATGGCCGAGGAGCCATGCCATTTCGTTGACGAGGCCCTTGGAGAAGAGCTGGGCCATCTGCAAGCGCGAGGATTCGGCGAGGTGCTCCTCGCGCTCCTCGTCCACCTTGCCCTGCCGGACATACTCCAGCGGGCCGGTGACTAGGGACCACCAGAGGGCGTGGAGCAGTTCTTCGTCCTGGCGGTCGAGGAACCGACGCACATGGTTGCAGGTTTCCTCGCCGTCGCAGGCGTATTCAGGGTCCAGGGGCCTGCTGAAGCCGGTGGTGTGGAAGCCGGCGTCGAAGACCTCGTCGAAGTCGGCCTCGCGCTGGGGCCTCGCCGGCGACTTGCGGGCCTTGGGCCATCCTAGGAGGGCGCGGCGGAAGAGCATGTGACGGTCATTGTTGATGTGCCACGTGTATTCATTGACGACCATCCGGGCTGATGGCTCGTGCCACCTCTGGGTGAAGGTCCGCGCGCCGGTGGCGGCATATGCATCGTAGATTGCCCGGAGCGCCGCCTCGCTCACGACGCCCGAGGCGGCGATGTCGGCGACGTTGAGGAACGAGTTCATGATCTCGGAGTTGACCAGGTCGGAGCCCACGTCGATGACGTCGTGGCTGTTGACGCTCAAGATGAGGTCGCTCATGATGGCGCCGACGTCGAAGCCCCGGGCCGTGGCGTCGGCTCCAATGCCGAGCACGCTACAGTCGAACAGGTACATGACCTGGGCGGCACGGCGGTCCATTATCAGCGCGGATTGGTCCTTGAGGCGGGCCTTGTTCGCCACCTCCAACGCCATCTTGTCCTGGATGTACGGGATGCCAATGGCGACGGCCTCGCGTCGCTGACGGCCGCCGGGGGTGGCCAGCGCGTGGGCGTCGGCAAGCGCATCCTGCACGAGGCCGAGGAGATGAGGGAACACGTGGATGTACCCGTACTCGTAGTTAACGGCCATGTCGGTCACATAGTTGGAGAACATGGTGCGCACGTCGGCGGCGCCAATGAGCATGCCCGTCATGGCGCCGCCGAACAGGGCATTGTTGGTCGTGATGGCGTCGGGCCAGTCGGTGGCGCCCAGCAGGGCGAGCACCTCCGGCGAGGCATGCCTCAGCCCTTTGCCCTTGGGTGGAAGCACGTTGCCGATTGCGTGTTGGGTGCTTTTCCACAGCGCGAGCTCCGGCGATAGCCGCAGCTGCACCACCCTGGGCCTGGGGCGCGAGCGCGACGCTTCCTGATCTCCGAGCAGCTCGTCCCTGCTGCCGATGCTGGCAAACATCTCGGCCACCATGTCTCGGGCCCGGCGTGACAGCCTTGTGAGATCCGCGGTGCCTCCCTCGCCCATCAAGGCCCTCGCCTCCGAGTAGCCAGCGTACACTGCTGGGAATGGGAAGCCAAGCTCGGCGGCCACAGGCGGAGCCTCGCCCCAGAAATACGGAGGGATTGTAATTCCGGCGCCGCCGCCGGGGAGAGCGTCTTTGTCCTGCAGCCCCGGCCTGACCTCAACGTTGAGGCCATGGAGGGAGCAGCTGCCCCATCGGGGGAAAGATGCGTCCGCGACCATACTTATACAATTATAATGGAGATGGATGGATCGATATGCTATGTGTATTCCTCAGCTTAATTAAGCTTATATATACCCGCGCTCTCCAGCCGTAGCCCATAGCAGCCGTGCCGATGTGAAGATAGCAGCCGCTTTGACCGGCGAAATGTCATATTGCATGATCTCAGCTCGATCTGCCCATCTCCAACACATGACATCAATTCTTGCCGACAAGCTAGCTAGCTAGGCCAAGCCCGTCAAAGTTTTCTGTCCCTAGATATATTGGACAGTGCTAGGCATCCGATCGAGCGAGGTGGAAGTCAGATCTTCTTCCTTTGCCTTCATCCCCTTTTGCTACAAATAGACCCGTTTTTTACAAAATAGTCCTGCTTTTGCTACATGTCGGAAAAACGGTTTGACACAGAAAATAGAAAAATAGTCCGGACCTCGTCGGAGACCTCGCCGGCGACCGTGAAGCAAAAAAGTCGTGCTAATGTAGCAAACCCGACCTCGCCGAAACTTTCTCCGGAGACCTCGCCGGAGACTTTTGTCGAATACCTTGTAGCAAAAACTTTGCGCTAGTATAGCATAACCACAAAATAGTGGTAGCAAAAAAAATATGCTGATGTAGCAAAAAACTGACTTCGTCGGAGACATCGCCGGTGGCTGGTAGCAAAAATTGTTGGGCCGATGTAGTAAAACCGACTTTACTGGGGGCTTCCGTGAAAATGCCATAGCAAATACTTTATACTATTGTAGCAAAAACATAGAACATAAATAGCAAACAAATCCTACTATTGTAGCATCGTCCTATAGCAAAATCTCAAAACACAAGTAGCAATGGGCGACCACTTCTTGTAGCATCGTCGTCGAAGAAAAACGGTCGCGCACCACACACACACAAACACACACACACACACACATTGGCCAGGAGACCTGAACGCGCGAGAGAGGATGCCAATGGATACAACCAAAGGCCGAAGGAGGCACCGGCGACGAACACAAAGGCGGCCCTGGGCATCGAAGCTTGATCTGCAGCATGACGGCGTGGAGAATCTCAGGGAGCGGCGCCGGGGAGGCGAGTTACGGGCCTCGACCAGGAGGGGGCGAGGGCGGCGCTGGGCACGCGAGGCGGCGGCGTGGCAGAGGTGAGGTCCGAGAGGTGGGGCGTCGCTGTATAGCGGCGAGCGCGCGGCCCTATGGAAGCGTCCGACGGCAGGAGGAGCGTAGAACTCGCACAGCGGCAGGGCGTGCTTGGCGGCGGCACCACGGCAGTTGGCGGCTGGAGAGGAAGATGAGGGTGGCGACGGAGTGCGTGGCTCGGTGGTGTCGTGGTATTGCACGGCAAATGCTACTGGGGGTAGCTTACGTAGAGGGAGCAAGGCGACGTAGGAGAATCCGGGAGCGAGATTGGCACACGATGTACCCAGGTTCACGTCCCCTCCACCGAGGATCGCTACGTCCTGCTATCAATCCAGTATATGATCATAGATTGGTTTACATGGGAGCCGCTGTAGGTGGAGGGAGAGACTAAATCTAATCTAATGTAGAAGAACCTCAATATGACATGGGAGAGCGTGCCCCGTGGGGGTGCCCCTGGTGGCTTTATATATGCAGCCAGCTAGGGTTTACAAGTATTTGGTGGGCTTTGTATTGAAGTCGCCGTCTTGGGCCTCGATCGGGCGCCACTCTGCAGGTCGGCCGCGGCGATCGCCGTATTAGGCGAGTCGACCGCTCAGGGGGCTAGGTTTCATCGGCTCGATCCAGGTGGCGAATCCGCCGTGGGTATATCGATTGGTATTCCCCCAGATGGTCCCCAGCGTTGTCGATTCGACGCGGGCTTGAGGCAGGGCGCGGAGAGACTTGACGATAGGTCGTGGCGAATCGGCGACGAGCTCCTGAACAGAGAAAAGAACCGTGAGCCAGTCGGTGATGACCAATTGGCAAAAGACACAGGGTGTAGGTGAAGCCGCCAGTTGCGGCGAGTCCCCGAACATGGAGCATGCCGAGTCCCCGAGCGCGGCGAGTGGCGAGGTCGAGCGACTGGCGAGTCCGCGAGCGTGTGGCTTACGCGAGGGCGAGTCCGCGGTGGCGAGTCCCCGAGCATGTCGAGTACACGAGGGCGAGTCCGCGGTGGCGAGTTCCCGAGCGTGTTGAGTACGCGAGGGCGAGTCAGCGGTGGCGAGTCCCCGAGCATGGAGAGTACGCGAGGACGATTCCGCGGTGGCGAGTCCCCGAGCGTGTTGAGTACGCGAGGGCGAGTATGCGGTGGCGAGTCCTTGAGCGTGGAGAGCACGCGAGTGGAGAGTACGCAGTGGCAAGTCGACGAGGGCGAGCCGCGGTCGTGGAACCACGCGTACACGCAGCATGCCTAGGAGTAGTCCCCGAGGCTCGAGTTCGCTTGTATAGGCGACTTGAGGCTCTTTAGAGATGCATATATTCTGAAAATAGTAGTGGTTGCTGCCGAGCATAGCCAGTGGCGAGGTCGAGCGACCGGCGAGCGCCGAGTCCCCGAGCGCGGTGAGTGGAGAGGTCGAGCGACCGGCGAGCGCCGAGTCCCCGAGCACGGCGAGCGGCGAGGTCGAGTGACTGACGAGAGATGAGTCCCCGGCGCCCATGAGCAGTCGGCGACCGACGAGCGGAGTCCCGAGCCAGCGAGTGGCGGTCGGCGACGGCGGCGCCGAGTCGAGCGGCGAGTGGCGGTCGGCGACCAGCGCGGTGAGTGACGAGGTCGAGCGATCGGCAGTATGTAAGGTTTATGCGTGTCTTTTCATGAGTAGGCAGACCTCCAACATCAAACACTTGCCGGGTAACAGGGACACGATGCCAGACTGTTGAACCTGGGGACAAGGTCGGACTTTTGGTACCCAGACTCACTACTTCGACGGACGCAAATAAACAGCAGACAAAACTAAAACCGATCCCAAGTATGATTTTGGTCCCTGAAAGGGTCATATGCGACTGCATGGTCGGCTTTGGAGAATGAATGAAGATGCATATATGTTTGTAGCATGGCGAGTCCGTGACGACAAGTCCGCGGAGGAGAGTCCCGGAGCGTGTTGAGTACGCGATGATTGTGAGTCCGCGAGGGGAGAGTCCCCGAGTGTGGCGAGTCCGCGATGATAGCGAGTCCGCGAGGGGAGAGTCCCGGAGCATGTTGGGTACGCGATGATTGTGAGTCCGCGAGGGGAGAGTCCCCGAGTGTGGAGAGTCCGCGATGATAGCGAGTCCGCGAGGGGAGAGTCCCGGAGCGTGTTGAGTACGCGATGATTGCGAATCTGCGACGATGTTCATTACGCTGTTTTTGTTAGCGAGTCTCTCGTCTTGGCCCGGGGGGCCAGTCGCATGGCGACTCCAAAGATGGCTCTCGGCTTGGCGTTCTTCCTGGACGATCCGAGGCTCGGTTGCGAGTTCTCGTCCGCAGTACTTGGCCGTGCGAGTCACGCTATCTAGGGTTGAGGAGGACATGGTGCTGTTTGTGTAGCACAACCATTTATCTTGGCCCGGAAGGCTATTCGAGCAAGGCGACTCCAATGATGGCTCTCGGTTAGCGTTTTTCATGGACGATCCGAGGCTCGGTTTGCAAGTCCTCGTCCGCACTACTTGGCCATTGCGAGTCGCTCTTTCAAAGGTTGACAAAGGCAAATTGATTTTTCCCGGGGGGAAGACACCCAGTGGTGAGTCCATGTAGCGTGGCATGCGACCCTCTCTGGCGACTCGGACGATGAGGGTCCCTTAGCAGGCATGGCGTACACATTCGACGTAGCCAGAAAGAGTCAACGTGGCGGACGTACTGTACGACGTTGAGCTCAAGTCAACGATGGAAACACGATGTGCTGTTTTTTCCAAAGAATGATCCCACCCTCCACTTCTCCCAATGTTTTCTCCCCTTCACCTGCAGGGATGTCAAGCTCAAGTCATCGACATGTCGGTTCAACTTCATCCACACCGACACGAGCATAGCCAGCTGGAATCTGACTTCCATGGTAGGTCGCTTCCGGTGGACAAGGTAAAGCAAAAGCGAGCGCCACCTTCATAGAAATGTTCTTCACTGTGACATGTAGCTCACAATCTGTCCTTGCCTCAACTTCATCCCCGGGGTAGCGAACCATCGTTGCACCGGCCGTATCATCTATCACCGAAGCATTATTCTCCATCAGCATTAGATTATTAGCTTGTACCTCCGTGGAAGCCACGCTGCTTATCCGCTGAGATGGGGCCACCGGACTGTCTAATGCAGGATCTTGCTTTCGGGCCAGTACTCTAAGTTCATTAATCTGCTCCTGCTGCAGCTTGAACATGGCTTGAAATTCCTCGTTCCATTTTTCAACCGCCTCCAACCGCGCAGCCTCCTCCGCCTTCTGCCGGTTCGTTTTTCTAGATCGACTTCTATAAGTGTCGATGTCCTCGGGAAACCCTGTCTTCCATGGAACAGATGGGCCAAAGCCTCGTGTTCGTCCGACTTTTTCAGGATTCCTGAGGGCATATGTCAGCTCATCGTTCTCTCTATCGGGAATGAACTTTCTATCTTTTCTCAGTTGTATCACTTTAACAAGTTCATCTTTGGGTTTAGTAATGGCCTTCTTTGTAACAATAATCGCCCCGGTTTCAGTGTCATACGACCCCCCATGTCCAAGGAGCCAATTTTTTGACCTCACGGGCCACTGATTTGTAGCTGGCGTGACCCCTTTTTCATGCATTTCTTTCTCGGTTTTTGCACACTTAGGCGCGACCGTCTTGTAGCCACCTGTCCCCATAGTATGGTGATATTTATGTTTGGCCGCATTTAACTTATTCTTTTCTGACTTGGCCGTAGCTGCTTCTGATTCCTTGTATGTCACAAATGGGGCCCAGTTATCCCCCGCTTCTCCGGTAGCCATTGAATAATGGTCGGCCCTTCTTGGCAAAGTTGTTGTACAATCTTTTCTTCCAGTCCTTGAACTGTCCGCCCATCTTCTTAAGGGCCCACTTTCTAACTTGCAACCTCAATCCCTCATTGAGTTCAGGAGTGTCCAATTCAGGTAGAGATAAGTGTGCCATGAATGAATTCCAAAGACCCTCTTTGGCTCTATCATCGACAAAAGTTTCTCCAACTCGATCACTCTTCTTTCCTGGATTATTCCACTTCTGAGTGGTGATCGGGATGGCGTCCCTGACTATCGCTCCGCATTGGTATACAAATACACTTGCAGCCTCTTTCGGCTCCAAAGGTTCACCGAACTCAGACACTAAATCAATAGTGAAACGCGCACCATCGGCCAACTTTATGGTCGGGCCTCGTTTCCTTGAAGAAGATTCGCCTGATGCGGAGGTCTAAGAGAAGAAACAGTCGGTAGTATATATATATGAATCAACTAATGCATCTACTAGCTCGTGATCAGCAGAGGCTTTATATACCTCGCCGGTCTTTGCTATGGTGTCTCCACCGTCGTCTCCACCAAAAAATTCATAATAGTTGTCTTTTCTGTCGGCTTCATCCAAGTTGAGGTATTTGGAGCCATCATCATCTCCATCGTCGTCTGCTGCATCGTAATGATAACCTCTTGTACCCTCATCTATCATGTTGTACATGATGTTCTATTTGTTGTCTCTACCGTTCATAACTTAACTAATACAGACCAAAAATAAAAACCATTTTTCTTAATGCGATAAAATAAAGGAAGATAGAGTAATCCAACTTAAACAATGCGATAAAGAAAGATAAAATACCAATTAAACAACAATACATCTCGAATAATCCAGCTAGTACAACAATAAAGTACCAATTAAACAATAATACATCTCGAATACAAGATGGTACCCTATTACACATATAGCTCATCGAAGACGTCGAGCCCCGGCTACTGAGCCGCGGAAGGTGTGCACCCAAAGAGTAGGAACCATCACCGGAGAATATCTCGGGTAAGGTGCCTGAAGAAGCTGCCAGGTATGGGCGACCCGGACTTCTAAAATGTACATGTAGCGTCAGACGTGCTCGTCCTCCTCCCTGACACGACGCTGTACCACCTCGTCGGGGGCCGGCTCCCTCTGCACCGCACCTGGACCACTCGGCCGCCACCACAGAAGATCCGGGTCGTCGACGACACCCGGATTCCTCACCAGACGACGTCCCTCGGCCGCTAGCACCTCCCAGTGCCAGTCCGGCGGAGCCCAACTCCGTGGATGCCCGACGACACTGTCTAGTAGCGCTCTGTTGTTCACGCCGACTGAACGAGGATGAGGAATCGACATAATTTCCTAAACACTAAAATTAAACCTATATACTTTAACCATGACGAAAATAAATAGTATCCACTAAAATAAACTATATTAAACACTAACTAAATTACACTATCAAAATTACACTAACTAAACTATATTAACACTAATAGCTAGCACTAACAAAATTACACTAACTAAACTATGTATATTAACACTAATAGCACTATATTAACACTAATAACACTAACTAAATTATTTACACTAACTAAAATTACACTAACCCTAACTAAGCTACGTGGCTGGAGAGGGACGGCGCACGGGTGTGGGGGAGGCTCACCTAGCCGGAGAGGGGTGACGCGACGGTCGAAGAGGCGCGGGGCGACGCGGGAGAGGGGCGGCGGCGGTTGTGGCATCCCGCAAAACCACTATTAGAAAATCGCGTTGAATTTGTGCATTGCATCGTCATCATCATGCATTGTTTTCATAAAACTATGTTCGCAAAGCCCGATTTGTTTTCCAAACGCCCCATCTTAATTCAAATGCAAAGCCCGGTTCTCCGGATTAATTATTTTGGCCGCTATCGGTTTGCACACGGCCCGTTTAAATCAAATAAAAAGTTTCATTGTTTTAGTGGCGATCGAGCAGGCCGACTCGACCGACCACCCCATTTTCTAAACGGTCCACCTACACCTGCCCTTCTAAATCCTAAGGCTACCAACTAATCTACCCACCCCTTTCCTCCACATCACCCCAACCAGTAGGAGCACGCCACCTCACCTCCTCCCTCTCCCTTACCCAATCACCACTCGCCACGACACCTCTCCCCTCCCCACCTAATCTCTCTCCTCTCTCTCCCCACCACACACGCACTCCACGCACGCCAGAACCACCACCACCCAACCCACCTGGCCCCGCCCCTGGGCCCCACCCACGCACGCACTCCCACGCCGAACCGGCCCTCTCCCTCCACTGTTCTTCTTCCCCGTCGCTCCCTTCTCTGCCCCGCATGCCAGCGCGCGGCGCGCCCCCTCGCCCTGCGCCGCTCTCCTTCTACCTCCCTCTCGCGTCTCCCGCTCCTACCCCCGGCCCGCTCCGCCCCCCACCGCGCGTGACCTCCGGCCGCCAGCCGCGCTACCTCTGCCCTGCCTGCGAGCCTCCCCAGCGCCTCCACGCTCCCTCCTCGCCAGGCTCGTCGCCTGCCCCGCCCTGGCACCGCCTTCCTCTGCCGCCCGAGCCCGCCCGGTGTCTCCCCTCCTCCTTCGCCTCTCCCTCACGACGCCAGCCCCCAGCTCCTCCCGTGCCGCCTCGCCCAAGCTCCGCCACCACCGTCGCCTCCAGGCTCGCCCTCCCACTCCGCGCTCGTCGCTCCACCCAAGATCCCTCGCGCGACCCAAAGCCGCCTGCGTCGCCCGCTCAGCCGCCCGGCGCCGTCCTCTTCTGCGCCCGTGTCGTCTTCTCCGCCACTGAGACCACCCTCGCCGGCCTCACGCCTCCATCCGCCTCCGCCTTGTAGCGCGCATGAGACCCTGCTCGCCGCCGCTGCCATGCCCGGCCCCGAGCACGCCCCGCCGCTCTGCCTCACCGGCGTCGCCGCGTCGGCCCCGCCTCGTCCTCTGCCCCGGCGACCCCCGTCCTCATGCGGCCACCGCCAGCTGCGTCGGCGAGCTGCCCCGATCCAGCGACGTGTCCCGATTCTTTGTAGTGGAGCTACTTTGGAGGTAGCCCAATACTGCAAGGTAGAGAGGTGTCACCCGAGCCTCCTCGGCAACAAGGTACCCGAGACCAATGATGGTGGTGGCGATGATGTTGCGACTCGAGTATGATACATCAACCAAGTTTGCCACCGACCAAACGAACCCGAGGTGCTTAGATCATCCACACGACAGTTGAAGATGGCGATGCCTATTTCCAAGATCTCCTTCATGCATACCACAAGCCCTCTTCTTCGGAACGCCAAGTACTCCTTCACAGACCTGGGGAACCGAAGGCCTTCTTCCCGGAGTCGGAAGACCGAACCCTGGCGAGCCAAGTTCTTCGACCCGGAGACCGCAGACGCGCCGAGTACTTCACCCCGGACACCGTGATCCCGGTGCGACAAGTGCTTCATCCTGAATGCCAAGACCGACTCGATGACACGGAACCGACAAGACCCTCGCCACTGCAAGCTCGACCCCGTGGAACCCGACAAGATCTGCATGCGACAAGAACGACACCGTACAGGGCGAGACCGATGCGCCCCCGACGCCAACCAAGCCCTGCTTCCCGGTTGCGACAAGACCTACCCCGATGGTCGAGAATGTTACGCCAAGATCGAACCCTAGACCACGAGACCGAACCCGGAACCCCAAGTTCGTCGAGACCCTAATGTGACCCTTTTCCTCGATACCCTATTTTTATAAATGATATCAACTTGTTGCATTAAATCATTCATCTCGCATGCATATCTGGTTTGGGGGCCTTATGCCGATTCACCTAATAATTAAATATGGGGCCCATATGCGGGCAAATCTAGTCTCATATTGGCCTCATTTAAACTTGTGTGAAGGTGATATATTACGCCTTGATAAACAACATTTAAATTGCGGGGTTTCCAAATAACTTCGAACCATCTAATTAAATGTCGGGACCCGGTTCCGCTTAATATGGCCTAATTGCATCGCACTCTTTGCCATGTCATACATCATGCATGCATCATGCCGATCTTTTTGTAGTATTAAATATTGCATCGGTGTTTCTTCTAGTGTTTTGCTTCTTCATGGATAAGGCCGTTGAGTTGATGTGAGCTTCGCCCGATCTTGGTTGAACCTTCGGCAATGTGTTTTCAGGCGAGCATCTCCCCCTTTCTACCTATCTTACTTTTATAGTATTTACTTCCCTCCTGTTGATCTATTGCTATCTGTGTTGCGATGCTCTAGTGTTTCGTACCCGTGATATCCCTTGCAGCCTTATATTGCCTTGGACACATCCTATTACCTGTTGTTTGGTAGATAGTTGGACTTGCGCGTCGTAGTCGCTGGCTCAAGTGCTGTTGCGTGTCGTCAAATGCCACAGTGGTTGATGTATTGCCGCATGTTGATGATGGAGATGATCATAGTTTTACTTATCATTCACTTTATTTTCTGTTTAACAACTAAAATTGAAATAAGCAGAGGCATCGGTGGGTGATAGAAAATATTTGGTTTCGAGCCCACTTGTGTCCGTAAGACCCGAGTACTTGATACTGTTCCTTGATTTATCGCGCTATCCACATCCGGGAGGTATATGGGACCCCGAGCGAGCTTGATTGATCTTATTTCTTGGGGCCACAAACTAGTTTGAGGTTTTATTTACGATCATGTACTTATGCCATGCTACTTATGTATTTACGATTGTGCGAGGAGCACCTTGTCTGTTAGGATCGGGACACGATTCCGCGGTGTCGACAAGCCCAGCCACACTTCGGGTTCCCGATCGTTCACACCGTCTACCCAAACCTTGAGTCCGTCGGAGCTTGCTTGCCGTTGGTGTACTCCAAGGGTGGCCCCTGAAATATTTCTGAATCCTGTGATTGTTCGATCGTGAAAGCCTCGTTGGGTTTTGATTTGGTTCTTCCGAGGTTGATCGGCGTGTGTTGCTATTGGTGCACCCGGCGGGTAAAACTTTCAAAGCCGTGTCATGGATATGGACGACTTGGAGCACAGATCTCGATCATAGACAAGCATAACTAAAGTTTATTGCTATAAATTTGACTTTATAATGACTAGTAATCAGCTTCACTATAATGGAATGGCTAATTAATCGCCCACAACGCTTGTTTGGCGTGTAAACTGCGACCATTGTACTGACTAGTAAGTATTGCAACTTCTAGCGGAATGGCTGAATAAAAGTACCAACAAGCTGCTGGTTTTGGGGTTATATCATGCTATCATGTCGATTAGTAATTGCTACAACTATAACGGAATGGTTAACTAAAAGTGCCCTTGTTTACTTTATCGGGATGAATATCTAAACGACTAGTAATTCTTTGCAGCGATAAGCGAATAAGTAAAGCGCCAAGTGTGAGTTCCTCGGTTGACTTCCTCGTTTGGTCTCGAGGGGAAGCGCCGAGATGGGTTTGTTTGATGATAGTATCGGTTGGATCCGAATAGGTCTTTCTCACCCTCTCTGGTAGCCTCCGGTTGTATCGAGTCTCTATAGGTTGTTTAGTGCATCTTTGCCGCTTCGATCCACCATACCTATGTGGCGAGGACCGCAATTCTAGCCTCGCCGTGTCTTGGCCTCGATCTTGGCGCTCCTCTTTTCCTTTGCCCTTTGTCGGCATCCCTCTTGTTTAAGCAGGTTTTGAGATCGACGTCGTTAGCAGGGTTACCCTTCCGGCTTGTCCTGGGCAGGGTTATGGACGCCATTAGTTATTTCTTCAGGGCTCTTAACCCCATTTGCATCTTGTCCGTAGCTGGACGCACTATCGTTTTCAAGGTGATTTAGATCTTTGTATATTATATCTGTATTCTGGACTCATGGAGTCGCTGTTATATATATCTGTTCTGTGGGTCCCATCGAGGACTGTTGTGTAATGTTATTACTTCGTTTTCCACCCGCACGAAAGTGCCTGGTGGGCACCTTTGAATCGTTTCTATGCGGGTTTGGCGAATTTTGCTCAAACTTGCATAGGTCCGATTCGAGGTGTTCTGAGTGGTATCGGATCTCGTGTTGCGATACCCCACAAGTCCAACTGTGGGATAACCTAGCTAACGGCAAGTAGAGTGTCCAAAACTATTTTGCAAAGTTGGTTGGATAGTTACGGTTAGGTCCGATTTTACTCCTTACCCTCTGCTATTCCCTCTTACCTCGTGTTTTGAATCCGCTCTCTTCTCTCTCTTGAGTCCAGATTTCGTGGTTGTGTTTCCGTCATACCTTCAGGGTTTCGCTTCCTTCTGCGATAACGGTGTTCTGCCATCCGGTGTTCCAGCTGCCTGATGAATCCGTCTACAGTGTTACCATTCTTTATTCCTTGTTTGTGCCTTCCGGTGTTTTCCGACGCGACGACATCCTCTACGCTAGATCCGATGCAGAGTCTGCATCACTCCTTTGATCCGAACCTCGTTTGTCGAGATCTTCAGTCTGAATCCGAGGGTTGGTTGCATAATCTATCTGTTAGGTATGCGGGTAATGCTTTGAGTGCGGGATGGAGTCGCGACCATACCACTACTCTTATCATTTGCTTTGTATATTGAATGGGGATCGATGCAATTACTCCTTCCAGAAAGTTAGAGGTGGCCTTACCTTTAACCCGTCCGTTGTTTATCCGGAGTGTTCTCTTGACGAGCAGGGACAACGACCTCTTGTTAGTGGTGTCGCGAGGATCTACACGAAGCGAGAATCGCAGATCGCCGACCTTTCCTTCCGGTACCATGAGGCGGATCTCGGGCGAGATCCTTGTTAGTGGTGTCGGTGTGGCATCCCAAAACCACTACTAGAAAATCGCGTTGAATTTGTGCATTGCATCGTCATCATCATGCATTGTTTGCATAGAACTATGTTCAAAGCCCGATTTGTTTTCCAAACGCCCCATCTTAATTCAAATGCAAAGCCCGGTTCTCCGGATTAATTATTTTGGCCGCTATCGGTTTGCACACGGCCCGTTTAAATCAAATAAAAAGTTTCATTGTTTTAGTGGGGGCAGTCGAACGGGCCGACTCGACCCGAACGACCACCCCCATTTTCTAAACGGTCCACCTACACCTGCCCTTCTAAATCCTAAGGCTACCAACTAATCTACCCACCCCTTTCCTCCACATCACCCCAACCAGTAGGAGCACGCCACCTCACCTCCTCCCTCTCCCTTACCCAATCACCACTCGCCACGACACCTCTCCCCTCCCCACCTAATCTCTCTCCTCTCTATCCCCACCACACACGCACTCCACGCACGCCAGAACCACCACCACCCAACCCACCTGGCCCCGCCCCTGGGCCCACCCACGCACGCACTTCCACGCCGAACCGGCCCTCTCCCTCCACTGTTCTTCTTCCCCGTCGCTCCCTTCTGCCTCATGCCCCGCGTGCCTCGCCCTCGCGCTCTCCTTCTACCTCCTCTCGCGCCTCCTACCCGGCCGCTCCACTGCGCGTGACCTCGGCCGCCCGGCCGCGCTACCTACGCCACTGCGAGCCTCCCAGCGCCTCACGCTCCTCCTCGCCAGGCTCGTCGCCCGGCCCGCCCGCCGGCACGCCCTCCTCTGCGCCCTTGAGCCGCCGCGGCGTCTCCTCTCCTCCTCGCCGCCTCTCCCTCAGCCAGCCTTGTGGTGCCCCGGCTCCCGTGCGCCGCCTCGCCCGGCCCGCTCGCCACCAACCACCGTCGCCTCGCGCCTCGCCACCTCCGCCCCGCGCTCGTCGCTCCACCCAAGATCCCTGCGCCGCGACCCGAGCCGCCCGTCGCCCGCTCTCAGCCCGCCTGCCGTCCTCTTCTCTTGCCAGTCGTCTTCTCCGCCCGGACCGAGACCACCCTCGCGGCCTCGCCTCCATCCGCCTCCGCCCGCCAGCCGCCCGCCAGACCACCTCGCCGCCGCCCATGCCATGCCGCCCGCCACTACCGGCTCTGCCTCACGGCGCTTGCCCGCCTCAAATCCTTTGCCCGGCGACCTCCGTCCTCCATGGCCGCCCAAGCTGCGTCGGCGAGCTGCCCGATCCAGCGGCGCGTGTGCCCGATTCTTTGTAGTGGAGCTACTTTGGAGGTAGCCCAATCTGCAAGGTAGAGGTGTCACCCGAGCCTCCTCGGCAACAAGGTACCCGAGACCAATGATGGTGGTGGCGATGATGTTGCGACTCGAGTATGATACATCAACCAAGTTCGCCACCGACCAAACGAACCCGAGGTGCTTAGATCATCCACACGACACTTGAAGATGGCGATGCCTGTTTCCAAGATCTCCTTCATGCATACCACAAGCCCTCTTCTTCGGAACGCCAAGTACTCCTTCACGGACCTGGGGAACCGAAGGCCTTCTTCTCGGAGTCGGAAGACCGAACCCTGGCGAGCCAAGTTCTTCGACCCGGAGACCGCAGACGCGCCGAGTACTTCACCCCGGACACCGAGATCCCGGTGCGACAAGTGCTTCATCCTGAATGCCAAGACCGACTCGATGACACGGAACCGACAAGACCCTCGCCACTGCAAGCTCGACCCCGTGGAACCCGACAAGATCTGCATGCGACAAGAACGACACCGTACAGGGCGAGACCGATGCGCCCCCGACGCCAACCAAGCCCTGCTTCCCGGTTGCGACAAGACCTACCCCGATGGTCGAGAATGTTACGCCAAGATCGAACCCTAGACCCTGAGACCGAACCCCGAACCCCGGAACCCCAAGTTCGTCGAGACCCTAATGTGTGACCCTTTTCCTCGATACCCTATTTTTTATAAATGATATCAACTTGTTGCATTAAATCATTCATCTCGCATGCATATCTGTGGTTTGGGGGCCTTATGCCGATTCACCTAATAATTAAATATGGGGCCCATATGCGGGCAAATCTAGTCTCATATTGGCCTCATTTAAACTTGTGTAGAGAACCGGTGATATATTCTGCCTTGATAAACAACATTTAAATTGCGGGGGTTTCCAAATAACTCGAACCATCTAATTAAATGTCGGGACCCCGGTTCCGCTTAATATGGCCTAATTGCATCGCACCTTTGCCATGTCATACATCATGCATGCATCATGCCGATCTTTTGCTGTAGTATTAAATATTGCATCCGGTGTTTCTTCTAGTGTTTTGCTTCTTCGCGGATAAGGCCGTTGAGTTGATGTGAGCTTCGCCCCGATCTTCGGTTGAACCTTCGGCAATGTGTTTTCAGGCGAGCATCTCCCCCTTTCTACCTATCTTACTTTTATAGTATTTACTTCCCTCCTGTTGATCTATTGCTATCTGTGTTGCGATGCTCTAGTGTTTCGTACCCGTGATATCCCTTGCAGCCTTATATTGCCTTGGACACATCCTATTACCTGTTGTTTGGTAGATAGTTGGACTTGCGCGTCGTAGTCGCTGGCTCAAGTGCTGTTGCGTGTCATCAAATGCCACAGTGGTTGATGTATTGCCGCATGTTTATGATGGAGATGATCATAGTTTTACTTATCATTCACTTTATTTTCTGTTTAACAACTAAAATTGAAATAAGCAGAGGCATCGGTGGGTGATAGAAAATATTTGGTTTCCGAACGCCCACTTGTGTCCCGTAAGACCCCGAGTACTTGATACCTGTTCCTTGATTTATCGCGCTATCCACATCCGGGAGGTATATGGGACCCCCCTGAGCCAGAGCTTGATTCAGTCTTATTTCTTGGGGCCACAAACTAGTTTGAGGTTTTATTTACGACCATGTACTTATGCCATGCTACTTATATATTTACGATTGTGCGAGAAGCACACTGTACTGTTTAGGATCGGGACACGATTCCGCGGTGTCGACAAGCCCAGCCACACTTTCGGGTTCCCAGTCGTTCACAGCCGTCTACCCAAACCTTGAGTCCGTCTCGGAGCTTGCTTGCCGTTGGGTGTACTCAAGGGTGGCCCTGAAATATTTCGAATCCTGTGATTGTTCGATCGTGAAAGCCTCGTTGGGTTTTGATTTGGTTCTTCCGAGGTTGATCGGCGTGTGTTGCTATTGGTGCACCCGGCGGGTAAAACTTTCTGAAAGCCGTGTCCGCGGATATGGACGACTTGGAGCACAGTATCTCGATCATAGACAAGCATAACTAAAGTTTATTGCTATAAATTTGACTTTATAATGACTAGTAATCAGCTTCACTATAATGGAATGGCTAATTAATACTGCCCACAACTGCTTGTTTGGCGTGTCGCTTGCGACCATTGTACCTGACTAGTAAGTATTGCAACTACAACGGAATGGCTGAATAAAAGTACCAACAACTGCTGGTTTTGGGGTTATATCATGCTATCTGTATCTGATTAGTAATTGCTGCAACTATAACGGAATGGTTACTAAAAGTGCCCACTGTTTACTTTATCAGGATGAATATCTAAACCTGACTAGTAATTGCTGCAACGATAACTGAATAAGTAAAACTGTCAACTGTGTGAGTTCCTCGGTTGACTTCCTCGTTTGGTCTCGAGGGGGAAACGCCAGGATGGGTTTGTTTGATGATAGTATCAGGTTGGATCCGAATAGGTCTTTCTCACCCCTCTCTGGTAGCCGCCAGTTGTATCGAGTCTCTATAGGTTGTTTAGTGCATCTTTGCCGCTCGATCCACCATACCTATGTGGCGAGGACCACATTCTAGCCTCGCCGTGTACTGGCCTCAGTACTGACGCTCCTCTTTTTCCTTTGCCCTTTGTCGGCACCCCTTTTGTTTAAGCAGGTTTTGAGATCGACGTCGTTAGCAGGGTTACCCTTCCGGCTTGGCCTGGGCAGGGTTATGGACGCCATTGGTTATTCTTCAGGGCTCTTAGCCCCATTTGCATCTTGTCCGTAGCTGGACGCACTATCGTTTTCAAGGTGATTTGGATCTTTGTATATTATATTTGTATTCTTGACTCATGGAGTCGCTTGTATATATATCTGTTCTGTGGGTCCCATCGAGGACTGTTGTGTAATGTTATTACTTCGTTTTCCACCCGAAAGTGCTGGTGAGCACCTTTGAATCGTTTCTATGCGGGTTTGGCGAATTTTGCTCAAACTTGCATAGGTCCGATTCGAGTGTGTTGATCGAGGAGAGGCGGCGGTCACCGGGCGGCGGCCTGGCCTTGAGGAAGGGGTGGCACGGGCGGCGCAGGGAGGGGCGGCGCGAGGAGGGGCACGGGCGCGGCACGGTGGTTGACGGCGTGGCGGCGCGGTGGCTCTGCGCGAGGAGGAAGACACGACGGCGCGGGAGGATCTTTGTGCTCCGGTTTGGTGCACGAACCGGAGCGCATAGGGTAGGTATTTATACCCACCACCCTTTAGCCCCGGTTTGTAATACAACCCGGGACTAAAGGGAATATAATATGATAAATGTACATGCATAAAATTTAGTAAAAAGCTCAATGAAAATACGGAGTAGATCCATAAAGTCGCACGAGCAACATAAATTGAATGATTATTTCCGAAATCTACACATCTCACGTAGGCATTTTACATACCCGAAGAAGAGATGTAATGTCCATGTTTCACTTCATGTTTTAGTATATTCCGCACTACGACAAATATGAACTGATTTAGTAATTCTTATTAATTGAATTGAATTAGTTTCTATATCCACATCTCACTTATGAGTTGATATGGCAATTTTAGTCTTGTACTTTGAAGAATACACAAATAAAGAACAATTATAGGAGACAAAAGACAGAGGTATGGAGCTAAATACAAGTGCCGTAAAAGACGCAGGCCTCTTCCATTCGCACACAAAGAAAGACAACTTCACCTGATCGATTGTAGGATTGGGAGATGAGAGAAAAATCTTGGTGGCGAGGTCGGCATGTTGCCCTTGATTGTAGACTGTGTGTGTCGTGCCTGCAAGTCGCCTGACTGGTGTCAGTCGCCGCAGGAGGGGAAAAAATTATGGAGGCATATGAATTTCTCATGGAGAGAGCACATTGCAGGCCAAATGCACCAAATAGATCGATTTAGAGATGAACATCATAGTTGCTACAGAGCACCTTCCAAGGGAGTAGGCGTGAGACTACCGGGGAATTGTGCTTAATTGATCGTTGACTAATTACTAAATCATTGGAGAGAGATAGCTAGTGGCTTGATTACCGAGCGTGATGGGGGCTTATAGCTCCTATGCGACATCTTTACATGGAATCGGAAGGAACACGATATCGTTGAAAAGAATAGCTCGCATGCGACACTTCTGAAGCGACAAATAGCTCCCGTGCGACACTTCCACTTAACCTCACGAGACCGTCAACAAATTTGAATCAGCTGAGCAGAGTAAGACCCACAGCCTCTCCACGTCACGACGGAACTCACCTGATGTCCACCTCATATCGTGGGACCCACGCTGTGGTTGAAGAGAGCCGTTGGCCCCGATCCGTCCCCGCACCCGAGCACTCCCGCCAGTTCTAGCCCGCATCTCACCCCCTTCAGTTTTCTTCTCCGGCGAGCAAGTGCGGCAACACCGGCGAGGGATGTCAAGCTCTGCTTCAGCCTCCCTCCGCTCATGGCCTCGGTATGGTGCAGTGCCAATGACGAGGTGCCCCGATTGCCCCCGTACCGCGCCCCTGAAGCGGCTTGTCACATCCACCGACAAGAACGACAACATTGGTCGGGAATTTGTGAAGTGTGAGAGCAAGTCCGAGCCGGAAAAGGTGAGATCTGAGTGTTCCGAGCGCCAATTCTCGCTTTTCTTTCGAAATTCCATGCATTTCATCGAATTTGGGATTTAGGGTTCATCTCTGCGATTTCAGGAATTGCCAAAATGTGGGCATTTTGAGTGGCTTGATGAGTACATCGAGCGAATTAGGGTGGAGGTAGCATCCCGGGAGCTCAAAAACCAGTCCGTGGTGGAGCAATTGGGATGTGGCAACCCCATTTCCGCTGGTACTACGGTGGATGCGGAAGTGAAGGCCGAGATGAAGAAGATGAACAAGCAGCTAAGGCAAATCATCGAATTGAAGAAGCAGGACAATCTGATGGCCGATTTTTTTATTTTTGTGTAATTTCTCTCGGATTAGTTTATTTCCTGATCATTAATCATTAGACAGCGCAATCAGTGTTCGAGTGATGTTTTGTAATGGATGTAATGGTCTATGTCTTTGGCTTGAATAAAATACAACACAAATTCGGGCTAATTTTGAGCTGCTATGTTTTTGAAATCAGTGTTCCTTTAGTTTCGTCAGTGTTCCTTCAGTTTTATCAGTATGCAGGGGAGGGAGAGGGGTTGAAAAGTTAAAAAAACAATTGACTAGGAGTGAATGAAAAAGACCAGGCCCAAATAAACTTAGCCATGCCAAAATGGTCGTATCCATACCCAATAGTAACTATTTGTAGATTGGGCAAAAAAAAGCGTACTCGCGTTACAATCTAACTAGGGACGTGTGGATCTGTAGATACTCGTGCTCAGGTCGCAATCTTTTATTTTTTGCAAAAATAAATATATAAATGAAGGTCAGGGGCATCCATTTAACTAACATAACTTGGGCGCCCCTTTAACTCATGTAAATATGTAAATGTTTTGTTTAAAAAGGAACCATGTGTTGTTTGAAAATAATCAACCATCATAACGTTAACTTATTCTTCCTTTTGAGCTTTTCTAATTTCACTTATTTTATAGACTAGCAAAATGCCCGCGCGTTGCAGCGGAAGAATTTATTCGTTATTGTGCTGGTGGTGATTTTTTAAATCAATGGCACGATCGTAGCATAGACAGTTTTTTAACTTGCTCGGTGACATCCGCTCCTCGATCAATCAATTATTGATTGTTTCAATTCGCAAGCAGAATATTTCCTTTCTCCAAATCCCCTCTTTCTCTTTCTTGGCGTGCTTTCCTTTCGCCTCCTTATTGAGTGCGTGCCGCTGCCGGCTCTGGCTAGCACCATCTCGTTTAATTAGCCCACACATAGTTTATTATTAACCCACAACACTTAGTTGCTGCTTGTTTTGATTTTTCTTCTTGACTTTTCCTTTTAATCTTACTAATAAGTTTAATTACATGATCAAAGCAAGTTGGGCCAGGCCTTGCAATCATGCGGTAAAATCAAACAAAGTGTGATAGTTTTCATTGAAAACAAACTGGGATAGTATGAGCGGACGGACACCCATATCAAATCGCCTTATCCATCCACTCTAGCTAGGCAATAGAGGGAAATGCGTTCGACAAACGCATCGACCAAGACGGCCGCCGCCGCCATGGATCCGCCATGCTAGACGCCGCTCCTGCCGTGTGCTCTAACCACCAGGATTCGCCCCGTTGGCACTGCTCCGGCGCCGGTCCCAGCACCACGCCCGGATCAAGCCCGGCCAGCCCCATCGCCTAGCCGACCACCGGTGACGGCCTGCCCAGGTGCAGCGCCTTCACTTTCGCGGGGATTAGGGCCTCCCGACGAAAGCCACGGGGTGAAGCAGTACCATGTGTTGGCCTTTCGTGCGAGACTTGGTCTCAGAGAGAAAGAATAGGTCGTGGAGGTATCATCAGGTCAGGATTAGAGAAACGAAAAATGAACCGGTACGGTAGCACCAATGCGTGGATGCATTGAGAATGCACTGGATGTTCTCACTTACCCGTGACATCCATGCGTTTTACCGAAAAAGAAAAAGATTTTCAGTTTTGAAACATTAGAATATTTTTTTTTCACTGGATATGGGCACCTGGTTATTTTCAGGTTTAGTTAAACTTACTGGTTATTTTGCTAAAAACTTATTTTGTTTTGCAATATTTTCTACTCTCTTTCTTTTTTCTTTTGAAAGAAAATAAAATAAAAACATGTTGGATTTTAGTTGGCAAAGTTCTAAAAGTTTTGAATATTTTTATCCTTTTAAATCTCTCTAATACTTGCTCTCGTCTCTCCTCCATATTTTGGAAACTTCTAGAAAATATCACTTATGAATGAATTCTTAAGGCTGTAAGATGAAAACTGATTCGGTCCTAGAATGACCCCCCCTGGACCAAGCCGAGACGAACGGATGAAGCAGGTCCGTCCCAACCTATCAAAACTCAAGTCAGGCCTCTTGCTCTTCCATCGAGCAGCCCACACGCCTTTCTGCGCCAGCGGCCAGCCCCGCTCACCCTCCTCTCGTTCCCATCCTATTCCTCTTCCTGCCCCGCTCGACCTGCGTTGCCCTCCTCCTCCGCTCCCTGGGCGCGGCCGAGCTCCCAGAGTTTTCAACGCCGTCTTTCATGTCCCAGCCGCTAGGAGCTCTGCCGTCGCGGCCCAGGCCTTGGCTCCGCCGCCTCCACCTCGTCCAGGCCCCGAGGGGCTCCCCCGTCCGCCTACGCCTCCACCTGCCGTTGCCGTTGTAGGACCGGCGCCCGTCCGTCGACCTGACCCTCTGTGCTCCGAGCTCCGATCGCGCTTCTTCCCCTTGGATCCCGTTGTCAAAGCGCTCTCTCTCTCTCTCAAATCTTGTTTCCTGCGCCAGTTCATCCTCTATTTCCTCTCCGCTTAGCCAGCCAAGTTTCATTCAATCTCATCGAGTTCCTGTTGCTGGCTTGTTGACAGTCAATCGACGAAAGTATATAAATTGGTTGGACTCGATGTGAGGAATCGATGTGGGACTATTCAACGCCAATATATGGTACACTAAGTCAAAATCTATTGATTAGAAGGACACATAGCCCTGGGAAATTCTGTCCGACCGGCCAGTTTGTTGGATTGGGGGCTAACTTAGCGTAGCTCGAAAAAATCTTTTCTGACCGGCCCAGTTTATTGAATGGGCCTAACTTTTTTCATTTTCTAGTCTAGGCTATGTACGAACTGGTGGTGTCTGCTAACGCTAATTGCTTATACGGTGGGAGGGCAAATTCGTCTTAAAAAGTGTTGGACCGGGAGAAACACTTCGTGCTTTATTATTAGGTATAGATATTGCGCCGATTCTTCCATCCACCGACTCTTCCATGCACTGTTGGTCCCACCTCATAATTCCTTCAGTTTGTGTTTCCGCCGTTGTGATGACAGTGCCCAAACTGAAACCGTTCCATTAATTCGTCTGCGGGTATCGGTAACGTCCATAGTCACGCCCTTTCCGCTCATTTGATCCGCGGTACAAATAATCCCCATCCTCTACCTTTTCCTCTCATATCTTCTTTTTCATGGTCCATTTGGTTGGATGGTTACTTGAGATGGATCGGCTTTCTTGCTAGACTAAGTTGATCTAACTTCACGCTGACCTCCTTATGTTCCGGAGTTCATTCACCCTCTATGAGTCTCTTCAGCTCCAATTTCCTCTCAGAACTCCTACTGTGATCACGAATGTCTCATTTACTCGCTAACTTGTCCACGAGTTATTGGATATAATTTGTTGCCATAGGCTGCTGATTTCTGATTCTGGAGGTGTTATAAATTATCTCTTTTGATTGTTGCAGGCAAAAAAGATATGATGCAAGCAGACAGGATGCTGGAATAATTTAATTTGCACTGCCTTATGGAACAATACAAGTGCATACTGTAACATGTGACGATTAACTCGTGAAAGGCTGATGGTCTTTTGGGTTTTGTTTTCCAATCTCAGGAGTGTGTTTTGGTTCTTACAGGTTTGTTGTTTCATGGGCAATAGACATGGGGCAGAGGACCTATGAGAGTTCAAATTCAGGTCTTTGCTTTTCTTCTCCTTGGCTATGACTGTCACTACTCCATTGGGTAGATATTGGGTAATGATTTTGATTTTGAGTATGCACTTAGTATGCTTCCAGACTACTATAAACATGTGTGTGCTTATATATAAATAATACACGAATGACTATGTTCTTTGTTCTGCGGCTGAACAGAAAAGGTTCTCATGCTATGAAAAAATGATACATGTGTTCAGATCAAAGGTGATGCATGAGCTTGTGTTTCTTTTTATTATATATGCAGGTTCGGTTCATTGCAATGGGAAATCTCTTCTGGTATCACTGTGCATCCATGACCAGGAGGCATTCACATACACCGAGGTGTCGTCATTCCAGCCTTCATGGTGATTGTCAGTGGGTGAACAATGGACGTTGCTTTGAGGGGAAATAAGGAAACTATGGCGAGTTGGCAACACTCTGCAGAGAACCGACCAGACATAAGCTCTCGCCACACTTCTAAACGGCACTCTGACGAAGGATTACCAAGGCGGAGAAGCATGATAATGAGTTTCAGAGCCCTTGGTAATGTTGTGGGCAATTTGGTGGGCTAGGAGAAAGGCTATTCATGATAATGAGCTTCAGAGCCCTATGTCAGACACTCCTGTTCGTCAATAAATATCTGGAGGAAATTGATGTTGCTGCACTGAGAGGGCCGGCCATCAACAATGCAAGATCGAGTTCGTCACGGGAGAGGAAGAAGTGGACTCCACCACCAGTGGGCCGATTCAAAATTCATGTGGATGGCGGCCTGTCGCGCGATGGCAAGACTGGAGGAGTAGCTGCAGTTTGTCGTGATCATCTGGGAAAGTTTATTGGTGCGTCTGCTGCAGTTTACCTAGGCCTAACAGACCCGGTTAGCTTGGAAGCCATTGCATGCAATGAAGCTCTCTCCCTGTCGGCAGATCTTCATCTGACGGAAATCAATGTAACCTCAGACTACCTTGAGGTGGTGAATAATCTGAAGCTGAAGATGCCGTGCCGGTATATGATGATTCTAAGGGAGATCGAAGCGAGGAGTGCTCAGTTTAGAGTAGTTTCTTTTAATCATGAAACTAGGGAGTCAAATGGGGATGCCCATTCGCTTGTTAAAGCTGTAGTTTCTTTGCCAGTAGACCGTTATGTCTGGCTGTTAGGGACTCCAGAAATTGCTTATATCCCTGTAAACTTACCTATTGAATAAAAACTCCCAGTTTCACCCTCAAAAAAAAAAGGCCGAGAAGCATCAGCGGGCATTGAGTACACGTGGGGATTCCACAAGTTCCCCTTGAGACATCGTGATTTAAATGTGTAACTACTCTGGCCTATCTATCTATACTATTAAAAAGATTGGGACCGTTCGTCACCCACTATAAAATTTCGAGTTAAATACATTGATGGTCACCGAACTCAACCCCCTAACCCATCTTGGTCACCGTACATAGAGATACATAATTTACGGTCATCAAATACGCTCGGTGCTTCATCGGAGGTCACTGGAACCTATATAGCTACGTATTTTGCTGATGTGGCACTCAGTTGACAAAGAGATGCTTTGCAAAAAGATCCGCAATTTTAATATTCAACGCCAGAGAACAACGGGTGGAGCTGACCAGTAGGGCCCATTGGTCAGGTTCACCCATGACCCACCCACCTCTTTCCTCCTCTTTCTTCCTCCTCTGCCAATCCGCCTTGCGCGGCCCAATCCCAGCCACGCCGCCATTCTCCCCACGTCGCCACCAACAGCGTGGGTTTGCGTTAGCAAAGACACCAGAATCCATCGACCGACGCCTCTAGCTACCACACCTTACGGATGGCTCGCGTCGCAGCAAAGACGCGGAGACGTATGAGTCGGTCTCGGCGTCGAGCTCCATCTCGTGGATGCACCTGCCCGCCTCGCCCTTCGGGGACACCACCCACACCAACCTCTTCGTGGGGGAGGGGGCTCGCCTGGGAGACCACCAGCGAGAGGCTCCGCCACTTCTACGATCCATTTGGGGACATCCTCGAGGCCGTCTTCATCTCAGACCGCCACTCCGGCCGCCACGTCAAGAGCGAGCGCGAGGACATCCTGCCGCCACTCGCCACCTGAGCTCGTCCACCCAAGATCCTGCGGCGAGATCCGCCACCCACGCCTCTGCTCCGGCCTCCATCGGGCAGAGGATTCGTCGGGGAGATCGTGCCACTTGGATGGGCCAGGGGGGGTGGTGGTGGTCAGGAATACCGCAGGAGGAAGAAGACACGTCGTGGTGGTGGGGAATTTGTTGTTTTTTCTTTTTTCGTTGACAATTGAGGAGAGACCTTTTTGTCTTATGGAAATAAAATTTAGGATTTTTTTGCAAAGTAAAACACAACTGAAGTCTGACATATGGGGTTAATTTCAGCAAATACGTATCTCTACATAATCCGGTGACTTCCGATGAAGCACCGAGCGTATTTGGTGACCGTAAATTGCCTATCTCTATGTACGATGACCAAGTTGGATAAAGGGATTGAGTTCGGTGACCATCCATGTATTTAACTCATAAAATTTCCGTCTGCCTTGAAAAGACAGTTTTGCCCCTTGGATTTTGGGAAAACTACAGCCAATGCCACCGCTAAGTGGACTATGCTGGTTTAGTTCGAACTGAAGTCAACCGTGAACTCCCGATCCCTCCGCTCCATCTTTCCCTGCCCCTCCCACCCCCCCCACCACCACACCCATGTCTGCCCCGTCGGCCGGCGTCCAGCCATCGGCGCTACTCCCCTCCCCCGACTCACGCCGTTGAGAGACCACCCATCCGCCCCTGCTATTCTACCGCCGGGCGTCGAACACAAATCTAGCTCAAATCCCACCACCGAATCACCTTGCTTCACCTGCCTGCCCTAGCCGCTCGAGGCTATGGCGGCAGACCACAAGATGATGTCTTCAGGCCGTTGGCCACACCGCGCTTCGAATGAGGTGGTCTAGGCGGAAGGGTAACGCGGTCCGCCTCGCCCACGAGCTAGAGATGCTCGCCGTCCCAGTCCTGCAGCACTAGATACTACCTGCAGTTTTTATCTCATTATTTCGGAAATTGGATCTGATGAAATTGATTGTACTTAGATCTCTGGTATTCATGGACCTTGGATTTCCAGCCAGATAGATTCATGGGGGCTGCAAACCCTTCCAAATTCCTGAATCATCATGCTCCAGCCAGACCAAACTATCGGTCTAGATTCTGGTTCCAGAGAGAAGGGGGAGGATTGAGCGACGAGCGGCCAGTGGTCAGCGGCCTCACCCTCAGATTCGACGTGTAATGTCACAGCCCCTTGCAAGGTACATGAAGCTTTGTTCGTTTTCAATCCGCGTGCATGAATTTCGTTATGGCCTTCGCAAGATATACCGAACGCTGATTTAAGAACCTAGGGACATGGAATGGTGCATGAACTCTAGATCTGGGATAAGTAGAGCAAATAGTTTAGCACAGGCATTAGAGTCAATGAGCAGAAACTAGGTCCGATTTGATTAGAAATTATTTACTGGTTAACCCCCAAATGGGACAACCTGTCTAAGAGAATCAATACCTACCGACGAATGGAAGTATCCATGGCGCATGAGGAAATTCAACTCTGCTATTATCCTAATATGACCTCTACTATCAAACAGCTAATTTAGGATTTTAACTGAGCTGAAATTGCTTCTTGTACTCCATAGTTTCTACCATGGCAGCTACCAATGTGAGTTCTCTCTCTAGCTTAAAGAACATCTCTGATTCTCTGAAACTGCATGGTTTGTGACAGTAGAGCGGCAACAGTAACACCAAATAAGTAGTAAAGCATGAAGCTCACTCTAAAAATAGGTTAAAATTTTCATCTAGAGCAAATGTATCGATTTCAACTTAATTGGAATCGCTTCTTGTATTATACTCTACAGTTTCCACCATGATCCATAGAAGCTACCAATGTGAGTCCCCTCTCTAGCTTAAAGAACGTCCCTGATTCTCTGAAGCTGCATGGTTTGTGATAGTAGGGCGGTAGAAAGTAACACCAAATAAGTAGTAAAGCCTGAATCTAAACTCTGAAATAGGTTAATTTTTTTATCTAGAGCAAATGTATGGATTTCAACTAAACTGGAATCGCTTGTTGTACTGTACTCTACAGTTTCCACCATGAATCATAGCAGCTACTAACGTGACAACTTCCCTCGCCGTCTATGATTCTCTAAAGAACTCTTTTATTTGCTAAAGGAAGCTATGTTTTCATGTTTGATGTGTGTAGGCGTTTGCTGATGAGATCGGCATTCCGTCCATGGGGATCAACACGAAGAACACCTTGAATGTCAAGCAGGCTTTCATGGCCATGTGCCCATGTCTGCTTCGATCAAGGAAAGGTGTGTGTACTGTTCCCACACAGTTATTAGCGCAGGATAATTTTATAGCCACATATAATCTCATGGTTTTGAACATCAGAAGAAGAGCATATAACGACCTTTGTTTCCAGGATGGCGAGCCATACAACCGCAAACAATGCCCGCCCAGCCACGATGCAGGCCTACATGCAACCTGAGCAGAATACGAGTTGCGGCTCTTCTTACAAAAATATGCAGCCGACCCTCCCAAATGGAGATGCAAAGTTGGTCCTTCTGAGCAGTGTGAAATTAACTTATTGAGGTCTTTGAGATTAACTTCGACCTATACCAGTCAGCTCGTTTTGACAAATTCGTCACATGCAAGCTAGCTATACTGATACAATTTGTCATAGAAGTACATATATGTTTGATATGTAATGTGAGTACATTTCCATGATCAATCATATCCTTAATTAGTAAACAAGTTTATAGTGTAGTAAATGTAGTAGGTACTATATACATGCCGTCCAGATATTCAAATATTCAGTGACTTTAGCTTAAGTGTTCCTCCTAGAAAGGTGTTATTTGAACATGATGTTTACTTCTATTATTGTCTCGGTTATCGCGAGGATTCAAACTTAGTATTATACAATATTTTTCCACAAGTCCGGTGGCTGACGATATGGTGGCGACAGTGGCACATGGGCTTCATTTAACGCATGCTACAAAGAAGGAACTTAGAAAAAATATTATAGCTTGTAGGAAATAAGTCAGTCCCTAGATATACTTTTATTTTTAGTGAAGATTTTTCACAATAAGTTTTATAAAATAAGTTTGTATGAATATTCAGAGGATGTACCCGAGTGTTTTTGCGAGAGTCAACAAGAAAAGTCACCCGCATATTTGATTTTTTTCAATTATATATGGTAATTGTTTCTGTAATGTGAATAATTATGTTTTAGACATTCATGAAGGAAACTTAAATAACCGTAGCAACGCACGGGCATTCAACTAGTATTTTGTTATTTGCTCTGGACCACGGAACCATGGAACCATGGAATATTGAGATGGTTATTTATTTTAGTAACTGTTCAAATTTTGGGTTCAAAAGGAAAATTTATTGGTTTAAAAAATTCTTTGAATCAGCTTGTTTGTGAGCAAACATACGGCTTTAAATCATGCCGTTAATGTCATATTTGAAACTCCATAGCTTTGGAAGCACACTGGAACCTAGCGTAAAGTAAAGAATAGTTTGTTGGACTCTAAACACAATATTACTCTTTTTGAAAGGCGCATTTTTTATACTTAGCTCTAATTAGAAGTGTGAATGTATCCGTTCAATTGTTATTCATGCTTAGAGCATCTCCGCTGGTTGGGCGAACCCAGGCCGAAATGCGGACCAAATTTTGATCGGATGGAACTTGATTTCGGCCTGGGAATGCCGACTTTCCCACTCGCGTTTTCAGGCCAAGTTTCCGCGTTCGGCTAAATTTCAGCCGCGTTTGGCAAATTCAGGCGGATTTCAATAAAGATGGGCGAATATAGCCCGCCTCGTACAACATGTGCGCCTCCCAAGGCTGGAGGGTGTGGTGGCCGAAGCCATTCACCACGATCGGGTTGTTGGGGTACCTTTCGCCCATGGTGTGCCGGAAAGGAGAACTCGGAGTTCGCCGGAGTTGGGGAGCTGTGGAAGAGGGGAACTAGAGGAGCGTCGGAGGTGAGTGAAATGAGCCGCCGATGACGCCTGATTATATAGGCCGAGAGGGGCGGCGAGGGCGGGAGCGGTGTAGCGGCGAGGGCGGGAAAAGGGGAAACGGCGGGAAGTTAGTGCCCGCCAGTCCTTTGCGGGAGCCGATGTGGCGGCGGTGGCGCCGTACTTCGTCGACGCGTGGTCGAAGCGACAGGCAGTTATTGCCCAACGTTCGCCATTTGGTTCCGAGGAGGACGACGACTCGGCTTCCGTCGCTGACTCGGCGGGTCCACACGCCGCTTATTTTTTTTCGCCGAGTTCGCTGCGTCCGGCGTTTCCAGGGCGTACCCGGGATCCTGGGAATGGCCTGGGGAGTCTGAACCAAAGTTGGTCCAAATCCGGACAAAAACAGGTCCCTGGATACACGACTGGGCCTATTTTTGGCGTCCGGACCTAAATTCGGCGTCCGGATCGGTGTCCTGGATAAGTGAAAATTAAAAGTGTGAATATATCCGTTCATTTGTTATTCATGCTTATGTCCATTTCATATATGCACAATATCTCTGATGTTGGTTTGATCGGATATCCTAAATCACTGTACTAATTAAATGTGTTTACAACTCTATTACAGTCTATTTGTGCACTCTTACCTATAAATATTTAACAACCCTAGAATTGTGAACAAACATATCCCATTTAGATTGAGGCATGTGTATTGTGTAATTCAAACTATTGAAAACATAACATGATCTAGCTAATTCATATTTTCTAAATTATTATATCTTTAATCCATTAAAATAGGCGGGCGTGGCAACGCGCGCCTTCATGGTCTAGTATAGAAGGGAAGGGCAACTAGGCGTCTAAACCCTGGGCTAAACCCTAACCCTAGCTATTACGTGGGTTTAGCCGGGCTGCCGCCCTACTCCATCGGCGGTGGGGGCGGTGCCGGTGTCGCCGCCCTCCAAGCCGCCGCTGCAGCATTCCAAGCCGCCACCCTCTCTCGTTGCTCCCGCCGCCGCTGCTCCTCCTGGAAGGCCCAGCGATTGGCCTCCCGTTTGCACCTTTTCTTCAAGGCGCGCGCGGCCTGCTTTTCCTCCCACTTGGCGTAAGCAGCCAGCTGCGCCTCCTCCTCCTTCTCCGCCGCCTTCCAATACTCTTCGGAGGGGCCGTCGTCGGGGAGGTTGTTGCCGGGGAGGGGGTTGTGGACGATGTGGCCCTGGGCCCAGGGGCAGGGCGGGGCTTTACGTCGCCCCCCCCCCTTTTTGCCACGCCTCGGGTGCGTGGGCGCCTCCGGCTCCCAGACCTGCTTGTGGTCCGGGTGGTTTTCCTCGTCGCTTACTTCGGATTCCGAAGGGAAGCGGAGGTGGGAGGTTGCCATGATCGCCGGAGTGTTTTGGGGCTAGGAGGAGGAAAAGGGACGGGCTCGAGGTTGAAGATGAGGGACAAGATGAGATGAGGAGGCAAAGGTGTTTTGCCTATTTATTGAGGGCGGAGCGTGAAGGGCGCGTGGGAATCCAGCGTTGACGCAACGTGCTGCGTGTAGGCAAGGCGTGGCAGCGTGCGCGTGATCAATGCGGTCATTGCAAAAAAAATTGCTAGGATGCGACGTGACCCCTGCAACGTCGTCCCCGCCCCTGCATGCATGCATTAATGGGAAAGAGAGAAAAAACGTCCAAGGTAGTTGTTCATTGGCAGTGAAAAATAAAAGAAAAAATAGAATTTGGTCTTGATTTACTCGGTAATAAATACAGGAATCTAGGACCAAGGTAGTTGTCACACGACATGCAACAAACTCGTTCGTTTTTACACACCGCATGCAACAAACTCACACATGGAAACTCAACGGGTGAGAAGAAAAATCGCCGAAAAATCGGTGGGAGCAATCAGAGGGATGTCAATTGGAGGGAATAGAAGGAGTATGAAACTAAGTTTATAATATCAATTTTATATAATATAAAAGTATGTGTTATGGTGAATCTAATTATATTTATTACATATTTTAGATTTTGATATTATTTCTATGGCGCATGAACCGTAGGAGAGTAAGTTTGACTAAAGAAATTTGTTAGACGTACACTTATTTAATGCGACGGAGGGAGTAAATACGTTGCAGCGCTGTTGCACGCAAAATAGCTAGACTGCGACGCGAGAGGCAGCTGCATAGCATGTATGCATGCACGCGAGAGACCTATCTCCTCCGAGGTTTTCTGGCTTTCGGGTCAAATGACCAATGATATGGCTAGAATCAAGGCATAGTTTGTGATAATGTGCCCATATTAGACATGGATGTGTATAATGGTATGACTAACAATGTTGTAGCACAAAGTTTTCCTTTTTGACGCACATAAAATCCATTTTCTATTTTCTGAGTGCCAAAAGAGGGGAGGATTTGTGAAGCAACCACCAAATTGAAGTTTAAAAATGGTAACATCCTATTTTTCAAAAATAGTAGACCACCTAGCATGTACAATTTCCCAACTTGAGTATCTAAAACCTTTTATTCCATCCCTGGTGAAAAAGACAAATCCTGCCGAATCGGTTGGAAGTGGGTAAGATATGAACTACATGTACATGATTTCATGCTGATGATTTTTTGTAAAAAATCATTTTTAGGTTCACAACATGCTATTTCATCAGAGATCCAATGCTAGTTTTGTGAGCCTCAGCCCCTAGCTAAGAATATTTATAAAAACCCTTCAAAAAGTTTGACCAGACATTCAAATATGCATAAATAATTCAGAAAAATCAAAAAAATACAAAACCTTCGCATGGTGTCATGTTATGTGACATAGTTGTGAGGAAAAATATCAAACTTGGTCTATTGATCATATTTCAAAAAACCCTTCACAAAATGACCTATCTCCTCCGATGTTTTTTGACTTTCGGGTCAAATGACCAATGATATGGCTAGAATCAAGGCATAGTTTGTTATAATCTTCCCATATTGGACATGCATGTGTATAATGGGATGACTAACAATGTTGTAGCACAAAGTTTTCCTTTTTGACGCACAGAAAATCCATTTTCTATTTTCTGAGTGCAAAAAGAGGGGGGATTTGTGAAGCAACCACCAAATTGAAGTTTCAAAATGGTAACATCCTATTTTCAAAAATACTAGACCACTTAGCATGTACAATTCCCAACTTGAGTATCTCAAACCTTTTATTCCATCCCTGGTGAAAAAGACAAATCCTGCCGAATCGGCTGGAAGTGGGTAAGATATGAACTACAGGTACATGATTTCATGCTGATGATTTTTTGTAAAAACATTTTAGGTTCACAACATGCTATTTCACCAGAGATCCAATGCTAGTTTTGTGAACCTCAGCCCCTAGCTAAGAATATTTATGAAAACCCTTCAAACAGTTTGACCAAACATTCAAATGTGCATAACTAATTAAAAAAATAAAAAAAATAAAAATTCTTCGCATGGTGTCATGTTATGTGACATAGTTGTGAGGAAAAATATCAAACTTGGTTTTAGAAATGGTCGAAAAAAAACTTGCTTAGAAATGGGGTGGTTTACCCTAGCTTTGGAGCCCATTTCTACCACATTTTGGGTGACGGTGAGTTGTACTTCACAAAAGGGATCAGGGTGAGGATGAGTTGTACTCTACATATGAGAAAAACGTTGGAAGCTCATACTAACATAGAAAAGTACACAACTACATTTGTTGAAATTCAAATTTACCATCTTATTTGAATTTTGTCCAAATTATCAACAACAAGTGCCAAATTATTATAATAACAAATGTTTACAACAACAAAAACTTCCAAATTATTAAAATAAAAAATGTTTACAACAACAAGTGCCAAATTCAAAGTCTATTTCTTTTGTCTCTTCTTACCTCTTGTTTTCTTCTCCTTCACAAGTTTCACACCACACAACAGGTTTATGCTCTTATTTTTCTTACCATTACCATCTGGCCTCCCCACACCACGTCCAAGAGTCTCCTTCACCTCCTCAACAACACAATCTGGCACCAGAGCCTCATCAACATGGTCAGTTTGCACCAGAGCCTCATCACGAAGGGAGCGTGGTCATGTTCTGTTCTGTGTGGTTCTGTTCTGTGTGGTAAGGTTCGGTTCAGTGGTTATGACAGCTATAGTAATAGTATACATAGAGTTGTTTATACATTATTTGCAACAACACAACTATAGCATAGTGGTTATGACAGCTGCCTCACATCGCTAGGTCGTGGGTTCAAGTCCCACCTAGTGCAATCTTTTTTGCCTAACAATATTATCTAGGCCAAAGAAGCTGTTGGGCCTGACCTGAAAGAATCGGCCCATCCAGGCCTGACCTAAAAAATCCCTAGCACACAACTAACACTAACAACCCCTCTCCCCCCAAAAAAATACCACGTAAGAGTTGTTGGAATTATGCCCTAGAGGCAATAATAAAGATGTTATTATTATAATTCTTGTTCATGATAAAGTTTATGTTCCATGCTAGAATTGTATTAAGCGGAAACTTTAATACTTGTGTGGTTTGTAAACAACGCCGTGTCCCTAGTACGCCTCTATGGACTAGCTCATTGATCAATGATGGTTAAGGTTTCCTAACCATAGACATGAGTTGTCAATTGATAATGAGATCATATCATTGGGAGAATGATATGATGGACAGACCCAAACTAAGCGAAGCAATTAGATCGTTTCATCGTGTTCATCTTTGCGAAGCTTTTCCTATGTCAAATATTGTATTCCTTAGACCATGAGATAATGCAACTCCTGGTACGGAAGAAAGCTTTGAGGTCATCAAACGTCATCCTATGAGAGGGTGATCATAAAGGTGTCTCTGTGACCGGAAAGTATCTTGGGTTGTATGTGTCGAGATGGAATTTGTCCCTCCCAAGTCGGAGAGATATACTTGGGCCCACTCGTGTCGATATCAACACCGCTTGCAAGCATTTGGTTAAGGAGTTAATCGCAAAGTGATATCGGATTACGGAACGAGTAAAGTACTTGCTGTGAACGAGATTGAACTAGGTATGGCGGTACCGACGATCAAATCTCGGGCAAATAAAATATCGCGAGACGAAGGGAATATATATATGGGATTGATTGAATCCTGGCATCGTGGTTCATCCGATATGATCATCGATGAATGTGTGGGAGTCAATATGGGTGCCTGGACTACTGTTGATTATTGATAGAAGATCATGTCGCATATTCTCGAACCAGAGGTCACACACTTAACGTGTCTCGACGCTAGGATAGATTGGATAATTGGTTTATGAATTTTTGTTGGAGTCTCGGATGGGATCCGGGATATCACGAGAGGTTCGAAATGGTCGGAGAATAAGATTCATATAAGGCAGTGCAGTTTTGGAGTTGAATTGTTCCGGGTTAATCGGTATTGTCAGGAAGCTTCTAGAACCTTCCGGAAGGGGACCAACGTGGCCCCACCTTCCGGGAGGGGGCATGGGCCTATGAGGGAGTGTCCTGGCCGCATTGGGCCAGGGGCACAAGGCCCCATAGGGCCCAGCCGATCCTAGATAAGTTTAAACTCGTTTAAACTAGAGATAGGATTTCTAGATAAGGGAGAGTTTAAATCGTTTAAACTAGAGATAGAATTTCTAGATAAGGAAGAGTTTAAATTGTTTAAACTAGAGATAGGCTTGGAGGAGGGGCAAGGGCTGGCCGCCCCCCTCTATATATAGAGGGGTGGTGCGCCCCCTCCCCACACACACCTTCCTCCAAGCCCTAGCAGCCTTGCTACCTTCATCTCTCCCTCCCGACTGTTTGTAGGCGAAGTCCTGCTGCAGAAATTCTCCATCATATACACCACGCCGTCGTGTTGTAGATCCAATCTATCTCTCCACCATACTCGCTGGTCCGAGGAAGGAGGAGACATCGAGGTGCTGCACGTGTGCATCTCACGGAGGCACCGCCACTTGTGGTGCTAGATCGGATCGGATCACGAGGAGGAGCGAATGCGACTACATCACCCACGTTAAATGAGCGTTCATTTGTGCGAATCTTCAAGGGTATGAAGATCTAATCCAATCTCTCTCGTTGATTGCATCTCCTAGATTAGATCTTGGCTTTCCCTCTGTTCGCATCCGTAGAAAATTTTGATTTACTATGCCGCGAAACCCTTCAAGAGCGACACGTGGATCACATTGAGAAGGTGGCAGCACAGTCATCCTAGTGCTTAACATACTACGACGTTATTATAGCATCATAAGTGACTATGACGATTTTATATCGTCGTAGTATGCTCCAAACAAGGCCCCAAACAGTACACACCAGCTTATAAAGATTTCGTGTAAATAATTTAAGATGTTTTTGGGACAAATCGTCATGCATTTTCTATCCTTTGCCCCTTCCAAACAGCTCATGATCATCTGCAGCAAGATCGTCATAAATTTATGACGATTTCTTTCGGGGTCACTCTCAAAAGGTCATAGTATAGCACATTTCTTGTAGTGTAGGAGCATACCACATCACCTTGGCGGGAACCCTCTTCCTCGGGCGCTCCCCCTCAACATCACCAGGGTCATCTCGTCGAATCTTATACCGTAATGCAGTGCATACCGGGCATGCATCCAAATTCCCGTACTGCTCACCGTGGTAGAGGATGCAGTCATTAATGCATGCATGTATCTTCTGTACCTCTAATCCTAGAGGGAAGACAACCTTCTTTAACCGTAAGTAATCTTGGCGGCGATTCGTTATTCTTTGGAAGCAACTTCTTCATTATCTTCAACAACTTTTCAAATCCCATGTCACCACACCGACCTCTTCCATTGCAGCAATTCGGTGTCTTTGCCTAGCTTTTTGTGGCCATCTTCGCAATTCGGGTACAACAATTTGTTGTGATCCTCTAACATCTGCTCAAATTTCAACCTCTCCCTTTCTCTATCACATTCTCCCTTTGCTTCAGCAATGGCCCGACCAAGATCATCATCTGGCTCATATGATGCACGTTCTTCTGCTTCTTCTTCATCATTGTCTTCCATTGTAGTACCACCGTATTTAGGGGATATAGGATAGCTGTCATCATTCTCTTCATCTTTGTTGTCTTCCATCATAACCCCTCTTTCTCCGTGCTTGGTCCAACAATTATAGCCAGACATGAAACCAGACCGAAAAAATGGCCATGAAGGACTCTTGAGGAAGAGTATTCCTTATGATTCCGACACTCACCACATGGACAACACATAAAACCATTCCGCTTGTTTGCCTCTGCCACAACGAGAGAAGAACACACGCCTTTAATGAACTCGTTAGAGATTCGGTCAGCATACATCCATTGCCGTCTCATCTGCATTTTATAAGTTCATCAAATAAAATCACGATGCTAAGAGTAGTACTAGTCTAAAAATAAAAGAACACATCGTATACATCAAACAAGCACTGATTTAAAAACTTTTTACTACATCTTTCACCAACCGGGACTAAAGGGGTTGCGGCAGGTTAGGGCCGACCTGAGCCCGTTTAGTCCCGAATGATGTCTCCAACCGGGACTAAAGGACACTCCAATCGGGACTAAAAGTGGGTGATGACACTATCTGTCGTGAGTGGAGATACTATGCCAATGAGTGGCGACACTGTTTCAGTGGGTGGCGACACTATGACAGGGGTGAGTGTCGACATTATGTCGTGAGTGTCGACACTATGTTGTGCAGCTTAATCTATAAATATGCTTCCTTGTGAACTATCAACTGCAAGGAAGATCGTGTGCGAGACCAGGGACACCACTACGGCGGAGCTTCTCGAAGATGTCTTAGGACCTCGTCCTCAGACATCTTCGAGGAGCTCGCCGTAGAGGCACTCCCTAATATATGAAATTAGTTAGCTCCACCAGCATACTGATTTATCTAGAAAAGATATGAACTGAAAGATGGTGTGCGAGGCGAGGACACCACTATGGCGAGCTTCTCGAAGATGTCTTAGGATGCCTCGTCCTCGGACATCTTGAGGAGCTTCATAGGCACTCCCTAATTTAATTTGGTAGCTCCTTGGCGTGTTCATGTTTTTGTTCTTTCTTGCTTAACTGGCCGATGATTAACTAAAATGCTAGGGCGCCACTATATATATGTGTGCCTTCATAGTTTTGGTACTTATTTTTGTTCCAATGGATTTTGTGACGACATGTAGAAGAAAGAAGAATATTTTGTTGCTCGACGGTGACATGATATGCACTGTGAACCTTCTGGATTTTAAGACGTGTCAAACCAAGATATGTAGATAGGATGAACTCATGTATCTATGTGCTTCGATGAATCAAATGAATTTCGAGACTATATGTGCCAAATTAACCAGATATATAGAGATAGAATCCACACAAATTCTATCCATTTCTAGAGCATGAAATGAGCAAAAACAAGCAATGAGAAATGAAATGATGAAGTTGCTAACCTCTTAGGACCTTTGATAGATGTGAAGCCAAAAAATCTTCACATTTTTTGAGAAAAAATGGGAAGAACTCGAGCTTGAGGGGAGAAATTTGAGAGAGATGCTTGTGTGAGCTTGAAATGGCTCGAGCTAGAAAGGGGAAGAAAATATAGTCGGGGACTTTAGTCCCGATTTCAGAAACAAACCGGGGTTAAAGGTCCACGCATCTGCTCTTTTCCAGCGCCAGACCCTTTAGCCCCGGTTCATATGGGAACTTTAGTCCCAGTTCGTTTAACAAACCGAGGTTAATGTCTTCTGGGCCCTGCGGCCATTTCTAGCCGTTGGGACCCGGACCGGGACTAATGCTCTGGACCAGGTCCGTTTTCTACTAGTGATGGACTTCGATGCGGAAACTATTTCCTTTGTCCAAAAATAACTACGTATAGATATACGAATCTACAAAATCAAGTCAGTTATTTCTGAAGGAAGAAACTAAAAAAAAAATATTCTCGGCCACGTGCACACCTCTGTTTCCGCACGGGCGCATGCCTTCGATCGCGACAATAAGTACCTAGTAGGATATCAAAAACACGGAGCTTCTTCTCTGCAGACGAATCCGACCGGTGTCGATATCGGAGTGGATGCGAGGCGGGACGAAGGCTGCGCCGGCTCGATGGTGACGCCCTCCCCGGCGGCCGGCTCGTTGGTGTCGCCCTCCCCGCTCGCGCCGGCGCTCCGCGCCGCTGGCTAGTAGCCCCAGCTCGCATCGGTGGACCGCCTCGGGCTCGGCGGCGCTCCAGCGCCGGCAGGCTCCTCCGCCCTCCCCTTCCGGCGAAAGCCGTGCCCTTTGTAGGTCCTTCGTCCCCGCCGGAAGGGGCAATGGCTTCGTCGCCGTCGCGAGCCCCTCCGGATACGGCTGAGGACCTCCGTGGCCGGTGTTGGGCGGACGTCGCCGACGAGGAGGAAGAGGCGGAGGCGGGCGGAGGCCCCGCAGTGCTCGCCTCGATCTCCTACCTGGCGGACTTCTGGCGGGCGCGACATGTTCGCTCCCCACCGCGGGCGCGATGCGCCGACCTCTCCGCCACCGGCACATCGCTCCCGCGATCGCGGTCCTCGCCACATCGGGTCCTTCGGGGCTGGAGGTTCTTGGCGGCGGCGGAGGGTTCACTGGGCCCTCCTCGAGATCCTCCTCGTCGGCGCGGTGGACTCCCCGGCGCCTGTCTCGGTAGGCGACCTGGCCGACGCCCGTGCTGGGCCGTGGGTGGGGATTGGGCCGTGGCCGCAATCCCGATCCGAACTGGCGGCAGACGCCGAGATGGGCCGAACGGGCGGAGTGGGGCCGACGGATCCCGCCTCTTAGGGCTTGCCTGGTCCCACCGCTGTCGCTGCGTCTCGCTTTGCTCCACCCCGACGCCGCCCGCTCCACTCTCCTCCGCTCCCGCCGCCGCGCGCCACCTCCTTCCGCCGCCCCATGACCTACGCTGGCCGCACAGCAGCGGCTTGCCGCCAGCCGGAGCGTCGCCGCCTGACGGAGCTTCGCCTCAGGCATGTCGCCGGATCGCCGATTCGCTGATCGCCCCGCGCGCCACCGCGCGTCCACCTCGGGCGGTGCCCTACGGCGTCGGCCGCTCCCACCCCTTTGCACTCCCGAGCCACCGCCTCCCCCGTCCTCCAGGGGCCATGGCCGGTCCTCCCCATGGGGACCAGCGGCCAGCGGCAGGGCCTCGAGGACGGCGGTGGTCCGCTTCGCTTCGGCCGTCAGGAGGGGCGCTGCGGAGCAGCTCCGTCGAGTTGCTTGAGGGAAGGGCCGGTGGAGGCGGCGCAGGCGGTTCGAGTGGCGCTGAACGGAGGCTCCCGCCCTCGTTCCCCAGTGGCTCTCTTCCGGGCTTCCTGAACCCAAGAAGAAAAAGAAGAAGAACAAGAAGAAGAAGAAGTCAGCATCGGCCCCAGGCCCCAGCTCCACGCTTCGCGGTGTTGCCCCCCCTCGCAGGGCCTCCCAGCAGTTGGAGTATCTCGCACACTCAATTGCCGGGGGGTTCTACTACATCGACATCGGGGGGGTGGCGATGTCGGTGCCCAAGAACTTGGCACTGGTCACCGTGGTGGAGGGACAGGAGCTCCCAGCCTCGGTGGTGATCTCCGCGGAGTTCATTCAGGAGGAGCTCCGTCAGATGATGCCGGGCCACACCTGGAGTTCCCGGGAGATCTCCCCGACCCAGTTCGCGGTGTCCTTCCCGTCGGCCGAGATTCTCTCCTACATGTACTGCGATCTTGCCTGACCCTCCCGTCCCAGAAGGTGCAGATCTCCATCGAGCCCTCGACGGCCCACCCCGCGACGACCTCGACGCTCTCGGCGGTGTGGGTGCGGATCCTCGGCTTCCCGGAGGAGGCGCGTGTGCGGACGCTGCCCATCCTGGAGCTTGTTTCTCAGGCTGTGGGTAAGCTGGTGGTGGTGGACGAGCCCTCTCGCCTGGGGGCGGGACCGATCCGCATGCAGGTGCTCTGTCCGGACCCGGCGCTGCTCCCCGGGCCTCTCCCACCCTTCTACTTGAGACGGAGGGAGGATCCCGACCGTGGAGCTGGGACGAGGCCGTTGATGGGCTTCCCCCCCTCCCGCGGTCCCCCCGGCTGGTGACCACTCTGCAGGAGGGGGGAGCTCATCGGGGGAGGACTCTGACGACGATGACCTTGGAGGGGAGTCCCAGACTCCGGCTCCCTCTCCCCTGGCTGCTGCAGGCTCGACCAGCGACGACGTCGGCCTCACACCAGCTGCCCCTGTTGCCCCTCCCACAGGGCTCCCTCGACCTCCAGATCGCTCAGTACGGCTCCAACTTCATGCATGCTGAGGGGTTCACCGGACACATGGACCTAGACCCGCTCTCCACGGAGACCCCCGGCGAGGCACCTGTGGGGCCACAGTTGGAGTCCGACAGGGATTCTGGGAGCGTGGGGATGGTGGTTACCGCCCCCTCGTCCCCCCGCTCTCCAGGAGTCCTCTGCTACTCGCTTTCCCCAGGCTCTACTCCAGCCTCGCCTCGGGGATCTCCGTCACTGGTCCCATGACCCGGCACAAGACCGGAGGAGCCAGCGGCCTTCCCATCACCCAGCTGGCCCCAAGCCTCGCCAGCCTCGCCCCCCCCCGCCCGGTGCCTCCTCCCTCGCGCCAGAGTGCACGCCTCGCACGGGTCAGGGCGGAGAGCCCGGGGGTGGTGCCTACGGTGTCCCAGCTGGCGTCCCAAAGGACTGCGGCCCGCAACCTTGACTCAGGTACCCCCAAAAAAGCTTCTCCCCGCCTCTGCCCCTATCCTCTCCAGGTTCAGGTTCTCGGTTTTAGATGACTTCTCTCGAGCATCTCGCATGTGGCTGCAGACAGGCGCTGTCGTCTTCCGCGGGAACGTGGATCAAGCTTCAGATTGAGGCGATTAGAGCTAGGGAGATTTACGAGGTCCCTTAAGGCTTGCACGTGCGGCACGCCAAATAGGGGAAACCTCGACACCGTCTGAATCGGGACATCGATCCTGGATCCGAGATGGTGGGTTCTCCTCTCAGCCGGCCGCCAGAGACCCCCTAATGGGGGTCTCTAGGGAGGCCGCCGAGACAGAGTTCTCTGCCCTCGTTGTCCCGTATCGCTCGTTCTGTCCCCATGAAGGGGACCAACCCCGAGTAGGTGGTCCAATGAGTTGGCCCGCCATCATCTCACTCATCTGGAACATCCGGGGGTTTGGGAATGACGGCAGGAGACGCCAGATTAAAGACTACATGCGCCAGGAGAATGTGGACATCGTAGGTTTCCAGGAGACCATCAAACATGACTTCCAGATCTCGGAGCTCCAGGGCTTGTCGCGGCACAAGTTCGCTTGGAACTGGCTTCCGGCTGTGGGTCACTCTGGGGGCATCCTCCTTGGCGCCAAGGAGGACACCTTCAGGTGGAGGATATGGACATGGGAATTCTTTGTGAGCATGGCACTCACCCATAGACGCTCCAACCTCCGGTGGGAGGTCATCATCTATGGCCCCGGACCATAGCCGCTCCCACCTTCCTTGAGGAACTAAAGGCTAAGGTTGAACGGTGCTCCACACGGTGGTTGTGGCGGCGACTTCAACCTGATCCGTTCCCACGGATAAGAGCTCCCACATCGTGGATGTCCCGCGCATGCGGATGTTCAACGATTGTATCGCTGATCTCGCCTTAGAGAGATCACGAGGTGGGAGCCCGCTTCACGTGACGAACAATGTGGTTGACCGCCGTGAGCGTCTTGGACCGCGTGTTGGTCTCCGTGGACGGGAAGTCGCCTTCCTCTTCGCTCTCTCCGCGCCATTACTGTGGTTGGCTCGGACCATGTTAAACCGCTTCGCTCGACGGGGAGTTCTCCACGATCGAACCGCTTCACTGAGAACTTCGCTTCAACAGTGGTTTGTGGACGCGTAAAGGCCAGTGGTGGCGGCGGCGGCTACCCGCCGCCGCTTTAATGCGGTAGACGTATGGCATCATTGCGCTAAGATGGCCCGTCAGTTCATGAAGGGCTGGGGGGCCAACTTGGGTGCAGCGACGCCTCCGTATAGCGTCATCGGAGGAGATCCGTCTATCGGACTGGCGGCGGACTCGGTGGGCCTCTCGGCGGATGAGTGGTCCCACCGTTATGCCTTAGAGACTTCGCGTCGAGATTTACAAGGGAGGAGTTGTTTTGGCGACAGCGTAGCCGCCAGAACTGGCTCCTCCAAGGCGATGCAAACACCGCGTACTTCCACGCGGTGGCTAATGGTCGCCGTAGGAAATGCTCGATCCCCTGCCTCTGGGACGGGGATCTACTCCTGGAGGAGCCGGGGGCGCTATCCGCCCATATTTACTCCTTCTATAAGGAGCTCTTCTTGGCAGGGCCCCGTACGGGGGTCGCGTTGGCTGATGACTTTTGGCCTAGTGGGGCCAGAGTCACAGCTGACGAGAATGGGGAGCTCACCCTCCCATTCCTTCTAGAGGAAGTCGAGCGGGCGGTGAAGGCCATGAGGACCAACTCCGCCCCGGGCCCCGATGGTCTCCCGGTCTCCTTCTTCCAGACTTTCTGGAGGGAGCTCCAACCGGTCATCATGCCCATGTTTCAGGAGTTCTACACCGGCACGCTGGTGATGGGGCGTCTGAATTTGGGCGTGATCACCCTGATCCCCAAAGTGCTGGGGGCCTCGGACGTTCGCCACTTCAGACCCATCACGGTCCTCAATGTCATCCAACGGATCTTCGCAAAAGTTTGCGCCTCTCGCCTCGCCCCGGTCATGGAGCGCCTCACCCACCAGTATCAATTTGCCTTTCTCAAAGGCAGGTTTATACATGATGGGATACTGGCCCTCCATGAGGTTATACACGAGATCAAGTCCCGACGATTGAAGGGCATCTTCTTGAAGCTGGACTTCCAGAAGGCCTATGATCGTCTGGATTGGCGGTTCCTTCGTCAGGTCCTCATTAGGCGAGGATTTGACGACCGATCATCACCGGATAATGCAGTTCGCCATGCCCGGGAGCAACGCGATTAACATCAATGGCGTGATCGAACCTTCCCTCCGCCCCTCATGCGGTGTCCGCCAGGGGGACCCCCTGTCCCCCCTCCTCTTCAACGCTGCGGTCGATGCTCTCGCGGAAACGCTTGAGAAGGCGGCCGGCCACATATCCGGTGTGGTAGGCCACCTTATCCCCGGAGGGGGCATCACCCAGCTCCAATACGCTGATGACACGTTGATCATGATTGAAGGCTCGGCCCTGGAAATAGCAAACCTCAAGTTCCTCCTCCTTTGCTTCCGGAGATGTCCGCCTCGATCAACTTCGATAAAAGCGAGATCATTGCACTAGGGTTCCCCACAGACGCAGCAGAGGATAGCCGACAACTTCAATTGTCGGCTAGCCTCCTTCCCCATCACCTACAGGGATGCCGATCCGCGACACCGTGATCCTTATCGAGGGACTGAACCGCAGCGGAGAGGTGCGCTCAAGGTCCGAACCTGGCGGGAGATTTACCTCTAAAGGTAGCAAGACCGTCTGATCGACTCATGCCTGCCTAGCCCGCCCATGTATATGATGGGCATGTACCTCCTCCCCGAGGGGTGCATGGGACCTTTGACAAGGAGTCGCCGAGGTTCTTCGGCAAGACTCCTTGGGTCGCCAGAATACCACATGGTCAAATGGGCAGACATTTGCCCCCAAGGATGTTGGGGCATAGGTATCCTTGCTTCCGTCGCTCAACAAGGCCCTCATGCTCAGATGGGTCTGGCGCATCCTGCGGGATGATGGTGGCCTATGGCTCAAACTCATCAAGGCCAAATACCTTCGGGGCCGGCCCCTTCTGGCCTGTGATCGTCACGAGGGGTCCCAGTTCTGGCACTCCATTCAGGAGGTCAAGGGTGAGATCAGGCATGGCCTCGCCGTTTCCATTGGGAATGGGAGGGACCTGCTCGGCTGGATCCACGGCTTAGGGGGCCACGCAGGAGGATTTTCCGGGCTTATTCGCCATCTGTTCCGACCCAGCGCTCCGTGTTTCCTCCGCGGCACTAGGAGGTACATGGAACATCTCGTTCCGCCGTACCTTCGGCCCGGAGGAAACGGAAGCTTGGAGGGAACTCAGGGCGGAGCTCCCGGCCTCCTTGGCCAGCGAACCCGATAGTGTTCGGTGGACCCTCACTCCGTCTGGTTCCTTCTCGGTGGGCTCGGCCTATCGGGCCCTCTTTGGCCAGGCGCCTATTCCCTGGACCAAGCACCTCTGGAAAGCCCCTCCGCTGAAGACTAAAATCTTTGTGTGGCAACTTTACGCGATAGGCTCCCTCGGGAGTTGAGGTGACCAAGCGACATGGGCCGGGATGGGTTATGCCCATTATGTGGGTCCCCAAACGGCACCCACATATTGTTCACTGTCATGGCCCGGTTTCGTGGAATTTCATCCATGAGGCGTTGGGCGGATTGATCGCCCATGACCTCGGGAATTCCTTGAAACCCGTGCTAACCAAGCTGGGAGGATCGCCGTCTTTTCTGGCTTGTGTTTGCGGCCATGTCATGGTCCCTCCGGAATATTAGGAATAAGATGGTCATTGAGAAGGTCCTCCTCGACGCAAGGCCCCACTGCTTTTCCACTTTACGGCTTCCTGCAGCCGGTACCCGTTGTAGACAATGGGACAAGGTGAGGTTGACTCGACTCTGCGCCGGCTCTTGAGGCGGCTCTGCGGCCCCGTAGCTCGTCTTAGTGTCTTGGCGTCCGCGATCTCGGCGAATCGTGGGCGCTATTTTTCTTTCTTCTTTGGACCAGTTGGGCCGTCTTGTGCTGTGGCCCCAGCATGTGTTATGTGTGTGGATCTGTACTGTGTTGTTTGGTTGTGGACAGTTGCTTTATTTATAAAGCGGGGCGAAAGCCTATTTCGAGAGGGATATCAAAAACACAAGTACGTACGTTGTGCAAGCTGAACATCGATCGATCATCTTACAATTGATTCTTATGGCGTCCTGTGCTGACCTCCCGCGAGATCTCCTAGACCTCGTCGTCGCCGGTCTCCCTGACCCAGCCGACCGCGCCCGCTGCCGTGCCGTCTGCCATGCATGGCACGCGGCTGTCCGCCGCCGTGGACCCCAAGCGCAACAGCTGCCATGGATCCTTCTCTGGGACGGCGGAGTCATCGCTCCTCCGCCTAATGACTGCTTGGAATACCCCGCTTCAATCCCCGACAACGCATGCTGCGAGGGCTCGACCAACGACTGGCTACTCGCCTCGGCATCAGCAAGCATATCCGATCCCGGAGGAAGAAGGACAGCCTTAATTATTACCGCTATGACAGCTATGTTTTGCACAATTTTTTCACTCTCGAGCACGTCCCGCTGCTCGAGCTGGACGCAGCCCTCCCCTGTGGTTACAATATCCGCAAGTTCTTGATGCGCTCTACCGTCCATGACTTCATTGCCGTCATCACGACAAACAAGGATACTCCTCTCATTGTAATTCTACCCGGAAAGGGCGTGTGGCTGCCAGAACCACCAGCAGTGTAGCTCCATATGCCTATATCTCGTTGACATTGCGTTTCTTGGAGATAAACATCCCCTTTGATCTTGGAATGGATGAGGATGGGAGTCCCGTGGTTACCATTGGAAGGCGTGTCATCCGGCAACCCCTTGACTATGAAGGTTATGAGTGGTGGCCTGCGTCTGAGGATGATAACAGCGATCTTGATGATGATGACGGTGTGGAGGAGCAGGAAGAGGTTTTTGATGTTGGGGAAAAAGCAGAGGCTGCAGACGTGGCAATTGCGGCTGATGAAGAAGAGGAAGAAGTGGAGGCTGCAGACGTGGCAATTGCAGTGGAAGTGGATGTTGGGGTGGGTGACTATGAGGAGGACAGGCAACCAGTGGCAAGCGACGAGGATGATTGGAACAACCTCAACTATTTGAATTGCTCACATAAGTACATATCTTGATGAGGAAATGATTACACGGCACCTAGTCGAGTCTTGTGGAAAGCTGCTCATGGTGAAGCCACGGCTGCATATCCTTTCGGACTATTCCATGTCATCCATTCGCCGAGTTGATGTTTTCCAGAACGATGCTGACATAGGGGAATGGGTGCCAATGGCTAATGATCTAGGTGGTGGCCAAGCGCTCTTCATTGGCCGAGACTTCTCCAACTCTATTTCTGCACCTTGCGGAGATGTGGCCGAGGGTGACATCTATTTTATCGAGTCGGACGAGGTGTTCGACATTAAGGCTCAGTGTTCTAACCTGAAAAGGTTTCGTGAGCCTTTCTGCTAGGGAACATGTGGAATGTGGCTCTTTCCTCCGGAGTTGGTGCTTTGAAATAGCGGAGCATATTCGTTTAGACAATCGACGATTATATGTGGGAAAACAACATGGCCTAATCTATCTTATGTAGTATACCGCGATGATAATTTTTTGTAACTATAAATAGGATAGTAGCAGTTTATTTTTTTTGCGATAATATGGAGTTAACTATCCTTGGCTTTTATTTGAGCCTTGACAGTATTTGGTGGTGTAAACTATACTAATTTGCTTTTATTTGTGATGCTGATTCAGGAATAGTTTTCAGGTCTACTTAAAAACAGCATTGTCCAACTATATCTATGCTGTGGAGGCATGGAGCTACTCTCCCTTGAGCAAACTCTCAAGTCAACTTTGCTAGCGGCAAATAGTAAATACACCGGTTCTCACTCAAATAATCGCTCCGTCTATGTCAGAAATTTTTCTAAATTTGGATGTATCATTTTAGACACGCCATTTAGTACTAAATACATCCGAATTTAGACAGACTAGTTAAATATCCATGCGTTGCCATGGTGTTTAAGTTGTCTTAAAATTCATATGAATATCCGCTTATATACAGAAAAAAGGTAATTACATCTTATATTTTAAATACATTAAAAAACTACTATTCTTAATTTCACTACCTAAAAATTTGAACGGTTTGGTCCGAACAATGATCATCAATGTGTGACATAACTGCATTTCTTCCCTAACCCACGATCTGAGATCAAAGAACCGTGACAATGTTCAGACTACTATAGAATGCTAACAAGAAAGTGATAAAAGGAACACATTTCTTACTAAGGTCCAAGGATGGAACTAACTGTGAAAGTTTCTGTACTCCCGCCATGGTGAACATCCCTGCACAAACTGCAAAAGAGAGAATGTTTTCTGTTGGAAGAGCAATCTTTCAGAACAAAGGCTCATACGGCTGGCTTGAAGTGAAACAGCATGTTCATGCATACTGAACTAAGAAGTCTGAAGTCCAACAAGACATCCTCATATACTCCAAACAAATCTGAGTAGTGACAACAAGTTCCCACACATCAGAGGTTCAAATCCTTGTTGTTGGACCACACATACATAAAGTCGAGATATCTTACAAATTCTTACAGCATAAGCTACCATGCCGAGCAATGGTAACCAGGAATCAAGACTATCACGGACACGAATAGAACATACTGGGCACGACCCACATAGGTTGCATCATACTGCCATAGGTTATGAAGATAGAGGCATCTCCTTGCAGCGGCTGGTTCAACTCAAATTCGATCCACTTTTTAGAATCATAGCAGTATATGCAGTTGCTCCTTCCTCCCCATCTCTCTGGGTTCATGAAACACAATGCCTGGCTTCTCTGGTCAGTGCTGATAAAGATTGCCCAGTTCTCTAGCTTCTCCACCTTCACCCACTTTGCAGGTTCAGTCGATAAGTCGAGTCGGAAGGCTTCAAAAGTGTCCCCTGTTGATGGAGAAGACCGCTGACTACCAACCATGAGGAGCATGTCGCCACACGTGACAAGCCACGGGTGAGAAAGATGCCATTTGCTGGTCACGCTTCTATCTAGATCAACAACTATTTTCTGTATGCGAATCTGAGGTACCAAGTGCACAACATAGAGCCTACGGTCATGATCCATGCCAAACACCTGGCCTTTGAAGACCACGATCTGCTTAATCGTTCCATTGCGAGGAGAACGTCTCAACCAAGAACGACTACCAACACGCCAAAAGAAATTGTAACATCCGGCATTGACCAGGAGATGTGAGTTGGGTGACGAAAGAGGAGCCGTGAGAGCAGCATAGTAGAGGTGAACGTATCCGTCAACCGGTAGTTGCGGAGCTAAGACGGTAGCACCAGTGAAGACATCAACAACAAGACATGATCTTTGTTGGTCGTACAAGATGAGTTGGCCATAGGAAACAGCCCCGAAAGAATAACCATCCAGATAACTGGGTGGGGATTTTCTGTCACAAAAACCAGCAAACTGGGGAACTTGACAGCACATGTAGGTGCTCTGGTTAGCCAGATCAGTAACATAGCATGAACGTTTAGGTATGAGGTTGTTGCTAAATGGGCGAGAACAAGGAGAACACACAAGGACATCAGGTTGGAGGAGGAGAGGTGGCAAAAGCGTCGATTTGGATGGATAAGAGGAGAAGGAAACACGCCAAGAGGGGCAGGTGGCAGCAAAGGCAAGAAGGTCATAGAAGGATCCCAGCCGAGCAACAATGGAGTGAAGCAGGCCTTCCGGGAGGTCTACCCAGCCTTCAAGCCCGGACATAGCATCCTGAGATGATAGACACACAAACACAGCAGGCTTCGTGCTACGGGGATCTCTCTGAAAAAAATAGGAATCAAAAGACAAATGTTATAATAATGAACTGAATATTTAAAACATACACAGAAGTTATACAGAATGCCAAGGGAAAATGGCTAGCGCATGTGTGATTCTTGAGATGCTAGTTGAAACTTCTTGTTAGCAGAGATAACATATATGTGCAAGATTGAAGCATGAAAAACACTGGTGACACAATAACACATCAACATGTTGAATTCATATGGACTAGTGTGCTGCTTACAATTAACACCAATACCCAAATATTGTAATTATTACTTCCTAAATAAGTGTCGTGGTTTTAGTTCAAATTCAAACAAAAACCACGACACTTATTATGGAGCGGAGGTTGTACTAACATTGCCTCCGATCTGTACTACTCTGACTGTCCTATCCTGCAAACATCAGTGATTACTTCATCGCGGTGAACGGTCAATATCATCCAATGAAACAGGAAATGTCAACACATTGCAACACAGAGGTGGAATAATCTGGCATGCAAAATGATTCTGTGTAAAAATTAAACGCATATATGTAACTTCAGAAGATATACCAAGACGGTGAACTGATGGTTCTACCTTTCCTTAATATATACACACAAAGAAAATAGCCGCAGTTCTATCTCTACTAATAACAATGTTCAAATTGGACTTGGGTAGTCTTAATCCCCCTTCATATTGCAGATCGATTTATGGGGTAAGCGCAACATTCAGATTAATTTCTGCTAAGAAACCACCAAGCGCACCCAGATTAACCAAATCCCATCCAGCCTAGGGTCCGTAGCCAAAAAGAAATAATCGAGTGGAAGGAAATCTAGCTTTGGCAAAACAGCAACGTGGTATTCGCACAGGAATGGTCGCACTTGCACCACGGATTTATACTGAAAACAGAGGTCGTCTATACCCGCAAAAAATTGCAGAGGTTATATCTACGAGGCGGACCAATGAAACAGATGGTCTATATGCTCAGGGGAGAGAGAGAGAGGTCATGCCTTGTACAGAACGGGGCCGGCGTCTTCTCCGGCGGTTGGCGGCGCAGCCGGCTCGGCTCGCTTCCCTCCGCTTCTAGAAATCCCCTCTCCTTTTTCTCTCTCTGTCCTGTCAAAGAGGGTGTGTGGTGTTCCACCATCAAAGGCCCAACATGCACATGGGCTTTTAGTGCGTTACGTCCTTTCTTTGTTGGGCTGGTTGTATTTAAAGGGAGCACCTATTTGCCGCACGCTTGAAGGGAAGCGGCCCAACGAAAAGGGTACAATTTTATTTTCATAAAACTTGAAAATTTTATCTAATTTCTGTTTACTTATAAAAGTCAGTCACAAATAATAACTTCTGAATCCGTTAAAACCCGGTGAATAGTTTTTGAAAGGGCGAATATTTTAGGTCCCGTTCTGACCTGATGAACAACTTGTCAAACACATATGAACATTTTTAGAAAATCTCCGAGCATCGTTTCTTACCGGTGAACATTTTTTTTGGAACCCTGTGTGATGACCATCATATTTATAACCATTACCCCATAAATTTCATGAAATTTCCTTGTATGCTTATAACAATATATTGTCAATTTTAGATTCTATAATGATTAATATGTTGAATTGTACAATTTTACATGCTCTAAAATTATTCTGGAGATCGATGCGGCAAGGCATAGTTTCTTCTCATTTTGGACAAACGTGTACCAAATATACCAAAGGACTGTACTCCCTTGTTTTAAAATATAAGATGTTTTAGCATTTTTTTAAATATATGTATCTAGACTTTTTTAGTGTGTAGATTCGGAGAAAAATAAATAAATCTATACACTAAAAGGTGTCTAGATATATGTGTTTTATAAATAATTAAACATCTTTTAAAACAGAGGGACTAGAAATGAAGACAACCAAGGCTGAACGGTTCATCTTGCAAAGAAAGAAGAGAGGAGAGGGGGTAGAATGTAAATTGGCAGATCAGATGAGATAGAAAAGAGCCTACCGTCCCCATCGCGAGGCAGGTATGGCACTTCTATCCCTATCCCCCAAGCTTCTTCTCCACCACCGGCCATGGCCAGGCCAGACGTGGCGGCGCGCCACCAAGCCACCACCACATGATGCTCCATCCACTGCCGTGCAACCTACAACTCCCATCCGTCAGCGGTCCAGTCATGATGACGAGATCGACGCTGATATATGCTCCGCCATAGGGACAACGGAGACGACGAGGCTATGCGCCCCTAAACTCAAACCTCATCTGCAGAGGCGGATCCAGGGAGGGGAGGGGGGTGCCCCCCCCCCCCCCCCCCTTGATTCGTCCCTCCTCAAGGATATACAGTTAGGGCTAGCTTTGGTTTTGATGCTAAACTGCTAATTGTAATTCTCTGTCTATTAGTCTAGACCAGTATGTGAAACCGGCTGATTTGCTTGGCCAAGACAAAAACATTAGTCATCATGGAATAATACATACATATTGAAGCATTCATATTGAAGCATTGACAAGATGGATCGATAAAATAATCCATGAGATGTATCTGGATTTCTTCTCTAGTCGACTTATTTCTCCCTTCTCAGCCTCCACCATGGTAGCGCCATCAGAATCAGGTTTTATATTCAGGCGTCACGTGTCCGTGATTACCGACTAGCGAAGTCACCAAGCACTATCAACTAGGGCATGCTGTCGCCACACTTCATGCCCAATTCGTGACACCGATGGAGCCCACATGAATTGACGCCGACGGAGCCGATTTGGAGTAAATTGGGGCGTCGGGCGGCGGAAACACTACTAGAAAAAGGCTAAAATAGGTAATCCGCACATCCGTGGCTCATATGGTTGAAGTGACCCACGGGTAAAATAGGCGTGGCTCACATGTGCACAATACCCTACTAGTAACTAGCAATTGTGGTGCACATGGAGCATGTGCGCCACAGATATGTGTAGGCCTGCCAGCCGCATGACACATACCCGTAGCGCACATGGGGTATGTGTGATATGGTTGTGGCAAGTCTGTGACGCACTATACCATGTGCGCCCTAGTGCCCTGCGACTAAGTACCCTGCACAAACTCTATAACACCCCCTTGATCGTCTTTTTAGGCTTTGCCAAAAATAAAAGAAAATGATAAACACTTCAAAAATAAAATCCTTTCGTATGTAGGTAGGTAATGTGGTATAGTTTATAGGAAAATTTACAAACAATAATTTCGACTTTTTCTATAAAAAAAGTCATGCCACGGTAAAATGACCGTAACTTTTGCATACGATATCGAAAAAATCGTATAATATACCAAAATGACGAGAACGAGATTTCGCATCCGCTCGCAATGACCTTTGGTCGTTTAGCGAATATTTATATTTTCAAAATTCGAAAAGAATAAAAAGTTATGGTCAAAAGACCATTTTTCCCTGCAAAAAAAATAGACGAAACTTACCCGTAGCGCACCACCACCTAGTGCGTCATGGATAAGCTTGGGCGGGATTCAAATTTAAATCACCATCTGTAGGGGTTCGTAGCATGGAAAACAAAAAAATTCTACCGTATATAAACAAACAAGCCAAGATCTATCTACTAGATTGTAGCAACGAGTCTATGAAATAACTCACCCTCGAAGATTCCAAAGTGACGAGAGCGGATTCTCGTGGGTGATGTAGTCGTACTCTTGCCGATCTCAAGATCGCGTAGACGATCCTTTCGGCGCTGCGTTCCGGTAGCGCTTCCGCAGTCGGTCACACGTTCGGTACACGACGAAAACCTTCCTCTCCCTTGTTCCAGAAGGCAGCGGACACTACTAGGAAAATGGTCGTCTGTGGCGCACCTGAAAGGCCCATCCGTGGCGCACCTGTAGTGCGCCACGGGCCTTGCGCTACGGCTATCTCTCAGCCGCATCGCCCAGCGCCACTTGCCAGGTAGAGATAGGCGAAGCGCACCACCCAGTGCGCCACGAAGTTTGGCATGGTGCGCTACCTTGGATCTTCGTGGCGTACTACCCGGCGCCACTAAACATCCATGGTGCGCTTTAGGTGTGCGCCATGAAGGTAGAACATGTGCGCCAGATGTATTTTTGTTTTTTTTTTAATTTCCAAGCCAGATTATATGCACACATGATTATATACAATATTACAGCAAATATACACACACAGATACAAGATATACAATTATATATATAAATACTGATATGAAAAACAAGATTGAAACAAATACATATAGATAAGTCTCATACATGAATACATAGTCCAAGTTACATTGTTTTGATCATGTTACAAAGTAGTAGTTGGTGACATGCGAATACATGTGTCGATCGAACAAGTTAGAGCTCTAAGCTCGCTTAGACATCTAAACTAGCTAGCTAGACACAAACGCTGGATAAATAACCAAAGAAGATAAGCATGATCACCGCCATGACGAAGGTGTAGGTCTTCATCCGGTTCCTTGTCCTAACTCCCGCTAGATAGCGTGTATCTATCTTCCGCCCGCCATAGTGTTGTACCCTTTGTAGCTATTGCATCAAACGGTGCACTGTCCCGTGTCTTCCCAATCATCGTAGACTCGAACGTCCCTTGTACACGACGCACTACGTCATCTACAAGTTGACAATAATAACTAACCGGTGATTGAAAAACATGTATAATTAAAGTCGCATATGAAGATACACTTATAGAAAGTACTCTTAAATCAAAAAGAGCAAACTCAAAAGCATGCCTCATATATAACTAGCTAGGTCGTTGGACACAGATTGCTTATGACGGACTGTTAGCCAAGTAGGATGCACAATTCCGGACTTGCATATCACAAGGCTAACAATCCCGTCATAGCACATTCACATATATATTGTGCCACGACATTTCAATCATCGGCATATTCTCGAAAAAGACAAAATAACTCGAAAAGCATGCCTCATATATAACTAGCTAGGTCGTTGGACACAGGAATTGCTTATGACGGGACTGCTAGCCAAGTATGATGCACAATTCCTGGACTTGTGCATATCACAAGGCTAACAATCCCGTCATAGCATATTCACATATATATTGTGCCACGACATTTCAATCATCGGCATATTCTCGAAAAAGACAAAAATAACTCGAAAAGCATGCCTCATATATAACTAGCTAGGTCGTTGGACAGAATTGCTTATGACGGACTGTTAGCCAAGTAGGATGCACACCCCGGACTTGTGCATATCACAAGGCTAACAATCCCGTCATAGCACATTCACATATATTGTGCCACGACATTTCAATCATCGGCATATTCTAAAAAGACAAAAATAACTCAAAAGCATGCCTCATATATAACTAGCTAGGTCGTTGGACACAGAATTGCTTATGACGGACTGTCACCAAGTAGGATGCACACCCCGGACTTGTGCATATCACAAGGTCGACAATCCCCATAGCACATTCACATATATATTGTGCCACGACATTTCAATCATCGGCATATTCTCGAAAAAGACAAAAATAACTCGAAAAGCATGCCTCATATATAACTAGCTAGGTCGTTGGACAGAGGAATTGCTTATGACGGACTGTGAGCCAAGTAGGATGCACAATTCACGGACTTGTGCATATCACAAGGTCGACAATCCCGCCATAGCACATTCACATATATATGTGCCACGACATTTCAATCATCGGCATATTCTCGAAAAAGACAAAATTAACTCGAAAATCATGCCTCATATATAACTAGCCAGGTCGTTGGACACAGAATTGCTTATGACGGAATTGTCACCAAGTAGGATGCACAATTCACGGACTTGTGCATATCACAAGGATGACAATCCCGTCATAGCACATTCACATATATATTGTGCCACGACATTTCAATCATCGGCATATTCTCGAAAAAGACAAAAATAACTCGAAAAGCATGCCTCATATATAACTAGCTAGGTCGTTGGACACAGGAATTGCTTATGACGGGACTGTGAGCCAAGTAGGATGCACAATTCCTGGACTTGTGCATATCACAAGGCTCACAATCCCGTCATAGCATATTCACATATATATTGTGCCACGACATTTCAATTATCGGCTTATTCTCGAAAAAGACAAAAATAACTCACACTTGTCGTCCGAGAACCAAAGAGTAAGCAAAAAAACCAAAGAGTAAGCAAAAAAACCAAGCATTGATTGATATATAATAATAATAAGCAAAATAAGTAAGTGGTGATTCATAAACCTAATAAGATAAGTACACTTGTCGTCCACACACACACACACAAAGGTCATCTATAGTTTGCAACTACAACTAGGCCAACATCAAGCCTTCTGGCTCGGCTTAAGGAACGGGAGGACGCCTGTCGTCATGAACTTCCTATAGTCACCCCGCATCTCTAGGCGATCTTCTATGTCACGGTTATTCGGGATATTTCCTCCGTAGAAGATCCCCAAGTCATGACATCACGAAGATGATTGCCCCAAATCGCTGCTGGATGCGATACATCTCTTGTCTAATATCCGAATCATTGATCTTGGCCTTTGCTTCGCCCACTGCTTGAGATGATCCGCAACAGAATTTGCTGGTCAAGTAGGAACGCCTCATGTGATGGAGTGCGAGTAGGCTTCCTTCTTCTTTTCCTACCGCTTCACGCAGGGGAACTCACACGTGGTTGAAGACGTGCCGAACTTGACCTTCTTACGCACGAAGTGGTGCCTTCCGTCGAGGCAAAGCCATGAGAGCATCATCCGAACTTCCTTGATCTTGTCGTAGTTTTTCTTCTTTTCTAGACTCCCGAGTCGAAATACGTGGCGATGGGAATGCTTGGCGATAAGGAGATGAGCGTGCAAAGTGTTCATCTCTCGCAAAAAATTCAAATGGAATGTGTTGAAAAAGAATGATGATGATCTAATAAAGCCAATCGACGGGTGATGAATAACGACTTACTCGAGAAAGTAAGGCACGAGAATGTATTCCTTTGTCTTGTTCGCCACGAGGATTCTTTTTTAGGTACGAGGCCACGATACGTCGCTCGGGAACCCAAGCAGCCGTCACGCATGTAGTAGGGGTCCACTATAGCGATGCGGTGTGTTCTCTCTAATGATCTGCATGGCGGTGAGAGAAAGAGACGGACCATGGTATAGTGCAGCGGGTATAGGTGGAACATATTGAAGATGTCTTGAACCGCAGGAAGAACAGATCCATGAGGCGGTCGACGAAGCCCAAGCCTGGTGGCACCTTAACCACGAATACGGTGCGAGGGATCTTTCTCCGATAGAAGGCGTCTCTCTATCGTCAAGACCGTCATGCACACTCTGCTTCGAATGGCGAAGCTTCGCAAATTCTTAGGTAGCATGGGCTCACCCGCCACATGAATCCTCCACATAATACCCTCGGGTCTTGGTGGCCCGTCCCGAAACCTGATCGGATTCGCAGTTGTTGATGCCACCGGCTGGCTCGAACTGCTAGATTTTCTTTTCCTGCCCTTTTTTCCTTTTGGAGAGCGGGCAGACACCGCAATCTGAGCACCGTCCGCCCTATGTAGTGTGTCAGGGCTTAGACTAAAGGGCCGGTTGGTTGTATCACCGGCTCAGAAGGCGCAAGTCGGAGGCGTCTCGAGAACCAAATGACGCTTGGTGATAGTGGCTTTCAGTGGGGCCACCACCAGGTCTTCTTCGTTGCCAAACCGAGTCTCAAGAAGTGATCATTCCAGTCTTGAAGTCCTCGGCCGGATCTGCGCCATGTGCATATCATCAACATGATCATCCGACCCACCGCGTGGAGGTGACGGCGAGGCGGTAGGTTTTGCCACCGCTTGTCGCCGCACGACAGCGGTGTCGTTGTTCTGGGCGTGATGGCCCCGCCCCAAACGGATCATGCTCTTTGGCCATAGCAAGAACAAGCCAAGCAACCGAGGACATACGGCTCTTCTTCATCCGCTCGGGGTTGAATGGGAGGTTCTGTGTCGCCGCAGCCCCTTAGCACCGACTAATTTTAACCACGTGCACGCTATCCGCATCGGCTTTGAGTGGAACGTGCGCTGCAAGGGTTGAACGATGGTACCTTGGCAACATCCTCACTCGTTGTTCACGTAGCATAAGAGAGTGCAAGGAACATCCGTCTGCAGAAAACATGTACGGCGTCGTCTGAGCGAGATGCCACAAGAGTAATATATAGATGGCATGAAAGGCGGTAATTAAAGCAATTTGTTTACCGTGATGGCGTCGAGATCGGCTAATGTCGACGCACCGCATACGGCGACGGGCGTGCAAGAGATGGAAGGGCTGCTTGATGGCGCGATGCTGGACGGGTGCTTGGAGCTCCGGTGCCGCCGCGACGATGGCAGGGGGGCACCAACATGTACTCCGGCGCCGCGGTGATGGCAGGGGGAGTCACCAACATTTGCGGCGCCACGGTGCTAGCGGGCGGAGTCACGAACACGTAGTTCGCCTGATTCGTCGGCACCACGTTGTTCGAGTGGCTTCTGACCATGCTTGGAATCGGGCACGACCCTACTCGACCACCCGCACTCCAGTTCGCTATTGACTCCACCAAGGTAGGCAGGAAGGACATGAGGGTGATTGCCAGGTTGTCTTGGACGATCTGCGGGATCCACGCCACTTGTGCCTTAAGTTCTTGAACCTCGCGGTTTTCCTCCTCGCTCCTTCCCGACGGCGCCACATGCGTCCTCGGCGGTGGACCAAAATGATCCACCCAATTCTTACCCCCGAGGCCGGCCAGACGGCCAGCCGACGACGGCTTCTTCGTAACTGGCTCTATTTTCTTGGCCCGGTTCATCGCCCTGTTAAAAGGGTTATCCCACCGTTGGCCGCCGTCGACCCCTGGGATGAGGAACCCTGGGATCCATGACTAGCAACAATTTCCTCCTCCTGCAGAAGAAGTAACAGTGAATCATTTAGATCATCGATTAGATTGCAATCGTGTTGATCACCGGTAATTAGATTATACTTACCACAATTTCTCGAATTCCTTCACCGCAGATCCGCGGTGAGTTGTTTGGTTTTGGGTCCACATGGTAACGGCCTCGATGAAGTTTCAACCTGCCGGGTTCGAATTTAGCAAAGAGGTTTTCTATCCCTTGGATCTATACTCTTCGTCCTCCTTATTCCATTTGGCCTCCGCGGTTCAGATCCACCAGATCCGAGATGGTGATGACCTATATTCATCGCTGCGGCGCTTTCCCCGATTACTATTGGCGGGCTCTTCGATTCACACCTCTCCTTGAACTCCGAACTGATCTTCGTGATCTGGGTCAATCTTCCGGATCTCCTCGAGACTTTTGCCTTCTTTATAGATCTTCTTCTTTATTCGGGTTCTCCGGCTGTGGCGGTGCTCATCTTTGTGAGGGCGGATTTGTTTACTGCTTCCCATGATAATTTGTGTTCGATACTTAGCGGGGAACTTGTATCTTGCGTGACTTCTCGAAGAGGAGTGTGCAGTGGCCATTATCTTTATGCGGAGATTCTCGGTGTTGATCGAGATGGTTGTCCGGGTGATCGCCGCCACTTGCCCACCGCACTTTTGACGACAAGGGCGGGCTCCAAAGGAACCCCTGTGGGCTCACTTCGGTAATTTCCTCCCGACCGTGCGATCAGCCCGGGCGCCGGTTTCGCTTCTTCTTCTTAGGAGGGTTGCTACCACCCCGTGCCCTCGCCGCCATCGGTGGTTTCATCGTCCGCTCCTTCGCTTCTTCCTCCGCATCTTCCATCTCATCATCCTCGCTCTCCGAAGGATGGTATTCTTCATCGTTTTATAGCCATTGGGCCGCCTCCGAATGTCAATTGTTTATTCGAGGTGAGTTCTCCTTCGCCTGATGCGCTTAGAACATCCAGCCTCGTTGTCACACATCTTTGCACTAATAAAAACAAATAATTGGTTAAATGCACGGAAAAATCCGGCATGACCTTTGTTAATTTTCTTAAACTAGAGTGCCCGATTTACGCAAACGGAAGTTAATCAACATTCCGCAAAATCGGGACTCATTTCATACAAGAACCTGCATACACACATAATAAAGTTCTTCATATACAAGCACAAGCACAATTTCAAGTGCTACAATTATATCACCACAGATTATATCAACTGTCATTGACAACAAGTATGACAGCAAGTATATGACAGCAAGTATGACAACAAATATGACAACAAGTATATGATAGCATCCAGTCCATTCTAATTTTATTAATAAGAAAATACTGCAGGCCATTCTATTAAGTAAAAAATGTACAAAAGCTATCTTAGTCAAATAAAAGCTGAAACAATGGATGCACATAGGAGAAGTTTATATTACTGAGCACTAGTTGGTTTAACTATCAATTTATTTCTGCAATCAGAGCACAGCTAGATATGAACATTACTAGAATCCTAGATAAAATTAGGTCCACAAGTGAGAAAGGACAACAACAACAACAACATGGAGAACCAAATTAACAGAGAACTTTCAGATGCTAAAGTGAGCTACTGTCCAAGCTTGGCAAGAAAATTGTATAAGTCAATCAGAACAAGCCTGAAACAATTCAATGTTTCTAAGCAGTTCAGATGCTAATCAAGATTGACATCTAGCTACACGATAACTAAACAAACAAATCACAATTAACTAAACATCATTATATTCCAGATTGGCAACATTGATTAACTACAAAACCCTATTGACTTGATCAACATGGTATCTCCTGGAGCACAACACTGAAACATTAAGTAAATCTCAACAGAAAAAAACTTACTGATTAGCATCCCAAAATTTTACAAAACACCAAACATGTTTGTCTAAATAGGCCGCAGATGCTACACAGATGCCATTATAAGCTAGACTAGAAGATGTAGACAAATCTGAAAATTTTAATCTGCGTGTAGGCAAATCAGAACAAGCCTAAAACAATTCAATGTTTCTAAGCAGTTCAGATGCTAATCAAGATTGACATCTAGCTACACGATAACTAAACAAACAAATCACAATTAACTAAACATCATTATATTCCAGATTGGCAACATTGATTAACTACAAAACCCTATTGACTTGATCAACATGGTATCTCCTGGAGCACAACACTGAAACATTAAGTAAATCTCAACAGAAAAAAACTTACTGATTAGCATCCCAAAATTTTACAAAACACCAAACATGTTTGTCTAAATAGGCCGCAGATGCTACACAGATGCCATTATAAGCTAGACTAGAAGATGTAGACAAATCTGAAAATTTTAATCTGCGTGTAGGCTTGGAATCCGACGAACAAAGCGAATCTAGAACAACCTGTGAACCTAGGACCGGCGTCAATCGCGTCAATCACGTCGATTGACTGCTGTGCTTAGCCTACCAGTAGCCTACCCAGATTGGCCTAGCAATCTAGCAATCTGGCTTGGTTCAGAGGCAGACCCCCATCGGGGAGATAGAGGGGGAGAGAGGGAGAGACAGGGGAGGGAGAGACAGGGGAGGGGCTACCTATGACGGGCGGACGACGGGCGAACGACGACGGGAGGCGGCGCGATCCTCCTCCTCCACAAGCGGCGGGCCTCCTCCTCCTCCACGGAGCCTCCTCCTCCACAAGCGTGGGCCTCCTCCTCCTCGAGAGTGCAGCGCGGTGGCGGGCCTCCTCCTCCTCCTCGAGAGCACAGTGCAGCGCGGCGGTGGAGATCTGTGGCGGTGGCGATCTGTGTGCGTGTGGTGTCTGTCAGATGCAGCGGCGCGGCTTCGCGGTGTGCGTGTGGTGTCTGTGAGATGGAGCGGTTGACTAGCGTCCAACACACATAGGCGTAGCGCACCCTGGCCAAGTGCGCTACGGATAACCGTAGCGCACTTGGCCAGGGTGCGCTACGCCTATGTGTGTTGGACTACCAGATAAGAGGGCGGCCACCCCTTCTGTTAGCACTAGTACTGTCATAGCCCACTGGTTCTGCCCCTTAGCTCTATTCTAAACTATGAGCACCCAGGTTCGAATCCTGGTGCTCCACTTTTTTATTTTTATTTTAAAAATACTTTTAAATGTTCCAAAAAATGTCCAAAAGTGGTGATTTATGCCATACAAGTTTTGTTTTGTTTTTAAAATACTTTTAAATATTCCAAAAATGCCCAAAAGTAGTGATATATGTCATAAAAGTGTTACAAATATGATTCAAAGTATAACTAAATTTCATAATACTTTGTCCATGAATATTACAATCTTTTTCAATTAATGCGTTTACAATATTTTTTGAGCTAGCGTTTTACAATCTTTTTCTCTTCTTTGTCGCGGTTGAATAATTTAGCCCGGCACTTTAATGTTTCTTCTTTCGAACGGGCTACCTTTTTGGGTAGGGTTGTCCTTTTCTTCTTGTGATGTATGTTGCGCATCGTAGTCGCCGTCATCTTCAATCTTTGGATCGCCGCATTGGTCAAGTCTTGCTCATTGGCGACTCCATCCATTCCGATGATGTTCCTTTTCCTCTCCTCACGACAACACGGCTAGGCTTTGTCGGGTCGGTAATGAAAAACATTGGTCCACTTTGGTAGCCGCTACCCACGGTTCATTTTTCGGCCACGTTTGCCGGCAGCCTTGGATTTGGCTGCTTGGTATAACCATGGTTGTGAAATACCGGTCTTCTCTTTCGACGCTTTGCCCATCCGACACGGAACATGGCACCTTTTCTCCACGATGAGTCGAGCTCCCGGATCTCCTCGATTCTTCCGTAGAATCTTTCCTTCACGTTGTCATCGGTGTAGAATTCGACGCGTTACGCGAGTTCGATAATCACACTTGTTGTCCTTTTCCTCCGTGTAGAATGTGTAGCCGTTGATATCATACGCTGATAGGTCACCAGGTTTTGCATCGGTCCTGCGACAAGGTGAATATGATCTTTCCGTGTCGGAAGAATGCGGCGGGGATTATCAAGGCGTCTGCCTAAACCAACGCGTGAAATCTGAGTTGTGCTCTTTGATTATTTCTCCTGCGTCCTCTGTATGCCCGGTCACGTACTTCTTCTCGATTAACCTTTTGTGCTTCGTACCCAAGGATCGACCAGTTCTAAATCTTTGTAGCGACGAGGTTTGCTCGATCAAAGTCTGCGTCGAAAATCGAAGTCCGCATGCGATGTCGGCGACCCTCGGTGACCAGATCCGTCGAGCTTGCCAAGGTGTCTGCTGACGGAAGACCGCGGGTTCTCGATGTCTAGATAATTCGTGCGTAAAGAGATGCACTCTTCGCCGAAAGCCCTTGCCTATGCTTCCATCCGACGGGACCTGCTATAACGTATCCTTTGATGTGTCCGTTCATCCTTTCGACGCCATCATGCCGCGGAGAAACATCGGCCCGAGTTGTACGATGTCCTCCACGACATGGACCAGCGGATGCACCATAATGTCGAAGAATGCGGGTGGGAAGTAGACCTCAAGCTCACATAGTATCACCACGATCTCCTCCTGTAGCCTTCCGAGCTGATTCAAGCCAATCGACTTCCTAGAGATGACGTCGAAAAACTTGCATAGGCCAAATAACGTTTCACGGACGTGCTCGTCCATTATCCCTCTTAGTGACCGGAAGTACTGCGTCATTAGCACGGCATACCGTGAGACTTCATGCCATCGAACCTCTGCCCGCCTCGTCTAGGTATCTGCTTATCTTGCCCGCGTAGCCGTAAGGAAATTTGACTCCTAGAAGGCACTTGAAAAACTGTTTGATCTCATCTTGGCTTAGAGTGAAGCAAGAAGGAGGGCAGTAATATTCGTTCTTCTTGAACACGGTTTTCGATGACCCTGGATCTTTCTCTAGTTGGAGATAGCTTGTGTTATCCATGCACCTAACGCATGCGTAGAATCCTTGGATAACCTGCCCCGAGATATACCCGCAACCTGGATAGTCTTGCACCGTAGTGACCAACGCGGCTCTCATAGTGAAATAATCTTGTGCGACGGCGTCGTAAGTATTGGCTCCAGATTCCCATAACGTGGCTAGCTCCTCTTTCAACAGCCCGAGATACAGATTGATGTCGGTACCAGGTTGTTTCGGCCCTTGAATTAGCATACTCATTTGTATGTACTTCTTCATGCACAACCATGGAGGAAGGTTGTACATCCATACAAACACAAGTCTTGTGCGTGCTGCTCGCTACCGAACGGATTGAGTCCATCGGTGCTCGCACCAAGCCGATGTTCCTCGAATCTCCACCGACTCGGAATTCGAGGTCCAATGCTTTCCAATCGCTAGCATCTGAAGGGTGCGTCCGCAGCTCATCCCTTTCGGGTCATCATCATCTCCTGGCTTCTTCCTTTCCGCATGCCATCGCATGAGCTTCGCTTCCTTAGGGTCCGCGAAATAGCGCTGCAGACGAGGGGTGATAGGAAAGTACCATACCACTTTTCGAGGTGCTTTCTTCCCTTTCTTGTATCGACTCACGCGGCACACCGGACATGTGGTTTTCTCCGTGTCCTCGCCCCGATAAATGATGCAATCGTTGATGCATACGTGATATCTAACGTGCGGTAGATCGAGAGGACAGACGATTTTCTTGGCATCCTCGATACTAGTTGGACATGTGTTCCCCTCCGGGAGACGATCGTGCCATAATGCCATCATATCGTCGAAGCTTGCGTCGCTCAATTTGTGCTTTGCCTTCATCTCCATAGCCTTGAGCGTTACATTCAACCGGGTATCATCGGGCCTGCATCCTTCATACAATGGAGTAACCGCGTCTTTCTCAAGTTGCGCAAGCTTGGCTTTCTCTCTAGCGGCAGCCCTGGCGTTACTCGTCTGCTTGAGAAGCAGCTCTTGCACATAAGGGTCCCGCACCCAGCCTGACGTTGTTCCATCGTCGTCTGCTCCTCCGGCATCTAGATCATCATCATCCCGGTCTGCTTCCGCACCTTCACCATCTCCAGGAGACTCTTCATCATCTCGCCCGTTCTCGCCGTGATGACGATCATCGTCATGTTGGCCACCTTCTTCACCGTCTCCATCATCTACGCCATCGCTTATCCAACGAGTGTATCCATCCATGAAACCATGGCGGAGCAGGTGCGCCTGCAGATTCCGAACTGGTCGATCACCAGTTGAGTTTGCATCTTCTACACGGACATCTTATATCTGTCTTGTTATTTCAGTATCATGTCGGTCCGCACATTTCAAAAATCTAGCCACAATGCCTTCGCTCATTATGCGGACCATTTTTGCCTGCACGATGTACATGGTACAATTTTGAAGTCTATTAGAACCACATAATGAATGCATGCATGCAATGGTCGATAGAAAATTTCGGCATGACCTATCCTAAAATTAGGACCTTTGCGAAATGCCAAAGTCTTGCCAAAATGGAAATGAATCAACATTTTGGCAAAACAAAAGGCAACTAGTTCACATACAAACACAAGAGAGAGAGAAACCGATCCATACACACATGAACATATCATTATCCTCTCCATACACACATGCATGAGCATCATCGATACTCTCCATATACACACACATATGACCATCGATCCTCTCCACACATACACACATCATGAGCATCGACGATCATCTACATACATATGAGCACATGCATCATCCATATACACATGAACACATCCTTACATGGACAACTTACCGAGATGAGAGATCGATCGCGAGAAAGATGGAAAGGAGAGGTGCAGCGTCGACGGAGACGGATAGATGAGAGACCGAGACCTCCTCTATTACTTATGTAACATCCAAAGCAAGTTTTACATGCTAAAAATGGTGAATGTATGGAGAAATTGAGGTGGGAAGGAGAAGATCCCGACGAGATCTAAGGAGGAAGAAGAAGGAAAGTGAAGTGTGGGTGGTGGATGTGGGCACACATGTGCACATAAAGTGCTGTCCTAAAGAATCGAAACATCCGTGGCGCACACGCCCCACAGGCATTGTGAGTAAAAACGTGTGGCGCACTAGGCGGAGTGCGCCACGATGTTTTAGTCCTGTGGCGCACTAGGCGGAGTGCGCCACAGAAGTTTGTGGCCGTTTCAGAGCAGAGGTGGGCATGCGCTTAGTCGTAGCGCACCATGCACACGTGCGCCACAGATGACCCTAACAACCGTGGCGCACATGACTGTAGTGCGCTACAGAAGTTTGGCGTGTGGCCAACAGGGCCCTGGCCCACACACATCTGTGGCGCACTATGGTCATGTGCGCCACGGTTGTTCTAGTTATTAGTAGGGCACTGCCCACAGGTGAGCCACGCCTGTTTTAGCCGTGGGGCACTTCAACCATGTGAGCCACGGATGTGCTGATTACCTATAGCCGTTTTCCTAGTAGTGGGAGGCTGTAGCACTCTCCTCACGATTCCGGCAGCATAACGGCGTGGTACCGGAAGTAGAGGGGAGATCTCGCAGGGTTTCGCCTTAAGCCGGAGCGAGTATGGTGGACTATGAGAGAGAGCCTCGCCGATCTAGGGTTTAGACGCACCAAGGAGGAGCAAGGTCGGCTGCTAGGGTTTGCCTAGGCGGCGGCGACAGCAGGAGGTGGCGGCGCCGGCGGCTAGGGTTAGGGTTTGCGGGGCGCGGTGTTGTGTGCTTGGAGGGGCAGCCATGCCCCTCCTTATATAGGTCGAGGGGGCACGCCAAGGGGAGGGGAGTCCCTCCCCAACTCGGTGTCCAAGTGGGCCGGCGGTGGAGGGAGGGAACTCCTCCCCAAGTAGGTTTCCTACTCTCCCTCCACCTCACAAAATAGCCGTTTGACTTTTCAAATTGGCGTTTGACTTTTCAAACTAGAATTTGATTAAACCCTTTATTTTGTTCAGCGATGACACCTAGTACATGATGTAATCATTCCAACTTGTTATGACACATTCATGTATCCTTCCCCTCTGGAGTGTCGGACATTCCGGAACCTTCTAGAACATTCCCGATGAAAAACACCGGAACCATTCTCCAACCCCGAAACATGACTTTCCTTATATGAATCTTATTCTCCGGACCATTCCGGATCTCCTTGTGGTATCCCGGATCCCATCCGAGACTCCGAGCAACATTCGGTCTCTTACTCATCATTCCATAACTACTCAAACAACGTCGAATCCTTAAGTGTGTCTCCCTACGGTTCGTGAATTATGCGGACATGATCGAGGCACTTCTCCGAACAATAACCAATAGAGGAATCTGGAAATTCATATGGCTCCCACATATTTGTACGATTACTTTGCGATCGAATGAACCACTTACATACGATACCAATTTTCCTTTGTCTCACGATAGTTTACTTATCCGAGGTTATGATCGTCGGTATCTCTACATACCTAGTTCAACCTTGTTACTGATAAGTACTCTTTTCTCGTTCCCGTGATATGTGATCCCTTGTGAGCCAGTCATATTCTTGCAAGCTAATTGGATGACATTCCACCGAGAGGGCCCAGAGTATATCTATCCGTCATATGGATGGACAAGTCCCACTCTTGATCCATGTGTCTCAACCAATACTTTCTGAACACTCAATGCCACCTTTGTAGCCACCCAGTTACGGTGTGGTGTTTGATGTCATCAAAGCATCCTTCCGGTGAAGGTGATATGCATGATCTCATGGTCGAAGGAATTAGGTTACTATGTATCAGAAAGCATATAGCAATTGAACTATTAAAATGACTTGATCTTTATGCTACGCTTATCTATAGGAGTATGTCCACCATATCATTCTCCTAACGATATGATCTTGTTGTTAATAACATCTTAATGTTCATGATAGGGAAACCACAATCATTTATTAACCAACAAGCTAGTATTTATAAAGAGGCTTTACTAGGGACTCTATTTTAGTTTACAAATCACACAAGTATTAATGTTTACTTGTTAATACTATTATAGCATGAATGTAAACATTTATCATAAACACAAAAATATAATAATAACTACATTTATTATTGCCTCTAGGGCATATCTCCAACACCATCCCGTCCACCTACCCCTCCCCTTTTCCTTCTCCCTTCTCACTTTTCCTTCTCCTTTTCCTTCTTCTTTCTCCCTTCTCACTTCTCCTTTCTCCTTCTCCCTTTTCCTTCTCCTTCTTCCTTCTCATTTTCCTTCTCCTCCTTCGCCTTCTCCTCTCTCTGGCCACCTTGCTCCGGCGTCCTTTCTCCTTGCAGTGACGGCAATGCGATGGCAGCCTTCTCCTCCTCCTCGCAGTGACGACGGCCGACGGCGGCATCCTTCTCCTCACCGACCTCCCTTCCTCACTCTCTTCCTCTCTTCCTCCATCTCTTTCTCCAACCGACGGCGGCCAGGACTAGAGCGGTCACGGCCTCCCGCACCTCCATGCGGTGGTAGGTCGTGGCCACGGCCATGCTCCGGCGAGGCAACACGACGACGACGGCTATGCACGGACCCGATTTCTTTTGCAATTCAAAACGAGGGTGTTTTTTGTATTTTTTTTTGTTTTTTGAAAAACACATCTGTGGCGCACCCTGTACCCCTACCCGTGGCATACCTGGTAGTGTGTTACGCCTATCCCCATGTAACCGTAGCGCACCAGGAAATGCGCTATGGGTAAGAGATAGCCGCAGCGCGAGGCTAGTGGCGCATCACTAGTGCGCCACGGATGCCCTTTTCAGGTGCGCCACTAATGACCCTTTTCCTAGTAGTGAAACCAGGTCTCCCCGTTGATTTCGACGACGACGAGAGGCGGCAGAGGGACTGAGAAGTAGGCCAGAGGACGGTAGAGGGACCGGGGTGGGGGCGATGGGGTATAGGGGTCGCCGGCATCGCCGGCAGGAATGGGTGCGACGGGTCAGGAGGCGGGGGGATTTCTTGGAAGTGGTCTCGGAGAAGTAAATTTAGGAGTCGGCCGCCGCTTTTACTTTTTTGATGAGTATAATTTTACTCCTCTAACCGTTTAGAAGTTCGGTTAGGTGCCGCCGCTGCTATATTTTTACTCGTCTAACCGATTTTAGGGGATCAGTTAGAGATTGCCTTAGCTGATTGATCGGCAGTAACAAAAATAGCTGAAAATTAACAAGATAATACCAGGCGATTGAGACATAGGTATGCCCATAAATGAATTTCTAAGACCAGCTACTACCTTCCTCTCAGCAGACGAACCGATTGTTTTGACCCAGCGGGAGGAATGCTGGAGCTGGTAAACATCGTCTGGTATTCATCCGTGGACGGAGGAGGTTGGTCGCCATAATCGTGAGAGCTCATAATCCTCATCTCGAGGTTCGCCGCCGTCACGGACGTGGTCGCTTTCTTCAACGCGTCGTCGACGGCATGCTGCTTCTCAATCGGATCGTAAGGCTGCACATACGTTGCCACGGGCATTCGAGGGGGAAGCGCCGGCAGCCTGGCGGCCTCGCCGGAGCGCAGGACCTCGACTGCCGCCCTGATGCTCGGCCGCGCCGTCGCGTCGGGGTGTGCGCACCACAACCCGGTCACTAACACGAGCGCCATCTCCCGGGCATCGAACTCTCCCCCTAGCGCCTCGTCGGCCGCGTGTAGCACCTTGGCGCGGCCGTACAGTCCCCATACCCACTCCACCAGCCGGAAGATCCTCTCGTCGCCCGGCGGTGGCGGCGCCATGGGCCGCCTGCCAGTCGCGACCTCCAGGAGCACGATACCGAAGCTGTACACGTCAGACTCCGTGCTGGCCTTCCCCGAGGCGATGCACTCCGGATCGAGGTATCCAGGCGTGCCGGCGACGGCCGTCATGGTCTGCAGGCCGGCGCCGTGGTCGATGAGCCGCGCGAGGCCAAAGTCGCCGAGCTTCGCGTCGAACGACTCGTCGAGCATGATGTTGCTTGGCTTTATGTCGCCATGGACGACGCACTGCTCCCACTCCTCGTGCAGGTACAGCACGGCAGCGCCAAGCCCAAGGATGATCCTGTGCCTCCCTGGCCATGGAAGCACCGCTGCAGTCACGCTGTGGAGGTGCCGGTCGAGGCTCCCGTTGGGCACGAGCTCGTAGACGAGGAGGAGCTTCTTTCGGCCGTCGCACCAGCCTATGAGATGCACCAGGTTGCGGTGCCGGAGACGGCTGATGACGGTGACCTCCGCCGTGTACTCCCGCTTCCCCTGCGACGAGCCACCCCTGGAGAACACCTTGATGGCGACGTCGAGCTCGTCCACTCGTCCGCCGTACACCGACCCGGACGCGCCCTGCCCGAGCTTCTCCTTCTCGGAGAAGTTCCTCGTTGCCGCCTTCAGCTTGCTCAGCTGGAACGGCCGCGGTCCCGACCCTGACTCGAGGTGCTCCTCGTCGATCGCCCACACGTCGTCGTCGTCGGTAGACTGTTCCTGCTTCCGTCTCGAGCGCCACAGCAGCACCCCGACCACCGTGCTTATTAGCAGGATAGCCAGTACTGTTGCCACAGTCACGCCGGCCAGGAGCGCCACGCCAGGGCGCCGCCGCTGTGATCCTCCAACTCCAACCGGCGTCGAGCTGAAGGACCAGGATAGCACGTAGTGCATCGCGGCCCGCTTCGAGTCCGTCGCTGCTGCGAAGCCGACGTTTACCTTCTCCGGCAGCAAGACTCTCAGGTCGACGTTTGCGCTGAGATTGTACGCGACGCCGTCGCTGCTTGCGTTGTGCACGAGGACGTGGAGCAGGCCCGTGCCTCCGTCGTAGTCGATCTGCACGGACATGACCCGGCCGACGAAGCTGTCGTTCGGCAAGGACACGTAGTTGCCCGACGAGCTGATGTTGTTAATGTCGACTCCGATGTGGCGGTCGCTGGGGTCCCACGTGTCCCGGAACGTGTCGAACTCGACGGCGACAGCCCTCTCACCGCCGGTGGTACTGGAGCCGGCGGCCGGACTGAAGAGGCCGAGGTAGCCCCCGTAGGAGTCCGGGGGTATGTTAGACGGGCCGTCGACTTTGGAGGTGAGGAAGAAGGCCATGCCATGGCCGACCTCCTGCTCCGCCACGGCGTCGATGCCGAAGGAGAAGTTGGTCGTAAAGCTGGCGATCTCGCCGGTGGCAGCGTCCCAGAGCTGCACCGGACTGGGGAACACCAGCCGGCCGCGGTTGTTGGCGTAGTTGTTGGTGCTTTCGGCGGTGAGGTCGGCCCTGCGGTCGCTGATGTTGCAGTCGTCCCCGAGGGCGCCGAAGTCGGCCTTGTTTGTTGTGTTGATCGAGTCATACTGGAAGGTGAGGGACTCGGAATGGTACAGAAGAAGAAGGAGCGAGAGGAAGACGACGCGTAGGAGGTGGCCACGCTGATGAGCAGTAGCACATCTCAGTGAGCATGAGGACGACAGAGCCATTATTGCAATTTTGCAAGTTATGCAAAGACACCATGTCTGTCGTTTATGTACGAAGTTGCTAGCTAACTCGCCACCAAAATCAACTGCGGAACATGCATCACCTCTTCACTCCACCAGATAACCGGGGTTTGGGGGTTTAATTTGGGACAGGTTCACCTGCTCTAGCGCCATGGATTGGTGGAGTGGAGCTGTGTCCCAATCCCAAACACACATAGTAAAATGATTAAGCAATAATCAAACTGACCGGTGACCCGATCAAACAAACATTACCGTCCTTTCCCTCAAAAAAAATTTAACCGTTCTAGTTGTATAACTGGGAGAAATAAACAACCTCGTTCCATTCGCTCCCATCACTAGAATAGCCTAGCTACCCCATCTTCTACAGTTCCTTTAGGAACCAAGTAAGTATAGACAACGGTATTTTAGCGAATTCTCCAACAAAGGCACGAGTGGTGTTATATGATCAATTACTTGAAATGGACCCATATAATTTTTTTTATGAAAAATTCAACTAATCTATTGATAATCATCAATAATCACTACTGGAAAAATCTTAGCTGCCGTGATGCCGGCCTTTGCCGTGCGCCGAGACACAACAAAGATACCTTCACTGTGAACCAGAAAGGAAATGCATGGCAAAGAAAGGTACCACGGGCATAGCGCAGAAGAAGCGCACGGCACTACAGGAAGAATTGTGGCTGTCGTCACCCCCAGCCTATGCCGTGTGCCAACATACCCGAAACACGGCAAAGCTCATCTCTGCCGTGTCGTTATTTAGAAGCACACGGCAAAAAAAAAACGTACACGGCAGATTACAGTAAAAGCACACGGCAATGAACAAACTACGACACACGGCAAAGAAAATTCACACGGAAAAAGCACTAAGGACACACGACAAAGATATGTTCACGGCAAAGAAGTAGGCCCCACGGCCTCACAGGGGCACCCGCCGGCAGGGGCAGACGGCGGAATCTTTGCCGTGTGCCCTCGCCGTTAGGCATACTGCAAAGATCAGCTTTGCCGTGTGTATTCGCCTGTATACACGACAAAGAACTAGGAAGTTTCCTTCTTATACAAGTCCAAAACCTTCGCTTTTAAGTTAGAGCGCATGCATGCGAGGGGGACACATGCAAGCACCCAGAGACTAGTAGGTTTTGTATGTTTCAACATAACATCACACTTTCATTCATGTGCTAGGGCCACATGCAAGTCCTTGAGGTATTCCGATGCCCCGGAGCGCGGTTTGATGCGGAACCCTGATCTGCGGGACTCGTATTGTCTACCCTCCTAGACATTCTTCTGATGGGGGTAGCCCGACATAGCTCTCTCTTGTTTTGTGTTTCTTTAGATCATAGGATGATGTAAAACCATGTTGGTTCACAAGGTGCGGCACTATCCTACCCAGTTTCACCGGAACAGTAAGTTTTCCCCTCATACAAGTTTAGAACCTTTGCTTTTAGGTTATAGCGTATGCATGCGAGGGGGGACACATGCATGCACCCGGGTAGTAGGTTTTGAATGTTTCAACATAACACCACACTTTCATGCACGTGCTAGGGCCACATGCAAGTCCTTGAGGTATACACACGATAGAGTGCCAAGTGTATTGATGATGCTCGACGTGGCACTTCGTTGGTAACCCCAAGCGCATGGTGCGAAGAGCAAGCAACAAGTTTTCCCTCAGTTGAGACCAAGGTTATCAAACCAAAAGGAGGAAGGAAATGTCACACAGGTGTTGCAGGCAACGCAGAGACCTGCACAACACAAACTCAAGACTTTGCCCCAACGAATCAATGAGGTTGTCAAGCTCATCGGTTTGCTGTAACAAAGGATTAAACGAATGGTGTGAAAGGTAATGGTTTGCAGCAAGTAAACAAGTAACAGTGGAAGATATATCAATGGAAAAGATTGGACCGGGGTCCATAGTTCACTAGAGGTGCTTTCCTTAGATAAACAACATGGCATGAAGGGTAAACAAATTACAGCAGAGCAATTGACAGGAACTGAGCAAGGCATAACAATACAATTACTAGTCAGAAAGATCCTATGAGATTCGATTGGGCAATACAACAAGATACATAGACCGCCATCCAACTGCATATATGACTAGCAGTTCACCTTCAGGTTATCATCCGAACCCCCTCCAGTATTAAGTTCCAAGCAACAGACAACTTCTTTAAGCAAAGTGTGTAAGGTAAACAGTCCACAAGTTCCATGAACAAGTGACCGTTGTTTTCTCCCTAGTAGCAACAACACATCTACAACCGAAGAGATTTCTGTCACTTCCCTTAGAAACTAGAGGCATGAACCCACTATCGAGCATAAATACCCCCTCTTAGAGTCACTAGCAACTACTTGGCCAAGATAGCTACTAACAACGGAGAGCATGCAAGATCACAAATAACACAAACATGATAGAATCATAAAGACAAAACAATTAATCAAACCAACATAATAATCTCAATATCCATTGGATCCCCGCAAACACAACATGCATGCTTACAAATAGATTAGATCTTGATCATGAATGGAGCTCACAAGATCTATACATGAAAGCACACAGGAAGAGATACAACCATCTAGATACTACATGGACCCATAGTCCAAGGTGAAACTACTCACGCATCATACCGGAGAGAAGGCCTCCGGGATGATCTACCCTCTGGCAGGGTGCCGGGAAGAACTTCAGATCCCCCCCTCCCGATCTAGGGACGATGGTGGCGGCGACTACAGACGGTTTTGTGGAGATTTGATCGGGTACTCAGGGTTTCTGCATTGGGGGCTTCTTATAGGCGAAGGGGGACCGAGGAGGCAGCCAGGGGCCCCAAACCCTAGCCAGGCGCGAGACAGGGCCCATCCGCGCCTACGGTGGGTCTGGCCCCCCTGGCTGGCCCCTCTGACTCCCCTCTGGACTTCTTGTTCCCCACAGAAAGTAATTGACTTTGTCGTTTGTCTCGTCCAATTCCGAGAATATTTCTTTACTAACTTTTCTGAAACCAAAAATAGCAGAAAACAAGCATCTGACACTGTTGCAACTTGTTAATAGGTTAGTACCAGAAAACATGTAAAAAGCACCTCAAAGTATGGACAAGTAAAGCAAAGTAGATACTAAACAAGCATGGAGCATCAAAAATTGTAGATACGTTTCCAACGTATCAACATCCCCAAGCTTAACTCCTGCTCATCCTCGAGTAGGTAAGTGATAATAATAATAATTTTTGAGGTGACATGCACCCTCACAATAAAGATCCAACCATTTGCAAGCATTGAAGGCTGGGATCAAAGAACTCTAAACATGTGCATAAAAGATGGAGTTCTAATAATAGGACATAGTAACTATGCATGCAACATGACAAGCTACAAACAAAGATCATGAATAACATGTATTGAAAAACGTTTGTTTGTTTCACATACAGAAAACATAGCATAGTGGCAATCAGCTTGTCCCTCATAGAGTAGCAATATAGATGCATAGGACACCTACAAAGTTCACAAGGGTGACTAGAAACAAATAGCACAAGAACAAGTAATATCACAATATGCATCAATTAATAAGCTTTGGAACACTGCACACAGAACGACAACTATGCTCTCTTAATGGTGCCTAAAGGTAGAAGGTGGAAACTCAATAGTGGTGGAAGAAAAGCCTTTTTGTAAAGGAAGCAGGGATTACAAGTTTCAAAAAGAGCTTCCAAAAATTATGGTACTTGTTAGCTTTCAGCCCTCATTGCCCCTATCATAAGCATCTTGAAGTGGTTAAGGTTAAAGTGGAAAAGCTGGAGTATATGCTTGACGAAGTATAAGTTGGCAATCTCAAGTCACTTGAATACGAGGGCCACACCTCATGCATACTCAACTTTGGGTCCAGGTAAGTCCTTGTCACTATAAGTATTTGCATATCATTGAGAACCGCCAATGGGGTACCCCTTGCACATGTGCAGGAGCTTTCCCATAACCAAAATGACAAGGCAAGCAGACAATGAGCATCTCAGCAATCTTTTTATTTACCATATGTAAAGCTTTTTATTGAGAATGCTTCATAGATAACTCATTATGGTGATGCTGCAAGTTTCCACCATGATTAGGCATGACTTAGGCTAGCGGCCCAGGCGTTTCTCTAACACAGAATACAAACTCCATGGACTTACAATTTCCCTATTTATTTCACACCGGTGACATCCATAGACAAAAGAACATGATATCAACCGAGTACAGAGTACAAGTTCAATGTTGAAAATGTTCCCGGTGACAGCACGGTTCTGCTAATTCCAACTTATAAGTGCAAGCATATACAACAAAGTTGTCACAATGGTTCAAGTTTATTAGGGGCAAAGAATAAAGTGTGCCATCAAGTTCGTGAGGGCTTTAATCACTAAGTTTTCACATAACAAAATAGTTTTTAGTTGGAAGATAGTTAAAAACAAGAATATACTTGAAATGGTGTAACACACCATGCATAGGAGTTTATAGTGGAAACTTTGGAATAACTTGGTTTCTTGGGAGTTGGAGGCATGAGTAGAACTTACTCATACAAGTGGAGGCTAGCAAAAGACTGGGAGAAACCAACTAAGAGAGCATAATGGCCAAAATCATGCAGTGCAACAAAACATACTAATCAAAGCAAAGAGTGGTACTACAAGTCAAGGACTAAATGATCATAGAGGCTAATGGTGACTTTTCATAGTCAAAACATGGTGTGAGCATGTGCCAAGTCAACCCAAGCAAAGCATCAAAGGAGAATACCACAATACTAAGCTTTTGCATGCTAAAACAACGCATAATTTCTTCAAGGCACACTAAGCAATCCCAATTGTTTAGAAAAAGACATGCTACAACAATAATCGCTAAGCATAAAGTCAAAACAACACCTAGCATGTCATGCTAAAGTCTAAGTCACAGTCAATGCAAGCTCCTCTTGCACTTCAAGCAAGAACTTACTACTCCTTTCCAAACACCAAGTAAACTTATTTGCAAAACAACATAGCGAGAACGGGGGTCCAAACTAATTTATTCAAGCAAACTAAACAACCTAAGCAAAGCTAACAAAAACTAAGACGCTCCAAGAACAACACAACTGAGCATGAAACAATAAAAACGAAGTGTCTAGACAGACCTGATCTTTTATTGATGAAGAAGGGGATGCCTTGGGCATCCCCAAGCTTTGACGCTTGTACCTCTTGGATATTTCTTGGGCTGACACTATGGTGGCATCCCAAAGCTTGAGCTTTTGTCCATTCTTCATCTCATTGCATCATTCTCTCTCTATACCTGAAATTTTTCCTTCATACAGAACTTCACACAATCTTCATTAGCAACATTAGTTTATTCAAAAGATATTAGACCACTAGCAAAGCTTGAAAACAGTAGGGCTTTTTACTAAAAACACAAGCTACTGTAGTAACTCCTTCAAAAATCTCAATTCACCTAAAGATAAATCAAAAAGAAATCAATAAGAAGCAAATACAAATAATGGCAGAAATCTGTCAAAACAGACCAGCAGGTAGAAACCGATTTTTTCGAACATCTTCTGTTGCTTAAATCAGAAAGTGTTGAACTAACGAACATTAGCTAACATACTGGGGGATTTGTACGTAAATTGTGAGATCAATCCGAATTACAGAGACTCCTCACGAATTTTTTTGGTGGAGGAAAAAATCTGTTTCGGGACAGCAACTCCGCAAATCTTACTTCCCTCTCATTAGAGGTTATTCTTGGCACAAAAAGAAAACAAAAAGGATAAGAAGAGGTCATTACTAAAATAATAACTTCCAATACTCAAGTAAACTCTTGGGTTATCTCCCAACAAGTACTTTTCTTTAATGCCTTTAAGTTAGGCACAAGAAGTAAGAAGATTCAAGTATTTTCAAATGAAGAAGCAACCTTCTTGTTCTTTCCTTTCTTACCTTTCTTATTTTCCTTAGGGAAGATAAGATTGCTTACCGGAGGATCAAAATACATGATGCCTTTTCCCACATCTATTACTGCCCCAAGGTGTTTCAGTAGAGATCTTCCAAGTGTGATATGTCCCTTGCCTACACATTCAATAACAAGATAATCAGTAGTCACCATTTTCCCTAAGATTTTTGTAAACACACCTTCAGCTATTCCAATGGGTAATATAGTGACATTGTTGGTAAGAGAGATTTTCTCTCCTCCTTCAATAAGCCCCCAAAGACTCAAGGAATGAAAAATATCTTTAGGCATGAGACAAAATTCAGACGTGATATAGGAGACTTTGATTGTGGGAAACCACTTTGAAGGCTCGGAATTTATAGGAACATAATCATGGTAAGCCCTAAGCGTGTGATAGCAACTATTCATAGCAGCAATACCGGTCTCAAGAGTGTTCAACCGAGCAAAAATATTTGTGAAAGAGGAATCAGACTTGCCAGGTGTACCATAAATCGTGATTAATTTCCTTATGGCATCAAAAGCTTCATCCTCAGTACATAGCAAAAAATCTTTCTCAGCCACAACATCCAAAGCATATCTATAACGAAGAGAAATACCGTGGTAGAAACTATCAATAACCAAGCTGAGGCTTACCTCAGGCTCAGTTTCCCTTTGGAAAGCAGAGATTCTCGACCAAGCTTCCTTAAAACTTTCTTCACTTTTTTGCTTAAAAGTGGAGATTTCTACCATAGGAGAAACAGAGGTTGATCCTAAACCAGACATGGTAGCAACTAGAGCAGGAACTATTTTTTTTTGTCTTTTTGAATAAAGAAAGCAAACCAAGCTAGACTAACTTTTTTGGGTTTTTTGGAAAGAGGCAAACAAAACCAAGCAAAAGAAACAAAGTAAAGAGAAAGGAAGTGAAGGACTCCCCTAGTGAAGACGTCCTTAGCCTCCCTGGCAACGGCGCCAGAAAGTCTTGATGATGCTCGACGTGGCACTTCATTGGTAACCCCAAGCGCAGGGTGCGAAGAGCAAGCAACAAGTTTTCCCTCAGTTGACACCGAGGTTATCGAACCAGAAGGAGGAAGAGAACGTCACGCAGGTGTTGCAAGCAACACGGAGACCTGCACAACACAAACTCAAGACTTTGCCCCAATGAATCAGTGAGGTTTTCCAGCTCACCGGTTTGCCGTAACAAATGATTAAACGTATGGTGTGGAAGGTAATGGTTTGCAGCAAGTAAAAAAGTAACAGTGGAAGATGTATCAATGGTAAAGATTGGACCGGGGTCCATAGTTCACTAGAGGTGCTCCCTTAGATAAACAACATGGCATGAATGGTAAACAAATTACAGCAGGGCAATTGACAGGAACTGAGCAAGGTATAACAATGCAATTACTAGTTAGAAAGATCCTATGAGATTCGATTGGGCAATACAACAAGATACATAGACCGCCATCCAACTGCATCTATGACTAGAAGTCCACCTTTAGGTTATCATCCGAACCCCCTCCAGCATTAAGTGTGTAAGGTAAACAGTCCACATGTTTCATGAACAAGAAACCGTTGTTTTCTCCCTAGTAGCAACAACACATCTAAAACCGAAGAGATTTAGGTCACTTCCTTTGGAAACTAGAGGCATGAACCCACTATCGAGCATAAATACCCCTTCTTGGAGTCACTAGAAACTACTTGGCCAAGATAGCTACTAACAACGGAGAGCATGCAAGATCACAAACAACACAGACATGATAGAATCATAAAAACAAAACCATTAATCAAACCAACATAATAATCTAAATATCCATCGGATCCCCACAAACACAACATGCATGATTACAAATAGATTAGATCTTGATCATGAACGGAGCTCACAAGATCTATACATGAAAGCACAAAGGAGGAGATACAAACATCTAGCTACTACATGGACCCATAGTCCAAGGTGGAACTACTCACGCATCATACCGGAGAGAAGGCCTCTAGGATGATCTCCCCTCCGGCAGGGTGCCAGGAAGAGCTTCAGATCCCCTCTCCCCGATCTAGGGACGATGGTGGCGGCGGCTACAAACGGTTTCATGGATATTTGATCGGGTACTCAGGATTTCTGCATTGGGGGCTTCTTATAGGCGAAGGGGGAGGCCGAGGAGGCGGCCAGGGGCCCCAAACCCTAGCCAGGCGCGGGGCAGGGCCCACCCACGCCTATGGTGGGCCTGGCCCCCCTGGCTGGCCCCTCCAGCTCCCCTCTGAACTTCTTGTTCCCCATGGAAAGTAATTGACTTTGTCGTTTGCCCCGTCCAATTCCGAGAATATTTCTTTACTAACATTTTTTGAAACAAAAAACAGCAGAAAACATCTATCTGGCACTGTTGCAACTTGTTAATATGTTAGTACCAGAAAACATGTAAAAAGCACCTCAAAGTGTGGACAAGTAAAGAAAAGTAAATACTAAACAAACATGGAACATCAAAAATTATAGATACGTTTCCAACGTATCATGTATACACACGACAAAGGATCCACATGTAGCATGCCTTTGCGCTACTGCGGTTGGTCACGGAGCCTTTGCCATGTGTTGTTTAGCAGTGGCACACGGCAAAGGGGTGTTCTTTGCCATGTGCATTCTACCACCGACACACGGCAAAGGCGTGTATGTGGTCGTGTATCCCTCCTGTTTGGCACACGGCAAAGGACGCTCACACGGTAAAGACAGGGCACACGACAAAGTGCAGCGACACGACAAAGAACAAATGCACACGTCAAAGATTTTTCACGGCAAAGACCCGCTGGCTCCGTCAGACAGACGGAATCGTCAAGTCCCTTTACTTTGCTGTGCAGACGCAAAATCCACACGACAACGCCTTTTCCGTGTTCCGGGAACCTAGACACACGGCAAAGATCCTTTGTTGTGGCTATCGTCGTTGTGTGGATTTTTCCGTGTGGCTTTTGTCGTGTGTTTACACACGGCAAAGCCTGTGCTGTGTTCCGCATGGCCTTTTCCATGTGGATATGCCCACATGGAAAAGAACGCCTCTACTATAGTGCGGCAAAGAAACCACGCATGATAAATAAAACTAAAAGCTCATGGCACAGAATCCCCCACGGCAAAGAACACCAACGACGCACAACAAAGAAATTAATGACGGTAACTAAATGTCACATGGGCCCACCAGCCGCAATTAACGAAGCGGGCGACGACGGGGCTAACGGATGCGTGTTGCCATGCGCACGGGGAAGAGAACACACAGCAAAGATCCTCCCTTTGCAGTGCGCTCAATCTGCCATGTGCTTTTCTGTTTTTTTTATTTTCTTCTCCATTTTATCCTTTCAATTGTATTTCTTAATTTGCTTAAGTTACTTATATTTAATCTTTAAATTACTTTGATTTAATTAGAATGGCTTAGATTAGATAAATGTCTATCTTGATCGTTGACCATCGTCATCTAATCTATATATATACCCATCATCCTGATGCCCCGAAGCATGGTTTGCTACGGAACCCTAATATGTGGGCATCGGATTGTCTACCCCCTAGAAGTTCTTCTGAAAGGGGTAGCCCGACATAGATCTTCCTTGTTTTGTGTTTTTTTGGTCATAGGATGATGTAAAATCATGTTGGGTCGCAAGGTATGACAGCCTTCCCGGTTTCACTGGAAGAGAGAGAGTTTCCCCCTTATACAAGTCTAGAACCTTCGCTTTTAGGTTATAGCGCTTGCCTGCGAAGGGGGACACATGCACCCGGGGACTAGGTTTTGTCTGTTTCAACATAACACCACACTTTCATGCATGTTCTAGGGCCACATGAAAGTTCTTGAGGTATTCTGATGCCCCGAAGCGCGGTTTGTTGTGGAACCCTGATCTGTTGGCCTCGGATCGTACTACGAGGCTTTGTTTGCTTCAGAGAAAACCCCTACATGTAACTACAGATGTAACCCAACTAGATGCCATCGCTTGCCTTATGGCCTTCAAGTTGCACATGGATTTGTGTAGAGATGGGTTTGATGAACTTCTAGCCATCGTTGGCAGCACTTTGCCGAAAGGGCACCTGATCTTGCTGCAAAAGTTCTACTATTTAACCAAATTGCTCAGTGACCTTAAGATGTCATCACGGCAGATACATGCTTGTCCAAACGGATGTATTCTATTCATAAAGGAGCATGCTGACACAAATTATTGCATCCATTGCAAATCCTCTAGGTACTTCAAGGTTGATGATACGTCCAAAACGATATTTTTTGCCAAATCTGCCCAAATCTGGTAACTTCAACCAAATCTGACCCCTTCTCGAAACTAATTCAGAATCTAACCCCTGGAGTCGGCGCCATTTTAAATGGCGCCGAAGTTGTGCATGTCGGAGCCAAGTTGTACCAGCTGGGAGGAAGACCAGAGAGGTCGGCGCCATTTGATATGGCGCCGAGGTGAGTTCGGCGCCGTATCAAATGGCGCCGACCTCTCTGGCCTTCCTCCTAGCTGGTACAACTTGGCGTCGACATGCACAGCTTCGGCGCCATTTTAAATGGCACCGACCAGTCGATTCAATTAGTTTCGGGAGGGTCGACGGGAATTAGTTTCGAAAAGGTCGGTTGGCAAAAATACTCCAAAACGTATCTACTTTCCCGAACACTTTTGTTGTTGTTTCTTCTCTAAACTTGTGTGATTTGGATACAACTAACACGGACTGGCGCTATTTTCAGCAGAATTACCTTTGTATCTTTTTTTGTGCAGAAAATCAACTATCAGGAAAAATCCCGAAAAATATGCCAAAAATTATATTTCACCAGAAGACCCACGGAGCCAGAAGACGAGACGGAGAAGGGACCTGGGGGACCACACCCATGCCAGGCGCGGGCCCACCTCTGGCCACGCCTAGGGGGGTGCAGCCACCCTAGGCACCCCCTCGGCCTTCCTCTGCGCCTATAAGTTGCCTCTCGACCTAAAAACCGAGGGGGTCGATAGTTTTCTAGAAAGAGTTCCGCTCCGCCGCCGTCACTAGAAACCAAGATTCGGATACAGAAACTCCGTTCTGGCACCCTGCCGGAACGGGGAATTTGGAGAGGATCATCGTCATCGTCATCACCAACGCATCTCCATCAACCACCGATGTTTCCCTTATCCATGAGTGAGTAATCCCCCGCTGTAGGCTTGGAGATGGTAGGGATTGGATGAGTTCTATCATGTAATTGAATAAGATCTGTTAGGGCATAGTGCCTAGTATCTCTATTAGTGCTATTTGACTTTGTTGCCTCTTGTTGTGCTTAATGCTTGTCACTAGGGCCCGAGTGCCATGATATCAGATCTGAACTTATTATTGAATCATTATGATAGTATTGTTTATGATCTTATCTGCAAGTTGTGTACATATATCATTGTCCGGATCCAAAGGTTCCAAAGTGACAATAATTGGGACAACCGGAGGGGACGGCTGTGGTGTGAGAATTACATATGTTTATGGCGTGTTAATGCTTTGCTCCGGTGCTCTATTAAAAGGAGCACCTTAATTGCAAGTAGTTCCCTAGAGGCCCCGTTGCCACGGGCTGGCTGGACAAAAGATGTTGTGCAAGTTCTCATTGCGAGCACGTATGACTATATTTGGAGCACATGCGTAGGATTGTTTAGTACTTGGATGCTTGTTATTATTTATCTGCAATGCCCTAAATCTTGAAGTTGCCTGTTTAGACTCGTCCATGTAACGCCCGTCCATCCATCCTTATGCCTACCGCACTCGAATCCCACTGTTGCCGTTACTGTTACTATTGCTCTTGTTTTACTGCTGCTATTGCTTTGCTGTTGCTACTATAAACTGTTGCTACTCATAAACTTCTATGAGCAAGAACTATTTTCAGGTGCAGCTGAATTGATAACTCAGTTGTTAAGGCTTGCAAGTATTCTTTGGCTCCCCTTGTGTCGAATCAATAAATTGGGTAATACTACCCGTGAATAATATTGCGATCCCCTACACTTGCGGGTCATCAGTTGACCCCAATGGTGATGGTCAGAAGAGGCAGATCGTGGTTGCGCAGAAGATCCTCCGGTATCTTCCAGTCCTACTGAGGATCAAACGGCTCTTCATGAATGAGAATACTGCCCAACAGATGCAGTGGCCCGTAGAAGGGAATAGATATCTCGACAAGATGATACATCCGTCGGATGGTAGAGCATGGAAGAACTTTGTCATTAAATATCCACAAAAATCCGGTGACTCGAGGAGCATAGCAGTCGCGATATCAACCGATGGGTTCAATCCATATAGTATGTCGGCTTCAGTATACAGTTGTTGGACAATGTTCGTTATTCCCCTGAACCTCCCCCTGGCGTCTGCATGATATCAGAGAATATGTTTATGTCGATGATAATCCCAGGGCTAAAATACCCGGGTAATAACATGAACATATACTTGGAACCGCTGGTGGATGACTTGCTTCGTGGCTGGGAAGGTTGCGGGATCCAAACAAAATCTGTCGCAGTAGGTAGCTCGATATCTACCATGACCAGCGCCCGCAGCACGTACTTGTGGTAGAGCCACCAGTGTTGCCGGCAGAACTAACACCGGTGCGGGTAGCACCACCATCGACACGGACAGCAGGCCTCGGTGGTGGGACGGCTGGTCTCGGTGGCCACAGGAACATGGGGCAGTGTGGACGCGGAGCGTCGGCGGAAAAACGAGATCTGGACACAATGCAGAAGATGCAGAAAAAGAAAACCAAGCAAAGAAGGTGGGCCCATGCGGCAACTGCGGAGTGCTCGCGTCCACGCCAGTCGTGACCCGGACGATGATCCTTCCGGGGGGGATCCAGATCATTTCCCATTCTAAAACTAGGCTTGTCTCGCGGTTGGTATATATATGGCAAGTTGACAACAGTTGTACTCGGTCTTGTGACTCCGCAAGGACGCAGTCGGACAGAGTGATCTATGGCTACAAGGTATTCCTGCTAGCTAGCTAGTTGACATTTTTGTAAGTAATTGGCTGCTTAATTAGTTTTGTTGCTCCATGAGCGTCATATGACGCGGTACTTTACATTAGTCAATTAGCTCCAATGGGAGATATGCGAGTAGGTGATTTTTTTTTTCTTGTAATGTATTTCGCGATCACAATGCTAATAATTTACGACTAGTAAATACTTTTGTGTAGTAACTATTGGTGAAGTTATATCCCAATCATGACTTGGTCAAATGATACCCAGAACCGAATGGAAGCGAAGCAGGCGATCCTAGGCGGCGGCTCTAAACATATCTAGGGTTCCGTCCACTCGCGTGCGATCATAGTTTTTAAATTCGAACCGGACCGGCGGTTCGACCGGAAAAAACCGGAACCGACGAGCTTGTCGATTTTTTAAGTGGCACCGGTCATGACAGCAAAAAAACCATGTGCAGACCTTTGCCACTTGGTTTGAGATCATTATTTGATTATCTATTGAATCATACTTATATATACACTCTATGGACATGTTTTATCAAAAATTACTTAAATTTTAATTAAAAATAGCGGTTTCTTTCGCTATCAAACCGGCTGAGCCGGCGGTCCAACCGATGAACCAGTAAACCAATCACCTTACCGGTTCACTCGCCGGTCCGATTTTTTAAACTATGTCTGCGATGCCAGTGGTCCAATCCATCTCCGCTAGCCTTGAGGCCATGGCGGCGTGGCGGACCACGACCCCTCGCGCGAGAGGGTTCTCTTTTTTTAGGTATTTTTTCAGTGTCTTTTTTAGAATGGTGAGACGATGACTACATATTGAAGTCAGAGTAACGGTGCCGGCGGAGGACGCGTGGAGCCGTTTGTCCAGCGCATCTCTTATGATTCTGTCATTTTTTGTATTCGTTGGCATGATTTGTGGTCAGTTTATTCTGATCAACGGTTGTCATCTTCGGCGATAGTTGCTGCTCTGTTGCGTTGATCCTTTAGGGTCATAAAACAACAACTTCCAATTTGTCTACTACATCAAAGTCTACTACAAGTTTTGCCCAACTCTAGCAATGGAGGAGCGAGAACGATTGCGTGCCTTTTGTTTCGTGGAAGTATCAGTAGTCGTCGCTAGGTGGTTCAATGATCTATTTGTATTTTTATTATTTTTGGAACTCTCTGTACTGGTGTTGATAGCTATTAATAGATCTATGGAATTTCGAAACAAATATGCCCACATGTCTTTAACCATTTCAGTGCAGGATCGTCACTTCGTGAATATGTGTGACTAAAAAGAATAAGGCTCTCCCTCCATCCCACTTGGTGAGTGCCCACATTTTTTTATGTGTAAGTTTGACCAGCAAAACATGCATGGATTGTATGTGCTAAAAATAATACCATTGAATTAGTATACGAATAAAAACTTTAATAGTATAAATTTTATTACAAGTGTGTAATATAAGTGTTTATAGTAAAAATAATGATCAAATTTAAAGCATGCAAAACGAGGACGTCACATCTACCCTCAAACTAACGTTAGACGTGAACTTAAGAGTAGGTGTGCAATAAGAAAAGAAGAAGGGAAATGACGGATGTATGTAGCAACAGAATATCCAAATTTTGCGGTACTTCCAGATAGACTATCAGACAGATCATTGCCCTCCCTCCCCAATCTCTCTAAGGCGGCGGTGGTCAACCTACTTCCCTCCCCAGATCTCAGCCGGTGATCGAACTGGTTCCCTCTCCCTCCGCTTGCCGCTCCGGCGGCTGGAGGGAGGGGGAACCTTGTTACTTCGTCTAGTAGTTAGGGTTAGGATATTTTTGTCGTGGTGCGCCGTTGGGGTGGTGGGAGCGGCGCCCGGACGAATAAATCTGCATCATCTCTACTCCCACACCGGTGCTGATCTTCATGGTTGCGCCTCGGAGGTGATGGCAACGTTTGTTGTTTGGTCTTTCAGATCGGAAGCTTGGTCTTCTCGTCGTTCTTCAGATCTGGCGAGATCTGTTTCTCGTTGTGTCCCTGGCGCCCGTCGTTATCCGCGATGGCGCTGGCGGCCGGGACGTGGTGGTTTCTCCGGAGCAAGGATGTTGGTCCGGATGTGGTGGATCTGCCTTTCTCCTTCGACTTCGTCGACGGGAGGTGACGGATCTTGGTCCAAGACAGCATGGGGACGTCCCCGGTCGACATGCCACAGCGACATGTGCCTCGCTGCATGCAGCAGGCCTGTTCATCGAGTCACAAAGCCTCGTTAGCGATGGTGCTTTTTTGGATCTTGCAATGGTGGAGGCTCGATGTCTCTTTCGGCGTTCGTCTCGGCGGCGCTGGAGTTTGGCAGAGGCCGCTAGATTCGATGGTTGCAGTAAAATCTAGGGGTCGTTTTGTATTTCTCGATCTCTTAGTCTTTTATCTGCAGTGTTTTCAGGATAATCATTTTTTTCCGGTCTATCTTTTAGTGTCCACATGTGTTGCTTCATGTAACTTGAGTAGACGGTGTCTTTAATTTATTTTGCTACTAACATGGAGGCAGCTTACAGAGAGCAGCCGACTAAACCAATGCACATGCCCTAATAAGAGGTGATTTGTCCAAAGGCTTTTTTCTCTACTTACCTCACATGCACATTAGTTTGTGCTAAGTCAGACACCTTTGATGTGATCTACTATAACTACAGTTTCAGCAATGTAAATTATGTTGCAACTGAAATTATTAGAACAATAGGTTAATCTCCGTCTCCATCCAACATGGTTTTAGCTAAATTTCTCATCGGTTCTTGCAAAAGCTATAGTTCTCCAAACTTTAAAGGATGGCCATTAATGTTTTCTACCGAATTCGAACAATTTCTCCATGCTTGTAATTATGTTTTGATTCATTTATATATTAGTCAACACATGGCCCTGTTTGTTCTTCCTAGTGGCGGAAGTTATCATTGACAATGATTGTTGTCTCTGTCGGGTTGGTTGGCGGTCCAATGTCCCTCGGTCACCGTTGGTACTTATGTTGCGATGGACTGCTTCTGCCAGGAGAAGCATGCCATAGGTACTCATACATTGCCGAAAGTGCCTCGAGACAAGATTAGAACTTGCCCACCGATTACACCATGGCATGACCAAGATGTACGAGAGCTTCACGATAACGCCCTCAAGAGGGTGAAAACACGGTGCACCTTCGTCGAGACCGAGAAGGTTAAGGGTTTTCACCCTAAGACCTGACGTCTATAAGGTGACCACCACGGAGCCCTCAAGAGGGACATGACAGACGTAGGCATAGCGACCACAAGCACAAGAGCGCTGAGTTTTTGTCCAAAAACAATCTTTGCATCATATCCGGTAACCTACACCGCCCACTATCACTAAGCCATGTGTTCAAGACATGAGGATCCCCACTGCTAGATCATTCCTCACCATCCTAATGGCCAAAGAGAAAGTTCGCCACTGCCGCCATGTCGCTCATCATAGTCACCCATCCGCCGGGTAACCAATTTTTATAGGTGCTTTTCGCTTGTTCCGCTCCAAAAAAAATGCCAGGCATGGGGGATATCTTCTATACCTAAAAAAGAGTCCCCCACTACCTGATTTTTCCGCATTCTCGTGCGGGGCTGCGTCGTGTGTTGCATCGCATCTTGGTCGCTCGCTTGGACGCTCACTCTCATGCATTTTCTCGACATGGGTTGTTCGTCCCGTCTTGATACATGGGCTGGAGACATACCTATATGGGTTTTCCTCGGTTAGTCACTCCCGGTTAATCCTATAAAAATTAGGTCATCAGCTCTCAGCTGTTCGTCTTCCTGGCAGTGTCGTCCACCGCCCTGACTTCCGCCTTCATGGCAACAAATAGGGTTCTGATGATCCAAATCTGACTCAGCAACATGTCAAAGATGAACTACCTACACAGCAACATATGTATCCAGGTGAACCTGATACTGCTCAGGGGTACATATTTTAGTTCCCTGAGCCAAGTAATTTGATGTACACGTAGATAATCCACTCCAAATGACATCGACAATTTTGGTGTTATTTGACATTGTTATACTGAAACATACAACCAACTAAACATTGAACTTGTGAACTTTTAATTCAGTGATTAAAGTAAAGCACATGCAGGACGAAGTTAAGTCAATGCACATGAGGGTTCTCATGATCCAAGTGTGATTCAACAACACTTGAACATGTCATATCTGTATTATCAGCTCCAAACAACACTAGCAGTTTTGGTGTTCTTTACCATTGTACTATAATAGACAACTAAGTAAAACATTGTCAAGAAATGAACTTGAGGTGCAGATCTAATCCAGTCATGCACATTCAGAAATGTGAAGTCAGTGCAGCGTAGAAGCTTAAAACTTGTAAAGTGGGCAAATACAATCAACAAGTTGTTCAAAGAACTACAGCCCAATCCATTGAAAAATTAAACAACACATTTAGACTGAAAAAACATTTCAGAAGCTTGATCACTCCTAGTAACAAGTTCCTAGCATAAGGTTTCCCAATACCGGGTCACGCAGCTACTCCAAGCAGCATAGATATAGGGGATGCATGCAGCTGGGAGCCAAGAATTCCCGTCCGGAATATAAGGTTGTTTACTACTAGTGAAATTTAACCAAAACTTTGAACTAACTTGGTTACAATCAGAAAAGGCATGGTTTAACTAAATGCCATGCTGCTATTTAGAGCAGCGCACATGGAGTCATGGAGTGCTATTTCGTTCTTTACATAAGTGAAGAAAGTATCTACCAAATCTCCACACATTTGCTCTTGTGTACTAGTATGAGATCTTAATACACCGAGGAGTACGTTTCGGTTCACCTATATATTTGAGTAGGTGTCGTAGACCATGAAAAATGTGGTACTCATGCAATTCACTTAGATTTCAGCAGATCAATTGGTAGCCACTAAATAAACATACTTTGGATTGTGCATCGGCTATCTATCGATTAATTAGTTTGATTGTATATATTTAACTTGGACATGGCAGGAATAAGGAATCTGTATTTGAAGAATTTCACACGGGAATCACTAGTTCATTGATTATTGGATTCATCTTACACAGCTTGGAGAGTTTTCGGAAAAGGAGAGATAGATTTTCTTTACTTCTCCCAATCCTTCTCAGTCTCTATAATGCTATATGACATCTTACATATTGGACCCTACAAATTATCTATGTACAACTCACTCCAACAGTATTGCACTTGTTTTAGCTCAGTGACTACCGCAAAATATGCAGTTGGATCCACACTTGGTAAATGGATATCGGAAATATTCAGAGCATCTACGACATCTTTTGTGTTTATCTTAGTAGTAATTTTTTTCCATGTCTTCAGTGAAATACCCATCATATAACTATTCCAAAAGAGTGTCTAGTTGTCCAAGAGGTGCGGTAATATAGAGGTTTGATATGTATTTTGCAGCTTGGAGCTTGTGCAAGAGATGTTGATTATCTACACGATATAACCAACATCTATCTCACAACTATTGGAGTTGACCTCATTGGTAAAGAGAACAACTAAGAAAAATGGAATCACACTTGCAACTAATTGCTAGTTAAGCTGCCATGGTCTGCGGCATTTGCTTATGCACGTCAAATTAAGCACGATCAAGCTCGTTGAGCTAAACTTAGACTAGCAGCAATCAATCAGATTAAAATTGAACTCTTGTCAATTGAATCCATGATTGGAAAGCCAGTGACCTCAAGAGTTATATTTAACCATTTTTTGTTTTAGTAATAGAAGAGGACATAAGTTTGCATCTAGCAATTCTTTGGTTCCCGAACACAACTCGAAGGTGTAGGGCGGAGGTGGCGGAGTTAACCAGAGCCGGTGAAGGAAGGTCCCACGATCAACGAGTTTGCCGGAAAACCCACCTACCAAATCTGCACACCTTTTACTTTGGGTACTATACGAGATGTAATACAACTAGAGGTATGTTTCAGTTCACCTATATAATTTGGTATGTCTAGAGAACGAGAGAAAAAAAAAGTAGTTACGGAGAGTTTCACTTCTTTTTCAGTAGATAAACTTGCTAGACACTTTTTTTGCGCATAAACTTGCTAGACACTAAACATACAAACCGTGCATTTACCGGATGGTTAAGCTAGTGTTTAAATTGATCAATTCATACATATTTAATTTGGACATGGAAGGAATCAGGACTACGTATTAAACTTACTCTAACCCTGTATCTAATACATGCATGCGACCGGATCAGCGCGACTTTTGTGGATAGTGGCAGCTGGGGAAAATGTATGCCGCTAGTTATACCTGGTTTTATTTATTTTCACCTTTGTACTCAAGAAGTACTTTCTCAAGCATTCTCAAAGAGAAAATTGGTATTAGCAGAGCTACCAAGCCTACCATCCTAGTGCATGCTAGACTTGGAATCTTGAGGTCGTTTGGTATCCATCATTTGGGCCTAGAATCCTGGAATTTATTTTGCAATTCCATCCCTATGATGTTTGGTTGGCACGGAATTTGGCTGTCATTTCATTTGGCAAATCCATCCAAATATCCCTCTATGTAAACTCAATTCCTATCTCAGACCTATCATTTCCAAATTCCGGTGGCAGCCAAACATATGGTGTTTTTGAAATCATAATATAAATGAAATGAATCCGTAGAAATGAAATGAATACCTGGATACCAAACGACCTCTTAGATTTTTTTATGAAAAAACATGTATTTTTTTTTACATTATTTACATTTTGGCTTTGGATTACTCTCTCTGACAAACCATACTTAGAATCGTCCATTTCGTAGGAACTGATGGTTGATATTTTGTACGTGCCACTTTTCACACTTACTAGTTGGATCCACCATAGTTTTGAAATTCGTTGAAAACCTTTACTAGTTGAACCGTGGCACAAATCTAATTGTAGACTGTTGCAAAATGAGGTGTAGAAGCCAGAATCGACACATCCTACATCCAACTGCTCCGGTGAAAATTTCTAGATATGGAGAGCCGGACCTGGCCAATTTTCATGGGATACGTCCCCAAGAAACCACCCGCCAAATCAACGCACATTTACTCCCGCGTACTAGTATGAGATATTATTTATACACCTAGAGGTATGTTTCAGTTTACCTATATATTTGGTGAGTGCAGAGACTGAGAAACAGGCATGTAGTAGTCATACAGTTTCGCTTCGACAGTAGACCAATTTGCTAGGAACTTAACTTTTAAGCCATGTATTATGCGATGATTAGGTAGTGATCAATCAGGTAGATTCATATACTCCGTACTATGTTTAATCGGAAATGGAAGGAGTCAGGACTACAGATTGCACCAGTTTTATTCTTAGGAGAAAACTTAAGCATGTAGGATGGTTGCAACCTTCGTCGCTAGACGCAGCTCATGATCGGTCAACCTCACTGGGCTTTGTAAGTTTGCACCTCATGGTCGGTCAACCTCTCACATAGCATATTTTTCCTTCCTTCTTTACACTTCGACCTTGCCCTTAATTCCATGAAGTAAAAGCCACATGATGTCACAAGAATTATATCAACAGTAGTTTTAAGATAATAGATGGATCGTCCTCCTGAGTTTACAGTAATTGTACAACTTTGCAGTTACAAATGGACAACTAGGAATATGAATCTATGGGTTTTTTAATGCGGTTTTTGCGTCTTGGATCACTTGAGCTCGGGAGCAAAAAAAAAATCTGTAGCAGCTCTGCTTCGCAGAAAAGATTAGGCGAGCCATGGAACTGAACATACAGATGAGGGTTCTCATGACCCAAGTGCGATTCAGCAACACTTGAACGTGTCAGAGGGACACAGAAACATATGCATCCAGGTGAAACTGATGCTCCCGGATGGCCGGACCAAAGTATATAGATGTACAAACAGAGCTGATTATCAGCTCCAAACAACACTGGCAGTTTTGGTGTTCATTGTCTATAAATTATACTATGAGATGCGCGGCAGGGGCTGGCGTGGGCCGGCGCCGCCGCTCCGGGGCTCTGCACGGCGTGGGTCACAGGGGCGCGGCCGTGACTTGCCGCGGCGAAGCCGGCAGGTGGTGGTGGCGTGGTGGGCTGCGCGGTGGGCGGCCGGCTCCGGTGGATCTTTTGGCCGGGCCGGCGGCGTGGTGCGGCGTTGCTCGTCGACCTTGTCCTGGCGGTGATGGCCGGTGGCGGCGGCGACCTGGCGGCAGTGACGGCGGGCGGGCGTGGTGACGAAGCATGGGAGGCAGCGGGCGGCGGTGTGCACAGCAGTGGCCGGGTGACGCACCAGATCTGGGCCGGGAGGGCCCGATCTAGGACAGTGAGGGCCCGATCTGGGCCTTGCAGGGCCCTGGCTGCCATGTCCTGGCTTTGGCTAGGAGGTTGCTGCGCACCACCCTGGCCGATGGTCGGGGGCTAGATCCGGACCAGGTGGGTCTAGATCTGGAGGCTGTTTGTGGGCTCCAACTTGCAAGCAGTCCGACCGGGACTGTGTTGCTTGTCGTCCGTGTGCTAGTTCACGTGGTCCCCCACATCATGTCGCCGGTCTCGGTTCGGTGATTGGTTCTGCCCCATTGGTGCGAGATCATGGTTTTGCTCAAACCGATAATGGACCGGCAAGACCGGGTGAGCATGGTGGTGACGGCGTTGCTCCTTGGTGGCGGGGATCTACAGTGGCTGTAGATTCGCTGGTGGACGGAGGAGTAGGGACTAAGGCTAGGTTTGGCGTCGACGGTGACACCCTTGCTGCAGTGTGACGGCGGGGCTTCACGAGTTCTTTTGGGCTCGGCCAGGCTAGAGAGGGTCGGGTTTGCCCGTGCTGCTGCATCCGGTCGGCTATCGCCCTCCGGCGGTGGAGGTAGTTCCCTCCCGCATGTTACTGTATCGCCAATTCCCGCCGGAGTGTCTTCTTTTCGGTCTTACCAGCCTCGCATCGTGGGTCACGGTGAGATGGCGATGGTGACTACAAAACCATGGTGGCGTGTGCTGGTGGGCGGTGTGTTTGGTGGAGCATTACAAAGCGTCCGGGAGTGTGGTTTTTTGAGGGGTCAGGAGAAATCCTTGTCGTCTAGACACCGACGTGGTGGCTCCTGCGGGTGTCGCCGTCCTTCCTAAAGGGCATCGGGTGAATCTATTCCCCACCTCCCGTAGCGTATAGGGAGGAAACCCTAGGACCAGTCCGGACAGTAGCGTCGTTGTCGTCGTTTTTCTTCTTGGAGGTGTTGCTTGATACGCGATGTTTTGGAGCCCTAGGAGCGGGGTGGTATTTTTTCGGAGGGTGCAGCGGTTGTGGGTCATCGTCGTTTTTGTCAAGCCACTGTTGTCGGCTTTATTTTCTCTGCTCTTTCTTTTTTATTTTCTCTGTTGTTTCTTTGGGCGTTGTGTTGTCTGGCCCAGCAGCTGTCTCAACCATTGCTATATTAATATAGCTGGGTGTATGCCTGTTTCGAGGAGGAGATATATAGCGAGTGCGCGGTGGGGAGCCAAGAATTCCAGTCTGGAATATAAGGTGGTTGACAACTAGAGATCGGAGGCAACTGTAATAAAGTGCAAGCGTTCACAATTGTTTTCTATGCTATGACAATATGGAGAAAATATCTACCGGATCTCCACGCATTTGCTCTGGCGTACTAGCAATAATAATAATAAATCCAGATGTATGTTTGGGTTCGCCTATATATTTGGTATAAAGCTGAGACTGAGAAAGGGGTGATAGCCCATGCAATTGTCTCAGATTACAGTAGTACATGAATTGCTAGACACTCAACATATATACCATGGATTGTGCGATCGGCTAGCTAGCGATAAATTAGTTTGATCTTACTATATATTTGATTTAGACATGGAAGCCATCAGGAATCTGTATCGCACTTGCTGGTCCTCTGACGCTACTGCAAATATGCGGTCAGGATCCACGCTTTCTCCATGGATAGCAGTAATCTTCGGACCTTCTACTGAATCCTATGTCCTATCTTATTTGTAAATATGTCCATGTCATCAGGGAATGATCATGGTCTGCAGCATTTACTTATGCACGTCAAAACACAATCAAACACGTTGAGCTGAAGTTAGGCTAGAAGCAATCATACAATAACAATTTCTGAAAAAACAACAGTGACACCTTATTGGTTGACCGTAAGTGCATTTTTTCCATAGAAAGTGCTACTCCTATTTAGATGTGTTCATCACGGCCAAGACGAAATCAGACTAGATAATATAGAAGTGAAATACCATGGACTAATTACAAAAAAAAACTTAATATGAATCGTGAGGGGTGTCTTTTGGCATATACAAAGCTGCCAATTAAGGTGAGCCACCTGTGCTAGTTGTAACAACAGAATTTTCAAATGTTGAATTTAACATGGGATAAATCACATGTTCTGTTTGCACACCTAGCGATCCTAGCTTTCTTATAAGAAAAATGAGTGTGATGGAGGGTCTTTCTATGCTTTCTAAATTTGTACCTCAATGTACTGATTAAAATCGCAGCAAAGAAACTGTTGTGCAAAAGCTTTCAGCTACATTGTCAATTAATTCCATGCATGGTGGGAAAGCCTCGTGAACTCAAGAGTTATATTTACAGTATTTTTTTAAAATAACGGTTTTCTAGTAATTCTTTAGGTTCCGAACAGAGAAATCCAAGTAATTTGATGTACAAGCAGAGCTGATAATCCACTCCAAACGATATCGACAGTTTTGGTGTTCTTTAACATTGTTAATGAAACGTACACATGAGGGTTCTCATGATCCTAGTGTGATTCAGCAAATACTTGAACATGTCAGAGGTGAACTACCTACACAGCAACATATGCATCTAGGTGAATCTGATGCTCCCTGACCAAAGTGTACAATCAGAGCTGATTACCAGCTCCGAACAACATATGCAGTTTTGGTGTTCTTTACCATTGTAATATAATAGACGACTAAGTAAAACATTGTTAAGAAATGAACTTGAGGTTCGCGAGTTTACCGGACTCGTTAGAGATGCTCTAACTCTGTGGCTACTGCAAAATATGCAGCTGGATCCACGCTCCGTAAATGGATAATGGAAATATTCAGAACATCTACCATAGTTCCATGTCTTCAGCTATGCGTTAATATAGAGGTTTGCTCTGTACTCCCTCCGTTTGGGAATAACTAGGTTGTCAATTTAAACAATAAAATAAAAATAATATAGTATAAAAATTATACCATTAGATACTTTAGAGGTTATATTTTCTAACGGTATAATTTTTGTAATATATAAGTTATATTTTGTTGGTCAAATTAACAACCTAGTTATGCGCGTAGGACCTATAATTCCGAACAGAGGGAGTATTTTGTAGCTTGGAGCTTGGGCGGGAGATGTTGATTATGTACATAATACACATTTTCTTTCCCTAATAGTTTTTCATCACACCATCATATCTACAACTATTGGACTTGCCTTCATCGGTAAAGAGGACCAAAAAAATGTTACCACACTTGCAACTAATTGCTAGTTAAGTTGCCACGGTCTGCATCATTTGCTATGCACATCAAAGCACGAGCAAAGCGGCTTGGGTGATCAACCGCGTCGCTGGTCATGCTAACGGCTTGGCACATTTGGAAGTACAGGAACACGGTTACCTTCAACAACGAGCGCCCTTCGGTGGCTCCCCTCGTGGACACGATCAAAGCGGAAGCTAAGGCGTGGACGGAGGCTGGAGCTCGGGGGCTGCGCCAGCTACTTCCCTAGTCCAGTGGTCTTGGGTTGAGTTGTATGGCTTGGGTGTTCAACCACTTTCGCTGTCTTGTACATAAATATTTTTTTTTATCAATACATCGAAACGCAAAGCTTTTGCGTTTTCACGAAAAATAAAGCAGGAGCAAACACGTTGGTCTAAACTTAGACTAAGCAGCAATCAATAATATTATTTTTCTGAAAAAAAATGACATGTTATCGATTGAAAATGCATTTTCTAGATGAAATGCTATTATTTAGGGGTGTACATTGCAGCCAAAGATGAAATCATACCAGGTAAAAATAAATATAATGGACAAATTACAATATGTTTTTGAACTGGAATAATTACAATAAATAACATAATGAGGACCGCAAGGGATATCTTTTGAAGTATGCAACGTTGCCAAATGAGGTGTGCCACTTGTGCTAGTTGCAACAATAAAACTTGGAAATGTTGAATTTAACATGGAGTAAATCATATGTTCTGAATGCACGCATATCTTTCTTATGAACAAAATGCCAAATGAGTAAAAATTGATGAAGGTTTTTTCTATGCTTTCTAACTTTGTACCTCACTGGATAGATTAAAATCAAATTCTTGCGCAATAGTTTTTAGCTACATAGTCAATTAATTCCATGGTAGGAAAGCCACGTGAACTCAAGAGTTATATTTAAGTAATTTTGTAAATAATATCTTTCTGGCAATCCTTTAGTTCCTGAATAGAGCTTGGAGTATGAATCTCTCCGGATATTTTAAAATGCGGTCTTTGCCATCCCAGGAACACTCGAGCTGAGAGACCAAAAACAATTTTAAACTCTGCATATGCCTCATAGAAGGAAGAAAGCAAACACCAAATGTTCAGGCAATGTGTTCTTTCAACATGAGAAAAGAACAGCATGCCAGTCCTGGAACATGAGGGTTCTGATGATCCAAGTCTGACACAGCAACATGTCAAATATGACTACGTACACAGCAACATATGCAGCCAGGTGAACCTGATACTCCTAGGTGTAATATATTTTAGTTCCCTGGCCCCAAGTAATTTGATGTAAGGGTGTAATATGTTTTAGTTCCCTGACCCAAGTAATTTGATGTAAAAGCAGAGATAATAATCCACTCCAAACAACGTCAACAATTTTGGTGTTATTTAACATTGTTATATTGAAACATACAACCAAGTAAACATTGAACTTGTGAACTTTTAATTCATTGATTAAAGCAAAGCACATGCATGACGAAATTTAAGTCAATGCACATGAGGGTTCTCGTGATCCAAATGTGATTCAGCAACACTTGAACACGTCAGATCTGTATTATCAGCTCCAAACAACACTGGCAGTTTTGGTGTTCTTTACCATTGTGTACTATAATAGACAACTAAGTAAAACATTATCAAGAATGAACTTGAGGTGCACTTCTAATTCAGTCATGCACATGCAGAAACGTGCAAGTCAATGAAGCACATAAGCTTAAAACTTGTAAACTAGGCAGAGACAATCAACAAGTAGTTCAAAGAACTACAGATCAATCCATTTCAAGATTAAACAGCATGCTTAGACTGAAAAAGCTATATCAGAAGCTTGAACATGCCTAGTAACAAGTTCTGAGCATTAATACCCGTCACGCAGCTACTCCAACCAGCAGAGATATAGGGGACGCATGTGGCTGGGAGCCAAAAATTCCCGTCCGGAATATAAGCGTTTACCAACAGTGAAATTTAACCAAAACTTCGAGCTAACTAGATTAGTTTACACAATCAGAAAAGGCATGGTTTAGCTAAATGCCATGCTGGTAATTAGAGCGGTGCACATGGAGTCCTTTGAAACTTCGGTGGCAATTTCTCCTTAGGCGCATGTCTCAGCAACACAAAACGAGGGTTTCGCTCGTTATAGGACTTGACCAAACATCTCACGACACGAGCTGACGACAGCCATGCAGCACCTGTATGAAAGTCAGTACCATCCCGTTAAGGACAGGTTTTGTTGTTCATATGTCAAGGGCTGGTAAGGTTTTGCGCGTTGTATCGAATTAAACCACATGCTCCACCGCTTTTGCAGGCCCCCGTCAATTCCTTTGAGTTTCGGTCTTGCGACCGTACTCCCCAGGCGGAGTGTTTCACGCGTTAGCTGGGCCCCTGATCCGCGTAGACCAAGGGCGAACACTCATCGTTTACGGCATATGGAGTGATATTTGGTTCTTTATATACGTGGAGAAACTATCTACCAAATCTCCACACATTTGCTCTGGTGTACTAGTATGAGATCTTAATACACCGAGGGGTACATTTCATTTCACCTATATATTTGATATGTGCAGAGACTGAAAAGGGTGGTACCCATGCAGTTCACTAAGATTTCAGTAGATCAAATGGTAGACACTAAACATGAATACTATGGATTGTGCATCGGCTAGCTAGCGATTAATTAGTTTGATTGTATATTTAACTTAGACATGGAAGGAATCAGGAATCTGTATTGCACTTCTTGTAGCTCAGTGGCTACCGCAAAATATGCAGCTGGATCCACGCTTCGTAAATGGATAACTGAAGTATTCAGAACATCTACCATAGTTGCCAAATGAGGTGCGCCACTTGTGCTAGTTGCAACAACTGAACTTGGAAATGCTGAATTTGCACACCTATCGATCCTAGATTTCTATGAACAAAATGCCAAATAATTGACAATTGATGAAGGGTCTTTCTATGCATTCTAAGTTTGTACCTCACTGGACAGACTGAAATTGAATTCTTGTGCAATAGCTTTCAGCTACATTGTCAATTAATTCCATGACAGGAAAGCGACATGAACTCAAGAGTTATATTTACAGTAATTTTTTAAATAATAGCTTTCTGGCAATTCTTTAGTTCCCGAATAGAGCTTGGAGTATGAATCTCTCAGATATTTTAAAATGCGGTTTTTGCCATCCCACGATCACTCGAGCTCAGAGACCAAAAACAATTTTATGTAGGAGCTCTGTTCAGATAGATTTTATGAAACTCTTCATATGCCTCGTAGAAGGAAGAAACCAAACACCACATGTTCAGGCAGTGTATTCTTTGAACATGAGAAAAGAACAACATGCCAGTCATGGAACATGAGGGCTCTGATGATCCAAGTCTGATTCAGCAACATGCAAAGATAAACTACCTACATAGCAACATATGCATCCAGGTGAACCTGATACTGCTAGGGGTGTACATTTTAGTTCCCTGACCCAAGTAGTTTGATGTACAAGCAGAGCTGAAAATCCACTCCAAACAACATCGACAGTTTTGGTGTTCTTTACCATTGTTACTGAAACATACAACCAAGCATACATTGATAATCTATGAACTTGCGAACTTCTAATTCAGTGATTAAAGCAAAATACATGCAGGACGAAATTAAGTCAATGCAGTCTGAAAGCATCAAACATGTAGATTCGAGCAGAGGCAAGAAACAAGTAGTGCAAACTAATACACATAAACTCCATTGCAAGGTTAAATAACACAACTGAATTAATACTAACTTAGAAGCTTGATTAGTCCTAACAAGCTCTGAGTACTAATATTGGGTTTTAGATACGGCGTTACCAACCTTACTGCAAAAGATTCAACTATTCTCACCAAGTTCGAACAGCTAATGAAATGACACCACCCAAGTTGCATAAGTCCCTGATATGTTGCGAGGCAAAAGTTCCAGCAGGAGCTTGTAGGGCAGGGAGCGCCCGATGATCACTGACCATCTGAGTAGAACATGCTTGGATAAACCCAGAGGGGCAGCAGCTTGCGGGACCATCTTCTTTCGTACTCTATGTCAGGACCGGCAGATGGATCTCGCTCGTCACCCACCCCATGCACAGTAAAAGAGTGACGCGAAGCATAGTACAGCCACTTGCTCCTGCCTCCCCACCATTCTGGTCTCAAGCAAGAAAATGGACGGCTCCTCACATCACCCCCAACAAAGAGTGCCCAATTTTCCAGCTGAGTCACCTCCACCCATCTGTGAGGGTTGGTCGACATGTCAAGGTGGTGGGGTATACAGACTAGAGATGACGAGCCTGGACACATTGTGCTGAAACAGGTAACCATGAGAAGCATGTCGCTGCAGACCACGAGCCATGGTTTTGAATACGAACTTGGGGCCAGGTCACCGACCCACTCAGTTGTTATCTCCTGCAAACCAAGCTGGGGGGATAGCTGCAAACTGTAGATCTTATAAGAATCATCCATGGCAATGAACTGACCATTGAATTCCACAATCTGCTCTATCCGTGCATCAGAAAGCTGTACTTCAGACCAAGAGTCGCTTCCAACCGGCCAATCAAACAGCGAAGTCTCAGTGCTGACAAGAAGGTGTGAATTGGGTGATGTAAGGGGAGCTGTCAGAGTGCCGCTGTAGTAGAACTCCCCTGCAAAATCGCCACTGAATGGGAGACATGGAGGTGAAATGTAACACCCTCAGAATCGGCCCTATGCAAGTTTTAGCAAAACTCGCCAAACCCGCATAGAAACGATTCGAAGGTGCCCACCAGGCACTTTCGTGCGGGTGGAAAGCAAAGTAATAACATTACACAACAGTCCTCGATGGGACCCACAGAACAGATATATATACAGCAGCGACTCAAAGAGTCAAGAATACAGATATACGGTACAAAGATCCAAATCACCTTGAAAACGATGGGGCGTCCGACTACGGACAAGAAGCAAATGGGGCTAAGAGCTCAAGAATAACCAATGGCGCCCATAACCCCGCCTGTGCCAAGCCGGAAGGGTAACCCGCTAACGGCGCCGATCTCAAAACCCGCTTAAACAAAAGGGTGCCACAAAGGGCAAAGGAAAAGAAGGAGCGTCGATCGAGGCCAAGACACGGCGAGGCTAGAATTCCGGTCCTCGCCTACATAGGTATGGTGGATCGAGGCGGCAAAGATGCACTAAACAACCTATAGAGACTCGATACAACTGGCGGCTATCAGAGAGGGGTAAGAAAGACCTATTCGGATCCAACCTAATACTAGCATCAAACAAACCCATCCTGGCGTTTCCCCCTCGAGACCAAACGAGGAAGTCAACCGAGGAACTCACGCAGTTGTCAATTTTACTTAATTAGTTATAGTTGCGGCACTTTACTAGTCAGGTTTGGATAATCATCCTGATAAAGTAAGCAGTGTGCACTTTTAGTTAACCATTCCGTTATAGTTGCAACAATTACTAATCAGGTACAGATAGCATGAGATAAACCCCAAAACCCAACAGTTGTTGGTACTTTTACTTAGCCATTCCGTTGTCGTGAAGCTGATTACTAATCATATCGGAATCAAGTCAATTTAAAACAGTAAACTTTAGTTATAGTTGTCTATGATCGACACCGTGCTCCAAGTCGTCCATAACCGCGACACGGCTTCGAAAAGATTTAACCGCAGGGTGCACCAAAGTATCCACAGCACTTCGACCCTTTTGCCGATCGCTTAACATACACCCATCGGTATGTCGGGCCTAAGTCACGACGCTCCTGCACCCAAAGCAAGCACGGGGCCACCCCACTAAGTACACCCGCAACAAAGTCGGCCGGTCTCGAGACGGACTTAGGGTTTAGGGGCGGTAACGAAAGCAGGTCCCCAAACGGGACGCCGATACCACGAACGGGTCACAATTCCTAACAAGACAGTGCAAGACCTCGCACAATCGTAAATAAAGCAAAGAAGCATGGCATAGGTACAGGATAGTAAATAAAACCCCAAACTAGTTTGTGGCCCCAAGACAATACTTTGAAATCAGGTAATTATCAATGGGGCCCATATCTCCCACCGTGGTTAACGCTACCGATCTCGAACAGTGTCAAGAACTCGGGTCCTACGGGACACAAGTGGGCGGTCGGAAACCAAATCTTACCTATCACCCACCGATGCCTCTGCTTAATTCAATTTTAGTTGTTAAACAGGAATTAAAGTGATACAATAATTAAAGCCATGATCATCTCCAACGTCAACATGCGGCAATTCTCCAACAATGGTGGTACTTGACGGCAAGCAAAACACTTGAGCAAGCGACTACGACACGCGGGTCCAACTATCTACCAAGCAACAGGTAATAGGATGTGTCCAAGGCTATATATGGCTGCAAGGGATATCTCGGGTACGAAAACTAGAGCATCGCAACACAGATAGCAAAGATCAACAGGAGGGAAGTAAATACTATAAAAGTAAGATAGGAAGAAAAAGGGAGATGCTCGCCTGAAACATGCTGAGGGATCAACCGAAGATCGGGGCGAAGCTCACATCAACTCAACGGCCTTATCCGCGAAGAAGCAAAACACTAGAAGAAACACCGGATGCAATATTTAATACGACGGCAGAAGATCGGCATGATGCATGCATGATGGATAACATGGCAAAGGTGCGATGCGATTAGGTCAATATTAAGCGGAACCGGGGTCCCGACAATTAAATAAATGGTTCAAGTTGTTTAGAACCCCCGCAGTTTAAATGTTGTTTTAGCATGGCAAAAGTTAGCACCGGTTCGCTACACAAATTTAAATGAGGCCAATATAAGACTAGATTTGCCCGCATATGGGCCCCATATTTAATTATTAGGTGGATCGGCATAAGGCCCCCAAAACAATGCTATGCATGCGGGAATGACAATTTAATATGCGACAGGTTTTATTTCTTTCATAAAATAGGGTATCGAGGAAAAGGGGTCACACATTAGAGGGTCTCGACGAACTTGGGGTTCGGGATCCGGTTCGGGTTCGACGAAGCGCTCGGATAGCGGGGTAGGTCTTGGCGCATCCGGTTCTCGGCATGTTGTCGGTCATGGCGTACGAGAGGGAGAACTTATGCCCGGAACGGCGACTTGATCTGGCGTCGGGGCATCGGGTTCTCCCGGTCGCTGTCGTTCTTGTCGTCGCGGGGATCTTGTCGAGCCCGCGCCATTGCATCGGTCTTGACGTCCGGGGCGAAGCACTTGGCGTATACGCATCGACGACCTTGGCGTCCGGGTTCTTGACGATCTTGGCGTTCGGCGGGATCAGTCTTCGGACTCCGTGAACGGGTCTTGGCGGTGATCGGGTTCCATGTAGACGATCTCGACACTCCATGGAAGGGGCCTTGGGTCGAGCATCGCTGCCCCCAGATTCTGGATCCCGGTGGTTGATGTCGGTCTCGAGTGACACCGGCGGTAGACGAACTTGGTAGATCACGGCGGCCTTGTCATCGAAGAAGATCTTGTGGTTTTTCCAGGTTCTCCATGGGCAGCGGCTCTCGGCATCGGTTCTCGTGGTACTTGGGCCTTTGGCGATCTGGTCGAGGCCTTGCGGGATTTCTGTCAAACATGTGGTGCGCAACATGCTTAACTGGGCATCACCACAACACACGCACGAAGCTACGCGTGCATGCAGAGGAAGTGCCGCGGAGACACAGCCAGACGCGATGGCTGCCGGGGACGCGCAGAGCTTGACGGAGGCTGGCTGGGCGGGCGTGTCGGCGCGCGGCGCGGGTAGCTGGCGGGTCGGCTCGACGTGGGCGCCGCGGCACGCAGGGAGAGCGCGAGCAGTGGCGGGCTTGGGCCGGACGCGCGAAAGGTGGACGGTGGAGGGCGAGCCGACGCTGCCCGAGGCGGGCGGGCGCGCCGGAGGTTGGTGGAGGAGGGCCTGGCGGCGCGCCGGGCGGTCGCGAGCGTGGCGGCGGGCCGAGGCGGCGAGCATGGGCGGAGGGTGCCGGGACGGAGGCGAGGCCGCCGAGGCGAGGCCGCCGAGGCGCAGGCAGGCCGGGCGCGGAGCGACGAGGTAGGCGGCGCTGAGGCCAGGCGGCGGGGCGAGGGTGCGGGCTGCGAGGGCAGGCAGGCCGGGCGGAGGCGGGCGCCGAGGAGCGAGGCGGCGAGCAGCGAAGGCGGTGGACGCGAGGGCGGGGCGGAGGCGGCGGTTGGCAGCGCCGGCCGAGCAGGCGAGGCGAGGGGAGAGGCGCGGGAGGGGGACGGTGGCCGCGCCGACGACGGGGCGGGCGCAGGGACCAAGGCGAGGCGGGAGGCGAGGCAGGGAGAGGAGGACCGGCGACGGGCGGAGGAGGCGCGGGCTGGGTCGGGAGGAGGAAGAAGGCCAGGGAAGGGGAGAAGGCGTGGGGTGCTGGGACAGGGGACAGGTGCGGGCCCACGGGAGACTGGGGCCAGGGATGGCGGTTGGTGGGGTGTGTGTGGGGACAGTGGGCCATGGGGGCGGGTCCACGGTGTGACAGAGGCGGCGGAAGGCTGCTGGTGGGTGCGCGGGTGTCCGAGTGGGGTGGGAGGGAGGGGTGAGAGGGAGGGTGGGGGGGCCGGCTGGTGTGGCAGATTTAGATTGGTTAGGGGGGAGGGTGAGAGGAGGTGGGGCACACTGATTGGGTGGAGTGATGTGGCCAAGGGGTGTGGGTAGACTAGTTGGTAGGAATAGGATTAGATGGGGCTGAACGGTTGGGCCGATTGTTAAACCTGGGTGGTCGCTCGGCCGGACGCCTGACCGCCCCGCTAAAAATAATTATAATTTTTATTTATTTCAAACAAGGCTTTTGCAACCCGATGCAAGACAAAATAAAATAATCCGGACAAGCCCGGGTTTTGGGTTTTGAATAAAGACGGGGCGTTTAATATAGAAAACCAAATTAGGGTTTTTAGCAAAATGGTTTCAAACAAATAGATGCATGCCGATGTTATGCTGATGCGCCGAGACAAGACATGCGATTATGATGATGCGATGCACAAAATCAACGCGATTTTCTAGTAGTGGTTTTGCGGGATGCCACAATTCGACACCACTAACAATGGATCTCGCCCTCGAGATCCGCCTCATGGTACCGGAAGGAAAGGTCGGCGATCTGCGTCTTCTCGCTTCGGGTAGATCTTCGCGACACCACTAACAAGAGGTCGTTATCCGTGATCGTCGAGAGAGCACTCCGGAAAACAAATAGGTTGGAGGTAGAGGTATCAACAAATAAAGCCACCTCTAGCTTCCGTGGACGGAGTAAAATTGCATCGATCCACCATTCGATATACAAAGCAAATGATAAGAGTAGTGGTATGGTCGCGACTCCATCCCGCACTCAAAGCATTACTCTGTACACGAATAGACAGATTATGCAACCAACCCTCGGATTCAGACTGAAGATCTCGACAAGCGAGGTTCGAATCAAAGGGGTGATGCAGAATCTGCATCGGAGGATGTCGTCGCGTCGGAAAACACCGGAAGGAACAAACAAGGAACAAAGAATGGTTCCACGGAAGACGGATTCCTCGGATAGCATGAAGACCGGATGTAGCAACACCGTTACCAAAAGAGGAAGCGAAACCCTGAAGGTACGACGGAAAACCCACCACGAGAAGTCCTGGACTCGAAGAAAAGATAAGAGAGCAGATTCAAAACACGTAGAGGTAAGAGGGGAACAGCAGAGGGGTAAGGAGTAAAATCAGACCTAATCAGAACTATCCAACCGATTTTCAAAATAGTTTTGACACTCTACTTCGGCCGTCAGCTAGGTTATCCTACAGGCTGGACTTGTGGGGTATCGCAACTGCTGAGCTCTGATACCACTCAGAACACCTCGATCGCCCTATGCAAGTTTTAGCAAAACTCGCCAAACCCGCATAGAAACGATTCAAGGTGCTCACCAGCACTTTCGCGGGTGGAAAGCAAAGTAATAACATTACACAACAGTCCTCGATGGGACCCACGTAGCAGATATATATACAAAGACTCAAAGAGTCAAGAATACGTATATACGGTACAAAGATCCAAATCACCTTGAAAACGATGGGCGTCCGACTACGGACAAGAAGCAAATGGGGCTAAGAGCTCAAGAATAACCAATGGCCCATAACCCCGCCTGTGCCAAGCGAAGGGTAACCGCTAACGGCGCCGATCTCAAAACCTGCTTAAACAAAAGGGTGCCGAAGGGCAAAGGAAAAAGAAGGAGCCAAGATCGAGGCCAAGACACGGCGAGGCTAGAAAGCGGTCCTCGCCACATAGGTATGGTGGATCGAAAGGCAAAGATGCACTAAACAACCTATAGAGACTCGATACAATGGCGGCTATCGAGAGGGGTAAGAAAGACCTATTCGATCCAACCTAATACTAGCATCAAACAAACCCATCTGGCGCTTTCTCGAGACCAAACGAGGAAGTCAACCGAGGAACTCACGCAGTTGTCAATTTTACTTAATTAGTTATAGTTGCGGCACTTTACTAGTCAGGTTTGGATAATCATCCTGATAAAGTAAGCAGTGTGCACTTTTAGTTAACCATTCCGTTATAGTTGCAACAATTACTAATCAGGTACAGATAGCATGAGATAAACCCCAAAACCCAACAGTTGTTGGTACTTTTACTTAGTCATTCCGTTGTCGTGAAGCTGATTACTAATCATATCGGAATCAAGTCAATTTAAAACAGTAAACTTTAGTTATAGTTGTCTATGATCAGACACTGTGCTCCAAGTCGTCCATAACCGCGGACACGGCTTCTCGAAAAGATTTAACCCTGCAGGGGTGCACCAAAGTATCCACAGGCACTTCGACCCTTTTGCCGATCGCTTAACATACACCCATCGGTATGTCGGCGGGGCCTAAGTCACGACTCCTGCACTCCAAAGCAAGCACGGGGCCACCCACTAAGTACACCCGAACGGTCGGCCGGTCTCCGAGACGGACTTAGGGTTTGTGGGGCAGGTAACGACAGCAGTCCCCAAACGGGACTGTCGATACCACGAACGGGTCACAATTCCTAACAAAGACAAAGCAAGACCGCACAATCGTAATAAAGCAAGCATGGCATAGGTACAGATAGTAAATAAAACCCCAAACTAGTTTGTGGCCCCAGACAATACTTTGAAATCGGTAATTATCAATGGGGGCCCATATCTCCCCACCGTGGTTAGCGCTCGATCTCGAACAGTGTCAAGAACTCGGTCCCACGGGACACAAGTGGGTGGTCGGAAACCAAATCTTACCTATCACCCACCGATGCCTCTGCTTAATTCAATTTTAGTTGTTAAACAGGAATTAAAGTGATACAATAATTAAAGCCATGATCATCTCCAACGTCAACATGCGGCAATTCTCCAACAATGGTGGTACTTGACGGCAAACAAAACACTTGAGCAAGCGTATCACGACACGCCGGGTCCAACTATCTACCAAGCAATGTAATAGGATGTGTCCAAGGCTATATATGGCTGCAAGGGATATCTCGGGTACGAAAACTAGAGCATCGCAACACAGATAGCAAAGATCAACAGGAGGGAAGTAAATACTATAAAAGTAAGATAGGAAGAAAAAGGGAGATGCTCGCCTGAAACATGCCGAGGGATCAACCGAAGATCGGGCTAAGCTCACATCAACTCAACGGCCTTATCCGAAGAAGCAAAACACTAGAAGAAACACCGGATGCAATATTTAATACGACGCAGAAGATCGGCATGATGCATGCATGATGGATAACATGGCAAAGGTGCGATGCGATTAGGTCAATATTAAGCGGAACCGGGGTCCCGACAATTAAATAAATGGTTCAAGTTGTTTAGAACCCCCGCAGTTTAAATGTTGTTTTAGCATGGCAAAAGTTAGCACCGGTTCGCTACACAAATTTAAATGAGGCCAATATAAGACTAGATTTGCCCGCATATGGGCCCCATATTTAATTATTAGGTGGATCGGCATAAGGCCCCCAAAACAATGCTATGCATGCGGGAATGACAATTTAATATGCGACAGGTTTTATTTCTTTCATAAAATAGGGTATCGAGGAAAAGGGGTCACACATTAGAGGGTCTCGACGAACTTGGGGTTCGGGATCTGGGTTCGGGGTTCGACGGAAGCGTTCTCGGATAGCGGGGGTAGGTCTTGGCGCATCCGGGTTCTCGGGGCATGTTGTCGGTCATGGCGTTACGAGAGGGAGAACTTGGCCCGTCTTAACGGCGACTTGTTCGGCGTCGGCATCGGGTTCTCCCGTCATTGCCGTTCTTGTCGTCGGGGATCTTGTCGAGCCGCGCCATTACATCGGTCTTGACGTCCGGGGCGAAGCACTTGGCGTATACGCATCGACGACCTTGGCGTCCGGGTTCTTGACGATCTTGGCGTTCGGCGGGATCAGTCTTCGGACTCCGTGAACGGGTCTTGGCGGTGATCGGGTTCCATGTAGACGATCTCGACACTCCATGGAAGGGGCCTTGGGTCGAGCATCGCTGCCCCGCATTCGGATCCGTGGTTGATGTCGGTCTCGAGTGACACCGCGGTTTAACTTGGTAGATCAGCCGCCTTGTCATCGAAGAAGATCTTGTGGTTTTTCCAGTTCTCCATGGGCAGCGGCTCGCATCGGCTCGTGGTACTTGGGCCTTTGGCGATCTGGTCGAGGCCTTGCGATTTCATCAAACATGTGGTGCGCAACATGCTTAATCGGGCATCACCACAACACACGCACGGTTACGCTGCATGCGGAGGAAGTGCCGCGAGACACGCCTGCACCCGATGGCTGCCGGACGCGCAGAGCTTGACGGAGGCCGGTGGCGGGGTCCGCGGCGGCACTCGCGGGTAGCTCGCGGGTCGGCTCGACGTAAGGCCGCGGCACGCAGGGAGCGGGCAGTGGCGGCGCCGGCGAGCGTGGGGCGGCTTGGGCCGACGCGCCCGAGGCGGAGGAGGGGTCGCGGCCGGCGGGCGGCCGAGGCGGCGAGCTCATGTGAGGGTGCCGGGCGACGGAGGCGAGGCAGGCGCGAGCGACGAGGTCGAGGCCGGGCGCTGAGGCCAAAGCGGGCGAGGGTGTGGCGGAGGGAGAGGGCCGGCGGAGGCGGGCGCCAGAGGAGCCGAGGCGCGCGAGCAATGGGAAGGCGGGACGCGAGGCGCGGAGGGAGGGCGCGGAGGGCGGGTTGGCCGGCCGGCCGAGCGAGGGCGAGGCAGAGGTGAGAGGGATGGAGTGGGGACGCAGGGCCGACGACGGAGGCGGGCGCGCAGAGGACTGCGGCAGGCGGGAGGCGAGGCAGAGGGAGGAGGACCGCGGCGACGGGCGTGAGGAGCTGGGCTGGTCGGGAGGAGGAAGAAGGCCACGGGGAAGGGAGAGAAGGCGGGGCGCCTGGGACAGGGGCGGGCCCACGCTGGAGACCGGGCGGGCTGGGGATGGCAGCGTTGGTGGGGTGTGTGGGGACAGTGGGCCACGGGGGGTCCACGGTCAGGACAGAGAAGGGGAAAGGCTGCAGGGGGGCAGGCCGCGAGTGTGGTGTGAGAGAGGGGTGAGAGAGAGAGTGGGTGGGCCGGCTGATGTGGCAGATTTAGATTGGTTAGGGGGGAGGGTGAGAGGAGGTGGCACACACTGATTGGGTGGAGTGATGTGGCCAAGGGGTGTGGGTAGACTAGTTGGTAGGAATAGGATTAGATGGGGCTGAACGGTTGGGCCGATTGTTAAACTGGGGGTGGTCGTTCGGGTCGGGACGGCCCGTTCGACTGCCCCCGCTAAAAATAATTATAATTTTTATTTAGTTCAAACAAGGCTTTTGCAACCCGATGCAAGACAAAATAAAATAATCCGGACAAGCCCGGGTTTTGGGTTTTGAATAAAGACGGGGCGTTTAATATAGAAAACCAAATTAGGGTTTTTAGCAAAATGGTTTCAAACAAATAGATGCATGTCGATGTTATGCTGATGCGCCGAGACAAGACATGCGATTATGATGATGCGATGCACAAAATCAACGCGATTTTCTAGTAGTGGTTTTGCGGGATGCCACATGAAACCTCGGCACCACTGAACACATCAACAACAAGACAATGTCCACCACGGCAGCAAATTAGTTGACCATAGGAAGTGCCAGCAAAGTGCATCTTTTGATAAATTTCTCGAGGAATCTGGCAGCGAAGGGCAACGTTCTTGTTGGTCGGATCAATGACCTTACATGTGCGCAGCTCGTGATGACCATTGTTAGAAGGGAGATCAGGAGCTTTAACGCGGGCATTGAATTGGATGAGGAGAGGTGGGAACTTGGCACAGAATGTAGACTTGGATGGGTATGAGGAGAATGCAGCACGCCAAGAGCGGCAGGTTGCAGTGAAGGCAAGAAGGTCACGGAAGGATCCTGACAGAGCAAGAATGGAGTGAAGCGGGCCATCTGGGAGGTCTGCCCAGCACTGGAGCCCGGAAGTAGCAGGTTGCGCAGACCCAGAGGCAAGACACAGTTTGCTATGGCTTTGCATTACGGCAAACTCGCTGCAAAACATAACACGTTCAAAGGAACCAAATTAGAAAGACGAGACAATAAATAAATGAAAACAAAAGCACGGGTAGCCTGTTCGAACAATTGATCTAGTCCACGGATAAGCATATTCAGGTTTCCAGATCTAATACCTTGTACCAAGACTTGTTAGGTGAACTCTTTTTTACTAGGTGAAATCTTCACTAGATTCAAAAGGAAAAAAAAGAAGACCCCATAGCGAAATTGTTGAAACTACGGATACGAAGCAAAGACTATAGAGCACCAAAGAACCATGATGAGCTATGCGCCACAATCCTTACTCACAGAGAAAACATGCACCAAACTAATTAACCAACGCAGGGCTAAAAACTAGCATCGAACAAGTAGTTCCTTGGGCACAACACAACAGGTCCTTACATAAAGATTATTTCTAAGCATAACATCAGCTGTCAGTGTCCAGCTCATGGTTTCATGTCCAAGAATCAAAACAGTAAGATGCATAAAAGAGAAACTTCTTTTGACCAATGCCTCCCCGCAGCCACATATGTATGTATCTTCAAAAGATGAGACAGAAAAGGCCATGCACTAGTAGAAAACAGGCCATCCGTCTACGCCCCCTCAGAGCACTAGTCCCGGTTGCGCCACCAACCGGGACTAATGCTGGCACGCGTCCCGGTTGGAGCGGGCACGGGGCCAGGGGGCATGGGTCCCGGTTGGTAAGGGGGCATGCGTCCCGGTTGGAGCCACCAACCGGGACTAAAGGTTTGGCCACAGCCACGTGGCAGACGCACCTTTAGTCCCGGTTTCGGCTCAACCGACTAAAGGCCTGCCCTCTATAAATGCAACGCCCTGCCTCCACTCTGTTTTTCGAATGGTGTAAGGTGTGAGGGTGTGTGCTAGTTTTTCTCATGCATGCATTGAAGGTGTTTGTTGAAATGTTTGAGTGAAAAATCCAGTTGAATTTCTCATAGAACAAAAATATAGAAGGTGTCCGAGACGCACTTGAGCTTTCTCCTCTTTATTTCCCTCGATCGAGGTTAGCAATCCTATCTTTTCTAGGTCATTGATACAATTCATGTGTCGGTGTGAATTGGTTATTTCACTATTTACGATGTCCTGTTTTTTGATAAACTTACTTATATGATGCGATGATCTGTCGGGTATGGATGTACGGTGACCGGCGTGTAGCCTGGTATATCAAAGGCGTGTATAATGTTATCGATGTGTCTACGGCAAACAAAGAGAATGGATTTATACGTTGTCCATGTGTTCAATGTCGGAACAACAAGGAGTACTCTTCCTCGAAAATCATTCGGCCACCGATTATGAAAGGTTTCATGCCCAACTATAATTGCTGGACCAAGCACGGGAAAGAGGGGTTATGATGGAAGATGGTGAAGAAGAAGATGATGATAACAACTATCATCATATGTTTCCTGAATACGGTGATACCGCAATGGAAGACAATGGAGAGGAAAAAGGTGAAGAACGGGCATCGATGAGCCGGTGATGAACTTGGTAGGGTCATTTCGATGCAAAGCGAGACGTGAAATGAAAATGAGAAGTTCAAGTTAGAGGGCATGTTAGAAGATCACAAGAAATTGTTGTACCCAAATTGTGAAGATGGCAGCACAAAGCTCGATGCGACCTTTGGAATTGTTGCGATGGAAGGCAGTGTGGTCTAACCGACTCCTCATTTGAAAAGATGCTGAAAATAATGAAGTCAAGTTTCCAAAACATAACGAACTTCCCGATAGTACCTCTGAAGCAAAGAAGACTCTCGTCCTCTCGGATTAGATGTGCAAAAGATACATGCATGCATTAATGATCGCATCCTCTACATGTAAGGAGTATGAGAATTTAGATAAATGTCCGGTATGCAACGTTGCGGTATAAGATCGAGACGAGATGACCCCGGTGATGTTGAGGGAGAGCCCCTCGGAAGAGGGTTCTGCTAAGGTTATGTGGTATGCTCCTATAATACCAAGGTTGAAACGCATGTTCGAAACAAAGAGCATGCCAGGTTGTTGCGATGGCACAAAGAAGACCGTAAGAAAGACGGGAGTTGAGACACCTGCGATGGGTCACAGTGGAGAAAAATCGAGAGACTTCCTGGACTTTGCGGTGACGCAAGGAACTTATGGTTTGGTCTAAGTACGGATGGCATGAATCCTTTTGGGAGCAGAGCTGCAACACAAAGACTGGCCCGTGACTCTATGTATCTACAACCTGCCTCCTTGGTTGTGCATGAAGCGTAAGTTCATTATGATGCGGTGCTCATCCAAGGCCAAGCAACCGGGCAACGACATTGATGTGTACCTTAGGCCATTAGTTGAAGAACTCTTACAGTTGTGGGGCAAACCAGGTGTACGTGCGTGGGATGAGAACAAACAGGAGTCATTTAATCTACGAGGGTTGTTATTCGTAACCATCAATGATTGGCCTGCTCTTAGTAACCTTTCAGATGCATAAACAAAGGATATAAGGCATGCACCCACTGCTTTAGATAAGACCGAAGGTACATATTTGCATAAATGCAAGAAGGTTGTGTACCTAGCGAATCGACGATTTCTTCCACCAATCATCCGTAAGAAAGAAAGGCAAGCATTTCAAAGGTGAGGCAGATCACCGGAAGAAGCCTGAACTCCCGGTGGTGATGATGTATTTGGTATGGTCAAGGACATAGAAGTAATCTTTGGAAAGGGTCCCATGGTCAGTTCCGAACGACGCCGTCGCACAGGACACGCACCCATGTGGAAGAAGAAATCTATATTTTGGGAGCTGCCATATTGGAAAGTCCTGCGTGTCCGCTCTTCAATCGACGTGATGCACGTGACGAAGAATCTCTGCGTGAACCTGCTAGGATTCCTAGGCGTGTATGGGAAGACAAAAGATACACCTAAAGCACGGGAGGACCAACAAATTATGAAAGACCCAAAGAACATGCATACAGATAACAAGACGGATAAAGGGCGTCACTTAAGTCGTGCCAGCTATGCTCTTACCAAAGGTAGAAGGAAATCTTTTTGAAGTCCTTTTAGTATCAAGGTGCCATCGGGCTTCTCATCTAATATAAAGGGATAATAAATATGGCAGAGAAAAAGTTCCAAAACCTGAAGTCTCATGATCACGTGATTATGACGCATTGCTTCCGATTGCATTGAGGGGCTTCTACCGAGAAAATGTTCGAGTACCCATTGTGAAGCGTGCATTCCTCAATGCAATATCTCGAAGGTAATCAATCCAGATATTCCGCCAAGGTTCTGAGAAGGATGTGGTACAATGTCTTGTTAGTTTTGAATTGGTGTTCCCACCATCCTTCTTCAATATTATGACGCATCTCTGGTTCATCTAGTGGAAGAGATTGCCATTCTCGGTCGGTATTTCTGCACAATATGTTCCCCTTTGAGAGGTTCATGGGAGTCTTAAAGAAATATGTTCATAACCGTGCTAGACTGAAGGAGGCATCTCAAGGGATATGGAGCAGAGGAGGTCATTGAGTTTTGTGTTGACTTTATTCGACCTTAAGCCGATTGGTGTTTACTCGCGGCATGAGGAAGACTAAGTGGAAAAGGCACGCTTGGGAAAGAAAGCGATATGTAGGGACGGATTCTTTCACTAAAGCACACTACACAGTTCTACATAATTCCACCTTGGCAGCTCCGTATATGGAGGAACACAAGAATATTGTACGCTCAAAACCCGGGAAGCTCGAATCATGGATTACAGATGAACACATGAAGTCTGGGTGGTTGGATGGACACATCTCTTGAATGACACCACTGTTGGAGATCAGCTATACTTGTTGGCAGCGTCACCATCTTCTACGTATTGAATTTCCAAGTGCGAAATAAATGGGAATACATTCTACACGATCGCCCAAGATAAAAAGAGCACCAACCAAAATAGTGGTGTCCGCTTTGATGCAATAGACGAGAATGGACAAAAGGACACATATTATGGTTACATAGAGGAGATATGGGAACTAGACTATGGAGTCTCTTTTAAGGTCCCTTTGTTTCGCTGTAAATGGGTCAACCTGAATGGGGAAGGGGTAAAGATAGACCAGTTGTACGGAATGACAACAGTGGATCTCAACAATCTTGGTTATAGAGATGAACCATTCGATGATAGTACGGTTCTCCCACCACAGACGACGGCCGACTTCGTTGTTGTTCACCGGTGGCGGGCCATCACCCTCGTACCTGGCGAGCTCCCTTTCCCGCCTATTAGCGAAGAAGGCATTCCAAGTGTCATAGTTGTCGGGATCCCACTGGGGATCCATCCGCTGCTCCGGCGTGAGCTCGTGGTAGAAGTGGTTTGTGATGGCCGCCTGGCGTGCGGAACCTTGAGGGACAGGAGGGACAGGAACCCCTCCAGTGCTTCAAGATCCGGCGTGGCCGTACCCGGTGGACAAGGGTAGTTGGCGCACGCCTCGGTCTCCTCGAGGGTCGAATGGCCCGAGGGCGTTGTCCATTGTTCTAAGAGAGGAAGGTGTGGATGTGTGGATAGCCATGACACGATCACCCTAAATATAGAGGAAAGGGCGGAAAACTTGGCATGAAGCTTTGGGAAATGGCGGAAATATCTTTAGTCCCGGTTAGTGACTACATCCGACTAAAAGCTCTAGTAGAAAAGAAAGGCGGAAAACTTGGCGGGAAGAGGTGGGAAATGGCGGAAAATATTTTAGTCGGTTTGTGACTACATCCGGGACTAAATGTGTCTTGAACAATGATCATGTTTTGAAAAACCTTCACAAAATGACCTATCATGTTCGAGGTTTCATGGCTTTCGGTCCAAATGACCGATGTTATGTCTGAATCACGGCATAGTTTGTGATGTTGTGTCCATATTATGCATGTGTGTGGACATTGGTATGGAGAACAATGTTGCAGAGGAAGTTTTCCTTTTTGTCGCACGGAAAACCCTTTTCCATTTTCCGAAGCAAAAAACGGGTCGTTTGTGAAGTAACCACCAAAATGCCGTTTGAATGCTACCGTCCTATTTTCCTAAAATACTAGACCACCATACATGGACTATATCCCAACGTACATCTCAAACCTTTTCGTCCATCCACGGTAAAAGGACAAATGTCCGCCGAATCGGTAGGAAGTGGGTCCGGTTTGTACTACGGTACATGATCTATCGCCCGTGATTTTTGAAAAATCGTTTTAGACTCGCAATATGTGGTTTCTTGAGATCCAATGCAAGTTCTAACGATCGTCCCCTATCTTCATGCACACCGGTTCGACCATAGTTAGAAATTCAAATAATTCAAAACGGGCATAATAAATTCAAAAAAATCCGAACAATGAAAATCCTTCGCGTGGTGTCATATTATGTTACATAGTTGAAAGGAAAAATACCAGACTTGGTATATTGATCATGTTTCGAAAAAACCTTCACAAAATGACCTATCATGTTCGAGGTTTCATGGCTTTCGGTCCATATGACCGATGTTATGTGCTGAATCACGGCATAGTTTGTGATGTTGTGCCCATATTATGCATGTGTGTGGACATTGGTATGGAGAACAATGTTGCAGGAGGAAGTTTTCCTTTTTGTCGCACGGAAAAGCCCTTTTCCATTTCCGAGCGCAAAAAACGGGTCGTTTTGTGAAGTAACCACCAAAATGCCGTTTCAGAATGCTACCGTCCTATTTTCCTAAAATACTAGACCACCTTACATGGACTATCTCCCAACCGGTACATCTCAAACCTTTTCGTCCATCCCGGTAAAAGGACAAATGTCTCGAATCGGTAGGAAGTGGTGGGTTGTACTACAGGTACATGATCTACCGCCCGTGATTTTTTGAAAAAATCATTTTTAGACTTGCAATATGTGGTTTCTTCAGAGATCCAATGCAAGTTCTAACAATGCCCGTCCCCTATCTTCATGCACACCGGTTCGACCATAGTTAGAAATTCAAATAATTCAAAACGGGCATAATAAATTCAAAAAAAATCCGAACAATGAAAATCCTTCGCGTGGTGTCATATTATGTTACATAGTTGAAAGGAAAAATACCAGACTTGGTATATTGATCATGTTTCTAAAAAACCTTCACAAAATGACCTATCATGTTCGAGGTTTCATGGCTTTCGGTCCATATGACCGATGTTATGTGCTGAATCACGGCATAGTTTGTGATGTTGTGCCCATATTATGCATGTGTGTGGAAATTGGTATGGAGAACAATGTTGCAGGAGGAAGTTTTCCTTTTTGTACGGAAAAGCCCTTTTCCATTTCGAGCGCAAAACGGGTCGTTTTGTGAAGTAACCACCAAAATGCCGTTTCGAATGCTACCGTCCTATTTTCCTAAAATACTAGACCACCTTACATGGACTATATCCCAACGTACATCTCAAACCTTTTCGTCCATCCACGGTAAAAAGGACAAATGTCTGTAGAATCGGTAGGAAGTGGGTCGGTTTGTACTACAGTACATGATCTACCGCCGTGATTTTTGAAAAATCATTTTAGACTCGCAATATGTGGTTTCTTCAGAGATCCAATGCAAGTTCTAACAATGCCCGCCCCTATCTTCATGCACACCGTTCGACCATAGTTAGAAATTCAAATAATTCAAAACGGGCATAATAAATTCAAAAAAATCCGAACAATGAAAATCCTTCGTGGTGTCATATTATGTTACATAGTTGAAAGGAAAAATACCGACTTGGTATATTGATCATGTTTCAAAAAACCTTCACAAAATGACCTATCATGTTCGAGGTTTCATGGCTTTGTCCCATATGACCGATGTTATGTCTGAATCACGGCATAGTTTGTGATGTTGTGCCCATATTATGCATGTGTGTGGACATTGGTATGGAGAACAATGTTGCAGGAGGAAGTTTTCCTTTTTGCCATGGAAAAGCCCTTTTCCATTTCGAGCGCAAAAACGGTCGCTTTGTGAAGTAACCACCAAAATGCCGCTTCGTAATGCTACCGTCCTATTTTCCTAAAATACTAGACCACCTTACATGGACTATATCCCAACCGGTACATCTCAAACCTTTTCGTCCATCCTCGGTAAAAGGACAAATGTTTTTGAATTATTTATTTAAATCCAAACACTTTTTATGTTTAAAATTTTTCTAAATTCCAAATTAATATTCAAAAATATAAGTTAATTCATTTTAAAAGGTTATATTAATTATTTTTAAAATAGAATATGTTTTGAATTATTTATTCAAATCCATACACTTCTTATGTTTAAAGTTTTTCTAAATTCCAAATTGATATCAAAAAATATAAGTTAATTCATTTTTAATTGTAAATGGTTCATATTTTAAATGGTTACATTAATTGTTTTTAAAACAGAAAATGGTTTTGAATTGTTTATTCAAATCCAAACACTTTTATGTTTAAAGTTTTTCTAAATTCCAAATTAATATTCAAAAATATAAGTTAATTAATTTTAAATGGTTACATTAATTATTTTTAAAAATAGAAATTGGTTTTGGATTATTTATTCAAATCCATACACTTCTTATGTTTAAAGTTTTTCTAAATTCCAAATTAATATTTAAAAATATAAGTTATTTCATTATTAATTTTAAATGGTTCGTTGTTTAAATGGTTACATTAATTATTTTTCAAAATGTAAAATGGTTTCAATTAGTTATTCAAATCCAAACACTTTTTATGTTTAAAGTTTTTCTAAATTCCAAAGTAATTATCATTTAAAAACATTACAAATTTAAACCCCAAAATAAAAAATAAGTGAACAGAGAGAAATAATCGAAAAATTTGAAAATTAGAATACGCCCGGTTGGAGCCACCAACCGACGAAGAGCCTGGCCCGCCTTCAATCGCTGAAAATTTGGACTATAGGTCCGGTTGGTGGCTCCAATCGACGATGCACCTTTAGTCCCGGTTGAGCCACGAACCGACTAAAGGCCCTTTAGTTATAAGGGCGTGCTCCTCTTCTTCTTCCTTCCCCACTGCCGCTTCGCCTTATCGCCGACGGCGACGCCGCCAGCCGCTCGCCACGCCGCCTGCTGCTTTCCTCCGCCTCCGCCGCCGCCTTCCGCTTCCTGCCGACGACCGCGCTTCCCCACCGCCGCTGTGCACGACGCCCTCCTCGCCTCTGCCCTCCTCCTCCAGTGGTGGTCTTGCTGGGCGCCGCTGGCCTGGTGGTGGCGCCGCTGCCGCTTTCTCCATCGATCGCCGCCTGCTTGGCGCTGGCTGCTGGGCCCGCCGGGCGGTCGCGGCCATTGCGCTATTGGCCGGCTGCCGCTTTGTGACAAGGCATTTCATGAGGTGTGGCGAGCAGGCTAGGCGGGCAGGTGGGCTGGGTAGATTAGTCTAGTTATTTTTTTGTTGTTTCATTTATTCTTTTCTGCTTTAGTAAATCTTTTGTATCTTTTATTTATAACTCCAAATGGAGTGATTTTAGTCTTCAAATTTTTCTAAAAATCGAGGATCAACATAGGATCATAATTGCAATCTTTTACTATTTTGCAAGTAGTGGATTTATAAATCCTTGCATAGTCATTTGTAGGTGCATTTTGGTGATTCAAAAATAGGGCTTCAAAATAGTGTTTTGCAACTCAAACTTTCACGAACATAATGCAATGCTTATGAATGACATGCAAAACTAAATCTAAAATTTGGGATGTGACAAAACTTTTGTTCCAGTTCTTGCCTTGCATTAATTAGCCAAATGTGTCTCTAGGATTTCAGAATTTATTGTCATATAATAAATGGGCTTGGACTATTTCGGCAAAAAATCCAATAGCCAAGCCATATTATGTATATACTAGATTTAGGGGTGAGCCTTGGTGCACAGACCCGTGATGTCCGTGTTAATTTACATTACGTGTTACAATGATAAATACCAACACTAGAGGAAAAAGGGCCATCCGTTCGCCACCCCTGGGAGCATTAGTCCCGACGTGGCCGGTATTGTACACCGGGCCCACGGTGGTACGGGCTCACCGACGCGGGCCCACGGTGGTACGGGTCACCGACGTGGCCCACGGGTTTACGGTGGCCCACGGTGACAAATGCACCCCTCTCATATGTTCCGGAGTTTCCCCGAGTTAGGGTTTTCACCCGTCGGAACCCCGATTAAATCGTCGAGCATGTCTTAGGGTTACATTCCAATGCAAATTAACTTGTCATATCATCATACTTACTTGAGCATTGCATCGATGCCATGTGTTGATTGTTTCCCTTTCTTTTCGGTGTTTCGATTATTAGGTTTATTATTAGTTAGGTATTATTAGGTTTATTAATTAGTTTGGTATTATTGGTCTTCCATTTGGTCACCAATGTGGGTAGCCCTGCACCCGATTCACATGCGATCCGTGGTTTGATAAGGAATCATTAATACCCCTTAGGTGCATGTGGGTTCCCTCTCATATGCATCGGAGGTTTCTCGAACTAGGTTACACCCTCGGAACTCCGAATATTGATAAGCTTGATTTTAGCTAGAGTTACCTATCTACTACACGGTTTCCTTTTGTAGCTAGGTTTAGGGTTTCTCTTCATTTTATTATTGTGTATGTATATATCGGTTTCTCCTTAACTTTCTCCTTTAGCCGCTTTGACTTATTCGTTTTCCACCTATATGCGTAAAATATGGATCCACACGCCGAGACGAAGAAAAGGAAGAGTTGATCCAAGGTGTGATCCGTGGGGAAGATAATTTAGACGTATCAACGTTTACGAACAACTCGGTGAGGGTGATCCTCTTTACCGGAGTAGACAACTTGTTTGAGGTTGAAGGTGTTGCCTTCGCGAGGAGAAGCGATGCCTTGTGTAACCGAGAAGACGACGCTCGGCGAGGTGCATGTAATATAAATCAATTCATTAATTAATCATCCGCTATCTATATAGAAATAGTAACGATCTTTCTTCTTTTAGCCCTCGGATCGAAGGAATCTCCGAAATGAGCGAGACGAGGCCCAACCAAAAGTTGGAAGACCATGAGAGGTTCAGATCGAAGATGTCGGCTGCAGCAATGACCGCTCCCAAGTTGTCGCAACCAAATTTGTGGCACAATGCGAGTAACCGTTAGGGACTTAATCCCGATCACCATTAGAAATTGGAATAGGCCGCTAATGCGGATGAAGAGGAACATGTTTATTTGTCCCTAACCACGCCAAAGATTTCTTGTGGAAGAGGCTCATGGTTAATTTCAAACTATCGAAGATAGAGCTGGATCCAAATGCGGAGGATCCGATTGAGGACGCTTACAACATGGGAGAGCCATGGAGGCTAAGGTCGAGTGGGCTTTGAAGAAGATGGCCCAGTGTTTCACCAATGGAAGAAAAGATTGCACCTTGACTATGTCGTGAAGAGAAGACTCGATTTCAAGAAGACTCGGTTTGTAAGATAAAACCATTCGGACTGAGTTTGTGGAATACAAGACATCGCAAAAAGCTAAGGAAATGTCGCAAGAATAAGTGAATGTCGCTAACAAGAAGTATCACCATACTATGGGGCAAGGTGGCTACTGGCTGGCATTCCTAAGTGGGAGAAACTTGAGCAGAACTGCGTGATAAAAATATCACCCTGCAGATGAGACGATTGGGTAGAACGTGCAAGGAATTGGTTTTACGGGCATGGGGCACGTTGGACTCGGAAGGAGGTGTATATATACCATACGACATAAAGAAGACCCCTTGCCAATCGAGAGGATGAGAAAAGCGATAAAAGGTCGTTAAAGATGGGGACTTCATTCCCGATAGAGAGAATGATGAGCTCACACTGCCTTGGAAATAAGGAACATGATGGACGAACACGAGGCACAATAGGCTCCCAATCATGGAGGACTGGGTTTCAAGAGAGGAAGAAATATCCGATAGAAGCCGTCGGAGGAGTAAGGACAGGCGGCGGTTGAAGCAGAAAGTCGAGAAGAGCGAATGCGTTTAATTGAAGAACGATTAAAGCAACAACAAGATGAAATTAACTCACTTAAAGAGCAAAAGTACTACGGCGCCCATCTCAGAAAGACACCGCATTCGATGCTACCGGCCTATCGAATAATCGAAAAGCGATGTGGCTTCCACCGAGGTCCCGGGTGATGACAATGGCGATGCCGATGATGCACCGACGATGGCTCCTGCTATTACCCAAAGGATGATATCACGGAGATGACACATCGCGATCTACATGTCAAAGTTGTGAACATATCAATGAAGGTGGCGGTCGGCTATGCCTTAATTGGACCCACACCAACTTACCACGGTCGTCCGGTTCGGAGGGCTACTCTGTTGTTGTCGGCGTGGATGAAATCATGCCCACCTTTGAGGTTTTGGATCTTCACTACCCTGCTGGTGAAGGGGATGTGACTGTGCTGGGTGACGCAAAAAACGTCACCATTCTTGTAACACCCTCAGAATCGGCCCTATGCAAGTTTCAGCAAAATTCGCCAAACCCGCATAGAAACGATTCGAAGGTGCCCACCAGGCACTTTCGTGCGGGTGGAAAAACAAAGTAATAACATTACACAACAGTCCTCGATGGGACCCACAGAACAGATATATATAACCGCGACTCAAAGAGCCAAGAATACAGATATACAATACAAAGATCCAAATCACCTTGAAAACGATAGAGCGTCCAGCTACGGACAAGATGCAAATGGGGCTAAGAGCCCTGAAGAATAATCAATGGCGTCCATAACCCTGCTGTGCCAAGCGGAAGGGTAACCGCTAACGGCGTCGATCTCAAACCCTTAACAAAAGGGGTGCGACAAAGGGCAAAGCGAAAACAAAGAAGGAGCGTCGATCGAGGCGAGGCACACGGCGAGGCTAGAATTCGGCGGTCCTCGCCTACATAGGTATGGTGGACTGAGCGGCAGCGGCAACAATGCACTAAACAACCTATAGAGACTCGATACAACTGGCGGTTATCAGAGGAGGGTGAGAATGACCTATCCGGATCCAACCTGAAGCTATCACCAAACAAACCCATCCTGGCGTTTCCCCCTCGAGACCAAACGAGGAAGTCAACCGAGGAACTCACACAGTTGGCAGTTTTAATTATTCAGTTATAGTTGTGGCACTTTACTAGTCAGTTTAGGTAATCGTCGATAAAGTAAGCGATGGCAGTTTTAGTTAATCATTCCGTTATAGTGGCAACACTTACTAGTCAGATGCAATTATCATGAGGTAACCCCAAAACCCAGCAGTTGTTGATACTTTTACTTAGCCATTCCGTTGTAGTGAAGCTGATTACTAATCATATCGGAAACAATTCAATTTAAACAGAAACTTTAGTTATAGTTGTCTATGATCGGACATCGTGCTCCAAGTCGTCCATAACGCGGACACGGCTTCTCGAAAAGATTTAACCCTGCAGGGGTGCACCAAAGTATCCACAGGCACTTCGACCCTTTTTGCCAGATCAGTTAACATACACCCATCGGTATGTCGGCGGGGCCTAAGTCACGACGTTCCCAGACACAAAGCAAGCACGGGGGGCCACCCCACTAAGTACACCCGCAACGAAGTCGGCCGGTCTCCGAGACGGACTTAGGGTTTGCGACAATGGTATGGCGACAGATGCCCCAAACGGGGACCGCGTAATCACTCCGCTTCCTAAAGACATTGTGCGGTACCGCACAATCGTAAATAAAGCGATAAAGCATGGCATAAGTACGGATAGTAAATAAAACCCCAAACTAGTTTGTGGCCCCAAAGACAAGATGCTGGAATCGTGTAATTATCAATGGGGGCCCATATCTCCCCACCGTGGTTAGCGCTCGATCTCGGAATGTATGTCAAGAACTGGTCCCACGGACACAAGTGGGCGGTCGGAAAACCAAATCTTACCTATCACCCACCGATGCCTCTGCTTAATTCAATTTTAGTTGTTAAACAGGAATTAAAGTGAACAATAATTAAACCAAGATCATCTTCATCGTTAACATGCGGCAGTTCTCCAACAATGGTGGTACTTGACGACAAGCAAAACACTTGAGCAAGCGACTACGACACGCGGGTCCATCTATCTACCAAACAACAGGGAATAGGATGTGTCCATGGCTATATATGGCTGCAGGGGATATCACGGGAACGAGAACTAGAGCATCGCAACCCAGATAGCAAAGATCAACAGGAGGGAAGTAAATGCTATAAAAGTAAGATAGGTAGAAAGAGGGAGATGCTCGCCTGAAAACATGCCGAAGGTTCAACCGAAGATCGGGGCGAAGCTCACATCAACTCAACGGCCTTATCCGCGAAGAACCAAAACAATTAGGGGTCTCGACGGTCTTGGGGTTCCGGGGTCTAGGGTTCGACGGTCTCGGGGTCCGACGGAGCTGGGGTTCGGGGGTTTGGCGGAAGCGTTCTCGTATCCCGGGGTCGTTCTCGGTATCGGGCAGATCTTGTCGCATCGGGGTCTCGATGTCCGGGGAGCAGAACTTGGGTCGGTGCCGTTCTTGTCATCGCGAAGGACTTGCCGGGTCATGTTGACGTTCCTGGCGTTCTGAAAGAAGTACTCGGCGTTTCGTGATGATCTTGTCGATCCCATGGCGGAGGCCTTGGCGCTTCGGATCGGGCATCGGCATCGGGTCTTGGGGTTCCACCTTGATTATCGGGACGTACTTGGGGCTCGGCCGGGGCTCCGTGGTTCCTGTCAAGTGCTAGAAGATCCGTGGTGGAGTTCTTGTCGAGATCCTTCGGACACCTTCGACTTGGTACGGTCTTGGCGTCGCGTCCGTGGTCTTGTGGGGTCCTTCGGTCTCGGGCGTCGGGTACTCAAGTCCATGGGACCGGGCCTCCGGTCTCTCTCGATGATCTTGGGGTCCTCGATGGATATCTTGGTGCATCCGGATCGGGCGTCGGAGCGGTCTTGGATCGGCAGAGTCCTTGGGTTCCGACGACCGTTGTCGCCGCCGATCTCGGTGGCACCAACGGGACGATCTTGGCGGTTCACGGCGAGGGTTCGGAACGGCAGCGGTCGGGCCGGCTCCGGCGGGCGAGCTTGGCGAGGTCTGAGCGGAGGGCGACGGCGGACGGCGGCGCTGGGCTGAGGCCAGCGCGGGTTGCCGGCGGCAGCGGAGGCCGGCCGACGCAGCTTGATGAAGGCGGCGACGCTGGCTCGCGAAGCGGCGGGCTGCCGCGAGGTTGAGCGGAGGAGAGGAGGGCTCGGGTGGTAGCCGGCCGAGGCGGAGCTCCAGCGGCGGGAGGACGTGAGGTGTGGGCCGGGCGGCCGCTACCCGAGGCGTGAGTTGGACCGGGCGTGAGCGGCAGTGGCTCAGCTGACTTCTGGCGGAGCTCCAGCAGCGGGCGGCGGGTGTGAGGTGAGGCGTGTGTGTGAAGTCAGGCGTCGGGGTGGTGGCGCCGGCGATGTGAGGCCGGAGGCCGTGAGGCTCATGGGGTGGGCCAGTGGGGGCGGTCCGTTTGGGGGGGTATCGGGAGAGACGTGGGGAGGCTGGAAGGACGGTCTGGGACCCACGGGCAGGAGCCAGTGCATGCGGTGTCTGTGGTGCGTGTGTTTGGTGAGTGGAGGAGTGTGTGTGGTGGGGAGAGAAGGCCACGTGGCGGTGTTGATTGGTTAGGGGAGGGTTAGGTGAGGTGGCAGGATTCTATTGGAGGGTGAGGTGGCAGTAGGGGTGGGTAGAAATATTGGTAGGTTTAGGATTAGAAGGCGGCGGTTTGGACCGATGAAAAATCTGGGGTCGTTCGGTCGGGTTGGCCCTCGACCGCCTACTAAAAATAAAATAAAACTTTATTTGTTTAATTGGACGTTTGCAAACCGCTGCCAAAACAAAACAATCCGTGACCGGGTTTGGCGTTTAATAAAAGATGGGCGCTTGGAAAGCGAATCGGGTTTGCAAAATAGTTTTGACAAACAACATGCGGCGACGATGCAATGCACAAATTCAACGCGATTTTCTAGTAGTGGTTTTGGGATGCCACAATTCGACACCACTAACAATGGATCTCGCCCTCGAGATCCGCCTCATGGTACCGGAAGGAAGGTCGGCGATCTTCTCGCTTGTAGATCTTGCGACACCACTAACAAGAGGTCGTTGTTCCTGTCAAGAGAGCACTCCGGATAACCAACGGACGGGTTAAAGGTAAGGCCACCTCTAACTTCCATGGAAGGAGTAAAATTGCATCGATCCACCATTCAATGTACAAAAGCGAATGATAAGAGTAGTGGTATGGTCGCGACTCCATCCCGCACTCAAATCATTACCACATACCGCGAATAGACAAAGTTATGCAATCAACTCTCAAGATTCGTGATCAAGATCCCGACAAGCGAGTTCGGATCAAAGGAGTGATGCACACTGCATCGGATCGCATAGAGGATGTCGTCGGCGTAACACGGAAGGCACAAACAAGGAACAAAGATTGGTACCACCGTAGACGGATTCATCAGGCAGCTTGAACGCCGGACGGTAGAACACCGTTATCAGAGAAGGAAGCGAAACCCTAAAGGTACGACGGAAACCCAACCACGAGAATTCCTGGACTCGAAGAAAGAGAGGAGAGCGGATTCAAAACACGTAAGGGTAAGAGGAGCGGCAGAGGGTAAGGAGTAAAATCGACCTAATCGTAACTATCCAACCGATTTTGAAAATAGTTTTGACACTCTACTTGACGTTAGCTAGGTTATCCTCAGTTGGACTTGTGGGTATCGCAAGCGCTGAGCTCGATACCACTCAGTAACACCCTCAGAATCGCCCTATGCAAGTTTCAAAATTCGCCAAACCCGCATAGAAACGATTGAAGGTGCCCACCAGCACTTTCGTGCGGTGGAAAAACAAAGTAATAACATTACACAACAGTCCTCGATGGGACCCACGTAGCGAGATATACAACAGCGACTCAAAGAGTCAAGAATACAGATATACAATACAAAGATCCAAATCTCCTTGGAAAAGATACAGCGTCCGACTACGGACAAGATACAAATGGGGCTAAGAGCCCTGAAGAATAATCAATGGCGTCCATAACCCTGCCCAGGCCAAGCCGGAAGGGTAACCCTAACGGCGTCGATCTCAAACCTGCTTAACAAAAGGGTGCCACAAAGGGCAAGCGAAAACAAAGAAGGAGCGTCGATCGAGGCCAAGACAGCGAGGCTAGAATTGGGCGGTCCTCGCCTACATAGGTATGGTGGATCAAGCGGCGGCAAAGAATGCACTAAACAACCTATAGAGACTCGATACAACCTGGCGGTTATCGGAGGAGGGTGAGAATGACCTATCCGGATCCAACACAAGCTATCACCAAACAAACCCATCTGGCGTTTCCCTCGAGACCAAACGAGAAGTCAACCGAGGAACTCACGGTTGGCGCTTTAATTATTCATTATAGTTGTGGCACTTTACTAGTCGTGGTTTAGGTAATCGTCACGATAAAGTAAGCGATGGCAGTTTTAGTTAATCATTCCGTTATAGTGGCAACACTTACTAGTCGATGCAATTATCATGAGGTAACCCCAAAACCCAGCAGTTGTTGATACTTTTACTTAGCCATTCCGTAGTGAAGTGATTACTAATCATATCGGAAACAAGTCAATTTAAAACAGTAAACTTTAGTTATAGTTGTCTATGATCGGAACATCGTGCTCCAAGTCGTCCATAACGCGGACACGGCTTCTCGAAAAGAATAAACCCTGCAGGGGTGCACCAAAGTATCCACAGGCACTTCGACCCTTTTTGCCAGATCAGTTAACATACACCCATCGGTATGTCGGCGGGGCCTAAGTCACGACGTTCACAGACACAAAGCAAGCAATCGGGGCCACCCACTAAGTACACCATAGCGAAGTCGGCCGGTCTCGAGACGGACTTAGGGTTGCGCCAATGGTATGGCGACAAGATGCCCCAAACGGGACCGCCGACTGCGTAATCACTCCGCTTCCTAAGGTACATTGTGCAAGACCTCGCACAATCGTAAATAAAGCATGGCATAAGTACAGGATAGTAAATAAAACCCCAAACTAGTTTGTGGCCCCATCTGATACTTTGGAATCGGGTAATTATCAATGGGGCCCATATCTCCCCACCGTGGTTAGCGCGCTCGATCTCTAGCAGATGTCAAGAACTCGGGTCCTCGGGACACAAGTGGGCGGTCGGAAAACCAAATCTTACCTATCACCCACGATGCCTCTCGCTTAATTCAATTTTAGTTGTTAAACAGAATTAAAGTGAACAATAATTAAACCAAGATCATCTTCATCGTTAACATGCGGCAGTTCTCCAACAATGGTGGTACTTGACGACAAGCAAAACACTTGAGCAAGCGACTCACGACCGGGTCCATCTATCTACCAAACAACGAGAATAGGATGTGTCCATGGCTATATATGGCTGAGGGATATCACGGAACGAGAACTAGAGCATCGCAACCCGGATAGCAAAGATCAACAGGAGGGAAGTAAATGCTATAAAAGTAAGATAGGTAGAAAGAGGGAGATGCTCGCCTGAAAACATGCCGAAGGTTCAACCGAAGATCGGGGCGAAGCTCACATCAACTCAACGGCCTTATCCGCGAAGAACCAAAACAATTAGGGGTCTCGACGGTCTTGGGGTTCCGGGGTCTAGGGTTCGACGGTCTCGGGGTCCGACGGAGCTGGGGTTCGGGGGTTTGGCGGAAGCGTTCTCGTATCCCGGGGTCGTTCTCGGTATCGGGCAGATCTTGTCGCATCGGGGTCTCGATGTCCGGGGAGCAGAACTTGGGTCGGTGCCGTTCTTGTTGTCGCGAAGGTCTTGTCGGGTCATGTTGACGTTCTGGCGTTCGAAGAAGTACTCGGCGTTCAGGATGATCTTGTCGATCCCATGGCGGAGGCCTTGGCGCCGGATCGGGCATCGGGGTCTTGGGGTTCCACCTTGATTATCGGGGGACTTGGGGCTCGTGGCGGGGCTCGAGTTCCTGTCGAAGTGCTAGAAGATCCGTGGTGGAGTTCTTGTCGGAGATCCTTCGGACACCTTCGACTTGGTACGGTCTTGGCGTCTCGCGTCAAGTGGTCTTGTGGGGTCCTTCGGTCTCGGGCGTCGGGTACTCAAGTCCGCGGACGGGCCTCGGTCTCTCTCGATGATCTTGGGGTCCTCGATGGATATCTTGGTGCATCCGGATCGGGCGTCGGAGCGGTCTTGGATCGGTGCAGAGTCCTTGGGTTCCGACGACCGTTGTCATTGCCGATCTCGGGTGGCACCAACGGGACGATCTTGGCGGTTCACGGCGAGGAGGGTTCCAGAGCAGCAGCGGTCGGGCGAAGCTGGCTCCGTGAAGGCGAGCTGTGTCACAAGAGCCTTGAGGCGGAGTGAGCGGGCGGCGGGCCGTGAGGGCGCTCAGGGCGCGGCGAGGACGTGAGGCGGGGGTGGTGGCGAGTGGGCCAGCCGGGCTATGAAATGGCCAGTTGGGAGGGTATCAGGAGAGAGGGAGGCTGGAAGGGACGGGTCCAGGACGAGGTGAGGCCACAAGGCTGTGGCGAGTCTGATGTGCGTGTGTTTGGTGGAGGAGTGTGTTGATTGGTTAGGGGAGGGTTAGGTGAGGTGGGGATTCTATTGGAGGGTGAGGTGGCAGGTAGGGGTGGGTAGAAATATTGGTAGGTTTAGGATTAGAAGGCGAGTTTGGACCGAAAAAAATCAGGGTGATCGTTCGGGTCGGGTTGCGCCTGCTACTAAAAATAAAATAAAACTTTATTTGTTTAATTGGACCGTTTGCAACCGCCATGCCAAAACAAAACAATCCGGCGAACCGGGTTTGGCGTTTAATAAAAAGATGGGGCGTTTGGAAAGCGAATCGGGTTTGCAAAATAGTTTTGACAAACAACATGCGACGATGATGCAATGCACAAATTCAACGCGATTTTCTAGTAGTGGTTTTGGGATGCCACAATTCTATGGCGAAGGATTGTATCGTGAAATCAAATCACGCCAAGGCCATCTTCGCCGTCTCACCGTCTCCGCCGAGGTCGCCGCCATGGCGTCTTCGTCGCCTCACCCGGCTCGCCGCCTCACCCGTCTCGTGCAGCCATCGCCATGGAGCCATCGCGGCGCCTCGGGATAAAAGCGTAAGCGTACCGCCATCTTGTCGTCGTAAGCGATCGCCAAACGTAAACAAGAGCCTCTTCCAAAAGTACCAACGGTTCCTCCCAAGAGAGCTTATGATGTCTTGAAGAGGAGACCGGCTCGGGTTGATCTTGAAACGACGTTTAAGCTAAAATGAGGCCGAAGAGCCAGAGTTCCCAAAGACCAAAGAAGAAAAAGCCAAAGTGTTGAAAATGCTAAAGACTCTTCATCAACCCGAGCCAAAGCTGTCATCGGACTATGAGCGTTCTATTCTCAAGTCACATGCGCACAAAAGCCTCGAAGAGCAAGATCGATGCAAGCGGAAATCTGTTGCATTTCGGAGAACAAGCAAAAGCAGACTTGCGCCCTCTCAAGGTGATTTCTCAAACCAATGTGGGTCGAGCAAATATGGGGCGAAGAGCAGTATGATCCAGGTAGTTGCTGTCACGGAGAAGCCGCTCAAGGTATGAGTATTGCCAAGACTTATCCTGCTTAGAGTTCTTCCCGTGAGTGAAGTAGCATACAAATACCGATGCGGCAAACCTCTCGTCAAACCCGAGGAGGTAAATAATCTTTCAACAAAAATGCGAAGATTGCATAATGGTACATGCACGCCACAAGTGCCGGGCTAATCGGATAGTCTTGAGGGTTACAAAAAGCATCATGGGAAAGAAAGTGATGACATGATATCCATTGAATTTGTTGAGCTATTTCAATTATTCAATCAAGGCCTTGGACAAATCGCTCATCGGTGCCTATTGTCCGTAAGTAGTACTAATTCGTAATTAACTTAGTCTCCCTATCTCACTTTGTTTATTGCATGTATATAATCATCTTGTAATATGCAGAATGAAGATTCTCGAATGCGTGAGGACAAATCTATGATATTGGCTTCATTGACCCATATTGGGTTCATGAAGCTAATCTCAAAATAAGCCCCTGTGATACGGAGGATAATATAGTACAGCGTTAAGGTTTCAAGAAACCAAAAGGAAATACTTTTTCCTTACAACTTCGAGTGAGTGTTATTGTCTTGTATACACTTTCTATTTCGCTTACTCGATGTTAATATATAATTGATTAGTTATGCATTCGCAGCTTCCACTATATTCTGTTAATCATTCAACTTGACAAAGGCGTGTACTAGTCATGGACTCGAAACATAAACCCCTTGAGACGTGGAAGGACATGCGATACTTCTCCAATGTAATTCTAATCATTACTACACTATATCGGCAACGTTCGTGAATTTTATGATATCAAGTACTTAATAACTTCTTTTATTCGTTTTCTTCGCCGGGCATTTGGAAGCGGTTCACCAAGAAGGCTAGGGTGTTTGGAAAGAGGAGCTTACATTTCAACCACTAGATGTAAGCACCACTAGCTATATCCGCGCATCTCTTTGATTCTAGTTTTGATACGATTATTATCATGCTTGATTATTATTTTGATTGAACTATGTTCTTGTGAAGTGCGACACGAGGACCGTGTAACAATCTCTGGATACTATGTTTGCGAGTTCATCCGCAGACGTGCGATGAGAAGGGCAGAAATTTAGAGCAACTCCGTATGTAAACAATTTCTATAGTTTTATTTTCAAACAAATTGTGTTTAGTTTCATTCATATAGAGACTCCTTTTTAAATCAGATCGAACGTCTACGGACGGTCTTACGCCAAAGGATCGCGTCACGAGCAATTCGGGAGGAATTGGCGGATTCTTGGATGTAAGTCCTAGACCCGAAAGGGAGTACTATTCCTGTATATAGACAATAGAGATTGTAAAATAGCAACTCGGTCCGTGTATAGACAAGGGAATACTTTTGTATGTAGTGCATGAACTCGATCCGTCTATTGAATGTAATATTGTCATGATGATCTTGTGTAATATAAGGTTCCTTCATTGATAAGTGCAAAACACTAAATAAACAATAAAACAACCTAAATGAATTCTCTCGCGCGGCACAAAAAGTGGCGAAAATCTTGCCGGCAACCAAATGTGCAAAATGAATTCTTCGCAGAGCGAAAGAGCTAAATCTGCGGCGGCAAGAAGTTAGTCGGTTCGTGTTACGAACCGACTAATGCTCCACCCTCGCTTTGCTGCTGCGCTGCGTGCATTTGTCCCGGTTGGTGCAACCGACTAATGGTTAGAAACTTTTAGTCCGGTTGGGCGGCCAATAAACCCACTTACCAACCGGGACGCATGGGCCGTTCTGCACTAGTGATGCATGCTCCAGTAAAAAGTAAAATCAATGCCCAATAAATATGACAACACCCGATAGACTGACATATCAATGACCCATCTACAGTTCAGTTCGTAGGGATACATCGCATGCCTAACACTCTATTACAGGGTTCTTTGACTTGGGCACCGCATCTAAATCAATTGGGGGCAAATGAAGCTAGGGTTTAGGCGATATATAGAACATAGAGAGAGAGGAGAGGGAGCGAGAGAGAGAGCAGGCCTTGCATACGGCGCGGTGGCTGATGCCGGCGTCTTCTCCGGTGGCGTCGCGGCAGGCGGTGGCTCGCCTTTCCCTTCGCTTCCGGGAAGCCTCGCGGTGGCGGCTGCTGCTTCAGTTGCTTTGTCAGTTCACTCGCCCCGCTTGTACTCGGGTAAACTTGGGCCTACATTGTCAGCCCAGTTGTTGAGGTTGTGGGCTTCTTAAACTGGGCTAGCCCGTACTAACAACTACAAGGTCGAGCCGTTGGCCCAAACAGAATGGTCTAGCGGTCTCCTCGGCTCGGGCGCATCCATCGGCGGGCACCGCCGCTTCCGTCCGCTCGCCCACGCGACGAGGCGGCGATCCCGTCGGAGGCTCGGAGCCACCGGTACCGGTAGACAGGCGTGGTACGTGGACTGATTCCATGAGCGGAGGCAGCCGCCGCCGCCGCCACCGTCGCCTGCGAGCGCGGCCGCCGCAGGCCGGCGAACCTTCTTCGCCGCCGGTGGCGGCACCAGATAGTATCGGCATCAGGTCTGCACGCTCACCGTAACCTTGATTTTTCGCTCCAGTTTCTCGATCCAAGCATTAGCCAGTAGTACACGCTGCAGCTGCCCTGCCCCTGAACTGAACAGGTCTTCCTCATGTGCACGGTCATTTGCCCTGGTGCCACGCTGCCACTGGAAATTCTCATTTTTTTTTCCGGCGACGAAGAAGTGTGATTACTTGCTTCATAACTCTGAACCCTTGTGTGATAGCATACTTTTATAGCGACGACATGATCTGCCCAAAGGGGAATTGATTAAAATTTCTGCATAGGAGTTATTCTGAGAAATATGAGATCTCTGGAACACAACAACTATACTAGGGGTAACATACTATAATCATATATTGTATTATTGTTGTACAAAATGTCATACTGTAGGTGCATGTTGGTATACAGCTTACCGTGGGAATATTTAGAGTTCAATCAAAATGGCCGTGTTTCTTTGCCTAGGGCGTAGTAAGAGCATACCACGTTTCTTTACTTGTTAGCATACCTGATTTTTTTTATTCTGGTCAATTGATTTTGAATCTTCTCTGTTTATGACAGAGAAGCTGTTGTTGCAGAGGTGCCCCCTAAGAGTATCTGCGATGCCTCAGGATCTGCCTCCCCACCTTCGTCATCGGGATCTCACGTTTGGGAAAACTCTCTAGACAGCCTGCTCCATCAAATCATTTCTCTCATTAGCTCATTCCATGACCTCCTTGCTTTCCGAGGCACCTGCCCCTCTTGGCGCGCTGCAGCCTCTTCCTTCCCGTCTGTATATACCTTCACCCTCCCACCTCTCCACCTCGAACCAGCTATTAGCCATGACATTCTCAACTCTAATAATACTAAATGGAAGCTTGTTGATCCTGCCAAGAGAGCTTTATCCCTTTGCTGTTCAGCCCCCGGAATTACTCCATGTCCACGCATGCGCTACCTGGGCTGCTCATATGGGTATCTTATTTTCTTCGACCAGGAGCACTGCCATCTTGTCAATGTGTACACTGGCACCAAGGTGAAGTCTCCCAAACTCCAATCCGGCAGCAACTTGTTGATCAACTATGGTATCCTTGTGGCACCACTCACCTCGCCCAACTCATGTCTCATCCTTTTCTCGAGAATCTCCATACTCCTGTGGCAGGCTGGAGCAAATTCCTGGACAGAGCATCCTCATGTTGGTGAACCCATCCTTCAGATTGTCTGCTTCAAAGGTCAGTTGTTTGCCATGGACTATGTTGAGAGGCTACATATCATACGCATCGTGCCTCAGCTCAGCATACAGGAAGTAGCAGTTGTGTGGGAAGAGGGCATGCGTGTAGGCATGCACTCTAAGCCATGGTTGGTGGCCTGTGGTGACATGCTTCTCTTGGTTGATCTCTTGGTTGATCACTTGGTTGATCTCTTTGTAAGCATGGACCTACTATTTGGCTTCCCTGGCACCTTTCAAGTCTTCCGCCTCGACTTCTCCGAAGAACCAGCTAAGTGGGTGAAGATGGAGAAGTTGGACAATTGGGCTCTCTTTCTTGCCAACGATAGGAGGAACCCCACATTTTCTTGCATGAACCCCGAAAGATGGGGAGGGAAAGGTAACCGCATATATGTTCCGACGGCATCAGAAGATTCTGATGAGCCATGGACTGCATTAGAGGTTGGACAACCAGTGCCCAGCTCAATTCACCATATGTCAGTCAGTTATGCAGGCACTGCTCATTCCATTCTACTAAATGGCCTCTGGGTGCTCCCCAGTTTGGTTTACGGAGTCTGCCAGTAATTGATCAATGTTGCATGTTGCAGTAGTAGTTGCAGCTTTATGGTTTTTTATTAGTGTTTTACTCCCTCCATTCCAAATTATAAGATGTTTTAGCCTTTTTCTAAAACGCATGTATCTAGACGTCTTCTATTGTGTAGGTTCGGAGCAAAATAAGTGAACCTACACGCTAAAAGGCGTCTAGATGCACGTGTTTCAGAAAAAGGCTAAAACATCTTATATCTTGAAACGGAGGAAGTACAACATAGACACTATCAAGTGCTGCTTAAATTTTATTTGATTTAGTTAGCCCCTAGGTTCTTGTAACTTCCAGGGTTTCTTGACTCCGCACCAAATGTATCATGTACAAGAATGTTTATCTATATTGTCTTGAGGCAGTGATCCTCCTGCGCTGCGACACATTCACCGGCTTCTGATGTAGCAGCTTGATCGAGGTTAGTTATGTGACTGAGCAGGAATGTACATTCTGGATATGCCAAACTGGTTTGCCATCTGGTATCTTTTAAGTTACTCATTCATGTCTATGGTTGTGTGCTCCTTTGTCTAGTGTCTCCATATGTTTCCTTGTGCCACTTCTTTTTTTTTCTCCTTCCATGTCCTGAAAATTCTTATGGTGCAATGGGAGAACGTATATATGTTGTACAATGCAGTCCAGTAAGATGCTTTGGAGATTTTTCATTGATCATACACGAGATGCAGTTTTTTGTTCAGACAAAGCTTTGTTTAGGAACATATGTTCATTATTTCCAAGTTGCAATAGTTCTGGCCACACACGAAAATGCATGACACTTTTATTTTGACATCGCTTCACCGATCAATTAAGCGGTGATCCATTTACCTAGCACGGCACATCTTCTCTTCTCAGCAGCAGGCACCACCAGCACAGGTAGCAGCCATAGGCATGCTATAGGGGCTAGGAGTGATTCTGCTGCAGGGGGCAGCGGTGCAATATTCTGGGACATACACGTTGCATATCGACGGAAGGGTCTGAATCATCGTCATCCTCATTAACTCAAACTGAAGCTTTTGCGGAGGCTGATCGAAACTCTGTCCTTGCTGCTGCATGATGGAGAAGGGTCTTCATGCAAGGAGCAAGCCTATTTATAGCTACCATGGTATGGTTTTCTGCGTTCTTAGGTTGTTAAGTTGTTTTGCTGAAGTATTTGCATGCCTTTCAAACAGATCATTTGGTGCTCTTTTGTTAGGTGGCGCTACAAATCCAATCTTGGATTATTATCAATTATACTTTTTAGTGCATAGCATCTAAATTTGTCGGGCGACATCGATAATCAACATGACTCATCAATCATCAGTTTACATGTCAAGGATAGATTTTGATTGCATCCTTTGTGAAACTCATTTTGTAATCGTGTATAAGTTGTTAAATATAAACCAGATTAGCATGGTTTGTCGGTTCACTTTAAATGCCAAGGCTTGTCCTCTACTAGATAGATGTCTGGATAGATCATATTAGCAACTTTTACACGTGAAGAGTTGGTGCTGCACTCCATTTAATTGTTTCCTGAAACTGATTTTGTATTGCTTCATACATTTGTATATATAAATGGCAGTAGTAGAGCATGGCATGACTCATAAAATTCCCTTTACATGTCAAGGATTTTCATGGAGCTCTCCTCTAGTCTTTGAACTGAATTTGTTGTCATCTCTAAAAGAAGATCTATGCCTTCAGTTTTACTTGCTCTTGCAAGTTGACTGTTTGTTGTTTTAGTCTCATACTCGGCCCATCAAGCCCTTGTCCAACTGGGCTAGGCTGCCTAGAATTAAAATCTGGACCTTACCTATACTGTTGTGCTTGTTCAGTAAGCAGGATAGAAGATGCTGTGACACATATGGAGGCAGTCGTTGACGGAGTTCGAGACCTACCCCTTCGCCTTGTGTCGGTGGCCTCCTCGTGGACGTATAACCCTGAACCATTACATGCCTTATGTTCCTCTCTCTGTACCCAGATTTTTTTTGAGAGAACCCAGATTATTTGGTAGTTAATTAATTATGCATTCAGTTCTGGTTTAGTGATACCTACATGATACTGTGAATATGCAACAAATTAAGCTAAAAAAGGAATGCAACCCTTCTATGTTTACCTGCTTTTAGTATTGCAGACAACAATGCATTAGCCACTGTCCTTACAATTATTCTTATGGAATATGTGACAGACAACAATGCATCATGACCAATTTGCTGCTAAGCCCATCGCGTACTCGGCCCATCAAAGCAGGGAAATTTGCTGCTAAGTCCAAATTCTTGTGTTCACTGGGTTGCACTGTGCTGGGCTAAACTGCAAGAACGAAACACTGCCTATCTGAGAAATTCGGCTCAAAAAAATATCTGAGAACTGGAAGACACGGCAGAGGGCATGGAGGCGCAGTCGCGGGAGATCGATGCGCCAGTAACACCCCCAGACCCTACTCGCCGAAGTAACACCCCCAGACCCTATCTCTTATTGTACTCCATCTGCCTCTTCCTCCGTGTCCCTGTCTTGTTTATTTTCAGGTTAATTTCGTTCGTGGATACAGTAGAAAGATTTCCAGTCAATTTGCCTGCGGTTGTTGCATTGTATCCACCTGCATCTTTATGATCAATTATATACCTGGATATGGAATTGAATTAGGTTGACAGATTTCTAGTTGATTACATCCGGCTACATCTGTACGGCGAGATTCATTTTGCTTATTCTCAAAGAAGAAGAAAATCCAGATTGAGACTGCCCCTGCTTTAGATCTCCAATCTTTGCAGATAATAATATAGGATATCACTGATTCGGTGTGCCTGTGTCAATATGCTAGAAGAGAATCATATTTGCTTTGCTTGTCATTTTCCCCATCCTGATTCGGTTTGGCAACTTGGTGCTATTAGTATCAAGAACTCACCATTACATTAGTTTGAGAAATTGGTGATTGTGGTTTATATACCGGTATCCGTAAAGATTTATATGAAACCTCCACAGCCCGTATATTGAGTATAACCTCTCCATAGAACTGAAATTCTGTACCCACAGCACACCGTTCTTTAGTCTTATTCTGATCTTCTAAGGAGCGCGACCACTCAATGTGATCAGTATGTTTGTTCAGTTCAGTGTATGATACAGATATAGTGATACACGCCTGTCAAGGTTGTAACGATCTTTGCAGCTCATGTTCGTTTTCAGAAATTGCTTCACCTATCACTAACCTTTTGTCCTGAATTTGTTGCGTCGAACAGGGAGAGCGCTGTCATGGAAATCGAAGCTGATAGAACCTGCTATGCCTCTGCCTCCTCCGTCTTTGCTGCATCTGGACCGCAAGGGTCGGCAGAGCTCCCAGACGATCTGGTCCAATCCATCATCGCTCTCCTCGGCTACTTCCGTGACCTCCTCGCCTTCGTTGGCACATGTCGTCCCTGGCATGATCTCCTCTCAGCGCACACGTCCTCTCTCCAGCCTCTGCTCCTCCATCCCACTGACTGTACCGGCAGCAAACGATCTATCTCTTGTTACAGGTGGACCCTTTTCAACAATTGCGAATGGAGACTGGCTGATGCTGCCGCCTCCTGTCGCAGTTTGCTTTCCTTGAGTGATCTCAGAATTTCCTTGACCTTTCTGCACTACTCACATGGCCACCTCATCTTCTGCTGCAACAAGTGAGATCCACATCAAGGCAGCGCAGACATCATGGCCTTCTCGCATCAAGGCAGCGCAGACGTTCTCTATCAAGCCTCGCTTCACCTATGCCGCCTTGACTGCTCCTGTTGCATCCGCTGACCCACATCTCCTTGTTGGTGATGCCACATGTCTGTTCCAGTGGCGCATCGGGAGCGACTCTTGGTTGGAACACTGTCTTATGGATTCTGTTTTCATTCCACAGATCGTGGCCTTCAAGGGCAAGAAATATGCCCCCGGGACTTTTTGGGTGATTTGCCGTCATACACTTATCACCCAGTCTTATAATTCAGAAGTTCAAAGTTGAGTTTGAGGGAAAGATATCTGAATATCCCCAGTGGTTATATCTGAAAGCATGGCTCGTGGTGTGCGGTGACGCCCTTCTTTTGATCAAACCTGGGCTGCCAAGTATAACAATGAGGCTGTCGGAGTCCATGGCCTTCAAGCTTGAGTCATTGGACGCCACGAACATGAAGTCGAGGTGGGTGAAGGTGGACAGGTTGGAAAACTGGGTCATCTTTGTCAGCGCTGACAGGCGATGTCATGCTGGAACCTGGAGAGATGGGGAGGGAGGAGCAACCACATATACTGTCCAAGTTATAAGTCCAAACAACCTTGGGCTGCAGTCCAACTGTGGCAAATATGTCATTACAGCCCGACACGTTTGCAGCTCTTGGAGACTGGGAGCTAGTACCGAAGATTGGAGTCTTTCCTAGCGTGTGTTCGGCCGCAACCGCTGTCGCGATTGGTCGGTTTACTTCGGATACAGCGTTGGTGGGATAATACTACCATGTTGCTGGTACTGCATGAGCAGTCGAGTGAATATTCCTGAATTGTTCAAAACTTACATTACAAACATAAGTTGTCACTCTAAAGGTATCTGATTCTGCAATCTCCTTTTTTTTTGTGATCACAAGGGACCCTTATTGTGTGTATTCCTCATCTACTAGAAAGTATGCAGGTTTCCTGTTGTTGGGTCACTCGATAACCTGGGCTAGGCCTGCAACTTCCTTTCATACTAGATACCTAAGGGGTTCATCTATGGGCTGGTGGCTGGGGCTGGATCTGTGCTTATTACTCATTAAGTTATACTAGATCTCTGCAGTTCTCCATCTTTTTCATACTAGAAACCTTAGGTGGCAAGCCTAGTTTTTAAAAGATTTTTCTTGTCAGATTTCCAAAGGTATTTCTAGAAAACCGCCCACAATTCTCAAAGTGAAATGCAAGAACCTGTCACCACATCTTTTTTACATGTGGATGCGACCACTTTGATTACCTCTTTTGTAGGTCGAAAAGAAAAATCGCTAGACGCCGATATGGAAAATCAGAACACTGGTCTAGCCATTTAACAATGACAAGAATAAAGACCGGTCTAGCTCATTGCCATCATCTTTTTGTGCTTATCATCCTTTTGTGCTTTCAAGCCTTCTGCTTTCTCTGTCTGGCATGCCCCATCATTTTGGAACAAAGCCTCAACATCTTGATTGCATCAAGGGAGAGAAAAAAAGACACAGGGATCCACACCACAGGCATGGCGAGCAGGGCGTCTATATGGAACTCATGTTGGACTTTAGGCTTTGAATCTTCTTGTCTTTGGGGTGCCAAGAATCAATGTGGCCGGCAGGTGCAGCCTCCATGTTTCCATGGGTTGGAAAAGGTACCAGACCCTTGATGAAAGAGAATGGCACTGAGAATGATCAATTAAACTGAGTTTCATTCACCAAATAGTACCACAGAATTTAATCACTTAGGAAAAGATGGGCGATGCATTTGTACTTTTTTGCGTGTATTACTTGTGCTTGAACACTATACTTATGAAAAGGCGGTAGATAAAACCTTGAGCTACCAGCAAATGACATCCACTCAACTTCTCTTTCTTTTAGGAAATAAACAAAAGAGTTACTTATCCTAATCAACAAACTTTTTTGGGTCACATCTCCAGTGACAAAATGTCTATTTTCAAGATGGAAACATGACAAACTACACGACTGAATGGTTGGGAAAACCCCAAAAGATCATAGATTTCGTGTTCTGGAGAGTTCCAGTGTCCACACAGGTAAAGGATATGAATAGATGGAGATGGGTTGGAATTTGGAAGACACTAATAGATTTGACTTTATGCAGACTTGTCAGCACAACTTCTCTTTTTCTTTGTTGTCTTATCCAGAAAAGATATGGCTGCTGCCTGTGCTTGCATAATCTATCTTGGTTCAAATAAATGGATTTTTGCTGTGGTGTCCTTCCTTACTGTACATGATGACCCCGTTGACACTTGCACTTCTAGACTGGATGTCATGTGTACTTTTCCCCCACTATTCACATTGAAAGCATACCAAGTTGTACATCAGCCAAGAAAAACTCAACCAAATTCATTTACTACATTCCAAGTTATAATCATACTGCAAGAGACACTTGGTGTGTGTGCTACAGTCCTATCACTGGTCACAATCTGGAGAGGAAAAGAAGAACTTTTCAGACAGATTTCATTTTTATAGTATTTGCCTTCATTTCGCTTAAAATGACTCAAGTAGTAGAATAAATAGGAATTTAAGGATGTAACAGAGGCTACTACCCCCAGTGATTTCTGAATTGTCATTGTTTCTGGACATTGTTGCGTTGTCTCTGGTATACACGTGTCACCATAACCTTTTTCCCACTTACATATTTTGTCAGAAAATATTTTGTGCGCATCAGGTTTTATCGTTTTATAAGTTCGAAATTACTGTGGTAATGAAAAAGGCTGAAATTACACGTGCTTGACCGACATCCAAGAAAACAAGAGATGCAGCAGTGCAGTAACAAATGGCACTAAAGCTTGGGGACTTGCTGTTATTTAACCCTGCAAAGATTTTAACATGCATTCTTCCTCTATCTAGGTCGTCACTGAATTCTTGAGACATACTCATGCCTGCTGTCCAAGTAGTGGTGCATCTACAAGTACCAACTTGGGCACTCAGAATGAGGGCTTTGTGGTGGTCAGGTGCCCTGTGGGTCCACATGTCTACATTATCCCCCAAATGCTGGCTGTCATGGGTACAGAGCCGTGTGCATCAAGTGACCATAACAAATCAAAAGGTTATCTTCTTCAGTTAGTGGTCAGAATATCTTCAGAGAGCCAGGCTTCTTGAAGGCTTTGTGCACGGTATTGTGGTTATGGTCGGGGCACACTTAATTTTTCTATGACAAAAGTACATGGTTAACTCCTAGCCATGGTACTGTTCTTCTAATTATCTGCTGAGAAACATAGTCTAGTAACCATTTTATGGTTATGGCCTTGTAACCATTAGCACAGTTGTGTATACTATGAGATATGCAAGTCAAGGTTCATATGAGGAACAAATATATTAACTGTGTTGCACATTAATTTAATATATTAACTGTGTTGCACATTTTCCAAACAAGGAGCACATGTATCCAGACAGTGGAAACTGTTTCTTGCCTTTGTTTGTCTTTTTTGTTTCCAGTGAGAACAAGGCATAATTCCCAAGTGCTCCATTAGTAGCAGTAGTACCATACTAATCAGTGACCAGGACAGCTTAGGATGTGGTTAGTGAGTGCGAATCTCAACTCTTTTATCTTTTCTTTTTTCTACTTCCTCTTTTTTCCTTTTGCCCCCGTTCAAAAAGAGTTGGCGCACTCGCTTTGATCTTGTGCTCTCATCCCTTTGCCTTGGAATCTCTATTTCTTTTTATGGCCTTCACCACCACTTTGGCCATATTATGATATAAACCTAGAGTATACGTCAAAAAGTAGTATGAGCACTCGGGTTTTCCGGATTGAGACAACCCTTGATTGCACTTGTCGATCTTAACCGTGCGGTCATAATCACTCTTTGCGAATTCAGCGTCCTACTTAACGAATCATTGTAATTCACAAGGGAGAAGCTCTCATACATACGCACATCCCACGTCAGCAAATCTACGAAACGACGTCGTGCCATAGAAAAGCTCTACTACACCGTAATTTTTGCACCTAGGACGCTTAAAAAATTCGGTCACAAGAACTACTACTAGTATTTAGCACAAAGTCAAGTTCTTGGTCGGCAGGCGGGCGGGAATCTTGTCAAGTATGATTCTTGTTGTTGTTAGTACTACATTGGTGGATTATTAAAGAAAATGAAGCAGGTGTGGTTAGGTTGGGAAGCTTTAATTAGTAGTTTAGTTTATTATTGTGCGAACAAAGGCCTAAGTGGTTTGGTCAACCCCCTTTCCCTCTACCAAATGCAAGATCATAACTACTGGCACTTGATCCATGGAGATCATCAAACTTATAAAATGGTAGTGGTAGCATATTTTTGCTCATGCAGGTACAGGGTAGGGTAGAGAAGAGAAGATGCCAGATGGGCTTGAGTAGCTAAGCTAACTAGTAATCCTCAGCTCAAACAGCTAAGCTGTTACTAGTACTGTAGTAGTATAGCTCAAACGGCTAGTCGATCGCCACATGACCGTTGCGGTAACGGCTAGAACCAAAAAACGGGTCAAAAGCTACTGCTCTGTCCGAGACGGACAGGGTGTGCGAGAGGAGGCATCATGGCCAGTTTCAGAATCTTTTTTAACCCACTCTCGATGTGTGCTTTTTTTTTTAACACCTGCACAAGTCAATTTTTTTCAGTTTGTACGTACTTACAGAAAAAATGTTTTTGTTTGCATCATTGCAATTTTTTTTTCCCTCACTAACAACATGTCATCGGCAATAACGCAAGAAAACACTGTTTTTCTAGAGCAGAAAAGGTACACGATGAAAGGCTGATATGCTTTAATAACCGTGCCGGCAACGGTAAGAAAAGAAAAAACGAGGAGAGAAACAGAGGGCTCTGTTGTCGCTAGCGTGCCCCTTGTGCAGGACGCAGGCTGGAGGGGCCTGCACCGTGCACATGGAAGGACACAATCATGGCTGGCTGGCTGGCTGCTCCTGGCTCCTGCTAAACTAAACACCTTTGCTTGTTTAGAGGTGAGAGCACTGCCTGCGGGGAGGGGCATGGACACCCATGCCGGCCTAGGAAAGCTATAGGATATGTTTGTGATGCTATGACATGCCACCATCATAAGCATTTCCTATCTACATTATATTAGTAGGTCATCCCCTCTTAGCTCATTATTAGACGTAATGATATTCGCAGTTTGTGGTGCTTGACAGTGACATGGTTGGAGATAAGACTGTATTCCTCCTAGCGTGGTTTTTAGTGTGTGTAGCCAGGGGCATCCTAGCCGCGTCCCACGAGAGAGCGTCCCAATGAGCTATTGGACACACGCGCCGGATAGAAAATCGCGTCCGGCCACGTGCCACAAGCCGGTTTTATGTCCGACGAGGCCCCAATACTGTACTCGACATCTCCCGGCCATCCTTGACACATAGGATGCGTTGCAGGCGCCCCGCCAATGGCACATCCAAACCCTGTTTCATTTCCCTTCCTGTCCTTCCTTCCATTTTACTTCTCCCACCTAGCCCTCATTGTGGTCGCCAACACTTCTCGTTCACCCTCCTAGACATGCCGTCAAAAGCTCCGAAGGCGACAAAGGGGGCATTAAGGACACGCAAGAAACCGGCACCGAAGACGAAGCGGGAGGGGATGCCAGAAGAGGAGAGGGTTGTTGTGTGCATCCGGGGATGGAGGGTTCTCCATGGAGGAATGCCAAATGGCTATGCATCAAGTCTAACATGAAGAAGGCGGCAACCTTCGTGGTGATGAACCTTGCCGCCTGAAGAGAAGGGTTTAGCATAGGCACCGTCGCTCCCGCCACTGTTGGAAGCCAAGGGAGCACACCGGTGGTTCCTCGTTCTGAGGAGCATGCTAGTAGAGAACCGCATATTAGTGTCCTTGCAAAATCCGCATCACCGGCGTCCAAACATCACACTTCTAACTCAGCATTATTGGTAAGTTGTGCCAGTGGTGTGCCATGAGCATTATTGGTAAGGCGCTCCAAGTGAGCCTCGTCGAGGGCTCATTGGAGTAGCACCTCCGACAGGATGACTTCCATGAGGACGTCCCATGCGAGGAATGGGTCCTCGCTGCTATGTCGGGATGGATCTCGGACAACATGTCGTTGGAGGGACCATCACAACCATCGTGGGGCGTTGGAGGTGCCAAAGGCAGTGACTTCCAGTGGGGCCTCCCATCATGATCACGCTCCCTAATTGTTTGTCAGAGGGAGCAGAGAGATGCAGTGAAACAGTGGGGAGAATTGATTGGCACTATGATGCTGGAGGGGATTAAGTACATAGCCCGCACAACAATGGAAGTTGGGCAACCCCATGCAGTGCGTGTTAGAAAAAGTTGACCGTCCACGCCTACCTGGCACCACTCCCCAGTGGTGGCGGTGGCGGCGTGCCACTGTGTGTACATGCCACTGTGTGGACACGACATTGCCACATCGCATGTAATGGTAGCGTTATGGTGGGGACACGCTACGGCCCTATCAGGCCGATGGGTACCGCAAACTTATCAGTACCAAGGACACGTGGCTAGTAAGTTCTTACCTTCCACATTTCGAATTTGGATGCCACCGATAATTTTGGCCGAAACCAACGACATTACATTTTTCTGGCACGCTGCTGCTGTTCGGTGTAAGGGTTTATCTATTAGTAGCATGTCGCCATCTTCCTGGGCTACTTCACGAAAGCGCTAGCACGATCTTGTTTTCCCTTCGTGTATGCCGATAGCAAACATGGTGGCTTCAACCTAAATGCCTTATTATCCCTAATCATCTCTGACCGCCGCCCACTCTCAGACGTTGACATTAACCGTTCTTACGACGGGATGAGTCAAGCTCGGCACACCAGGAAATTTCAGATCTCTTAGAGAGGGTGCCAGCAACTTGTTTGACGGAATGTTGACGAGTGGTTTTCATCGCCTATCAGGTAAGTGAACGCCTAAATTGAGTTTATATTTGCACAACATGATCGTAGGCTTAAGGTGGGCTTGTGTTTGTGCATAGATGGATCATTGGAGTGCCGCAATGAATGAAATGATCAATAATAGAAACGAGACCACCAGAGCCACACAAAATGAAGAAGAGAAAGAGGAAGGGGGAAAGAGGAAGAATATGAGGAGGATCCCATTGCAACCGGTGTTATTGGGATGGGGGAAACGACACGGACAAGCCAAAGGATGGGACCCGTGGCCCCAAGTGGAAGTTAGCAGAGGATCAATGTTGTGTGATTCTTGGAAGACGATGAGTCTCGATCCTGTCGCCGGTTCCAATCAAACTAGCGACACATATTGAAAGAGGATCAAAACCGAATTTTATAAGAACATAATCGTCAACCCTGAGTACGCCGAAATACAAATGAAGCGGAACCAAAAGGGTATGTCGATTAGCTGGGGTATTATATACAACACGTTGTCAACAAATTCCATGGCTCTTATGAGAACATCCTCTCAAGACCGGCGGGTGGCACGAACTTGGAAGTTTAAGTGTTCAACTTGTTCAACTTGGCATACTAGACCTTTGGTGATGTATTGATGCGTCTCTCCTTTCTTAGTTAGACCGTGCACTAGACTTATATCGAGCAAGCAAATGGTGGAAAGGTGTCCGCCTTGCTCCATTGCTTCACATGACCTAAAAAATATCTAGAGATAGAAGCTCATGCAGATGCAACTGAAGAAGGACGAAGATGGCATCATGGATTTAGAGTCTCCCTTGACGACCTTGGAGGGATGCCCCACGGGCAACAAGAAGACAAAGGCAACACTCGTTGAGGTGGCACCATCGGAGAGGGTGCACGCCTCAATTGATAAGTATCTCTCTGAGGTCTCATTAAACGCGATCATCTGTGCCAAAAAGAGTGATGAAAGGTGAGCCTCCTTGAGTCCTTGTTGGCGAAGAAAGACAAGAAGATCGAGCTCGAGACGACAAGAGTTGGAGTGAAGCAAATGAAAGAGCACTTCGTGATCTTGACGTCTGACACATCGAACATGTATGAGGAGGTGAATACAACGGAAATGTTCATTCGTGGCGCCATCTTTCAACACAGGACCACGACAACGTCAACACTGCAGTGACGAGTGAGTAGGGGATACTAGCGCCTGAGGATCTAGAGGCAACGAGCGAGTAGGAGGCCACTGGGCGGGCCGCCATGAACGGTTGCAACTTTGATTTTATTTCTTTGTTGCGTGGTGTTTTAATATTGTGGTTGAACTTCGTGGCATTTTGGTGGCAGGTACTCTGGATATTAATTTATGGTGAGACTATTTATGTTTTGAGATTTTTCATAATTTCTTCCAAAAGAATTCGGTTTAAAAGGACAGTTGGGAATGCTGAATAGGGACGTGACTAGGGATAGGCAACCTCCAATCCTGCCAACATGCGCCGATGCCTCCCATTCATTCGTCCATCGTGTTTGTCGGATGCCTTTTGCGGGACGTGGCTGAAGTGTTCTAAGTCGACAATACGATGTGTTTATCGACACAAGATACACGAAAAACTAATTACGTGCCTATATTGTATATTTGGCCTTTCAATGTCGACCAATTTTACATAAAGTTTAACCAACAAAAATAAAGAAAAATTGATTGCCCGGACGTGTGTTTTTCAACAAAATAAATACATATGCTTGAGATTTTCTAGAGGAGACTTCTACTTTTGATGCAAACCATACACGCAACTCTATGTAAAGGTTATCCAACAAAAAAATCACACCAATTCGGTTTTTTATTTTTATTTTGACAAATAGGGACATTGACACGGAGAGCTTACGTCCTGATGTCCCTAGGGCGTGTAGTTTAGTCTTTGTAAACACATCATGTACTAGTCCAAAGTCCAACCAGCATCATCAGCCATCAGCAATCAGCCATCAACAACAACAATAATATTTGATCTTTGAGTTATTGGGTAGGGGGGAAAGTCGCACTTCTAGATACCCCAAATTGACATTAATCTTCTCCAATACGTACCATAGAATTCTAGTATCCTTCACGCATGGATGGTTCAATGATTTTATCATTAGGAAATGCATGGATAACCACTCTCACTTGCAAGAGGCCTTAGCATAAGCTTCTTGACCATGGACTTGGGCAAAAGAGGTGTGTCAGCCAAGGAAAATTTATGTGATGGTGATAATGACCTGGTCTAGATGCATGACCAATCTCAAAGTTTTATTCCAAGGTCTCCGAGTCATCTAGATGAAGCAACAAGTTCAAAAGGTTTTCCTAAGCATGAATAATTCTTCTGTGTTTCTAGTATAATCCTTTTGTTTCATTATAAATGAAAAATAAATGATGCAGTAAATAACCACGCATAGGCTTCTAATTTAACACAATACAACCATTTAATCATTCATAAAGCATTCTGATACACTAAAGGTGGCACAACGAAAGGGTTAACAAAATTCTCCCATGAGTTGCTCTGAATCTCTTCCTTCAAAAAAGGTTAAATTGTTCCTAATCCCTCAAACAATTTTCTCTGTCTAAACCTCTTGGAGTCTTGTGGCACGTCACCTCTCATCATAATTATAATTGATACAACATGAACATATTAATGCCAGTGTGCATAACATTCTAGTACTATCTGAGTTGACAAGCATGAATAAGAAGAGAATAATTTAACTAGGACATCAATATTCATTAACTTAATAAATACGAGTCGATGTGTACACTGAGGCGGCTGTAGACATGGACAGCTCCGTAGACCTCCATGTACGTCTGCCTCCCGACCTGCTCCCACCATTTTATTCCTCTTTTCATTTCCTTTTCATCTTCATATCCTGCCATAAAGTGTTTTCAAATTGGCTGCAATTTGCACAAATTGCAGTATTATTTAGTGTAATAAATTTCCTCCTACTTTGTTGATCAGGGAGCAGCCCTGCATTTGACTTTTTGATGATGGGGCAGAGAGATTCTTTGGGGCAGGTGAAGACAACAACACAACAAAAAAAGATCATCTTATGGAAGAAAGTTAATCCTCCAACCCAACAGACCCTGAAAGATCAGCTAATAATACTTGATTAATTGTGTCATGATGCTGTTCTTAAGCACTTGCAGGCAACATGTTGTACAGATGGTGCTGCCTGTGTCAGGCTCAAAAGCAGAAAAAAAAATAGAGCTTTGGGTACATTGTGCCACTAGTATTTATCTCAATCCCTTCTGGTGATGTTTAAAGTTAAACATATGGGTTCAAAGTACAATATGCTATGCAATGATCAGGTGCTACATAAAAAAAATGCATCACAGGAAATTACATCACATGCCGTTGAAATAAAGCACATCCTTTGGCATCAGTCATTGGCCAGAGCAATTGCAAAGGGCACTAAGCCTCATCATTTGGCAGAGCAGATGTCATTAGCTTGGCATCACTGGGAAAAAATGGTACTAAAATCAACCCATGATGTGCTCTGATAATGACATGATGTATCTTCTCACACAAACATCCAGTGAACCTGTCCTGATGCGCAAGGTGTTTTAAAACCTACCACATGGAAAAATACTGATGCATACATGCTGGGATGACCACCAACTTGTTTTCCAGGATAGAGATAGCAATGCGTGCACAATGAGATAGCCACTATGAACAGCAAAAGAGATTACAGCAGAATATTTTTTATTTCACTCTACACAATCACATTTTCGACAGAAATTCACGAAGCATGACTGGTAGAGAAATTTCGGTGGGGCGATGAACAAAGAAACATATCATCAGTTACAATTGTCTTCCAAGCAAAAGAATAACACATTAACAGCTACTAGCACACTTCCCTTCTACCACTATGTCAACATAATCATGCATCAAAGGGGCAAAGCACCGGATTAACAACAGTGTCACTGAAACATGAGCAAGAAACAAGAAAGAAGAACAAATCCCTCTCACACACACAACAATGCAATCTTTCCCACCCACTGTGAATCAATCATCATGTTCATACCCTCCCTCTCCCTTCACCTGAATCAGCAACAGCGCTCATGCCCTCACCTTTCTCACCCATCCTCTTCTCGTCCTCTGATCCCTTGAGATGCCCGGCGGCCTTCAGCGCCCCGATGTTGCTGACGTTTCCGAAGATGAGCACAATGATGCCCAGGAAGCAGCCCAGGAATGCAGCAGCAAACGATCCTCCTGCGCGGCCAGGTCCAGCCGATGCGACGGCAAAGCCGATCATCGCGCCGATGCAGCGCACATACGCATACCAGATGGCAAATGCACCCTCCTTGCCCGGTGGTGAGGCGTCGAGCAGCAAGACACGTCCGAACGAGTGCAGGATGCCATTGGCTGTGCTCTGGACAAGAGCAATGACGATGATGTGTGCTGCCCTCCACCTGTGGTTCTTGAAGTAGAACCCAGCACCAGACACGAACAAGGCGATGATGAACCCAAGGAGCTGCATGCGAACCGCATCAGCACGGATGATGATCTGGATTGGGTGGAGCAACGGGAGCGAAATCAAGGGGAACAGGAAGTATAGGATCCAGAGCACGAGCACAAGGACTGGCTTGATGCAGACACCGCCAATGGCATACAACGTGCCACTGGTGAAGATGCACATTGTGGCGAAAGATGACAGGAACACTGCCACTAAGCTTCCAATGGCCTGTGGGTATCGCCCGAGGGTCATGCTGTAGCTGAGCTTGGTGAAGAAGTTGGGCTCGAATGCGGTGGTGGGTGATGAGCTGCTAGGCCTGTTTGTGAAGAGGCCATGGCAGATGCCAATGAACCAGATCAGTCCACTGAAGATGGAGACGACCCAAAGGCCAGTCAGCTGGTCAGTGCGCCTCAGCATGTGGTACATGAATGCAGCCATGAGCGCTGCCCCGATGCCGCCAATGGCAGTGCCGTAGAGGCTGAGCTGGCTAGCAGCAGCACGGCGGCGAAGGACGAGGTGCTTGCCTGAGTCATGAGCAGCAAGGCCACGGATCATCAAGCCAAGATTGCGGGTGTGCACAGCCTCAGCGATGATGATGGCCGCGGCAATAAAGAGGATGTAGAACAGGAACACCCAGACTGTCTTGAAGAAGCCAGTGAGGAGGCAGAAGAATGAGCCAAACGACGTGGCGGCGATGAGGATAAGCGACTGGTACTGGCCACGGTCAAGGTGGTGCGCAACCTGGGTGAGGAGCGGTGCCACGAGGAGGATGCCAATCGCCCATGACAGACCACTCCAGCCTAGTGGTGACATGTTGGAGTCAGAAATGGCAATGGAGTGCCTGGTCAGCCTCTGGTACCTGGCCACAGTTCACAAACTTGGTGTGAGCATTGGTAGTTTGGGAGCATGGCATGAACATGTGGTACAAGTAAAGAAGGCATGACATGAACATGTAGTACAAGTAAAGAAGGCATGACTGAACTGTACAAAGTAAGAACTGCAAGTAAATATGATCAAAATGTAGTTAAGATAAAACATGTAAATTGACCTATTGAAAATTACAGTGCCAGACGATGCGAGATTAACCCATTTCATCACAATGAAGATTTGTGAGCTGTGGTGTCAATGTTCACACATTTATGTATCAACAAACATCTTGTTTGCCATCAAGGGGCAGTTAGTTGGCCCTATGCAATTTAAGCATGCCATGCTGTGGCACACCTACCAGAGTTTGCTGGACCTGCCAGTTAGCCATCATCAACTAACAGTTTTGGGGGTGAAAGCAAAGAGGTTGTGGTTATGTATAATCACAACGGTTATGAGCCTGTTTTCCTGTTCAAAAGGGCAAAAGGGGCCAGAGTCCAAAGGGAAGAGGCAAAAGCATGGGCCTGCTTTCGTGCACTCATTTTCTTGGTTCTATCAAAAGTGAGACAAAAGCAATGTAGCCACGCCCAGCTATGCACTAGATCTGTCTATCTATCTATCTATCTACTATCACCCACAGAAAAATGCACTCCTCCTACATCATGGCTATCTTTCACCTACGAAAAAGCATCACTCATCATCACAAAAGAAAGAGTTGCGCTAGTCCTGTTTGAACTTTGAAATTGAAATACAGTACAGTAGCTACTTAGTTCAAACATGGGAGTACTACTATACTATCTGAAGCGTGGAAGCAGGTTTCAGAGGCCGTATTTAATGGGATACACAGGGCCTTCCACATAAATCTCGCACTTATGGCTTACACTGCCCTGTTTCCAGTACCCTTTTTTTTTACCGTCTCATAAATCTCGCACTTGGCCTAGTTTTGTTCAACGTTCCTATAGATTTTGAATGGATTTTACACAGGGGAACCTCTTGTTTGACCCTATCCCCCTCTCCTCCCAAGAATCATGTGACCCTCATGAGGGCAGTGCTAACAAAAAGATACAGACAAGAAAAGATGCAGTTTTAATATGTCTAGATATGGACAAGGGAGAGGAGAATAAATTTTAGTTATGGAAAATGGGGTATGGGAAGTAGTAGCAGCCTCACTGAGCTATCTAATCTAGGACCAAAACAGTAGCCATCTTTTGGAGCGTTGCATCAGAATCTCTTATCTGGTAGAGATAATAATTGAGAGCAGGGAAGCACGGAATCTCGGAGGTATCTCCCCCCCTATTTCTCCCAGGATTTTTTGCATATACTCCATTCGCATACACACACACCCACAAACTATGTTTTGTACTTGAGCACAGTAGCAGAAATGAAATAGATAAATAAAAACAAGCTAGTAGAAAAAAAATAATGATGTGCAGAAGTACAAGCTCACGAGATGGAGCAGGGGAAACAGCCAAAACATATCGAAAACCACAAGCCAAGAACTAGTAGTGGAATCCATGCCTCCTCCTTTGCAGACAAAAACAAGAACCCCTTTTTTTTGTTTTGAACCGACTCACGTGAAAAATCACTAGCTCAAACTACTACTAGTTCCTAAATCTAACAGAAAAACTTCCCATGTTTTTTTTTCGCCTGCTGACAAATCTACACTCCACAGTAACGGAGGAAGAGAAAAATACACCAGGAAAAAAGAGAACAAATCCAGCAGAAAAATCCCTTGCAAGAAAACGACCAAGAACTGGAAGAACAGAGGAAGGAACGGGTCAAAAACACAAACTTTTTTTGAGAGTGAGAAAACAAGAGAGAGGAGTGGTTTGTGTGTGTGTGTGTCTCTGCTTACATGGACATCTCGTGGACGGAGCATGATGCGCCCTTGAGGACGTACTTGGCCTCGGGGGTGAAGTCGGAGTTGGGGAAGGCGACCTGGGTGACGATGGCGGGGAAGAGGACGGGGAGCAGGAGGTGGGTGATGAAGTATGAGCAGAAGCCGTAGAGGTACCATCCGACGAGCTCGACCATGGCGGGGGGCTCCTCGGGCATGACGTAGGCGGGCGGGGCCGGCTGGCGGTAGGCCTCGCGGACGACCTGGATCTCCCTGGTGGTCTCCTCGGCCGCCGGTGGCGCGCCGTTGCCGCCGTTCTTGCCAGCGCCGTTCTTGGCCATGGGCGGGGCTGCGACGGGCGGGGGCGTGACGGGCGCCTTCTCCTTGGTGGCCGCCTTCTCCTTGTCCTCCTTCTGCAGCGCCTCCCTCATGCTGCTCCGGGGCTGCGGCAACGGCTGCTGCTCCGACATTGCGCCTCAACTCCCTTCTCCTTTAAGCAGTAGGAGCAGCAGCGGCTGGAGCGGCGGCTAGCTACCGAGCGAGCGAGTGAGTGAGAGAGAGAGGACGGCAGCTGCAGCTACCACGGGTGAGGGAGAGGTGCGGCTATGAGAGAGAGAGAGAGGGGGGGTGGGGAGTGGTTCTTTTGAGGTGTTCTTGGGTTCCTCTGCTGGTTGGGGTAGAGAGAGAAAGGAAAAGGTGGCGGATTTGAAAGCCAGGAATGCAATGGGGTTCTGGGTATAGAGAGAGAGAGAGAGGGAGCTGCTGCTGTGGAGAGTGGAGTGTGGTGTTGTGCTGCCATTGGAGCCAGCCAAGGAGGGGCTGGTTTTATGGGGTTTCTTCCTGCTACGGGGACCAAGCCCCAAAGCCACAGGGAGGGGCTTGCACACTATTCCTTGTTGGAATTTGGTGTGTTGATGAGTTGGCCTCTAGGGCTGGCTGGCCTTTGGGCCAACGACTGCGACGTGCTCGCCGTCACCATGCGTATCAATGGCCGGCCGCAAGCTCCATTGCACGTGACGCACTTTGTACCTAGAACTACTACTACTGGTACATAACAAATTTTGTTTGTTTATTTGTTTGTATACCTTGAGATGATACGTGCCATACCAATTGTCGTTGTTGAGAAGTAAAATATGGGGTAATTTCTAACGATGAGTTTAACGGTGGTACCGGATTCTATGACGGCGACCGCAAAATGGCTGGCAAGGGGCATACAAAGTTGGCATCCTGCACCATGTGTCTAATGGGTACAATTACAAGGTTGGCTAGCCTTGTAGTTATCTATCTAACAAACAAGACAAGCGTGTAGGGGAAACACCGTAAAATGTGAGTTGTCTAGGAATGTCATGGATATCGTATTTAGCTTTTCCTTCATGCATGTAAATTCCTTGAAAACATAATAGTACTAATGTGAAACTTAACTTTTTTTTTTAGATTACAAACCACATATAAGTCGTTCTTATAGCAATACATAATTTCCAACAAGTCACATGTGAAACATTTGCTTAATCCTTTTTTTTTAGCTTTATGGTTTTGTGTGATACCTTGAGGCCAACTGAGAATGTAAGTATGAGGTCATTTTAACACTAGAGGAACGAGTTTACAATGGGACCTGATTCTATGGTAGCAACCATGAATAGATGGCTAGGGGCATACGGTGTTTGCAATTTGCAGAAATGTGTGTAATAGGCACAAGAAAATGGTCGGTTAGCTTTGTAATTACCTAGCAAACAAGGCCAAGTGTGTAGAAAAACAGCTTAAATTATGAGTTGGCGAGGAAACCCATGGATAATAGCCACAACTTCGTTCCCTTTATGCCACGTGATGATAAGATAAATGTGTCAAGGCAGGACCGAAATGTTTTTGTAGTGAACAAGTCGCGTATAAAATCATTCTTAGTTAATTATAGCATCACTTGTTGTATCATGACAATGTGAATTCCTTTTTCAAACCATAGTATTGATCATTATAGTGGAATAGGATTAACAAGCACCTATTTGGTAGGTTGTATATATGCCCGAGCCTACGACCACTTGTTGTCGTTGTGGTGGATAGCTAGAATCATAGCAATATCCTCATCTTTGGATAATGTCCCATTCTTCGTCGGAGGATGTATCATGGAAGGAGGAACTCGTCTACAATGTAATACTCCTACAATTTGTTGTAAACAAATATAAGAAATAAAACTAGATCGTGCTGGAACTTTTTTGTGAAGCGTATCTTCGAGGACCAAGCCAAAGCTACAAGGACGAGGCTTGCACACTATTCTTTGTTTGGTCATGAGTTGGCCTCTAGGGCTGCCGCCCGGGGCCAACGAGCGAGACATGTTTGGCGTCGTCACAATGTGTATCAATGGCTGGCTCCATTACACGTGATGCAGTTGTACCTAGAACTAGTACAACAGATTTTGTTTGTTTTCATTCTCTCGTTTTTCTTGTGCTTCACGGTTTTACGTGATACCTTTAGATGATACGTGCCATAAGATTGTTGCTGTCGAGAAGGAAAGCATGGAGTAACTTCTAACGCTAGAGCTATGAATTTACGGTGGTACTGCATTCTATGATAGCGACCACAAATGGCTGGCAAGGGGCATACAAAGTTGGCACTTTGTAGGATGTGTGCATAAGCACAAGACAAATGGTTGGTTGGCTTTGTAGTTATCTAACAAACAAGATGAAGTGTGTAGAAAAAATTATGGCAGATATAAGTTGGCGAGGGAAACCATGTATAAATCCACTACGTATTTCGTTTTTGACGTGTGATTTTTTTTAAAAAAGAGTGTTGTTGTGAATCATATACATTATATTAGGTAACAAGCCATGGATAAATCTTTTTTGTCCCTTTCTTAGCTTTTATTGTTTTGTGTGACACCTTGTGGTATGAGGTGAAGTGAGTCCCAGCTACGTCTATTGTACCGGTTTACGATCTTGACAATGTAAATATGAGGTAATATCTAACATTAGAGGCGTGGGTTGACGGTATTAGTACTAGATTCTAAGACAGTGACCACAAAATGGCTGGCAAGGGACATACAAAGTTGGCACTTTGCAGGATGTGCGTAATAGGCACAAGAAAATGGCTGGCTGGCTGGCTTTGTAGTTATCTAACAGACAAGCTGAAGTGTGTAGAAAAAACAAAACCAATTATGAGTTGGCGAGGCAGTTATCGTGTGATTTTTTTTAAAAAAGGTGGTGTTGTGAATCTTAAACATTGATTTAGTTAATAAGGCATGGATAAATCATTCTTAGTAATATGTCATGTTTAGCTAAATTAATAGTCACTGATAAATAATTTTTGTTCCTTTTCCAACTTTATTATGGTTCCGTGTCACACCCTGAGGGTGAAGTGAGCCCTTGCTACGTCTATTGTTCCGGTTAATGATCTTGAAAACGCCATCGCAAATAATTCCTAGCAGAGGACATACTATGAGGTTGGCATTTTGCAGGATGCGTGTAATAGTAGGAACAAGAATAGAGCTAGTTGGCCTTGTAGTTATCCAAAAAAAACAAGACGAAGCGTGTAGGAAAACCATCTAAATTGGTATGAGTTGGCGAGGAAAGGCATGGATATCAGCGAACTACGATTAGTTTTCCTTTTATGTCGCGTTGTAATAATAAAGACGAAAGTGCCAAGGCAGGACCGGAATGTTTTTTTCTTTTGTATTTAACATGTCGCAGGTAAATCGCTCGGTAAACTATCACATCACTTGTCGCATCATAACAAGATGAACACGTACAGACCATAATAGTAGTAGTAGTAATTATCCCTGGATCCTTATCGTGGAGTACGGATTAACGAGCCGGGATAACCGAAATGCTTATTGTTGGTAGTAGCAGGAAAGTGGTGCATTTGAAGGTTGGAGCCATGCATGGGGGTGTTGGGGACCCGTAGCAGTTTTCCGTACTCTAGCAAGGAAGGAGGGAGGGATGGAGGAGGGACATGGGCCTCTCCTCTTTGGATGCCCTAGCCAGCTAGTAGTAATTTGATCCAATTGTTTTCACCTTGCCCTGGCCCCTAGGAGACCTGCTGCCTCCATCGGCCACTCCCCCTCCTCGCACAGCCCCCAGAATACTACTACCATGTTGCCTCTCCCTCCTTCTCGTTTACCTATCCACCATCTGCCCCTTGTGATGTCCATCCATCGGCCCCTGGAATGGAATGGGACGGAACGGAACAGGACAGGACGTGTTTTTTTTTTCTCCCGTTGATGACAGCATGCATGCAACAGCCTCCATCGGCCGTGCTGCGCTGATGGACGCTGCTTGCAAACGGCGGCCACTTTATCTACACAAGTGATTACGACGGTGATGATGCCACTGGCTGACGTCCGTCACCCGCCCGCTGATGGTCGGACGGCTGCGATCGCCTCCACGTCACCCCCAAAGAAACTGGCACGACCTTGCTTGTTGCGACGGGCGGGCGAGCGAGCAGGATATTCCATGCATGCTGGGCGGCGTCGGGTTGGAAACCCTTGTGTCTCGCTTGGGTTTGGACGGTTTTGGGCCTACCATGTGTCTGTGCGCGGTGCGCCATGCATGGCCTGCCTGCCTGCCCTGCCCCGTCCTGCTCACATGCCGATAGAGAGAGATAGAGAGCTAGACTCCATCCGCCGAGGGTACTTGCAGCGAGCGAGATCCTGCTCATGCAGCTTAGGGCTTGTGGAGGACCAGCTCCAGCCAGCCAGCCAGCCAGCCATCCCCCAAATAATGCGACTACTAGTCACAAGATAATCGCAACAATTTTTTGAGGGGCCATGCGCCGCTCATTTTTTGCTGGAAACTATTTTTTTTCTTTCTTTCCCGTGTTAGTGCATGCATGGTAATTCTAGCTACTCGCCACATTTCCTATAGCTGCTAAAATAGGTTTGCCGTGGCAAGGGGATCAAAGAACAAGCTCATGCTTCTTAATCTGCGTAAAATTCCTATGGAATGGAATAAAAAAAATAAGAAGGCGCGGGGGCAACCAAAACCCATCTAGGGTTTCGTTCCTCTCGCCGGCGATGTCGATGGTCCATAAGGCCAAGGAGAAGGCGCATGCGAAAACATAAACCCATCTAGGGTTCCGCCCCTCTCGTCGGCGATGTTGCCGGTCCTTTCCGCCTCCGGTGGCCTTGGAGCGTTGGAGGTGTCACGGCTTCTCACGGTGATGTTGTCGGTCCGTTCCACCCCTCTCTACTCATTCTAACTGTAAAGCCAGCCATCGCCACCCATGAATCAACCAAGATTCGTGGGTGAAATTGCCCTATCCAGATAATTATCCACGCCGCCAAAAGGCAGAGAGAGAGGGGGGGAGGGGGGGGGGGGAGTACTACACAAGCGAGAGAGAAGCAAGCCATATACGGCGTGTGTGTTTTTCTTCCGTTGAGCGTCGAAAGTGGTCTGTGCTTGTTGCTGGCTTTACAGTTAGAATGAGTAGTACAGCAGCAGCGGTCTTGGATTCCAACGGAGCATCAAGTTGATATATATGTATATATATTTACATATATAAGAGTAGAAAAAGGGTGAGTGTTTGCGAATGCAATGATGCAGGCGGAGGGCAGGCATGCCCCGGCCAGGGCTACACACACACACGGCGCTGTAGCTTTTCTTTGCCGTTCCTTCCGGGGCTGGCCCCCTTTTGACCCGCGAGCTGGACTGGTGGCCCTCGCTCTCTCTCAAGCCGGAGCCGGAGAGAAAAAAGTCCTTTTGCACCCCCGGCAACTTACCATTATTTGCAGGGAAAGGCCCTTTTACATACTCACTCGGCTACCTAGAACGCCGATTCGGACACCGAAAATAGGTCCGGACGTTGAAATTTCGCCCAGTCGTGTATTTACTAACCTGTTTTCATTCGGATTTGAGCCAACTTTGGTCCAACTATCCAGGCCATACCCAGGATCCTAGGTACGCCATGGGAACGCCGGACGAAGCGAATTCGGCGAGTGAACCCGTCCAGTCAGCATATATTCGCCCATATTCATTCAAAGTTCGCACATATTCCCCATATTCGTCCAAAGTTCGTCCATATAGACCATATCCGTCTAAAGTTCGTCCATATAGACCATATTCGCCCAAAGTTCGCCCAAAATTCGGGCATATTCGCTCAAAGTTCGTCAGTACCGCTCATATTCGCCCAATTTCGTCTAAAGTTCGTCCATATAGACCATATTCGCCTAAAGTTCGTCTGTATCGCCCATATTTTCGCCCAAAGTTCATCCATATAGACCATATTCGCCCAAAGTTCACTCATAATTCGGGCATATTAGCTCAAAGTTCATCCGTACCACCCATATTCGCCCAATTTTGTCTAAAGTTCGTCCATATAGACCATATTCGACCAAATTTGCCCAAAATTCGGGCATATTCGCCCAAAGTTCGTCTGCATCGCTCATATTTTCGCCCAAAGTTCGTCCATATAGACCATATTCGTCCAAAGTTCGCCTAAAATTCGGACATATTCACCCAAAGTTCGTCCGTACCGCCCATATTCGCCCAATTTCGTCTAAAGTTCGTCCATATAGACCATATTCGCCTAAATTTGCCAAAAATTCGGGCATATTCGTCCAAAGTTCGTCTGCATCGCTCATATTTTCGCCCAAAGTTCGTCCATATAGACGATATTCGCCCAAAGTTCGTCCGTACCGCCCATATTCGCCCAATTTCGTCTAAAGTTCGTCCATATAGACCATATTTGCCCAAATTTGCCAAAAATTCAAGCATATTCGTCCAAAGTTCGTCTGCATCGCTCATATTTTCGCCCAAAGTTCGTCCATATAGACCATATTCGCCCAAAGTTCGCCCAAAATTCGGACACCCAAAGTTCGTCCGTACCGCCCATATTCGCCTAATTTCGTCTAAAGTTCGTCCATATAGACCATATTCGCCCAGATTTGCCAAAATTGCATATTATAAAATTAAATCATATCGCTCATATTTTCTCCCAAAGTTCGTCTGTATCGCTCATATTTTCGCTCAAAGTTCGTCCATATAGACGATATTCGCCCAAAGTTCGTCCGTACCGCCCATATTCGCCCAATTTCTTCTAAAGTTCGTCCATATAGACCATATTTGCCCAAATTTGCCAAAAATTCGAGCATATTCGCCCAAAGTTCGTCTGCATTGCTCATATTTTCGCCCAAAGTTCGTCCATATAGACCATATTTGCCCAAATTTGCCAAAAATTCGAGCATATTCGCCCAAAGTTCGTCTGCATCGCTCATATTTTCGCCCAAAGTTCGTCCATATAGACGATATTCGCCCAAAGTTCGTCCGTACCGCCCATATTCGCCCAATTTCGTCTAAAGTTCGTCCATATAGACCATATTTGTCCAAATTTGCCAAAAATTCGAGCATATTCGCCCAAAGTTCGTCTGCATCGCTCATATTTTCGCCCAAAGTTCGTCTGCATCGCTCATATTTTCGCCCAAAGTTCGTCCATATAGACCATATTCGCCCAAAGTTCGCCCAAAATTCGGACACCCAAAGTTCGTCCGTACCGCCCATATTCGCCTAATTTCGTCTAAAGTTCGTCCATATAGACCATATTCGCCCAAATTTGCCAAAAATTAGCATATTAATAAAATTAAATGTATCGCTCATATTTTAGCCCAAAGTTAAATGCATATCGCTCATATTTTACCCAAAGTTAGTCCATATAGGCGATATTACCCCAAAGTTAAATCTGTCACAGCCCATATTCGCCCAATTTCTTCTAAAGTTCGTCCATATAGACCATATTTGCCCAAATTTGCCAAAAATTCGAGCATATTCGCCCAAAGTTCGTCTGCATCGCTCATATTTTCGCCCAAAGTTCGTCTGCATCGCTCATATTTTCGCCCAAAGTTCGTCTGCATCGCTCATATTTTCGCCCAAAGTTCGTCCATATAGACCATATTCGCACAAAGTTCGCCCAAAATTCGGACACCCAAAGTTCGTCCGTACCGCCCATATTCGCCTAATTTCGTCTAAAGTTCGTCCATATAGACCATATTCGCCCAAATTTGCCAAAAATTCGGGCATATTCGCCAAAATTCGTCTGTATCGCTCATATTTTCGCCCAAAGTTCGTCTGTATCGCTCATATTTTCGCCCAAAGTTCGTCCATATAGACGATATTCGCCCAAAGTTCGTCCGTACCGCCCATATTCGCCCAATTTCTTCTAAAGTTCGTCCATATAGACCATATTTGCCCAAATTTGCCAAAAATTCGAGCATATTCGCCCAAAGTTCGTCTGCATCGCTCATATTTTCGCCCAAAGTTCGTCTGCATCGCTCATATTTTCGCCCAAAGTTCGTCTGTATCGCTCATATTTTCGCCCAAAGTTCGTCCATATAGACGATATTCGCCCAAAGTTCGTCCGTACCGCCCATATTCGCCCAATTTCTTCTAAAGTTCGTCCATATAGACCATATTTGCCCAAATTTGCCAAAAATCGAGCATATTAAGCCCAAAGTTAAATGCATCGCTCATATTTTCGCCCAAAGTTCGTCTGCATCGCTCATATTTTCGCCCAAAGTTCGTCTGTATCGCTCATATTTTCGCCCAAAGTTCGTCCATATAGACGATATTCGCCCAAAGTTCGTCCGTACCGCCCATATTCGCCCAATTTCTTCTAAAGTTCGTCCTTATAGACCATATTTGCCCAAATTTGCCAAAAATTCGAGCATATTCACCCAAAGTTCGTCTGCATCGCTCATATTTTCGCCCAAAGTTCGTCTGCATCGCTCATATTTTCGCCCAAAGTTCGTCTGCATCGCTCATATTTTCGCCCAAAGTTCGTCTGTATCGCTCATATTTTCGCCCAAAGTTCGTCCATATAGACGATATTCGCCCAAAGTTCGTCCGTACCGCCCATATTCGCCCAATTTCTTCTAAAGTTCGTCCTTATAGACCATATTTGCCCAAATTTGCCAAAAATTCGAGCATATTCGCCCAAAGTTCGTCTGCATCGCTCATATTTTCGCCCAAAGTTCGTCTGCATCGCTCATATTTTCGCCCAAAGTTCGTCCATATAGACCATATTCGCCAAAGTTCGCCCAAAATTCGGACACCCAAAGTTCGTCCGTACCGCCCATATTCGCCTAATTTCGTCTAAAGTTCGTCCATATAGACCATATTCGCCCAAATTTGCCAAAAATTCGGGCATATTCGCCAAAATTCGTCTGTATCGCTCATATTTTCGCCCAAAGTTCGTTCATATAGACCATATTTTCCCAAAGTTTGCCCAAAATTTGGGCATATTCGCCCAAAATTCATTTCGCCCATAGTTCGTCCATATCTCTCATTTTCTTCCAAAACCGCTTATATTCGTCCAAAGTGCGCGAACGATTTGTCAAAAATTGCTAAATTTTAGTCAACCACGAAAACTCACTCGTGAGCGGCGAAATCGTCTCACCAAAAAACTTCGTCAGGAAAAAAGTTCAGATAGAGATGCTCTAACCATCAATCATATGCGAGGCCGGGCGGGCAGGCAGACAGCTGTTTCCGCTGTTCCCGAGGACCCCCAAAGCTACTACCCCCAAGCTACTAGCAGTACTAGTAGTATAGTGGAGTAGTTGGTTAGAAAATAAATAAAAAGTTGGGGGAAAACTTAACAAACAAACTAATAAGAAACAGCGCATCTTCCCTGCACCGCATTGCAACCGTCGTCTCTCCCTCGCTGCCCTGCAATGGCTGCAGCTGTCCTCCGCCATGGGCCATGATGGGCCATGGGCCTGGAGAGAGAAACAAGGGAAGGGAGAGATACTCTCTGTGTATAGAGAGGGAGAGTGATAGAAAAATAACAAGCTTCGCATGCATTTGCTGGCTGGAGGAGATATTTTTGATGTGCAGTGCAGTGCAGGTAGGTCAGGGTCTCCTCCTCCTCCTCCTCCTCCTTCTCGTTCCCAGCTCGACGTTTTCAGTTGGAGAAGCATTGCATTTTAGTACTACATTGTAGGCTGGGCTGGATGGCTGCAATCATGCATGCGCCCTGTGTCTGTGTGCCACCGCTCCGCTGGAACCAACCCTAAACCAGACACACCAAAAAACACACTTCAGTTCGGTAGTCTGCAACCATTTTCTTTCTCAACTCAAACCCACTCACCACCAAATCTCTCTTCACTTCAACCAACAAAGGTTGGGAAGACCTGATCGGCACGAGATCTGAGCACTGGGGCACACACAACATGAATACTACTACTAGTACTGAGACACACACACACACAACATGAATACTACTACTACTACCCCCGATGACGTATACCTATTTGAAGTTGCTCCAGCTCTCCAGGTACACACAGGCAGCACAACGTGCAAACGTCCAGCTTGGAGGACCCTTTGCTTCTGCCTTCGGTTTCTGTTTCGGAAACGATGTATATACCTGCGCCAAAACAGTTCATGTCTATTTCAGCACCAATATACATCGCCCACAAGTGTGTGCGTGCGTGCGTGCGCATCGGCATCTTTGCGTTGTTACGGAAACAGGATATAATCGGTATCTTTGCGATATTAACAAATGCTCCTTATATAAAGAAAAAAAATCACCTCGCGAGTGTAGGGACACACAACTCAACCGTGAAATGCGGCGGTTTTATACCGGTGAGTTGATATGTACAGTACCTCTGTGACTTCAGTTTTGTAGGGAAGCTAGCTAGAGCAGGGATATTGCAATTATTTGTGATTTGAAGTGACATCAAACTAAGGTTGGAACGGACCCGATTGATACGAATATACGATCTGAGATTCTGAGCAGTGGGGGCCACCCCGGCCCCTAGTAGATGAATAATTTCGTACGTGTACAATTATTATTGCGAAAATACCCCGGATACCGTTTGAGTTTGTCCCTTTCCAACGGCCATAACTGGCGCAAGATCGACGTTCCTCCAGCTACGAGTACACGATGCATGGTGTGCGACGTCCAGCTGGGCCAGAGCCTCTTCTCCTACTAGTTCAGTTTTCGTTTTGTTGGAAATGTAATGATCCAAGGGAAACACTTAATGTCTCTTTCAGAAGGAATATCCCCAAGGACATGCTCCCCTGACTGGCGCATCAATAATTTGTTAAGCGCATTGTGAGCGCAAATCGTTGATGTGTGTAACAGAAAAATTAATAAGTGGTACCATGTTATGCACGATCGGTCGATAAATGTGAATCATTGTCGTGTGTGTGCGCGCGTAAAAGTAGGATTCCATCATGCACATTGTAATTTGTAAATGAACGCCTGCGACATGATTAGCGTGAAGGAAAATATTTTGTTAGGCACGTTGTAAATGTACATCCTTCACTCTCCCAAGTGTAAAAAAATAACTTTGTTAAGAACATTGAATATGTAGACCCGTGAATCTGTGGAAATAAAGGAGGAGATTTCTGTTTAGAACATTGTAAGTGTAGATGAATGGTGTCTAGAACACTTGAAGTTGTTGTTGTTGCCGATGTTTTTTGTTGAAGGTACCCCGGCTATGAATTTGTTGATCTAATACACTACGGTGCTTCTTAACCGTTACTATATTATTTTCTTCCCCAAGTGTATGTCTCGTAGTTTCTTTTCCACTCGTTGGGCGAACCTAGGCCGAAATTCTGACCAAACTTTGGTCAGACGAAACAAGTTTTCGGCTTGGTTACGCCGAGTTTTCCACTCGCGTACCCAGTCCGAGTTCTCGGAACGCTCGTTTCCGCTCAAATTCGGCTCAAGTTCGTCCAGATTTCGGCATAGTTCGGCATACCATGAATATAGAACATTTTACGGCCAAAGTTCGGCGAAATTTTCATAGTTCGGTGTAAATATAAACATAGTTCGGCCTGCAGCGAAACTACAACATATTTCGGCCAAGTTCGTCCAGTTCATGCTCGACATCTACGTGTTGCACATGCGTATCCATAGGTGCTCAACAAGATCATCCTGCAGTTGTTGATACACCGCCAGATCTCGGATCTCCTGACGCATGACGATGAATGCAACCCAGGTTGGAGGCACCTAATGACCAGGCTCGGCAAGAGGACCCTTTCTGTAGTATGGCTCGTTCTGCTCGAGCAAACTCACTGGATCCTTTCTCTCATCCTTAATGATCATGTTGTGCAAGACCGCACAACAGTTTATCACTTCTCACATCTGATCTTTCGACCAGGTCATAGCAGGGAACCAGACAGCTGCAAACCTCTGCTGGAGCACACGAATGCCCGCTCCACGTCCTTCCTGCAAGCTTCCTGTTCATTGGCAAACTGAGAATGCTTGGGGAGCACTGGGTTTGAGATAGTCTTCACAAATATTGGCCATCTTGGATAGATGCCATCTGCTACATAGTATCCCTTATTGTAGTGGTGCCCGTTGATCTCAAATTCCACAGGGGGAGCATGATCATCAACAAGCTTGGAAAAGACAGTTGAGGAATTGAGGACATTGATATCGTTGTTCGATCCTGCCATGACAAAGAAGGAGTGTCAGATCCAAAGATCATGTGTAGCAACCGCCTCAAGTATCACAGTGCAACCTCATTTATGGCCTTTGTACATTCCTTGCTATGCAAATTGATAGTTCTTCTACTCACAATGCATGCAATCTATGCTTCCAAGTATGGATGGCAATGGGTAGCCGATACCCGCGTACCCGACGGGGCCCCGCTTTAAATGGGGCGGGTATGGTAAAAAATAATACCTGTGGGGCTAGTTAGTGGTTAGAAATTATACCCACCGGGTCTCGTGGAGGCGGGTATGGAGGTACCAAACCCGAACCCGCATACCCGCGTACCCGCATATGATAAGTGGACCCTACATGTAAGTGTCAGTTGTCAAGAAAATCCAAAATATATTGTTGCTAAATGTATTGTTTGTTGTTTTATAGTCTATTTTGCTATGAAACTATTGTCAAAAATGCCTAATTATTGTCATTTTTTGGCGGGTTAAAATACCCGTTGGGGCCCCGTTTACCCGGCGGGTGGCGGGTATGGTGGGGATTTGTACCCGCCAATGTAATCGGGGGCGTGGGTGGGAAATGAGGCGGGGGACCCGGACCCGAACCCGGTGGGTGCCACCCGGACTTCCAAGCATACCAGGAAATCCTCTACTTTCATTGACTGCGATGATCCGTGCAGTGTCTTCGGCAGTGGGTGATCTCAAGTACTGTTTCCCGAACACTGCAATCACTGCCCTGTAGAACCTGTACAAGCAATCGATGGCGATGGACTCGGCCATGCTGGGCGAGCGAGGCGAGGATCTCCATGTGCTCTGCATCTTCGGTGACCTTGGCGCTCTCCTCCTCCAGCAATACGGCGAGTATCTCCGTTGCTTGTATCTAGTAGATAGATCTTGGTACATAATTGTTCCTATCGTAGGATTTTTTTTGTTTTCTATGCTGTAAACCCTTTACCTCCCACTTCTCGCGCCCTCAGAGTGGTGCAGCTGCAACTCGTTTGGAAGGCCGTGCGCGGTCTCGAGCACAAAACGCTTGGGAAGCTTCACCCTCATGAACCAGTCCAGGTCGTCGAGGAAGACGATGAAGTCGATGACCCTTTCTGGCTCAGGGTCATCCTCGATCTTGATGACCACGGGAGAGGGCGTCTCCAGAGCAAGGGCCTCTACATCGGAGGTAGTGTTCGGCCTAGACTCAGCCCCGGGCCTACCGCCACGCCCTCCTCGACGATCCCTGCCGCTTCCGCGGGGGCGCCCGCGCCAAACGGAAGCCTTTCCCGAGGCCGCATCCATCCCCGCGGGTGCAATCACGGCGAGAGCCGTACCGTGACCACCGCGCCTCCTGCGCCGCTTCCGCATGGACGTCCCCGACGCGCTTCACCGGAGGAGTCTCCACCGTCTCGGGCATTACCTACTTGCCCTTCTCCTCAGCCGCCGAGAAGCGCTTGGGTACCATGGAAAGGGATGAAAGGGTTCGACTCAGGAGCGCAAGCAGAGGGGGAAGGGGCGGAGGCGTGAAGGTGAAAAGGTTCCTTCCCCAGCCCCTTGATTTAACCAGGCCAGGTGAAAAGACGCGTCGCTGCACCGCCCACGCGGTGTTAACTACCGGGCCCCACGCGTCGTCGTGTCGTGGGAAAAACTCCCGGGGCCGGGAACAGTGCGCTTTGAATCCACGAACAAGGATACGCGCCTGTTTGGGCTTCACGGTCGAGATTCGAGCGTGCCAGGTTTTTGTTGACCAAACGGGCGCGGAGGCCTGCCCACCGTCGAGGACCCCTTACCCTTTCGACGTGCAGGTCAAGCGCCCGTGGCAACCAGGGTGCCATGTCCCGACGCTGGGCGAGCCCCGCGCAAAGGGGATCCCCACTCTCAAGAGGCAACGTGGCTTTGGAGGAGACCCGTTCAAGCGCGCCGAGGGGATTGAGCCTCCGGAACGAGTCTGCCACGACTTGGCGCATCGTCTTTGAGCCTCGGGTACCGCGGAGCACCTCCGAGGCAGGACAGTAACTTTGCCTGGCGGAGTTCAAACTACGGTCCCGACAGGAAGTATCGCGCCCTTGCGATGCTAGATGCCTCGGTAAAGAAGACTCGGCCTGCCTCCCTTTTTGCAGGGAAAGGACGATTGGCCTCGCGGTGGACGGCGCCTTCTATTGCCGTTTTTGTGATAGTAGGGAAAAATTAGAGAGCGCCGGACGAAGACAAGCAACGTCCACGCTTTACAGGAGGACGGAGCAACGAAGGGCGAGCTGGATCAAGTCCACGTAATGTATCCTCCAAGACCGGGTCTTCGAAGAGTGGCATTGTGGACGCCCTTTCCGCCCAAGGGCTGGGAAAAAGGCCCGACGCTGCCCTATATAAGGAACCCTCCTCCTACCTTAGAACGGATCGCTCCTTAACGATCTAAACTCTAGACATTCATACTTTATTATACACTCGCGAAGCCAAACGAACAATATAATTAAGCAGGAGCATGGGTTTTACCTCCTCATAAATAGTCACGGATAAGGGAGTTAAGGGAGTAAGTAGCATATACATACCGAATTCCTCGAGTCAGCTAGCAGTACATGACATGTTCACACAAAAAAAAACTAGCAGTACATGACACGTACATACGTGATATATATTAGATAGATGTAGGCCCAGTTCTTTTGACGGCTTCTTCGAGAAGTTGGGGGCGTCAAAAGAACTGGGCCGTAGACACCTTGGGTCCTCAATCAGTTTTAGCCTCGATCAGTTTGGTGCAGCCATGCAGGGGTTCGCGTGCCGCAACCGATATAGCGGGTTAGACACTTGTGGTTCCCCCATTTTGTCAGTGTCGCTCTCAGCAATTCCCTCTGTTTGTATTCGAGACGGGTACAGTACAGTAGAGGGGCCGTAGGTACGTAAGTACATCGCGGAAAAGCTCCAAAGCTGGAGAATTTCTTTTGTCCCGGCCCGGCGGTATGGACAAAAATAACCAAAAATGAAAAGAATTTCACAAAATGACTCATCTGAAAAACTATTTTTCTGGACTAACCCTTTGGGTAACTTCTAACAGGCGCTACACTCTTTTCTCCCGCCAGGGACTAAGCGTCATACGGCCGGGTGGGGCTAGGACCCAAAGGGTCAATAGTTTTTAGATGGGTAATTTTGTGAAATCCTTTTGATTTTAGGTTATTTTTATCCATACTGCCTCCCGACCCGGCCGGCCAGGCTCATATCCATTTTTAATTACGTGCGACCCAAAAACAAAAACAAAAACAAAGGATTGTTTTTGCCTAGGGCTTGGACGCGGCCGATTGAAAGATGCGCCGAAACGGAGCAGGCGGGGCTCGGGCGTGCATAGCATAGCAGTCAGCAGAGCAGAGCGCAGAGGAGGAGGGCATCCTATGCGACGCACGGACACCACCACTGCTCGCCAGTCGCCACTGCTGGACTGGACTGGACTGGAGTACTAGCATTTCTTTGTTTTTCAACTAGTACTAGGCTTGACCTTTCTCTCCTGAGTCTGACCTGGGTATCCGATGAAAGTACTCACTCCCTGTTCGGTATACCTGCTAAAATACCTCAACTGGAGCGGTGCTCGTACACGTATGTGTACCAACAAGTCTGGCCGGCATGGCTTGGTGTTATTCAGGAGCAACATGATTTTGCTCTTTTTTAAAAAAAAAACCCGGAGGTCATATCCCTGAATTTGTATCCAAATGAGGTCTAACAGACCACCAATCGTACTCTCGCCATTGCACCCACTCCAGAAGTCGCCGGTATTTGAAATATCGCTTCACCGGCCGCCGATCCCTCCAGGTATCACGTGCTCCGAAACGATGCCCCAAGAGAAAGAACGTGAGAGATCCGTGACACAACACCGTCAAGAAAGGTAATGTCGGTTACGACCGCATTAAAGCCTCACTCTTATCACCAACCGCCTCACCCAACCCGCCCACCGAAGACAAGGAGCCCAGCCGCATGAGATGGAGGCCATTTCCACCCCCCTACAGGTGCTCGAGTGATGCGTGGGATCCCGAGATCCACCACAACAAGTTCCAGTCGCTCGAAATACCAACCAGCCGACCACATATCAGACTTCACCTCTGCCTACTGTAACAGTGCCAACTAGGGTTGTCGCCGCCACCATAAGTCGCACGCGCATCCTTCCCATGAGGCCAGCGTCCGTCATGGGAGAAACGCTCTGCTACTGCCGTCACCGCACGGGCTTTGCCGACGATGGCCCTCGGGTGGCGGAGGAGAGAGGCTGCCGGGGAGGTAGGCGGCGGCCGGTGGGATGGTGCAATTGTGCGTGTGGCGCGGAGGTTAGAGCGACACGGCCACACGGGGTATCTTCCCTTCTTATTTTTGAACTTGGGGTATCTTCCTTGGTAGCCGAGAAATTTGTACCTCCGTGATTTCTCTTCTTCTGGCAGCCACGGTCAAAAGGGAACCTGTACCCCCTTTTGCCCAATCGGAAGAAGACAAGATAGCCAGATTAGAGATACTAGATGACCAGAGTCAAACAAACAAAGCGTTTGCATATCGTGCGTGCGTAGCTACTGGCCTACTAGTAGTAGGGGGCAGCGCTACTGTGCATACCGCCAGAGTGGAGTTGCCCGTTGGGGGTTCCTTCACCGTCGCAGGTGCGTGCACTCGGGCAGGCGGTCAAAGGCCGAGGATTCATTCAGGAGTGGCATTGCCACGAACTCACTCCATTTTAAAATATAAAATGTTTTAGCTTCGTGAAGCAAATGTATCTGAACTTATTTTAATATGTAAGTTTATTTAACTTAGAAGTAAATCTATACTAAAAGAAGTCTAGATTCATTTTCTTCACAAACCTAAAACATATATTTTAAAACGAAGGGAGTACTACGGATGCTCCAAGCGATGTTTCCAGAGATGTACTAATAATCTTACCTTCATTCCAGAATATAAGAGTTTGTCTTATATTTCGAAACGGAGGCGGTACAATCCTGAGTGACTAGGATAATTCAATCTAAAGCATCTCCACTCGTCCCTTCATACGACGTTCGGCACGGTCTATTCTAAACTGAATTTAAACGTTTGAAAATTCACGTAAATACTCTTGATTTCACAGCAGTTCAAACATGTTTGTATAAAACATGAAAAAAAAAACAGTAAGCTAGTGGCGGCCCTGGCCATGCCCGCTCAGTCCAAGACGACAGTACATGACCACCGCGTAGTCGCCATCTCGTACGCGGCCGAATTCATGTCTGGTGGCCGCCGACCAGAGCCGGTCCACGGATTTTGAGGGCACTAGGACAAACACAACAATATGGGGACCTTGTTTAAACTTTAAAGAGAGCTTCCCTGGGGTTAAGGGGGCAATCGCCCCCTCCAGAAAATACCATAAATATATCTTTAATGTTTATACCAAATTTTTAAAGATTACTTAAAGTTTAAGCATGATTAGTGTTCATGGGTCTCTCAACAATGTCTGTCAAGGTCCATCACTTGTTTACACACGAAACACTTAAAAAAATATTATTATATAATAAATATATTACTGTAATGCAATAGAAAATTAAATGATCCATATATATATTATAGATCTATGATCTTTAAAATCCTGACAAAGAAATCCTAAACTAACTATTTCTATTGAGCAAAAAACTCTATACCATGATATTTATTTCTATCAATTTCTTCTTTTGTTCATATGCATGTGCAAAAAAAAGAGTAAAAGAGTTGACATAGTATTGCAGTGAATTAATAAGAGAATAAAATAGTCTCTCAAACATGCACGATGAGGATAAGTAGGACCGTTAGAGAGAGGAGAGATGATTATGAAATTGTATAGTTATATGATTGCGTCGTTATTTCCAATAATAAATACTCACAACATTGTAAAGGCACAGGTGGGCCGGTGTTGCTGCACATTTGAAGAGGCCAGAGAAATGTTAAAATATTTTTCAGAAATAGGAGTAAGAATAGTCATAGTCTATATTTTTACAATAGAATTATTCTACATTGTTGGGCCTCAAAAATAATACACCAATATGGGTACACAAGCAAACTCGTGGGTTGGGCCCCTTCATCATGGGCCTGGGGCGAGTGCCCCTCTGCCCTGCCCTACGGGCCGGCCCTGCCACCAACGCTCTGTTAACTCTTTAGGAGGCCTTTAGGGCCCGAGTGGAGATGATCTAAGTTGGTTGGTTGCTAATTTTTTTTAAATAATACATTTTTTATTCAATTTCACAAATAATAAACAAAATCAAAAAATTACAAATCTAACGGACCGTCGTCCGTTGAAAAGACGAAGGTGGTGGTTCGTCTTTTGAAAAGACGAAGGGGATGGTTCGTTCGTTCAAAAGACGAACGTGGTGACTGGGACATGTTCATTCACACGTTCTTCTATCTGATCAATGAATTTTTTGATTTCGTGTATTATTTGTGAAATTGAATAAAAAAATGTATTATTTAGAAAAAATAGCTGGTTGGTTGGTAGAGAATGTGGGAATTTTTCTTATTGATTCATTCATACCTCCTGAGCTAGCTTTGTGTTTTCTAGTTGGAGAAGGAACCGTGTACAGATATCTCTTGGGCAGTGGCAGTGCAGGTAGGTCAGGGTCTCCTTCCTCGTCCCAGCTCGACATTTTCAGTTGGAGAAGCACTGCATCTTACATGTTGGCTGGCTAGCTGCAATCATGATTGCTGCTAGCTCATGTGCCCTGTGTGCGCGTGCCCATCTCCGCACTGGAACCAACGCAGACCCAGGCACAACAATTTTCGTCCCAAGGATACATAGCCGTGGTTTTGATTTGTAGGGAAGGAGGATACACAATTATACGTGCGTGATTTGAACTGACATCAAATGTTTGTACGTGTATAATTATTGCCAAAATAGTTGGGAAATAGGAAACACGCATGAATCTTTTCGATAGAGAGAGTACATTTGAATTACCAATTACAATCTTTTCGACATAGAGAATATATTTGAATTACCAATTACACACAACTTGGCAAAATATGCAACACAACACCCCTAGGCCCGGGGGCGTTACGTGGATGGGCCTATTAGTCCCTCGAATAATTTCGGCGGGGTTTACCTTTTGAATTTCTTGCGCCAAGAGGGTTATGTTTGTCCCTTTTCTGCCGCAGCTCTATGATTCAAGTCTGCAACGTTGCAACATAATGTAGTACCAGATTGCTAAAAAGTCTTATTTTATGTTTGTAAAGAAAATATATCTAGACTTGTTTTATTGTCTAGATTTACTCTAAACATGAGTGAACCTATATACTAAAAGTAGTCTAGATACATTTGCTTCACAAACCTAAATCATCTTATATTTTAAAACGGAAGAAGTAGTATGCTGCTTATTAGCTAAGACCATCCACTATGTTGCGCCGACTCATGCAAGCAAAAATGTGTCAGATTATTGAGTCCCTTTGAATTAGCTGAAGTGTTGAGTGGCTTTCTTCCTGGCATGTGTCAGATCGGTGGAGCATGCAAATCTATATTTTATATAACTTCTTCTTTCATCACATCTAGACTTTGCTTAGACATTTCTCTATGGCAAGTGGTCCTAGTACCATACTTCTGATAGAACTTCTGCAAGGAACCGAACCAAGAAATTGGTATTGGATTCAGTTTTGCCCCCGTGGCGTCTTCAGCCCCCGTGCTGCTCTCTCTTTCCTTCCCACCTCCAGATCTCCCTGCCGGCCTCTCTCCCCCTCGCATAACGCGGTAGTGATTCCGACGCGCAGGGGTACCGATTCAGACGTAACCGCGTCACCAATTTACAAGCGTAGGCGTACCAACGGGACGACACTCTGACTGACGGGGGCGCCTGCATTCCCGCGCTGGCATTAATGACGAAGGAGCGGGAACCTACACGCGTTCGCGGGCGAAGGGGCTACTTAACCCTATGCCCATCGGTGCCACACTCCCCATCTCTCGCCATCGCCAGTTACAACCCTAGCAGCGCCGCCGCCGCCAACGATGAAGACGCAGGGATGATTCAACTAGGCCAAGAATGACCACGCGGCGACCGGATTTGGCTCTAGCCGCCGGCGCAGTGTCCCGTCGGCCTTCCTTCGCGGCATCGTGCCGCCGCGTCCCTAGGACTTCGCCCACCTCCCCGTGCGGACGACAGCTATCCGTCGGTGCTTTCGGTAGGGGAGACCCACCGCCACCGTCGCTACTTCTACGTTGCGGAGTGCAAGCTCCGATGGAGGGAGGGAGTAGGAATCAACCACCATGATGTCTCCCTCCCCACGGGCTAACACCTCAACCGAGATCAAGTTCCGGTCCCCTCCATCGACTCCGACGATGACGACACCTTCAACCGCTCCGACGACGAGCTCGCAGCGATGACGACAACGTCGTCAAGGAGGAGGAGGTGGACCCTGTCGCAACCGTCGTCGTGCACCTTCCGCTGGAGTACTAGGAGGTCCTGACGCGGGGCTACGACGAGGACGCCTTCACCGAGGAAGCCATTGAGGCCAGCGCGCTGGACTAGGACGCCTTGTGGGGTGGTTACCAAGAGGTCGTCCAGCTCACCGGCCTGGTAGCGCAGGCAGGCACCGCGGATCGCTCCAGAGGTGGGAATGGAGCTGGCGTACCTCCACCACCGCATGGCGCCGCCGACAGCGTGGCCTGGGCAGGTGATCAATCTGCCTACTCCCGCTCCGGCCCTGCCACCGGCCAACCTCTGAACGCTGTCGGAGTACATCGAACTCGACCCCTAGGGTTTGGGTTTTGGGGCTAGGTCTAGTTTAATTTTTTATATATTATGAATGTAAATTAGGTAAGGATATGTATGAACTTTGTCATTTTTAGCGCGAATTGTCTCCGTTTGAATTAAAAAAAAAACATGGCCCAACGCTGACCAGACGCAGACAAATAAGTCGCGCTGCTGGATGCGACTGGCCGAACAGACGAGATAACGATCCAAATATAACCGCGGATCAGGTCGTCCCTTTGGGTCGATCCGGCGGTAAAGATTGGCTTAACCGATTGGAATAGAAAAGGAAGGAAGAATAAGCTGATGTGAAATGATTGAGATGTACACCGGTGATAGACAGGACGACGTGTCTACGCTACACCGGTAGTGGTAGTACATATATACCCAATTCCTTGAATACATGGTGGAAAGGGAAAACAAAACTTACAGACGCAGCGTACGTACGTACCTGCTGTACTTTTATACACATTCAGTCCTCATCAGTCAGGTAGTTGTACGAGTAGATGGTTTGGTGGCATCGACACTTGTGGAGGGGAGCTGCAGCCGGACGGACGAACACCTGGGCTGGTGCCTGGTGGGTATCCGATGAAAGATACTACTACTCGTACTCAGCTCGTCTTCCGGTCCCTTTGCACTTTGGATATATATATATATATATCGGATCAGAAGCCCAGACGGCCACACGCACACCTGACCTGAATGCCAACCAGAGTCAAAACACAGCCTCTTTGCACATCGGCGTTGTGCCCGCGGTGCAGGTGGGAGGGGCCGAGCTGCGTAGCTTAAGGGGCTGTTTGGCAGTGCTGCGTTGTGCCCCCACACACCCTACTACGCGCGCGTGGCTCCGATTGGTGTGGAGTTGCACCTCATTGGGGAACTCGGCGTAGGGGGCGAGCGACGGTAGTGGCCGTAGGCCCAAGTTGGTCCACCGCCGCTTCGCCCTCTGCTTGGCGCCGGTGGAGCGGACAAGCTTCTTCCGCAGCTCATCCGCGCACGGACTTGGCGACCCGACCGCTGGGCGCCTTCCACCGCCCCTGTCCCCGCCGCTACGGCCACCCCCTGTTCCTCCGGCCAGTGTCACCATGATGTCATCAAGGACACTTACTGTGCACAGAGGCGCCGAAATCGCTAGTTGGAGCTATGCGAGAAGAGCGGTGGCGCGAGTTTTCTAGGGTTAGACATGATAGAGAAGTTTGGATTGCGACCCATCTCCGACCCGTCGGCCGGTACTAGTAGGGGGAAATGGGCCATTCACGGGGGCCAGCAAAAATTTAATACATCCTGGGCCGTTTACGGGCTCCGTTAGCTCGTAGGCCCAGCCCATAACCCTTAAAGTCGCCGAAAAATATAAGTTTGGGCCGTTTACATGCTCTGTTAGAGATGCTCTAAAGCTGGCAATGGTTCGGTACCTCAACTATACCCAAACTGAACCTGCACGATGATTTGAGGCAAACAAAATCAAACCAACTCACCCAAACGTGTACCGGGACCCAAACTAAATTGAACCACAAGCTATCTCAACCTAAACCAAACTAAACTACTAGCGGGAACCGCAGTTTTGGCGAGTGACAGGCGCACTTCCCTCCACTTATCGCACATCGCGATCCTCGTATGGACATGGAGGAACTTGAAATCGGTGCCATTGTTGTCGTTGTGGTAGAGGCCAAACGCGCAGAGCATCTGCGAACAGAACAAAACGATCTTTGGTCATGATCTGGGCGAGAACACCCCGATAGAGAGGCGAAGAGCTACCTTACCTTGTGCTCGAAGTTGGCACCGCTCTCCGGGCAATTTTCTATCTCCTCTTGTATCCTATGCCATTTTCTACAAGCTTGTTGAATGATGCCCCAATGGATGGCCATGGCCCGCCATGGTCCATGTGAATCACATTGAAGTAAAGATCACTACGTTTATGTTTGTTGAACGCAATATTTATCCTCTTCCTAGGTATCAGAGTTTTGATTCGTCCTAGTGGTTGGGTCGATAGACACGATCTTTCAAGATTTGGCGAGGAACTCTTCCTCCCTCATTGTCGTGGTACTGCTGACGAGTACGCCATGGAGGAGTTCTCACAGAGCGTGTTTAGAGACGTGGGGGAAGGCGACGAGTTGCACGTACGAGGTAACGCAGCTTACCCAGGTTTAGATTCCATGACGGTGGCGTAATCCTACTGTTGCTATAAATCACTATAATGACAATACGCCGAGTTATAGGGATTGATTCGCTGTACGCGATTATATGAGTTACTCTAAGTTGTGCCCTAAAGGCTCCCAAAGGTCCAGCTTATAAAGGCGCCAAAACGTAGGGTTATAGAAAAAAGTCCCAGCCGGACAGGTTACCGAGTTCTACACTAACACAAACTAGTCTTACATATCTTGTACTCCAAGGCTCCGGGTTGGACTGTGTCTGCATGTAGCCTTCCTTTATCCGACATGGCCTCCCTTCTAGATCTGTCTAAGTAGGCCGCCCAACAGGCCATGGGCCTTACTACCAAGTGTGGACCAGGTTAGCCGGATTAGAGACATGTAGTGATATCTATTTAGCACATTCCTAACACTCACCATCCACTTGATGCGGGACTTGCTCGGCGTCATCGGAGGGTCCTTCCTGTTCTTTTTCCTCCCCTTCCTCTTGCAGCTCGTTGAACCCTCCTCCTCTAGATCGCCCTCGGCTTCTTCTTCCTTCGGGTCACTCCCGCTTTCCTCTTCGTCTTGCTCGTCACCTAAACCTTGCGTGTCTAGGCCGTCCTTGGCAAAAGCAATGGATTCCTCTTGACTGAAGTACCCTGAAGCCAAAGCAGTGGCTGAGGAGCTGGACGTTATCATGGTGTGCATCACAGAGTCGCCCGATCCGTCGAACGAACTGCTAGTGTGGGTGGTGGCGAGGCCAAACTGGTCTGTTGAGAAAGAACCGCGAGAGGCGAAAGACAGAGGACCACGACGAAGCACCGGTGACACCCCAAGGAAGACAACGTTGGGGTTGAAGCCGTCCAGATGGTTGCCGTCGGACTTAGGTGAAGGAGTGAACGTCATGCACTGCGTTGCTTTGGTGGTGCTCTCCTAGAATAGCGTCGGCGAGGACGGCGAGAAGGCTGCCGAGAAGACCCTCGACTGGCTTCCCCACACAACGCTAGGGAAGTGTCAGCCGCCATTGTGCGGTGGGAAAGCCGTGTCACTTTGTGCTCACTAGTTCTTGTATAGGAATTTTTAACCGTCCAAGGTCCAAAAATTATGGTGTAGAGTTTTTCTGTGATACGACATCGTCGTAGACTCAACACTCGACTAGGAGTCAGTGCACACGTGCGAGGTGGGTATGTATATTTTATTTAAAAAAGTATATATTAATATCATGAGATATTAATTATATATGACTTCTTTAATAACACATGGCTTAGCGGTCTTACGAATGCACACATAGTCCAAAAAAGAAAAAAGAATTAAAAAAAAGAAAAGTCCTACTATAGGGAAATATTCCTCGTAACAACGACACCAATACCATCAGAACAACACCAATAATCCACCACTCTAATAAAACGCCTTCAAGAAAGAAACAGTGCACAAGCGCCGCCATTGTCCAATCAAAGATCATATGTTTTCATCATGAAGAAAGTCCTCTTTCGCAAAACAATGCCTTCAACAAGGTCATTGCCAGACACAACCAGTTAAGACAAGACCTTGGATTTTCACCCTGCAAGGTAAGACTAAAAACTCCTCCTGTGTTGTCTTCCCCCCACCCCACACACAAACAATCGTTGCTGCAAGTCACGGATCCCGCAACCAGTTCGTCGTCGCCACAAAGGCTCAAATCACCATCGCCGCTCTCATATTTCCGCTTTTCTAACATTCTCCGCATCTGATTTCACCATGGCTCGTTACATGACACTTGGTGGGAAAAACCAGCAGAGCTTCGCAACGTACCCGCTGAAAACAAATGGCCAGAAAAACAAAGTACGCACGGTCGAATCCCTTCCGACCTAGCAACCTTCAGGCCTAATGCGCCCATGGGAGTTCACCGACGAAGCCTTCCGGAACCCGCCTCTCCAGGTCAAATCAACGAGTGCAAGCAAAAATCAGATCTTTGTCTTCAGGCCGACTGAACCCTAGGATCGACCGCCATTATTGGACAGAACAACAGGCCCCCACGACGCTGTCCGCCGCCTGCCCCCTCCGGCGAAAGAGGAGACAAGCCTACAAAAACCACGCGCCCCTGCTGTCCCGTCGGCCCGAGCAAGAAACATCGTGCCGCCTCCCCACACACCTTCAAGCAACCAAAAGGCCACACCGGTGGCAGATCTAGGCGGAAGCCTAGACCTACGACCACAGCCGCCACACCTTGCACCGATACCCGATGGTTAAGCCGACGCCGCAACGATTCGGGCACTGGCCCAACCTCCGCAAGCAGCTGACCTCCACGATCAGATCTCACGCTAGGGAGCAGCCACCGCCGCCACACGACCAAGGGCGCCGCCCTGGCCGCCGCGCGCACCTAAAGCACCAGCTCCGACCCGAGCCGCCACCAACAAACAGCCGCCGCGATTTGCTCTCCCCGGCCCCTTCTGACATGGATATGCCCTAAGGGTACTCGATGTTAGCATACCTGGTCTATCCCGACGGAAGGCCCACTTGACAACCTGCCACGGTCCATGACGCCTATAACGGTTTGGCTGATATGAATCCCATATGAACACGGACTTCCAAACGCACAAGACAAGAAAAGCTCAAGATTAGAGTTTGAATACAACTTGTAACCAAATCGTACCGGTACCTGAGACCTAGCCTCAACATATATAAAGGCTAGGAGGGTCCAACAAGGAAGACACGTACACAATAGACATATCTACAGATCTAGACAACCTCTCATACCATAGCATACACACCTCTACGCCAGATTACATTTGCGCATCCCTGTAACCTTCGTTTCCGCCGTAATCAAGAGCAGACAAGCATGAGTAGGATTTTCCCTCCGGGGGCCTGAACCTGGATAAATCTCATGTCCCCTGGTTGCTTGTCTGTTAACCGTTTCGCGATCTTCAACACCCCCATCTTCTCCAAAACCCAAGTTCATAACAATGGACATTGACGAGATTAAACCTCGTTAATTCACGCCGTCTGCGGGAACTGGGGGCGCTGATTGTGCGGTCGCGACGGTCCCATCCACCGCGATATACGATTCGTCAACTTCCGAAGAGCAAACCTACTTCAACTTCGGTTAAGATCATGAAGAAATTCTAGTGTACGTGCGGGGGATGGATTGGACATCTCCGCAGTCTCGGTACGCTGATTCGATCTGGAAGATCAGGATCGGAAAGCCATCCGGTGGCTGCCAGCTCAGGCATACAAACATACACGTATTCGCGGCAGTGCCGTCGCTGCTTTTACGAGATTGGATTGGATCGCTGAAGGAAAGACTAGTACATACTTGATGTGAAGACCAAGACAATTAGAGCTAGCTATCTTTGCGTCAGAAGCATAAAGGCCTCGTGAAACATGCCATCTGTGTCCTTCACGTGAGGCTAAGATCAAGCCAAGTTTCTCAAGCAATAGATCGGCCAAAGCAAAGGAAAAGAACACACGAGGATTGATTCACTTCTAGATTTTATCTCACGTACGGTCAAGGAATTCTACTTCAGTTTATAAACATGCAAGTGAGCCAGCTAGTGGCATCAATTTTCTGGTGAAGACGCAAAATCATCTTTGTATCGTGGATGATTCTCGGTATAGCCGCGGCGGCCACATCCATCACGTCTACTTCTACCGGGTCTGCGTTAACCCTGTCGTGTGACCCGTTGTGGTCTTTGACCCTGACGACCTGTTGTACTTTTCGACTACGTCGACCTTCTGCGATCTTCGATTGCAGCAAACTACTACCACCACCGGCCTCGGCGACCCACTGCCGTGTTGACTCCGGTCCGCCGCATCGGCTCTCGGACGCCGTCTCGACCACAACAACTCTACGCTCGGGGGCTGCGCCCACTTGTCCACACGACTCGCGACCGTCGACTTGTTGCGGTTTTCGACTGTGACGACCTGATGTGATCTTCGATCGCGGCGACCGGTCGCATCAGCTTCAGCGATCGCGAATTGAAGGCTCCTTCGACTCCGGTCATCCTCTAAAGATCTTTGGCTCCAACGACTCGGGGCTCGGGGGCTCCTTCCGCTTTAGCGACCAGCCGCGGCCTTCAGCTCCAGCAACACGTTGCGGTCTTCGACTCCGACGAACTGTGTGTCCTTCGGCTGCGGTGACCCGTTGCATTCTTCGAATGTGGTGACCCGCTGTATTCTTCGGATGAGACGACCCAGTGTGGTCTTCGATTGCGACATTCTTCGGATGCGGAGCTCTCTGTCGCCATCGATCCCAGGAACCCGTTGCTGCTATGACTACGGTCCTCCGCGTCGATTACGTCCGCCGCGTGACCCGCTACCGCATCAACTTCGTCCACGACAACTACCAATAAAGCTAAGTTTACCTCTACTTAGAGCTGATTTTATTCTTTAAACTCGCACTAGAAACATTCGAGGGCTGCGTCCTCTTCGAGTAACCTAATGTGCCATCGGCTCCACGCACTCAAGCACCTCATACGCGACAGCCCGAGTAGCTGATTCCGCCTGATCGTCGAATCCTTGAACTCCGAGTGCCTCGGCAAGGTACTGAGACTAAGGGTAATCAGGCTAACGAAAAGGTCTAGCATACAGTGCAAAAGTGTCGACTCAATCGGCACCAGAATCTTGCTATACAAGCCGAAAGGCAAACATTCTTTACAAGATACAAGTACTTCACAATTTTTCATGTTTTCTGCAGCTTACAAAGGATGTCAAATGCGCCGAGCTATTCTATTGGGTACTCCAACGGAGTCGACCAGCGCCAGTCACGTCAACAGACGCCAAGACCCGAGTCGAAGCATTCCTCGGATGACCACATCAATCATCGATAAAAGCGGCGCTGGCCGCGCACCCGACAGAAGAAACGGCGTCGACTTCATCTACAACGTCGAGTCCTTCCGGCTAAAATGCCGCATCACTCCGCTACGTTGACTCTTGGCTCCTTATGCGTGAGACGCTGACTCGATGCACTTTCGGGTCAATGGTTTCTCCTCGCATGAGTCTCCACTCGAATCTGCGACTCGACTAGACACTCAGGTGCTAATCCTATCAGGAGCGTTGGTCGCGCACCCGATGTACTTCCGGGTCAGCGATACGCCCGCGAGGTTGTCGACTGCGTTTACAAGATACTAGACCATGAAGGCGCGCTTTGCCGCGCCCGTCCATCTTGATAAAATAACTAAATATCTGAGAGATCTTAGATAGTAGAGACATTTGCTAAGATTTTAGATTTTTTGAATTATAAGTGGCACCATATCGCGTCATGAGGAGATGCGAAGAATGGATATAGCAAAATTTTACAACATTCTATCCTCTAAAGGCTAGCATCAACTCTAAGGAAGGTCAAGTGAACCGAGAGTTCAACTCTCATATACCAGTATAAAATGGGCTATCTCCTCAAGTTTATAGAGACTAAACTATCGAATTCTAAAATCTAGCAACCCTATAATTAATCAAGATGGGAGCGGAAAAGTTTACCAGCCAGTAAACCATACTGAATGCCCTTAGGGATAAAGGGACCTTTTCTCTGCAATAGCACACACATTTTCTGAATAATGAAACGGGGCAAGCGTAAAACATTTTATATCAGCTTAGCTGAACCCCAGTTCTTGAGTATCTTTTGTTCAATAGTCTGCAAGTTAACGCTGGAAATGAGCCCAAGCAAAGAAATTTCCAAAACGAGACAAGGAATAATCTGGAAAATATGAGCACATACATGCCTGCAGATGAACCCATATGAATTAATTAAATGACTGTTGTTTCTTGGTTCCAGCTCATGTTATTTAGTGTAGATCGGAATCAAGCATAAAGATCATAGAAACAAACTTTCAGTTTTAGTAGCATGGAGCATCTAAAAGGGATAAAACATACTGAGGTAAAAATATGCAGAAAGCTGATCTACAACTAAGTACATAACTGTTATTGTGGATCACAGAAAACAAGCTGATCTTGTCCACACTACATATATTTGCATCAGCATGAACAGAAAACCTGTTATTGTTTGTGCGTTCCTGGCCAAGTTAGCCAAAGGGAGGCAGCAGTTAGTTGGGTTGAACAGCATAATATAAAAATAAACCTAGACTATGGTTATACTCCCTCCGATCCATATTAATTGACTTGGATTTGTCAAATATAAATGGTGTGTAGATTCATTTAAATCTTGACAAATCAAAGTCAATTAATATGGGCCGGAGGGAGTATTGAAAATTGACTCGGTGCTATTTAAATAACTATTTTTCTCATGGGACCAAGAGGACACTTTTCGTTCATCGAATAGTTTCTACACCATCAGCGATTCATTTATCTAAAAAAAGGTTATTAACCCCCTGCAGATATATGAAACCAATAGCTATATATGTGCTCATATTTTCCAGATTCATTGCAGATAAAGGGATCAAACTGGGGTATAGGAATAGAGAAAAATGTTCAAATCAGTTTAAAGTTTAAACCATGCACATTGTAGTTTTCATCCAGGAACAACCTAAACGGCCCATAACAAGCGGGGTAAATGGAAATCAATGCAATAGAAAAATCAAGGCATTGTCCTTTTGTTAATGGTACTTATTTCAGTGCACCTAAAAGAATATTTTACAGGAGAACCAGCTGGCCACTACATACGTTATAAAAATCCAGCATATAGAGTATTTTGTCATTTCCGTGTATGTGATTGTACAAAACAATTGGTTAGCTCAGCTGACGCTAATACTTAACTTGGTGGTCTGTTTGTTCTAATTCTCTTGGCATGAACGAACGTTTTTGTTTATTTTTTTTGTAAAAGATATAAATATAATGAAGCAGAAAGAACAAGAACAAAATGTAGCTGAGTAAGAAGTGCAGAGCACCTGATTTTCCTCCCGAAGTGGGAGCCATAGGTGGAAGGGCCTGTTTTGCGGGTGGGGTTCATGGGGCGGCGCGAATAGGGGACGCGAACCAGAGACAGTTGGACCGCTGTCAGCCCGTAGATATGTTTGCTCACCTCGGAAATGAAGCGGCAGTAGCGCACACACGCACACCATGCCATGTTCATCTTTCCATCCTCGCTCTGACCCTCTTACGGTCCTACCCAGGGGCTAAACATGTGAAGAAGATAAGGAGGAGAGAGCCTAATTACCAGATCGGTGTGGCATGGCTTAAAGATAAAGAAAAGTAAAGAGGGTCGAGGCTGCTAGCTGAGTGGCATGGATTTACCAGATCGATGTGGACCGTCACTGATACGCCGTCGAGGATGCTAGCCGAGCGGTCGCCCCTGCCTCAGCAGCGGGACGCCGCCGTGTCCTCATGCGTCGGCGAGCCGTAACCGCCGCCTCCACCACCACCACCTCCTCCTCCTCCTCCTCCTCCTCCTCATCTCACTCCATCGCCCTCGCCATCGCTCTCACGCCCGTCATCACCACCTCCATATGATTCCCGGACCATTACTAAAAGCAACAGCGATTAACACCTCAATCTGAAGAAGCAGAGGGAGGGAGAAAAATTGTAACGCCGCACTTACTATGGAAAGTTATGGGAGGAAACAGATCGACCTTCACGGCTTCACCCCGTCATTATGGCGCCGCCGTGGGGATACCAAAAGCGCGCTGGACCAACCGAAGTGCGGAATAGACTGTTTTCAAGGGATATCTGGGCTGCAGGATTCTGTTTGGGCCCGACGCACCAGGGAATGTCCAACTCGGTCTGCGCAGCAGCAGCCCAGTCACGTTGGGCTTGGCCAATTGGCGCGAATCAACTACTCGAGAGATGGCGCGGACGACGTCTTAGCGACTTGGAACATGGAACAAAATGATCGGACGGCCTAGAGTGCCAAATCGCTGTGGAGCAGCCTAGCTGGTTAAGTTATACTGTTTCTTAATAAGACTCGAGTCTCTGCCCGAGTCTACGACTCTGCCAGACACTTGGGGGCTACTCCAAACTGGAGCGCTGGTCGTGCACACAAAAGATCTTCGAGTGGCACGGTTCGATTCCTCACTCGAATCAACGATTCGACTAAGGACTCGGGGGCTACTCTCATAGGGAGCGCTGGTCGCGCACTCAAAAAAAACGAAGGCATTCAGGGCATCTGCAAGGTCATCCGAAGAACTTCCGAATCGCCATATCACGCAACCGACGACTATAAGTCTCTGCTCGAGTCTACGACTCGAACAGACACTCGGGGGCTACTCCCATAGGGAGCGCTGGTCGCGCACCCTATAGTCCATTGTGTTGACTACGTCCATAATGTCGACTCCTCTGAAACAACCAACACAACTTTTGACTCCGACATCCAAATGCAAGGTTTAAGACAACTAAGTCTCCACCCGAATCTACGTTTCAGATAGACACTCAGGGGCTATTGACATGGATATGCCCTAAGGGTACCCGATGTTAACATACCTGGTCTAGCCCGACGGAAGGCCCACTAGACAACCTGCCAGGATCCATGACGCCTATAACTGTTTGGCTGATATGAAGCCCATATGGACACGGACTCCCAAGCGCACAAGCCAAAAAAAGCTCAAAACTAGAGTTTGAATACAACTTGTAACCAAATCGTATCGATACCTAAAACCTAGCCTCACCATATATAAAGGCTAGAAGGGTCCAACAAGGAAGACACGTACACAATAGACAGATCTACAGATCTAGACAACCTCTCATACCATAGCATACACACCTCTACGTCAGATTATATCTGCGCACCCCTGTAACCTTCGGTTCCGCCGTAATCAAGAGCAGACAAGCATGAGTAGGGTTTTCCCTCCGGGGGACCTGAACTGGGTAAATCTCGTGTCCCCTGGTTGCTTGTCTGTTAACCGTTCCGTGATCTCCAGCACCCCCATCTTCTCCAAAATCCAAGCTCATAACAATGGACATTGACGAGATTAAACCTCGTCACCTTCGGCGCCAGTCCCGCCGCCACCGCGGCCGGCCAGGCGGCAACGACAGAAGGGTGGTAGATCAGAAAGGGGGAGGGTTGGCGGTGGGATCAAGGACCCCCCGGCGGCGCTCTAGGGTGCGCCACGGGAGGGGTGTTTTTTCACAGGACCTCTCTCCTACGCAATGATATGGTTAATGTGCGTATGTACGTATGTGCTTCTCCCTTGCGAATTGCTACAAGTTTTGTGTACGATTAAGATCGATAGTGACAAAGTACAATCAATCCGGAAAACGGGAGTGCTCATATTACTTTATGATGACAAATAAAACAAGAGATTCCAGGGGAAAAGGATGAGAGAACAAGATCAAAGCGAGTGCGCCAACTCTTTTTGAACATTTGGAAAAGGAAAAGAGTACGAGAAAAAGAAAAGACGAGAGAGCTGTCCTGGTCACTGATTCGTATGCTACTCTACTAATGAAGCACTTGTGCTCACCGAAAACAAAAAAAAAGGACAGAGAAAAGCAAGAAACAAATTCCGCGGTTCGGCGGTCTGGATACATGCATGCAACTCTTTGTTTGGAAAATGTGCACCACGGTTAATAAATTAGTGAGGGTGTAGTTTGTTCGTCATACTAGTATCAACTTTTGTCTTGCCCATCTCATAGTACTAGTACACAATTGTGCTAATGGCTAGTACAAAGCAACAACCAAAATAATGTGTTCCCAAGTCCATGAATATATGTTTCTCAACAGATAATTACAAGAACAGTACCATAGCTAGGAGTTAATCATGTACTTTCGTCAACAAAAATTAAGTGGCACCCCGACCATAACCGCAATGTCGTCTGTAAAGTGTTCAAGCAGCCTAGTACTCCCTCCGTTTCAAAATATAAGATGTTTTAGATTTATGAAGCAAATGTATCTAGATTTGTTTTAGTATACCGGTTCACTCAACTTAGGGATGAATCTACACACTAAAAGAAGTCTAGATTCATTTTCTTCACAAACCTAAAACATCTTATATTTTGAAACGGAGGGAGTAGCTTTGAAGATATTCTGACCACTAACTGAAGAAGATAACCTGCATTTGTTATGGTCACTTGATGCACACGGCTTTGTACCCATGACAGCCAGCATTTGGGGGATAATGTAGACACATGGACCGACAGGACACCTGACCACCACAAAGGCCTCATTCTGAGTGCCAGAGTTGGTATGTGTGGATGCACTACTTGAACAGCAGCATGAGTATGTCTCAAAGAATTCAGGGGGAAAAAGTACTCCAACGGCGATAGGTGTATATACAAGAGACAATGCAACGATGTTCAGAAAAAAATGACAACCTCAAATTTCCTATTAATTCTTCTACTCGAGTCATTTTAAGCGAAAAATGAAGGCAATATGAAAATGAAATCTGTCTGAATAGTTCTTCTTTTCCTCTCCAGACTGTGAACTGTGATAGCACTGTAGCACACACCAGGTTTCTCTTGTAGTATGATTATATCTTGGAGTGGAGTAAATGAATTTGGTTGAAGAAATTTTTTGGCTGTTGTAAAAGTTCTGTGCTTTCAATGTGATGAATAGTAGGGGGAAAAGTACACATGAAATCCAGTCTAGAGGTGCAAGTCTCAACGGTGTCATCATGTGCAGGAAGGAAGGGCACCACAGCAAAAATCCATTTATCTGAACCAAGATAGACTGCGTAACCACAGGCAGCAGCCATATCTCTTCTGGATAAGAAAGACGACAAAGAAAAAGAAAAGTTGTGGTGACAACTCTGCATAAAGTCAAATCTATATTATGGTGGACACTGGAAGTCTGGAACACAAAATCTTCATCAATTCATATATCCTTTTCCTGTTTGGACACTGGAAGTCTGGAACACAAAATCTATGATCTTTTGGGGTTTTCCCAACCACTTAGTCGTGTAGTTTGTCATTTTTCTGAGCAGAGATGTGACACAAGAAAGTTTGTTTATTAGGATAAGTAGCTCTTTTGTTTGTTTTCTAAAAGGAAGAGAAGTAAAGTAGAGTGCATGACATTTGCTGGTAGCTCAAGCTTTTATCCACCACCAAGAGAAAGAAGTGAAATTCGCCGCAAACGAATGGCGATACTGGTGAAGTACAAGTACATCGTCTGCTTTTCCTCGACCAATCATTTTCGGGTATAAGTTAATGGATGCAACTCGATAATTATTTTTTATAGCCACTGTATTTCATCAAGGTTTTGCGCTACTTGCCCAATCTATGGCAACATGGAGGCTGCATCTGCCGGGCACATTGATTTCTGGCACCCAAAGCCAAAAAGATTCAAAGCACAGAGTCTAACATGAGTTCCATATGGACGCCCTGGTCGCCATGCCTGTGGTGTGGATGTGTGCCTTTTTTTTCCCTCTCTTGATGTAATCAAGATGTTGAGGCCTTGAAGGTATCCAAATGATGTGGCATGCTAGACAGAAGAAAGCAGAAGGTTTGAAAGCACAAAAAGATGATAGTGATGAGCTAGGCTAGTCTTTGTTCTTCTCATTGTTAAACAGCACCATGGTATATATATATGTGTTCTGTTTTCCATATTGGTGACTGGAATTTTTCTTCGGGCCTAGAAGGGTCATCAAAGTGATCACATCCACATGTAAAAAAGATGATGGGGTAGATTCTTGTATTTTACTTTTCAGGATTTTGGGCAGTTTTTTAGTAATACCTTTGGAAATCTGGTCAGACTAACCTTATTTAAGATGAATCAGATCTGAACAGTTGTTCTACAGCTGATATCTGACGGTGGATTAGGATCGAAATGGTCCTCGAAAATTAAATGAAGGTAAGGATAAACACACTAGGTTTCTAGTATGAAAAAGATGGAGAACTGCAGCAAGCTTATATAACTTAATGAATAATAAGCAACAGATCTTAGTAGGTAGTAGGAATTTGAATATTGGATCCAACCCCAGACCACAGATGAACACCTTAGGTATCTAGTATCAAAGGAAGTTGCAGGCCTAGCCCATGTTATCGAGTGACCCAACAACACGAAACATGCATATATACTTTCTAGTAGATGAGAAATATACACAATAAGGGTCCTTTGTAATCGCCACCAAAAAAAGGAGAGTGCAGAATCAGATACCTTTGGAGTGAAAACTTATGTTTATAATGTAAGTTTTGAACAAGTCAGGAATCTTCACTCGACTACTCATCCTTATAATGTAAGTTCAGTACACAGGGTTTACCTCAACTGAAATGCTACATCCAAAGCTGATTAATTGTTGACAAGCCACAATTTTGCATCATGGCACAAGACAATTTACATTACTATTTTTTATGCTCTGTGCATTTGCTGCCAAGTCAATAAACCGTGGAGGTTACAGAAAACTGAACAAGTACAGTGACCATATATCAATACTGAAATTGAGTCCTACAGATAAACTACAATTGATATAAGTCATGTTGAAGTTGCATACACATACTTTGTCTAGTGACATTCACATATTTCATAAAAAGTAATTGTAAGGGCAGTGGCTAATGCACTGCTGTCTGCAACAGTAAAAGCAGGGAAACATCGAAGGGTTGCATTGCCCCATGTTTGAATGCATAATTAATTAACCACCAGAATAATGTGGGGTCAGAGAGAGGATCATAAGGCATGCAATGGTTCAGGATTTTACGTCCACAAGGAGGTCGCTGATACAAGGCGAAAGGGTAGGTCTCGACCTCCGTCAACAACTGCATCCATATGTGTCGCAGCATCTTCCACCCAGCTTACTGAACAAGCACAATAGGTAAGGTTCAGATTTTAATGCTAGGCAGCCTAGCCCAGTTGGACAAGGGCTTGCTGGGCCGAGTACGAGACTGAAACAACAAACAGCCAACTTGCAAGAGTAATTCAAACTGACAGCATAGATCTTCTTTTACAGATGACAACAAATTTAGTTCAAAGACCAGAGGAGAGCTCCATGACAATCCTTGACATGTAAAGGGATTTTTATGAGTCATGCCATGCTCCACTACTGCCATTTACATCACCAACGTATGAAGCAATACAAAATCAGTTCCAAGAAACAATTAAATGGAGTGCAGCACCAACTCTTCACGTGTAAAAGTTGCTAATATGATCTATCCAAACATCTAAATAGCACTACAAAAAATGATTTCCACAAAAACATGGAGTAGAGGACAATCCTTGGCATTTAAAGTGAACCAAAATCTGGTTATCTAACAACTTATACAAGATTACAAGATGAGTTTCACAAAAGGATGCAATCAAAATCTATCCTTGACATGTAAAGTGATGATTGATGAGTCATGTTGATTAATGATGTCGCCTGACATGTAGATGCTATGTGCTAAAAAGTATAATTGATAATAATCCAAGATTGGACTTGTAGCACCACCTAACACAAGAGTACCAAATGATCAGTTTGAAAGGCATGCAAATACTTCAGAAAAACAACTTAACAATCTAAGAATGGAACGCAGAAAACCATACCATGGTAGCTATAAGTAGTCTTGCTCCATGAAGACCCCCTCCATCATCCACACAAACATTAAACATCAAAGCATAGTAGTACCCAACCGCCATGAGGACCGTGTTCATCATTGCTCTCACTTCCCTCGCGGCGACCAATGCCGTGCAGCTGGACACTACCTGCATCCAGGGCTGTGGGCAATGCCAGCAGCAACAACAGCAGTGGCATCAATAGATGAATACATGTAGTTCATTCCTGCAACAGTGCAGCCCAATGATGGCACCAGTTTTCCAGATGTGGGAGCCGAGTAGTTGCCAGGTGATGCAGCAGCGATGCTGCCAGCAGCTAGCGCAGATCTCAGAGCTAGCTCGGTGTCAAGCCATATGCGGCGTGACGCAGGCCATCATGCAGCAGCAGCAAGGCCAGAGTTTCGATCAGCCTCCGCAGCAGCTTCAGTTTGAGTTAATGAGGATGGCGATTCAGACCCTTCCGTCGATCTGCAACGTGTACATCCCAGAATATTGCACCGCCGCCCCCTGCAGCAGAATCACTCCCAGCCCCTACCGCATGCCTATGGCTGCTACCTGTGCTGGTGGTGCCTTCTGCTGAGAAGAGGAGACGTGTTGTGCTAGGTAAATGGATCACCACTTAATTGATCGGTGAAGCGGTGTCAAAATAAAAGTGTCATGCATTATCGTGTGTGGACAACACTATTGCAACTTGGAAATAATGAACATCTGTTCCTAAACAAAGCTTTGTCGGAATAAAAGTTGCATCATGAAATCTCCGAAGCATTTTACTGGACTGAACCATCATAGTATAGCATACGTTTTCTCATTAAACCAAAAGAATTTCAGGTCAAGAAAGGAGACACCATATAAAGGAGCACACAACCATAAACATGAATGAGTAATATAAAAGATATCAGATTCTAAAGTAGTATGGAATATCCAGTATGTACTTTCCTGCTCAGTCACATAACTAACCTCAATCAAGCTGCTACATCAGAAGGCGACTAATCATTGTAGACGGGACAATCATTGCCTTGAGACAATATAGATAAATATTCTTGTACATGATACATTTGGTGCGGAGTCAACAAACCCTGGAAGTTACAAGAACCTAGTGGCTAACTAAACCAAATAAAATCAAAGCAACATCAATTGATAGTGCTTGTGTTGTAAAAGACTAATAAAAACCATAAAGCTGCAACTACTACTGCAACATGCAACATTGATCAATTACTGGCAAACTCCGTAAACCAAACTGGGGAGTACCCAGAGGCCATTTAGTGGACTGGAATGGGCAGTGGCTGCATAACTGATTGACATATGGTGAGTTGAGCTGGGCACTGGTTGTCCGACCTCTAATGAAGTCCATGGCTCATCAGAATCTTCCGATGCCGTCGGAACATATATGTGGTTACCTTTCCCTCCCCATCTTTCGGGGTTCATGCAAGAAAATGTGGGGTTCCTCCTATCGTTGGCAAGAAAAAGAGCCCAATTGTCCAACTTCTCCATCTTCACCCACTTAGCTGGTTCTTCGGAGAAGTCAAGGCGGAAGACTTGAAAGGTGCCAGGGAAGTCAAATAGTAGGTCCATGCTTACCGAGAGATCAATCAAGAGAAGCATGTCACCACAGGCCACCAACCATGGCTTGGCGTGCAGGCCTACAAGCATGCCCTCTTCCCACACAACTGCTACTTCCTGTATGCTGAGCTGAGGCACGATGCGCATGGTATGTAGCCTCTGAACAAAGTCCATGGCAAACATCTGGCCTTTGAAGAAGACAACCTGAAGGATGGGTTCGCCAACATGAGGATGCTCTGTCCAGGAATTTGTTCCAGCCTGCCACTGGAGTATGGAGGTTCTCGAGAAAAGGATGAGACGTGAGTTGGGCGAGGTGAGTGGTGCCACAAGGATACCATAGTAGATCAACGAGTTGCTGTTGGATTGGAGTTTGGGAGACATCATCTTAGTGCCAGTGTACACATCGATGAGATGGCAGTGCTCCCGTTCGAGGAAAATAAGATACCCATAAGAGCAGCCCAGGTAGCGCATGCGGTGACATGGAGTAATTCTTGGGGCTGAACAGCAAAGGGATAAAGCTCTCTTGGCAGGATCAACAAGCTTCCATTTAGGATTATTAGAGTTGAAAATGCCATGGCTAATAGCTGGTTCGAGGTGGAGAGGTGGGAGGGTGAAGGTATATACAGACGGGAAGGAAGAGGCTGCAGCGCGCCAAGAGGGGCAGGTGCCTCGGAAAGCAAGGAGGTCATGGAATGAGCTAATGAGAGAAATGATTTGATGGAGTAGGCTGTCTAGAAGGTTTTCCCAAACATGAGATCCCGATGACGAGGGTAGGGAGGCAGATCCTGAGGCATCGCAGGTTCTCTTAGAGGGCCCTTCTGCCACAACAGCTTCCCTGTCAGCAGAGAAAATTCAAAATCAATTGACTAGAATACATAAATCAGGTATATTAACAAGTAAAGAAATGTGGTATGCTCTTACTACGCCCTAGGCAAAGAAACACGACCATATTGATTGAACCCTAAAAATTCCCACGGTAATCTGTATACCAACATACACACACCTACAGCATGAAATTTTGTACTAGTACAACAATATGATAGTCTAATATGTAACCCCTCTGTATAGTTGTTCTGTTCCAGAGATCTCGATTTTCCTATGCAGAAATTTTAATCAATTCCCCTTTGAGCAGATCATGTCACTGTAAGAGTATGCTATCACACAAGGGGTTCAGACTTGTGAAGCAACTAAGCAAGTAATCACACTTATTCGTCGCAGATCATGTCACTGTAAGAGTATGCTAAGCTGAGAATTTCCAGTGGCACCAGGGCAAGCACCGTGCACATCAGGGGCAGCTGCAGCGTGGTCTACTGACTAAGCTTGGATCGAGAAACTGGAGCAAAAAGTAAGGTTACGGTGAGCGTGCAGACCTGATGCCGGGACTAGCTGGTGCCGCCACCGGCGGCGAGGAAGGTTCGTCGGCTTGCGGCGGCCGCGCTCTAAGGCGACGGTGGCGGCGGCGGCGGCTGCCTCCGCCCATGGAATCAGTCCACGCACCACGCCTGCCTACCGGTACCGGTGGCTCCGAGCCTCCGACGGGATCGCCGCCTCGTCGCGTGGGCGAGGGGACGGAAGCGGCGGTGCGGTGCTCGCCGATGGATGCGCCCGAGCCGAGGAGACCGCTAGACCATTCTGTTTGGGCCGACAGCTCAGTCAGTACGGGCTGCCCAATCTAAAAAGCCCAGCTGGATAACTCGGCTGATACTGTAGGAACATGTTTGCCCGAGTACAAGTGGGACAACCCTAAGTGTAAAAGGGATTGTTGTTGGGAAATACAACTCTAGCATGCACTGAATATAGCATCCATATAGGAGACGTTCATCTCATTCGTTTGCTTTGAGATTTTGTTATCGCCACATTTTGGCTAAAGGAGGAGTTGGGCCGCAATCAAGATGGGCTTAGAAGATACGTATATGCAACGTGTTGTTGAATCGGCCTTGTGCGTTGATTTGGGCTAAATTGCCCGTGTATCTTATATTGTAATAGATTCCGTTTCGATTTAGGTAAGAGATAGAGTTGTAGAGTTATTCCAAAGATAGAAAGTCTCCGGACTATAAATATGTACCTAAGGTTATTGAGAAAAGGAGGACAATCACGTTCACAACAAACACAATCTCGGCGCATCGCAACCCCTTGTTTCTAGGGTTTTTCTCGGGTAAGTGCCATGTTGCCTAGATCGCATCTCGCGATCTAGGCAGTATCTACTTATGCGATTATTTGGTGTTACTCGTACTGAAGCCTTGTTGATGGCGAGTAACACTATTATCATAGATTTGTTTAGGCTAGCATCGGTACTTTTTTGCTATGATCGTTTAGTTATGCTGCATCTAGTTATCTCGCCGCCTTTGCACCTTTTCCCGGGTGTAAGGGTGGCACTTTGCTTGATTTTTATTTAAGTCGATTTGATCTGTTATAGTTGTGCCTTGTTCTCCAAGGTTTAGTTTGATATCTACATGATCAGGCCTTGCAAACGGGTTGAACGATCCAGTAGTATATAAGATATGGTTCACCAATCCGAGAGGAGTTGTTCCGGGAATTGACTTTACGTTGGTTTTTAGGCCTTCTCTAGGATTAGTTTTCTATTATCTTTTGTATCTACCAGGCTCAATTACGTGTAGGACGTTCCAATTATGTAGTGAAAACGTTAAACTGTCGTAGATCGATTTAACTTGTATTGATGAAGCAAAACCCCATGTTATCATAGATCTAATGCAGAACCATGGGATAATCGGCTCTAGGAGCCGATTCACAGGGAAACCTGGGAGCCGGTTACGGCTTGAATTTTACGTATGTTTGTTTGCCATGCAGGAAATCAATCGAAGCAATCTTTCACTTTCCTGATCAGGTATAGGTCGTGACACGCCTCGAACCAAGCCGGGGCGTGTCGAGTTTTTGAGCCGTTGCCGAGGACCGTGGCCCACCAGCCCTGAGCCTCCGGCTCCGTGTTGCCCGTCGCTGCCGCCGTGGGTTTTGGTAGGCAACACATTTCGCACGCCCGGTGGGACCTTCAACAACGTCTACATCAACATCCGACTGCGATGGAGAATGCACCACGCATCTGACGAGCTTCACGAGGAGCACAAGGCGAAGTATGATGACGTCAAAGCTCTCTTGGCCGATCTCATCGGCTCTTTTGAGAGGACTCGTAAGCATGGCATCGTGGAAAGGGTTCTCACCCGAGGGTGCTCTTGATGAGGTGGATCATCTGTTCCTTGAGGAGCGCACTGAGCTCTGCGACAGAAGTCAACTACATGGTGGCTCATTCTCTTCACCGCCATTCCGAGAGCTGTGAACGCTTTCGGCGGATTGCGATTCGCGTAGTTCAGGAGATCATGAAACATCAGTACTCCGCCGGGGCCTACGTTGGGGACTCACCAGAGAGAGACCGCTCCGACCTGTGCCACAATCGCCATTCACGCTTGCAGCTCCGGAGCCACCAGGGGCACCGGCGTACGTCGTCTACAAGGTCGGAGGTGACCCTGGCGATTGTCAATTCCTGTGTGAACCACCTAAAGAAATCCCACATGGATATGTGTGCACCTACGTGTCGGACTGCAACAGCTTGACGCGCACGAACCAGATCGCAACCGCAGGGATTGCTGGGGCAGGAGTTTCTGGAGCAGGGGCTTCGGGAGCAGGTGTTTCTGGAGCAGGAATCTCTGGGATGGACGTCGACAAACAGGCGTGGCTAGCCAAGTATGCCACTGGAACGAGTCATGAGAACCTAGCCCCTGCAGCCCAAACAACGGAACAAATCCGTACCATCTTGAGAGACCCGGTTGACCGTCAAGAGAAGGACAATCGGCTATTCAAAGCCGTACCCCAACGAAGTTTGACCTGATTCCGCCGCCACCCAAGTATCGGCCCCGAGTTCTCAAGGTTCGGTCGTCGGGTCGAGCTCGATCGAGCACGTGAGCCGATACCATACGCGATTAGGCATGATTTCAAGATCGGATCGATGCGCGTAAGGTTCTTTGCGCAATCTCTTACAGGACTAGCTTTTGGGTGGTACACTCGCCGCCACCGATTCGATCCATACCGGAAGCAATCGGAAGAGCGCCCACATTCGGTATCATTCGAGGCTACCGAGGTCGGCATTGCGCACTGCACAAAGTGCAAAAGCGGGAGAAATCAGCCGAGTACATCCAGCGCTTCAGGACTGTCAAGAACCGATGTTACTCATCTCGGTTAACTGAAAAAGAAGCAGTCGAGCTGGCAGCGTTGGGCCTCTCAGCACCTATCAAGGATCTGACTTTCCAAGTAGAGTACAACTCGTTGGCGCACATGGCCCAGAAGCTGACGATGTATGAACAGCGCCACCCTGAGTTGTACCAAGACAAGTTCAAACGTCCGATAGGCTGGTCTGAAGAAGAAGATCCTACGCAAGACCAGGAGGTGGCCGTGGCTGAATGGGCTCGGGCGATCTGTATCCTGCAAATGGGTGAAACAAAGAAGGCCTGCAAAAGGGTTTGACTTGATGTGAGCAAAGCCGAGCAGATATTCGATTCTTCTTTGAAAGAAAAGTACCGGTTACCCAAGGCCACAAAATCCCTACGGCTCAAGAGATGAACGGAATACCATACGCAAGTGGCATCACTCGTTCACCCACACCACCAATGATCGCAAAGAGCTACGCCAGATCCAAACGGCGATAGAGCAGGGCCGTCTGATCCTTGGGCAGTTCGCCATGAAAGTAGACACAAACCCATTTCCCGGCGTCAACATGGTAGAACACAGCCAGTCCACAAGGCGTCAGTTGGATTTCTCGTTCGATGTTAATATGGCAGGACCTGTGTACCACCGTGGCACATATAAGGAGGAAGACGGTCGCTCTCGGGGCAAAGAAAGAGAGGAGGCTGGTCCACGCGACCGGCCCAGCTACAATGACAGGCGGTATTTAACTGAGGAACAGGTGAGGAGCGTGCGATATCAGAAGCCACATTCCACGCATCTCCTTAACAAGTATGAGCGTCAGTATGACCGACGTCGCCGGCGCGATGGAGACGATGAAGGATATGAGCACCTCGCTAGGGGACCGTCAAAAGAAAAGGAAGGCGCAGACAAACATTGGGATTGTCCTTTCTTCAAGTATTGCTGGGATGCGGGAATGAGCCGATTGCCTACAATCGATAACTGCCCGGAATGTGGACAGCAGAAGGAGGGCACGGGGCCAGTGTCAGTGTTCAAGCGTCTAGGGCCTCTCCCACCTCAGAGCCGATACAGGGAGTCCGCTCGAGCAAAAGATCTCGAGAAGCCAATGGATGACAAAGAAAAAGACAGATATCACCGTCCAAGATGGTGTCCCGACGGACTCAGACACACCCAAAAGCGTAGAGTGCAGCGGCTGCGTAACTTGGAGGAAGCCGAAGCGCAGTATCTCCACGCTTTAAAGAAAGCACGGCCCGATCTGGCCGTTAAGATTCGGCAGACCTTGGAAACGGAAGATCGCCCGAAAAGGAAAGAGTGGCGCCCCAAACCGGTAAAAGCCGATGCAAAGACATCGGCTGGCACAAACATGGTATTCATACTTCCGCCGAGTTCGCGCCAAGAACCAACGAGCTACCCGGGCATTTGATCGCGCCCACGGCCGTTATCTTTGAGAAGCCACGTGAGAAGGGCTACAAACATCCGAAAGCCTGTACCACGAGGTTACATCAATGGGAAGCTGTCGACAAGATGTTGGTGGACACCGAGCGGTAGTCAATATAATGCCATACTCCATGCTACGGCGTTTGGGACGCCCACCGCAGACCGATCAAAACCAACGCCACGTTAAGCGACTTCAACCAAACTTGAGAAACGCAAGGCGATGAGCGTGGATCGACCGTGACGAAAAACCATCCCTACGTCATTCTTCGTCGTGGACAGCAAAAGCACCTACGCTGTCTTGCTAGGGAGAGATTGGATTCATGCTAACTGCTACATTCCATCCACGATGCACCAGTGCCTAATACAGTGGGATGGAGATGAGGTGGAGGTCATTCATGCAGATGATTCTATCGAGATCTCCATAGCTGGAATGAACATCTGGAAGCACAAGACCAAGAGCCGATCTCTGGAATCAGTCTAGACGGCTGTGAGCGCATTGAAGCTACAAAAAATGGGGTGAGGCTGGTCTTATCCACTGGCCTGACAGAGTAGCAAAGTCCACGATCATACGTGGTACGGCCGATCCCTGCGATCGGCCACAAAAAACAAAAAGAAGCAATCTTACGACAAGCAGATCATGTAGTCGTAGCAGGGAGATTCCCTGCCATTGTGAAACACAAATAAGGTGTAAACCGCCCTTGACTAATGCAATCAAAAAGGGGGCCGATTCAGGCAATCGGCCCAAATTATTTTTGTTATCCTCACCTACTGTTTACCCTGTGTTTAGCATCGATTTAACAGGTGACGGAAAGCTAGGGTATGGGTTTACATCCGCTGATGAACTAGAGGAAATCGACATCGGTCCTGGGGATAAGCCACGACCAACATTTATCAGCAAGAAGTTAGATCCGAGTCTGCGGGGTCCGATGATAGCTCTGTTGAAAGAATATCCGATCGCTGGCACAGGACTATCTGAGATGCTGGATTAGACAGAGCATCATTGAGCATCGACTCCGCTTAAAAAGGATTTCGCCATTCCAAAGATGAGCACGACGGATGAAGGCCGAAATTTTGGCGAAGTCAAGAAAGAGGTCGAGAAAATGTTGTGACCAAGTTAATCAGCCATGCGGTATGCCGAGTGGATTTCTAGTATCGCACTGTAGAGAAAAGGATGGCCGTGGCGTGTTGCCATAGATTTTCGGGATCTCAATAGGGCTACTCAAAGGATGAGTATCCGATGCCGGTGGCGTAAACGTTAATCAACGCGGCTGGTCATAAGATCTTGAGCTTCATGGATGGCAATGCGGTTACAACCAAATTTTATGGCTCCGAAGATATACACAAGGCGCATTGAGTACCAGGCTCGGTGGGGTTGTTTGAATACGTAGTCATGACGTTTGATGAAGAATGCCGCTCCACGCCAAAGAGCCATGAATTACATTTTCCACGATCCGATCGGCAAGGTGGTGGAAATTTATATCGATGATGTGGTGGTCAAGTCGCTTCAAGACAAGGACATCGGACGACTGCGACGCGTCTGGACCGAACAAGGAAATTGGCCACGGATGAATCCAAAGAAGTGTGCTTCGGTGTGACGGCCGTCGGTTCTTGGGTTTCTTGGTCCATGAACGCGAATTGAGATCGCCCCGAAAAGTCGAGGCAAAGGCGAACAATGAAGCCACCTACCACGAAGAAAGAACTGCGCTCTCATCGGCAAGATCAACTTCGCCGTAATATTCATCTCCAATCTGCCGGGAAGGATAGAGCCGTTCATGGACCGTAAAGATTAAATCGACGAGGAGTTCAAATTGGGGCGTAACAACAACGAGCCTTCGACGAGATTAAAGAATATCCGACGAAGCCGCCAAGATTGGTTCCTTGACCGGATAGGCCATTCTACATTTACTTATCAGTAGCTGACACGTCCATCGCCTCAGTGGTGGTGCAAGTTTATGATGGGCTAGAGCGAGTCGTATTTTACATCAGCAGAAGGATGCTGGATGCAGAGACAAGGTATCCTGAGATCGACAAGTTGTGCCTCTGCCTGTTTTTCACCTGCACCAAGCTGCGCCACATTTTGCTATCAGCAGAGATTGTCATCATATGCAAATCAGATGTCATAAAGCACATGCTGTCGGCTCCTATGTTGAAAGGTCGACTGGGCAAATGGATGTTTGCATTATCAGAGTTTGACATCCGGTATCAACCCGCGAAAGCAGTTAAGGGACAGGCATCGGCCGACCTTATCGCTGAAAGGATCAACACTAATATAGCAGCACTATCTATACGAGCGTGGGCTATTTTTTTCGATGGATCGGTTTGTGACGATGGGTGCGGCATCGGCGTGCTACTCGTGTCGCCCCGGGGGGCAACATTTTCCTTCTCCATCAGGTTATCTGCCCCTCGCACCAACAACGTCGCTGAGTATGAGGCGATACACAAGGGAATGGAGTTGCTCATCGAAGCTGGAGCAGAAGCCGTGGAAATTTTTGGAGACTCCAAGTTGGTGATTTCTCAGCTCACGGAAGAATACAAGTGTGAGAGCGAGTCGCTCTTCCCATTATGGCTGCAATGCCGTGAGATGATGGCACAGTTCCGGTACATAAACTTCACCTGGATCCCGCGATCGCAGAATACCGAGGCGAATGATCTTGCACAATGGCTTGTGCTACAGGGACGTAGCGAGGGAGCCGATGTTCGTGCATGCCTCGGACGCAGACGATCGGAGAGCCGATATCTTCAATTACTTGAAGGATTCGCCTGGGGCACCTAAACGGATAAGGTACAAGGCCATGAAGTATGTGCTCATTGGGGACGACATGTTTCAGGACTCGGAAGGGTTATTGCTCAAATGTCTGGGGACAGCCGAGGCCAATCGGCTCCTACACGAGGTACACGAAGGCGCCTGTGGAACTCACCAATCGGCTCACAAGATGAAGTGGTTGATCAGGCGATCAGGGTTTTATTGGCCTACCATGCTTGAGGACTGTTTTAAGTACTACAAAGGGTGTCAAGCATGTCAGAGATTTGGAAAAATTCAGATGGTATCCGCGTCAGCGATGAACCCCATCATCAAGCCTTGGCCATTCCGAGGTTGGGGCATGGATATGATTGGCAAGATCAATCCTCCGTCAAGCAAAGGCCACATGTGGATTTTGGCCATTACGGATTATTTCACTAAATGGGTGGAAGCCGTCCCTATGAAGTCAGTGAGCTCGAAGGATGTTATCGATTTTGTGAAAGAACACGTCATTCATAGGTTTGGGATTCCCCAGACTATCACGACCGATGGAGGTTCGGTCTTCACCTCTCACGAGTTCAGAAAGTTCTGTGAGGACACAGGGATTAAGCTGATTCGATCATCTCCATACTATGCTCAAGCAAATGGGCAAGCTGAAGCGTCCAACCAGAGCCTTATCAAGCTGATCAAGAGGAAAATCGATGAGCACCCTAGGCGTTGGCACGAGGTTTTGTCAGAGGCTTTATGGGCTTACCGCATGTCATGTCATGGAGCGATAAAAACCTCGCCATACCATCTGGTCTATGGACAAGAAGCCGTATTGCCCTAGGAAATTACGGCTGGATCGAGACGTGTCACTTTTCAGAACGATCTAACGACTGAAGAATATGCGGCCCTGATGAGTGACAGTGTTGAGGATCTGACTGAGCTTAGGCTATGGTCGCTTGAGAAAATCAAAGAAAACAAGGCCAAGGTAGCTCGTGCATATAACAAGAAGGTGAGACCGAAGGAGTTCCACGTTGGCGATTTGGTATGGGAAGCTGTATTGCCATTGGGAACTAAGGATGCAGCATATGGTAAATGGTCTCCAAATTGGCACGGGCCATACAGGGTCGATCAAGTTTTAAGGGGAAACGCGTACATGCTGGAGGAGTTGGATGGCGTGAAATTCCCAGTGGCTGTCAATGGTCAGCATCTCAAGAAATATTTCCCAAGCATGTGGGATGATGGGCAGTGAGATATGGGGGCCGATACACGAAATCGGCCAATAAAAAAAATCAAAAATATATATTTCCCAAGCATGTGGAATGATGGACAGTGAGATATGGGGGCCGATACATGAAATCGGCCAATGAACAAAATATACAGCCGATGCACAGTCATCGACTCTAGAAGTTCAAACTGTTACAAGCAGATGCCAGTTTACATAAACAAGCTACTGAAGAAATGCCTCGAAGGCGTGGAGGGCGTCAGCACGGACACGGTCCACCTCGGCGATCTCGGCTTCGTCATCTTCGTCCTTGCCCGTCACTAGCTGCTTGTGCAGGGCACGTATTTCCGCCAGATCGGTCTTCAGTTGAGCCTTGAGGCTTTCTGCTTCGTCTTGGGATCGGGCGATGGATTCTTCCTTGTCGCGAATGAGCTGTTTTGTCGCCCGGACTTTCTTTTCATGATCTTCCAACTCCCTTTTCAAGGATGCGAGCTCGGCGGTACTGACAGAGGTGTCAGTTTTGGCATCCAGAGACGCCTTTTTCTCGTTGAGCTGCTGACATCTGTCTGCAATATTGGCCTTCAGCGGAAGTTGGGCACGACGCAGGTTGATCCTTTCACGAGCTAGCTTCACCCTTGACCCGTAGAAAGACAGAGTTACAACGGGCCAAAGCTTCACCTGCAATGCTACTGGGAGTTGGTCTTTTATTTCAGCAAGAATGCTCTTCACCTCCTCAGAACCCTCGATCAGCTCTTCGATCGGGGAGGACAGCAAGGCTCTAAGACGCTGGAATTGAGGTAGAACGGGCTGGCTTGTGGTTCATCGGTGGCGACAGGGGGAGTTGGTTCGATGGATTCAGGGTCGAACGTCAGCAAGCCTGAAATATCACAACACTGACAGCCCGAAAGTACGTCAGTATGTGTCCAACATGGAAGGATGAGCCGAAAGAGGCTAACATACCTCTCCTAAGGTCGAGGGGACAGCAGATGGCGAGACAATCGGCTTATGTGTGGTTGCTGGGGGCTTGCCCAAAGTGGTGGCCGTTTCATCTGCACCTTCGGGGATTGCTGAATCCGGCTTGGCTAAAGGCATCGGCACTGCCCCAGCCTTCCCACTAGAAACGTCAGTCGTCTGCATTGAAGGTGTTTAACCGATGTAAATGATGATGAATCGGCAGATAAAAGGAAGTAAGTGGTAAGAGCATGAAGGGTGATGATTTTCGAAACCTCCTGGCTCGACGAAGAAGCTTGCGGTCCTTTGCGAGCTCTCTTGGGACCCACAGCTGGCCCCGCCTCGACTGATGCTCGGGGGGCAGCAGGTTCAGGAACTGGCCTTTTCCTGGGAGCCGATGGTGGCACATCTGGATGGTTTGGTGTGGCAGTCCTCTCAGAGTCTGTTGGGCTCGACTCTCCTTGATCGGATTGTGTGTCCTCGTGGGAGGTGTCTTCGACGGAAGCCTGCAAGAGAAGGAAAGCTATTAGACACGAGCATGTCTGCAAGAATGAAAGAATGAGAGAGATCAACCAAGGCATGGATCAGCCTACATGCGAGCTTTCTGGAGAAGGGCTCCGGCGCCTCAAGGTCTTCCTGGCAGCCACCTTCTTCACCGTCGTTCTTGTCTTAGTTGGAACTTGAGGGGCCGCTGACCTTGAAGTTACTTGCTTCTTAGAAGCCGATTGTGGTGTTATCGGCTGGTTCTGCATCATGACCTTTTTCAAAGGTGGCGAGTTTTTGCAGAAAAGAACCACAGGAGCTGGCGGAAAGAACTCAAAGGGGGAGCCATCACTGTGCGTAGGTTCAGGGCCATCTTGTTGCTGCAAAGAGAAAGAGTGGGTTAGTAGAAGAATCATTTGTGAGCTGCATCAAGAAAATTTACAAGTAGTGGTACTGCTCCACGGGATGTCATAGTCAAGATCGAGTCGCTTCAAGAACGGTCCCGAGCCCTCTGAAGGCATGAGTCTTCCACATCGACCACCGTCTTCAAAGCCATCGTTGATGAGGCGAGAGGTCATTTGGAATAGGGATGGTCAGAGCATCAAAGAAGGAGTAACACCTTTGACTGGTGAGAGGATCAGGCAGGTCGGCTCTGCTCTCCGTAAGATGGTGGAGAAAGAGATGGGGAGGTACTTGTCCAAGGCCAAATTGCCGTGCCACTACGACCGGCTGGTAGAATTCATACCCAGGCTTGATTATTCTGTTGGATGTACTCATGCCAACTGGAAGGAAACAGGGACGAATCACGATGGAAAAGAGCTGCCGAGTGCTAGTGTCATCGGCAAAATTGTCTAGCCTGAAGGAGAGTGGATTTTCAAAATGTTCCGATTCTTCCGTGTAAGGAAAGAAGATAGGATTATCCAGGCCTTGGAAGAAAATACTGAACCACTTGGAAGCTTCCTGAGGGGATAGTTTACTACCTGGCAGCCTATACAAAGCTTGGCCATAACTAGTGCATCGGATCTGCTTCCCTTTGACATCTGGGAAGGTACAACTCGCCAAAAGGGGAAAGTTGGGGACATGGTTTTGAAAGTACAGCTGGGCCCATAGCTGGATGAACCACCAAGGACCTCCTGTTTTGACTGCTATGCCAGAGAACAGCTTGACAGACATCAGCTGGAGATATCGATAGACCTCTCCAAGAAACAGTTTGCCGATGCCAAGTTGAGTGCCTTTGGCAAGATCGTAGGCTAAGGAGAGATAGTTTTTGGTTGGAGCAAGGGAAGGGCCACAGAATATGAAATGTTCTAGCCAGAAGTTGAGAAAGGCTGTGTGTTCTTTCTCTGTGACAGGGCCCTTTGTTTTCATATGGCGTTGGAGGTAGGCACCCCAGTTCGTGCAGTCTGATTTAGAAGACAGTTTGTAGGGGACTTTGGTCAGTTTAAAAGCAGAGGGAATTTGGGAGAGAAGTATGTGGCAGCAGAATGTCTGAAACCTAGAAAATTTAATAATGGAATAAGGCATTAATTCAGGTGTTCGCCATTAATTCTAGCATCGCGTTGCATCATGGGAGTAGGCGTACCTTGCACCGGAGACCTGGGTTGGTGTTGACGATTCCGCCATCTAGTTTGCCGGCGGAGATGGATCTGTGCAATTGGGGATCGAGGGGTCTTGTCGCTGTGAGCTCGATTTGGTCAATGAGCAATTGGAGATCTGGGTCGCCCTTTTTGAAGAGGGTCGCAGGTTACCGTTTGAAACTGGAAAGTGGCCGCTCAGATTTGTCTAAGTATGCGACCGAACTTGACCTTGTCAACGTTTTTGGGAAAGCCGATGTTTTACCATCGGCTCTTTGGGCTGTGACTTGGTTGACTGTATGAGTAGAGGTAAAAGCCGATGCGTTGCTATCGGCTTCTGGAACATCGACCTATGTGACTATCGGCGAAATTGGGTCGGAAAAGCAATCTTCGAGTTGGAAAAGCAATCTTCGTTCATTCAAAAGACGATTACTTACAAAAGGAGCTGATTGCTTACAAAAGGAAATCTACTACTACTACTACTACTAATTCCTAATCTAGAGGCCGAGGTCGCCATTTGTCGCTGGCCGTCTTGTTCGCTGTCATCGGTCATTGCCGGCCGTCGCCGGCCGATCCAGATGCGGTGGGGCCTCCTCGCCTCGCTGTCGTCTTCGGTGTCTCGCTGGACCCGCGGGAAGTACTTCACCGCTGGTACTGTCGGAGGAGGTGTCCTCCTCGCTCTCCTCCTCGTCGGAGGAGTCGACGCCGGCCCCTGTGACATGGCGTCGTCGGTGCCCGCCTCCCATCGGCAAGGAACTGCAGGTCCTCGCCATCGGTCAAGGACTCGTCGCCCCGGACGGTGGCGAAATCTCAATCCTCTCGTCCCACCATTGTGGGGCGAGAGTGTACCGCCGTTGGCGGGTGCTCTGGCGTCGGCTCCCGGTCGCTCATTGTGTTGGAGGCTTGGGAGGACAGGCCAGAGGAAGCAGAGGAGGCCATGGCGGAGGAAGAGGGTTTTTTCGGCGGAGGAAGAAGGGTTTCTTGGCTGCTGGAGGAAGATGGGGCTGCAAACTGCTCAAGATGAATATAAATAAGGTGAATAGTATGAAGTGGTTCAATGCTATAGCGGTTTCCCAGAATGTGCTGCCGAAATTGTCAAATCATGCACTGCGGAGAAGTGGAGAAGACAGGGCATCATGATGAGGGGGTGGCGTGACGATTACGTTTCGCAACGATTCGCAACGCAGCGTAACCCGATCTAAAAAAAGAGGAGAAGGAAAAAACAGAGTGGTTTTGGAATTATTATTGCCAAAACCAGGGGGGCATGTGTTATCGCCACATTTTGGCCAAAGGAGGAGTTGGGCCGCAATCAAGATGGGCTTAGAAGATACGTATATGCAACGTGTTGTTGAATCGGCCTCGTGCGTTGATTTGGGCTAAATTGCCCGTGTATCTTATATTGTAATAGGTTCCGTTTCGATTTAGGTAAGAGATAGAGTTGTAGAGTTATTCCAAAGATAGAAAGTCTCCGGACTATAAATATGTACCTAAGGTTATTGAGAAAAGGAGGACACTCACGTTCACAACAAACACAATCTCGGCGCATCGCCACCCCTTGTTTCTAGGGTTTTTCTCGGGTAAGTGCCATGCTGCCTAGATCGCATCTCGCGATCTGGCAGTATCTACTTATGCGATTATTTGGTGTTACTCGTACTGAAGCCTTGTTGATGGCGAGTAACACTATTATCATAGATTTGTTTAGGCTAGCATCGGTACTTTTTTGCTATGATCGTTTAGTTATGCTGCCTCTAGTTATCTCGCCGCCTTTGCACCTTTTCCCGGGTGTAAGGGTGACACTTTGCTTGATCTTTATTTAAGTCGATTTGATCTGTTATAGTTGTGCCTTGTTCTCCAAGGTTTAGTTTGATATCTACATGATCAGGCCTTGCAAACGGGTTGAACGATCCAATAGTATATAAGATATGGTTCACCAATCCGAGAGGAGTTGTTCCGGGAATTGACTTTACGTTGGTTTTTAGGCCTTCTCTAGGATTAGTTTTCTATTATCTTTTGTATCTACCAGGCTCAATTACGTGTAGGACGTTCCAATTATGTAGTGAAAACGTTAAACTGTCGTAGATCGATTTAACTTGTATTGATGAAGCAAAACCCCATGTTATCATAGATCTAATGCAGAACCATGGGATAATCGGCTCTAGGAGCCGATTCACAGGGAAACCTGGGAGCCGGTTATGGCTTAAATTTTACGTATGTTTGTTTGCCATGCAGGAAACCAATCGAAGCAATCTTTCACCTTCCTGATCAGGTATAGGTCAGGTGGCACGCCCTAGAACCAAGCCAGGACGTGTGTCGGAGTTTTGCGGGCCGTTGCCCGAGGGACCAGGGCCCACCAGCAGTCCTGGGAGCCTCCCAGCTCTCCGTGTTGCCCGTCGCTGCTCGCCGGTGGGTTTTGGTAGGCAACAGATTTACAAAAAAAAAAATCTTTACATCTACATAGTATAATAGCTGACAAGTCTGACACTTTCTTTCCCACTTATTTAACTCCCAATTTATAATTTAAAACAGTCATATAATTCAAAATAATTATCAAATTTATAATATTTGTGAAAACTTGTGTATTTATTTCAATTAAATCTTTTAAACAAGCCTAAAACTAGTAAAATTGAAAACTTAAATTTCGAAACACAATAAAATGTCATTATTCCCAATGAAATAGACTGTGTTATTATTACTCTTTCTTTTTTTCTTGATATATTTTATAGTTTAAACTCGAAGGAATTTGCTAGCTATTTTATAGACGAACTTTGAAACACAAAGAAACGGACTATTTTAACAATAAAAGACCACCATGTTCATACAATTTTTCATTGTTTTATCAAGTTTTAAAAGTCCATTTACAAATATTATTAAAAAATATTTAATATTAGTCCTGTTTTGAAGCTCTCTTTATTAGGAATTCAGAAGTACAAACAGTTCTTAAATTAGACTTGGGGTTCAAAATCTATAAGCATTTTGAATTATACAATAATATGGAAAAAAGTGGATTAGTCTAATTCCATAAAGCAGGTGTGAGAGAGAGGGTGGGGCCATGCACGGTATATCCGGTTATGGATTGTTGTGTCCAAGGAACTACTTGTGCACTACTAGTTTTAGGCTTGTGTTGGTTATTTAGTTTGGTGCATGTTTTCTCCGTGAGTAAGGATTGTGGCACAAGCTCATCATGGTTCCTTGGTGCTTTGTGGGTGTTTTCAGTCTTTGCTTCGCATATGTAGTTTCAACAATTTTGCTAAATGAAAATGGGTATTTCCTTCTGAATCCCAAGTAAAGCGTTCACCTAAGACCAACAAATAAATTACATATATGTACAACTGCATGAGAAGTCCTGATACGAGGCACATATTAGACCTGAAAACCTGAATATGCTTATCCATGTTCTTGTTGGATTTGTTCTAACAGGCTATCGATGCTTCTTTTTTTCCTTTCTTTATTGCCTCGTCTTTCTAATCTGGTTCCTTTGAACTTGGTATGTTTTGCAGAGAGATTGCCATAATGCAAAGCCCTAGCAAACTGTGTGTCGCATATGGGTCCACGGAACCTGCTGCATCCGGGCTCCAGTGTTGGACAGACCTCCCAGATGGCCTGCTTCACTCCATTCTTACTTTGTCAGGTGTCAGGATCCTTTGTCGACATTCTTGCCTTCGTTGCAACCTACCGCTCTTCCTCATATCCATCCAAGTCTACATTATGTGCCAAGTTCCCACCTCTCCTCATCCAAATCAATGCCCTCGTTAAAGATCCTGATCTCCCTCCTAACAATGGTCGTCACGAGTTGCGCACATGTAAGGTCATTGATCCGTCCAACAAGAACGGTGCCCTTTGTTGCCAGATTACTCATGAAATTTATCAAAAGATGCATTTCGCTGGCACTTCCTATTCGTCCAACAAGAATGGTGGGGAGGCAGGAGAAAGTGTCTGAACTATGCTTCCCGTCACTCTTTTATTGTGCATGAGGTGGGTGACGAGCAAGATCCATCCACCGGTCCTGACATAGAGTACGAAAGAAGATGGTACATCAAGCTACTGCCCCTCTGGGTTTATCCAAGTATGTTCTACTCAGATACCTAGTGATCATCGGGCGCTCACTTCCCTACAAACTCCGGCTGAAACTTTCACCTCGCAACATAGCACAGACTTTTGCAACTTGGTGAGGATAGTTGAATCTTTTGTAGTAAGGTTGGTAACACAGAATCTAAAACCTGATATTAGTATCAGAGCTTGTTAGGACTAATCAAGCTTCTATGTTACTATTAATTCTGTTGTGTTATTTAATCTTGCTAAAAAGTTTATGTGTATTACTTTGCACTACTTGGTGCTTGCCTATGATCGAATTGACAATTTTTATGCTTCCAGACTGCACTGACTTAATTTCGTCATGCATGTGCTTTGTTTTAATCACTTCACAAGTCCATAAAAATTATCAATGTTTACTTTGTATGCTTCAGTAACAATGTCAAAGAACACCAAAATTGTCGATGTTGTTTGGAGTGGATTATCAGCTCTTCTTGTGCATCAAATTACTTGGGTCAGGGAACTAAACTATATAACACCTAGCAGTATCAGGTTCACCTGGATGCATATGTTGTTGTGTCGGTAGTTCATCTTTAACATGTTGCTGAATCAGACTTGGATCATCTGAACCCTCATATTCCATGACTGGCATGTTCTTTTCTCATGTTGAAAAAATACACTGTCTTGAGTTGAAGTAGCTTTATCATCATGGAATTAATTGACAATGTAGCTCAAAGATTTTGCACAACAATTTCTTTGATGCAATTTTAATTAGTCCAGTGAGGTACAAGCTTAAAAAGCATAAAAAGACCCTCCACCAATTGTCACTCATTTTGCTTTTAAGAAAGCTAGGATCGATAAGTGTGAAACAGAACATATGATTTATCACATGTTAAATTCAGCATTTGCAAGTTCTTTTACAACTAGCACAGGTGGCTCACCTCATTTGGCAGCTTTGCATATGCCAAAAGATATCTGTTCCAATCCATATTTAAGTTATTTTTTTGTAATTAGTCCATGGTATTTCACTTGTTTGATTGCTGCCAGTCTAAGTTCATCTCAACGTGTTTGATCATCCTTTGATGTGCATAAGTAAATGTTGTAGATCATGGAAATTTAACTAGCAACTACTAGGTTGTGCTCACTTCATTGATGAGGGAAAATCCTGTATTTGAGATATATATGTTGTTAAATTTTGCTTCGTATAACATTTGTTGATGTTGACGTGATGGAAAACAATTAAGGAAAGAGAGAATACCTGCTATTGTGTAGATAATCGACATCTCTTGCACAAGCTCCAAGATGCAAAACTGAGAGCAAACCTCTATATTCTCCCACATCTTGGACCACTAGACACACTCCTTTGGAGTAGTTGTATGATCTGTCATTCCCTGATGACATGGACATATTAAGATAGGACACAAGGTTTGGTAGAGGCTCTGGAGGATCCTGACTGCATATTTGCGGAAGAATCAAAGGAATAGCAAGTGCAATACAGATTCCTGATTCCTTCCATGTCTAAATTAAATATATATGATCAAACCAATCAATTCTCTAGCTAGACGATGTCACAATCCATGGTATATATGTCTAGTGTCTATCAATTGATGTACTACTCTAATCTAAGTCAATTGCATGGGCTACCACCCCTTTCTCATTCTCTGCCTGTACCCAAATATATAGTTGAACTGAAGCATACATCTCGGTTTTTTAGCATCTCATTCTACTACGCCGGAGCAAATGCGTGGAGATCTAGTAGATAATTTCTCCATGTAGTCATAGCACATAAAAAGAAATGTGAAAGCTTGCACTTTATTAAAGTTGTTGCCAATCTCTAGTTGTCAACCACCTTATATTTCGGAAGGGAATTCTTGGCTCCCCGCCGGTGCATCCGCTATATCTCTATTTGTTGGAGTAGCTGCAATGACCCGGTATTAGTGCTCAGAACTTGTCATGAGTAAATCAAGCTTCTGATTGAGTTTTTCATCCCAATCATGTTGTTTAATCTTGCAATGGATTGAGCTGTAATGGTTTGAACTACTTGTTGTTTGTCTTTGTCCAGTTTACAAGTTTTTAGCTTCTACACTGCATTGACTAGTCATTGCACCTTACATGCATAAGTTCCATATATATTACTTGGTCCAATTAATCGCTCGCAAAATCAATGATACATATATTTACTGTCTAGCATGTTGATCAACTAAAATCTTTAAGTGAAACTGCATGCCTACCATCCTTTTCTGAGTCTCTCTGCACATATCCAAATATATAGGTGAGCTGAGATGTACCTCTAGGTGTAACCCATTGATATACTATATACAACGGAGTAAATTATGTATAGAAATGGTAGATGGATTCTCCATATCTTTAGCTACAAAGATAGTACACCATTATAAATATGGATTTTTAAATTGGGTCAATGGCATATAGTATAACAATGAGTTCCCAAACAATAAGAGAATAAAACTGTACCATATAATACAGGTGAAAACCAAGGATCTAACCATGCTGGTTAAACCGAACGATGATGGGGTTTGTACCTGTTACCTTTCTGGAGGTGTTGCATCACCACTGGTGGTGCTCTTGCTGCTACGCGTCATTGATTGCTTCGGCTAGGTCTTTTGTTTTATGTTTTTGTGTTTTTGTTTTTTGGACTGTGTGCACCTTAATCCCTAGACTTGGTCTAGTTATTACGTTCTTGCAAAAACAAGATGTAATTGGTATCATCTTGGTGATAATATATTCCCTTTATCTAAAAAAATACACGGCGATCATCGATTTCAGAAAATAATGGTAAGGACAATGGCTAATGCCTTGTTGTCTCCAACACTAAAAGCAGGGGAAATCAAAGGGTTGCAACCTGCTGTTCTACAACAAGACAAATCTCAATCTTCCTCAGACCATTGATAGACGATGGAAATTTAGTTTTTTGCTTTCGGCCATGACGGCACGGGTGACAGAAAAAACGAGCCATCATCATCATCATCAAGGCTAGGACTGGTTATGCTAGATCCAATCTTTCGTTTCGGGCTTGGAATTCACGTGGACTCAACTTTCTGGCTGGAACCAAACGTCTGTTGCAGATATTCACGTGCCACGTCGGATGGTACAATGATCGGACGAAAATTGCCGCGTGTATACATAGTAGGAGGAAAATCGCCGTACCTATAGCAGGACCTCATAGTTGTATAATCGGTCATTCACCGATGACATGGCAAAATTTGGTAATAAGATAAGCAACAAGCCATGGTAGATGCTCTGATGATTGCGGCTATGCATGCAAGGATCAGGCATGGATCCGGCCGGCTGCATATTTGCATTAGCTCCAGAACTACCAGTGGTGCAATACAAATTCCTGGCTCCTTCCATGTCTAAGTTAAATATATACCATCAAACTGATTAATTTATGTAGCTGGACACACATTTAGCGTCTAGCAATTGATCTACTGAATCTAAGTGAATTTCATGGTTACAACCTTCTTATCATCCCAACCCAAATATATAGGCGAACCAAAGCGTACTTCTGTGTGTATTATTATCTCATACTAGTACGCCAGACCAAATGCGCTGGAAATCTGGTATAGACAATATCTCAATGTCTCTACCTACACAATATAAATAACCAAATAACATTCCATGACTCCATGTGAACGGCTCCAAATATGGATTCATGAAGACGCGAATCGCAAATAGTATGATGTTGCGCCCCCGCAAGAATAAAATAAGAAAGAAGTATGCCATTTAGTTAAACCATGCATCTTCTGGTTGTGTAAGGTTAACTTTTGTGTTTAGTCATAGCACAGAAAAAAATGTGTGAACGATTGCACTATGTTCACATTATATTCCTTGCTTCTTTGATGAATGTGCTGGTCAATTACCGTCAGCACATACTGCACAATAGTTGTGGTTTAAACTGTCATATACTTCTAAATAGAGTAAACTGCAAATCACCATGTGCGACGTGTTGATTCTGATTTTACATTGCAAATTTTTGCAACATTATGACACTTTTTTTTTTGGAAAAGATTATATATTAATATCACAAGGATACCAATTACACCCAGCCTCTGCAACAACGGATATCCTAGCGGCCTTACGGATGCACACAACTTAGAAAAAAAGAGAAGACTTAAAAAAGAAAAAGTCCTGCTACAGAGAACTAATCCTCAAAGCAACGACACTGACACCATCAGAACAACACCGGTGGTCCTCCACTCTAATAACAACGCCTTTAAGAAGGAAACAGTGCCCAAGCACCGTCATTACTCGACCAAAGATCATAGGTTTTCACCCTGGAGAAAGTCCTTGCTCACAAAACAATGCCTTCAACAAGATCATTGCCAGGCACAACCAGTTAAGGCCAGACCTTGGATTTTCACCCTGCAAGATAAGACTAGGAACTCCCCCCTGTTGTCTTCCCACACCAACAGTCGCTGCAACGAGTCCCAGATCACGCAGCCAATTCTCCGTCGCCGCAAGAACAAAAATCAACATTCTGACACTTAATTTTATAGTTCATCAAAACTTTGGTCTTACAAAGAATTCCAAACGTAAGTGGATTGTCTAACTAGACCGCTGCAACCATTGGTACAGAATAAAAACCGACAGCTCCAAAGTTGAATATGGTGGAGAATCCGAAGTCTGGTTTGCACGGGGGAGTGGTCCAAAGTTGAATATGTAATTTTGAAGAACATTCTTTAAGTTCTTCAAAGTTGAATCTGATTGACAAGGCCAAAGAGGTTGGCCATATTCGAGGTGTTGCTTCCAATCTAGTGGAAGGGGGTCTGACCCATTTGTAGTATGCCGATGATACACTGTTGTTCCTGTGATGTGAGAAGCGAGACATAGTCAACCTTAAGTTCCTGCTACTTTGCTTCGAGTCTATGTCAGGACTAAAGATCAACTTTGCCAAATCTGAGGTGTTTGTTTTGGGTGTGGACGAGAAGGAACAGATGCGTATAGCGTTCATGCTGAACTATAATCTGGGTTCTTTCCCCATGACTTACCTAGGAATGCATGTGGACAAAGTGAAGCTCACCATGGCTGCCTTTGATCTGCTCAAGCTCAGAGTGGCTAAGAAAGTTGATCCCTGGATGGCAAGGAACTCCTCTTTAGGGGGAAGAGGCATCCTTATCCAGTCCTGCCTTAATTCGCTGGCCTATTACTGCATGAGCTTCTATCACCTTCAGGGTGGAGTCCATGCTTTCTTTGATGAAGTTCGGTCCAGGTTCTATTGGGCTAAAGATAAGTATAAACAGAAATACCATATGGTTTAATGTGTTCCCCTAAGGAGGTAGGGGGGCTGGGCTTCACTAATACAGCCCTTTTGAATAAATGCCTTATTGCTAAATGGGCATGGAAGATTTTTAATGGCCAAGGTGGGCTTTGGTTGGAGATCTTGAAAAAGAAATATCTGGCTCGGGTTAGTTTTGCTTCAGCTAGAGTGGGCAGGGGATCTCATTTCTAGAAATTGATCCTTAGAGCTAGAGCTCTGATCCGGATTGGGGCGAAGCATGTGGTTGGTAATGGCAGAAATACCTTATTTTGGTTGGACGGATGGGTCCTTCCTGCCTCGCTTTCGGTGCGTTTCCCTGATCTTTTTGACATTTGCGATGATCCCGAGGTGACGGTGGACAGAGTCCTCAATAGTGTTTTGGGTCGGCCAATATTTCATAGGACTTTTGGCCCAACTGAGGTTGCTCAATGGGTAGAGTTAAGAAGTGCCCTTGATCTGTGTCAGTTGATGGTGGAGGAAGATATGTTGTCATGGATTCTGGAGCCGCCGGGACAGTTTTCCACTAGATCCCTTTACAAGGCTTTGCATGAACGGGCCTCAGTTTTCAGTGACAAAGAGCTCTGGAAGCTGAAGATTCCTCTTAAAATTAGGCACTTCCTTTGGAAATTGGCGAGATGGCGCCTTCCAAGTGGGGTTCAAGTGCAGAAGCATCATGCTGCCTCGCTGGAGTGAGGAGGCGGAGGTTGCTCAGTGCCTCGGACGTGTGTGCGAGAACGGATGCGTCGCTGATTTGCGGCGCTAGGACTTCCTCTCGATCTTGAGATCGGCAAGAGATCATCTACATCAACCATGAGTTCAACCTCGTTAAGCTTTGTCGGTCTTCAAGGGTATGTTATCTACGGATGTACATCCGCCCGTTTCTTGTATCTAGTAGATAGATCTTGGTACATAGTTGTTCCCATCGTAGGAAATTTTTTGTTTTCTATACTGCGAACCCTACAGTGGTATCAGAGCTGGATCTATGCGTAGATGCTTTGCACGGATAGTACACATATGAGTATGTGGGCGGTAATGATCATGTTATTTCTTCTTGGTTGTACTTTGTATATTGGTGGCATAGTGGGATGAAGCGGCCCGGACAAACTTTACATGTCCTCGCACATGAGACATGTTCCATGCTTGACATGCAACTAGTTTTGTATAAGTGGCTAGAGGGTGTCTGTCTCTCCTACTATAGTCAATATCTAACTTGCAACGAGTTGTCAACAATTTGATTATCCTCGTTGTGGTTCATGTTCGTAGGTAAGAACGGTTCTATCTTCGAAAGTCCTAAGCCACGTAAAACTTGCAATGGATAAATTAGAGGCGTCTAGTTTAGATTGTTGCTAGGCTAGTGTCATGATATGGTGATGTTGTAAGTAGAATTATAAGTCGATACTCTTACAACACACATAACGTGTAAGTTCCATAGACCTTGGCCTTACACATAGAGGTATGATAGCGATCATACCACGATGCACATGATGGAGATCAAGTGCAAGAACCATATCATTTCACTTAAAAACATGTGATGTTTGTTGCATCTTATATTTCTTGTTTGGCGTTTTATTAGCATAATAAGATGATCTCATTTAGATATCAAGATAAGAATGTGTTATTCCTTAAGTATGCACCGATTATGTTTTGTTGCTCCAAGACATCACGTGATGATCAGGTGTTCTTGGATCCACGATCATATTTCGGGTGTAAGACAGTTACACACGCGAATACTAAGGTTCTTACTTGGCAAGCCTAGCATGTATAGACATGGCCTCGGAACACGGACCAAAAGGTTAAGCATGAGTCATATGGTAGATATGATGCCCATTTGATGCTCGCTTTTGAAGCTACACTGACTCACGTGATGATAGGACTTGGTGTAGTGGATTTGGTTCATGTAATCACCAAAAAGGCACGAGGGATGTCGTTTTTGAGTGGGAGTTCATTCTTAATTTGGATTAGTTGAACTCAATCTATCATAAACTTATTCTAAACTTTACAAATCCTGTTGTACATGGCACCACCTGCTTTTAATTTCAATGTGTTTATGGAGAAAGAGAAACTTGCAACGAACGGTAGCAACTTTACCGAATGAGCCATGAATTTGAGGATTCTCATCTCTGTTGCACAAAAGCAATATGTGCTAGAAGCGCCGCTAGGCCCCCCACCGCTCGATGATGCCCCTGACGAGGAGAAGAATGTCTATCAGACTCGTCAGGAGGACCACAACTTAGTTCATTGTGGCATGTTGTATGGGCTAGAGCCAGAACTTCGAAAGCGTTTCGAAAACGGCAATGCATTTGATATAATGGGTGAGTTGAAAATTATTTTCGACACCCATGTTGCTGTAGAGAGCTACAATGCTTCAGAAAAGTTCTTTAGCTGCATGATGGAAGGGAATAGCTCCGTAAGTGAGCATGTACTCAATATGTCGGGTTACACCGATAAGCTTGTGTCCTTGGGAATAACGATTCCCATTGACTTAGGCATCCATCGTGTTCTCCAGTCTCTGCCACCTAGCTATAAGAGCTTCATGATGAACTAAATATGCAAGGCATGAAGAAGTCTCTCTCCGAGCTTTTGTCAATGCTTAAAATTTCAGAAGTGGATATCAAGAAAGAACATCAATTGTTGATGATCAATAAGACCACTGGTTTCAAGAAAGACAAGAAGGGAAAACGGAAGGAAAGTAAGGGCGGCAAGACAGTTGTCGTGACTGAAAAGAAACCCTGAGTTGGCCCTAAGTCTGATATCGAGTGCTATTCTTGTAAGGGGACTGGCCACTGGAAGCTCAACTTCCCTAAGTATTTGGTAGACAACAAGGTCGGCAAGGAAAATAAAGGTATATATGATATACATGTTATTGATGTGTACTTGACTAGTACTCGTAGTAGAACCTGGGTATTTGATACCGGTTCAGTTGCTAATATTTGTAACTCGAATCAGGGGCTGCGGAACAAGCGACCGCTAGCAAGGGGTGAGGTCAAGATGTGTGTCGACAATGGATCAAGTTTTGATGTGATTGCCATCGGAACGATACCTCTCCAATTACCATCGGGATTAGTAATAAATTTGAATAATTGTTATCTGGTGCGAGCACTGAGCATGAACATTGTATCTGGACCGTGTTTGATGCAAAGTGGTTATTCATTTAAATCCGAGAAGAATGGTTGTTCTATTTATATGAATAAAATCTTTTATGGTCATGCACCGATGATGAATGATTTATTTCTCTTGGATCTCGATAATAGTGTTACACATATTCATAATATTGATGCCAAAAGGATTAAACTTAATGATGATATATCCGCATATATGTGGCACTGCCATCTAGGTCATATTGGCGTTAAACGCATGAAGAAGCTCCATTCGGATGGACTTTTGGAATCACTTGATTTTGAATCATTTGATACATGTGAGCCATGCCTTATGGGCAAGCTGACTAGAACGCCGTTTTTCGGTTCAATGGAACGAGCCACAGATTTATTGGAAATCATACATTCTGATGTGTGTGGTCCAATGAGTGTGTCGGCGCGAGGTTCGTTATTTTATTAATTTCATGGATGATTTGAGTAGATAAGGTTATATATACTTGATGAAAAAAAGTCTGAAACCTTTGAAAAGTTCAAGAAATTTCAAAGTGAAGTGCAAAATCATCGTAATAGAAAGATCAAATTTCTACGGTCCGGCCGTGGAGGAGAGTATCTAAGTTACGAGTTTAGAACTCATATGAAAGAGTGTGGAATTGTTTCACAACTCACATCTGTCGGAACACCACAGCAAAATGGTGTGTCGGAACGTCGTAATCGTTCTTTATTGGATAGGTTCGATCTATGATGTCTCTGACGGACTTGCCACTGTCATTTTGGGGTTATGCACTAGAAACTGCTGCATTCACTTTAAATCGGGCACCATCTAAATCCATTGAAAAGACACCATATGAATTGTTGTTTGGAAACAAACCTAAGCTATCATTTTTTAAAGTTTGGGGATTCGATGTTTATGTGAAGAAACATCAACCGGATAAATTCAAACCCAAAGCGAAAAAATGCGTCTTCATAGGATACCCTAAGGAAACTATTGGGTATTCCTTCTATCACAGATCCGAGGGCAAGGTATTTGTTGCCAAGAATGGATCCTTTCTAGAGAAAGAGTTTCTCGCGAAAGGCGTGAGTAGTCGGAAGGTAGAACTCAAAGAGGTTATTGAACCTTCTCTTCAAAGTATGGCGAGTAGCGCAGCGCCGAAAGTCGTTCTGGAGTTGTCTTCACCAATTGAAGAAGGAACTAATGATAATGATCATGAAACTCTGAAAGAGAGTACTACCAAACCTCGCAGGTCTAGCAGGACGCGTGCAGCTCCTGAGCTGTACGAAAACCCTGTTATGAATTTCATGGTTGGTGAAATTGATAACCCTGCGACGTATGAAGAAGAGATGGTGAGCCCGGATTCCAACAAATGGTTAGAAGCCATGAAATCCGAGATGGAATCCATGTACGAAAACCAAGTTTGGAACTTGGTGGACTTACCTCACGACAGAAAGGCCGTGGAGAATAAATGGATTTTCAAAAGGAAAATTGATGCTGATGGTAATGTGACCATCTATAAAGCTCGACTTTTCTCAAAGGGGTTTCGACAAATTCAAGGAGTTGACTACGATGAGACATTCTCTCATGTAGCAATGCTAAAGTCAGTTAGGATTATGTTAGCAATTGTTGCATATTTCGACTATGAGATATGGCAGATGGATGTCAAAATTGCGTTCCTCAATGGCAATATTGAAGAAGAGTTGTATATTATACAACCAAAGGGTTTTGTCGATCCTAAGGATGCTGACAAGGTATGCAAGCTTCAGCGATCCATTTATGGACTGAAGCAAGCATCCCGGAGTTGGAATCTCCGCTTTGATGAGGTGATCAAAGAGTTTGGATTTGTCCAAACTTATGGAGAGGCTTGTGTTTACAAGAAAGTGAGTGGGAGCAATGTGGCATTTCTGATATTATATGTGGATGGCATATTATTGATCGGAAATGATATAGATCTTTTAAACAGTGTTAAAAGTTATCTAAATAGCAAATTTTCAATGAAGGACCTAGGTGAAGCGTCATACATATTAGGCATAAAGATCTATAGAGATAGATCAAGGCGCCTAATAGGGATATCACAAAGTACATACCTTGATAAGATTTTAAAGAAGTTTAAAATGGACGGAAGTAAGAAGGGTTTCTTACCTATGTTGCAAGGCAAGACATTGAGTAAGACATAAATTCCGGCTACGGCGGAAGAAAGAGATATAATGGACAAAGTCACCTATGCTTTGGCCATAGGCTCTATAATGTATGCCATGCTATGTACAAGACCGGATGTGGCACATGCTTTTAGTTTGACTAGTAGGTACCAATTGGATCTAGGTTCGGAACACTGGATAGCGGTCAAGAATATCCTTAAGTACTTGCGAAGAACTAAGGATATGTTTCTTGTATATGGAGGTGAAGAAGAGCTCGTCGCTAATTGTTATGTCGACGCAAGCTTTGACACCGATCCGAATGAATCTAAGTCTCAATACGGATACGTGTTTCTCATGAATGGTGGAGCGGTTAGTTGGAGGAGTTCCAAACAACCCGTGATGGAGGGATCAACAACGGAGGCCGAATATGTTGCTGCTTCGGAAGCGCCTCAGGAAGCGGTTTGGATGAAGGAGTTCATATCCGAACTAGGTGCGATTGCGAGCGCGTTGGACCCAATGGTGATCTATTGTTACAACAATGGTGCCATTACCAATTCCAAAAAACCAATGTCTCACAAGAATTCCAAGCATATTAAGCGCCGGTTTCACTCCATTCGCGAGCATGTCAAGGATGAAGATATAAAGATTTTTAAAGTACACACGGATCTCAATGTGGAAGATCCGTTGACTAAAACTCTCCCTAGAGCAAAACATGATCAACACCAGAACTCCATGGGCGTTAGATTCATCACCAGTGGCGGACACAAGGTCCATGTTGCCCGGGCTTGCCGGCTGGACGACGGTTTAATTAGTTTGCTACTTTATGCTAATTTAGATAGAAAATCATCATCATAAGATGCTGTGCCCGGGCTTCAGAATTTATTTGGGTCCACCACTGTTCATCACTATGTAACTAGATTATTGTCTCTAGTGCAAGTGGGAGACTAAAGGGAATATGCCCTGAGAGGCAATAATAAAATGGTTATTATGTATATTCCAAGTATATGGTAGATGTTTATTTTGCGTGCTATAATTGTATTAATACGGAAACATTAATACATGTGTATTTAATAAACAAACAGAAAGTTTCTAGGTATGCCTCTCTCATAAACTAGCTCGTTCATTAACAAGATGACCAAGGTTTCCTAATCATAGACATTGGATGTTGTTAATAACGAGGTCACAACATTAGTGTAATGATGTGATGAACATTCATCCGAAGTATAGCGTTACGATCAAAGTCATTGAGTTTATATTGTTATAACATCATACGAAGTGATCCTAATCCTTAGACCATGAGATCATATCAATCATTAACACCGGAAGAGTATCTTGATAACATCAAATGTCACACCGTAAAAGGGTGATTATAAAGATGGTTTCAATACTACTAAAGTGTTATGTTGAGGCCCATGGATCGAGAGTGGAATTGTTCATCCCGATGACGGATAGATATGCTCTGGGCCCTCTCGGTGATATCACATTGATTAGCTTGCAAGCAAGTGATTTGATCACAAGAATGTTATATCACGGGAACGAGAAAAGAGTACATATTAGTAACGAGATCAAACTAGGTATGGAGATACCGATGATCGAATCTCGAACATGTAATATATCATGAAATAAAAGGATTAAGATACTAGCGTAAAAGGTTCTCGCGATCACAAGAAAGTCTTCGCTGAATGTGTGGGAGTCAGTATGGATCTCCAGGTCCAGCTTCTGATTATTGATCCGAGAGGGGTCTCGATTATGTCCGCATTATTCGCGAACCATAGGGTGACACACTTAAGAGACACCGACACCATTTGGAGCAAAGGTTTCATGCCGGAAAGAATAACAAACGCAGGAATTTATTTCACTAGATAGCGAAACGGGTTTTGGGGTGAAATTGCAGAAAGTGTTTTTGCATGTAAAATGAAATACTAGCAAGGGGTTATATGTGAATGTTTGTCATTGAAGTAATTGACAAATTTCTGAATAAATAAAAAGATTTTTATTTAATGAGAGTTTGCATTAAATTTGGTGGAAATTTAATAGGAATTTGAGTGGGTTTTTTAGTTGAGGGAATTAAAAGACATTTTTGTGAGTGGAGTGTCCACCCACATTAATGGAGGGAGGGCAAGGGGGCAGCCCCCATGCGTCGAACACCCCCTTGGGGTTTCCCCTCCTCCTACAAAAGGAGCCCCCTCTCTCTCAGTCACACCTACTCATAAAGGATCTCTCTCCCCCTAGTATTTATCCCCCATGGTCTCGGACTAACGAGATACATGTTCCCGGTGGCTATTCGGCAAGAAAGATTGTGCTTCCGCTGCATCACTGGAGCGAGGAGGCGGAGGTTGCTCGGTGCCTCGAACGTGTGTGCGAGTATGGATGCGCCACTGATTTGCGGCGCTAGGACTTTCTCTCGATCTGGAGATCGACAAGAGATCGTCTACATCAACCACGAGTTCAACCTCGTTAAGCTTTGTCGGTCTTCAAGGGTATGTTCTCTACGGATGTACATTCGCCCGTTGCTTGTATCTAGTAGATAGATCTTGGTACATAGTTGTTCTCATCGTAGGAAAAAATTTGTTTTGTATGCTGCGAATCCTACACATAGGACTACCAGTGGTGGTATGAGTCCTAGTTGCAATGTGGAATTGGCTTGGTGATTTATTCCTTGTAGAAGCGGCATCGAAAAGTGGGGGAGCAGCACAGGAGAAGTTTACAGTCTTACTTTACAGAGTGAAAATCTAAGATCTGACCTTAATTGGTTGTGTATGGCAATAGCCTTGTTAAAGGCATTGCTTTGTGAGCGAGCAATTTCTCTATGATGAAAACCTATGATCTTTGATCGGATAACGACGGCGATTGTGCACTGTTTTCATTTGAAGACGTTCGCTATCGGCGAAAACTCATCGGTGGCCATGGCTGTGGAGGGGCACGAGGTCGAGCGAGATAACGAGACGGGTGTGGAGCAGGGATCATGTCCGACCAGAAATAGGTGGTACCGTTGGTCCAGATCTAACCGTCCTGGTCCTGCTCCACATGCGAATCGCTGGCCACGCATTTAGGCTGGCCTTGTCGCCTGGTGTTCTATAAGGTAGTAATTAAGGTTCACAAGATTTACTGTTGTAAACGAGTGTACAGTCCTAAGCGAGTACTCCTAGATTAGTGCTTGTTGGACTAGGTAACTACAATACGTGTCATGTATTTTAGATAAGCTAGCTCAAATTACGATCGAGACGCCGTAATTTGTTGAAAGTTTATTCAAAGGCCAAAAGTTGCTAAAAGATTTGCTTCAATAGACATTTACGAAAAAATCTTTCAATCGAGTTGGCACACGCCTTATCACATTATTGTTCTGTGCACCGGCAACTCTGCATAGCCGGTGCCTGAGTTCGCACACTCCACAATAATGATAATAAAAAACTATTAACATTTACGATTACAGCTCACAGTAGATCAATTCAGTACCATTCGTACTTGCCAAAGTTTTAAATAGCTAGCTACATCCTTTTGGGAAGTCTCTGGCTACGGCTATGCCTTTTGTAGACTAAATGGGAAATAGCCAGCTATAGCCCGACTTAGTCGTAAATTAGCCTCCAATTTAGCCGTTAAATTTTTGCTCTTTGAATTTTTCTTCTTTTGTTTTCCCTTTTTGAACTTATGTTAAATATGATTCAATACAACTTGTGAGTTAATTGGTTGCATACTTATTTGCATGACTTGTAGCTCGAATCTTATTTGAGTCATAGTTTTTTCCATCTTTTAAAAAGATTTGACTGAAATTTGCTCAATCTTTGAAAATACGCTAAAATGAAATAGCATGCTATAGCTGCGTTATAACCTTTCATAGCCTCTGGAAAAGCCGCGGCTAAATGGAATAGCCGGCTATTTTAAACTATGGTACTTGCCAACATTGTATTCTCATTGTTTCCGGTATATAACAGTCATACTCATTGTCTCCAGCAAGGACAGAAATAAATAAGAAACGAGCAAAACATCAAATCAAAGCATGTACTCCCTCCGTCTCGAAATAAATGTCTTAGTTTTTTTAAACTTTGAATGAATTTATATAATAAATATTGTCCAGATTTATTCAAATTTTGATAAATCTAAGACATCTATTTTAAGATGGAGGGAGTACTAATTTTTTTTCTCACTTCATTATTGGAGCATACAGAGTATGCGTGACATGCATGCACACAACAGTCACGGAAGGATGACCACAATGCATGAGATGTCAAAACGTGAGACCCGAACCTGTGAGCTTCTCCTCGACTATGGCATCCAGCTTGTTGGCCATCTCTTGGGTGAGGTGGTTCGCCCAGTCACCAACCTTCCCAGCCCTGAAGTAGGAAGAATTCTCCATTGGCAGCCCACCGATCCTATCACACACTCCCGAGGAATTGACCGGCACGCTCTTGAGCTTGTCGAAGCTACATAGACGCACGACGTCCTCCACGACGCCACTGCTGACCTCCTCGTCGGTGAACGGCACGCGGAGGAACTCGGCGAGCATCTTGACATGCTCCACCGGCTGGGCCATCATCTCGTCGTACTTGAGGAAGAGAACCGTCCTGCTGCTGTCGCTCTCCGACTCCGACGATGACACGGCCGCCTTGTTCCAGAACCCGAGGCCGTGCTCCCAGATGGGTCCGTACACCGTTTCCCCCTTGCAGAAGAGCTCAAAGGCTTTATCTATGGTGTACTTCTGGTTTACCTTGTTGATGAAGTGCCAGAGCGAGACGAGCACGTCCTTTGGGTTGCGGCAGAGGTAGACGATGCGGCAGCCAAGATCGAGCATGCTGGGAGGCAGCAGCGTGACGGGCAGGTGGGTGGAGAGGAGCCTGGGGGAGGCGATCTCCTCCAGCTCCGAGACAGGGTGCTGGAGCTGCTGGCGGTAGGGCATCTCGAGGTACGGCACGAGGTCCTGCGGGTGGCGGGCCAGCAGCGGGTGCCGGTGGGCGTCATCGCCGGCGACGGTGTGGAGGCGGCGGTTGGTGACGGTGAAGGCGAGGGCCTTGAGCCAGGTGGTGCCGCACTTGGGGTAGGTGACGAGGAGGACGTCGTCGAAGCGCGCCTGGAAGTGCTCCTCCACGAGCTTCACGCTCTTCACGGCCTCAGGTGTCAGCCAACAGCCCCGGTACGGTATCCACAGTCCTGCTCGTTTCTTTGGAACCAACCCCTCGTCTCCGACGCCGTTGTTGCTGCAGTTCCCGCCTTGAACTTCGGCCATTGCCGGGACAGGCGAACCTTTAATTTGGAGCTAATAACCTGGGTTTTGGGTATGAACAGGTCGAGGCATCCACGATGGGTATTTATATATGTCGGAAACTATAAGAAGATCGATCAGACTTACTCTCTTATCCCCGCGCGTGGGTCTATACACAAAAGGACAACAATATACTTATTCCCTCCGACCCATATTAATTGACTTGGATTTATCAAAATTTAGTTGAATCTAGACACTATTTAGTATATAGATTCATCTAAAATTTGTAGATTCATCTAAAATTTGACAAATCCAAGTTAATATGTGCCGGAGGGAGTACTATATAATAATCAAATGACAAGTTATTAATTTTTTAAATGTAAGATATTTTGTAGCCTAAACAAACAAGGGAAAATCTAACGCGAAACGCCGCGCGCGTGGCGTTTTGTGCGGCGGCAGTCATACCAATACGTACGCCTTGACCGCGGCAGCCGGGCGGCCGGGCGACCGACACGTACGTAGTATTTTTTACGGTAATATTCTCAATTTTTCATGTGAACTTAATATGGCCAAATTTTCTAGACGATGATGGATTCCTCTTAGTACGGTTGCAAATTTTGAGGTGTACCTGATTAATCGGGTAGATAGCACCAATTTAATATGGCAATTAGGTTTAATCAGTCTGGAAACTGAAAACTACACGTAGTTAGTAATCTCGTAATTAGTACCAATACAGTAAGTATAAAAATTACTAACTGTTGAACCGGGCAACTAAGCTATATTTAATCTGGCAATTTGAACAAAATTAATCTGGCAGTTACTAGTAACAATTGAACCTAGGCTTCATTTGTCTCACATTTTCCGCTAAACCTAATTAATCTGGTAGTTAGTAACAATTAAATATGGCAACTAGGTAAAATTAATCTGACAGTTATTAATCAGCCATGTCCTATTTAATTTGGCAATTACTAGCGTTGTAGTTCGGGAGCTCGGGAATATAGCCGCCGCTCCCCCGAGAGCATGTATCCAACCGAACAGGTATCCCCGTAAATCCAACAAAGTAGCAGAATCCTGTGAATACAACCTCAGCTCGGGAGCATGTATGTGCGGCGCCGCGCGTTAGCACTGTCCAACAAACAATTCCCTCGAAACAGGCTTTCGCCCCGCTTTATAAATAAAGCAACATCCAGGAACAAAGTGCAGCAAACAACCACCATGGCCCAGGCCAACCGAAAAAGAAAGAAAAAAAGGGGGGAGTCCACATCCATTGGCAAAGACAAGCACGCCCAAACAAAAACAAAACAAAAAGCGCAAGAAGGATGCGGGAGGACTCAGACGCCGAGCCCGGGAGCCGGTGCAGCTAGGGGATCGCCGTCCTCGTGGCACGCACCGAACGCCGCCCGATCACTTTGCCTCACCGGGGAGACCACTTCTTTGGAGAAAGGCAAGAAAGGAAAACACAGGTCGGACACACGGGAAGGATAAACCTTCTCAATCACCATCTTATTCCGCACGTTCCACGGACCACGAGATAGCCAAACACGAGCGAAGAGACGGCGACCTCCTCCGCCTGTTGGCACAGGACTGCAGAACTCCCCAAGTTCTGCACTTCCCGGCCGCCCTAGCGCCACCGACGAAGCCCCAAAGAGCTGGGCCGAGCAGTGAACATAATATGGGCACAGGTCTCAAGGCCCCACATAGGGACACAAGCCATTGCCCGGCCGCTTGGCCACCTCCACCCCGAGGGTAGCCGGTCCCAAAGAATCGCCACACGAAGATGCGGATACTAAGCGGCAGGGGGGCCTTCCACAGAGGAGCCGACCACCCTAACTCAGGGCTCTGGAAGAGGGCTCGATAAGCCGAGTTCACCGTGAACTCGCCCGAGGGGTGAAGAAGCCACGCTGCCGAGTCAGGGGCCTCAGATAAGGCCCCAGGGAGGGAGCGAAGCAGCCGCTGGCGGTCCGCTTCCTCCGCCGCACTAAGATGCCGCCGGAACATGACGTTCCAGTGGCCCTCCCGGAAGGCCTCCTGCACAAGAGCCTCTGGGGAGGCGGAGATAGCAAAAAGGCTGGGGTACAGGACTCCCAACGGGATCGGGAGCAGCCAGGGATCAAGCCAAAGTCTAATCCCCTGACCGCAACCAACCTCAAAGGAGAGGCCGAGCCCGATGAAATGCTTAATCTCCTGGAGGGCTCTCAGAATCGAGCCCTCCCCGCCGCAAGCTAACAGGGCCCGGCCCGAGATACTTGGCTTTGATAAGTCTTGAGCCCGCCGTCGTCCTAAGAATGCGCCAAACCCACTTTAACATCAGCGCCACATTAAAGCGGCGAGTCCGGATACCTATGCCCCTAAGCTCTTGGGGCGCAGACGTCCGCCCATTTGACCATGTGGTATTTCGATGGCCATCCCTTGCCGAAAAAGAACCTAGACAACTCCTTATCGAAGTCGGCATGTGTCCCTTCGGTAGCATGTACCCATCTGGTACATGGGCGACTCGAGACAGGAGTTAATCGACCGACTTGCTCCCCTTAGGCGTGGCGTGCTCTCCGTGGTTCCGCCTCGAGCGCACCCTAGCAACCAAAGGGGTCGTCCTCGATCAACACACGCGTCTCCCTGATGGGCATACCTAGATACGAAATCGGGAAGTCCGCGAGCCTACAGTTCAGCCCATCCGCGATCCGCTGGCGCTCCTCCTCGGGGTACCCAAGCACCACCACCTCACTCTTGTCAAAGTTGATCGTCGGGCGACATGGACTCGAAGCGAGAAGCAGAACTTTAGGTGAATGATGTCGGTCAACCTCGCACCATGATCATGGTGTCATCCGCATATTGGAGGTGGGAGATCCCTCCCCCAGGGATCAAGTGCCCCACCACCCCGGAGATGTGCCCCGAGCGTTGGGCTCTATCCAAAATTTCCGCCAGGGCGTCCACCGGCGTTAAACAATATAGAAATCGGGTCCCTTGCCTTACCCGCAGACGGGCTAAAGTACGGACCGATCTCCCGTGATGTTGATCGCCGTCGTGCGATCCTCACGAATCGCATGATCCGGCAGATCATGCGGTCATCGACGCCCTCCTCTCAGACGAGTCTCGTGAAGGCCCATCTAAGCGATCATAGGCCTTCTGAAAGTCCAACTTCAGGAACACCCCTTTCTGACGACGCACCTTAACTTCATGGATAATTTCCTGAAGTGCCAGGACGTCGTCATGAATGAGGCGTCCCTTGAGGAAGGCGAACTGGAGAGGATGGGTGAGGCGCTCCATCACCGGAGCGAGACGGATAGCACAGACCTTGGCGAACAGGCGTTGAATGACGTTAATCACCGTGATCGGACGGAACTGGCGGATATCCGTGGCCCCCACAACCTTGGGGATCAGGGTAATCACGCCGAGGTTCAAACGGGACATCACCAGGGTACCAGTGAAAAACTCCTGGAAGAGCTGCAGGATTAGCGGTCAGAATCGAGCCCAAAACGTCTGGAAGAAGCACACCGGGAGACCATCAGGGCCCGGTGCCGACCTAGACTTCATGGACTTCAGAGCAGCCTCCACCTCCTCCCCTAGGAAGGGGAGAGTGAGACCAGCATTCTCCTCGGGGGAGACAAGCGCCTCACGCCCGAAGTCAGCGCCAGTGAGACACCCGGCTAGGCGGAGAAAAGGCCCAGAGAAGGCATAAATATGGGAGGAGAGTGCCCGAGGGGACTCGGCAGCGACTCCCCTCCCGAGGCAAGGAATCGAGCACTTCCTCCTCCTACCATTGGCAATGGCATGGAAGTAAGCCGTGTTCGACTCCCCAGACGCCCGTTCTGGCGACTCACGACGCCTTGAAAGCCTCCTCTCCTTGTAAATTTCCATAATGGAAGTCTCAAGGAGTACCTATGGGACCAGGCCTCGGGAGAGGCCGTGAAGATCGGCCTCCGGTCTAAGGCCTGGATATCCCAGAATGGATTCCTTCGATTCCTAAGGTCCGCCCAAATTCGCTTCACCTCGCATGAACTGCCGGATAATTTGGCACGGTGATGCCGATATCCACCGACAAGACACCCGAGGTAGAAGCGGCCGACCACCTAGCCGAACCATCTCTACAAATCCTCGTTTACAGCCGAAGGATTCAAAGTGGAAGCGGTTGAGGGGCGGCCCTCCAGAGGAGAGGAGGAGAGGTATGGTCCGACCCAATCCTAGTGACCGCTCGCAACGAGCAAAGAGGGAAGGCCACCTCCCAATCAACCGACACAAAGACGCGATCGAGAACACTGCGAATCGGGTTCAGCTGCTTATTTGACCAAGTATATCTAGCGCCCACACGCCGGATCTCGCGGAGAGCAAGCTCGGCAATGCAGTCGTTAAACATACGCATCCTAGGGAGGTCCACATTTGCCGAGCTCTTATCATCGGCATAGCGGATCAGGTTAAAATCCCCGGCGACCACCACCGGGATAACCGTCCGTTCTACTTTTGATTTGAGCTCACGCAAGAAGTCAGCGGACCTCCTATGGTCCGCGGGGCCATAGACAATGATCACCTCCCACCTGAAGCGAGATTGTCTATGGGTAAGCGCCATGCTCACAAAGAATTCCCCGCGGTCCATATCATCAACCTCGAAGGTATCCTCCTTCGCCCCCAGGAGGATCCCTCCCGAGTGCCCGGATGCAGGAAGCCAGGACCAGGAGAACTTGGAGCGGCTCAAAGCTTCCAACTCGGCGATGGAGAAGTCCTGGCGAATCGTCTCCTGAAGACCGACAATATCCGGCGCATCCAAGCGAAGAGATTCCTTGATTTGGCGGCGACGACCCTCACTGCCAAACCCCCGGATGTTCCAAATGAACACCCGGAAGGCCCGAAGGATGTCCATGGTGGACACTCAGGCCGGGGCGGTCCCCTGAGCGGGGACCGAGCGAGCGCGGGAAGAAGAGGAACGGATCGCAGCGGACTTGGGGGGCCTCCCACGCGGTCGGCCCGGGGGGGTCGACCTGTGGGTGGTCTCGCGCGCATCAGGGGCAGGTGGGGTCTCCCTGCTGGGGCCAGGCCCGTCGGGCCTAGCCTCGGCAAGGATGCGGGAGCGTTCCCGCTCCCGGGCATCACGTGCCCGGGCAGCAGCGATTGCTCCCGCGTACCCCTCCCGCGCCTTAATGGCCGCAATCTGCTCCAGTCTCGGCCCCTTCTCTCCCCGAAAAACAATACCGCAATCCGCAGCCACCTCACCTAGGTGGGCCAGGGAGACCTCGGAGAGAACACAAAAAGGCGAGCCAGACAAACCAGAAGGACCAGGGTCCGGCGGAAGAGGGGCGGAAACAGTACCTGAGAACTCGTCGCGAGCCGCAACCCGTCGGGAGGCGCGCTCCGCCACCGTCGGCTCAGGCCCGGACAAGCCGGACCTGGAGTCAGCGAGGCGGACACTGTGGCGCGACGGGGGCGGGGGGGAGGTCTGGGAGCCCTGGCCCGGCGCAGCTTGGAGGCTGCGGCTCCAACAAACAATTGCCTCATGCATAATCCGTTTTTGCAGTTGGCTCGCCTTCAAAACTGCTAGATACACAAGGATACATTTCGATATTCTCTTTTAGCTTCTTTTTTTATACCAGGGCGGTAAAACATAGTTGACAACATATTTTGCAGGCGGTCTCGAATTCCTTCGCGTGTTAGCTTTGAGAGTGTAGAGCAGTGGTGCGCCACACTGTTGTAATTCCTTTGAGCTGACGCCCACCCCCACCCCCCCCCTCCCCGTTTTGCACCTTACTGGGATCGCATCGCACTTGAGCATGCATGACTGCATGAGCTATTTTATTCCTCCTTTTGTTTAGTCGAAGACACCTGATGTTTTCAAAATCTAGCACTAAAATCCTACGTTCATGTACCACGCAATTAACTATAGACTTAAGCGTGAAGACATGCAAGCCTTGTGAGGCATTTGCCGGTCTTTGACACTGCCTGTGGGGCAGGGACGCGTTTGCGCGTTCATTGCAGCTGCTGCAGGGTAACGTGGGCAGGAGGTGGACGGTTCGTGCGTCTGATCCCCTCTTTCTCTGTTCTATTGACAAGCACCTTCTTTTCTTGCCTAGCCCCTAGGGTTTCTAGCAGCCACCGCTTGCAGCTTCACCCGCCTCGGCCGCCATGGGTTCTTCTGCTAGGCCGCGACCCCGCCCCGCCCCTGCCCCCTATGGGATGGGGCGCCTATCGATTTCATTTCTCTGGTTTCCTCCCGCGGCTCCACCTGTTGTGTGGGGGATTGGATCTTGCCTACGCCGGTGAGGGTCTTGGTCGGCGTTCCCTTCCTTGGCGTGGTGCTTCTCTCGGTTGTGCTGGCTGGGTCGGGCAGGTTCGCCCTTGGACGGTTGGTGCTGCTGCTCGCAGTTTTTGCTGGCCGAAAACTAAAGGTTTCCTTTTCCGTTCCTGCCTCCTGACATTTTTCAAGTCCATAGAATGTTCTTTTGTTCCTACTTGCTGCATTGGCTCATCCTCTTGATTGTGATGTCTCTTTATTGAGTGATCTTTTGTCTGCAGGCTGTCATGTAGAGCTGTTGGTGGCCGCTGTGTTTGTTTGGTGGTGTTTCTAGAGCATTTACAACAATATAAAGGACAAGAATTTTCCCTCTAATAGAGGATAGAGAGAACCTTCCATCATCTGCTTGCGTTTTGTGTTTGTTCGGTGGTGTTTCCTATCTAATTAATAGTATAACGTGTTCTGTAGGTATATGCTTTCCATGGCGTGTCATTGCATATTTGCAGATGTATCCGGATACAAGGTGGTGTATATTTAATCACTTGTTCGTTACGGTTGAATCATTTTTTATGAGCTATGCTGGTGCTATGTAACATTTTTTTTCCGATAAAGAGTGCTTTATTATTTAAATTGGGTGCTACGTAACATGACTTTGGGCACGCTTATATAGGGAGACAGCATTGGTCTCGCTATGGAGCGAGAATGCTAAAGCTCTTACACCTCTAGGATTATAGAAATAAGCCAAAAGAGAAATGCTCATCGCTTTCATTATCGGTGGTAAGTTCAAAATCAGGAATGTATGTCTGCATGTTGCACTTACTGATTTCCTATTTGCCAATACATTTTCCTCGCCGTGGTTCTATGCCTATCTGCTAGGTATCGCCGGTGTGCATCAATTAAGATAACACGGATATTATGGCGCTGGGAGACATGTATGTGCTTGGGCCTACTGGTGTGTGCTACGGACTGTCCACGATTCAAACGCTAATCGGAGCTCATTTTTGAATGAAAGGTTCCATGACACAAGGCACCCCTATTGAACGAGGGAGGGTTCAGGTTTTTTACTCAAGTGTTATATAGATAGCAACGGTTCAGGAGATGGTTGATCTTAAAACTCAGGTTGTCCTGCATATTGTCTTAGGCTTCTGACACTTTCTTTGATGGCTGAATCCTACGGCCTTTTTAGTGTCATACACGCTGAAATTACTTGCTTGGTTGGATGGAAGTTCATCTTTGATGTCTCCATGTCGTGCTTTTTTATTTTGGCAAAAGAACATCTCTTTCCGGATTCTTAAATTTTAATTCAAAGGCTACACTATTTTCATTAGCTTTGAGGGAGCAACATCTCATTGAGACTGACCCCGAAGAGGCTTTCTACATAGATGTGCCTACTGGGAAAGACACAGTCACATGTGCTGATGAGGTACGCTGAGCTTCCCTGGTTACTAAGCCTCATCTTGGTATTCTATATACACCATTTTATGCCTTCTCTTGATTCGTTTGGATTAACTTCGCAAAGCGTTGTTGGAAGATCGTCTATAGACACCTTGGATACTGTTGTTCCATCTAGGTCATATATTCCGCATCCTCCTGATGCTATGGTTTGCGTTTGAGATTTTAACAAATGCTATTGTCGTTTGCATTCTCTATTATGATGGGGAGACACCTAGCAAGGAAGTGCTAGGAGGTAAAGGAGTTGGCGCTACTACACCTGATGATGCTAATTCCCATGCAGGGGATCGCCTTGGCAAAGAGGTAGCTGACATGATGTTTTCGACACTGTTTTTACGCCTTGATGAAGATGTTTTTCTCCTTCTGACTTACTACAGTTTTGTCGGGCCCTTGACGGATCGCTAAAACCTTCAACTTCGAAAGAACTTGGTGGCAAGCTGGATGAATAGTCTGACAGGTATGCTAGAAACATACTAATATTTTCCTTGTCTTGCTCCACCGATTCTAAGCCTGTTATTTCTAGCCATAGGCGCTTTGCTGAGTAGACCCCCCTGGTACCGCTCTTCCTTGGCTGGTCTCCGCCCGGTGGCCAGCTTGGTCGGGTTTGACGCACCTATTCCAGCTGATGACCTGGTTGGTCTCCTGGTACACGCTCATGGAGCTTATAGCTCAGTGGTGGCTGAAGCTGGTTTGCTTTGCATTTTCTGTAGTTTCAGTTTAGCCTGTGAAATGCTCGACCTGTACCTGAACAACTTGGTTTGCTTCGTTCTTTGTGTAGGATTGTGCATGTAATATGTGTGTGATCACCTATGGAATACTCTTGGGAATATAGTGGGAGTTTTTCTCAGTCTTTGTGATTCGTCTGATATGGCAGCGATGGAGCACTAGCTCCTATTACCTAATATCTTTTCCAGTGTTGTTTTAAACATGCTTTTCCTGGTGGTTCAATATTTTATCTGCTCCAGTGAAGGCATGCAGCCAGCCCCGTCCGTCTTAATAGATGGACGCTTTGCATGGCAGGTTTTGCTGTGTTCAAAAGTAACTGCTCGGCTGATAAGTAATCGTGCTGCTCATAAAAGGATTAATTTACATACTGTACAGAGGCTAAATCCACTCCTTTTTCTGTTATGTCTGTAACCTTTTCGTCAGGTATCATCATTGTTTATTTTAAAAAAATAAGTTGATCAACCATTACAAGATGTTAGGTAATCTTAATTCTTAATCTATAATAGAGAAGTCCTCTTTGGTAAGTAGTTAGAAGAGTGATTTGTCTGCATTCATTACAACAATATGATAGTTGCATCCTGAAGCTTCAAAGTGCCAGTCTGGAGAATAGGAAACTAAAAAACAAAGAACCAACTGACAGACAAGGAACCAAATTAAAGTACTCCCTCCGTCCAAGAATAATAGATGTCTTAAATTTTTCAAATTTTGGATGAATCTATATACTAAATGGTACTAGATTCGTTCTAATTTTTAACAAATTTGAGACATCTATTTTAGGACGGAGGGAGTACTACTTTCCGTCCATATTAATTGACTCAAATTTGTCTAGATTTTGATGAATCTAACACTATTTAGTATATAGGTTCATTCAAATTTTGACAAATCAAAGTCAATTAATATGAATAGGAGGATATACTACATTTCATAATTAAATTAAGCACATTCATTAATAAATGCAGCTGAGTTACAAGCTTTGTGAAATATATCGCATCTGGTTCATGCACGTCCAGCTGGTGTTGTCGACGACATCTCAGAACACGCAGTCGCATCATCTTCTACCCGAGAAGCACTCGCAAGTTGCAACTGCGCCCCTCCTGGCTTGCGTCTGTGCCACCGGCCACATCAGCGTCTGTGCAAACAGAAAGCAGTACTCACCATCCTCGACCGCTTTCATCACGTTGACCGGAAGAGAGCACATGACTACATGAGAACCTGCCACGCCGGGCTCCTGCACAGACACCCTTCGACCAGGATGGCATGTCCAACACTGACCAACCCACCCACGTCATACATTGGTTACCTCCCTAAATCAGTCCCCGTTTCAAATATAAGATGTTTTAGCTTTGTGAAGTAAATATATCTAGACTTCTTTTAGTATATAGGTTCATTCAAATTTAGAATTAATCTACATACTAAAACAAGTCTAGATACATTTTCTTTACAAACCTAAAATCTTATATTTTAAAACGGAGGGAGTACATGTATAATAGCACGAACACAGCCCAACCCCATTGTGTCTGAAATTCGAACGCCTCTGAATGCACCACACGGGCCACACCATGACAAAACGTCGGGCAGGCGGCGCGGCGAAGCGCGCCTGTTAGTCTAGTACTACATAATCGCAAAAGTGAAGCATATGACGAACAACTCTATACAATGAGAGGAACACGAGGTGACACCTGAGCAGCCCGGCAGTGAGCCGTAAACAATTTGAGTTTCACTACTCTCTCAGCAGGCTTTCATATATTTAAATCCGTAAATCAAAATTCGATAAATAAAATGTATAAATCGATTAGAAAAATGAGAGAAATCCAAATATGACATCCATATAATTTTGTGAAAAATGGGGTGGTAGAATTTTGGATTAGCCATTTGGTGGTTACTTCACAAAAATCCTCGTTTTTTGCCCTCGGAAAATGGAAAATAGCTTTTTGGTGCAATAAAAAGGAAAATTTTCTAATGCAACATTGTTCTCCGTCCCATGATACACATGCATACATAATATCGGCACATTATCACAAACTATGCCTTAATTCTAGTCATAATATTGGTCATTTGATCAGAAAGCCAGGAAACCTCGAATGAGATAGGTCATTTTGTGAAGGTTTTTTGAGACATAATCAGTAAACCAAGTTTGATATTTTTTCTTCCAACTATGTCACATAATATGACACCACGCGAAGGTTTCGTATTGTTTGGATCGTTTTTTTAAATTTCTTATGCCCGTTTTAAACTATCGTCAAACTTTGCCGAACGACGGGCAAGAAGATTCTTAGCTCGGGGCTAAGCCTCGCTAAACTTACATATCATATTGTGAACCTAAAAATAATTTTTGTAAAAAAATCATGAGCATCAGATCATGTACATGTAGTTTATATCTAACTCACTTCCTACCGATTTGGCAGAAATTTGTCTTTTTCACCTGGGGTGCACAGAAAGGTTTGAGATCCCCCTGTTAGGATATTGTCCATATAAGGTGGTCTAGTATTTTTGAAAAATAAGATGATAGCATTTTGAATTAACCATTTGGTGGTTGCTTCACAAAACACCCCTTTTTTGTGCTCGAAAAATGGAAAATGGCTTTTTGGTGTAACAAAAAAGTAAACTTCTGCATGCAATATTGTTATCCATCCCATGATATACATGCATGCACAATATGGGCATATTATCATAAAGTATGCCTTGATTTTAGCCATAACATTGGTCATTTGACCCGAAAAGCCAGGAAACCTCGAATGAGATAGATCATTTTGTGAAGTTTTTTTGATCCATAATCAATATACCAAGTTCGATATTTCTTCTTCCAACTATGTCACATAATATGACACCACGTGAAGGTTTCTCATTGTTTGGATCATTTTTGAATTTCTTATATCCGTTTTAAACTATCGTCAAACTTTGTCGAACGGCGGGCAATAAGATTCTTAGCTCGGAGCTGAGTGATGGCGCCCAGCACTTGTCGTGGGATGCTTTGTTGGAAACCCCAAGAGAAAGGTATGAAGCAGCACGGCAGCAAGTTTCCCTCAGTAAAAAACCGATGTTATCGAACCAGTAGGAGGAAGGAAACGTCACACAGGTGTTGCAAGCAACGCGGAGACCTGCACAACACAAACTTAAGACTTTGCCCCAACAAATCAGTGAGGTTGTCAAGCTCACCAGTTTGCTATAACAAAGGATTAAACCTATGGTGCGAAAGGTAATTGTTTGCAGGAAGTAAGCAAGTAACAATGAAAGATGTATCAATGGTAAAGATTGGACCGGGGTCCATAGTTCACTAGAGTTGCTCTCCTTAGATAAACAACATGGCGTGAAGGGTAAACAAATTACAGCAGGGCAATTGATAGGAGCTGAGCAAGGCATAACAATGCAATTACTAGTCAGAAAGATCCTATGAGATTCAATTGGGCAATACAACGGTGGAACTACTCACGCATCATACCGGAGAGAAGGCCTCCGGGATGATCTCCCCTCCGTCAGGATGCCGGGAAGGACTTCAGATCCCCCGATCTAGGGACGACGGTGGCGGCGGCTACAGAAGGTTTTATGGAGATTTGATCGGGTGCTTAGGGTTTTTGCATCGGGGGCTTCTTATAGGCGAAGGGGGAGGCCGAGGAGGCGGCCAGAGGGGCCACACCCCTCCTAGGCATGGGCCCACCTCTGGCCGCGTCTAGGGGGGTCTGGCTGCCATGGCCTGCTTCTTCGTCTCCCCTCTGGACTTCTTGTTCCCCACGGAAAGTAATTGACTTTGACGTTTGTCCCGTCCAATTCCGAGAATATTTTTTTACTAACTTTTCTGAAACCAAAAACAGCAGAAAACATGCAACTGGCACTGTGGCAACTTGTTAATAGTTTAGAACAAAAAACATGTAAAAAGCAACTCAAAGTGTAGAGAAAACAAAGCAAAGTAGATACTAAACAAGCATGGGGCATCAAAAATTATAGATACGTTTCTGACGTATCACTTATCCTCGCTAAAATTGCATTAGATCTCTGGTGAAATAGCATATTGTGAACCTAAAAATGATTTTTTTAAAAAATATCATGAGCATCAGATCATGTATCTGTAGTTCATATCTAACCCACTTCCTACCGATTTGGCAGAAATTTATCTTTTTTGTCTGGGATGGACGGAAAGGTTTGAGATCCTCCAGTTGAGACATTGTCCATGTAAGGTGGTCTAGTATATTTTGAAAACTGGGGTGATAGCATTTTGAATTAGTCATTTAGTGGTTGCTTCACAAAACCCCTCGTTTTTTGCGCTTAGAAAATGAAAAGTGGCTTTTTGGTGCGACGAAAAGGAAAACTTCCTCCTACAACATTGTTATCCATCCCATGATGCACATGCATGCACAATATAGGCATATTATCACAAACTATGCCTTGATTCTATCCATAACATTGGTCATTTGACCCGAAAGCCAGGAAACCTGGAATGAGATAGGTCATTTTGTGAAGTTTTTTGAGACATAATCAATTTACCAAGTTTGATGTTTTCCTTCCAACTATGTCACATAATATGACACCACGCGAAGGTTTCACATTCTTTCGATCGTTTTTGTATGCCCATTTTAAACTATCATCAAACTTTGTCGAATGGCGGGCTAGAAGATTCCTACCCATTTTAAGGATTTTTGTCCGTTTAGCTGCCGTGGCAGAATCCCCCAAAAAAAATTTGCCCAATTTTTTAAGTCCTGGTTTATGTCTCAAACCAAGACTAAAGGTCTATTTTTAGTCCCGGTTGAAGAGGGTGTTGCCCGCGTCCGCCTCAACCCCTTTGGTGCCGGTTGGTGTTTCTAACCGGGACTAAAGGGGCCGTTTGAACCGGGACTATAGGTTGTCGGCGTCCTAGCCGTTGGAACCGGTACTAATGCTTCGGAGGGAACGGTACTAATGCTTTGGAGGGCTCTAGACGAAAAACCGATTTTCTACTAGTGAGAGCTGATACACATGAATTTTGATCTTTTGCCACTCTTTGAGAAGCCTTTTGTAGATTAGCAATAGAAATTCATTTGATGAGGCATGTAATAATCAAGCACGATCTCCAACCTCTGTGGTAGAAGAAATCCAATAATTTCTTACCAATACATTGACTGTACACCACGGTGAAGAACCATGTTACTATCGTATAGAAGGAACACTATGCCAGCCTAGCATATGCAAAATGCAAACAAAATCAGCCAAGGTGCGATAAGCTAATAGCAGCTTTAAATTACCCCTGCTGAAAGCTGTTGAGTTTCTTCTTGCAATTTGGATCATTAGATCAATCTAAAACATTACCTCTCTAGCTAGCGGCCATTCCCTTACACGTGCACAGAAAAAAAAACCTGCACTAATGACGTTTTAACTGAAACAAGCAAACAAAAAGTGATTCAAATACTGCCATATTGCCCAACGTGTCAGTATATCAAAGAGAAGGATCTTTTGATGATGAAGAGAAACACTATAAGGGCATGGCCAACCGGTAGCCCCATACCTGCTACCCTGCATATCACCTAGGCTCGGATGCTAGCTTGTAAGCTAAATTGTGGTCCTCATGTGATAGGTGCTGTCTCCAGAGGAGGTAGCTGCTCCATGACAAAAGGCAGGATAAAGAGAGGAGAGAAAGAAAAGACAGAGAAAAAAGAGCTCATCATCTAAGGTTGGACAAACAAAACCAACAGCCTCATTTTTCAAGTCTACGTGGAAGTCCTAAGACAGTGGTATGTATATGCCTCCATAGCTGATACTCTAAGCATAAAAGGTACTTAGGTATTTTTGACTCAAGGGATTTGCTTATGCCGATGACAAGGAAAAGGAGCAACCTGCACTCCCTGATCATGAGGGTCGGTTTGTGGCTGCCATATCAAGGTCTTCGATACTTTTGCCTTTGTGACTGCAATTGTGCCATATGCAGTACAGAGGACGGCAGGAGACCATGGCCGGTGAGGACGTCATCTTTGGGTTAGAACTAATCATCTCAGGGAACGGTATAGCCGGAGGAGACGATGCGTGAGATTAGGGGACGTTTGATGGACGACTGAGTTATTCTTTTTCCTGATTTTCGAATCTGGTATTTCCTCCGATCCATATTAGTTGACTCCAATTTGGATGTATCTATCACAAAAATATGTCTAGATACATCCAAATTAAAGTCAACTAATATGAGTCGGATGGAGTATTAAAGTCCATAGATGGAAGGGCACGTGAACGTTTTTTTTCGAATTATTAAAAAGTGAACTTCTTTGGGGGGTGGGGGTGTGGGGGGGGGGGGGGGGGGGGGAAAAAACTAATCTAGGCCACGATGATTGGACGGTCCGGATTCAATTTTCCTATTCTCTTCTGTCCAATTTATTAGGCATGTGCGTAGTTTAAAAACAACTTTAAACAATAATTTTGGTTAAAAAAATATATATAATATGTCACAAAAATTATACCATTGAATTAACCTTTAAAAGTAGTTTCCAATGGTATATTTTCTGGGACATATATTGTATATTTTTTATTAATAAAAATTAATGATTAAAGATTTTTTAAACTACATGCGTGCCTAATAAATCGGACCAGAGAAAGTATTAAGATTCGTGCTTTTATATAAGAGAAATAATAGAGATTAGTTGTTATTCTTTCCTTATTTTTATGACAACAAGAGGAGCAAAGACGAGTTTTTGGGGAAGTTAAATACGGTAACGGTCCTTATACTTGTCAGGCTGGCTCGATTTAGTCCTCTTACTTGAAATTTGCTGAATTTTGCCCATGTACTTGTGAATTTGGTTTGATTTAGTCCAATTCGATATTTGTTGATTTAGTCCAATTCGATATTTGTCGTCAAATTTGAGCTGACATAGATGACACGTGGACTGAAATCTTGCAAGAATACTCCCCGCATCTCAGAGAATTACAAAACACTATCACAAACAAGGTTAGATATAACAGCATACCTATCTGTTTGGCTCGATTTAGTCATGATACTCGTAATTTGTATAATCTAATCCATGTACTTATCAATTAAACTTGATTTAGTTCAAAAGCATGTTTGTAGTTGAATTTGAGCTAACGCAAACGTCGGACAAGGGTCTCATTTGCAGGAGAGCGGTTTGCGCGAAAACTTACAAACCCCTCTCCCATATCTAGAACGGACATTACGACCATTCTGCTTAACGCTGAAGCGCAGGCCCATACAGAGGGCACCGTTTTTTTCCTGTGTGTATCCAATGCCTGGCCACTACGGTCACAGATTCACAGTAACAGAAGGTAGCAGTAACTCTCAATAATAACAGGGCGAGCCAGGAAACGATATAAGATCCTTTTCCGCGTAAATCATGGGCCGTATGTTCCAATTACATCCCGAAATTCTGCTAAAGTTTCTCTTCTTATTTCGCCTTTTTCTGGCGGCACAACACATCACACTTTATCTCGAACTACATCCATCCATCATCGACCTCTCCAAAACTTAGTTCGTGCTACCAAAAATGACCCACGGCCGCCGCCTCTCTTCTTCCCAAACAGCTCGGCCGTCATTCATCAGTATCCGTAGCCTGGTTATGATCAAAGCAGAAGGATGGAATTAGAAACGTGGCCGGTTGCAAATATAAAGCGTGGAGACATTGGTCCAAGCATTCGTTAACGTACCAGAGTTGTCCATGGGGTTAACGAGGGGCGCGGGCTCGGGCTCCTTGATCTCGACAACGACCACATCTGAGGTGAGGAAGGTCTTGGCCACCGACGCGGCGTGCTCCAGGCAACATCTCACCACCTGCATTGCACAGTTTCGTCATCACAGCTCAGCCACACCAAAAATGGAGGGGAACAAAAAGAAAAGAAAAGGAACTAAATCAAAGGCTCAGCAACGTGCAAGGGGATCCATTATATTATGTCCTTTACTTCTGACCATGGTTCTCAGACTACGTGTAAACAAAGCGGATCCATTTAGTTGTTCTTTTTATCCTTTTGCGGCTCCCAAAGTTCTTTCCACTTCATTTCACGATTATACTGTTATGCTAAACTAAAGCTAATATAAGTATAGACTAGGATGCCTTATCCATTTAGTTTCCTTTTCCTTTCTAGGTCTAGACTCTAGAGGCTTAGATCCAGCCGCTTTATTCCAAAGTAGTAAGACTAAATCTCCCAAAAGAAAAGGAGTGGTTGCCTAGGAAAAAAGTAAGATGCAACCCCAATATCAAGACCACATAACTGGTGCCTGAAGTTGAATGATCCCCCAGCAACCTAACCAATATAACTATTTCATAATAGTGCAATTAAGGGTGTCAGGAAAGTACAAGGCCACAATACCTTAGTGGGGTCGATGATACCAGCAGCCATCAAGTCCTCGTACTGCCCAGTAGCAGCATTGTACCCGAATTTGACATTGTCGTTAGAAAGAACCTGGCACGGCAGCATTTTTTTTCATGTTATACAGATCCACGCAGGAAAAATATGCCATTTTGAGTACACGAGCTCTAACCTTCTCAGTGACAACACTGCCATTGACACCGGCATTCTTGGCGATCAATTTAAGTGGGTAGCACAACGCCCTTCTAACGATTTCGGCTCCAACCTAGAAAGTTTGAATTACAGCATATCAATTTGAAAGGATCAATAATTCAGTACCATGACTTGTGACCCAGTACATTTTGACAACACTGAGTGCAAGTATTACAAGCCCTGGGGAATTTCATTTGGTTTTACCTTCTGCTCCTCGTTGTCCAAGGTGTCCTTGATGGCATCAACCTTAGCCGCCAGTCTCAAAAGAGTGCATCCGCCACCAACAACAATACCTTCCTCAACGGCAGCCTGCAAAGGAGAAGGAAGAAATTGAGAATGATTCAGGAAGCAACAAACCAATGGACTTAATTGTACTTCCTTGAGATGCAGATACAAATCTGACAGCTAAAGAGTTGAAAGACACCACAAGCATTAACTTACCTTAGTTGCGTTTAGAGCATCCTCAACTCTCAGCTTCTTCTCCTTAAGTTCAGTTTCTGTTTGCGCTCCAACCTATCAAGTAACAAGCCAATGCTTAGACCTACCACACCATCCTTTACCCCAACAGGAAATCAAAAACGCAAGATTAGATGAAATTTATGTCCATTGTTATACCTGAATGACAGCAACACCACCAGCGAGCTTTGCTATCCTCTCATTGAGTTTCTCCTTTTCATAATCTTGTTCTGCTGCCTGAAAATTAGTCATAAGAACAATTGATCAGACTTCAGACTAAGATGGTTGCTATGTCTGCAACAAATAAATAATGCAACTCCACACAACACTGAAAAAAAAGAATACATGCCAGGATGAAGCATGTAGAAGAAAGGAAATAGCATACCTCAATGAGATTCTTGATCTGTGCAACCCTTTTAGTCACTTCTTCCTGGGTGCTGCCATCACCAACTATTGTTGTTGACTCTTTGTTAAGGACAACCTTTGCAGCCGTTCCTAGAACTGATTTGTCCGCCTTGTCAAGTGACAGGCCCACCTCATCTCTGATTACAGTTCCTGCAGAAATAAGAATTGTCACAAACAAGAAGCATCCGTGATCACAATAACACTGCACAGTATATGTTTGCCTCACCTCCGGTCAGAATGGCAATATCATCAAGGTACTGGGTCTTGCGCTCTCCAAAACCAGGGGCCTTGATAGCACAAATCTTCAAAGACCCTCTGAGCTTGTTGACAACAAGGGTTGCAAGAGCCTCCTGCTCAATATCCTCAGCAATTATCAGAATAGGGTATTGGCCCCTAATGGCTTCCTCCAGCACATTGATAAGATCTCTCGCGTTGGTGATCTTTTTGTCCACCAAAAGCAGCTGAAGAGTGAAGATAGAACATATCAATGAACTGAACCATAAAGACAGTGAGAACCAGAAAATACAAACTAACAGTTGCTCAGATTCCAGCTTACCTTGCAGTTCTCGTACTCTGTGGTCATTTTCTCACTGTCAGTCACAAAGTAAGGAGAGATATAACCACGGTCAAACTGCATTCCCTCCACAACATAGAGATTGTTCTCGGAACTTCTTCCTTCTTCGAGGGTAACCACACCCTTCCGTCCGACCTTGCTCATAGCCTCTGCTATCATGTTACCGATTTCATAGTTGTTGCCAGCACTGACTGCAGCAACATCAGCAAGCTCACTATCTTCAACCTGCAGCAAGAAGATGCTACTGTAAGTAAAAGTTAAACACATACACTGCCTACACCAACAATGATCTGACTCGACCCAGGCATTGGTAAAAATATTGCTATATTAGCTTAACAGTCAAATTTTACCTCCTTTGACATCTTCTTTAGTTCCACAACAAGTGCTTTCGCTGTTTTCTCGATACCACGAGTAATTTGTACAGGGTTAGCACCAGCTGCAATAACCTGAATAAAATCATACAGGTTTTTAGGTTCACAGAATAGTGAATCATTCAGCTAATACATAATCTCTGCAAGAGGGTAGTGGCCTACCTTAACACCCTCGGCAATGAGCCCCTGAGCAAGGACAACAGAAGTAGTTGTGCCATCGCCAGCTAAGTCATTGGTCTTCGCAGCAGCTTGCCTAACCAACTTAGCTCCAATATTCTCAACAGGATCCTCCAGCTCGACCTGCAGTAAACTAACTGTTATTGAAAGCTCTGATGGGATATTAAGCTAATCAAGAGTTGCAGGACAAGGCAACCCCAAGCCTGCAGTACAGAGTCATCCAAAAACAAAATCCAATGGATCTGTAACCCTTCTTATTGTAAAAATAGAAGGTGTGGCATCAGTGTAGTAGAAAAAACAGCTATAGTTGTTCTTAGGTGCCCATCTCATCCTCAGGAAGTACAACATCAGAATCATGTGGATTAATTATGATAACATGCAAAATCATAAACATCAACAGTGAAATAAATAACTAGGGTTGGAGTATGATCACTGGATACAACCATGTCAGTGCAAGTTTACGCATAAGAAGCAAATCCTTGAGTGCAATGACGATAACCAAAAGCTCTATGACATTGTAACATTGCAATGTACCTCTCTTGCAACTGTAACACCATCGTTGACAATCTTAGGGGACCCATACTTGCTCTCCAAAACAACATTCCTTCCCTTTGGCCCCAGTGTAACTCCAACAAGATCTGCAAGCTTATTGACTCCAGCCTAGGATATAAAGAAACAGCACATTAGAGTCTGTTCAAGGATCACCACGCACTGGCATAAAGTGAAAACTCAAATTAGATGTGCAAGACATGTGAAGCTAACCTGGAGCTTCTTGGTGGCTGAGCCATCCTTGTTGAAGTACAGCTCCTTGGCTGCTTTAACTCTGAAGCTGCATTTCCTCTGGAGGCGCACATTCCGTGGCCGGCTGGCAAGGGAGATAGATGATACTGAAAATGGCTTCTTGTCTGATACAATGCCAGTCGGAGCTGCCATGAGCCCAGCAGTAGAAGTGGCACCAAATGGTGAAGCCATGTTTCTCTGCGCATCAAAAATAACAATATCAGCATGACAGAGCAATATACAGCATACACAGATCCCATAATTCAGAGATACGGTAAGCACAAGAAAACACAAGCAAAGCTTCACTTCAGATAATGGAAGTGGAGGCAACCTACTTGTAGCCAGGCACTAAATCAAAATAGACACTTTATTTGTTCATGTTTTCACAAAATAAAAATGACCGATGGATTTTCGCTCTTTGTGACAAGGCATCAACATAAGGAACGGTTAAAACAAAAGTGCCAGGTACATTACACCCCACTGAAAGTCTACAGACATACACTCACTGGCAAACAAAGAAGAGTTTGCAGCACACCCCGTAGAAAACCAATTCACGGCAGTTGCAGCACTACCTCGCAGACCTTGGGCTCGAGAAGCAATGACCCTTCTTACTTACTACACGAACAAATTCGACAAAAAAAAAACAAATGTACCAATTACCGAAATTTATGGGTGTCCTTAGATTTTGCAGACACAACGGCATTCAATACTCTGCTGCGGTGCTTGCTGCCGTGAATATATTTGACAGCAAAGAAGTACCACCATTCTGCACTAATGTACTACCAAGTACAGCAGGCTAATTACAGCGTCCGAACCCCCCAGCGAGACTATCGAGCACCAGTAAGTAGCCCACTGCATCTGGGCATAACTGCTCCAACCTCCAATCCAACTAGCGAATAGGAGCAACTAGCTACCAATCTACTGCCTCACAACAACACACCGGACCCGAGACCACGCGCTCGTCGAATTTCGTCGGGGGGGACAAGCTGGAACCTCGTCCCCGCGCCTGAATTCGCGCCCTGTGAGACTAGTACCGGAACACTTGGCGCCCAGCCCATCTAATCCTCGGACTGCGGCGCCCAAATGCGACGACCCGGCAGCCGAATTGGGCGGGCGGGAAGCCGGGCGGCACCGCGGGGAGGGGAGTAGGGAGCGGCGGGAGGGGTTGGGGTCATTACCTTTGCGCCTCGGCGGGGGAGGAGGAGGCGGGCGGAGAGGATAAGGCTGGGCGGCCTCGGGAGGGTTGAGCAGCTGCTACGGGTGAGGGGTTTGGTTTGGTTGGGGGAAGGGGGAGGAAGGGGATGAGGTCTTAAATACACGCAAGGGTTTTACAAAGGGGCCTCGATGCAACTTTTCCTTGTACACCCTCGGATAAACGTGTATTTTCCACTGCAGAAAATATGGTTGTTTCCAGGAACTTTAAGTAAAGTCTGATTTTTAAACGAGAGAGATCAAGCCAACGTGTCTTTTTTTAACACACAAAGGGTGCATTTTATTCAGATTTCAGTACAGATACATCACTCAAAACCGAAGATGGTGGATCACCTTCCCAAGTAAAAGTTCCACCATAGTCATAACTAAGCATAGCTAAATTACAAAAAAAAAAAGTCCCATAATAGTAACCAGGACAATGGCCCGGGGCCTAGAATTTTTTTGTCACTGCTACATGTACAGCTTTAAGATCTGGCACCGGGTGACAGCCGACCGTTAAACCACGACATTGGCCTAAAACTATACGAGACATCAAACAAACACGACCCTGTGAGGAATTGATCAAGCGCTGCCATCAAAACTTTCTTGCCGACCTCTCTCTGCTCCCCTATTACGCTGGTGTGGTCACGCATCGGTCCTTCCCGCCTCCTCAGCGAAAGATCGCCATAAACGCCACGCATGCACAGGCAAGCCTCGTCCAATGGCTAGGTAACTTGTATTCCTCTCAAACAGACTGCCCGACTTAATTGATTCCATGGATCGATTTGATGTTTTTTAAAAAGTAGTCCATCAATCTCAATATCCAACTAGAGTCACCAACTCCTTAAACTCCCCTAAAAAAAACCTGAAACTAAATAAGCTATAAAACTCCCCTAACTTAACCTTCTTACAGTCGATTTGATCATGGGAGCCTCACATCGACTAAACCATTGATTTGATACTAATTTTAAATCCTCCTGTTGTTGTTTATAATTTTTTGCAATCTCTTATATACTGTGTTGGATCTTCAAGAACTGTGTCAAAATTATATGTTTATCATTGCAGTTGAACCCAAAAAAATGTGTTCTCACAAAAAGAAAATCCGCGTCGACATGAATTTTTATCTGCATATTAATAAGCGCTGAGTTTTTGGTCGGGTCTTGTTCTAATCCTGGCTCCGCCACTGCACAAGCGCCATTGTCGGCCAATCATATATCTTAAATTTTCATCCTAATTAAAGAAAGTTCTCGATCCCAAAAACAATGTCGTCAATAAGACTATTGCCAGCCATAACCAATTACCTTGAATTTTCTCCTGAAAGATAAGAGTTTGGACTTCTCCTATATTGTCGTCCCCACTTACGATGCCACTGCTCCAAGTCAAAAATCATCAAGACAATTCATCGTTGCAACAAAGAGTCGGATCACCATTGCTAGTCCTCGGATCTCGGCTTCCATAACCTTCTCCACTAGCTGACTTCGCCATGGAACAAGAAAGCATGCCTGTGATGGTAACATCCAACAGAGCTTTGCAACACTCCCTCTGAATACAAACCCTCAGATAAAAAATACCGATGTGCACGACCGAATTCCATTTGATCCAGTAATCTTTAGGCAATAGACGTCGACGAGAGTTCAACGACAATCCCACTAGATCGATGGGGCTAGCATCCAGCAGATCATCATCTTGACACGAGAAGAATCCTAGTACCGCTTGTATTATTCGAGCACACACCCGCACGCCACCGGACAAAGCAGAAAAGGAGGATATGGAACAAGATCCTCCCAATCATATGCGATACTTGGAAGAAATCTAGCACAATAGCAGACTATGGACTAGATATTTGGATGCAGGTAATCATCAACTTTAAGCTATCAGATTTCAGCAATCGTAGGCGTGCTCCTAGTATTCTCCAGGAGCCGTAGACGACCATGTCTCAATGGCATAGCTTCTGTGATTGATGCATCAAGAGTGTTAACCAGCGTCCACTCACCATCGTCAAATTATCTCTCCTTTAGCATTACGAATGGGTGAGATCACTGACGTAACAAATGGGCACATGGTGTTTGCGATGTAATGATGACATGTTCAGTTCATCATGTTACATATGACTTTTACACCACTAGCCTTAGTCTTTTTTTTGAACAGGGTAAGGGACCCGAAGAGCTGGCACTAATAAACAAAATTATTACAATATTGCATGAAGGACCTGAAAGAAAAAGAAATTATAACCATGTCCCTCCGATTTGCAGAAAGGACCCCAGACATAAACCAAAACGCAAACGGGTCCTCAAGCAAATCTCGACCTCGCCGGCAATGCTATTGCCACCATCACCGGCGGCGTCCTCACCGTCGATGGGCAAGGTGAAGAGGGCCTCCCGCCGGAGGTTGAAGAAGGGGGCGTTGAACGATTTCGGCAAATCACGTTGAAGCCAGAGAAGCTGTCGAGCCACCCAGGGAGCTTGCTGGAGAGGATTTTTGAGGAGCATCTTGAATCCGGCAGCAGGGGAGGTCATCGCAGTAGCTGAAGAAGAAACTTGAGCGCCGATGCCGGTATAGAGATCATGGCAGCAAAGAACCGCATGAACTCTTCTCCTCAATTGCAAATCAAGACCACCGCAGATCTTCACTTGGTCTGCTACTTTCTTCTCGTCACCATGATGAACAAGAAAAGCAGAGGCCAACCTCCAATCTCCACCAGCAGATCTGCAGAACGCGAGTTTTTTAGCTGGGATCTCGGCGCCCTCCACCACCTCCGCCTCCGGCTCCGACCTCCAGAGCACCACAGAGACGACGTTGAACACCGACAACCATCCGATGAGACTCACACCATCCGTCCGCTCATCCGAGATGAGCATGAAGCTTAGACGCCATGTCGACAACCCTAATCTAAGCCCTACTCTACTGTTTACAGGGAGGCCCGACCACCTAGACATCTCCTTGCCAGCAAGCAACACCACTGGAGAAAGAGAAGGTCAGGGGCGGCAGAGTGGAACTGGGGTCGACTCTCAAAGCGGCGAGAAAAGAGATGTACTTCCTCCAAGAGACTGCACTAGCCTTAGTTAAAAGTCCGTCTTGTAAGATATAGTCGTAACAACCATGTCATAAAGAGTAGGGATTCTAGTGAAGGCACTTAAATTATATCAACACTTAGGAAAACATATTTATCCATGGAATCCTAGAATAGATAAACATGTCAACACTAGGAAGAAGTAGCCATTTTTTTTAATAAGGAGCATACGTTAATATTACGAAAATATCAAATTACACTCGGTCTGTATAACAATGTATTGCCTTAGCGATCTTACGGATACACGCAACCAAAAATAAGAATTACAAAAAGAATTGTTCCGCTATAGCGACCAGTTTCTTACAGCAGCGACACTAACATCACCAAAACAACATCCGAAATAAGTAGCATCCAAACACTACTTGCATTTTGTTTGAAATGGAAGGTAGCAAATGTAGCCACAAAACCAAACAAGCTAAAAAGCTGATAAGCAGTGAAAAAAATCAATCCGTCTCTAAGCAACGGCGGCGTGCTTGGCTTAGAAACATTCGAATCGATGCAACAAAATTATCGGTAGCACCACTCGACAATGAGACGAGGCCTTAGCAGGGGTCTGGAGTGAACGTGAGACCCCTTTTGAGGGTGCATCCGTTAAATCAGCCTCAACAGGCCTCGAGCAGTATGGAAGCGTCCAGAAGTACCAAAAATCTAGGCCCACCGGAAAAAATAGGCAGGTGCTGCAAAAAAAAAATAGTAAAAGCGCCGTTGCCGGGGATCGAACCCGGGTCACCCGCGTGACAGGCGGGAATACTTACCACTATACTACAACGACTTGGTTGGGATTAGTTCTTAGTTTATGACTCTATTATCCGCAAATGAGAACTCCAAGCTCCCTCTCGTTCTCTGAAAGAGAGAATGCGTGAGCTGCCACCGGCCGGTTTGCCGTCGCGTCGTACCGGGGATGATCCAATGTGAACGTGGGTGATTAAATTAGTGATTGCAGTCTATTTCTCTTTGAATCTTCCAATGTCATCTGATTTCCTTAAGCCATCCCCTGTTATCTGCCTCTTTGTGTATGCCATTAAGGAGTTTTCTGTCCGTGCAGATGGGAAGAACTGGGGGAGCACGGGTGGACAGCTGCTGCTCTGTTCCGTTCCTGGTGTTGCAGACTCGGTGAAGGACCTCGAGGTCATCCAGAGTAGTGTGACATGCACTTCACTGCACCCACGGACAATGTCTGGAGAAAATTACAAAAAACCATCACGGTTGGGGCTAGGGTTTTAAAAGACCATCAAAAACTTTAATTTTTTTAGAAAACACCGGATTTAGGGCATGAATTGCAGATAGCACTGATCTGGCTTTGACGCTGCTCTAATGATGAATCTGACTGGTGGGGCCTGAACGTGAGGCTGACGTGACACATGTGGACGGACGGGCGTGGATGGCCGTTAACGGCAAAAATTACAAAAAACCACCACAATTGAGGCTAGAGTTTCAAAAAACCACCAAAAAAATAAAAAAATAAAAAACACCAAATTTGGAGCAAGAGGTTGAAGAGGTTCTTTTATGCTATTATCATGCAATCATGACATAGATTGTTTTTAGATAAATATCGCACAATTTTTTAACAATATTGTAAAAACACAAACCGTAAAAGTATTTTTTTCTAATTATTCTAGGGTTGTATACACCCTTTGAAGGGTTTCGCGGCATAGTAAATCAAAATTTTCTACGGATGCGAACAGAGGGAAAGCCAAGATCTAATCTAGCAGATGCAAACAACTAGAGAGATTGGATTAGATCTTCATACCCTTGAAGATTCGCCAAATGAGCGTTTGTCGGGCGTGGGTGATGTAGTCGTCGCTTCTCCTCCTCGCGATCCGATCGGATCTATCACCACAAGTGGCGGTGCCTCCGTGAGATGCACTGCACCTCGGCGTCTCCTTCTTTCTCGGTCCGTAGTATGGTGGAGAGATGGGTTGGATCTACAACGCAACGGGCGGTGTATATGGTGGAGAGTTTGCGGCAGGCTTCGCCTACGCGATCGGGAGGGAGAGAGAGAGGCGGCAGGCTTTGGAGGGAAGGTGTGAGGGTGGTGCGCCCCGGCCCTCTTTATATAGAGGGGTGGCTGCAACCTAGCCCTTCCCAAGCCAAACCGGCCCCAGGAGGAGTGGGGGCAAGGAAACCCCTTCTAGAAGGTCTATCTCGAGTTTAAAACCCTGGCATTTGGGCCCTATGGCCTTGTGCCTGGCCCAATGCGGTGGCACTCCCTCATAGGCCCATGCCCCCTCCCGGAAGGTGGGGCCACGTTGGTACCCTTCCGGAAGGTTCTAGAAGCTTCCGGTACAATACCGATTAACCCGGAACAATTTCGAACTCCAAAAACTGCATTGCCTTATATGAATCTTATTCTCCGGACCACTTCGGAACCTCTCGAGATGTCCCGGATCCCATCCTAGACTCCGAACAAAAACTCATAAACCAATTATCCAATCTATCCTAGCGTCGAGACACGTTAAGTGTGTGACCCTACGGGTTCGAGAATATGCAGACATGATCTTCTATCAATAATCAGCGGAGTGCAGACACCCATATTGACTCCCACACATTCATCGATGATCATATCGGATGAACCACGATGCCAGGATTCAATCAATCCCATATATATTCCCTTCGTCTCGCGATATTTTACTTGCCCGAGATTCGATCGTCGGTACCATCATACCTAGTTCAATCTCGTTCACAGCAAGTACTTTACTCGTTCCGTAATCCGATATCACTTTTTGATTAACTCCTTAACCACATGCTTGCAAGCGGTGTTGATATCGATTACCGAGTGGGCCCGAAGTATATCTCTCCAACTTGGGAGGGACAAATCCCATCTTGATACATACAACCCAACAGATACTTTCCGATCACCTGAGAGACACCTTTATGATCACCCTCTCATAGGATGACGTTTGATGACCTCAAAGCTTTCTTCCGATACCAGAGAGTTGTATTATCTCATGGTCTAAGGAATACAATATTTGGCATAAGAAAAGCTTCGCAAAGACGAACACGATGACACGATCTAATTGCTTCGCTTAGTTTGGTTACATCCATATCATTCCCCAATGATATGATCTCATTATTAATTGACAACTCATGTCCATGGTTAGGAAACCTTAACCATTATTAATCAATGAGCTAGTCCTTAGAGGCGTACTAGGGACACGGTGTTGTTCACAAACCACACAAGTATTAAAGTTTCCGCTTAATACAATTCTAGCATGGAATATAAACATTATCATGAACAAGAATTATAATAATAACATCTTTATTATTGCCTCTAGGGCATAATTCCAACAGTCTCCCACTTACACTAGAGTCAATAATCTAGTTTACATCTGGCAACAATCTCACACCCATGGCAATCGAGGTCTTGATCATGTTTTACACGTGGAAGAGGTTTAGTCAATGGATCTGCGACATTGATCTATATGTACTTTTCTAATCTTCGGATCTCCATCGCTATATAATCTCGGATTATATGAAACTTGCGGTTGATATGCTTGGTCTTTGGATGATATCTTGGTTCCTTAGCGAGTGCTATGGCGCCCGGTGTTGTCACACAATATCTCCAATGGGTCCAATGCACTTGGAACGCCAAGCTCGATGATGAAGTTCTGATCCAAACTCCTTCACTTGGCAACCTGCGTGACCATGTATTCCGCTTCTCTGTAGATCCGCGATCACGCTTTGCTTGCAGCTTCTCCGACTCACAGCTCCTCCATTCAAAATATACACGTATCACATGCGAGATTTAGAATCATCCTTGTCGATTGTCAAAACTAGCGTCGATGTAACCTTTTACGACGATTTGTTCATCACCCCATAGACTAAGAACATTTCTTTAGTCCTATTTAGGTACTTTAGGATGTTCTTCACGGCATCGATGTTCCACTCCTGGATCACTTTGATACCTGCTCGTCAAACTAAGAGCATTGGACACATCCGGTCTAGTACACAGCATGGCATACATGATCGAACCTATGGCCGAGGCATAAGGCACTTTGCTCATAGCTTCCCTATCATTTACTGTAGCTGGACTCTAAGCCTTGCTCAATAACTTACCTAACAACATAGGCACTGAACCTTTCTTTGCCTTATCCATTCTGAACCTTTTCAGAACTTTGTCTAGGTATGTACTCTGGCTTAAAGCTATCAGGCGTCTTTGTCTATCTCTATAGATTTTGATGCCCAATATATAAGCAGCTTCACCTAGGTCTTTCATTGAAAAACACTTGTTCAAATAACTCTTCACATCGTTAAGCATGTTAATGTCATTTCCAATAATCAATATGTCATCCACATATAGTACCAGAAACGTCACCGAGCTCCCACTCACTTTCTTGTAGATACAAGCTTCGTAGCAATTTGGAACAAATCCAAAGCTCTTGATCACTTGATCAAAACGAAGGTTCCAACTCCGAGATGCTTGCTTCAGTCCATAAATGGAACGCTGAAGTTTGCACACTTTACTAGCATCCTTAGGATCGACAAAACCTTTGGGTTGCATCATATACAACTCTTCATCAATGTTTCCATTGAGGAACGCAATCTTGACATCCATCTGCCATATTTCATAATCATGAAACGCAGCAATTGCTAATAAAATCCGAATGGACTTAAACATCGCTATGGGAGAGAAAGTCTCATCGTAGTCAACACCTTGAACTTGTCGAAAACCTTTCGCGACAAGCCGTGCTTTATAGACGGTAACATTACCATCCGCGTCCGTTTTCTTCTTGAAGATCCATTTGCACTCAACGGCCTTTCGGTCGATAAGAGGGTCCACCAAAGTCCATACTTGGTTTTCGCTCATGGATCCCAATTCGGATTTCATGGCTTCTAACCATTTCTCAGAGTCTGGGCTCATCATCGCTTCCTCATAGCTCGTAGGTTCACTATCTTCTACTAGCAAGACAGTCAAGACAGGGTTGCCGTACCACTCAGGAGGGGCACGCGACCTTGTCGACCTGCGACGCTCGATGTGACATCGTCCAAGCTTCATGATCCTTGTCATTTGCTTCCTCTATTGTTGGTGCTGACCTTTGGAACAATTTCAGTCTTTGCGCTACTCTCCAATTCAAGAGAAGGTTCAATAACCTCGTCTAGCTCTACTTTCCTCCACTCACTTCTTTCGAGAGAAACTCCTTCTCAAGAAAGGAACCGTTCTTCGACAAACACTTTGCCTTGGTTACGTGATAGAAGGTATACCCAATAGTTTCCTTAGGGTATCCTATGAAGACGCATTTCTCCGCTTTGGGTTCGAGCTTGTCCGGCATCAACTTCTTGACGTAAGCTTCGCATCCCCAAATTTTAAGAAACGATAACGTAGGTTTAGCACCAAACCACAGTTCATACGTTGTCGTCTCAACGGATTTAGATGGAGCCCTATTTAAAGTGAATGCAGCGGTTTCTAATGCATAACCCCAAAATGATAACGGCAAATCAGTAAGAGACATCATTGATCGGACCATATCTAATAGGGTTCGATTCCGGCGTTCAGACACACCATTGCGCTGTGGTGTTCCGGGTGGCGTGAGTTGCGAAACAATTCCGCTTGCTTTAAGATGCGTGAGAAAATCATAACTCAAATATTCGCCCCCACAATCGGATCGTAGAAACTTAATCTTTCTGTTACGATGGTTCTCCACTTCATTCTAAAATTTCTTGAACTTTTCAAATGTTTTAGATTTATGTTTCATTAAATAGATATACCCATATCTACTTAAGTCATCGGTAAAAGTGAGAAAATAGCGATATCCACCGCGCGTCGAAACACTCATCGGTCCGCATACATCAGTATGTATGATTTCCAACAAGTCTGTTGCTCGCTCCATCATACCGGAGAACGGGGTTTTGATCATCTTGCCCATGAGGCATGGTTCGCATGTGTCAAATGATTCAAAATCAAGAGACTCCAAAAGTCCATCAGAATGGAGTTTCTTCATGCGCTTTACACCAATATGACCTAGACGACAGTGCCACAAATAAGTAGTATTATCACTATCTACTTTGCATCTCTTAGCCTCAATGTTATGGATGTGTGTTTCATCCCTTTCGAGATTTAGAAGAAATAAACCATTCACAAGAGGTGCATGACCATAAAAGATGTTACTCATATAAATAGAACAATCATTATTCTCCGATTTAAATGAATAACCGTCTTGCAATAAACACGATCCAGAAATAATGTTTATGCTCAACGCAGGCACATAATAACATTTATTAAGGTTTAAAACTAATCCCGAAGGTAAAACTAAGGAGAGCGTGCCGACGGCCATCACATCAACTCTTGATCCGTTGCCAACGCGCATCGTCACCTCATCCCTCATCGCATTGTCTATTCCGTAGCTCCTGTTTCGAGTTACAAATATTAGCAACTGAACCAGTATCAAATACCCAGGCACTACAACGAGGGCTAGTAAGGAAAACATCAATAACATGTATACCAAGTCTCATGAACGATGTCATGTAAGGTTAGCCCGGGCCGCTTCATCCCAACATACCGCAAGATGCAAAGTACACAAGAAGCAATCGACAATAAAATCATCAACGCCCACAATGACCATTGTGTTCTACTCGTGCAAACAGATCTACATATAGACACGGCTCTGATACCACTGTAGGGGTTCGTAGCATGGAAAAACAAAATTTTCTACCGCATGCACATAAACAAGCCAAGATTTATCTACTAGATTGTAGAAACGAGTCGATAGAGGAACTCACCCTCGAAGATTCCAAAGCGGTTAACAAGAGCAGATTCTCGTGGGTGATGTAGTCGTACACTTGCCGATCTCAAGATCGTGAGCGATCCTTCCATTGCGTTCGGCAGCTCCCACGATCGGTCACACGTTTACTCGACGAAGACCTTCCTCTCCCTTGTTCCAAAGACGGAGGTTGTAGCACTCTCCTCGCGATTCCGTGACCTGACGGCGTGGTAGGAAGTAGAGGAGATCTCGTGAGCTTCGCCTTAAACCGGAGCGAGTATGGTGGACTATGAGAGAGCCTTGGTGATCTAGGGTTTAGACACACCAATTAGAAGGGGCTAAACCAGCGGCTAGGGCAATTAGAAGCTCTAACTCGGCGGCTTGGGAGAAATCCCTAGGCTATGGCTAGGGTTTAGGTTTAGAGGGAGGCAACTTGTGTGCAAGGAGGGGCAGCCCTGCCCCTCCCTTTATAGGTGGGAGGTGCGGCCAAGGGGAGGAGAGTCCCTCCCCAACTCGTCTTGGAGGTGGGCCGCCGGTTGGAGGAGGGAACTCCTCCCCAACTCGGTTTCCACCTCTCCTCCTCTTTCCAAAAACTGCCGTTTGACTTTTCAAACTAGCCATTTGACTTTTCAAACTAGGATTTGAATAAACCCTTTATTTTGGACAGCGATGACACCTAGTACATGATGCAATAATTCCAACTTGTAATGACACATTCATGTACCCCTTCCCCTCCGGAGTTCCGGACATTCCGGAACCTTCTAGAACATTCCCGATGAAAACACCGGAATCATTCCCCAACTCCGAAACAGGACTTTCCTTATATGAATCTTATTCTCCGAACCATTCCGGATCTCCTCGTGATATCCCGGATCCCATCCGAGACTCCGAACAACATTCGGTCTCTTACTCATCATTCCATAACTAGTCAAACAACGTCGAATCCTTAAGTGTGTCTCCCTACGGTTCGTGAATTATGCGGACATGATCGAGACACTTCTCCTATCAATAACCAATAGAGGAATCTGGAAATTCATATGGCTCCCACATATTTCTACGATTACTTTGCGATCGAATGAACCACTTACATACGATACCAATTTCCCTTTGTCTCACGATAGTTTACTTATCCGAGGTTATGATCGTCGGTATCTCTGCATACCTAGTTCAACCTCGTTACTGATAAGTATTCTTTTCTCGTTCATGGTATGTGATCCCTTGTGAGCCGGTCACATGCTTGCAAGCTAATTGGATGACATTCCACCAGAGGGCCCATCGTATATCTATCCGTCATATGGATGGACAAATCCCTCTTGATCCATGTGTCTCAACCAATACTTTCCGAACACTCAATGCCACTTTTATAGCCACCACATTACGGTGTGGTGTTTGATGTCATCAAAGCATCCTTCGGTAAAGGTGATATGCATGATCTCATGGTCGAAGGAATTAGGTTACTATGTATCGAAAGCTTATAGCAAATGAACTATATTAAATGACTTGATCTTTATGCTACGCTTAACTATAGGAGTATGTCCATCACATCATTCTCCTAATGATATGACCACATTGTTAATAACATCTCTATGTTCATGACGGAAACCATGATCATATATTAACCAACAAGCTAGTTTAACAAGAGGCTTTACTAGGGACTCTTTTATGTTTACAAAAGTATTATTTTTCCGGTTAATACAATTATAGCATGGTATGTAAACATTTATCATAAGTATGAAGATATGATAATAACCACTTTATTATTGCCTCTTGGGCATATCTCCAGTCTCCCACTTGCACTAGAGTCAATAATCTAGTTTCAAACTTTTGTGTATTCAACACCTATGGCTTTCGGTGTTGTATGTACACGATTGCTAGTGGTCAATCGATCTCCGGATCGACACTTCCAGTCCGTGTGTAATTGCATGTCTTTGCGTCTCACGCATCACTCATTCTCTAATGAGATGGCTTTTAAATGTGGTCCTTTAGTGTGACCTTTAGTTCTTTGGGGTTAAAAACATGTTGATAATATTGTCGTTCAATATATTTTCATAGTATTATCCCACTGTGAACTACACCTAGTTTGATAACAAACTACTTGACACAAATGCCCTCTTTTGCTGCTAAAATAGCAGTCATACACTTAGCCTTTTGTTGTAGTATCTGTCACAATGTCTTTAACTTTGGAACTCATCCAAATCCATTATGGAACTCACTTTCCATTATATTGTGCCACCCTTGGTTTAGATTGAGATAAACTTAATTTGTACTTTGTGACAAAACTAGTATCAATGTGGTACTTTTACAATGAACTAACCATCTATTTGTCACTTCTACAAATAATATACTCTTAGTTCTTCCAAAAGATCATAAGAATATTCTTACTATTGTTCAATGATCATCTTATGAATCATTCTGGTATATGCTCACAACATTTAGAGCATAGTACATATCTGGATTTGTACATATCACAGTATGATTGATATAAATACTCTTTGTGATCAAGTATCAATCTATACTTGAATCTTGTTTCATTTACCAAATGTCAGTACATTTGAATATATCATCAATATTGAACTCATTCAATCCTTTCCGTGCGACAAGAAACTTTCTTGTAGTTTTTATATTGAACTCATTCAATATCTCGTCTATGTACTTCTAGCACAACCATATTAGCGTCTATTCATGCCAAATATTTGGGTTTTGCCTAAGTCTTTCATCAGGATGAAATTCTTAATATGTGTTAATAAAATATACATCTTTTCCAATCAACAATATGTCCTCCACATAATGTATTAGAAATATGTCTTAGCGCTCCCACTTAATTTCTTGCAAATGCAAGCATCTTCATTGTCTCTGATGAAATTAAACTCTTTTAACAGTTTCATCATAGTGAAGATTCCAACTCCGCTATGCTTACTTCAACCATTGAAGTTTGCATATGCTTTTAGTATCCTTTGAATTAACAAAACCCTATGGACCGTGTTATGCACATGTCCTAGGTAACAATTCTATTAGAAGAACTTGTTTTGTTTATTCAACTACCATATAACAAAATTATATGTAGTGGTTGCTACACTATTCCGTCTAGACTAAATATCACTATGAAAGATCAAATCTTATCATAGTCAACCTTTGAACATTGTTGTGAACTTTTTCCCAACATGTCGACTATTTCATAGATGTAAAACATCCATGTCTATTTCTTTATAGATCCAAACACGACTGTAAGGTCTTACACCTTTCTCGAGGGTCCTTCAAGTTCAAAACTTGATTTCTCATGTATGGAACTATCACGGATTTTATGGCTTCAAGCCATTTGACGGAGTCAGGGCTCATCATCGCTTCTTTGCATGTAGTCGGATCATTATTGTCAAATAATGATTTAACTCTCAAATCTTGGTATTCGATTGTTCATCCGACCTACTTGTTTCAATAGGAACTTGGATCTCCGTGACCACAACCTTTGAGGTACGTGATCCATGAGCATTGTTGCTACCTCCGGAACACTTTTCGGCGCTGCGCAACTTTGCACATATAGCTAAGGTTCTTTTAACCTTATCAAAGTTCTATTGTCCTCCCACTTAACTTTTCACGAAAAAATTCCTTCTCAAAGAAACTTGACGTTCTAACAAACACTTTTGTCTCCGGTGTTTATGGAGGAATACTTAACAGTTATACAAAGACAGGTTCATCCGACTTTGGTTGCACACATCTTTCTTATGCATAGCATACCAATGTTTTAAGAAAGGACTACTTGGGTTTTATCCCAAGCCACAACTTTATATGGTGTCATTTCAACGGATTATGATGAAGCTCTTTTCAGTGGAAAAAACGGTAGTCTCTAAAGCTTTTAATCTTTAAAATATAATGGCAGTTTTATGAATTTTACCTTTGATCTTACCATGTCAAACAAGGTTTAATTACATATCTCGAATGCTCCATACTCTTATGGTGTTTCGGGAAATGCAAATCCACGGAACGATTCCATAAATCTTAGGTATTATGCTAAACTTTGTAACTCAAATATCTTCCTTTATGATCTTTATCATAAACTGTTTATATTCTTGTTACAATGATTTTGCACTTCATCTTGAAAGTCTTTGAACTTTTCAAATGTTTCATACTTCATCCTTATTAAGTAAATATTCATATATTCACTCAAATTTTTGGAGAAAGCATATGAAGTTGAAATCCATCGCTCTCGACTACACATAATGGACTTCGTACAACAATATGTACAAGTTCCAATAAGCTAGTCATTCGTTCCCTTTTGGCCTATGAACGAAGTTTTAATTATTTCTAGGAAAGTTTCACAAGCGTCATTTGATCAAAAATCAAAAGAATCTAAAATTCCATCCACATGGAGTTTCTTCATGTTTTCTTTCAATATAATTTAAACGGCGATGTCACTTCCTAAGTGATCTTTCAATCAATTTGTCTTTCGACATCTTTAGCACTAGTTTTATGGATGTGATTTCTCCAACGAGATTTGCGAATCCATCTTTTATGGATTACGGAAATTATTTGAACAACCCTTTTGTTCTCATAATACCTGATAAAACAAATCTTTGAAGGCAAGCTTTGATGTTTAACGAGCAACACAATAAACCCTTTATTTGTTCTCGATGAACATCATCACATATTCTTTTGCTATTTACTCACGCCACTGTAGTTCATGAATTACATTGTTTCGTATGACGATTCACACCAACAAATTCAGTATCAAATACTTAAGAACCGCTTTGTTTAATAAGCAAAGAATATAGCCATAACATGTATATCATCTATATACTTAAGCTGAACAATTCTAGTCTTTTCTTTTCTGCCATATACTTATGAGATTCTCTTTCAGATTTCCTCGCTTTGAAAGAATCTATCAATATCAATAGTGGAGTCATACATATGACACATAGTCCAAAGCGTGTATAGTTAAATACCAATGTCTTTGGACTTGCACTTTGAAGTAGATCACCATCATCAAATGTTTGGTGTTCTTTCAAATTCCTTTCTTTAGTAATCTCTTGGTGTAGTAAACATTTTACCTACATCAAATATTCACCCTTATCATGGAATCGTCCATGACCAAGCTACTTTTAGCTTATAACGATGAATTACGAGTACAATGTTGCTATCCAAAACCTTTTGGTGGATTAGGACAACTAGTGTCTCCAACCTTTTGCAAATTCTCATCAAATATGATAATATGACTTTTGCCATATTATACTCTATCATGTTGTAACCAAAACTTCGTTTCAGATATCACAATATCTTCCACACATCATGGTTTCTGAAACAACTCTTTCAGATCCTAGATAACCTTGATATTAAGACAATCCTTTGAATATCAAGAATCATGGAGACAAACATGATACTCATACACTAACTCTTGGAATTGTCACTTTTGTTTTAATACCAATTATTAAACTTCATGGAGTAACCGGAACTTACTGAAAGTTTGCAATGGGACTTTTAAAACTTTAGATTAACACTTCAAAACAATACGATACCATTCAGAAAAGTAACTAACCAGAATTCTATAGTTCTATCATCTCAATTATAACTAAGCGCAAGGTGGTAAACGGATGGCAATGACTACAACAACTATGCAAATTCACTTTGATTTAATTTATGATAAATAGTGTTCAACTTTTAATCATATTGCTGTTGAACTCCCACTCAAAACAATATCCCTCACATTGTTTTAGTGATCACACGAACCAAATCCACCATATCAAAACCGATCATCACGAGAGTTGATATAGCTTCAACGGCGAACAATCAACATGTTCATCATATCTACTATATGACTCATGCTTTACCTTTCGGTGATCCGTGTTCACGAGACCATGTGCATACAGGCTAGGCTCATCAAGATCAAACCTTAGCTTCCGCATGAGCAAATGGCTTGCTTGCGTGTATACACTTGCGAATCTAACACACTCGATCATCACGTGGTGCTTGAAACAACAAGCTTTAGCAGTGCTAACTAAGGGTGAACACTTTATGACTTGAAATTCATGTGCATGAGGGATCATCTTATAATGCTACCGTCGTCTACTAAGCAATACAAGATGCATAAAGGATTAACATCACATGCAATTCATAATTTGTGATATGATATGGCCTTTCTTCTTTGTGCTTCCGATCTCCATCTTCTAGCACAAACATGATCTCCATCATCAACGACATTACATCAAGGTCAATGATGCTTCTCCATGGTTGTAGATCCACGGCTTATTACAACTACTTTGAATAGACACGCGGTCTTAATGTAAATTAAAGACAACCATATGGCTCTGCCGTCCGACTTACAATAAGGATCATGGCATACATCATATATAATCACAATCATGGCCATATCACATCATTGCACACCCCTGCAAAACAAAGTTAGACGCCTCTACTTTCTTTGCATATTTTATGTGGTTTGGGCTTTCAATAAGTGTCGTTCTAACTACGAACAAGAACCACAACATTGATAATAGTATTGTTAATCACCCGTTGTAAATTGGATCTTAACTATGCTAGGAGAAACAGCACCATAAAGCCACTTATGCAATACAAGTTGCATGTCAAGCGTGGAGAAAGTCTCATGAACGATGTCATGTAAGGTTAGCCGGCCGCTTCATCCCAACATACCGCAAGATGCAAAGCACACAAGAAGCAATCGACAATAAAGCATCAACGCCCACAATGACCATTGTGTTCTACTCGTGCAAACAGATCTACATATAGACACGGCTCGATACCCTCAGGGGTTCGTAGCATGGAAAAACAAAATTTTCTACCGCATGCACATAAACAAGCCAAGATCTATCTACTAGATTGTAGCAACGAGTCGATAGAGGAACTCACCCTCGAAGATTCCAAAGCGGTTAACGAGAGCAGAGTCTCGTGGGTGATGTAGTCGACACTTGCCGATCTCAAGATCGCAGAGACGATCCTTCCGCCATTGCGTTAAGGCTTGCCGTAGTCGGTCACACGTTCGGTACTCGACGAAGACCTTCCTCTCCCTTGTTCCAGCAGGCAGCGGAGGTTGTAGCACTCTCCTCGCGATTCCGGCAGCACGACGGCGTGGTACCGGAAGTAGAGGGGAGATCTCGCAGGGCTTCGCCTTAAGCCGGAGCAAGTATGGTGGACTATGAGAGAGCCTTGGTGATCTAGGGTTTAGACACACCAATTAGAAGGGGCTAAACCAGCGGCTAGGGCAATTAGAAGCTCTAACTCGGCTTGGGGAGAAATCCTCAGGCGTGGCTAGGGTTTAGGTTTAGAGGAGGCAACTTGTGTGCAAGGAGGGCAGCCCCTCCCTTTATAGGTGGGAGGTGCGGCCAAGGGAGTCCTCCCCAACTCGGCTTGGAGGTGGGCCGCCGGTTGGAGGAGGGAACTCCTCCCCAACTCGGTTTCCACCTCTCCTCCTCTTTCCAAAAACTGCCGTTTGACTTTTCAAACTAGCCGTTTGACTTTTCAAACTAGGATTTGAATAAACCCTTTATTTTGGACAGCGATGAAACCTAGTACATGATGCAATCATTCCAACTTGTAATGACACATTCATGTACCCCTTTCCCTCCGGAGTGTCGGACATTCCGGAACCTTCTAGAACATTCCCGATGAAAACACCGGAATCATTCCCCAACTCCGAAACAGGACTTTCCTTATATGAATCTTATTCTCCGGACCATTCTGGATCTCCTCGTGATATCCCGGATCCCATCCGAGACTCTGAACAACATTCGGTCTCTTACTCATCATTCCATAACTACTCAAACAACGTCGAATCCTTAAGTGTGTCTCCCTACGGTTCGTGAATTATGCGGACATGATCGAGACACTTCTCCTATCAATAACCAATAGAGGAATCTGGAAATTCATATGGCTCCCACATATTTCTACGATTACTTTGTGATCGAATGAACCACTTACATACGATACCAATTTCCCTTTGTCTCACGATAGTTTACTTATCCGAGGTTATGATCGTCGGTATCTCTGCATACCTAGTTCAACCTCGCATCGATAAGTACTCTTTTCTCGTTCATGTATGTGATCCCTTGTGAGCCACCACATGCTTGCAAGCTAATTGGATGACATTCCACCGAGAGGGCCTGAGTATATCTATCCGTCATATGGATGGACAAATCCCACTCTTGATCCATGTGTCTCAACCAATACTTTCCGAACACTCAATGCCACTTTTATAGCCACCCTGTTACGGTGTGGTGTTTGATGTCATCAAAGCATCCTTTCGGTAAAGGTGATATGCATGATCTCATGGTCAAAGGAATTAGGTTACTATGTATCAGAAAGCTTATAGCAAATGAACTATATTAAATGACTTGATCTTTATGCTACGCTTAACTATAGGAGTATGTCCATCACATCATTCTCCTAATGATATGACCCTGTTGTTAATAACATCTCTATGTTCATGACCAGGAAACCATGATCATATATTAACCAACAAGCTAGTTTAACAAGAGGCTTTACTAGGGACTCTTTTATGTTTACAAAAGTATTATTTTTTCCGGTTAATACAATTATAGCATGGTATGTAAACATTTATCATAAGTATGAAGATATGATAATAACCACTTTATTATTGCCTCTTGGGCATATCTCCAACAGTCTCCCACTTGCACTAGAGTCAATAATCTAGTTTCAAACTTTTGTGTATTCAACACCTATGGCTTTCCGGTGTTGTATGTACACGATTGCTAGTGGTCAACTGATCTCCGGATCTGACACTTCCAGGTCCGTGTGTAATTGCATGTCTTTGCGTCTCTACGCATCACTCATTCTCTAATGAGATGGCTTCGTACAAATTTGGTCCTTTGGTGTGACCTTTAGTTCTTTGGGGTTAAAAACATGTTGATAATATTGTCGTTCAATATATTTTCATAGTATTATCCCACTGTGAACTACACCTAGTTTGATAACAAACTACTTGACACAAATGCCCTCTTTTGCTGCTAAAATAGCAGTCATACACTTAGCCTTTTGTTGTAGTATCTGTCACAATGTCTTTAACTTTGGAACTCATCCAAATCCATTATGGAACTCACTTTCCATTATATTGTGCCACCCTTGGTTTAGATTGAGATAAACTTAATTTGTACTTTGTGACAAAACTAGTATCAATGTGGTACTTTTACAATGAACTAACCATCTATTTGTCACTTCTACAAATAATATACTCTTAGTTCTTCCAAAAGATCATAAGAATATTCTTACTATTGTTCAATGATCATCTTATGAATCATTCTGGTATATGCTCACAACATTTAGAGCATAGTACATATCTGGATTTGTACATATCACAGTATGATTGATATAAATACTCTTTGTGATCAAGTATCAATCTATACTTGAATCTTGTTTCATTTACCAAATGTCAGTACATTTGAATATATCATCAATATTGAACTCATTCAATCCTTTCCGTGCGACAAGAAACTTTCTTGTAGTTTTTATATTGAACTCATTCAATATCTCGTCTATGTACTTCTAGCACAACCATATTAGCGTCTATTCATGCCAAATATTTGGGTTTTGCCTAAGTCTTTCATCAGGATGAAATTCTTAATATGTGTTAATAAAATATACATCTTTTCCAATCAACAATATGTCCTCCACATAATGTATTAGAAATATGTCTTAGCGCTCCCACTTAATTTCTTGCAAATGCAAGCATCTTCATTGTCTCTGATGAAATTAAACTCTTTTAACAGTTTCATCATAGTGAAGATTCCAACTCCGCTATGCTTACTTCAACCATTGAAGTTTGCATATGCTTTTAGTATCCTTTGAATTAACAAAACCCTATGGACCGTGTTATGCACATGTCCTAGGTAACAATTCTATTAGAAGAACTTGTTTTGTTTATTCAACTACCATATAACAAAATTATATGTAGTGGTTGCTACACTATTCCGTCTAGACTAATTATCACTATGAAAGATCAAATCTTATCATAGTCAACCTTTGAACATTGTTGTGAACTTTTTCCCAACATGTCGACTATTTCATAGATGTAAAACATCCATGTCTATTTCTTTATAGATCCAAACACGACTGTAAGGTCTTACACCTTTCTCGAGGGTCCTTCAAGTTCAAAACTTGATTTCTCATGTATGGAACTATCACGGATTTTATGGCTTCAAGCCATTTGACGGAGTCAGGGCTCATCATCGCTTCTTTGCATGTAGTCGGATCATTATTGTCAAATAATGATTTAACTCTCAAATCTTGGTATTCGATTGTTCATCCGACCTACTTGTTTCAATAGGAACTTGGATCTCCGTGACCACAACCTTTGAGGTACGTGATCCATGAGCATTGTTGCTACCTCCGGAACACTTTTCGGCGCTGCGCAACTTTGCACATATAGCTAAGGTTCTTTTAACCTTATCAAAGTTCTATTGTCCTCCCACTTAACTTTTCACGAAAAAATTCCTTCTCAAAGAAACTTGACGTTCTAACAAACACTTTTGTCTCCGGTGTTTATGGAGGAATACTTAACAGTTATACAAAGACAGGTTCATCCGACTTTGGTTGCACACATCTTTCTTATGCATAGCATACCGATGTTTTAAGAAAGGACTACTTGGGTTTTATCCCAAGCCACAACTTTATATGGTGTCATTTCAACGGATTATGATGAAGCTCTTTTCAGTGGAAAAAACGGTAGTCTCTAAAGCTTTTAATCTTTAAAATATAATGGCAGTTTTATGAATTTTACCTTTGATCTTACCATGTCAAACAAGGTTTAATTACATATCTCGAATGCTCCATACTCTTATGGTGTTTCGGGAAATGCAAATCCACGGAACGATTCCATAAATCTTAGGTATTATGCTAAACTTTGTAACTCAAATATCTTCCTTTATGATCTTTATCATAAACTGTTTATATTCTTGTTACAATGATTTTGCACTTCATCTTGAAAGTCTTTGAACTTTTCAAATGTTTCATACTTCATCCTTATTAAGTAAATATTCATATATTCACTCAAATTTTTGGAGAAAGCATATGAAGTTGAAATCCATCGCTCTCGACTACACATAATGGACTTCGTACAACAATATGTACAAGTTCCAATAAGCTAGTCATTCGTTCCCTTTTGGCCTATGAACGAAGTTTTAATTATTTCTAGGAAAGTTTCACAAGTCCATTTGATCAAAATCAAAAGAATCTAAAATTCCATCCACATGGAGTTTCTTCATGTTTTCTTTCAATATAATTTAAACGGCGATGTCACTTCCTAAGTGATCTTTCAATCAATTTGTCTTTCGACATCTTTAGCACTAGTTTTATGGATGTGATTTCTCCAACGAGATTTGCGAATCCATCTTTTATGGATTACGGAAATTATTTGAACAACCCTTTTGTTCTCATAATACCTGATAAAACAAATCTTTGAAGGCAAGCTTTGATGTTTAACGAGCAACACAATAAACCCTTTATTTGTTCTCGATGAACATCATCACATATTCTTTTGCTATTTACTCACGCCACTGTAGTTCATGAATTCTGTTGTTTCGTATGACGATTCACACCAACAAATTCAGTATCAAATACTTAAGAACCGCTTTGTTTAATAAGCAAAGAATATAGCCATAACATGTATATCATCTATATACTTAAGCTGAACAATTCTAGTCTTTTCTTTTCTGCCATATACTTATGAGATTCTCTTCAAGATTTCCTTTTCTGTTTGAAAGAATCTATCAATATCAATAGTGGAGTCATACATATGACACATAGTCCAAAGCGTGTATAGTTAAATACCAATGTCTTTGGACTTGCACTTTGAAGTAGATCACCATCATCAAATGTTTGGTGTTCTTTCAAATTCCTTTCTTTAGTAATCTCTTGGTGTAGTAAACATTTTACCTACATCAAATATTCACCCTTATCATGGAATCGTCCATGACCAAGCTACTTTTAGCTTATAACGATGAATTACGAGTACAATGTTGCTATCCAAAACCTTTTGGCGGATTAGGACAACTAGTGTCTCCAACCTTTTGCAAATTCTCATCAAATATGATAATATGACTTTTGCCATATTATACTCTATCATGTTGTAACCAAAACTTCGTTTTAGATATCACAATATCTTCCACACATCATGGTTTCTGAAACAACTCTTTCAGATCCTAGATAACCTTGATATTAAGACAATCCTTTGAATATCAAGAATCATGGAGACAAACATGATACTCATACACTAACTCTTGGAATTGTCACTTTTGTTTTAATACCAATTATTAAACTTCATGGAGTAACCGGAACTTACTGAAAGTTTGCAATGGGACTTTTAAAACTTTAGATTAACACTTCAAAACAATACGATACCAGTTCAGAAAGTAACTAACGAATTCTATAGTTCTATCATCTCAATTATAACTAAGCGCAAGGTGGTAAACGGATGGCAATGACTACAACAACTATGCAAATTCACTTTGATTTAATTTATGATAAATAGTGTTCAACTTTTAATCATATTGCTGTTGAACTCCCACTCAAAACAATACCCCTCACATTGTTTTAGTGATCACACGAACCAAATCCACCATATCAAAACCGATCATCACGAGAGTTGATATAGCTTCAACGGCGAACAATCAACATGTTCATCATATCTACTATATGACTCATGCTTTACCTTTCGGTGATCCGTGTTCCTGAGACCATGTCTGTACAGGCTAGGCTCATCAAGATCAAACCTTAGCTTCCGCATGAGCAAATCTGGCTTGCCCACGTGTATACACTTGCGGAATCTAACACACTCGATCATCACGTGGTGCTTCGAAACAACAAGCTTTAGCAACAGTGCTAACTAAGGGTGAACACTTTATGACTTGAAATTCATGTGCATGAGGGATCATCTTATAATGCTACCGTCGTCTACTAAGCAATACAAGATGCATAAAGGATTAACATCACATGCAATTCATAATTTGTGATATGATATGGCCTTTCTTCTTTGTGCTTCCGATCTCCATCTTCTAGCACAAACATGATCTCCATCATCAACGACATTACATCAAGGTCAATGATGCTTCTCCATGGTTGTCGTCCACCGGCTTATTACAACTACTTTGAATAGACACGCGGGTCTTAACAGAAATTAAAGACAACCATATGGCTCCTGCCGGTTGCCGACTTACAATAAGGAACATTGCATACATCATATATAATCACAATCATGGCCATATCACATCATTGCACACCCCTGCAAAACAAAGTTAGACGCCTCTACTTTCTTTGCATATTTTACGTGGTTTGGGGCTTTCAATAAGTGTCGTTCTAACTTACGAACAAGAACCACAACATTGATAATAGTATTGTTAATCACCCGTTGTAAATTGGATCTTAACTATGCTAGGAGAAACAGGCACCCGCAAAGCCACTTATGCAATACAAGTTGCATGTCAAGCGTGGAGAAAGTCTCATGAACGATGTCATGTAAGGTTAGCCCGGGCCGCTTCATCCCAACATACCGCAAGATGCAAAGCACACAAGAAGCAATCGACAATAAAAGCATCAACGCCCACAATGACCATTGTGTTCTACTCGTGCAAACAAATCTACATATAGACACGGCTCTGATACCACTGTAGGGGTTCGTAGCATGGAAAAACAAAATTTTCTACCGCATGCACATAAACAAGCCAAGATCTATCTACTAGATTGTAGCAACGAGTCGATAGAGGAACTCACCCTCGAAGATTCCAAAGCGGTTAACGAGAGCAGATTCTCGTGGGTGATGTAGTCGTACACTTGCCGATCTCAAGATCGCGTAGACGATCCTTCCGGCGCTGCGTTCCGGAAGCGCTGCCGTAGTCGGTCACACGTTCGGTACTCGACGAAGACCTTCCTCTCCCTTGTTCCAGCAGGCAGCGGAGGTTGTAGCACTCTCCTCGCGATTCCGACAGCACGACGGCGTGGTACCGAAAGTAGAGGGGAGATCTCGCAGGGCTTCGCCTTAAGCCGGAGCAAGTATGGTGGACTATGAGAGAGCCTTGGTGATCTAGGGTTTAGACACACCAATTAGAAGGGGCTAAACCAGCGGCTAGGGCAATTAGAAGCTCTAACTCGGCGGCTTGGGAGAAATCCCTAGGCTGTGGCTAGGGTTTAGGTTTAGAGGGAGGCAACTTGTGCAGGAGGGCAGCCCGCCTCCCTTTATAGGTGGGAGGTGCGGCCAAGAGGGAGTCCCTCCCAACTCGGCTTGAGGTGGGCCGCGGTTGAGGAGGAACTCCTCAACTCTTTCCACCTCTCCTCTCTTTCCAAAAACTGCCGTTTGACTTTTCAAACTAGCCGTTTGACTTTTCAAACTAGGATTTGAATAAACCCTTTATTTTGGACAGCGATGAAACCTAGTACATGATGCAATCATTCCAACTTGTAATGACACATTCATGTACCCCTTTCCCTCCGGAGTGTCGGACATTCCGGAACCTTCTAGAACATTCCCGATGAAAACACCGGAATCATTCCCCAACTCCGAAACAGGACTTTCCTTATATGAATCTTATTCTCCGGACCATTCTGGATCTCCTCGTGATATCCCGGATCCCATCCGAGACTCTGAACAACATTCGGTCTCTTACTCATCATTCCATAACTACTCAAACAACGTCGAATCCTTAAGTGTGTCTCCCTACGGTTCGTGAATTATGCGGACATGATCGAGACACTTCTCCTATCAATAACCAATAGAGGAATCTGGAAATTCATATGGCTCCCACATATTTCTACGATTACTTTGTGATCGAATGAACCACTTACATACGATACCAATTTCCCTTTGTCTCACGATAGTTTACTTATCCGAGGTTATGATCGCGGTATCTCCGCATACCTAGTTCAACCTCGTTCGATAAGTACTCTTTTCTCGCTCAGCGGTATGTGATCCCTTGTGAGCCAGTCACATGCTTGCAAGCTAATTGGATGACATTCCACCGAGAGGGCCCAGAGTATATCTATCCGTCATATGGATGGACAAATCCCACTCTTGATCCATGTGTCTCAACCAATACTTTCTGAACACTCAATGCCACTTTTATAGCCACCCTGTTACGGTGTGGTGTTTGATGTCATCAAAGCATCCTTTCGGTAAAGGTGATATGCATGATCTCATGGTCAAAGGAATTAGGTTACTATGTATCAGAAAGCTTATAGCAAATGAACTATATTAAATGACTTGATCTTTATGCTACGCTTAACTATAGGAGTATGTCCATCACATCATTCTCCTAATGATATGACCCTGTTGTTAATAACATCTCTATGTTCATGACCAGGAAACCATGATCATATATTAACCAACAAGCTAGTTTAACAAGAGGCTTTACTAGGGACTCTTTTATGTTTACAAAAGTATTATTTTTCCGTTAATACAATTATAGCATGGTATGTAAACATTTATCATAAGTATGAAGATATGATAATAACCACTTTATTATTGCCTCTTGGGCATATCTCCAACAGTCTCCCACTTGCACTAGAGTCAATAATCTAGTTTCAAACTTTTGTGTATTCAACACCTATGGCTTCCTTGTTGTATGTACACGATTGCTAGTGGTCAATCGATCTCGGATCGACACTTCCGTGTCCGTGTAATTGCATGTCTTTGCGTCTCTACATCACTCATTCTCTAATGAGATGGCTTCGTACAAATTTGGTCCTTTGGTGTGACCTTTAGTTCTTTGGGGTTAAAAACATGTTGATAATATTGTCGTTCAATATATTTTCATAGTATTATCCCACTGTGAACTACACCTAGTTTGATAACAAACTACTTGACACAAATGCCCTCTTTGTCGCTAAAATAGCGTCATACACTTAGCCTTTTGTTGTAGTATCTGTCACAATGTCTTTAACTTTGGAACTCATCCAAATCCATTATGGAACTCACTTTCCATTATATTGTGCCACCCTTGGTTTAGATTGAGATAAACTTAATTTGTACTTTGTGACAAAACTAGTATCAATGTGGTACTTTTACAATGAACTAACCATCTATTTGTCACTTCTACAAATAATATACTCTTAGTTCTTCCAAAAGATCATAAGAATATTCTTACTATTGTTCAATGATCATCTTATGAATCATTCTGGTATATGCTCACAACATTTAGAGCATAGTACATATCTGGATTTGTACATATCACAAAGATGATTGATATAAATACTTTTGTGATCAAGTATCAATCTATACTTGAATCTTGTTTCATTTACCAAATGTCAGTACATTTGAATATATCATCAATATTGAACTCATTCAATCCTTTCCGTGCGACAAGAAACTTTCTTGTAGTTTTTATATTGAACTCATTCAATATCTCGTCTATGTACTTCTAGCACAACCATATTAGCGTCTATTCATGCCAAATATTTGGGTTTTGCCTAAGTCTTTCATCAGGATGAAATTCTTAATATGTGTTAATAAAATATACATCTTTTCCAATCAACAATATGTCCTCCACATAATGTATTAGAAATATGTCTTAGCGCTCCCACTTAATTTCTTGCAAATGCAAGCATCTTCATTGTCTCTGATGAAATTAAACTCTTTTAACAGTTTCATCATAGTGAAGATTCCAACTCCGCTATGCTTACTTCAACCATTGAAGTTTGCATATGCTTTTAGTATCCTTTGAATTAACAAAACCCTATGGACCGTGTTATGCACATGTCCTAGGTAACAATTCTATTAGAAGAACTTGTTTTGTTTATTCAACTACCATATAACAAAATTATATGTAGTGGTTGCTACACTATTCCGTCTAGACTAAATATCACTATGAAAGATCAAATCTTATCATAGTCAACCTTTGAACATTGTTGTGAACTTTTTCCCAACATGTCGACTATTTCATAGATGTAAAACATCCATGTCTATTTCTTTATAGATCCAAACACGACTGTAAGGTCTTACACCTTTCTCGAGGGTCCTTCAAGTTCAAAACTTGATTTCTCATGTATGGAACTATCACGGATTTTATGGCTTCAAGCCATTTGACTAGTCGAGGCTCATCATCGCTTCTTTGCATGTAGTCGGATCATTATTGTCAAATAATGATTTAACTCTCAAATCTTGGTATTCGATTGTTCATCCGACCTACTTGTTTCAATAGGAACTTGGATCTCCGTGACCACAACCTCTGAGGTACGTGAGCCATGAGCATTGTTGCTACCTCCGGAACACTTTTCGGCGCCGCGCAACTTTGCACATATAGCTAAGGTTCTTTTAACCTTATCAAAGTTCTATTGTCCTCCCACTTAACTTTTCACGAAAAAATTCCTTCTCAAAGAAACTTGACGTTCTAACAAACACTTTTGTCTCCGTGTTTATGGAGGAATACTTATGATTATACAAAGACAGGTTCATCCGACTTTGGTTGCACATCTTTCTTATGCATAGCATACCAATGTTTTAAGAAAGGACTACTTGGTTTTATCCCAAGCCACAACTTTATATGGTGTCATTTCAACGGATTATGATGAAGCTCTTTTCAGTGGAAAAAACGGTAGTCTCTAAAGCTTTTAATCTTTAAAATATAATGGCAGTTTTATGAATTTTACCTTTGATCTTACCATGTCAAACAAGGTTTAATTACATATCTCGAATGCTCCATACTCTTATGGTGTTTCGGAAATGCAAATCCATAACGATTCCATAAATCTTAGGTATTATGCTAAACTTTGTAACTCAAATATCTTCCTTTATGATCTTTATCATAAACTGTTTATATTCTTGTTACAATGATTTTGCACTTCATCTTGAAAGTCTTTGAACTTTTCAAATGTTTCATACTTCATCCTTATTAAGTAAATATTCATATATTCACTCAAATTTTTGGAGAAAGCATATGAAGTTGAAATCCATCGCTCTCGACTACACATAATGGACTTCGTACAACAATATGTACAAGTTCCAATAAGCTAGTCATTCGTTCCCTTTTGGCCTATGAACGAAGTTTTAATTATTTCTAGGAAAGTTTCACAAGCGTCATTTGATCAAAAATCAAAAGAATCTAAAATTCCATCCACATGGAGTTTCTTCATGTTTTCTTTCAATATAATTTAAACGGCGATGTCACTTCCTAAGTGATCTTTCAATCAATTTGTATTTCGACATCTTTAGCACTAGTTTTATGGATGTGATTTCTCCAACGAGATTTGCGAATCCATCTTTTATGGATTACGGAAATTATTTGAACAACCCTTTTGTTCTCATAATACCTGATAAAACAAATCTTTGAAGGCAAGCTTTGATGTTTAACGAGCAACACAATAAACCCTTTATTTGTTCTCGATGAACATCATCACATATTCTTTTGCTATTTACTCACGCCACTGTAGTTCATGAATTCTGTTGTTTCGTATGACGATTCACACCAACAAATTCAGTATCAAATACTTAAGAACCGCTTTGTTTAATAAGCAAAGAATATAGCCATAACATGTATATCATCTATATACTTAAGCTGAACAATTCTAGTCTTTTCTTTTCTGCCATATACTTATGAGATTCTCTTTCAGTATTTCCTTTTATGTTTGAAAGAATCTATAAATATCAATAGTGGAGTCATACATATGACACATAGTCCAAAGCGTGTATAGTTAAATACCAATGTCTTTGGACTTGCACTTTGAAGTAGATCACCATCATCAAATGTTTGGTGTTCTTTCAAATTCCTTTCTTTAGTAATCTCTTGGTGTAGTAAACATTTTACCTACATCAAATATTCACCCTTATCATGGAATCGTCCATGACCAAGCTACTTTTAGCTTATAACGATGAATTACGAGTACAATGTTGCTATCCAAAACCTTTTGGTGGATTAGGACAACTAGTGTCTCCAACCTTTTGCAAATTCTCATCAAATATGATAATATGACTTTTGCCATATTATACTCTATCATGTTGTAACCAAAACTTCGTTTCAGATATCACAATATCTTCCACACATCATGGTTTCTGAAACAACTCTTTCAGATCCTAGATAACCTTGATATTAAGACAATCCTTTGAATATCAAGAATCATGGAGACAAACATGATACTCATACACTAACTCTTGGAATTGTCACTTTTGTTTTAATACCAATTATTAAACTTCATGGAGTAACCGGAACTTACTGAAAGTTTGCAATGGGACTTTTAAAACTTTAGATTAACACTTCAAAAACAATACGATACCAGTTCGTAAAGTAACTAACCAGAATTCTATAGTTCTATCATCTCAATTATAACTAAGCGCAAGGTGGTAAACGGATGGCAATGACTACAACAACTATGCAAATTCACTTTGATTTAATTTATGATAAATAGTGTTCAACTTTTAATCATATTGCTGTTGAACTCCCACTCAAAACAATATCCCTCACATTGTTTTAGTGATCACAGGGCTTCGCCTTAAGCCGGAGCAAGTATGGTGGACTATGAGAGAGCCTTGGTGATCTAGGGTTTAGACACACCAATTAGAAGGGGCTAAACCAGCGGCTAGGGCAATTAGAAGCTCTAACTCGGCGGCTTGGGAGAAATCCCTAGGCTGTGGCTAGGGTTTAGGTTTAGAGGAGGCAACTTGTGTGCAGGAGGGCAGCCCGCCTCCCTTTATAGGTGGGAGGTGCGGCCAGGGAGTCCTCCCCAACTCGGCTTGAGGTGGGCCACGGTTGGAGGAGGAACTCCTCCCCAACTGTTTCCACCTCCTCCTCTTTCCAAAAACTGTCGTTTGACTTTTCAAACTAGCCGTTTGACTTTTCAAACTAGGATTTGAATAAACCCTTTATTTTGGACAGCGATGACACCTAGTACATGATGCAATCATTCCAACTTGTAATGACACATTCATGTACGCCTTTCCCTCCGGAGTGCCGGACATTCCGGAACCTTCTAGAACATTCCCGATGAAAACACCGGAATCATTCCCCAACTCCGAAACAGGACTTTCCTTATATGAATCTTATTCTCCGGACCATTCTGGATCTCCTCGTGATATCCCGGATCCCATCCGAGACTCCGAACAACATTCGGTCTCTTACTCATCATTCCATAACTACTCAAACAACGTCGAATCCTTAAGTGTGTCTCCCTACGGTTCGTGAATTATGCGGACATGATCGAGACACTTCTCCTATCAATAACCAATAGAGGAATCTGGAAATTCATATGGCTCCTACATATTTCTCGATTACTTTGATCGAATGAACCACTTACATACGATACCAATTTCCCTTTGTCTCACGATAGTTTACTTATTCGAGGTTATGATCGTCGGTATCTCTGCATACCTAGTTCAACCTCGTTACTGATAAGTACTCTTTTCTCGTTCCCGCGGTATGTGATCCCTTGTGAGCCAGTCACATGATTGCAAGCTAATTGGATGACATTCCACCGAGAGGGCCCAGAGTATATCTATCCGTCATATGGATGGACAAATCCCACTCTTGATCCATGTGTCTCAACCAATACTTTCCGAACACTCAATGCCACTTTTATAGCCACCCTGTTATGGTGTGGTGTTTGATGTCATCAAAGCATCCTTTCGGTAAAGGTGATATGCATGATCTCATGGTCGAAGGAATTAGGTTACTATGTATCAGAAAGCTTATAGCAAATGAACTATATTAAATGACTTGATCTTTATGCGCTTAACTATAGGAGTATGTCCATCACATCATTCTCCTAATGATATGACCCTGTTGTTAATAACATCTCTATGTTTATGATCAGGAAACCATGATCATATATTAACCAACAAGCTAGTTTAATAAGAGGCTTTACTATGGACTCTTTTATGTTTACAAATCACACAAGTATTAATGTTTTCGGTTAATACAATTATATCATGGTATGTAAACATTTATCATAAGTATGAAGATATGATAATAACCACTTTATTATTGCCTCTTGGGCATATCTCCAACACTTGCAATAGAAGCACTCAGTGTCCGTCTTAGGACCAGACTTGAGCTTCTTCTCAGCAGGGGCAGTGCGCTTGCCGCCGCCCTTCTTGAAGGGCTTCTTTGCTCCCTTACCTTTTTTAAAGGTGGGCTTGTTGACCATCAACACATGATTATCCTTTTTGATGTCCACTTCCGCGGCCTTCAGCTTTGCGAAGAGCTCGGTGATCGTATCAGTGGAACCAATTCTATTATGAGTCACTACAAAACTTTTGTAGCTGGGAGGGAGTGATTGCGGAACCCTGCCAATCTTGAGCTCCTCTGGAATCGTGCATTCCAGTTGCTCAAGGCGTTGAGTGTAGCCCATCATCTTAATGGCGTGCTCACTAACGGAACTCCCTTCCTCCATCTTGCAGTTAAAGAACTTCTCGGAGATCTCATATCTCTTAGAACGGGCCTGAGTTTGAAACATGGTTTTCAGCTCTTCGAGAATCTCAAAGGGCAGGATAGTCTTCAAAACGATTTTGAAGTTCGGTTCCATAGCAAACAACATGGTGCTCTTAATCACACCATAATCATCTTTATGCCGATCGACAGATGCTTTCTCATCGAATGGCAGCTTGCAAGATGGGGTCACCTAACGCTTTCCCAAGGACATAGTCCTTTTGGCCGCCAGAGAGAATGATTCTTAGATTGCGGAACCAATTGGTGAAGTTAGACCCATTGTTTCTAAGCTTTTCCTTCTCAGTGAAAACGTTGAAGTTGAAGTTGGATTTGGCCATGTGATCTACAATATTTGCAAGTACAAATTAGACTATGTTCATGATAACTAGTTCAACTTTTAATCAAATTACTAGATGAACTCCCACTAAATTCAACATCCCTCAAGTTGTTCAGTGAACACGATCCAAATTCACCACGCCTAATCCGATCATCACGAGAAGAGATGTGGCTTCAATGATGGACAACGAAGTGTCGATCATATCATTCATATGACTCATGCTTAACCTTTCGGTTCATGTGTTCCGAGGCCATGTTTGTACATGCTAGGCTCGTCAAGTTAGACCCAAGTATTTCCGCGTGTGCAAAACTGGCTTGCACCCGTTGTATGTGAGCGTAGAGTCTATAGCACCCGATCATCACGTGATGCTTGGACACGACGAAATTTCGCAACGGTGCATACTTGGGGAGAACACAGTTTTTTATCTTGATCTTTAAGTGAGGAATCATCTTATAATGCTACCGTCGCGATCTAAGCATAATAAGATACATAAAAGGATAAACATCACATGCATATAACTTTAATGTGACATGGTATAGTCAATCTTCGCGCAATGATCTCCATCTTGTGCGTTTCGGCATGATCTCCATCACTCCACCATGATTGCCTCCACCACGAATAGCAACTAAAACTATTGCTAACTACTTAGCGATAAAGTGAAACTATTACATGGCGCATAAGAAGTTGACACACATGTCATACACAATTATAAAGACAACCATATATTCTCCGGTTGTGTACTCATTGACATGCAAGTCGTGAAACATTACAAAACATAATCATCATACATTATACACATCACATCTTGGGCCATACCATATCACGAAAACACTCTGCAAAAACAAGTTAGACGCCTCTACTTTGTTGTTGCATGTTTTACGTGGCTTATGGGAGTAGATGCTTAGAACGATTCTTACCTAAAAGCCACAAGGTGATATCATGGTTGCCAAACTGTGTTAATCCCATGACAACTATAGTGAGAGAAACGACATCCACCACCGCGCATGTGTGGAACAAGCCACACGTCAAGTGAGCGGCGGTCTTGCGAACGACGCCACGTAAGGTTGGCCCGACCGCTTCAATCTCACTATCCCGCGTCATAAGAAGAACACAAACAAGAGGCTTGCAACAGAAAACATCAACGCCGCAACAACCATGTTATGCTCTACTCGTGAAACACATCCACGCAGATCTAGCTCGATACCCTCAAGGGTTTCGCGGCATAGTAAATCAAAATTTTCTACGGATGCGAACAGAGGGAAAGCCAAGATCTAATCTAGGAGATGCAAACAACGAGAGAGATTGGATTAGATCTTCATACCCTTGAAGATTCGCACAGCGGAACGTTCGTCGGAACGTGGGTGATGTAGTCGTACTCGCTTCTCCTCCTCGCGATCCGACCCGATCTAGCACCACAAGTGGCGGTGCCTCCATGAGATGCACACGTGCAGCACCTCGACGTCTCCTACTTCCTCGGTCCAGCGAGTATGGTGGAGAGATGGGTTGGATCTACAACGCGACGGCGCGGTGTATATGGTGGAGAGTTTCTGCAGAAGCCGCCACACGCAATGTGAGTGAGAGAGAGAGAGGGCGCAGGCTGGCTTTGGAGGGAAGGTGAGGGGTGGTGCGCCTCAGCCCTCTTTATATAGAGGGTGGGCGGCTGCAACCCTATCCCTCCCCAAGCCAAACCGGGCCCAAGGAGAAGGAGTGGGGCAAGGAAACCCCTTCTAGAAGGTCTATCTCGAGTTTAAAACCCTTGACGGCTGGGCCCTATGGGGCCTTGTGCCTGGCCCAATGCGCTGTGGCACTCCCTCATAGGCCCATGCCCTCCCCGGAAGGTGGGGCCACGTTGGTCCCTTCCGGAAGGTTCTAGAAGCTTCCGTACAATCCGATTAACCCGGAACAATTCAACTCCAAAACTGCATTGCCTTATATGAATCTTATTCTCGGACCACTCGGAACCTCTCGAGATGTCCCGGATCCCATCCTAGACTCGAACAAAAACTCATAAACCAATTATCCAATCTATCCTAGCCGAGACACGTTAAGTGTGTGACCCGGTTCGAGAATATGCAGACATGATCTTCTATCAATAATCAACAGCGGGGTATGGACACCCATATTGACTCCCACACATTCATCGATGATCATATCGGATGAACCACGATGCCAGGATTCAATCAATCCCATATATATTCCCTTCGTCTCGCGATATTTTACTTGCCCGAGATTCGATCGTCGGTACCATCATACCTAGTTCAATCTCGTTCACAGCAAGTACTTTACTCGTTCCGTAATCCGATATCACTTTGTGATTAACTCCTTAACCACATGCTTACAAGCGGTGTTGATATCGATTACCGAGTGGGCCCGAAGTATATCTCTCCAACTTGGGAGGGACAAATCCCATCTTGATACATACAACCCAACAAATACTTTCCGATCACCTGAGAGACACCTTTATGATCACCCTCTCATAGGATGACATTTGATGACCTCAAAGCTTTCTTCCGATACCAGGGAGTTGTATTATCTCATGGTCTAAGGAATACAATATTTGACATAAGAAAAGCTTCGCAAAGACGAACACGATGACACGATCTATTGCTTCGCTTAGTTTGGGTCTGTCCACCATATCATTCCCCAATAATATGATCTCATTATTAATTGACAACTCATGTCCATGGTTAGGAAACCTTAACCATCATTAATCAATGAGCTAGTCCTTAGAGGCGTACTAGGGACACGGTGTTGTTCACAAACCACACAAGTATTAAAGTTTCCGCTTAATACAATTCTAGCATGGAATATAAACATTATCATGAACACGAATTATAATAATAACATCTTTATTATTGCCTCTAGGGCATAATTCCAACACCCTTTTCTTCCTTTTCTTGTTTTTAAATTAAAATCAAATAAATCTCGTCTAGCTCCTGTTGGAGATATGCCCAAGAGGCAATAATAAAGTGGTTATTAACATATCTTCACACTTATGATAAATGTTTACATACCATGCTATAATTGTATTAACCGGAAACATTAATACTTGTGTGATTTGTAAACTAAAATAAGAGTCCCTAGTAAAGCCTCTTGTTAAACTAGCTTGTTGGTTAATATATGATCATGGTTTCCTGATCATGAACATAGAGATGTTATTAACAACAGGATCATATCATTAGGAGAATGATGTGATGGACATACTCCTATAGATAAGCGTAGCATAAAGATCAAGTCATTTCAATAGTTCAATTGCTATATGCTTTACGATACATAGTAACCTAATTCCTTCGACCATGAGATCATGCATATCACCTTTACCGGATGGATGCTTTGATGACATCAAACACCACACCGTAACGGGTGGCTATAAAAGTGGCATTGAGTGTTCGGAAAGTATTGGTTGAAACACATGGATCAAGAGGGATTTGTCCATCCTCATGACGGATAGATATACTGGCCCTCTCGGGAATGTCATCCAATTAGCTTGCAAGCATGTGACTTGGTCACAAGGGATCACATATCACGGAACGAGAAAAGAGTACTTATCAAGAACGAGGTTGAACTAGGTATGCGGAGATACCGACGATCATAACCTCGGATAAGTAACATATCGTGAGACAAAGGGAAATTGGTATCATATGTAAGTGGTTCATTCGATCGCAAAGTAATCGAGAAATATGTGGAGCCATATGAATTTCCGATTCCTCTATTGGTTATTGTTCGGAGAAGTGTCTCGATCATGTCCGCATAATTCACGAACCGTAGGGAGACACACTTAAGGATTCGACGTTGTTTGAGTAGTTATGGTATTATGAGAAAGAGACCGAATGTTGTTCGAGTCTCGGATGGGATCCGGATATCACGAGGTGATCCGGAATGGTCCGGAGAATAAGATTCATATAAGGAAAGTCCCGCTGGAGTTCGGGAATGATTCCTGTTTTCATCGAATGTTCTAGAAGGTTCGGATTGTCCCAAGACCGGGGAAGGGTGCATGAATGTGTCATTGCTCATTGAATGATTGCATCATGTACTAAGTGTTCTTGCTGTCCCAAATAAAGGATTAAATTGAATCCTAAAACAGAAAAGTCAAATGTCCAGTTTGAAAGTCAAACTGCCAAAACAAGAAACTGTGGGAAACAAGCAAGAGGAGTTGGAACCAACCTGGAGGAGGAGTTGGACTCCTCCAGGCCGGCGCCCAAGCCCTAGGCCGAGTTGGGGAGGGACTCCCTCCCTCCCTGGCGCGCCAAGGAACCCCCTCCCATATAAGGAGGGGCAGGGCTCCTCCCATAGACACATAACTTTCTACTCTAGATCTCCGGTTTAGAGCCGTTTTGGTTTAGAGCTTCTAATTGCTTTAGCCTGCGGTTTAGAGCCTTCTAATTGATTAGAGCCTTCTAATTGGTGTGTCTAATTACTAGACCACTAATAGCCTCTCTCATAAGCTCCACCATACTCGCACCGGCTTAAGGCTTAAGGCGGATTTCCTCTACTTCCTGCATTCACGCCACTGCCGGAATCGCGAGGAGAGTGCTACAACCTCCGTCCGCCTGGAACAAGGGAGAGGAAGGTCTTCGTCGAAACCGAACGGTGTGACCGATCGGAGCGCCCGAACGTATACCTGGAAGGATCGTCACACGATCTTGAGATCGGAAAGAGTACTACATCACCCACGAGAATCGCTCTCGTTAACCGCTTTGGAATCTTCGAGGGTGAGTTCCTCTATCGACTCGTTGCTACAATCTAGTAGATAGATCTTGGCTTGTTTGTTTGTATGCGATAGAAAATTTTGTTTTCCATGCTACGAACCCTCAAAGGGTATCGAGCCGTGTCTATATGTAGATCTGTTGACGAGTAGAACACAATGGTCATTGTGGGCGTTGATGCTTTTATTGTCGATTGCTTCTTGTGTACTTTGTATCTTGCGGTATGTTGGGATGAAGCGGCGCTAACCTTACATGACATCGTTCATGAGACTTGCTCCACGCTTGACATGTAACTTGTATTGCATAAGTGGCTTTAGGGTGCATGTTTCTCCTAGCATAGTTAAGATCCAATTTACAACGGGTGATTGACAATACTAGTATCAATGTTGTGGTTCTTGTTCGTAAGTTAGAACGACACTTATTGAAAGCCCCAAACCACGTAAAATATGCAAAGAAAGTAGAGGCGTCTAACTTTGTTTTGCAGGGGTGTGCAGTGATGTGATATGGCCATGATTGTGATTATATATGATGTATGCAATGTTCCTTATTGTAAGTCGACAACCGGCAGGAGCCATATGGTTGTCTTTAAATTCTGTTAAGACCCGTGTGTCTATTCAAAGTAGTTGTAATAGTTGAAGCCGTGGGCGACAACCATGGAGTAGCGTCATTGACCTTGATGCAATGCCGGTGATGATGGAGATCATGTTCGGGCCGAAGATGGAGATCGGAAGCACAAAGAAGAAAGGCCATATCATATCACATATTATGAATTGCATGTGATGTTAATCCTTTATGCATCTTGTATTGCTTAGTAGACGACGGTAGCATTATAAGATGATCCCTCATGCACATGAATTTCAAGTCTTAAAGTGTTCACCCTTAGTTAGCACCGCTATAAAGCTTGTTGTTTCAAACACCACGTGATGATCGGTGTGCTAGATTACGCAAGTGTATACAACGTGAGCAAGCCAGATTTGCTCATGCGAAACTAAGGTTTGATCTTGACGAGCCTAGCATGTCAGACATGGCCTCGTGGAACACGGATTACCGAAAGGTAGAGCATGAGTCATATAGTAGATATGATGAACATGTTGATTGTTCGCCATTGAAGCTATATCAACTCTCGTGATGATCGGTTTTGATGTGGTGGATTTGGTTCGTGTGATCACTAAAACAATGTGAGGGATATTGTTTTGAGGAGTTCACCTAGATTAATTTAATTATTAATTAGAACTCAATTTATCATAAACTAAATCAAAGTGAATTTGCATAGTTGTTGTAATCATTGGCATCCGCTTACCACCTTGCGCTTAGTTATAATTGAGATGATAGAGCTATAGAATTCTGGTTAGTTACTTTACTTAACTGGTATCGTATTGTTTTGAAGTGTTAATCTAAAGTTTAAAAGTCCTATTGCAAACTTTCAAGAAGTTCCGGATTACTCGATGAAGTTTAATAATTTGTATTAAAACAAGAGTAACAATTCCAATGTTAGTATATAAGTATCATGTTTGTCTCCATGATTCTTGATATTCAAAGGATTGTCTTAATATCAAGGTTATCTAGGATCCGAAAGAGTTGTTTGAAAACCATGATGTGGAAGATATTGTGATATCTCAAACGAAGTTTTGGTTGCAACATGATAGAGTATAATATGGCTAAAGTCATGTTCTCATATTTGATGAGAATTTGAAAGGTTGTAGACACTTGTTGTCCTAATCCTCCAAAAGGTTTTGGATAGCAACATTATACTCGTAATTCATCGTTATAAGCTAAAGGTAGTTTGATCATGGACGATTCCATGATAAGGATGAATATTTGATGTAGGTAAAATGTTTACTACACCAAGAGATTACTAAATAAAGGAATTTGAAAGAACACCAAACATTTGATGATGGTGATCTACTTCAAGGTGCAAGTCCAAAGACATTGGTATTTAACTATACACGCTTTGGACTATGTGTCATATGTATGACTCCACTATTGATATTGATAGATTCTTTCAAACAGAAAAGGAAATACTGAAAGAGAATCTCATAAATATATGGCAGAAAAGAAAAGATTAGAATTGTTCAATTTAAGTATATAGATGATATACATGTTATGGATATATTCTTTGCTTATTAAACAATGTGGTTCTTAAGTATTTGATACTGAATTTGTTGGTGTGAATCGTCATACGAAACAACACAATTCATGAACTACAATGGCCTAAGTAAAGAATATGTGATGATGTTCATCGAGAACAAAATAAAGGGTTATTGTGTTGCTCGTTAAACATCAAAGCTTGCCTTCAAGATTTGTTTTATCAGGTGTTATGAGAACAAAAGGGTTGTTCAAATAATTGCCGTAATCCATAAAAGATGGATGATTCGCAAATCTCGTTGGAGGAATCACATCCATAAAACTAGTGCTAAAAATGTCGAAAGACAAATTGATTGAAAGATCACTTAGGAAGTGACATCGCCGTTTAAATTATATTGGAAAGAAAACATGAAGAAACTCCATATGTATGGAATTTTGGAGTCTTTTGATTTTGATCAAATGACGCCGTGAAACTTTCCTAGAGATAATTAAAACTTCGCTCATAGGCCAAAAGGAACGAAAGACTAGCTTATTGGAATTTGTACATATTGTTGTACGAAGTCCATTATGTGTAGTCAAGAGATGGATTTCAACTTCATATGCTTTCTCAAAAATTTGAGTGAATATATGAATATTTACTTAATAAGGATGAAGTGTGAAACATTTGAAAGGTTCAAGGACTTTCAAGATGAAGTGCAAAATCATTGTAACAAAATATAAATAGTTTATGATAAGATCATAAAGGGAGATATTTGAGTTCTGAGTTTAGCATAATACCTAAGATTTAAGGAATTGTTCCGTGGATTTGCATTTCCAAACACCATAAGGGTATGGGCGTTCGAGGTATGTAATTAAACCTTGTTTGACATGGTAAGATCAAAGGTATAATTCATAAAACTGCCATTATATTTTAAAGATTAAAAGCTTTAGAGATTACCGTTTTCCAATTGAAAAGAGCTCATTCATAATCCGCTTGAAATGACACCATATAAAGTTATGGTTTGGGATAAAACCCAAGTCGTCATTTCTTAAACATTGGTATGCTTTGCATAAGAAAGATGTTTTGCAACCAAAGTCGGATAAACCTGTCTTTGTATGTTATTTGAATAATCATAAGTATTCCTCCATAACACCGAGACAAAAGTGTTTGTCGCTTAGAACGTCAAGTTTCTTTAAGAAGGAATTTTTCGTGAAAAGTTAAGTGGGAGGACAATAGAACTTTGATAAGGTTGAAAGAACCTTAGCTATATGTGCAGAGTTGCGCAGCACCGAAAAGTGTTCCGGAGGCAGCAACAATGCTCATGGCTCACGTGCCTCAAAGGTTGTGATCACGGAGATCCAAGTTCCTATTGAAACAAGTAGGTCGGATAAACAATCAAATACCAAGATTTGAGGGTTGAATCATTTTTTTGAGAATAATGAACCGACTACATGCAAAGAAGCGATGATGGGCCCTGACTCCGTAAAATGGCTTGAAGCCATAAAATCCGTGATAGTTCCATACACGAGAAAATCAAGTTTTGAACTTGAAGGACCCTCGAGAAAGGTGTAAGACCTTATAGTTGTGTCTGGATCTATAAAGAAATAGACATGGATGTTTTACATCTATGAAATAGTCGACATGTTGGGAAAGAGTTCACAACAATATTCAAAGGTTGACTATGACAAGATTTGATCTGTCATAGTGATATTTAGCCTAGACGGATTAATGTAGCAACCACTACATATAATTTTGTTATATGGTAGTAGAATAAACAAAACAAGTTCTTCTAATAGAATCGTTACCTAGGACATGTGCATAACACGGTCCATAGGGTTTTGTTAATTCAAAGGATGCTAAAAACGATATGCGAACTTCAATGGTTAAAGTAAGCATAGCGGAGTTGGAATCTTCACTATGATGAAACTGTTAAAAGAGTTTAATTTCATCAGAGACAATGAAGAAGCTTGCATTTGCAAGAAATTAAGTGGGAGCGCTAAGACATGTTTCTAATACATTATGTGGAAGACATATTGTTGATTGGAAATAATATATCTTTTATTAACACATATTAAGAATTTCATCCCGATGAAAGACTTAGGCAAAACCCAAATATTAGGCATCAATAGACGCTAATATGGTTGTGCCAGAAGTACATAGACAAGATATTGGATGAGTTCAATATAGAAACTACAAGAAAGGTTCTTGTCGCACAGAAAGGATTGAATGAGTTCAATGTTGATGATATATATTCAAGTGTATTGACATTTGGTAAAGTGAAACAAATAATCAAGTATAGATTGATACTTGATGCATGAAATCACAAAGAGTATTTATATCAATCATACTGTGATATGTACAAATCCAGATATGTCCTATGCTCTAAATGTTGTGAGCATATACCAGAATGATTTGTAAGATGATCATTGGACAATAGTAAGGATATTCTTATGATCTTTTGGAAGAACTAAGAGTATATTATTTGTAAAAGTGACAAATAGATAGTTAGTTCATTGTAAGAGTACTACATTGATACTAGCTTTGTCACAAAGTACAAATTAAGTTTATCTCAATCTAAACTAAGGGTGGCACAATATAATGGAAAGTGAGTTCCATAATGGATTTGGATGAATTCCAAAGTTAAGACATTGTGATGAGATACTACAACAAAAGGCTAAGTATATGACTGCTATTTTAGCAAGCAAAGAGGGCATTTGTGTCAAGTAGTTTGTTATCAAACTAGGTGTAGTTCACAAGGATAATACTATGAAGATATATTGTGCGACAATATTATCAACATGTTTTAACCCCAAAGAGCTAAAGGTCACACCGAAAGACCAAATTTATACAAAGCCATCTCATTAGAGAATGAGTGATGCGTAGAGACGCAAATACATGCAATTACACACGGACCTGGAAGTGTCAGATCCGGAGATCAGTTGACCACTAGCAATCGTGTACATACAAACACCGTAAAGCCATAGGTGTTGAATACACAAAGGTTTGAAACTAGATTATTGACTCTAGTGCAAGTGGGAGACTGTTGGAGATATGCCCAAGAGGCAATAATAAAGTGGTTATTAACATATCTTCACACTTATGATAAATGTTTACATACCATGCTATAATTGTATTAACCGGAAACATTAATACTTGTGTGATTTGTAAACTAAAATAAGAGTCCCTAGTAAAGCCTCTTGTTAAACTAGCTTGTTGGTTAATATATGATCATGGTTTCCTGATCATGAACATAGAGATGTTATTAACAATAGGATCATATCATTAGGAGAATGATGTGATGGACATACTCCTATAGATAAGCGTAGCATAAAGATCAAGTCATTTCAATAGTTCAATTGCTATATGCTTTCTGATACATAGTAACCTAATTCCTTCGACCATGAGATCATGCATATCACCTTTACCGGATGGATGCTTTGATGACATCAAACACCACACCGTAACAGGGTGGCTATAAAAGTGGCATTGAGTGTTCGGAAAGTATTGGTTGAAACACATGGATCAAGAGTGGGATTTGTCCATCCTCATGACGGATAGATATACTGGCCCTCTCGGTGGAATGTCATCCAATTAGCTTGCAAGCATGTGACTTGGTCACAAGGGATCACATATCACGGAACGAGAAAAGAGTACTTATCGATGTGAGGTTGAACTAGGTATGCAGAGATACACGATCATAACCTCGGATAAGTAACATATCGTGAGACAAAGGGAAATTGGTATCATATGTAAGTGGTTCATTCGATCGCAAAGTAATCGAGAAATATGGGGAGCCATATGAATTTCAGATTCCTCTATTGGTTATTGTTCGGAGAAGTGTCTCGATCATGTCCGCATAATTCACGAACCGTAGGGAGACACACTTAAGGATTCGACGTTGTTTGAGTAGTTATGGTATTATGAGAAAGAGACGAATGTTGTTCGAGTCTCGGATGGGATCCGGGATATCACGAGGTGATCCGAATGGTCCGGAGAATAAGATTCATATAAGGAAAGTCCCGTTTGAGTTCGGGAATGATTCCGTGTTTTCATCGGGAATGTTCTAGAAGGTTCGGATTGTCCGCACTGGGGGAAGGGTGCATGAATGTGTCATTGCTCATTGAATGATTGCATCATGTACTAAGTGTTCTTGCTGTCCCAAATAAAGGATTAAATTGAATCCTAAAACAGAAAAGTCAAATGTCCGCTTTGAAAGTCAAACCGCCAAAACAAGAAACTGTGGGAAACAAGCAAGAGGAGTTGGAACCAACTGGAGGAGGAGTTGGACTCCTCCGGGCGCCCAAGCCCTAGGCCGAGTTGAGGGAGGACTCCTCCTCCCTCCTGGCCAAGGAACCCCTCCCATATAAGGAGGCGGGCTCCTCCATAGACACATAACTTTCTACTCTAGATCTCCGGTTTAGAGCCGTTTTGGTTTAGAGCTTCTAATTGCTTTAGCCTCGGGTTTAGAGCCTTCTAATTGATTAGAGCCTTCTAATTGGTGTGTCTAATTACTAGACCACTAATAGCCTCTCTCATAAGCTCCACCATACCGCACCAGGCTTAAGCCTCATGGATTTCCTCTACTTCCTGTACCACGCCGTTGTCAGCCGAATCGCGAGGAGAGTGCTACAACCTCCGCTTTCTTGGAACAAGGGAGAGGAAGGTCTTCGCCGAGTACCGAACGTGACCGATCAAGGGAGCGCTGCCGAACGTATGCTGGAAGGATCGTCTACACGATCTTGAGATCGGAAAGAGTACGACTACATCACCCACGAGAATCTGCTCTCGTTAACCGCTTTGGAATCTTCGAGGGTGAGTTCCTCTATCGACTCGTTGCTACAATCTAGTAGATAGATCTTGGCTTGTTTGTTTGTATGCGATAGAAAATTTTGTTTTCCATGCTACGAACCCCTACAGCTCCTCTCCTAGGATCCGAGCCACATGTGAGACCCCCTCCTTGTCTGCACCCGTAATAACATGATGTACAACAACTCGATTATCCATCCGTTCATAGAAATACACAAGAGTAGCTTCAACCATAGCTTATAAAAGAAACATTAGAAGTGAGTCTATCCAATGTATGGTATTGAACCTACCCTCAAGTTCAAAGCATTTTTTAGATTTAAGTATCTGGTGTGTAGTATCGATTAATGTGTGCATAGTTTGGATCGAAGAGGATATTGACCAATGAGCGAAGGCTATCATTCATTGTAAAGATAATCAGAGAGAATTGTAATTCAAATCGTCAACATTGATTTGTGTGAGCTAATAATTTTCATTTATAGCAATTTTACAAAATTCTCCTTAGCCACATCCTCTATGCATGTAGGTTGTTCGAATAAAATTCTAGTTTCTTAGTAGAAAAATACTCTTCATATCCATTTTCCCAAGGATGTGAGTTTAATTAGCAACACTATACATTATAAATGCTTAGTTCAGGAACATTTGTGAACCAATTACATGTCTACATTCATTTAGTCGTCTCTACTTTATAGGAAGGTTTAGGACATAGATCCGAATCATAATATAGATAGTAGTAGATGGTCTGCAAGCCTACCTGACGAGTAAATAAACATGATTAGCCTTCTCTTTTGGCTGTAGTAAAAAGAAAATGCACAAGTGAATAAACATGATTTTCACATCTAGAAGAAAAATGCACAGCTCAATCAGATAGAGAAGAGAATGCCTAACAAGAAGAAGAATCCAACGCAAATTAAATGAGAGAACAGTGTCATAGCGGAAACACAATCCACCTAAAACAAAAGAGAAGGTGAAAGCCGTAGGGTTACTCTCGGATATTTAGAGTTGAACCATGCCTGCAAGAAGTTTTATCATGACACGAAATGCTGCAGAAATTGTAAGACCGACAAAAAATGAAGTGCACAAGACATTACGGACATTGGAGATGAACATGGCAAGACGAGGTGCACATCTCACATAGATGCAGCAACCCGAGTGAAAAAATAATGGATAGAGGAAAATCAACCTGCAGCACCACGCTGCAGTGAAGGCAAATTTTGGACGCGCCTAACCATGGACTGGAAGGATTCTCTTGTGGATCAGAGAACTCGTCCCAGGAATCAACCAAGATTGTCGTTGAAGTGGCGATGTAGCTGCCAACATCGTTGGTCGGGGCACAGAGAAAATAGTCGGACACGGGACTGCAGTCTCCACCACGACCCAGAAGACGAGGACTCCAGACAGCTGTGTCGTGTCCGACAGAAGGGGCCGTAGAGGGGGATATTTGATCTCGATCTAAGCCCCTGGGCCTCAAGCATACGGCCTATACGGTAATAAGAACCTCTGCAACCTCTTGCTCCAATTGGGTGTTTTTTTAAAAAATAATTTTTTGGTGGTCTTTTGAAACTTTAGCCCCAATTGTGGTGATTTTTTATAATTTTCGCCGTTAACGGCCATCCACGCCCGTCCGTCCACATGTGTCACGTCAGCCTGATGTTCGGGCCTCACCAGTGAGATTTATCATTAGAGCAGCGTTAAAGCCAGATCAGTGCTATCTGCAACTTCATTCCCCAAATCCGGTGCTTTCTGAAAATTTTAAAATTTTTGGTGGTCTTTTGAAACCCTAGCCCCAATTATGGTGGTTTTTTTTGTAATTTTCTCCAATGTTTGGAATGGATCGCCGCACTAGTTTCGCCGTCCCAAAGCATCTGCGATGGACATCCCCGGACAGCTGGTGACGCTGTTCGAGCCACAGCCAGACCCGAAAGTTCGGCATGGTGCCATTAATAAGAAAACGGAATTGCTATTTCTTAGTTGCGTTTCTTTGCCGTAGGATTTGCTTTACGATTCGCGCTGGTTTTATGGTGTGTGTGAGATACAGCAGAGAAGCTGAATTGGGCCAGGTTTGTGCCTTTTGTCTCTTGTGAAGCTAAAGCAAAAGTGCACATACCATCTTGAAATCGCTATGTGCTGCCCGTGCCGAATAGGGGTTATATGTTTGTGGGCCGGCAGGCTGTTTTTTAGTTTTCTGCTATTTTTTTCTCATGTTCAGTTTTTCTCTGTTTTTATTTTTTTGGTTTTTTATTGGCCTGTTGTTTTTTTTCTAAAAATCTATTTTTATGTTTTTGGATTTTTTTCATTGATGCTTATAATTTTTAATAAATTCAAATTTTCTTTTTAAGTTTTTTTCATGATTTTTTGTTTTACGTTTTTTGATGCTTGAGTTTTTTTAAGTTTTTTGTGCATGACGTTTTATGTTTTTTGCAATTTTATGTCGTGAATGAAGTTTTGTAAATTCACTTTATTTGTCTTGGTTATCTTTTAATATCCAATGTAGTTTTTGCATCTTGCTTTTAAGCGAGAACGCCCCGAGCCAGTAGGAAGGATGGTGTTACTTGCTTGTAACGAGAACGCTTCGAGCCGGTCGGAAGCATGGTGTTACTTGCTTGCAACGAGAACGCTCTGAGCCAGTCGCAAGTATGTTGCGAGTATGATTTTTTGGATTTGAGTCATTTGCATCTTGTAAGCGAGAACGCTCCGAGCTAGTCGGAAGCATGGTGTTACTTGTTTGTAACGAGAACGCTCCAAGACAGTCGCAAGTATGTTACGGTTAAGATTTTTTGAATTTGAGTCATTTGTATTTTGCTTGTAAGCGAGAACGCCCCGAGCCACTCGGAAGCATGGTGTTACTTGCATGTAACGAGAACGCTCCGAGCCAATCGCAAGTATGTTGTGACTAGGATTTTTTGGATTTGAGTCATTTGCATCTTGCTTGTAAGCGAGAACGCCCCGAGCCAGTCGGAAGCATGGTGTTATTGAAGCCCTAGTTGCAACTATGTTTTGACTGATTATACTTTTGGATTTGAGTCATTTTGTAATTTTGCTTGTAACGAGAAAGCTTCGAGCCAGTCGCAAGTATGTTGCGACTAGTTTTTTTTGAATTTTAGTCAATTGCATCTTTCTTGTAAGCGAGAATGTACCGAGCCGGTCGCAAGTATGTTGCGACTGAACCATAACCCTAGTTGCAATTATGTTGATGTTTTTTATTTGAGTCATTTTGCAACTCGTTTGTAACTAAGAATATACCGAGTCAGTCGCAAGCATGGTGTAACTGAAACCCTACTTGCAACCATGTCGCGACTGAATATACTTTGGATTTTGAGTCATTTGCAACTTGTTTGTAATGAGGATGTACCGAGTCAGTCGCAAGTATGGTGTGACTGGAAAACCCTAGTTACAACTGTGCCGCGACTGAATATACTTGGATTTGAGTCATTTGCAATTTGCTTATAACCGAGAACGCCCCGAGCCAATCGCGAGTATGTTGTGACTAGGATTTTTCTGTTGCAAGTGGGTTGGAACCGACTAGTTACAAGTAGGTTGTAACAGAGAAAAATGTTCCTAGTCATCGGATTTGCATCATGATTCGTGATAAATGAGAGTTGCAAGTTGGTTGCAACTAAGATTTTTTAGTTGTCACAACAGTTTTTTTCCAGTTACAAGTAGGTTGCAAGTGAGATAAAATATTCTTGGTTGTTGGACTTTTGCGTCGTGATTCATGCTAGATGGGAGTTACAAGTAGGTAGCAGTTGAGTTTTTCAGTTACAACTAGGTTGCAACTATATTTTTTTCTGATTGCAATGAGGTTGTAACTGGAAAAATGTTTCTAATTGTTGATTTTTTGTCACAATTAGTGTTGGCGAGCAGTTGCAAGTAGGTTGCAAATGAGTTTTTCAGTTGCAAATAAATTGTGATTGAGAATATGTGTTTTAGACCACTGGATTTTCGCCGTGATTCTAATTTGAAGTTACACGTGAGTTGTAACTAGATTTTTTTCTATATTTGTAGACTTTTATTTATTTTCCTATGAGTTGGCGTATACATTGGTTGAGACGAAGCTTAACTACCACGTGTTTTTTTTTTGAGGTATGAACTAGCACGTGTTGGTTGTGGGCTATAGAGAGAATGTTAATTATCAAATGAATGGTTCATGTGCTCTCATGGCCCAACATGGAGTGCATGGTACCATGTACGGTCCAATGAAAGCTTGTTCGATTATTAAGTTGCTGTTATTTTTTAAATAGGCCGTATTCGTACATGGTTACCTTAGCTAATTGACCGGCACTAAAAAAATAGCTGAAAATTAATAGGGTAATGCCAGGCGACTGAGAAATAGCTATTTCCCAGGCGTCTGAGACGTAGGCATGCCCATAAGAAAATAAAAAGAAATATTATAATTTAAGAATTTCCCTCGTGCAATCTTATCACTGCATGACCTAAATAGAAACAAATACTTACTAGATACAGTTGGTCAATCTTCACTTGGTTTTTCGCCGCAAAAAGAGGAAGAAGATATTCACATGGCTCATGATGCACTCTTTTTCCTTTTTGTTTAACATGGCCATGCGGGCTGAAATTTCCATTACTATCTTCCCAAAGTATATGGCCATTCATAGAAAATATTAACCGCTGGGATTGTGTGCTTGACAAAAGGATAAATCCCAAGGATGAGTGTGTGTCTGACCAGCTTCTTGGCATGTATAGTGTGCCTCAGAGATATTCTCGAATAAGCACATTCTATGGAAGGTAGTGTTTGGGTAAAAGTATATACTCCCAAAGTAAGTTCTCTTCACAGAATGTCAAGCTTACATGTGTCAAGTAGGTGCGAGATTTCTAACCTCACTCTCTGTATGCGATTTTTTCTTCGGAAGCACCACCAAACCACGTGTTCTCCCTTGTGTCCCCCCCTCTTTCTATAAAGCGGGTTCAGTCGATATCTGGAACCGGGCATCTGCATGGGCCATAACATGTGGTTCCGTCCACATCTAAAACTAACATAGCGAGGGAGCGGAGCTTCTAGTAATCTCCAACCACCAGATCTACGGTGCCCACCACCATAAAAGGAACTTGCGTCCGCCGTTGTTGAGCCCTCTCATGTTCTCGGCACTAAACAAGGTATGATGAATTCCATATTTTCTTAAACTTTTATTTTCAGTAAATAAAACTCGGTAGACTTTATTTGATCTTCAAGTTGGAATTTGCTATGAGTTTGGTTGAGTATTGGGTGAAATCTGGTTGAGAATTCGGTTTAGAGTTTGGTTGTGAGATTTCTACAACGTGTTTGCTAACCGCATGGGTTGGGACCCATTCCCTGTTTTTGGCCAGATCTAGATCTAGGTAGTTGCATGGGCTCAGATACTTGGTTCCCTTCAGATCTGGATCGAGCACGGTGAGGGATTGGAGTGGCTCTTTGCCTCCAATGGATCTAGCGCTAGAGAAGGTAGTTGTAGCCTCCAACAATGCACAATCTCATGGTCTGAATTTAGTGGCGGAGATTGTATGGTGAAGCACGCATATGTTATTCTTTTGGTTTTGTAAGGTAGAGCCTGAGAAGAGTTGCTATGACTAGTCTATCATAGAGTTGAAAATCTATTAGTTTGGATAGGTTGAAGTCTTGTTGAAATATGTTTAATTTGTGTAGAAAGTTGATGACTTTGGAGTAAATCCCTACCTTCTGTTGGGTTGGAAACTTCAGATCTTGTAGTTGAATTGAAAATCTTCACATTCTTTAGTTCAAACCTTCAGTTTTTCTGTCGATTCTTTAGAGAAGGGAGGATGTAACATAAAAGAAGAAAACCACAACAAAGCATTACACAAAGGTTCAAAACTATAGACCCCTATTTGGTTTGTGTTCACTTCTACTCATGCATCTTCCTTGCTTATCCAATCATGGTCTCTCATAGTAGAGGTTGTCGTAGCCGTAGACCGGGAAGGTTGCATGTTAATTGCAATGTGGCACATATAATTGTTGTAGTAATAAACCAATCCATGGAGATAACTTGTGTGTACTCTTTTCACCTAGAGTTCCGCATATGTCTCATTTATCCTTGGAAATTTTCATATTATGGGGCTAAGAAATGACCATAGTGGTTAGATTGATCCCCCACCCCCAGCACACACACACAAAAACAATCTTAAGCACCCACTAGTTGTTTGATGTCACTGTAATATGCGCTTCTACTACCCTTGGTCATTGCAACTCTACCATGCCACTCTTCCATCCATTATTAGTGTGTTCTCCTGCAACCCTTCCACCTTTTGTTGCATTGGCTCCTTGTTAGTTTTCGTTGTTAGTTTCTTAGAGGATTTTTTGAATGGGTGAATGTAAGAGCATTAGTTAGGATGATATTGTGTGTTTATCAAAGTATTAGCTATTTCTTTATTTGTGAATAATTTAACTAATTTGTCATGAAATAAGGTGTACTACATATCTATTTGAGAAATGTGAAATGTGTCGAGGAGTGTACTTCACCATCACTTAGTATGACCATAGGGAACACACACCCAACAAATTTCTAAACCATAATCTATACAAACAAGTGTTTATATTGGTGGTATGCAAACATTTTATAGGTACATTTGAAAATGAATGTCCAAAGTATCCCCTCATAGAAATACCTATTTTAGTTTCTGAGTTAATATTCATGTGCATATATTAAATGGTTTCTCTGGTGGTTGGGAATAAAACATGGTGAGGAATCATAGTAGAGAGACTAGGGTAACCAAGCATATGAAATAATTACACTTATGAATGTAAAAGAACCTAAAATTTTAGTTTCACATTCCTGCCTACCATTCTACACCTCAGTTATCAATCCTTGAATTGCTTTATTTTATTTTATGAGTAAATGATTTATGGTTATCAATGTAAATGCACCTCAAATTTCAATATTACACGCATATATAATCCATGGCAACAACAATAAACCACATGACTTCACGTTCATCTAAATGTCGATGAAATTTGAGAATAAACTGGTGGAAATACCTTTTTGTTTACACTATTATGTAGTGTGTTCCTAGGTTTTACTAACAGTTAAATACCAATGCCCACATTAGTGTAGAATGAGATTTAAAATTGGGATCACGATTTATAGTTCGTTTATCTCTAGTCCAATGCTATAATTGTTCTCCCTAAATTTATAATTTTGTATGCAGAACTTGATACGTTGCAAAGGATCATCCATATCTCCAACACCCCATCTCCATGATTTGTTCCATGTTTGGGCCCCAAGGTTGGGCAGACCTTCCAAATGAGCTACTCCACTCCATCATTGTCTTACTGGAGTCAAATCGTGATCTTCTTGCGTTCACCGCAACATGTCCCAGTTGGTGTGCCGCATTCAAGTCAATTAGGTCTACCTTAGGTACACTCTTCCCTCCTCTTATTTTATGGAATTGTGCTGATGAGCAGGGCAACTCCGATTCCACCATTCAACACACATGGGAGCTCATTGATCTGCCCTATCCAAGTTCTCCTTTGAGGCGCTGGAGTCCCCCAACTATTTTTGATAGAATGACACTTGTTGATTGTTCCCATGGTCACGCCATATTCTCCTTTGGTAGATCCCATGTCATTCTGGATGTTTTCACTGGTATTACGATTTCAGCCCCTATTTGCCCATTGGTCCAGCTCGCTCGTAGATCCTTCATAGCTCCACACCCGTTGTCGGATTCATATCTCTTTGTCACTGGTCCACAAGGCTTACTTGCTTGGAAAGTTGGGAGTTTATCTTGGTTGCATTGTGATGATATAAACGCGCATAATATCAAACAAATTGTGTCATTCAAAGGTCAGGTCTTTGCAAGGACATGCCAAAATATGTACATCGTGCACTTGGCACCCCGACTCCACCTTGAGGCACTAAAAGTTGTTTCCGGTGATAATATGGCCTCATCCACACATTGTGGGGCAATGGTTTCATGTGACGACATGCTTATGCTTCTTACTACTAACTTGGAAGCCTTCTCCCTCGACTTCTCGGTTGAACCCCCTAAGTATGTGAAAGTGGCAGATGAATTCTTGGAGAAGCGGGCATTCTTCATTGACAAGAAAGGTTTTTGTCAGCCAAGGCAGACCATTAAAGCAGAGAGGATGGGGTTAAAGGGTTCCCAGATCTACACTTTGGCTAAAATGGCTCGAGTATATTCATACCCAGTTGTTGACCGCCCAGATTTGTGGATCTCCACGGAACCTCGTATTTCAAGGCTAAACAACCATCTTTTGCGCAGTCATCTCGGTCTCGCAACTTGGATATGAGTTCCTACAGTGTAATCCGTGGTTGTATCCCTATAACTTAATGGGGTTTGATGAATTTGTTCAGTCACTATGTTTCCTTCTAGTTACTGCTCCTCTGATAGACTATGTGTCGAGAGCTTGATAAAGACTTGTAATGTTTTATGTTTGCTGGAGGCATAAACTTGTGCTACCCATTGATGTTTTATCGAACCTTCTTAGTTACTTCCATTTTGCGTAATAAAGTAAACAGTGCCCTGCACCTTGATACACATATGTCATGTCCGGTCTTTTTACTTATAATGAAGTAAACAGTGTCCTGCACCTTCGGTGTTGTTCATATAGAGTATGCAGTAGTTGGGATGCGTGTGAGGCTTTCGGTTAGCATGCTTTGCTTGTTCAACACATCTGTAGCTTGTTGAGATGTTCTTCTTTTGAAATCATTTAATCATACATTGATGAAGTGTTCCAGCTTGTTGACATACACATTTTTTCTTTAGCGGATGTTGACATATAAAAGAAAAGAAAAGCTTTTTTTTTTTAGAAACGAAGAAATCATTGCTGGGCCTAGCGAGCCACCAAGTGCCAGACCCAGTTTGGCCCGGGAACGCTAGCTGAGTAACCCCAGCCCACCCGTGATCAGCAGTTCCTGTGATATAAATTAGGTCTCCCCAGTCCCGTTCTTCTTCTCTCCCTGTCCCTGTATTGCGCCGCCTCCAGTACATTGCTTCATCTCTGGATTTCTCTTTTTTTTTTTTCCTCTGCCGTTGCTTGTTCTTGTTTCTTGGTTTGGATCGGACAATGGCGATTTTTGGGCAGTGAGGAGACATTGAAAGGCCGGTCTTACGGCTGCCTCCCCGGACGGACACGAATCGGTTCTTGCCACCGTTGTTCGTCCTGAGATGGTAGTAGCGTGATGTGATTCGAATCGGCGAAAGGTTTATCTCTGAGCCTCCGTTCTTTTGGCCATGACCAGCTCAAAGCTTCTCCCCAGATCCTTGGCTAAACGTATGTCCCTTTTTTTTTTGGCTTGGTTTGCCATGTTCTTTTGTTAGATGGATGTTCTTTGTGCGAGATTAAAGGTTCTTGCTACTGTGACTGTTTTACGTGATGAAAAACAATGTTGGGAACTCGTGATAAATTAGAGTTGCCGTAAACTTGGACGGAGGATACCGTCGCCGGAGAAGGCGAGTAGGCGTCGTACACCTTACCATTTTCGGATATGTACCGTTTAATTGGCCCACAGGTTGCTTCAAGGTTCACCTATACATTTCTCTTTTCTCTAAAAAATAATGATCTATCCCCACGATGATGAAATTTCTTAAAACCAATTTGGGCATATCGGCCAAGGCTTCCGACTACATCAGTGTAACACGCCAGAGTGTGGGCGTTCGGGTTTAGCCAAATACTCTGGGCGTTCGGGTTTAGCCAAATTTCAGGTCAGGTAATTTGGGCTATATGAGATTCAGATTTTCAGAAATGACACCCGAGCTTGATAAGCGCGACAGTGTGAGAAGGTGCCGTAGCGTGGGCCGATGGGTACTAGGGGCGATGCCCATGTCAAGGCGGCTTCAAGGGGCGATGCCCATGTCAAGGCGGCTTCAAGGTGCGCGTGTGGCTATGGTGGCGGCTGTGTTGATGGAAGGGGAGGGGTGATGGCCGCACCACCAGGACGAGTTAGTCGTGAGGGATGAGGTCAGAACCTAGGCGCAACGGGGACGGTTTAGCTTGGCCTTCGGGTTATTGTAATTATGATTTTCTATTTGTTATGCTGGGCTTCCAATAGATGGAGTGATTTTTTATTTGTCTGCTTATTTATTTTAGGCTATTTGGGCAATCTGACTACCGTGACTAAATTCGATTTGTAAAACTGCTACCCGATGAACTGCTCTGTTTTTCTGGGCTCAACCTATAGGTGTTCGAGGTTTTTTAGTTTCGGGCTCCGAGTATCAGGTTTATGCCCACCCTAAGTGATCATGTGTGTTGGATGGAACATCTAAGGAATCACAAACAGGTTATTGCATCAAATTTCGGTCGCCTAGTCCCTCTATGAAGCAAGCTATGGAGGTTTGGCTATGTATTGCTAGAGTTGGCTGAATGATGTTTCATTCATAAACGAACATAGGTACTTCCAAAATTTCCACTTCCCACCCATGATGTTGTTAATCGAGGAGTAGTGCCAAATGCATTTTTACAGATTTTTGTTCTTACTTTATCTGATTGCAATGTTGTTTCCTTGAGCAATATCTTGTTACACATGAGAACACAAAAAATAAGAAATTGAAAAAAGCTATTGCCCTTAGAGATGCAATATCAGATTTACGAAAGGTTGGCTTTTTCGGCACACTCATCTTTTACTAACTATGGCTTGAACACATGGGATTGTTTCTTCATGTATGCATTTTATTGATTTTATATAGGTAGAAAACCATCAGCCTAAAGATGTATTGGAGCATTGTACTAACCCCAAAATTGATTTTCAATGCTATATTTGGCTCAGTCGCAAAGGTAAGCCACCCAATCGTGACCAATTATGTGCAAACTCTTTTAGTAAGTTATTTTTCTATTTTATTAAAACTATGTTCTCTTTGTTATGCTTTTTATCTTTATATATGTAGCATGTTTAGGCTACATTTGATCGATCACGACAAGGGCATGCACACATGATTGTTTTGGCAACCGTTGGCCAGGAGTACGAGCAAGGACAAACACAAATGATAGACACACCCCTTCACCCGATATAATTTTAAATTTTGGTAGATCTCTTATGTTGTGCTATTTTTGGAAAGGATGGGTGTCCATGTTTATTATTTAAACAAATTACACTCCATATAGCTCGGAGAACCGTTCTTGTAATCCATGTGTTGTCAAAGGTGTGACTGATGGTTGCTGTTTTCGTGGATCACTCCTTTTCCTTTTTCACTCCTATTTGGTAGTATTATTTTGGTTATTGTTGTAGAAGTCTGGTATAATTGATATCATACCCTTTATCGAGAAAAAGATACTCTCATCCTTAACAAACATGTAGATAATAAGTTTTATCTTCCAATGCCAATGTTTCACATAATAGAGCCGTTCCTTGTGGAATGCTTTTGGTACAATAAAAACTTGCTCCGTGACAATGGAGGCTTTTAACTAGTACTCAACCTGTTACATAATATATAACTTTTTGGCAAACTAATTTAGTATGGCAAAACATTCTACATTATGGAACAACACGAAATAAAAGCAGAATGGCAGTGAAATTTATTCAATAGCAAGGGCGCAAGGGGTCGACTAATCGAGGATGCCGTAGCCATCGAAGCAACTCATGCCTGCTTTGCAGCGCCGTGGTGAAGAGCGTTCCTCAAATGGATAGCCGTCCAAATGACCGATGGCACTGCGCTTATAAAAAAAAGGAGAACCAAACAGTTAGGACCAAGAATATAAATTTGCATTGTCACGTAAAGATGTATTCGTATTAACTGTATGTCGTTCAATAAAGAAAGTAGCAGATGGTAGGTGGTAAAATCTTTTGGATTAGCTAAACTAATATATGTACCAAATATTAATACCATTCATAGAGCAAGTTGGTCTTCTTGAGAATTTTGAAAGGCGGCGCCGCCGGCGGCACCGGGGGCCTGTGGCTCAGCTCAGTGCCAGCACCTCTCCGGGCGTCAGACCCTTCTTCCCCGGGAGGCTCCCCCTGTCATTGAGTGCGCCGGCCAAGCTTGCTCCGGTCGACGTCCCTCGTTGCTTCCGCCCCGACCAGCCGGTCTCCTTTGGCTTCGACATCGCTCAGTACGGTTCCAACCTTGTCGTCGCTCCCAGTTCGCGTCCCGCCCCTCCCCCCTTTGCGGTGCTGTCCCCCGAGGAGGAGACCTCGGGTAGCGTGGGGATGGTGGTCTGCTCCCCCTAGTCCCCGTGGTCCCCTGGCGTGGTGTGCTACTCCCTCGCCCCCGACACCCCTGACCCGGCTGCGGTGGCAGTCGGAGAGTCGCCCCCTCTCTCTCCGGTGGCGCCCCCAGCTGCGTCAGGCCAGGACTCCCAGGCCTCCCCCACCGCCGCCCTCCCGCCACAGCGTCCGCCTCGTGGGTGCGCAGGTGGGTCTCTCCGGCCCGGAGCCGACGGTGGCGGAGCGGGCTTCTCTCCGCGCCGCGGCTCGTGACGAGATCTTAGGTACTACCTCCTCATCTAGTTCTTCTCCTTCTGACCCTGTCCCCTCAGGACTTCCTAGTTCTTCGTTTTGTGTCTTGTACGATGTGTCACTTGCCCACCTAGGCGAGGTGGCTAATGATTGTGGCATTGTCTTCCGTGGCGAGAAGGGACCGCGGCTTGAGTAGATTGCCGCTATTAAGGCGCGCGAGGGGTATGCGGGCGCGATCGCGGCTGCTCGGGAACGGGATGCCCGGGAGCGGGAACGCGCCCAGATCCTCACCAAGGCTAGGTTGTCAGGACCCGGCCTCAGTGAGGATCCCCCTCCTGCGCCTGATGAGAGGGAGGTAGCCCTGGAGCCCGCCCCTCGGGGTAGGCCACGGGGAAGACCTCCCAAGGCTGCTGCTTCCCGCCCCCGTACCGGTCGTTCCCTCTCGGTCCCTGCTAAGGGGACCCCAGAGGCTTGAGTTTCCCTATGGATCTCATCCGGGCCTTTCGGGTGTTCATCTGTAACATCCGGGGGTTCGGGCACGAGGGTCGCCGCCGCCAGATCAAGGAGTACATTCTCTTGGAAGCGCCGGATATTGTCGGCCTTCAGGAAACGATCCGCCAAGACTTTTCCATCTCTGAGCTTGAGGGCCATAGTCGCTGCAAATTTTGTTGGTCCTGGCTCCCGGCTGTTGGTCACTCTGGGGGCATTCTCCTTGGGGTCAAGGAGGATACCTTTGAGGTGGATGATATGGACCGCGGGGAGTTCTTTGTGAGCATGTCCCTCACCCATAGACAATCGTGTTTCAAATGGGAGATGATCATTGTCTATGGCCCCGCGGACCATAGGAGGTCCGCCGAGTTCCTGCTCGAGCTTAAGCTGAAAGTGGAACGGTCGGAGATCCCGGTGGTGGTGGCCGGGAACTTTAACCTGATCCGCTCGGCTGAGGACAAGATCTCGGCAAGCGTGGACCTCCCTAGGATGCGTATGTTTAATGACTGCATCGCGGACCTCGCTCTTCGCGAGATTGCTCGTGTGGGGGCTAGATATACTTGGACCAATAAGCAGCTGGCCCCGATCCGCAGCGTCCTCGATCGGGCCTTCGTGTCGGTTGACTGGGAGGTGATGTTCCCCCTTTGCTATCTGCGGGCAGTCACCCGGATTGGCTCGGACCACACTCCGCTCCTCCTCTCCTCGGGTGGGGGCTCTCCGCCTAGACTGAACCGCTTCCACTTTGAATCCTTCTGGCTACAGAAACAAGGGTTCGTGGAGGCTGTTCGGTCTAGGTGGCTGGAGGCCGCCTCCTCCCTTCCTCGTGTATACTCGGCAGTTGATATCTGGCACCACTGTGCCAAGGTATCCCGTCAATTTATGCGAGGTTGGGGCGCCAACCTGGGGGCGGACCTCCGGGCCCGGAAGGGGTCCATCCTGCAGGAGATTCAGTCGCTTGATCGAGAGGCTGACGCCCATGGACTCTCGGCGGATGCCTGGTCTCATAGATATTCCCTAGAGACCTCCATTATGGAGATTTACAGGGGCGAGGAGGCTTTCTGGCGACAGCGGAGTCGCCAGAACTGGACGGTCCAGGGGGGAGTCGAACACGGCCTACTTCCACGCCATAGCGAATGGACGAAGGAGGAAGTGTTCGATCCCCTGCCTCTGGGAGGGTGAGTCCCTGCTGGAATCCCCTCGGGCTCTCTCCTCCCACATTTATAGCTTCTACAAGTCCCTCTTCTCGGCGTTGGATCCCTCGGGCATCTCCCTCGCCCCGGACTTTTGGTCGTCAGGGGCGTGGGTCACCCCAGCTGAGAACGCGGACCTCACCCGCCCGTTTCTCGCTGAGGAGATTTTTGCGGTCCTGAAGTCCATGAAGACGGGGTCGGCCCCGGGACCTGACGGGCTGCCGGTGATTTTCCTGCAGTCCTTCTGGGATCAGCTGCAGCCGGTGATCCTGTTGATGTTCCAGGAATTCTACACTAGGACGCCGGTGATGGCTCGTCTAAACTTTGGTGTGATGACTCTGATCCCCAAAGTAGTTGGGGCCACTGATATCCGCCAGTTCCACCCCATCACCGTTATTAATGTCGTCCAGCGGCTCTTTGTGAAGGTCTGTGCCCTTCGTCTGGCCCCGGTGTTTGAGAGGCTCACACATCCCCTTCAGTTTGCTTTCCTGAAGGGACACCTCATTCATGATGATGTCCTTGCCCTCCATGAGATTATTCATGAGGCCAAGTCACGTCATCAGAAAGGGGTGTTCCTAAAACTGGATTTTCAGAAAGCCTATGACCGTCTGGACTAGGCTTTCTTGAGACTAGTCCTGGAAAGAAGGGGCTTCGATGACCGCGTGATCTGCTGGATCATGCAGTTCGTGATGAGTGGTAGGACGGTGATTAACATCAATGGGGTGATTGGCCCCTACTTCTCCCCATCTTGTGGGGTTAGGCAAGGCGACCCGATCTCCCCCTCCTATTTAATGCCGCGGTGGATGCCCTTGCAGAGATTTTGGATAGAGCCAAACTCGCTGGCCACATTTCTGGTGTGGTAGGGCATCTCATACCTGGAGGGGGCGTTTCCCATATTCAATACGCAGATGATACAATGATCATGGTGCAGGGCTCGGAGGCGGATATTAGGAATCTGAAATTCCTCCTGCTTTGCTTCGAGGAGATGTCTGGGCTCAAGATCAACTTCGACAAGAGTGAAGTCATGGTTCTTGGTTTCGACGAGGTCGACCGGCAGCGTATCGCCGACAACCTCAACTGCAGGTTGGCGGAGTTTCCCATTACATATCTGGGAATGCCCATTCGGGAAACGAGAGTGTTGATCAGGGATCTTGCTCCCCTAGTCACGAGAGTGCGTGCTAGGGCTGAACCTTGGCATGCGAGACTCACGACAAAGGGGAGCAAAACGGTACTGATCAACTCTTGTCTCTCGAGCCTTCCCATGTATCAGATGGGGCTTTACCTGCTCCCTGAAGGAGTCCATGCCGACTTCGCCAAGGAGTTGTCTCGATTCTTTTGGGCGGCTAGGGATGGCCACCAAAAATACCATATGGTGAAGTGGGCGGACGTTTGCGCTCCCAAAGACGTTGGGGGCATAGGTATTCTTGACTCGCGCCGCTTCAATGTGGCCCTGATGTTGAAATGGGTTTGGCGCATTCTGCGGGATGACATGGGGCTTTGACTTCAGCTTATCAAGGCTAAATACCTCCGGGGTCGCCCCCTCTTGGCTTGCGAGCGTCGGGAGGGGTCGCAGTTCTGGAGGTCGATCCAGGACATTAAGCACTACATTGGCCGGGGCATTGCCTTCGTGGCCGCCAATGACAGGGGCTCCCGCTTCTGGCTCGATGCCTGGCTTTCCCCTGTCCCCCTAGGGGTGCGGTTCCCCGCCCTGTTTGCCATCTCCGCGTCCCCTTCTTCGCTTGTGGCTGAGAATTTCCGGGGAGATCAGTGGGACTTGCTCTTCCGCCACACCTTTAATGAGGTGGAGGCGGGGGAGTGTCAAGCCCTGTTGGAATCCCTTCCGGCATCTCTCTCCGAGGCGCAGGACGTGGCCTCCTGGCAGCTGCTGCCCTCTGGGGAGTTCTCAGTGGGCTCGGCCTATAGGGCCCTGTTTCAGGGCCCTGAGCTGCGCTGGGCGGCCCCCCTTTGGAAGACCCCCCCCCTTAGTATTCGGATCTTTGTTTGGCAGCTCCTCCGTGACCGCCTTCCCTCGGGAACGGAGGTCGCCAAACGTAATGGCCCTGACGATGGTCGTTGTCCCCTATGTGGGACCCCGAAGATGTGCGCCCATATTATGTTTTCTTGCTCGGCGGCGCAGTTTTTGTGGAGCTTTATTCGTGATGCTCTGGGTCCGGCGTGGCAGGCGCATGAACTGGGGGAGTTCCTGCAGTCCCAGGCCACCAGGACCGGCGGAGGTCGCCGACTCTTTTGGCTCCTCTTTGCGGCTCTGTCATGGACCCTTTGGAATGTGCGTAATAAGATGGTGATTGAATGTGTGTTTCCCACCCGGGCAACTGACTTTATTTTCGCTTTGCTTGCCTTCTTACAACAGTGGCCCCCCTTGGTGCGGCAGCGTGACCGGCCGGCTTTTGAGGCCTCCCTTCAGGCGCTGAGGACGGCGGCGTCCCCCTTCTCGGCGCCGACGACCCCACCGTCGCCGCCTCCTGCGCCGTCCTGAGAGACCTCGTGTCCCCTTCTTTTGCTTTCTCTCCTTGGGCTGTGATGTGCTGTGGCCCCAGCGATGTGTGACTTGTTTTTTCTGTCCTTTTGGCCTCGGCCATGGTGGTTGTATGTCCGTTTGTGTACTTGGGATTGTGCTTTATTTATAAAGCGGGGCGCGAGCCTGATTCGAGAGAATTTTGAAATCTCTCCGTCGTTTTAGAAAAGCATACGGACATGCTTTCGTTCTAAAATTATTTTTTACCAAGAATTTGATTATGAAAACATAGGTTAGGCGACAACAAAATATACCATAGTAAAACTTAATCAGTACTGCAGTAACTAATTACCTGCAAAGAAGCCTAGGGTGCCGAGGCTTGCAGCATGGATGGTACGGTAAAGTAGTAATTCCACGACGTAGTGGCCGTAGGCATAGACGAAGGACAAGAGAGTCGCTGCGCAGAGCGGCATGTTGTCGAGGTTGAAGGCGCACATGAAGCAGAGTGTGCAGGACAGAAGCGTCCACACCCCGACGGTGCGACTGTGTAAATCACTCACTGCACACACGTAGATCGATATATATACTGGGCGCGCGTAAGTTTAGGCTAAATCTGTAGAGGAGAGGGGAATGAAGATAGATGACTGAGCGCACCTTGCGCGTTGGAGTAGACGCCGGCGCGGATCGCCTGACCGTCAGAGAAGGCAGACCACACGAAGCCGAGGCGGACGGCGCCGACGACCATGAGCCACCACCCAAGCGCCGGCAGCGCGGCGAGCTTCCTCAAGGCCACTCCCATGGCTTAACTAGTGCGGTGCCGGTGTGGTGCGGAATGGAACGATGTTTGAGTTTCAGGTCTCAGTGGGTGGAGGCCCAGCTAAGTCGGTGTTTATTCATCAGTTGCAGTATAATACATTTGAGACGCAAACCGGTGGGCAGTAATAGCATTGACTTGACCATATCGATTTTCATGCGTTCATATAAACCTTACATCATCTAACTTTATAATCTACACAGGCCGCCGGTCGGTTGTTAATCAGTCAAAATTCTTGCTTGCGTCTGAGTACGACGTATCTGCTGACTCGTATTACCTGTTGCAAGGTATTTGAGGAAGAAAGATGCCCTCGGCCTCCAGACTGCTGGATTATTTCAAAAGGTTAGGTATGCTTTTGTCCCGGACACATGCATGTGCTAATACTGTAACATGTACTTGCCTCGTTTCTTTGTATATGTAAATATGTAGTTGGCTTGATTTCTTTGCATATGTAAATATGTAGTTGGCTCGTTTCTTTGTATATGTGCAAGTGAGTCAATACTAGGGTACTCTCTATCTTTTTTAGCTGAGCAAAATTTAACTAAATTTTCAATCACCATCATTTTGAAAAAGACAGTCCATTTTTCTGAACTGATAAGCTAAAGGATACACTGATGTTTACTCTTGCATCTCTATTTCTCTTTGAGAGCACCGGTAGGGTACTACTAGTATTGATGCAGTGACGATCGTCATCATGGCTCACAGAGGAGTGGCGTCGGTGAGCTGGTTTGAGTGAAGCTATGGGGATAGCTCGGCAATGTCCAAGCGAAGGAGCTTCCTTGTCACTAGATTCATCCCTTTGCTGAAGTGAATTAGTAGTTCTTTATTTGCCATTCGTATTGTAACATGAAAGCACGGTCACCTTACTTATATCCTCAACGAATCGACAAGTCTCTCTCCTCGAGAGAGATGTTCATAGTGCGCGGCTAGGAAGTCCTTGGTCTTCATTATCCTGTATCTCGCTGGCTGCTCCTCACTCAGCAGATCAGCTACTGGTCCAATCTCTTCCTCGGGATCGAAACCATAGAAGACGGCCAACGAGATCCTCTCTTTCTCAGCATTTGTCACAACCCTGTGCACTGGACCCCTAAAGATCCCATTGGTCATTACCTGTGACATAAACGGTCGAAACAAAACCCATCAAAACTTGAGTACATCTGTATGATCGCCAAAATAGGATGAATTTACTCGAGGTTCAGAGATAGCTACCTCCATTGCGACACCAACGTTAATGAGCAAGTTGTAGTTAGACAAAGTTGGGACCCTGTACCACGTTCCATCTCTAAGAACTTGTAGTCCAACAACATCTTTATCCATGAGAACAACAGTAAGAGCAAAAACATCACAGTGAGGCTTGATGCCCAAGACAAGATCAGGTCTTGGACATGGAGGATAGTAATTGAATCTAGCATAAGTTAGAGCCTTGTCGGTAAACTGGTTAACAAGGCAGTCTTCATGAAGCCCTAGTAGTTTAGCCATTGCCTGAAGGATGTTGTCTTTGATTATCTTGCTCTTTAATGTGAACTCGTGAAGATCATCCCTACAATTAGCACCATGATAGTCAGTTAATCCAAGTCTAGTTTACTAACAACGGTTTCTTTCAGATGCTTATTGATGATGTTTTTCCAGGCCAGGCTACATCACACATCACATCAATAAGAAAATGAACTCTATTATGTAAAATTGACAGCAAAGATAGATCCATATGAACACATGTATCACCGATAGATTACCTAAAGGATTTTGGATGTATGGGCCAGTGGGCAAGATTTCTCTGGTCCTCAGGCTCAACTTTAAGATGCAGTCGATCGGACCAGTCCAGTCTTTGATCTTGAGTCTTCACCTGGTCATTTCCATACCCTTCTACCTGGAAATGTTTTCCATCTAGTAGATTACTGTACTTTCTCTTCTCTTCAGGCGGAAGGCGAAAAAAATCCCTTGATGCAGTCATCATAGAGTCTATCAGAGAGGACTCCATTCCATGGTTGGAAACCTGGTCACAAAGGATGATGCGTGTTACAGAAAAGCAAGTACTCCATGGGGGAAAATGTAGACACAAGAGAGTAAAGCTCACCTGGAAGAAACCCCAAGTATCCAACGCTGACCGCAGCTTGGCAACTTCCTGCGCATCGTTGGATGCTGACAGCAGGCCGAGATCGATTGTTGGAATGGGCTCAGGCATCTCGGTACCAGCCAGGTCCCTACCAAGTGGTTCTTCCTCTCTGAGCAAGTACTGGCTTGGTGGCACCTGCACGTTGGCAGCCAATTGCTGCACTAAATTGGGCAGCCTCCATGATTCATCAGCCATTGGAGTTCCCAGATATTTCTTGGATGATCCGGCCTGGTCTGCTTGAAGGAAGATGAAGTTGCAGGAAGCAAGATGAAGTTGCTTTGTCTCAGCCCACACATTTATCAATAAGTAGATCAGCCACCAACCACTATCACGCTAACGCCAAATAATTCAGAAACATAATGCACATGATGGACAAATACTTCCTCATCTCAAGAACAAACCTACCACGGTAAAAAAACAAGCCATACAATAGGACAAGATGTTTATGAGGACACGCTAGTAATTCTTAATTAGCATGATGCCAAGATGCCTTCTGTTTTTTTTTTTGCCAAGATGCCTTTTGGTTTTGTCGCAGCTCATAGTCAGCATGCTTATATATGGTCAACGAGTGACTGACTAGCCCCAATCCTCACAAGCACAAGCACGTCACACATCGTTAAAAAAGGCAAAGTTCTAGAAAATAGCGAGTATTTTTATTTTGTATAACAGGAGCAACATAATAAAATCAACATAACAAAACAAAATAAAAGAGACGAAGAAAAAGGGACAAGATGCAAAAAATGACTTTGGAGGACGGATTTCATGGAGCCCGTTCATGAATTTTCTGAAATCAAGATGTTGAAGTTTTGAAACAAAATCCAAAACAAAATCCAGATGTTGACATAAAGTATTCTACAAGCCTGCAAAATATCAGCTCGAAATATTTTATATTTGGGAAAATTTGCTAGAGGACACCGTTATTTTTTGGCGTTTGCCAAAACACACCGCTGGAATGTGTCTTTGCTGAGTACCATTATAATTTCGTGGCACATTTGCCAGGACACACTGCATGCCGCAAATGGAAAGTTTGACTAATTTTATTGGGATGACCATCATATGTCCGGTTTGAACACTTTTTTCTCTAATTCAAATTCACCAAATCCAGCATATGCATATACCGAACATGAATTAGAAACTATACGTAAGTTCACATCAAGTTGGAACATCCAGGCCAAGTCGCCATCCATTGCAGCATGCAGCATCGTGGTTAAGAAAAAAATCAACGAGGGAATTGGGAAAAAGCTGGATAGTTTTTTCTATCTGAAACATCTTGTATTTCAATTAAAATTCTAGACATATTTGCAACAAGGTAAAAAGGTAATCTAAAACGTCAAACTTTCCGTTTTGGGCAGTACAGTGTGTTCTATAGCAAATTGTCACGAAATAATAATGGTACTGGGCAAAGCCACATTTCAACTGTGTGTTTTAGCAAACGCCGAAAAATAACGGTGTCCTCTAGCAAATTTTCTCTTTATATTTCGGCCTACCCAAAGAAAAATTCTAACAAATCAGAATTTCTCGTTTTTTGCACCGCTCATATCTCAGATCTAAGAATTGTTCATTTTTTACACAAGCTAGAATATAGAATGGTTCGCATTGATTTTTTGCACAGAGATAGAAATCATCAATTTATCTACATATAAGAATTGTTAGGATATATTGTATTGTGTACTGTGTAGAATACACGATTCGTGTTTCTGTACATAACTGTACAGTGTACCTAGTCAACACACACGCACACCAGTTATCCCACCTTAAACACTTAGAGCATTTGAGGAAGAGGAGAGAGAAGCTTTAGCAATCCAAACACATACTGTACATGCTTTCCATGCCTTCCTATAATAGCAACTGCCAAATTGTGGGATCCACAATGGGTCTCTCTTTTTTTCTCTCCTCTTCTTTCCCATCCTTTATTCCCGATGCCAAGTTCACGGTTAAATCGACGACGCGAGCGTGGGTGCCTGGGGATGGCGGCGAGCGGGGGTGGCTTGGGACGACGGCTTGCGTGAGGGAGAGGTAGCGTGCGGGGCCGAACCTCGTCTCCTACCCAACGACGGGGCGGTACGAGTTCGCCGGTGGATGCGCCGACAGGGCCTGTGGCTGACGCCCGTGGAGGCGAGGGCGCGCAAGCGGGGCGACCGGGAAACCTGAGGGCGCCGCCGACGATGCCCCGTAATGGCGACGACCTACACCGAGCTCAATCGGCAGGCCCGTCTACCTGCTGGTGGAGCTTGATTTGGTGTCGGGTAGCCTCACCGCGGCGGGAAAATGATGGGAGGCTAGCAAGGAAGCTCCGCGGAACGCGGGGGAGGCGGTAGGGCGGTGGCCAACATTGGTGGCCGGGCAGTGAAATGTCCGCGCGAGAGCGATTGCTTCTCCCGCGTCCGTTTTGGGCATTTTTGGGGTTGGCTCCAGACTCGGTATATTTGACAATCAATGGTGCCATTTTACTCAGCTGATTAATTTTTTTGGTGTGGGGATCATTTATAGCAATGCTGCTGGAGCTAGTTTTTCTGTCTCAATTGCTAAAAAAAGGGGTTTTACCAATTCAAAGAAAATATAAAAAGGCTCTTGGAGATGCTCTTAGAGAGCTAGCTAGAGAGATCATGGGCCTAGGGCATCCCAAACGGTGGGGTTCAAATCGGACACTAAATGTATCCGATTTTGTCTATTTAGAGTGCGCCGGGACGTATTGTCCTTCCATGTCTACGGGTGCTTCCAACTGGGATGAACAATTTTTTCTCCAAAATACAGTGAAAGAAATTAATTTACATTAGTCATAAAATGAAAATAAACTAAAAAGTATTTGAACTACATGCATCGTTAACAACATAAACTTAAATTTAAATTACGAAGAAACTCCGGCGGAGCCTACTCGTCATCATCCTTAATGTGGTCGATGAATGGTGGCGGTGGCGACGTGCTAGGGGAAAGAGGCGGGGGGCTCTTGGAGGCACGGGTTACTTGTCTACACTTTGAGGTGATTTTTACATGTTTTCTGGTACTAAACTACTAACAAGTTGTAACAGTGCCAGATGCCTGTTTTCTGCTGTTTTTGGTTTCAGAAAAGTTAGTAAAAAAATATTCTCGAAATTAGACGGGATAAACGTCAAAGTCAATTACTTTCCGTGGGAAACAAGAAGTCTAGAGGGGAGCCCGGGAGGCCAGCCAGGGGGCCCAGACCCACCCTAGGTGCGAGTGGGCCCTAGCCCGCGCCTGGCTAGGGTTTGCCTGCCCTGGCCGCCTCCTCGACCTCCCCCTTCGTCTATAATAAGCCCCCGTCTGTAAACTCGAGTGCAGGCCAAAATCCACGAATCACCAGTAGCCGCCACCACCATCGTCCCTAGATCGGGGGGGGGGGGGGGGGGGGAGAAGGATCTGAAGTTCTTCCCGGCACCCTGCCGGAGGGGAGATCATCCCGGAGGCCTTCTCTCCGGTATGATGCGTGAGTAGTTCCACCTTGGACTATGGGTCCATGTAGTAGCTGGATGGTTATATCTCCTCCTTTGTGCTTTCATGTATAGATCTTGTGAGCTCCGTTCATGATCAAGATCCAATCTATTTGTAATCATGCATGTTGTGTTTGCGGGGATCCGATGGATATTGAGATTATTATGTTGGTTTGATTAATGGTTTTGTCTTTATGATTCTATCATGTCTGTGTTGTTTGTGATCTTGCATGCTCTCTGTTGCTAGTGGTTATCTTGGCCAAGTAATTGCTAGTGACTCCAAGAGGGGGTATTTATGCTCGATAGTGGGTTCATGCCTCTAGTTTCCAAGGGAAGTGACAGAAATCTCTTCGGTTGTAGATGTGCTGTTGCTACTAGGGAGAAAACAACGGTCTCTTGTTCATGGAGCATGTGGACTGTTTACCTTACACACTTTGCTGAAAGCGGTTGTCTGTTGCTTACAACTTAATACTGGAGGGGGTTCGGATGATAACCTGAAGGTGGACTTCTAGTCATAGATACAGTTGGATGGCGGTCTATGTATCTTGTTGTATTTCCCAATCGAATCTCATAGGATCTTTCTGACTAGTAATTGCATTGTTATGTCTTGCTCAGTTCTTGTCGATTACCTTGCTATAATTTGTTTACCCTTCATGCCATGTTGTTTATCTAAGGAGAGCACCTTTAGTGAACTATGGACCCCGGTCCAATCTTTACCATTGATACATCTTGCTGCAAACCATTACCTTCCACACCATACGTTTAATCCTTTGTTACAGCAAACCGGTGAGCTTGACAACCTCATTGATTCGTTGGGGCAAAGTCTTGAGTTTGTGTTGTGCAGGTCTCCACGTTGTCAGCAACACCTGTGTGACATTTCCTTCCTCCTACTGGTTCGATAACCTCGGTTTCTTACTGAGGAAAAACTTGCTGCTGTGCTGCTTCACACCTTGCTCTTGGGGTTTCCCGGCGAGGCGCTCCCACTTGGACTAGCGTTGCATCAAGCTTTTTCTGGCGCCGTTGCCAGGGAGGAAAAGTAAAAGGCACTCACACACGTTACCCCACGACAAAAGCAAGCCAGAAAGCTTTTTCTGGCGCTGTTGCCGGGGAGGCTAAGTACGTCTTCACAAGGGGAGTCCTTCACTTCCTTTCTCTTTACTTTGTTTTTAGTTTGCTTTGTTTTTCTTTTGCTTGGTTTTGTTTGCCTCTTTCCAAAAAAAACCCAAAAGAATTAGTCTAGTTTGGTTTGCTTTATTTATTCGAAAACATAAAAAAATTAGTTCCTACTCTAGTTGCCACCCTGTTCTAGCTCACCATGTTGCTCCCCAAGTTCACCCAGAAAGATCTTGCAATAGGTAGTGGATCCATAATTGGGAAAGATAATATTGAAGAATTCTTTAATTATGTTAGCAAGCATGAGGATATTGAGGATAAATCTATAGTAGAGCTTGCTCCTAATTATGAAATTGCTTCAGCTTCTTTAGTTCATATGTTGGAGGCTAGGTTTGTTAGCCTTAACCCCTTCACACAATTCTTGTTCCAAAAACTAAAAGAAGAAAAGAATGCCGAAAAGAGGGAATTCATCCTTGAAACTTTATTTAATGAATTCCATGATGTTGCTAGGGAATCCAAAAAGGTCTTTGAGCGTTTCCATATGCTAGGCTCAGATGTAGATGTTGTGGGTATGTCTGATAAAACAAAGCCTAAAGAGGAATTTAATATACCCATACCCTTTAAGATTGTTGGAATGCATGAAGCCTTTGAAAAGAATTTTGATTGAATTGCTCCTAAAAATCTTTTAGTTGAAAGTAGTAGACCAAAGAGAGATGAGAAAGGATCCTCCAAAACCTATTTGGATGAGATACCTTTCATAGTTGAAGATTTTGCAAGTATGGATGTTAATGCTTCCTCATTTGAAAATACTTGATTCTTCTTGCTTCTTGTGCCTAACTTAAAGGCGTTAAAGAAAAGTACTTGTTGGGATATATATAACCCAAGAGTTTCCTTGAGTCTTGGAAGTTATTACTTCAGTAATGACCTCTCCTTATCCTTTTTGTTTGCTTTTTGTGCCAAGAATAACCTCTAATAAGAGGGAAGTAAGATTTGGAGAGTTGCTGTCCCGAAACAGATTTCTGCCCTCCACCAAAACAATTCGTGAGGAGTCTCTGTAACTCTTATTGAGCTCAAAATTTATGAATAAATCCCCCAGTATGTTATCTAACTTTCGTTATTTCAACACTTTTTGATTTGAGCAACAGAAGATGTTCGAAAAAACCGGTTTCTACCTGTTGGTCTGTTTTGACAAATTTCTGCCATTATTTGTATTTGCTTCTTATTGATTCCTTTTTGAGTTCTCTTCGGGTAAATTGAGATTTTTAAAGGAGATACTACAGTAGCTTGTGTTTTTAGTGAAAAGTCTTGCTGTTCCAAAGCTTTGCCAAGTGGTCTAATATCTTTTGAATAAACTAATGTTGCTAATGAAGATTGTGTGAAGTTTTGTATGAAGGAAAAATTTCAGGTATAGAGAGAGTATGATGTAATGAGATGAAGAATGGACAAAAGCTCAAGCTTGGGGATGCCACCATGGTGTCACCCCAATAAATATCCAAGAGGTACAAGCATCAAAGCTTGGGGATGCCTTGGGCATCCCCTTCTTCATCAATAAAAAGCTCAGGTCTGTCTAGACACTTTGTTTTTTATTGTTTCATGCATAATTGTGTTGTTCTTGAAGCATATTAGTTTTTGTTTGCTTTGCTTGAATAAAGTAAGTCTGGACCCCCGTTCCCGCTGTGTTGTTTTGCAAATAAGTTTTCTTGGTATTGAAAAGGAGTAGTAAGTTCTTGCTTGAAGTGTAAGAGGAGCTTGCATTGACTGTGACTTAGACTTTAGCATGACATGATAGGTGTTGTTTTAGCATTATGCTTAGTGATTATTGCTGTAGCATGTCTTTTTCCAAACAATTGGGATTGCTTAGTGTGCCTTTAAAAAATTATGCGTTGTTTTAGCATGCAAAAGCATAATATTATGGTATTCTCCTTTGATGCTTTGCTTGGGTTGACTTGGTACATGCTTACACCATGATATGACTATGACAAGTCACCATTAGCCTCTATGATCATTTAGTCCTTGACTTGTAGTACCACTCTTTGCTTTGATTAGTATGCTTTGTTGCATTGCATGATTATGGCCATTATGCTCTCTTAGTTGGTTGCTCCCAGTCTTTTGGTAGCATCCACTTGTATGAGTAAGTTCTACTCATGCTTCCAACTCCCAAGAAACCAAGTTATTCCAAAGTGTCCACTATAAACTCCTATGCATGGTGTGTTAAACCATTCCAAGTATATTCTTGTTTTCAACTATCTTCCAATTAAAAATTGTTTTTGTTATGTGAAAACTTAGTGATTAAAGCCCTCACGAACTTGATGGAATACTTTATTCTTTGCCCCTAATAAAATTGAACCATTGTGACAACTTTGTTGTATATGCTTGCACTTATAAGTTGGGATTATCAGAAACGTGCTGTCACGTGGAACGTTTTCAATATTGCACTTGTACTTTTGTACTCCGTTGATATCTTGGTCTTTTGTCTATGGATGTCACCGGTGTGAAATGAAGTGGGAACTTGTAAGTCCATGGAGTTTGTACCCTATGTTAGATAAACACCTAGGCCGCTAGCCTAAGCCATGCCTAATCATGGTGGAAACTTGCAGCATCACCATAGTGAGCTATCTATGAAGCATCCTCAATAAAAAGCTATGCAAATGGTAAATAAAAAGATTGCCGAGATGCTCATTGTCTGCTTGCCTTGTCATTTTGGTTATGGAAAAGCTCCTGTACCATGTGCAAGGGGTACCTCGTTGGCGGTTCTTAATGATATGCAAATACTTAGAGTGACAAGAACTTGCCTGTGCCCTAAGTTGAGTATCCATGAGGAGTGGCCCTCATATTCAAGGGACTTGATATTGCCAACTTGTACTTCGTCAAGCATAGACTCCAGCTTTGCCACTTTAACCTTAACCACTTCAAGATGCTTATGATAGGGGCAATGAGGGCTGAAAGCTAACAAGTACCATAATTTTTGGAAGCTCTTTTTGAAACTTGTAATCCCTTCTTCCTTTACAAGAAGGCCTTTCTTCCACCACTATTTGAGTCTCCACCTTCTACCTTTAGACACCATTAAGAGAGCATAGTTTTCATTCTGTGTACAGTGTTCCAAAGCTTATTAATTGATGCATATTGTGTTATTACTTGTTCTTGTGCTACTTGTTTCTAGTCACCCTTATGAACTTTGCAGGTATCCTATGCATCTATATTGCTACTCTATGAGGGACAAGCTGATTGCCACTATGCTATGTTTTCTGTATGTGAAACAAACAAACGTTTTTCAATGCATGTTATTCATGATCTTTGTTTGTAGCTTGCCATGTTGCATGCATAGTTACTATGTCCTACTGTTAGAACTCCATCCTCTCATGCACATGTTTAGAGTTCTTTGATCCCAGCTTTTAATGCTTGCAAATGGTTGGATCTTTATTGTGAGGGTGCATGTTCACCTCAAAAACTATTCTGTTTATCACTTACCTACTCGAGGACGAGTAGGAGTTAAGCTTGAAGATGTTGATATGTCGGAAACATATCTACAATTTTTGATGCTCCATGCTTGTTTCGTATCTACTTTGCTTTACGTGTCTACACTTTGAGGTGCTTTTTACATGTTTTCTGGTACTAACCTACTAACAAGTTGCAACAGTGTCAGATGCCTGTTTTCTGCTATTTTTGGTTTCAGAAAAGTTAGTAAAGAAATATTCTTGGAATTGGACGGGACAAACATCAAAGTCAATTACTTTCTGTGTGGAACAAGATGTCTAGAGGGGAGCCCGGGAGGCCAGCCAGGGAGGCCAGACCCACCCTAGGCGCGGGTGGGCCCTAGCCCGCGCCTGGCTAGGGTTTGCCTGCCCTGGCCGCCTCCTCGACCTCCCCCTTCGCCTATAAGAAGCCCCGATGCAGAAAATATGAGCACCCTATCAAAATCCACGAAACCGTCTGTAGCCGCCGCCACCATCGTCCGTAGATCGGGGGGAGGGGGGATCTAAAGTTCTTCCCGGCACCCTGCCGGAGGGGAGATCATCCCGGAGGCCTTCTCTTCAGTATGATGCGTGAGTAGTTCCACCTTGGATTATGGGTCCATGTAGTAGCTAGATGGTTGTATCTCCTCCTTTGTGCTTTTATGTATAGATCTTGTGAGCTCCGTTCATAATCAAGATCTAATCTATTTGTAATCATGCATGTTATGTTTGCGGGGATCTGATGGATATTAAGATTATTATGTTGGTTTGATTAATAATTTTGTCTTTATGATTCTATCATGTCTGTGCTATTTGTGATCTTGCATGCTCTCCGTTGCTAGTGGTAATCTTGGCCAAGTAGTTTCTAGTGACTCCAGGAGGGGGTATTTATGCTCGATAGTGGGTTCATGCCTCTAGTTTCCAAGGGAAGTGACAGAAATATCTTCGGTTGTAGATGTGTTGTTTCTACTAGGGAGAAAAAACAACGGTCTCTTGTTCATGGAACATGTGGACTGTTTACCTTACACACTTTGCTTAAAGCAGTTGTCTGTTGCTTGCAACTTAATACTGAAGGGGGTTCGGATGATAACCTGAAGGTGGACTTCTAGTCATAGATGCAGTTGGATGGCGGTCTATGTATCTTGTTATATTGCCCAATCGAATCTCATAGGATCTTTCTGACTAGTAATTGCATTGTTATGCCTTGCTCAGTTCCTGTCAATTGCCCTGCTGTAATTTATTTACCCTTCATGCCATGTTGTTTATCTAAGGAGAGCAACTCTAGTGAACTATGGACCCCGGTCCAATCTTTACCATTGATACAACTTCCACTGTTACTCGTTTACTTGCTGCAAACTATTATCTTCCACACCATACGTTTAATCCTTTGTTACAGCAAACCGTTGAGCTTGATAACCTCACTGATTCGTTGGGGCAAAGCCTTAAGTTTGTGTTGTGCAGGTCTCCATGTTGTCAGCAACACCTGTGTGACGTTTCCTTCCTCCTACTGGTTCGATAACCTCGGTTTATTACCGAGGAAAAACTTGCTGCTGTGCTGCTTCACATCTTGCTCTTGGGGTTTCCCGACGAGGCGCTCCCACTTGGACTAGCGCTGCATCAGTACATGGCAAGCTTTCTCTCCCGACGCTTGTGGAAAAACTCAACCCACGTGGCTAGGTTGTCAGGATCCCGGTCCGGATCGCTGGCCGCTGTCCTGCCATTGTAACATCCAAAACTTTTCAAATTTTGAAATGTTATTTTTATTAAAATAATTGATTTAAAATCCTCTTTCTTTATTTGAATTTTCAAAAGAAAAGAAACTTTTGATGTTTTATTAAAATAACACAACCTTGTCCCCAAACAAAATGAATTTGGTTAAAATGAGTAGGAAAAACTATACTACAAAACTTAGTAAAGTTATTTTGTTTTAAAGAAACCAACAACATAATTGCCAAAGCGGGAGGGGATGATTCCAACATAGTGGCTATGGTATTCCCTTTATGACGAACTATATTGTATAAAGCTGGATATCGCTTCAGGGAGTGTGGAGTCACCTATCCACTTATCCTCCCACAAACGACCTTACCATGTAAAATATACCTAATGGAAAGAAATATTTTCTAGTGGCCATAAGCCCGGTCCAAAAGGCTGAGATATCTAATTCCGGTTCAACACTCTTCTGAATGAAAGATGGATCGAATATATGCTGTACATTTAGTCCAATAAATATAGGAGTTCTATTTTTTTTGGAAATATGCGCTTTATTAATTAAAAGGTTTAAGTATTACATCCGATCTCTGCATAAGTAGGATGCACATAGCTGCCAACAGTTATTACTTGAAATAACTATAAAGTATAAGGCACAAAAACATGCGACCAACAAAAGGTCCATAAACGCCTAAGAGGCTGGCGGTATGATACAAAGATCACACTACCAACCATGTCAGGTAAAAATTATCCCTTGCCGTATCCTCGAGGCATGTACAACCCTCCATAAACAGATCAAGAAACTTCACACGTTATAGAGACAACCATAAACAGAGTGTACCGGTGCTTCCGTAGATAACCTGCATAAGAGAGGAAAATTTATTATAAAAACCTTTTTATTTCTACAAAGCCATAGCGCCCAGATAACGACAAGCGTTCTCACCCTAAACGATATTTTGTATCCGTTCCCAATCCCGTGTAGCCAGTTGCCAAAGATGTTTGCAACGCTGCGGCGAGGAGACAGTCTAGAGGTTACTTGGACGACTAACCATATAGAACAAGAAAATTTACGTTAGAAGAATAAATGCTTAATCGTCTTATCTTGATGACAAAACACACGTTATTTACTTACATGCCAATTCCTTTTATCAAGGTTATCTTTAGTAAGAATCACTCCTCGACGTAAGTACCAAGCGAATATCTTCATCTTTAGTGGCACCTTCATCTTCCAGATTTTTTGGTTATTATCAACTAGCATAACATGCACGATTAAATCTCTATACATGGAATTTTCTAAGAATTTTCCACTCTCATGTAGGTTCAAACGAAACATATTCGGTCCATCTGACAAGTGCACCATGGTTAATCGATTAATTAAATTGTTCCATGATGCCAATCATGGTCTAATTAGATCTCTCCGGAACGTCACATTCTGAGGGGATGATTCTAGCACCATGGATAAGGTATCAACTTTATGACGAACAATGTTGTATAAAATTGGATATTGTTTCCGGTGTGCGGTGTCACCTAGCCACTTGTCCTTCAAAAAACGAATTTTCTTACCATCCTTTATGGAAAATGTACCTAATGGAATGAAATGTTTTTAGTGGCCATAATCCCAGCCCAAAAGTGAGATTCTCCCGACTTCGATAGCACTTGAGAAAACGCCTTGGATCCAACATATTTCCTTCTTAGAAGTGTTTTTCATACCCCATCTTCTATTAGTATTTTAAAAATCCACTTTCCCAGTAGAGAGGTATTCTTGACCTCAAGGTCATGGATCCCCAACCGACCCTGATCTTTTGGTCGGCAAACTACACTCCATTTGTCCAGTCGGTATTTCTTTTTCTCGTTGTCTCCTTGCCAAAAGAAACAGGATCGAAAATAATACAATCTATGTAAGACTCCTTTAGGTTGGTGGAAAAAAGAGATCATATACACTACCATGTTGGTCAATACAGAATGTATGAGCACTAGTCTTCCACCAAGAGATAGCAATTTACCTTTTCAACTACTAAGTATTTTTTGTAGTCTTTCCTCGACTTGTTTCCATTCAATATTTTTGAGTCTCTAGTAATGCATCGGGATTCCCAAATAGTTGATTGAAAACTGACCTTGTTCACATATGAACAGATCCGCATACATGTGTGCTATGTCTTGGCCTTGTCCAAACAATACAATTCACTCTTATAGAAATTAATTTTTAGATCAGAGAGTTGTTTGAATGCTGATAATATTAATTTCAGATTCTTAGCCTTCTTCAAAGCATGTTCCATAAATTGAATCTATCATCAGCATATTGAAGGATAGATAATCCCCATCCACAAGATGAGGAACTATTCCCTCAATTTGGTCAGTATGGGCGATGGTGAGTAACCTTGTCTTAATCCTTTCTTAGTATGGAAATACCGGCCAATATCATCATTAACTTTGATGGCGACACTACCTCTAGACACAAGACTATGGATTGAAGAACGCCCCTCATCAGAAAATCCTTTCATTCTGAGAGTTTGCTGAATAAAGGACCACCTGACTTTATTATAAGCTTTCTTAAAGTAAATTTTAAACAAAACCCTATAGTTTCTTTCTATGTAGTTCATGCACAGTTTCATGTAAAGTTAACACACCATCTAGGATGTTCCTGCCTTGCATGAAAGTCGTTTGCGTAGGATGAACTACATGGCCAGTCACCGAATTAAGCCTGATAGTTGCAGTTTTTGTAAAAATTATAAAACTAACGTTGAGAAGACAGATAGGTCTATATTGTTGGATCCTTTCTGCCTCATTAACTTTAGGTAAAAGAATTATCTCACCTAAGTTCAGGTGAAACAAGTCCAGCTGTCCAGCATGCATAAAACCGAACAAATCTTGGAGATGCCCTTTGATTACATACCATAAATGTTGATAAAATTAAGCCGAGAAGCCGTCCGGACCTGGAGCCTTGTTATGTTCAATTTGGAAGAACGCTTCTTTACTTCCTCCTCATAAAACGAAGCAGTTAGAAAGTTGTTTTGCTCAACGGACACCTAAGGTTTATCATCTATTCGGGACTCATCCATGGAAAAGTTCCCTTCTTCAGGGGCACCAAACAGACATTTATAATAATTTGTAATATAAGACTTAAGTTGCTCGTGGCTCTCAATACCACCTGAGCTCCTCTTCTCGAAGAAGTCATGCTATCTCAGCATTAGATTGACTTTTGAGCTCAATTCTCTTGACTACTAGCGGCCTAACTTCTGCGAAAGCCTCTAGATCATCAATGATCACCGCAAGACGATATTTCTCCTTTTTGAGAATCCCAACTGTATGTCGCGTCCATCCTCTAAGTAATTTACGCGTTGCACACTATTCCATCGTTCGATAGGTGTACTGCGGCTCATAGGATACTCCCAAACATTCTTTACCAACTCATGGAAGCCGTCATGATGTGGCCAACCAAGTTCAATCTTGAATTGACATTTACACCGTGAAACTGGCGACCCTATTGATAAAAGAATGGGAGCATGATCAGATAGAGACTCCATACTCTCTAGAGCATGTACGGTTACCATAGAGAAATTAGATTACCACTCTGTATCCATAAGTACGCGATTTATCTTTTTGTAAGTAGGTTCAGGAGAACTGTTTGTCCAAGTGAACCGCCGACCAACCATGTATAGCTCTCTCTAATCCAGACTGTCAATTATAACATTGAATAAGAAAGGACAATGGTCGTCGGACTGTCCCGGCTCTTCTCATGAGAAAATCTAAGCAAGTTGAAATCACCACCTATTATAATAGGATATAGGTTAAATTTTGCTAGATTAACCAGCTCACGGAGAAAGTCAGCTTCCTGGGTTGCATCATATACCACGACGAGGGTTCATGTGCATGTAAAGTTATCAGCTTTATTACGGATATGAAGTTTAATACGGTATTCTTCTTCGGAATTAGCCAACACAAAAGAAACAGTTCTGATGGAACTTGCACAAGAATGGCAAGGTCTCGATTAACTCCCTGCATATTGCTTTGGTGAACTGATGATGCAGTGAATAGTAAGAAACATTGGAAATTTCCTTGAAAAATAAAGATTTTCCTTTAGCATCTCCGTAGACGAGGTCACCTGAACAAATGTAATCTTGCATGGGGAAATGTGAGTATTTTTTACCAGTGACTCAATGATATCTACATCTCTTCTTTTTTGAGTTTATGTTTAGTGTTAAGAGTTTAGGGTGTTGGTTGCATCCATCTTGATGTTTGGCAAGCATATGTAGTCTCAGTACTTTATTGATTATATGGTGTGCATAAAATTGGTGGGTGCGTCCCAAGATGAAGAGAAGAAATGGTGTTTTAAAAAAGGTTAGCTACGAGTGTCCCGCAACACCATGGTCTCAACTGTCACCCCTGGTCCGAGCCCAAGCAGTACGCCCATATCAGGCAAGGCTTGCTCGTGGTGGCGGATCTCGTCGAGCACGAAGATCACTGTCGACCCTGACATGTTCCCGTACTCGCTTAGTACATGTCGGCTTGCCGCTAGCTTCTTGGACTCTAACCGGAGTCCCGCCTCGACGCTATCCAGGATCGCCCGACCACCGGGATGCACCGCCCAGAAAAGGTCATTCCAGCACCCGCTCAGGCCGAGCGGTCCGAGCGCGTCGGACATGCTCTGCTCTATGTTCTCGAGGACCAGCCCCGGCATCTCGAAGGAAGGGTTGAAGACGAGCCCGTGTTGGGTGAGCCTTCCCACGGCGGCGTGGTTACTCTCAGGAATGACGCTCTGCGAGGCGGCCACCATCTCGAAAACCGGGCGCTCGACGGAGCCGTCGGGCTCGGCGCCGACGATCACGGCGCCCGCCCCATCACCGAACAAGGCCTGTAAGATGATGGTGTCGATGTGGGCCTCGTCGGGGGCGCGGAAGTGGATGAGAGCAAGGTCGGCGCATGCGACGAGGACGCGAGCGCCGCGGTTGTTCTCGGCGATGTCCTTGGCGACGCGTAGCGCCGCGGACCCGCTGGAGCAGCCGTTCATGTAGAGCATTGTGCGGCGGACGGACGGGTCGAGGCCGAGGAGGGAGGCCAGGCGGAGGTCGACTCCGGGCATGTGGGCGCCGGTGTAGGTGGTGACGACGAGGTGGGTGATTTCGGCGGGCGGGCGGCCCCACTCGGCCATGGCCTTGCGCGCCGCGGCGGCAGCGAGCTCGGGAACGGCGGTGGCTGCGATGTCCATCCGGGCATCCAGAGACGGCAAGGTGCGGTCCATGAACTCCGGGTGGTTTCGCAGGAGGTCCTCGTCGTGGTAGAAGTAGCGCTTCTTGATGGCCGATCTCTGACCTGGATGGAAGAAAGTGAGCATCTTAGTTAACTGCTACCTCTTGGTGTTCTTAACTTTTTCTAGATATACGATGTATTCCAAATGCTTAACTAGATATGTATAAATCTAGAAAAAATTGAGAATATTAATATGGATCGGAGGGAGTAGCTGGATTTGCTCCATATTAGCAAAGCTTACAGATTCTGTTGAGCTTGGATTTGAGCTTGGTGAGGTGCTCCGTGTGGGTGACGCGGAAGTAGTAGTCGGCGTACTCCTCCTGCCGCACGCAGTTGGCCGGGTTCGCCGTCCCGATGGCCAGAACGGACGCTGGGCCGTCGGCGCGCTGCGCCTGCCGCATCTGCCGCACCACGCTGGCCGCCGGACCTGCACCTATTAGGCTCCCGAGCAGTGCCATAGATAGATCCTGCTGGTCTCTTGCTCTTACCTACCGAATTAATCTGGTGCGTGTTGGATTTCCTGAGGTATCAGCCAGATCTTATAGGGCATGCATAATCCGATCCGTTACTACCTCGCCTATTATGTAATGTAATACTGACTAGCTAGCTACTAGGCTTGCGATTGCACGTCTCAGCTAATAGAATTATAGCACTACAATGCAATGTTCATTTCAGAGATGCACCTACTCCCACTAGGACAGCTTGAACATTAACAGATTCACCGCTATATATATATAGCTATATATGGTAAAATGACTAGTGCACCTTGGTGCCCATATGTAAGTTGGCCTCAGAATTATTACACGGGAACGGGATTAGATCATTGGTCCTCTGAAATATTCAAGTATACCTATGTTCACATACAAGGATCTTCAATAAATGTCAACTCAATAGGTCCTAAGGACTGCGATTCAGCATGGTAATGAGAAAAACCGTATCAACATGGAAAAGAACAAAGGTAATAGTCACATGAACCACAGTTCAAAGGGCTAAGCCGATGGTGTATATCAAGGAGGGTCTAATAGTTTCATTGAGTTTTTTGTGAAAGAATGTTCCATGGCAATGCTTCAAGTCCATTTGTTGGACTCAAGGTTGTATGCTGCAAAGATTAGGCTATACATTGATTTTTGGCATCAAGATCATTGGAATTGAAGCGATGAATTAGATATGATCAAAAATTAAATAAGGAGAACTTCGAAGCAACAAGATGAAGTTCAGTAAAGTTAGTTCATGGATCTGAGCCCGTACGTGAGGGAATTGATGAAATTAATTTAGCCTTAGTGAACCCATCGTAAGGCTTGATGCAGACCGGGAAGTTCCTCAAGTTCCAAGGACCTCACTATATAACCTTTTCCAACCTCCCCTAAACAGAAGAATTGCAGAACATAAAGATTGCTCTCACTTGATCTGAATTTAATGTCCTCGCAAGGCTCCAAGCAAATCTTATGTTACCGAAGAACCAACTCTGACTGTAATCTGTTTCTGTATGAACTCTTGCTACCACTAGCAAGCGCGGAAGTTCCACAATTGGAGGTCCCTCCTCCTCAAAGATAACACCATCCAGATTGTTATCACAGAAAGCCAGTTGCTCCGTTATTAGCTCTAGCTCCCCATCCTTTGCTCCCAAACTTTATGTCCTTGCTGCCATCGGCAAAACCATAATGACGAAAATGTACGAAATGACTGAAATACACAAGACCAATTGGGGAAAATTATGGGTGCCGATCAAGAAAATTCCACCCCTCATTCCGCCCAAGTTCTCATGTAGTCCCTCTCGCCAGCTGACGGTAAAGAGAACTCATCGCCGATCCGATGGACTACGCAAGAGAAGGTTAAAACCCTTGATGTTTTTTTTTTTGAACAATATGTTTATATAATTAACTTTTGTAAGGTGTATATGATTAATGTAGGACAATCGGTATGGTCAAGTCAATGATACTAGTACCTACCAGTGGTGTCACAAAAAAACGAGCCAACAACTATGTATAGTACGTGACGCAGACTCAGTTACGCAAGCAAGAATTTGGCCTGATTAGCAACCGGCTGGACTGTAGATAGTGTAATTAGCTTATGTAAGCTGTGTATGAATGCATGCCAATCGATCTGGTCAAGTCAGTGGTATTAGAACGTGCCCGTGGTTTCACAAAGAAACAAGCCAACAACTACATATAGTAGTAGTAAGAAATTTGTTTTACTGCAACTGGGACAAAAACATATGTAATGTTTTCGAATAATCTAGCAAGTTGGGCAGAAATAAGGGAGTCGAGTCCACCAACCGTTCGATTCTCCATAAGTTTCGCCCTTTGGCCTTTTGTCCGATGAGTACGTGTTAATAGGTCATGGATCTGAGCCCATACCGTGAGTGAATTTAATTTAATTAATTTTGACTTAGTGAACCCATCATAAGACTCGATGCAGACCGGGAAGTTCGATGAGTAAGTGTGCGTAGGTCATGGATCTGAGCCCATACCGTGAGTGAATTTAATTTAATTAATTTTGACTTAGTGAATCCATCATAAGGCTCATGCAGACTGGGAAGTTCCTGAAGTTCCAAGGACCTCACTTCATAACCTTTCCCCAACACCCTAACCAGAAGAATTGCAGAACATAAAGATTGCTCTCAGTTGATCTGAATTTAATGTCATGTGAAAGGATCTAAGAAGATCTCATGTTACTGAAGAACCACCTCTGACTGTAGTATGTGTTGGTATGACCTCTTGCTACCTCTAGCCAGCGTGGAAGTTCCACAATCGGAGGCCTCTCCTCCTCAAAGATAACATCATCCAGATCATTATCACACGAACCCAGTTGCCCCATCATCTGCTCCAGCTCCCCATCTTTTTCTCCAGAACCCGATCGCCTTGCTGCCATCAGCAGAACCCTAAACGACGAAAATGTACCAAATGATTGAAAGCACCGAGACCAATCGGAGAAAAAACTATTGGTGCCAAGGCTGACAACAAGAAAATTTCAACCCTTAGTTAGCCCAAGCACTCATGTAGTCCCTCTAGCCGGCCGACGTTAAAGAGAACTCACCGCCGATTCGAGAGACGAAGGTAAAACCCTAGTTTTTTTTTGAACGATAAGTTTGTACAATTAGCTTTGGTAAAGGTGTGTATGAATGTATGACGATCGGTATGGTCAATTTGATGATATTAGTACCTATACCAGTGGTCTAAAAAAAGAGTCAACAGCTACATATGCATAGTACGTGACGCAGACCCAGTTACGCAAGCAAGAAATTTGGCATGATTAGCAACCCGCGCCTGTAGATTTTACAATAATTAGCTTATGTAAGCTGTGTATGAATGCATGCCAATCGATATGGTCAAGCCAGTGGTATTAGTACATACCCGTGGTTTCACAAAGAAACAGGCCAACAACTACATATAGTAGTAGCTAGTAACAAATTTGTTTTACTGCAACTGGGACAAAAACATATGTAATGTTTTTTGAATAATCCAGCAAGTTGGGCAGAAAAAAGGGAGCCGAGTCTACCGACAGTTAGATTCTCCATAGGATTCGCCCTTGGGCCTTCTGTCCGATGAGTACGTGTGTGTTGAGCTGCGATGGCTCAAAATCATAGTATCTAGCAATAGCTTTTGTTCTCATGAAAGGAAAAAACACTGAAAGACTTAGCAGCGCCTCAAGCGGCCTAACAATAAAATCATTCGACTCTACCGTCTCACCTGAACCTCGAACATCCAATACCATTTACGTCTCTCACGCCACACCACGCCACGCCACACAGAGCTTTGAGCCATGGGCGTGGCCCTGAGGAAGCTCGCCGCGCTGCCAGCGCTCGGGTGGTGGCTCATGGTGGTCGGCGCCGTCCGCTTGGGCTTCGCCTGGTCTGGCTTCTTTGACGCACGGGCAGTCCGCGCCGGCGGATACTCCAACACGCATGGTATGCTTAATGTATCCTCGATCGATCCATCTGACCATCTCCCTTGCCACAAGTTACAAGTATATATATGTATCCTTAACTGCTGATCGTGCAGTGACTCTCTCGAAATAGGCTTTCGCCCCGCTTTATAAATAAAGCACATTGGTGAGACCGCTGCTGGGCCAGACAACACATCGCCCAAAGGATGACCGAACACAGCTGGGGCCGAACAGCACAAGCAGAAGCCCAAGAGAAAATACAAAAGAAAGAAAGAGAAAAAATGCACAACAACGCCGGATCGACAAACGACAAAGACTCAAGATCGCTGCGCCCCCCGAAGTAAACCCACCCCCGCTCCTGTGCCTCTGAATTGTCGTGTACACGTGGGATGGCGACGATGACGACGCTGCTGTCCGGAATACCCCTAGGATTTCTCCCGGTACACGTGGGGGAGTGGGGGGAGGTACATCCGACACCCTTCAAGAAGGAAGGTGGCATCCGCAGATGTCACCGCGTCGGAGCCAGCTGAGCCGGCCAAGATTTCTCCCGGACCCCCAAACCACAACCCCGGCCAACCCTTGCACTCCACCAAGCTTGCCGCCCACCAGCATGCGCCAAAACCGTCTTGCAGTCTTCATCGGCGTCTCACCATGGCAAACACCGCGAGGTTGGCCGGACCAAGAAACCCCGCCGAAGACAAGGGACAGCGGCCCGCTGCCACGTGGGAGGGACCAACCTCCACCGCTATAGCAGTAGCAGACCGGACACAGCCGCAGAAGCATACCAGGCCAATCTAGGCCGGGCTGAGCCCAAAGCGGGCCCATGAAGCTCCCACCGCCGCGGCGAGCGTGAGTGGCGACGCTCCCCTATCCCAAGAGTTTCTAGACCAACCAGGCGGCGGCACGAGAACGAGCTAGCCGCCCTAACCTGCACCAGGCCCAAAGAGCCTAGATCTAGGATTTGGGGACAACGCCAATCGTCCTGCCACCACCGCCACCAACGGTAGCCCCTCGCCCGCCGCCATCCGGACCACCGCCGGGCGCCGCCGAAGAGCACCGCCCGAGATCGCGGACGTGGCCTCGCCGCAGCCCACCTTCAACCAAGAGCGGGCTGGAAGGGCCTGCACCGGAGGTCAGACCCGACATGGGCGGGCGAATAGCCCTCGCGGCCCGCTCCTCGCCGGCCTCCCGAGCACGCCGCTGACCACGACGGCCGGCCTCCCGAGCACGCCGCCAGGACCACGGCCGCAGCCCGAGGCCCAGCGCCGCCGCCGCCAGGGCGGCGCCGCCAGACTCCACAGCCGGCCGCCCAGGCTCCGGCACCGCCGCCCAGCACGCCGCCCTCCGTCCGCTGCCGAGGGCCGCGCCCGCCAGCTCCGGCGAAAACCACCGCGGCTTCCCTCCGAGCCGCGCCAGACGACGAGGAACCGAACCCCGCCGCCCCCTTCACCGGCGGTGTGCACGGCTTCCGGCGGCCGTCTCCGGGGGCGACGAGGGGGGAGAAGGTATTGGGGGCGGCGGCGGCGGGGGATGGTTAGGGTTTGGCTCCCCCCGTCGCCCTGGAGGGAGCGACGCGAGGGAGCGCTGTTTGGTCATCGTGCAGTGACTGATGTACACGGCCGCACCGTTGGGGCGTGGACGCTCCTGTCGAGCACGCTCTGCCTCATGTGCGCCTTCAACCTCGATAACACGCCGCTCTGCGTAGCGACTCTCTTCTCCTTTGTCTATGCCTATGGCTACTTCGTCATGGAGTACATGGTTTACGGTACCACCACCGCCGCAAGCCTCGCCACCCTCGGCTTCTTTGCAGGTACTGATTACTAACGGACCCATGTCCCGATGTCGCTAGAAGATGCATGACTTGCTCTAGGAGAACGACTTTGCTCTACCCACATACTGTCACATGTTATAAGTAAAATAATTATGACGTTTATAAATTAGGCAAGAAATTCTTACAATTTCTTGCAACTAAGGCAAGCCGGTGTTGAGTCACACGTACCAAGCTGCTATGGCCACTTTTCCTTAATTGCGCTAAAACATGTGCCACGGTATCGCCCGCGATCCACTTTGGTTGCACGGATAAACTGGAGCACATTGTGTCACTTTTATTTCGAACAGCCTATGGTAGTACATCTATCTGTACTGACATGTGCAAATCTATCTCTTCTCCTCAATTGTATCTTTCTGATTATCTTGTTTTGATGCGCAGTACCATCGATCGTTTGGACGGCAGTCCATTGGAGGAACACTCTTCGCCAACGCGCTGCCAAGCAGCCATGAGTTCCTTCGACTGTTGTACCACCTACGTACTCGACTAATATAGCCATGAGCAACTGAATAAATTTCACTGCAATTTCACTTTTATTATACAATAATTAGATATCCGTACGTGGGTGCCATCACCTTCTTAGAGCGTCGTCATAGCGCTGCCTATGCTGCCTCGCCATGAGCACCAGTGGAAACTGTAGATTGGACTTCAGATCGGGCTGCGTCTCTTCCTCCTCTGTCCTTTGGTCGGTTTGTATTGTGTATCCTTTTGGCGTTGTACCTGCCACCGTCTTGGCCACTTCTTCTATAAAATTGATACACCTTCTATGTGTATTTGTGAAGGAAAAACAAACGCGAATCATACCCGCAAAAGTGGTAATTGTAGTTTCTTGTATTTCAAATACTAGACGAACGAGAACACAACGAACTTTTTGCATGAAGTGAAACAACCAACAAGACTTTTCATACGTAGTGTATCTTAGTTTGTTTTGACCTCCGGTCGGGCAAGCTGGAGGTGAGCACGCAATGGTCGCTTCATGAGAGTGAAGAACTCAACGTGCGGCTGGAGATCGACGGCGTGCTCTACCTGTGCCTCTTTCCACACGAATTTAGCGGCAACATTTTCAGCAGTTATATAAAGCTATAGTGGGGCTATAGCGGGCTATTCCGTTTTAGCCGTTTTTCAAAAAGAGAGGAAATTTTAGTCATATCTTGCCAAAAAGCGAAAAAACATGATTTAAGCTACAACTCGTTCAACTATTCAACGCAAATAAGTATTTAACCATTTAACTCATAACATTTTATTGAATCTGATGTTAAAAAAACGAAAAAAAACAAGAGAAAAAAACAATCCATAAAGCATGACCTTTAGCGGATAAATTGGAGGCTAATTTATGCATAAATCGAGATATAGCTGGCTATTAGCGGCTATTCTCCATTTAGCCTATAAATGTCATAGCCGTAGCGGGAGGCCTCTCCAAAGGCTATAGCACGACGCTAATTAAAACTTTGATCACAATGTCCTTCCCATGGTACACCCTTTGGCCAGTGCCAAACGACATCATTTTGACTTCGGCGCCGCTGGAAAGGAACCGTTGTGGCTTGAAATCGTCGGGGTCTTCGAATGCTCGCGCTAGAGCGGCCAGCGGGTAGTACACTATGGTGCCCGCCGGAATACGCTGGCCCTAGTGGATCACGTGGTTGTCTTCCATCACCTGCCTGTAGGACACCGACGTCGGGGGATGCAGCCGAAGTGCCTCCATGATTACAGCGTTGAGGTACTCCAACTTCCCGAGAACTTGTAGGGGTTCGTAGCATGGAAAATAAAAATTTCTACCGCATGAACACACACAAGCCAAGATCTATCTACTAGATTGTAGCAACGACTCGATAGAGTACTCACCCTCAAAGATTCCAAAGCGGTTAACGAGAGTGGGTTCTCATGGGTAATGTAGTCATTCACTTGACGATCTCAAGATCACGTAGAAGATCCTTCCGGCGCCGCGTTCCGGCAGCGCACCCGCAGTTGGTCACACTTTCGGTACTCGATGAAGACCTTCCTCTCCCTTGTTCCAGCAGACATCGGAGGTTGTAGATCTCTCCTCGCGATTCTGGCAGTACGACGGTGTGGTGTTGGAGTTTAGAGGGGAAATCTCAGAGGGCTTCGCCTAAGCCGGAGCAGGTATGGTGGAGTAGAAGAGGGCATCGGCAATCTATGGTTTAGAGGGCGACGAGGGGAGGTGGTGTACGGCGGCTAGGGCTAGGGATTATCCCTAGTCGGCGACTTGGGAGGAGCTCCCTAGGTGGCGGCGGCTAGAGAGGGAGGCGGCCAAGCTAGGTTTTAGGTGTGAGGGGTAGGGGGCGTCCTACCCCTCCTTATATAGGTGGGAGAGGGAGCGGAAGCGAGAATGTCGGCTTGAGTAACGAAAACATTGGTGAGAATCCAATGCCCCGAAAACCCAAGGTTTCCTCCGCAAGGTTCGTCCACGGAGGGTGAGTCAGGGCCTAAGATCAGGCCGAAAGGCGTAGTCGATGGACAACAGGTCAATATTCCTATACTACCCCTTGTTGGTACGGAGGGACGGAGGAGGCTAGGTTAGCCAAAAGGTGGTTAAAGGTTTAAGGACACAAGGTGACCCTGCTTTTTCAGGGTAAGAAGGGGTAGAGAAAATGCCTCGAGCCGAGGTCCGAGTACCAAGCGCTGCAGCACTGAAGTATGAGCCCCATGGACTAGCGATTGCTTCTCCACGAGGCTCATACCAGGCGCTACGGCGCTGAAGTATGTAACCGATGCCATACTCCCAGGAAAAGCTCGAACGACCTTCAACAAAAGGGTACCGTTTGGGGGGAGTGGAGTCCTCCCCCAACTCCTCTTCTAGGCCAGCGCAAGGGAGAGGGAGGAATCCTCCCTTAGGTAGGATTCCTTCCTTCCCTCCACTTGGCTACCAATGTTGGTGTTTGACTTTTTTCAAACTAGCTATTTGACTTTCAAACTAGAGTTTGATTTCTCTCTTCTAATTGCCCAACCAAGTGACCTAGGACATGATGCAACCATTCCACTTTTTCATGACACATCCATGTACCCTTTCCACTTCGGATTGGTGGACCTTCTAGAACCTTCTAGACCATTCTGGTGAAAACATGGAAACCATTCCCGAACTCCGGAATTGGACTTTCCTTATATGAATCTTATTCTCCGGACCATTCCGGATCTCCTTCGTGATATCCCGGATCCTATTCAAGACTCCGGACTACATTTGGTCTCTTTACTCACTTTCCATATCTACTAAACAACATCGAATCCTTAAGTGTGTCTCTCTACGGTTCGTGAATTATGCAGACATTACCGAGACTTTTCTCTGATCAATGACCAATAGAGGAATCTAGAAATTCATATGGCTACCACATATTTGTATGATTACTTTGTGATCGAATGAACCATTTAAATACGATGCCAATTTTCCTTTGTCTCGTGATACTTTACTTATCCGAGGTTTGATCGTCGATATCTCTACATACCTAGTTCAACCTCGTTACTGATAAGTACTCTTTAATCGTTCTTGTGATCCCTTGTGAGCCAGTCACATGCTTTCAAGCTAATTGGATGACATTCCACTGAGAGGGTCCAGAGTATATATATCTGTCATACGGATGGATAAATCCCACTCTTGATCCATGTGCCTCAACACATACTTTCTGAACACTCAATGCCACCTTTATAACCACCCAGTTACGAAGTGGTGTTTGATGTCATCAAAGCATCAATCCGGTGATGGTGATTAACATGATCTCATGGTTGAAGGATTTAGGTTACTATGTATTTGAAAGCTTATAGCAAACAAACTATTGAAATGACTTTGATCTTTATTCTACGCTTAACTATAGGAGTATGTCCATCACACCAGTCTCCTAATGATATGATCTTGTTGTTAATAACATCTCAATGTTCATCTATTAACCAACAAGCTAATATTACAAAAGAGGCTTTAGGGACTCTAACAAGTTTACAAATCACACAAGTATTAATATTTACGATTAATACAGTTATAGCATGAATGTAAACCTTTATCATAAACACAAATATATTATAATAACTACTTTTATTATTGCCTCTTGGTCATATCTCCAACAGGCTCCCACTTGCTCTAGAGTCAATAATCTAGATTACATGGTAATATACCGAACACCCATGGTGGTTCGGTGCTGGTCATGTTTTGCCCAAGGGAGAGGTTTAGTCAACGGATCCGCCACATTCAGATCTGTGTGTACTTTGCAAATCTTTATGTCACCGTCTTGGACATGCTCTCGAATAGCGTGAAAACGCATCTTGATATGCTTCAGCTTCTTGTGTGACCTTGGCTCCTACGCATTGGCTGTGGCACCCATGTTGTCACAGTAGATAGACATTGGGTCCAACACACTGGGAACCACACCAAGCTCCATAATGAACTCCTTCATCTATATCGCTTCTTGCGAAGCCTCTAAAGAAGCTATGTATTCCAATTCAGCTGAAGATCTCGCCACAACGCTTTGCTTTGCACTCCTTCAGCTCACTGCTGCACCATTCAATGTAAATACGTATTCAGATTGAGATTTAGAATCATCTGGATCGGTGTTTCAACTAGTATAGGTGTAACAATTAACAACGAGCTATTCATCACCTCCATAAGAAAGAACCATATCCTTAGTTCTTCTCAAGTACTTAAGGATGTTTTTGACCGCTGTCCAATGATCCACTCCTGGATCACTTTGATATCTGCTAGTCAAACTAACAACATATGCAATGTCGGGTCTAGTACATAGCATGACATACATGATAGATCCTATGGCTGAGGCATAGGGATTCTTACTCATCCTCTCTATATCTTTTGTAGTAGCAGGACTTTGAGTTTTACTCAAGGTTATATTGGGCAACATGGGCAAGAAACCTTTCTTGCTATCTTCCATTCCAAACCTCTTTAGAACTTTGTCCAAATATGTACTCTGTGAAAGCAATATTAGGCGTCTTGATCTATTTGTATAAATCTTTATGCCTAATATGTAAGCAGCTTCGCCAAGATCCTTCATTGAAAAACTATTATTCAAATAATCTTTGACACTTTTAAGAAGGTTTACATCATTCCAAATCAACAATATGTCGTCCACATATAGTACTAGGAATTCTAGAGAGCTCCCACTCACTTTCTTGTAAATACAAGCTTCTCCATAAGTTTGTATAAAACCAAAACTTTTGATCACCTTATCAAAACATTAATTCCAACTTCGGGATGCTTGCTTCAATCCATAAATGGATCACTGAAGTTTACATACCTTGTTAGCATCTTTAGGATCGACAAAACCTTTGGGTTATACCATATACAACTCTTCATCAATGTCTCCATTGACGAATGTTGTTTTGACATCCATCTGCCATATCTCATAATCATAATATGCAGCGATTGCTAACATAATCCTCATAGACTTTAGCTTCGCTACCGCTGATAAAGTCTCATCATAGTCAACTCCTTGAATTTGTTGAAACCCTTTTGCGACAAGTCGAGATTTATAGACGGTTACATTACCATCAGCATCTGTTTTCTTTTTGAAAGTCCATTTGTTATCGACAGCCTTTCGGCCATCCGGTAACTCCACCAAAGTCCATACTTGGTTTTCGTACATGGATCCAATCTCGGATTTCATGGCTTCTTGCCATTTATTGGAATATGGGCTCGTCACCGCTTCCTCATATTTCACAGGGTCATTGGTGTTGTCCACCAACATGACACTCATAATGGGATCATACCAGTCGGGAGTGATACGAGTCCTTGTCGACCTGCGATGTTCCATAGTAACTTCGACCGAAGTTTCATGATCACCATCATTAGCTTCCTCTCCTATTGATGTAGGCGCCATAGGAATTACTTCCAGTGATGCGCTACTCTCAAATCCGAGAGAATGTTCGACAGCCTCGTCGAGTTCTACTTTCCTTCTAGTCACGTCTTTCGAGAGAAACTCCTTCTCTAGAAAGGATTCATTATTGGCAACAAATATTTTGCCTTCGAATCTATGATAGAAAGTATACCCAATAGATTCCTTCGGGTATGCTATGAAGACTCATTTTTCCGCTTTGGGTTCAAGCTTGTCGGCTGTAACTTCTTTACATAAGCTTCGCAACCCCAAACTTTAAGGAACGACAATTTAGGTTTCTTCCCAAACCACAATTCATACGGTGTCGTTTCAACGGATTTAGACGGTGCCCTATTTAAAGTGAATGCGACTATTTCTAATGCATAACCCCAAAACGATAACGGTAAATCTATAAGTGACATCATAGAACGAACCATATCTAAGAGAGTTCGATTACGACGTTCGGACACACCATTACGCTGTGGTGTTCCTGGCGGTGTCAATGATGAAAGTATTCCGCATTTCTTCAAATGCTCGCCAAACTCGTAACTTAGATATTCACCTCCACGGTCAGATTGTAGAAAATTAATCTTCTTATTACTTTGATTCTCTACTTCACTTTGAAATTCCTTAAACTTCTCAAAATTTTCGGACTTATGTTTTATTAAATAGATATACCCATATCTACTCAAGTCATCCATGAAAGTAAGAACATAACGATAACCACTGCGCCATGCTACACTCATCGGGCCACACACATCGGTATGTATGATTTCCAGTAAGTCCATAGCTCGCTCCATCATACCAGAAAATTGAGTCTTAGTCATTTTACCCATCAAACATGCTTCACATCTTTCAAGCGATTTGTAATCAAGTAATTCAAGAAGTCCATCGGAATGGAGTTTCTTTATACGCTTCACTCCAATGTGACCAACACGACAATGCCTGATGGGGATATGCCTACCGGGGTATACCCAGCAGGACGTTTCTGACCGGCCCAGGAACTGGCGAGTGGGCCTGCAGGACGGCGACTGGATCAAGACTTGGCGTAGATTCAAGTGACTAGAAGCTGAAGGCCCAGGAGAGTAGATAGGCCCAGTCGAATTAGGTTAAACGATTGCCGAAACCTTAACTGATTCGGTTGAGATATGTAAGCCCTAGGGGGGTGAGTCTATATAAACCTCCCTAGAGGGCGTGTAAAGGATACGTTCCATCATCCACCCAAGCGACTCGCTGCCTAGCCGCCGAGATCGCCCCATTGTACTTACACCGTAATACAATCTAGCAGGAGTAGGTCTTTACCCTCCGGGGGGCCGAACCTGGGTAAAACCTTGTGTCTCCGCCCTCATCTCGCACTGCAGATGGCTGGCCGCCCTTGCCCCTCGTTCTACTACTCGCTGCCGATTGCAGCATCTGCCGTGGTCATTCCCACGACAATGCGACATGTATGTAGAATTTTCATTTAATTTCAAACGTTTAGATTCTATAATATGAACATGTGTATCACTATAATAGAGATTCAACAACAATAGACCATCTATCAAAGGTGCATGACCATAAAAGATATTACTCACATAAATCGAACAACCATTATTCTCGGACTTAAACAAGTAATCGTCTTGCAATAAACATGATCCGGATATAATGTTCATGCTCAACAGAGACACCAAGTAACAATTATTTAAGTATAAAATTAATCCCGATAATAGATGAAGAGGTAGCGTATCGACCTGATGACCCACATGTATAGGGGGTGTATCGTAGTACTTTCGATAAATAGGAGTGTCGATCCCAACAAGGAGTAGAAGGTGTTGAACAGTGGTATGGAGCAGGAAATCCCTGTGAATACTTAGCAAATGAGTTTTTAGTGGTTTTCTGACAAGGCAATAAAACAAAGAGCAAGTAACAGAAGTAACGAACAAACAGAGCAAGTGGCCCAATCCTTTCTTAGCAAAGGACAAGCCAATGGAAATAGTTATAAGGACCAAACGTTCTCGAGGACACATGGGAATCCTGTCAAGCGCTTTCACTTCAAATAGCTGAGTACTCTTCTCTGGTGTTATAAGTGTTGTGTGGGTGAACCTGTGCTAACATACCGCCCTTCCTAGGACTAATACCTACTTGTGATTAAACCCCCTGCAAACATCCGTAAATACAGGAAAGTAATTCCCCTCGGCCCATAAATGGTGAAGTGTCATGTAGTCGACGTTCACATGACACCACTAGAAGAATAGCACCACAAATTAAATACTAAACCATTGAATAATAACTCATCACAGATTCACTACTAACAACATGACTTCTCCCATGTCCTCAAGAACTAAACGAACTACTCACAAGAAATCATATGGATCAAGATCAAAGATGATATGATAATGGATAACAATCTGAACATAAACAATAATTCAATTGTTCCACTCACAAGCATCAACTACAATAGTAATCAACACCGGGAAAGTTTCCCCTAAGAACTAAAGCAATATCCAACACAATTGTTATAGTGGGACGGAGTGGTGGTGATGGTACTGGTGGAGATGATGGTGTGGATGAAGATGATCATGATCCCAATGAAGCCTAGCTTGATGACGGTGTTGATGGAGACGGTCTCCCCTCTCCAGGGAGGAATTCCCCCAGCAGAAATCTATCTGCCGGAGAGATATTTCTCTCTCGGTGTTTTCCGCCCCTAGAGGTGGCGGAAATCTATATGTGGTCGCGCCCCCGATGTTAGGGTTCCGAAGGGAGTTATAGGCGAAGGGGCGGAGTCGGAGGCCGGGCAGGTGGGCCACACCTGCCCTAGGCGCAGGGTCAGGTGGGCCCGTGCCTAGGGGGTGTGGGCCCCCTGAGGCCCATCTGCGTCCCTCCTTCTGGCTTCCTTCGTATTCTGGTAAAATAATATGTTTCTATATTTTTCTGGTATTTTTCTAATCTTCACGAAATTGCACCGAAACGCCTTCTTTTCCATCAAAATCCAGACTCCGGCAGTCCATCCTCCAAGAATCATCCAACATGCATAAACAGATGAAAAGCCATAAGTAATACCTCATAATAAGACAAATATCAATGAATATAGGTAAATTATGATATAGAATGGTGATGCAAATTGGGCGTATCAACTCCCCCAAGCTTAGACTTCGCTTGTCCCCAAGCGAATACTGAGCTTAGTAAACATGTCCACAGGTTTACGGAGTGAAGTGTCGATAAAAATAATACGAACAAGAATCATCACACTTACCATTGCACAACTCATAGAAGAGAGCAACTCACCATTATATAACTTAGCTTGCAACCAAGTACAATAGTCACAATAGAGATGCATACAGATAAATCATAATTGGAATTGGCAAACTTGTTCTTGGTCAAAGAACACCTGGCAAATAGTTTCACAAAAGCTTTTTGTAGAAGTTTCAAAACAGGAACACTCTTTGCTCAAAAAGTTTTTTCACAAGTGAAGGCTTTCAAAGTAATATTCAATAGATAAGAGTTTTATGCAAACAAGGAAGATAAAGAACATGATTGAATAAATCATCATATGAATGCTTGAAACACAACAACTCAAAAGCTTGCTGGAGAAAGAGAGGAAGTAGGTTTACTGACTCAACTTGGAAGTGGAAGAAAGGTCCCTTCTTAGAGGGTAGAAGGGATTACAAGTCATAAAGATCTTTCAAAATATGATGGTACTTACTAGCTTTGAGCCCTCATTGCCCCTATCATAAGCATCTTGAGATGATGAAGGTTAAAGTGAACAAAGATGGAGTATATGCTTGACAAAATATAAGTTGGCAATCTCATGTCCCTTGAATATGAGGGCCACTCCTCATTCTACTCAACTTTGGGTCCAGGTAAGTTCTTGTCATTGTAAGTATTTGCATATCATTGAGAACCGCCAACGGGGTACCCCTTGCAGATGGTACAGGAGCTTTCCCATAACCAAAATGACAAGGCAAGCAGACAATGAGCATCTCAGCGATCTTTTTATTTACTATGTGTATAGGTTTTTATTGAGGATGCTTCATAGATGACTCACTATGGTGATGCTGCAAGTTTCCACCATGATTAAGCATGGCTTAGGCTAGCGGCCTAGGCGTTTCTCTAACATAGGATACAAACTCCATGGACTTACAAGTTCCCTCTTTATTTCACACCGTTGACATCTATAGACAAAAGAGAACGATATCAACTGTGTATAGAGTACAAGTGCAATGTTGAAAACATTCCCCATGACAGCACGGTTATGGTAATTCCAACGTATAGATGCAAGAATATACAACTTCGATATTCACAATGGTTCAAGTCTATTAGGGGCAATGCAATAAAGTGTGCCATCAAGTTCGTGAGAGCTTTACTAACTATTTTTCACATAACAAAATACTTTTTAATTTGAAAGGTAGATGAATCTTGAGAATTTTCTTGGAATAGCAAAAGCTACTAGGTAGATATGGTGGACACAAGTGGCAAAAGTTTTGGTTCAAAGGGTTTTGGGAACATGAGAAGTATGCCTTCTCAAAACAGGTTTTAGGATAGCAAGGCTGGGTAGCAAGCAAGAGAGTTGAAAGAAACAAGCAAACATACAAGTAATAAATCCAAACATGCAATCTTCCTTGAAGACACAAAAGAATCTTAAATAAAAAATACTAAGCTTATGACCCAACAAGAAAGAAAAGGAATGATACAAAATACATGTAAGCTTTTTATTTCTTTCTTTTTCTTTCAAACTAATGCCACTGACCAGAACTAGGTTTGCCAAAACCAATATAGATCCACTTGATGATCCCAAAGTGGTGCCAATACTGATCAACAAGATCCATCATATAATAGAGATTGCAAACTAAAATAAGAAGTGCAAAAAGGTAAAAGATGAGACTTCTCATTAATATTCCAGTAAAGGCACTCACACCAAGGGATACATAGATAATCAACTAAAGGAGATATACTTCCACATGCAAACCAAACTATAAAATAACCTCTCTACCATAGATATGAATCCACTAAAAAGGTAAAAGGTAAAAGATAATGGTGGTGATACCGCGACACTCCCCAAGCTTGGAACAAGCCATGGGGATGCCAAACCTGATGATGAATTACTCCTTCGGTGGTGGTGTTCTCTTGATAAGCTTTTCAATAAGTTTCTTCAAATCCTCCATATCGAAGGCCAGAGTATGAATTAACTCCGAATTATGCTCAATGCAGCCCATGATCAACTTGGACCGAGGATCCCAGTCCTTGTTATTCTTCCTCCATTCTTCCAAATTAGAGTGTTTCTTTCCTGCACGGTTAGAACAAGGGGTAACGGGAGGAAGTGTGCACGGAACGAGGATATGACGCGGAGTTCTCCCTCCTGTAGACATCCATGTTGTCCTCCTAAGCTGGGTAGGTTATGCCGCCAAACAAATGCTTGCGACGGTAACGCGGGTGTCTGGTTGCTTGTCCTCCTCCATGTATCCTTCATAACCTACCGGAATCTCCTCTTCCTTGGGGACTTGAGGTTCTTCTTCCTCGGGCTTCTTGCCTTATTCGTTGGCGGAGGCCATGGTGCTCTAAACTTGAGATGATTTCCTGACAGAAACAGATTGAAACGAAAACACGACGAGAACACAATGCACGAACCTCGGGGGATCCGGGGGGTTATATATTACGAAGATTCAATGCATAAGGAAGGTACTGATACGGAAACGAAGCAGAGACGGAGTTCGAGGGGGATACACCCCCCTCAGGCGTGGCCAGGCTAGGCCCGCGCCTGGGGCGGGTTTGTCCATCCCGGGCTCCGTTTCCTCTTCAGTTTCGTCTCGTAACTTCCTTATGTATTAAAAACATCAAAAATATAAAAATATTGGGGTTTCACGAACCTTCTGTTTTCACCACTTTTACCTATTCAAAGACGTACTCTGCAGATTCCTTTTCTCTTTCTTCTAAGAATTTCCTTCATACAAAACCCTTGCACAAACTCAATGACAACATTAGTGTAAGAAAAAACAATAAGCCTTTTGGTAAACACTTCAACTGAAAACCCATCAAAACAAAAGCTTCAGTAAGAGACAAATACAAATGATGGCAGAAATCTGCCAAAACAGACCAGCAGGTAAAGATTGATTTTTTTCGAAGACCTTCTGTTGCTCAAATAAAAAAGTGCAGAACTGATGAAAGTTGGGTAACAACTTGGAGAACAAACTCAGAAAAATTCAGCTCCATCCGAAGTACTGAGCTTCCTCAAGAATTTTTACAATGCAGCACAAAAATCTGTCCCAGGACAGCCACATTTCATAACTCATCTACTTCACAAAAGTAGTTGAACTTGACACAAAAACCAAAACAAAAAGGATAAGGAGAGGTTATTAAAGAGGTAATAACTTTCAAGACTCGACAAAACTCTTGGGTTATCTCCCAACAAGTACTTCTCTTTAATTCCTTTAAGTTATGCTTGAAACTTCCAAAGATGCTCACATAGGATATATATATTTGAAGTGAAAGAGAGCATCTAGAAGCAAATAACCAACAAACTAGAGTCTAACCCACTTCCTATGCATGGGGGTATCATGAGAAAACGAATTGTTGAATCAAAAGGCCACAAGCATAGGAAGACAAAACAGATGCAACTTTAAAACTTTCAATATAAAACAGGAAAACATAACATCATTGAGATGCATCAAACCATGTTTCCCTCTCTCAAAATAACTTTCAATAGCACTATGAATAAAGTTGACAATATAACTGTCACTGGAAACAACTTTATCATCAGAATAAGCATACTTACAGTCACCAAAAAGAGGTCCAAGGTCATAGACTGGATCAATAGAAGCAAGTTGTTCCATCCTGAAATCTTTATTAGGGAAGCTATTTTCACAAGGAGCTTTAGCAAATTTGGAAAAGTTAAACACATAAGACTCTCCATCAAACTTAGTTAAAACTTTTTCCTTCTTACAATCAATAATAGCTCCACAAGTGTTTAAGAAAGGTCTACAAAAAATTATGGGACAAGTTTTGCTAGCTGCTAAATTAAGCACTAGAAAATCAGCAGGATATTTAATCTTACCACAAATAACCTCCACATCTCTTACAATACCAATGGGGAAAATGGTCTCCTTATTAGCAAGGTGGATAACCACATCAATGTCCTCAAGCTCACAAGGACAGATCTCATGCATAATTTACCTGTAAAGCTCATGAGGAATAGCACTAGAACTAGCACCAATATCACATAAACCATAGTATCAATGATCACCAATTTTAACAGAAAGCATAGAAACACTAGCTTTTCTAGCCTTACCAGGATGAGAAATAATATTAGAAGCATCTTCACAGAAGACAATATGCTCATCCTCTATATTTCTAGTGACAATGTCTTTCACAATAGCTACCACAGGTTCAACATTCAAATGCTTACCAGGCTCCATAGTTTTCATTGTACCTTTGTTATTTGCACTAATAATCATAGAATACTCCTTTACCTTAGCTGGGAAAGGAATTTTCTCAACATGAGGGTCAGGCAGAATATGATTAGTAGTACAAACTTGAGTACTTCTAACTGGAACATGATTAACAACATCTTTATAAGGAGCATGGTACTCGTTCCACTTCTTCTTGGGAATTTCATTGTAAGAGGCAAAGGCCTTAAAACAGTTGGCAATACTTTGGGAATCAAGACCAAACTCATTACTAATATCACGGAAGTTATCAGTTCACATAAAAGATTTAATTCATTCATAATCATAGTTTATACCTGACTTTCTTCCTTTGTCATTCTCCCAGGCTTCAGTGTTATCTTGAATACAGTCTAGAATATACCATTTAGCTTCTTCCTTCATACTTGTGAATGATCCAGCACAAGAAGCATCTAGTAAATCTTTATCATGAAGAGAAAGCCTAGCATAAAAGTTATTGAGAATAATATTGTTAGGGAGTTCATGGATAGGAAATTTAAGCATTAGTAACTTAAATCTCCCCCAAGCTTGAGTTGTACTCTCTCCATAAAGAGGCCAAAAGTTATATATAAGATTTCTATCCTTATGAATCTCACTAGGAGGATAAAATTTAGAGTAAAAGAGAGATGCCATCTCCTCCCATTCCATGGATTGTCCGTTCTTCAGCAGCTTATACCATTCTTCAGCTCTCCCTTTCAAGGATATGGAGAGTAACTTCTTCTTCACCTATTCAGTTGTGATACCTGCACACTTAAACTACCTGCATAATTCATGGATAAAAAGCAAGTGATCACCAGGATGGACAGTTCCATCACCAAAATAATAATTATCCATAACATGATTAACAATACTTGTAGGTATCTTAAAAGGATCTATCTCAACAGGAGGTGGTTCATCTACTACCCTACCAGCGGTAGTAGTTTTCCCAAACAGAAAACCAAGTGGGTTATCCATATTGGAAACAAAGCAACAAGCAGTAACAAGAGCAATACTCACAGTGAAAGTTTCATTTACCAGTTCCAATCTTCAATATAGCTTCACTCCCTCGCAACGGCGCCAGAAAATAGCCTTGATGACCCACAAGTATAGGGGGTGTATCGTAGTACTTTCGATAAATTGGAGTGTCAATCCCAACGAGGAGCAGAAGGTGCTGAACAATGGTATGGAGCAGGAAATCCCTGTGAATACTTAGGAAATGGTTTTTTAGTGGTTTTTTGACAAGGCAATAAAACAAAGAGCGAGTAATAGAACTAACGAACAAACAGAGCAAGTGTCCCAATCCTTTCTTAGCAAAGGACAGTCCGGTGGAAATACTTATAAGGACCAAACGTTCTCGAGGACACATGGGAATTCTGTCAAGTGTTTTCGCTTCAAATAGCTGAGTACTCTTCTCTGGTGTTATAAGTGTTGTGTGGGTGAACCTGTGCTAACATACCGCCCTTCCTAGTACTAATACAAACTTGTGATTAAACCCTTTGCAAACATTCGTAACTACAGGAAAGTAATTAAGATATAAATCTAACCACAGCCTTAAACTCTGAGATCCTACACTCCCTTGTGCAAAGGTGTCCTAATGGGCGTTCAGGTTTCTATCACTCCGGAAACCCCATAATTAGTAGCCAAATGCACAATGCATTCCCCTAGGCCCATAAATGGTGAAGTGTCATGTAGTCGACGTTCACATGACACCACTAGAAGAATAGCACCACAACTTAAATACTAAACCATTGAATAATAACTCATCACAGATTCACTACTAACAACATGACTTCTCCCATGTCCTCAAGAACTAAACGAACTACTCACAAGACATCATATGGATCAAGATCAAAGATGATATGATAATGGATAAAAATATGAACATAAACAATAATCCAATGGTTCCACTCACAAGCATAAACTACTATAATAATCAACACCGGGAAAGTTCCCCCTAAGAACTAAAGCAATATGCAACACAATTGTTACAGTGGGACGGAGTGGTGGTGATGGTGCTGGTGGAGATGATGGTGTGGATGAGGATGATCCCGATGAAGCCTAGCTTGATGATGGTGTTGATGGCGACTGTCTGCCCTCTCCGGGAAGGAATTCCCCCAGCAGAAATTTGTCTGCTGGAGAGATCTTTCTCTCTCGGTGTCCCCCCCCCAGAGGTGGTGGAAATCTATATGTGGTCGCTTCCCCAATGTTAGGGTTCCGAAGGGTAGATATAGGCGAAGGGGTGGATTCAGAGGCCGGGCAGGTGGGGCACACCTGCCCTAAGTCAGGTGGGCCCGCACCTAGGGGGTGTGGGCCCCCTGAGGCCCATCTCCCTCCCTCCTTCTGGCTTCCTTTGTATTATGGTCAAATAATTTGTTTCCATATTTTTCTGGTATTTTTCTGATCTTCGCGAAATTGCACCGAAACGCCTTCTTATCCATCAGAATCCAGACTCCGGTAGTCCATCCTCCAAGAATCATCCAACATGCATAAACAGATGAAAATCCATAAGTAATACCTCATAATAAGACAAATATCAATGAATAGAGGTAAACTATGATATAGAATGGTGATGCAAATTGGGCGTATCACGACCGCAATCACATCAAACTTTGATCCATTTCCAATGCGCATCGTCACCTCGTTCTTATCTAGTCTCCGTTTATTCTACAACACCAGTTTCGAGTTACATATATGAGCAACTGAACCAGTATCAAATACCCAGGCACTACTAGGACTACTAGTAAGATACACATCAATAACATATATATCGGATATACCTTTCTTCTTGATGTTGCCGTTTGATGTCTACGCACTTCTATTCTTGTAGACAGTTGTTGGGCCTCCAAGTGCAGAGGTTTGTAGAACAGTAGCAAGTTTCCCTTAAGTGGATCACCCAAGGTTTATCAAACTCGGGGAGGAAGTGGTCAAAGGTATACCTCTCAAGCAACCCTGCAATCAAGATACAAGAAGTCTCTTGTGTCCCCAACACACCTAATACACTTGTCAGGTGTATAGGTGTACTAGTTCGGTGAACAGATAGTGAAATACAAGTGGTAACGGTGCCAGAAAAGATCTTCTGACTTGTTGTTGACGTGGGGTAACGTGTGTGGGTGCCAGAAAATAGCTTTACGGTGAGGTAAAGACTAAAGGCAAAAGGATGGAAGCAAGCAAACATGTAACATATCTAGATGCAAACGGTATTTCAATGTTTAGAAACAAGGCCTAGGGATCATACTTTCACTAGTGAACACTCTCTCATATAAATATCCTCTCTTCATGATACTTATCTTAAGTACTCTCCGGTTGGACACTCTAGTCCATCGTAGGGCTATAACAGTAGACCTCAAAGTCCACCTTCCCCATCTAGATAACCCCGCACTGTCACCTTGAGCGCTAGATGGTTCCAACAAACACCACAATTTCATAGAGACATCCAACTCCAAATATACTCATGATAAATATATATGTAACCTAACTTAAGTGCCACACACGGCGTGCACGCTGTCACTTTCACACACGTGGGGGAAAAGAGTAGATCTATTAAAGCACAATGAGTATTTATGTAGACTCTAGCCTAAGTGCCACCATGGCGTGCACGCTGTCACTTTCACACACATGGGGAGAGCAGAGATCTATTGAAGCACTTGAGTAGCAAGGTAGATCTACTTGATTACAAAGCTCATGACCACAACAAGATCATGCATAGAGAGAGAGATGAACACATAGCTACCGGTAGAGCCCTTAGCCTCGAGGAAAAACTACTCCCTCCTTATCATGGGAATCAGCAACGGCGATGGAGATGGTGGTGGAGATCGATGGAGATGACTCCGGGGACACTTCCCTGTCCCGATAGGGTGCCGAAACAGAGACTTTCTGTCCCGCGAATCCCCCCTCGGTGGCGGCGATGCAGCGGAACTTTTTCTGGAAGTATGATGGATTATTTAGGGTTTTCTCCCCGGGGGCTTCTTACAGGCGGAGTAGGCAAGGTCGATGGAGGGCCAGGGGGCCCACACCCCCTATAGGTGCCACCAGGGCTTGCCCGCGCCTAGGGGGTGCGGCCACCCTGGTGCCCTACTCCATCTCTGCTTCGTGGTTCCGTGTTGCTCCGGGAAAATAATGATTTTGGCTTTTGTCCCGTCCAATTCCGAGAATATTGATTTTCTTCCTTTGTTGGAACCAAAAACAGAAGAAAACATGCAACTGGCACTGTGGCATCTTGTCAATAGGTTAGTTCCAGAAAGTGTATAAAAATACCTCAAAGTGTAGACAAAACAAAGCAAAATAGATACTAAACAAGCATGGAACATAAAAAATTATAGATACGTTTACGACGTATCAAGCATCCCCAATCTTAACTCTTGCTCGTCCTCGAGTAGGTAAGTGATAAAAGAATAATTTTTGAGATGACATGCACCATCAAAACCTAGATCAAACCATTTGCAAGCCTTGAAGGCTGGGATCAAAGAACTCTAAACATGAGCATGAAAGATGGAGTTCTAACAGTAAGACAAAGTAACAATGAATGCAACATGAAAGGTTAAAAACAAAGATCATGAATAACATGCATTGAAAAACGTTTGTTTGTTTCACATACAGAAAACATCGCATAATGGCATTCAGCTTGTCCCTCATGGAGTAGCAAATAGATGCATAGTACACCTTCAAAGTGAAGGGTTTCGCGGCATAGTAAATCAAAATTTTCTACGGACGCGAACAGAGGGAAAGCCAAGATCTAATCTAGGAGATGCAAACAACGAGAGAGATGGGATTAGATCTTCATACCCTTGAAGATTCGACAATGAACGCTCGTGAACGGGTGGGTGATGTAGTCGTACTCGCTTCTCCTCCTCGCGATCCGATCCGATCTAGCACCACAAGTGGCGGTGCCTCCATGAGATGCACACGTGCAGCACCTCGACGTCTCCTCCTTCATCGGACCATCAAGTATGGTGGAGAGACGGATTGGATCTACAACACGACGGCGTGGTGTATATGGTGGAGACTTTCTGCAGCAGGGCTTCGCCTACACGCAGTCGGGAGGGAGAGAGAGAGGAGGGCAGCAGGACGGCTAGCTCTTGGAGGGGAAGGTGTGTGTGTGGGGGGGGGTGCGCCCCCAGCCCTCTTTATATAGAGGGGTGGGCGGCTGCAACCCTAGACCCTCCCCCAAGCCAAACCGGCGGCCCCAAGGAGAAGGAGTGGGGGGCAAGGAAACCCCCCCTTCTAGAAGGTCTATCTCGAGTTTAAAACCCCCTTGGCCGGCTGGGCCTTATGGGGCCTTGTGCCCCTGGCCCAATGTGGCCAGGACACTCTCTCATAGGCCCATGCCACCTCCCAGAAGGTGGGGCCACGTTGGTCCCCTTCCGTAAGGTTGTAGAAGCTTTCGGTACAATACCGATTAACCCGAAACAATTCCGAACTCCAAAAACTGCAGTGCCTTATATGAATCTTATTCTCCGGACCACTCCGGAACCTCTCGTGATGTCCCGGATCCCATCCGAGACTCCGAACAAAAACTCATAAACCAATTATCCAATCTATCCTAGCGTCGAGACACGTTAATTGTGTGACCCTGCGGGTTCAAGAATATGCAGACATGATCTTCTATCAATAATCAACAATGGTCCGAAACCCATATTGACTCCACACATTCATCAATGATCATATCGGATGAACCACGATGCCAAGATTCAATCAATCCCATATATATTCCCTTCTCGCGATGTTTTACTTGCGAGATTCGATCGTCGCACCGTCATACCTAGTTCAATCTCGTTCACAAGTACTTTACTCGTTCGTAATCCGATATCACTTTGTGATTAACTCCTTAACCACATGCTTGCAAGCGGTGTTGATATCGATTACCGAGTGGGCCCGAAGTATATCTCTCCGACTTGGGAGGGACAAATCCCATCTCGATACATACAACCCAACAGATACTTTCCGATCACCTAAGAGACACCTTTATGATCACCCTCTCATAGGATGACGTTTGATGACCTCAAAGCTTTCTTCCGATACTAGGGAGTTGTATTATCTCATGGTCTAAGGAATACAATATTTGACATAAGAAAAGCTTCGCAAAGACGAACACGATGACACGATCTAATTGCTTCGCTCAGTTTGGGTCTGTCCATCATATCATTCTCCCAATGATATGATCTCATTATTAATTGACAACTCATGTACATGGTTAGGAAACCATACAATTATGTCCATAGAGGCGTACTAGGGACACGGTGTTGTTCACAAACCATACAAGTATTAAAGTTTCCGCTTAATACAATTCTAGCATGGAATATAAACATTATCATGAACAAGAATTATAATAATAACATCTTTCTTATTGCCTCTAGGGCATAATTCCAACAGTCTCCCACCTGCACTAGAGTCAATAATCTAGTTTACATTTGGCAACAATCTCACACCCATGGCACTGAGGTGCTGATCATGTTTTACACGTGGAAGAGGTTTAGTCAATGGATCTGCGACATTCAGATCTGTATGTACTTTGCTAATATTCAGATCTCCATCTGCTATATAATCTCGGATTATATGAAACTTGCGGTTGATATGCTTGGTCTTTGGATGATATCTTGGTTCCTTAGCGAGTGCTATGGCGCCAGTGTTGTCACACAATATCTCCAGTGGGTCCAATGCACTTGGAACCACGCCAAGCTCAGTGATGAAGTTCCTGATCCAAACTCCTTCACTTGACGCTTCTGCGGCCATGTATTCCGCTTCTACTGTAGATCCCGCGATCACGCTTTGCTTGCGACTTCTCCGACTCAGCTCCTCCATTCAAAATATACACGTATCCTGTCGAGATTTATAATCATCCTTGTCGATGTCGAAACTAGCGTCGACGTAACCTTTACGATGAGCTGTTCATCACCCCATAGACTAAGAACATTTCTTTAGTTCTATTTAGGTACTTTAGGATGTTCTTCACGGCTGTCGATGTTCCACTCACGGATACCTTTCGTCAAACTAAGAGCATTGGACACATCCGGTCTAGTACACAACATGGCATACATGATCGAACCTATGGCGAGGCATAAGGCACTTTGCTCATAGCTTCCTATCATTTACCGTAGGCGCATAGAGCCTTGCTCAATATATTACCTGACAACATAGGCACTGAACCTTTCTTTGCCTTATCCATTCTGAACCTTTTCAGAACTTTGTCTAGGTATGTACTCTGGCTTAAAGCTATCAGGCGTCTTTGTCTATCTCTATAGATCTTGATGCCCAATATATAAGCAGCTTCACCTAGGTCTTTCATTGAAAAACATTTGTTCAAATAACTCTTCACATCGTTAAGCATGTTAATGTCATTTCCAATAATCAATATGTCATCCACATATAGTACCAGAAATGTCACCGAGCTCTCACTCACTTTCTTGTAGATACAAGCTTCGTAGCAATTTGGAACAAATCCAAAGCTCTTCATCACTTGATCAAAAAGAAGGTTCCAACTCCGAGATGCTTGCTTCAGTCCATAAATGGAACGCTCAAGCTTGCATACTTCAGCATCCTTAGGATCGACAAAACCTTCGGGTTGCATCATATACAACTCTTCAACAATGTTGCCATTGAGGAACGCAGTCTTGACATCCATCTGCCATATTTCATAATCATGAAACGCAGCAATTGCTAATAAAATCCGAATGGACTTAAACATCGCTACGGGAGAGAAAGTCTCATCGTAGTCAACACCTTGAACTTGTCGAAAACCTTTCGCGACAAGCCGTGCTTTATAGACGGTAACATTACCATCCGCGTCCGTTTTCTTCTTGAAAATCCATTTGCACTCAACGGCCTTTCGGTCGCTAGGAGGGTCCACCAAAGTCCATACTTGGTTTTCGCTCATGGATCCCAATTCGGATTTCATGGCTTCTAGCCATTTCTCAGAGTCTGGGCTCATCATCGCTTCCTTATAGTTCGTAGGTTCACTGTCTTCTACTAACAAGATAGTCAAGACAGGGTTGCCGTACCACTCAGGAGGGGCACGCGACCTTGTCGACCTGCGACGTTCGATGTGACATCGTCCGAAGATTCATGATCCTTGTCATTAGCTTCCTCTATTGTTGGTGCAGGCGGCACTGGAACAATTTCAGGTGCTGCGCTACTCTCCAACTCAAGAGAAGGTTCAATAACCTCGTCTAGCTCTACTTTCCTCCCACTCACTTCTTTCGAGAGAAACTCCTTCTCAAGAAAGGAACCGTTCTTTGCGACAAACACTTTGCCTTCGGTTCTGTGATAGAAGGTATACCCAATAGTTTCCTTAGGGTATCCTATGAAGACACATTTCTCCGCTTTGGGTTCGAGCTTGTCCGACATCAACTTCTTGACGTAAGCTTCGCATCCCCAAACTTTAAGAAACGATAACTTAGGTTTAGCACCAAACCACAGTTCATACGGTGTCGTCTCAACGGATTTAGATGGTGCCCTATTTAAAGTGAATGCAGCGGTTTCTAATGCATAACCCCAAAATGATAACGGCAAATCAGTAAGAGACATCATTGATCAGACCATATCTAATAGGGTTCGGTTCCGGCGTTCAGACACACCATTGCGCTGTGGTGTTCCGGGTGGCGTGAGTTGCGAAACAATTCCGCTTGCTTTAAGATGCGTGAGAAAATCATAACTCAAATATTCGCCCCCATGATCGGATCGTAGAAACTTAATCTTTCTGTTACGATGGTTCTCCACTTCATTCTGAAATTCTTTGAACTTTTCAAATGTTTCAGATTTATGTTTCATTAAATAGATATACCCATATCTACTTAAGTCATCGGTAAAAGTGAGAAAATAGCGATATCCACCGCGCGTCGAAACACTCATCGGTCCGCACACATCGGTATGTATGATTTCCAACAAGTCCGTTGTTCGCTCCATCATACCGGAGAACGGGGTTTTGATCATCTTTCCCATGAGGCATGGTTCGCATGTGTCAAATGATTCAAAATCAAGAGACTCCAAAAGTCCATCATAATGGAGTTTCTTCATGCGCTTTACTCCAATATGACCTAGACGACAGTGCCACAAATAAGTAGTATTATCACTATCTACTTTGCATCTCTTAGCCTCAATGTTATGGATGTTTGTTTCATCCCTTTCGAGATTTAGAAGAAATAAACCATTCACTGAAGGTGCATGACCATAAAAGATATTACTCATATAAATAGAACAACCATTATTCTCCGATTTAAATGAATAACCGTCTTGCAATAAAAACGATCCAGAAATGATGTTCATGCTCAACGCAGGCACATAATAACACTTATTAAGGTTTAAAACTAATCCCGAAGGTAAAACTAAGGAGAGCGTGCCGACGGCCATCACATCAACTCTTGATCCGTTGCCAATGCGCATCGTCACCTCATCCCTCGCAAGCCGCCGTCTATTTCGTAGCTCCTGTTTCGAGTTACAAATATTAGCAACCAAACCAGTATCAAATACCCAGGCACTACAACGAGGGCTAGTAAGGAAAACATCAATAACATGTATATAGAATATACCTTTGATGGTGCCAGCCTTCTTGTCCGCTAAGTACTTTGGACAGTTGCGCTTCCAGTGACCCTTGTCCTTGCAATAGAAGCACTCAGTGTCCGGCTTAGGACCAGACTTGAGCTTCTTCTCGTGAGAACGCGCTTGCCGCCGCCTTTCTTGAAGGGCTTCTTTGCACCCTTACCTTTCTTAAAGGAGGGCTTGTTGACCATCAACACATGATTATCCTTTTTGATGTCCACCTCCGCGGCCTTCAGCTTTGCGAAGAGCTCGGTGATCGTATCAGTGGAACCAATCTGATTATGAGTCACTACAAAACTTTTGTAGCTGGGAGGGAGTGATTGCAGAACCCTGTCAATCTTGAGCTCCTCTGGAATCGTGCATTCCAGTTGCTCAAGGCGTTGAGTGTAGCCCGACATCTTTATGGCGTGCTCACTAACGGAACTCCCTTCCTCCATCTTGTAGTTAAAGAACTTCTCAGAGATCTCATATCTCTCAGAACGGGCTTGAGTCTGAAACATGGTTTTCAGCTCCTTGAGAATCTCAAAGGGCCCGGGATAGGTTTCAAAACGATTTTGAAGTTCCGGTTCCATAGCAAACAACATGGTGCTCTTAATCACACCATAATCATCTTTGCGCGACTGATAGACAGCTTTCTCATCAGCCGTCGCAGTTGCAGCAGGGGGGTCACCTAACGCTTTCCCAAGGACATAGTCCTTTTGACCGCCAGAGAGAATGATTCTTAGATTGCGGAACCAATTGGTGAAGTTAGACCCATTGTTTCTAAGATTTTCCTTCTCAGCGAAAACGTTGAAGTTGAAGTTGGATTTAGCCATTTGATCTACAATATTTGCAAGTACAAATTAGACTATGTTAATGATAACTAGTTCAACTTTTAATCAAATTACTAGATGAACTCCCACTAAATTCAACATCCATCAAGTTGTTTAGTGAACATGATCCAAATTCACCACACCTAATCCGATCTTCACGAGAAGAGATGTGGTTTCAATGGTGGACAACGAAGTGTCGATCATATCATTCATATGAATCATGCTTAACCTTTCGGTTCTTGTGTTCCGAGGCCATGTCTGTACATGCTAGGCTCGTCAAGTAAAACCCAAGTATTTCCGCGTGTGCAAAACTGGCTTGCACCCGTTGTATGTGAACGTAGAGTCTATAGCACCCGATCATCACGTGATGCTTGGACACGACGATCTTTCGCAACGGTGCATACATGGGGAGAACACAGTTTTATCTTGATCTTTAAGTAAGGAATCATCTTATAATGCTACCATCGCGATCTAAGCATAATAAGATACACAAAAGGATAAACATCACATGCATATAACTTTATGTGACATGGTATAGCCAATCTTCGCGCAATGATCTCCATCTTGTGCGTGCCGGCATGATCTCCATCACTCCACCATGATTGCCTCCACCACGAATAGTAACTACAACTATTGCTAACTACTTAGCGATGTAGTGAAACTATTACATGGCGTATAAGAAGTTGACACAGGTCATACACAATTATAAAGACAACCATATGGCTCCTGCCGGTTGTGTACTCATCGACATGCAAGTCGTTAAACCTTACAAAACATGATCATCGCATACATTATATACATCACATCTTGGGCCATACCATATCACAGAAAACACTCCCTGCAAAAACAAGTTAGACGCCTCTACTTTGTTGTTGCATGTTTTACGTGGCTTATGGGAGTAGCAAGCTAGGAACGATTCTTACCTATGGAAAGCCACAACGGTGATATTATGGTTTCCAAACTCCGGTGTTAATACCATGACAACTATAGTGAGAGAAACTGACATCCACCAGTCGCATGTGTGGAACAAGCCACACGTCAAGTGCGGAGCCGGTCTCGCGAACGACGTCGCGTAAGGTTGGCCTGGACCGCTTCAATCTCACTATCCCGCGTCATAAGAAGAAGACAAACAAGAGGCTTGCAACAGAAAACATCAACGCCCGCAACAACCATGTTGCGTTCTACTCGTGAAACACATCTACGCATAGATCTAGCTCTGATACCACTGAAGGGTTTCGCGACATAGTAAATCAAAATTTTCTACGGATGCGAACAGAGGGAAAGCCAAGATCTAATCTAGGAGATGCAAACACAAGAGAGATTGGATTAGATCTTCATACCCTTGAAGATTCGCACAGCGGAACGTTCGTCGGAACGTGGGTGATGTAGTCGTACTCGCTTCTCCTCCTCGCGATCCGATCCGATCTAGCACCACAAGTGGCGGTGCCTCCGTGAGATGCACACGTGCAGCACCTCGACGTCTCCTCCTTCCTCGGTCCAGCAAGTATGGTGGAGAGACGGATTGGATCTACAACACGACGGCGTGGTGTATATGGTGGAGAGTTTCTGCAGCAGGGCTTCGCCTACACGCAGTCGGGAGGGAGAGAGAGAGGAGGGCAGCAGGGCGGCTAGCTTTGGAGGGGAAGGTGTGTGGGGGTGGTGCGCCCCCAGCCCTCTTTATATAGAGGGGTGGGCGGCTGCAACCCTAGCCCCCTCCCCCAAGCCAAACCGGCGGCCCCAAGGAGAAGGAGTGGGGGGCAAGGAAACCCCCCCTTCTAGAAGGTCTATCTCGAGTTTAAAACCCCTTTGGCCGGCTGGGCCCTATGGGGCCTTGTGCCCCTGGCCCAATGCGGCCAGGGCACTCCCTCATAGGCCCATGCCCCCTCCCGGAAGGTGGGTCCACGTTGGTCCCCTTTCGGAAGGTTCTAGAAGCTTAGACAATACCGATTAACCGAAACAATTCGAACTCCAAAAAGCACCGCCTTATATGAATCTTATTCTCGGACCACTCGAACCTCTCGTGATGTCCCGGATCCCATCCGAGACTCGAACAAAAACTCATAAATCAATTATCCAATCTATCCTAGCGTCGAGACACGTTAAGTGTGTGACCCTGGGTTCGAGAATATGCGACATGATCTTCTATCAATAATCAACAGTGTCTGGAAACCCATATTGACTCCCACATTCATCGATGATCATATCGGATGAACCACGATGCCAGGATTCAATCAATCCCATATATATATTCCCTTAGTCTCGCGATGTTTTACTTGCGAGATTCGATCGTCGATGCATCATACCTAGTTCAATCTCGTTCACGTAAAGTACTTTACTCGTTCGTAATCCGATATCACTTTGTGATTAACTCCTTAACCACATGCTTGCAAGCGGTGTTGATATCGATTACCGAGTGGGCCCGAAGTATATCTCTCCGACTTGGGAGGGACAAATCCCATCTCGATACATACAACCCAACAGATACTTTCCGATCACCTAAGAGACACCTTTATGATCACCCTCTCATAGGATGACGTTTGATGACCTCAAAGATTTCTTCCGATACTAGGGAGTTGTATTATCTCATGGTCTAAGGAATACAATATTTGACATAAGAAAAGCTTCGCAAAGACGAACACGATGACACGATCTAATTGCTTCACTCAGTTTGGGTCTGTCCATCATATCATTCTCCCAATGATATGATCTCATTATTAATTGACAACTCATGTCCATGGTTAGGAAACCTTAACCATCATTAATCAATGAGCTAGTCCATAGAGGCGTACTAGGGACACGGTGTTGTTCACAAACCATACAAGTATTAAAGTTTCCGCTTAATACAATTCTAGCATGGAATATAAACATTATCATGAACAAGAATTATAATAATAACATCTTTCTTATTGCCTCTAGGGCATAATTCCAACACAAAGTTCATAAGAATGACTAGATACAAATAACACAAGAACAAGCAATATAAACAATATGCATCAATCGATAAGTTTTGGGACAATGCACATAGAACTAAGAATGGCAACTATGCTCTCTTAACTGGTGCCTAAAGGTAGAAGGTGCAGACTGAATATAATGGTGGAAGAAAGGCCCTTCATAAAGGGAAGCAGGGATTTAAAGTTTCAAAAAGAGCTTCCAAAAATTATGGTACTTGTTAGCTTTCAGCTCTCATTGCCCCTATCATAAGCATCTTGAGTGATTAAGGTTAAAGTGAACAAACTATGGAGTATAGGCTTGACAAAGTATAAGTTGGCAATCTCATGTCCCTTGAATACGAGGGCCACAACTCATGCTACTCAACTTCAGTCGCCTATAAGTTCTTGTCATAGTAAGTACATGTGTATCATAGAGAACCGCCAACGGGGTACCCCTTGCACATGGTACAGGAGTTATCCCATAACCAAAATGACAAGGCAAGCAGACAATGAGCATATCAGCGATCTTTTTATTTACTATGTGTATAGATTTTTATTGAAGATGCTTCACAGAATGCTCATTATAGTGATGCTGCAAGTTTCCACCATCCTTAGGCATGGCTTAGGCTAGCGGCCCAGACGTTTCTCTAACACAAAATACATCACTCCATGGACTTACAAGCTCCCTATTTATTTCACACCAGTGACATCCATAGACAAAAGAGCATGATATGAACTGTGTACAAAGTACAAGTGCAATGTTGAAAACGTTCCTCATGACAGCATGGTTCTGCTAATTCCAACGTATAAGTGCAAGCATATACAACATAGATGACACAATGGGTCAAGTTTATTAGGGGAAAGAAAAATAAAGTGTGCCATCAAGTTTGTGAGAGCTTTAATCACTAAGTTTTCACATAACAAAAAGACTTTTTAATTGGAAGGTAGATGAAAACAATAATATACTTGGAACGGTGTAACACACCATGCATAGGAATTTATAGTGTATACTTTGGAATAACTTGGTTTCTTGGGAGTTGGAAGCATGAATAGATCTTACTCATACAAGTGGAGGCTAGCAAAAGACTGGGAGCAACCAACTAAGAGAGCAATAATGGCCATAATCATGCAGAGTGACAAAACATTACTAATAAAATCATAAAGTGGTACTGCAAGTCAAGGACTGAATGATCATAGGGGCTAAGGTGACTAGTTCATAGTCATAACATGTTGTGAGCATGTGCCAAGTCAACCCAAACAAAGCATCAAAGGAGACTGCCACAATACTATGCTTTTATATGCTAAAACAACGCATGATTCTTTCAAGGCACATTAAGCAATCCCAATTATTTGGAACAAGTCATGCTACAACAATAATCTAGCATGACATGATAAAGTCTAAGTCATAGTCAAAGCAAGCTCCGTTTTGTACCACTATAAGCATCAAACTTTCTACTCTTTTCCAACACCAATCAACTTATTTGAAACAAATCACAAAGATAATAATCAATAAATACTAGTGAGCTTGTATCACAAATCCACAAAGAAGAACTAAAAAGTTCTAAGCTGAAAGCACAAGAAAACTAAGGCTAAAGACAATGCTAGCTTTAGAGAACACTCACAAGACAATAAGAATGAAAACTAGAGTGTTCTAGGCAATGAAAACAGAGTGTGTCTCTCTCCAAAAGAAGTGTGTTAGGATCAACCAACTTTATTCAAGCAAACTAAGCAAATGAAATCCAAAAACGGAAACTAAGACGCTCCAAGAACAACACAACTGTGCATGAAACAATAAAAACGAAGTGTCTAGAAAGACTTGAGATTTTTTATTGATGAAGAAGGGGGTGCCTTGGGCATCCCCAAGATTTGAACCTATTCAATATTTCTTGGGGTGACACCGGGGTGGCATCCCCAAGCTTGAGCTTTTGTCCATTTTTCATCTCATTACATCATTCTCTCTCTACACCTGAATTTTTCCTTCATACAAAACTTCACACAATATTCATTAGCAACAGATCTAGATGCAAACGGTGTTTCAATGAAAAGAAACAAGGCCTAGGGATCATAATTTCACTAGTGAACACACTCTCATATAAATATCCTCTCTGCATGATACTACTCTTAACTACTCTCCGGTTGGACACTCTAATCCATGGTAGGGCTATAACAACACACCTCAAAGTCCGCCTTCCCCATCTAGATAACCCCACACTGTCACCTTGATTGCTAGATGGTTCCAACAAACACCACAATTTCATAGAGACATCCAACTCCAAATATACTCATGATAAATATATATGTAACCTAATTTAAGTGCCACACACGGCGCGCACGCTGTCACTTTCACACACATGGGGAAAAGCATAGATCTATTAAAGCACGATGATATTTATGTAGACTCTAGCCTAAGAGTCACCATGGCGTGCACGCTATCACTTTCACACACATGGGGAGAGCAGAGATCTATTGAAGCACTTGAGTAGCAAGGTAGATCACTTGATTACAAAGCTCATGACCACAACAAGATCATGCATAGAGAGAGAGAGATGAACACATAGCTACCGGTAGAGCCCTTAGCCTCGAGGAAGAACTACCCCCCTCCTCATCACGGGAATCAGCAACGGCGATGGATATGGTGGTGGAGATCGATGGAGATGGCTCCAGGGGCACTTCCCCGTCCTGGCAGGGTGTCGGAATAGAGACTTTCTGTCCCGCGAATCTCCCCTTCGGTGGCGGAAGCATAGCGGAACTTTTTGTAGAAGTATGATGGATTATTTAGGGTTTTCTCCCCAGGGGTGTCTTATAGGCGAAGGAGGCAAGGTCGATGGAGGGCCAGGGGTCCCACACCCCCTATAGGCGCCACCAGGGCTTGCCCGCGCCTGGGGGGTGCTGCCACCCTGGTGCCCTACTCCGTCTCTACTTCGTGGTTCCGTGTTGCTCCGAAAAAATAATGACTTTGCCTTTTGTCCCGTCCAATTCCGAGAATATTGATTTTCTGCCTTTTCTGGAACCAAAAATAGAACAAAACAGGCAACTGGCACTATGGCATCTTGTCAATAGGTTAGTTCCAGAAAGTGTATAAAAATACCTCAAATTGTAGACAAAACAAAGCAAAGTACATACTAAACAAGCATGGAACATCAAAAATTATAGATACGTTTACGACGTATCACCGTCCTTCAGATCCGCTAAGTACTTGGGGCAATTCCGTTTCTAGTGACCATAAACCTTACAATACATGCATATATCTTCAGGACTATCACCAACTCGGGCTTTCTTCTTAAGCACACCAATTGGTTTGTTGCCTTTGAAGTTACCCTTGAGCTCATCCTGTTTCTTTATGTCTACTTCAGCTTCCACTAAAGTGGTAGCAAATTCAGTGAGTGATCCAATCGCACCACTTATCTTGTAATTTAGTATAAACCTTTTATAACTGGGTCTAAGCGATTGCAGGGACGTTGAACAAAGTACATCATCATCTCAATGTGAGTGTTCATAGGGTTGTGTTCCTTCATCATATGGCTGAAGAAATCGTTGGAGAACATATATCTCTCAGCACGGATTTGGCTCTCAAACATGGCTTTGAGTTCCTTCACCATGGCTGCAGCGCTGATAAGGTCAAAGCGTTCTTGGAGCTCTTGCTCCATTGACATAAGGATCGCATATTTCACAAGATTGTAGTCATCACGCTTTGTGTTATATACACAATGCGCTCATGTTGAGATGCAATATTTTCAAGCGGGTCACCTAGCAGTGCATCTAGCACATAGGTCAACTGACCAGCATTGAGGACAACCCTCAAGTTACGTAACCAATCCGCAAAGTTGCTTCTATTGCATTTCAATTTTTCTTTCTCTAGGAATGCATTAAAAATGGTGGTAGGGCCCACCATGATCTACAAAATATTTGCAATAGTTTAGACTAAGTTTATGACAAATTGAGTTCTAATTAATACTTAAATTAATCTAGGTGAACTCCCACTCAAAATAATATCCCTCACAATGTTTTATTGATCACACGAACCAAATACACTACATCAAATCCTACCATCACGAGATATGATGTAGTTTCAAAGGCGAACAATCAACATGTTCATCATATCTACTATATGACTCATGTTTTACCTTTCGGTAATCCGTGTTCTGAGACTATGTCTGTACATGCTAGGCTCATCAAGATTAACCTTAGTTTCCGCATGAGAAAATCTGGCTTGCTCCCGTTGTATGTACACGCATAATCTAACACACCCGATCATCACGTGGTGCTTCGAAACAACGAGTCTTGACAACGGTGCTAACTAAGGACGAACACTTTATTACTTGATATTTTGTGAGATGGGTCATCTTATAATGATACCATCACAATCTAAGCAATACAAGACGCATAAAAGGATTAACATCACATGCAATTCATAATATGTGATATGATATGGCGTTTCTTCTTGTTCTTCCGATATCCGTCTTCAAGAACGAACATGATCTCCATCATCACCGGCGTGGCGTCAAGGTCAATGGCACCGCTCCATGGTTGTCATCCACCAGTATCAACTATTACAACTAATTTGATTAATGGACACACAGGTCTTAACGAAATTAAAAGACAACCATAAGGCTCCTGCCAGTTGCCGACATACAATAAGGATCATTGCATACATCATATATAATCACAATCATGGCCATATCACATCACAACACACCCCTTCAAAACAAAGTTAGACGCCTCTAATTTTCTTTGCATATTTTACGTGGTTTGGGGATTTCAATAAGTACCGTTCTAACTTACGAACAAGAACCACAACGTTGATGCATGAACTATAAAGTTCCCATCGTAAATTGAATCTTTACTATGATGGAAGAGATAGACACCCGCAAAGCAAGTTATGCAATATTAGTTGCATGTCGAGCATGGAGCAAGTCTCATGAACGATGTCATGTAAGGTTAGCCCGGGCCGCTAAATCCCACCATCCCGCAATATGCAAAGTACACAAGAAGCAATTGATAATAAAAGCACCACCGCCCACAATGACCATGGTGTTCTACTCGTGCAACAGATCTACATATGGACGCGACTCTGATACCACTGTAGGGGTTCGTAGCATGGAAAACAAAAAAATTCTATCGCATGACCACACACAAGCCAAGATCTATCTACTAGATTGTAGCAACGAGTCGATAGAGTACTCACCCTCGAAGATTCCAAAGCGTTTAGAGAGAGCAGATTCTCATGAGTGATGTAGTCGTTCACTTGCCGATCTCAAGATCGCGTAGATGATCCTTCCGGCGCCGCATTCCAGCAGCGCTCCCGTAGTCGGTCACATGTTCGGTACTCGATGAAGACCTTCCTATCCCTTGTTCCAGCACACAACGGAGGATGTAGATCTCTCCTCGCGATTCTGGCAGCACAATGGCTTGGTGTCGGAGTTTATAGGGGAAATCCCCCATGGCTTCGCCTAAGTCGAAGCGGGTATGGTGGAGTAGAAGAGGGCCTCGGCGATCTAGGGTTTAGTTGGCACCAAGGGGAGGTGGTGGCTGGCGTCTAGGGATAGGGCTTAGCCCTAGTCGGCTACTTGGGAGGAGCTCCCTAGGTGGCGGCCGCTAGAGGGAGGCGGCCAAGCTAGGGTTTGGGTGTGAGGAGTAGGGGGCCTCCTACCCCTCCTTATATAGGTGGGAGAGGCGGTTTGGGGGGAGGGGGTCCTCCCCCAACTCGTCTTCTAGGATGGTGAAAGGGAGAGGGAGGAATCCACCATTAGGTAGGATTCCTTCCCTCCCTCCACTTGGCTACCAATGTTGGCGTTTGACTTTTTTCAAACTGCCTTTTTGACTTTCAAACTAGAGTTTGATTTCTATCTTCTAATTGCCCAGCCCAGTGAACTAGGATATGATGAAACCATTCCACTTTGTCATGGCACATCCATGTACCCTTCCCACTCCAGATCGGTGGACCTTCTAGACCCTTGTAGAACATTCTGGTGAAAACACCGAAACCATTCCCTAACTCTGGAATTGGACTTTCCTTATATGAATCTTATATCTGGACAATTACGGATCTCCTCGTGATGTCCTGGATCCCATACAAGACTCCGAACTACATTTAGTCTCTATACTCACTTTCCATAACTGCTAAACAACATCGAATCCTTAAGTGTGTCTCCCTACGGTTCGTGAATTATGAAGACATGACCGAGACTCTTCTCTGATCAATAACCAATAGAGGAATCTGGAAATTTATATGGCTCCCACATATTTCTATGATTAATTCATGATCGAATGAACCATTTACATACGATGCCAATTTCCTTTTCTCTCGTGATAGTTTACTTATCCGAGGTTTGATCGTCGGTATCTCTGCATACCTAGTTCAACCTCGTTACTGATAAGTACTATTTACTCGTTCCTGTGATATGTGATCCCTTGTGAGCCAGTCACATGCTTGCAAGCTAATTGGATGACATTCCACCGAGAGGGCCCAGAGTATATTTATCCGTCATATGGATGGAAAAATCCCACTCTTGATGCATGTGCCTCAACACATACTTTCCGAACACTCAATGCCACCTTTATAACCACTCAGTTACGAAGGGTGTTTGATGTCCTCAAAGCATCCATCCGGTGATGGTGATTAACATGATCTCATGGTCGAAGGATTTAGGTTACTAGTTCTGAAAGCTTATAGCAAATGAACTACTGAAATGACTTTGATCTTTATGCTACGCTTAACTATAGAAGTATGTCCATCACACTATTCTCATAATGATGTGATCTTGTTGTTAATAACATCTAAATGTTCATGATCAGAAAACCGTGATCATCTATTAACCAACAAGCTAGTATTACAAAAGAGGCTTTACTAGGGACTCTTAAAAATTTACAAATCACACAAGTATTAATATTTCCGGTTAATACAGTTATTGCATGAATATAAAAAATTGTCATAAACACAAAGATATAATAATAACTACTTTTATTATTGCCTCTTGGGCATATATCCAAGAGAACTTCCTTGCCGACTTGCTCGGCATCTGCGGCCACGAATGCATGGATCTCCCTCTGGATGGCTTCCTGCTCATCTATGTTCTTCACTAAGTTGGCCATGATCCACTTCACCGCCGAGACTGTGGTTTCAGATCCGGCACCAAGGAGCTCGGAGCACATGCCCACGAGCTCACTATCAGAGAGCCTTCTTCGCTGGTGCGTTGAGTGAGCTTTGACTGCCAACATGGCTGGGTCGTCGTCCCCGTCTGGCACGTGGAGGTCGATGAGTGTGTCCACGTATGCCGATGGCTGCTCGCTAGACTGCCGACGCCGCCGGCTGCGATGCGAATCGGTGAGCGGTAGGTACATATGTTCCTGCTTCTACCGGAGGGCGGCTAGCTTCTTTCACTTGCTACGATAGATGAGCTTGGCGACCGTAGATATCTTAGTGTCCGCGAACAGGCGCGTAGCGGAAAAGGACCTGACAAGTTCCCTCTAGGCATTGGCCATCACACGTACGTGGCCTCCGTCCAGGCCGTTGCTCGACGAGGTCCTCGACAAGGCCATAGAGCGCGTGGCGGCACGTTAGAGTCTGTTTTCCCGTTCCAAGAAACTCCTGACTCCATTCTGATCGGGACGGATTCTGCCGATACCCCACCGCACTACAGGATAAAATGGAGACATCGATGGCCAAATGTCAGGGCCATCGGTGTAGCGGCCTCCCCTGGCCAGCCGCCCAGCTAGGCCATCGACGTAGGGAAGCCCGTCGACGTAGATGAAGGTGCCGAGGGTATCCGTCAGTGAAGCACGGCTGTTGGCATAGGAGAGAAGGTTGTGCCGATGGTGGCCCTCGGCGTACCTCCAGCCCTCGGTGTAGCCCCATTTCCGGCATGGCGGCGAGAACGACTTTAGGAAGCCTAGGCCGTGCTGACGACCTGGCAGTCGGCGTAGCTTTTGGGAGAAATTGGTTGGTCTATGCCGGCTGGGCCGTCGGCGTAGGCCTCCAGATTTTTTTTCCATTTAATTTTATCCATAGATATTTTTCCTTTTACCTCATTAATTTTTGTAAAATCATAACTAAATCATTCTAATTCAGAAAATACAAATAATATATCAAAATTTCCATAAAAATAAGATCTATCTATCTACACTCAAATATTACACATTTATAATTAAAAAGTAACTGAAACATAAAACATTATATATAGTTTAAAACGGGCATAAAAAATTCAAAAAGATCCAAACAATGTGAAACCTTCACGTGGTGTCATATTATATGACATAGTTAGAAGAAAAAAATCAAACTTGATATATTGATTATGTCTCAAAAAAACCTTCACAAAATGACCTCTCATTCGAGGTTTCCTGGCTTTCGGATGAAATGATCAATGTTATGGCTAGAATTAAGGCATAGTTTGTGATAATGTGTCATATTGTGCATATATATGCATCATGGGATGGCAAACAATGTTGCGGTAGGAAGATTTCCTTTCCGTTGCACTAAAAGGCCATTTTTCATTTTCCGAGTGCAAAAAACGGGCGGTTTTATGAAGCAAGCATAAAATAGCTAATTCAAAATGCTACCACGACATTTTTCAAAAATACTATACCACCTTACATGGACACTGTCCTAACAGGGGATCTGAAACCTTTCTATCTATTCCTGGTAAAAAAGACAAATTCCTGCTGAACCAGCAGGAAGTGGGTCATATATGAACTACAGGTATATGATCTAATGCTCATGATTTTTTTAGGTTCACAATATGCTATTTCATCAAAGATCCAATTCAAGTTTAACGAGTCCTAGCCCCGAGCTAAGAATTTTCGTACCCGCTGTTCGACAAAGTTAGACAATAGATTAAAACAAGCATAAGAAATTCAAAAATGATCCAAACAATGCGAAACCTTCGCGTGGTGTTATTTTATGTAACATAGTTAGAAGAAAAAATATCAAACTTGGTATATTGACTATGTCTCAAAAAAACCTTCACAAAATGACCTATCTGATTCGATGTTTCCTGTCTTTTTGGTCGAATGACCAATGTTATGGCTAGAATCAAACACATAGTTTGTGATAATGTGTCCATGTTATGCATATATGTGCATCATGGGATGGCGAAAAATGTTGTAGGAGGAAGTTTTCGGTTTCGTAGCACCAAAAAACCATTTTCCATTTTCCAAGTGCAAAAAACGGGCGATTTTGTAAAGCAACCACCAAATGGTTAATTAAAAATTCTACCACCACATTTTTCAAAAATACTATACCACCTTACATGGACAATGTCCTAACAGGGGGATCTCAAATCTTTCCGTCTATCCCTGGTGCAAAAGACAAATTCCTGTCGAATCGGTAGGAAGTGGGTCAGATATAAACTACAGGTACATGATCTAATGCTCATGATTTTTTTTTAAAAATCATTTTTACGTTAACAATATGCTATTTCATCAGAGATCCAATTCAAGTTTAGCGAGCCTCAGTCCCAATCTAAAAATGTTCACGCCCGTTGTTCGACAAAGTTAGACGATAGTTTAAAACGGGCATAAGAAATTCAAAACGATCCAAACAATGCGAAACCTTCGTGTGGTGTCATATTATGTAACATTGTTAGAATAAAAAATAACAAACTTGGTATATTGATTATGTATCAAAAAAACTTCACAAAGTGACCTATCTTATTCGAGGTTTCCTGGCTTTTGGGTCAAATGACTAATGTTATGGCTTGAATCAACGCATAGTTTGTGATAATGTGTCCATATTATGCACACATTTGCATCATGGCACGGAGAACAATGTTGAAGGAGGAAGTTTTCGTTTCGTCGCACCAAAAATCCATTTTCTATTTTCCGAGTGCAAAAACGGGCGTAGCTCCTGGGCTGGGCCGTTATCAAACATACATCGCCTGACATCATGGGGCCCGCTGCAAGAACTATGCCGAGGGGGATTTTATACGCCGATGGCCGAGTAGCTGTGCCGACCGCTACGTATGCCAAGGGGGCTACGACAATGGCCACCGTCAGTACAGCCTGTGCCGACGGCAAAATGGCGCTGTGTCGATGCTAGTCGGCCTTTGGCGCCTCGATTGTTTCCTGTAGTGACCTCTCGATCCTGTCGATCATGCTGCATGGATAAACCCCACTCCGCCCACTTAATGCATGACACCTGGATCCACGCGGGCCTTGTCAACTCTAGTCTTCCGATCGCTAGCCGCGTCCTCCAGCTGCACCGCAGGCCTACTGGGCCACGGCCATTCAACGACAACCTACAGTTCGTCTCCATCCTCCAGTTCCTCCATCACACCGCCTCCCTATCCACCATATGATCACTCACGCATCACAACATCGTCCGCCCCAATCCAAGATATGCTCACCTTGCCACACCAGCAATCTCCCCAATACCCTCTTCCGTTCGCGAGGCCCTCCGTGATCCCCACTGGCATGTTGTGATGCAATCTCAATATGACACGCTTGTCTCCAACTCGACGTGGGCTCTAGTCCCTCGCTCTCCTCACAGGAATGTGGGTTTTCAGGCATAATCTCGGCGCTGACGGATCATTGGAACGCTACAAGGCTAGGTGGGTCATTCGTGGCTTCGCGCAACGCCCCAATATCGATCTCGGCGATACCTTCCCGCTGGATGTCAAGGCGGCATGGATCCGCACCTTCCTCACCCTGGTGTCCTACGTGGTTGGCCGGTGCACCAACTTGACGAGCAAGTTTTCTGCTATCAACCTACCGGCTTCATGGACACGTGTTTGTCGCCTACCCAAGTCGTTGTACGGGTTGTAGCAGGCTCCACGGTTATGGTTTCAACGTTTCACCCGCTTTCACAACCAACTTTGCTGCGTCGCGGTCCGACACCTCCCTCTTCAAACTCCGGCGGGGCATTGACACAGCATACTTGCTACTATTTATTGATTACATTGTCTTGACGGCCTCAAGCTTTGCTCTTCTCTGCTCCATGTCATTTTCTCCAAGCTAACACATGAGTTTTCCATGGAAGATATGGGGTCTCTCCACAATTTCCTTGTCATCTAGGTTCGCCGAACGCCTCAAGGTTTCTTCCTCAGCCAACAAAAGTATGCAGAAGAGGTCCTTCGGCGCGTCGGAATGACTCAGTGCAAGCTGTCCCTGACACCAGTTGACATGCTGTCCAAAGTGGCCGCTGATGCTGGCGATCCCATCTCTGATCCATCTGACTATCGAAGCCTTGCAGCAGGACTACAGTACCTGACCATGACAAGACCTAACCTGGCTTACGCTGTTCAGCAAACGTTCTTACATATGCATGATCCAAGGACTGTCATCTTGCTCTGCTCAAACGGATTTTGCGCTATGTGCGAGGCACTGTGAGCTCCGGCCTCCTTCTCTCAGTCTCAGCTTCCACCGACATTGTGGCCTACTCCGATGCTGATTGGGCAGGTTGCCGTGACACGCGGCATTCCATTTCCGGATACAATGTCTACCTTGGCGGTGCCCTGGTCAGTTGGTCCTCCAAACTGCAAGCCATAGTCTCGTGATCAAGCACGGAAGCGGAGTATCGCGCGGTGGCAAACACCAACGCTGACTGCGTGTAGCTTCAACAATTTCTCATGGATCTAGGTTGCACTCTTCCCAAGGTGAACGAGGTGTTTTGCGACAACATCGAGTTGGACATCCATTATGTCCACGAATCCTGTTCATCATCGAGAGTCTAAAAACATCGAGTTGGACATCCATTTTGTCCGTGCAAAAGTTGGCCTCGGTGAGCTACGAGTTGTACATGTTCCAACCACTCAACAACTAATACTGTGACCAAAGGTTTGCCGATGAGTGCCTTTCAAGCTTTTCGATCCAGTCTCTGTTTCTTTCTAGACGACGACACCTTGTGGGGTGTGAAAAATAGGGGTCATTTACTGGAACCCTCAAACCCTTAAATATGAGGGTCGAGGTAAAAAACTGGAACCCTCAAACCCTTAAAACTGAGGGTTCGAGGGTTCTAGTATTTGCCTCAACCCTCGAACCCTTATCACAGTTTCATATGACAAATATAACTAGAACAACACAATTCATCACAATTGTTACTCCAAACAAACAAGGAAATGAAGATCATAGATGCATGGTTCAATAGTTTACATCACAAAATCATCATCTTCCCACTCTCGATGGCACCATCACCAAAAAGTTGCAACATGGCGCCATCTTCCCCCTCCACCACGGCGCCATCAAGAACCTCCATAGGCGCCGGTGGTGGAGTCCTCCACACCGCCATCGCCACCACCACTCATCGGAGTGTCACCTCGAAGATAAGAGGAGGCACTACGGAACATCCACTTCCTCGCCGCGATGTCCTCCTTGTAGTCCTTCCACCACGCCAATTGCTCTTCATCCATGTCCTTTTTGGAAATCATCATGTGCTTCCTCTCTTCCACCATGAGTTATTTCCATGCCTTTGCTTCTTTCATCGCAATCATCCTCTCCTCCAAGTCGGCCTTGCGAGTCCTATATTCGGCCTTGCGCTTGGATTCTTCACGCCTTGCTTCAACTTGTGCAAGCTTCACCTCTTTCTTCTTCTCGATGATAAGAAGCTTTGTCTCCAAAGTCTTCATTGTCAATGTCTCCTTTGCCTTCATCATGCGGGCTTCATCAACTCCCACCGGCCTTGAAGCGACCGGTACGTGCGAGGGGCGAACCCACCGGTCTCTTGATCTTGCAATATGCTTCCTCTATGCGTTGACAATACAGTTTGCCGGTTTGGTCTGTACCGGTGCAAGCATCCATCCCCACCGAGGCCGAAGCATGAACCAAGAGAATATCTTCGGCCTCGCTATAGTTTTTTGCATGGACGGTGGGGCGGGGGGCGGCGGCGAAGGCATCCTTCTGTATCTCGGTCACCTCCTCCTCCTCTTCTTCCCCTTACTCCTCCTCCTCACCTACCAAATCATCAGCGAAATCAAAGGGGTCGAGAGGAGGAGCCCAAATGTCCACCGCGGCATCTTGGAGGAGCCCCATGAACGACATCGCCCCTTCGGGCATTTCGTCGAGCACCTCGTGCACGACGAACGGAGGCGGTGGCACGACAGGCGTGGGGGCGGGCTTCTTCCGGGAGACCAACTTCTTCCCGGCCGCGGGCGGAGCCAAGGCGCGCTTCGCGGCCACGGCGTTCTTTGGCCCATCCAGCATGGGCTTCTTGGCGCGACCATGGGGCGGCGTGTGAGGCAGGCGGGTGCGGCGATGGGCGGGGAGGTGCGATGGCGGCGGCGGGGATGACGTCTTGCCCAGCGCCTCCGCTGGCGCCGGCGTGGTCGCCGCCATGTGGCCGCCACGTCCGCTCGGGCGGACCGTGGCGGAGGCGGAACCGGAGAGGAGAAGCCACGACGGGCGGGGCAGGGAGGCGGCGAGGTGCCGGGCGGCACTGGAGGCCGAGGTGCGGCCGGCAGGCGGCTCCATGGCGGGAGGCGGCGGCATCGGGAGGGGATGTGGAGGGAGGGGACGGGGCGGAAGGCGGGTGGGGAGGGAGGGAGGAGGCGGGCGGGGTTGGCCGGAGAGGGAGAAGGCCAGGTCGGGCGGCGGTGGCGGCGCGGGTGGGGAGGGAGGAGCTGCTCGGGCGGGGCTGTGACTTCCTTGGCGCGCTCGCACGGAAGGGGGCCGGGTCATGCAAGGGGTTGGGGTGCCCAACCCTTACTTCTACAGTTTGGAGGCCGGATTGGAGCCTCGGCCTCTAATTTTTTAAGGGTTTACGGGTTTAGGGGTTCCACTATTTGATATTTGGACCCTCAAACCTGCAAAAAAGCAGTTATTTGAGGGTTTAAGGGTTCCCTTAGACTTGCTCTTACTAGTGTAGTGGCTCGGACTACGGTCTTTAGCATGGGAGGCCGAGGCGTTCACTTCCACAAACTCAAGGTCGGAATACATATGGTGCGAGACAAGGAGACCACAGAAGAATAGCCACATACTCTGACCTTCACTATTTCTAAGATTTTATTGAGAATATACGTACCAAACTAGTGAAAGTGACAGTTGTACAAACTTGATTCTCACTCGCGTGGAAATTAAGAATTATTACTAAGAATAGAATTGATTGTTTGTGTGTGTGTGGAGGAGGATGCATCTATAATCCGGACAGTATCCGAGTCACGACAGAAAAAACAAGGTTCCAGTGACGCGCCTGGTCTTGTCATCTATTGTACGAGGTTGACACGGCCGCAGCATAGGTCCTCACTATCATTATTGAAAGTAACTGTCGTACGAACATGATTGTCACACGCGTAAAAATTAAGAATTAATAATGAGAGTAGACTGGCAGACACTGTTTGCGCGTGTGGCAGAAATTTGAGTATCTAAATCGGATTTGTGCACCATCTGCGCCCGTGTCTTTGGGTCATTGGATAAGAAAAGGACAGTCTCTGCGTCTCTCCCGGACGATGGAATTTTCCATAGTCCTATTTCTCCTTGCGCCACGTGTTCCCTAAAAGCCCTCCAATCATGCATTTGCTGCAAAATCCTATTTTTGCTACATATGTTCCCGTTTTTGCTTTTGAAGCAAAAAAACGGTTCGTTTCAAAAACAGAACGACTCGCTGGAGACCTCGCTGAAGACCATGCAGCAAAAAATTGTGCTAATGTAGCAAAACTGACTTCGCCGGAGACATCGTCGGAAAAAACTCACTGGTGACTCTCGCCGAAAACCTTGTAGCAAAAGGTTGACACTGTTATAGCAAAACCATAAGAAGGTTATAGCAAAAAAATTCTTCTAATGTAGCAAAAAACTAACTTCGCCGGAGACTTTTGTAGACACCTCGTCGGAGATCTCACCGGGATGTCGCATAGCAAAAAAAAAACGATTGTAGCGAAATATTTGTACTATTGTAGCAAATCCATTGACCGTGGTAGCGACGACACCAACCGTCGGTAGCAAAAAATTCGTCGTCATACATGTAGCAACAACATCAGCCGTTGCTAGCAGCCCATCGTACCCCTTGCAGCAGCACCGTCGGTCGTCGGTAGCAACCACGGCTACCGAGGAGGCCGGCATCTCCAACGAGGACAGGCTAGGAGGCATCGGACAATGCCTGTCATCTATTGTACGAGGTCCTCACTATCATTGAAAGTAACTGTCGTACGAACATGATTGTCACACGCGTAAAAATTAAGAATTAATAATGAGAGTAGACTGGCAGGCACTGTTTGCGTGTGGAAGAGAATAGACTTTGTCTGTTTTGTACGACAATCTGAGTATCTAAATCGGATTTGTGCACCATCTGCGCCTGTGTCTTTGGGTCATTGGATAAGAAAATGTTGGACAGAATCACAGTGGCCATCTGAATCTTGAACGTCACTGAACCTTGAACGTCCAATTGTCCACGCTCCGTGCACTCCATGCTCGAAGGTACATGGCCGCCTCTGCTTCCGGACGTCAGCCAGCAACAAACGTGTGGAGTAATGGATTGAGATCAAATCCCAAGGTAGACACACAAACATCTGCAACAACGCATGTCCTAACGACTTTATTTAGACTAAAAATAAAAGGAATTATAAAAAGTCTCACTACACAGTACGATTTTTCAAAACAACAATACTAACACCACCAGATCAACACCAGTAGTCCAAACACTCTAATAGCAACACCTTCAAGAAGGAAACAGTTCACAAGCACCGTCATCACCCGATCAACGATCATAGTTTTCACCCTAGAGAAAGTCTTTTCTCGCAAAACAATACCTTCAACAAGGTCATTGCCAGGTACAAACAATTAAGTTCAGACATGGATTTGATGGAAAATTGCTATAATTTAAACTTATGACATAATAAATTTTAAATTATACATGTGCACGGTCAATTATACAAAAATAAGCAAAAAACATTAATAGTTTTATTTTAGTAAGAAACATCAAAGCGAGATACATATATTCCGAAACTCGGTTTAGCAAAACATGGACACTGTCCTAATAGGGGATCTGAAACCTTTCCGTCTATTCCTGGTAAAAAAGACAAATTCCTGCTGAACCAGCAGGAAGTGGGTCAGATATGAATTACAGGTAGATGATATGATGCTCATGATTTTTTACAAAGTCATTTTTAGGTTCACAATATGCTATTTCATCAGAGATCCAATTCAAGTTTAGCGAGTCCCAGCCCCGAGCAAAGAATCTTCATACCCGCTGTTCAACAAAGTTAGACGATAGTTTAAAACGGGCATAAGAAATTCAAAAACGATCCAAACAATGCGAAACCTTCGCGTGGTGTTATTTTATGTAACATATTTAGAAGGAAAAATATCAAACTTGGTATATTGATTATGTCTCAAAAAAATCTTCACAAAATGACATATCTGATTCAAGGTTTCCTGTCTTTCGGGTTAAATGACAAATGTTATGGCTCAAATCAATGCATAGTTTGTGATAATGTGTCCATATTGTGCATACATGTGCATCATGGGATGGTGAAAAATATTGCAGGAGGAAGATTTCGGTTTCGTCGCACCAAAAAACCATTTTTCATTTTCCAAGTACAAAAAGCGGGCGATTTTGTAAAGCAACCACCAAATGGCAAATTCAAAATGCTACCACCATATTTTTAAAAAATACTATACCACCTTACATGGATAATGTCCTAACAAGGGGATCTCAAATCTTTCCGTCTATCCCTGGTGCAAAAGACAAATTTCTGCCGAATCGGTTGGAAGTGGGTCAGATATGAACTACAAGTACATGATCTGATGCTCATGATTTTTTTTTAAATCATTTTTATGTTAACAATATGCTATTTCATCAGAGATCCAATTCACGTTTAGCGAGTCTCGGTCCTGATCCAAAAATGTTCATGCCCGCTGTTCGACAAAGTTAGACGATAGTTTAAAACGGGCATAAGAAATTCAAAACGATCCAAACAATGCGAAACCTTCGTGTGGTGTCATATTATGTGACATAGTTATAAGAAAAAATAACAAACTTGGTATATTAATTATGTCTCAGAAAAACCTTCACAAAATGACCTATCTCATTCGAGGTTTCCTGGCTTTTGGGTCAAATGACTAATGTGATGGCTAGAATCAATGCATAGTTTGTGATAATGTGCCCATATTATGCATACATGTGCATCATGGGATGGAGAACAATGTTGCAGGAGGAAGTTTTCCTTTTCGTCTCACCAAAAATCCATTTTTCATTTTCCAAGTGCAAAAAAGGGCGTAGCTCCTGGGCTGGGCCGTTATCAAACAGCCGTCGCCTGACATCGTGGGGCCGCTGCAAGCACTATGCCGTCGGGGATTTTATACGCCGATGGCCGGGGAGCTATGCCGACCGCTGCGTATGCTGTGGGGGCTACGCCGACTGCAAAATGGCGTTGTGTCGACGGCAGCCGGCCTTTGGCGCCTCGATTGTTTCCTGTAGTGACCTCTCGATCCTATCGATCATGATGCATGGATAAACCCTACCCCGCCCACTTAGTGCATGCCACCTGGCTCCACGCGGGCCTCGTCGACTCTAGTCTTCGGATCCCTAGCCGCGTCCTCCAGCTCCACCACAGTCCCAGTGGGCCAGACCATTCCACGACAACCTATAGTTCGTCTCCATCCTCCAGTTCCTCCATCACACCGCCTCCCGATCCTCCTCGCCACCATATGATCACGCATGTGTCACAACATCGTCCGCCCCAATCCACGATATGCTCACCTTGCCACACCAGCAATCTCCCCAATACCCTCTTCCGTCCGCGAGGCCCTCCGTGATCCCCACTGGCACGTTGTGATGCAATCTCAATGAGACACGCTTGTCTCCAACTCGACATGGGCTCTAGTCCTTTTCTCTCCTCACAGGAAAGTGGGTATTTCAGGCATAATCTCGGCGCTGACGGATCATTGAAACACTACAAGGCTAGGTGGGTCGTTCGTGGCTTTGTGCAACGCCCCAACATCGATCTCGGTGATACATTCCCGTTGGTTGTCAAGCCGGCATCGATCCGCACAGTCCTCACCCTGGTGTCCTGCGTGGTTGGCCGGTGCACCAACTTGACGAGCAAGTTTTCTGCTATCAACCTACCGGCTTCATGGACACGTGTTTGTCGCCTACCCAAATCGCTGTACGGGTTGCAGCAGGCTCCACGGTTATGGTTTCAGTGTTTCGCCCGCTTTGACCACCAACTTTGCGGCGTTGCGGTCTGACACCTCCCTCTTCATACTCCGGCGGGGCACTGACACAGCATACTTGCTACTATATATTGATGACATTGTCTTGACGGCCGCAAGCTCTGCTCTGCTCCACGCTATTGTCTCCAAGGTACAACATGATTTTTCCGTGGAAAATATGGGGCCTCTCCACAATTTCCTTATCATCCAGGTTCGCTGCACGCCTCAAGGTTTCTTCCTCAGCCAACAAAAGTATGCAGAAGAGGTCCTTCGGTGCGCCGTAATGACTCAGTGCAAGCCGTCCCTAACACCAGTTGACATGCTGCCCAAAGTGGCCGGTGATGCTGGCGATCCCGTCTCTGATCCATCTGACTATCGGAGCCTTGCAGCAGGACTGCAGCACCTGACCATGACAAGACCTAACCTGGCTTACGTTGTTCAACAAACGTTCTTACATATGCATGATCCAAGGACTATCATCTTGCTCTGCTCAAACGGATTTTGCGCTATGTGTGAGGCACCGTGAGCTCCGGCCTCCTTCTCTCAGTCTCAGCTTCCACCGACATTGTGGCCTACTCCGACGCTGATTGGGCAGGTTGCCCTGACACGCGGCGTTCCACTTCTGGATACTGTGTCTACCTTGGCGACGCCCTGGTCAGTTGGTCCTCCAAACGGCAAGCCACAGTCTCGCGATCAATAGGATCAGTCTGAGTTGCACAAACCATCTCTCGAGTTTATCCTAATAATAGGCTATTTCTTACTAGTGTAGTGGCTCGGACTACGGTCTTTAGCATGGGAGGCCGAGGCATTCACTTCCACAAACTCAAGGTCGGAATACATATGGTGAGAGACAAGGAGACCACAGAAGAATAGCCACATACTCTGACCTTCACTATTTCGAAGATTTTATTGAGAATATACGTACCAAACTAGTGAAAGTGACAGTTGTACAAACTTGATTCTCACTCGCGTGGAAATTAAGAATTATTAGTAAGAATAGAATTGATTGTTTGTGTGTGTGTGGAGGAGGATGCATCTATAATTCGGACAGTATCCGAGTCACGACAGAAAAAACAAGGTTCCAGTGACGCGCCTGGTCTTGTCATCTATTGTACGAGGTTGACACGGCCGCAGCATAGGTCCTCACTATCATTATTAAAAGTAACTGTCGAACGAACATGATTGTCACACGCGTAAAAATTAAGAATTAATAATGAGAGTAGACTGGCAGACACTGTTTGCGCGTGTGGCAGAAATTTGAGTATCTAAATCGGATTTGTGCACCATCTGCGCCCGTGTCTTTGGGTCATTGGATAAGAAAATGTTGGACAGAATCACAGTGGCCATCTGAATCTTGAACGTCACTGAACCTTGAACGTCCAATCGTCCATGCTCCGTACACCATCTTTGCGTCTGCTTCCGGACGTCAGCCAGCGACAAACGTGTGGAGTGATGGATTGAGATCAAATCCCGAGGTAGACACACAGCCACTGTCCAAACACTCCAATGGAAATGTCTTCAAGAAGAAAATAGTTCACAAACACTATCATCACCCGATCAACGACTATAGGTTTTCACCCTGGAGAAGTCCTTTTCTCGCAAAACAATGCCTTCAACAAGGTCATTACCAGGTACAAACAATTAAGTTCAAACCATGGATTTAATAGAAAATTGCTAAATATAAACTTATGACATAATAAATTATAAATTATACATGTGCATGGTCAATTATACAAAAATAAGCAAAAAAATTAATAGTTTTATTTTAGTAAGAAACATCAAAGCGAGTTACAATTATTCCGAAACTCGGTTTAGCAAAACATTCCGCGGAAGGCTAAAAAATCATACTCTTTGAATATTAAATAGAAAAACTACAAACACCTCATAGTCTATTTTTTTAGTTTAAGTATATGATCAATATGGTTAGATCCTGGTATGTTGATCATTCTGTAGAAACAAATAGATATTATCAAATCAATGTACATAGTCTAGAAATTATCGACATGATCTAATATACAATACAATCAACATCAGACTAGAAAAAGAGATATATGATGGATCCTCATTTTTTTATATTTAACATTCATCCCTAAGTAACATAAGCAATATACCATCATATATAAAACTGAAAATGTTACAAACATCAAAGAATGATTATGCATCCTCAAGGTATTTTCTTTATCTTTTTCTGTGATGTAGTGAAGTAGACTTAAGAGAACAAACCATTCCAATCGCTCAATAAAATCAAACATCATTTATAAACCATGAGTTTAAGTCGAGATAATAAAACATAGATATATAGAAAAATACTATAGAAAATAGATGATATTATAAAATACTTATAGTCATACTTCTCCAACTTTGACTACTGACATATAAAAATGTTAATGGATCTGCTGAAAATTAATATTGCTAAAATTTTATTGATTTTAAACATAAGTATCGTATTAGTATACAAAATAATCATCAAAGTTCACCACGGACACAACTGAAGCCTAAAATGTTTCAGATTTTGAAACTGCATAAGTAATTGTGAGGAAGAAATACATACCAAGGTAAAAATTCTAACTGTTTACTTTGGCATATCTATTGACGGTGATGAACTATTTTCCTTTAAGTTCATCAATAAAATTTATCAATGTAAATTAAAATCGCATATTGATCTTACATCACACATAATTCTTCTACTGAGCTAATATTACTTACAAACAACATGTGCGGGTGCTTTGATAATAAACATTAGCCCACAAATCTAGGTTCCTTAAAGTTATTATTCTCGTATATTATACTTTATTTCCCGTAACATTTTTATACTGCTTGAACCATTGTTTTCAATCATTGTTATTCAAGAAAATTGATAAAGTAGTAATGAGACCATGCCAAGGACTTGTTATGTGGATCTTCTGTTTTTTTAAGGACATAACATCGGTCATTTGGACCGAAAGCAATGAAACCTCGAACATGATAGGTCATTTTGTGAAGGTTTTTTCGAGACATAATCAATATACCAAGTTTGGTATTTTTCCTTGCAACTATGTTAGATAATATGACACCACGTCAAAGGATTTATATTGTTCGAACCTTTTTTGAATTTCTTATGCCTGTTTCGAATTTTTTCCGTTTCGAATTAAGGTCGAACCAGTGTGCATAAAGATAGGGGATGAGGCTCGTTAGAACTTGCATTGGATCTCTGAAAAAACAACATATTGTGAGTCTAAAAATGATTTTTTAGAAAATCACGGGCGGTAGATCATGTACCTGCAGTAAAACCCGGACCCACTTTCTACCGATTCGGTAGACATTTGTCTTTTTCACCCGGGAAGGACGGAAAGGTTTGAGATCTCACGATTGGGAGATAGTCCATGTAAGGTGGTCTAGTATTTTAGAAAAATGGGATGGTGGCATTCGGAAACAGCATTTTAGTGGTTGCTTCACAAAACGACCCATTTTCTGCGCTCGGAAAATGGAAAATGGCTTTTCCGTGCGACGAAAAGGAAAACTTCTTCCTGCAACATTGTTCTCCATCCCAATGTCCACATGCATGCATAATATGGGCACAGTATCACAAAATATGCCACGATTCAGCACATAACATCGGTCATTTGGACAGAAAGCTATGAAACCTCGAATATGATAGGTCATTTTGTGAAGGTTTATCTTTAGTCCCGGTTGGAGAAACCAACCGGTACTGAAGGGATTGCGGTAGGATGGGAAAGGCAGCATTAATGATAGGGGTGAGTTTTGACATTATGTCGGGCTGCTTGTACATTGTCCCGGATGGTGTCGCCAATCGGGACTAAAGATGAACCTTTAGTCCCAGTTGGAGACACCAAGCGGGAAAACATGAGTCAACACTAATGATAGGAGTGATTGTCGACATTATGTCGTGAGTGTCGACACTATGTCCTGCTGCTTGTACTATAAATAGGCATCTTTGTGAGTCTGCATGCATCTCCAAGCTGGTTTGTAAGAGTAGGGACACCACTACGGCCAGCTTGAGGTAGATGCCGTGGAGCCTAGTCCTCCGGCATCTTCAACAAGCTGGTCATAGAGGCACTCCATAATATATGAAATTAGTTAGCTTCCAGACGTATTTATCTACTTAGAGAAGTTATAATCTGCAAGATGGTGTGCGAGAGCAGGGACAACACTACGACCAGTTTCAGGGAGATGCCGTCGGAGCCCATTCCTCCGGCATCTCCAAGAAACTGTTCATAGAGGCACTCCCTAATATGTGACCACGTGCGTTTGGAGATCAGATCTTAATGATAAGTACGAATCGGTACAAAATCTTCATAGTTCTGGAAAGTCGTTATATTAATCGGGACTAAAGGCCCCCCTTTAGTCCCGGTCTAGCCATAAAACGAGACTAACACTCAAGACATTTATTAATACTAAAAAGGTATTTCTATGTTCGTGCCCTTGGGTCGTTAGTTGTACTCACTTTTCCGCAGCCGCTTAACTTTTCCTCACTTTTCCCCTCGCCATGTTAAGAAGCCATCGCAGGCGCTCGAACGGAGGGATGCCGCCAGGTCAAAGGCTTGACTATTACATGTTGACTGGTGGGACCGTGTTAGGCGGATCGGGCGTTGAGCGTTACGTTACGAGGCCTCGACCGTTACATGCCTGACCGGTGGGGCAGCGTTGGGTCGGGTCCTGCATACGTGGTGAAGGGTGGGGCCGCATTGGGACAGGTCTTGCATACGTGGTGAAGAGTGGGGCCGCATGGAGACACGTCAGACCGGCCATACTCGCTCACCCAAAGCATTCGCTTCACCCCGAGGCTGGAACAGCTCCCACACCGCCGCTCTGCTGCCCCACCGTCGTGCCCTCCTACCTTATGTCGTCCTCGGCCCTAGAGCCTCCCCCTCCCCCTAGCCGTGGTGCCCACTCCACCTCCGGCTCTGCTCCCGCCCCTGCTAGATCTACCGCTTTTGCGAAATAGTATGCAACATCGGCTGGTGCACCATGCATCCCCGTCGAGCACGGAGAAGATTGGGTGGAATCGCAGGGATCTAACGCATGGATTTCATCTGGGTAAGCATCGTTTCCCTTTAGTGGGTTGATTATTGGTAGTATTTGAACGCGAATCGCTGGTGCTGAACTAACTTCCTTGATTTCTGAATAGGATTGATCCCGTGCTGGTGTAATTCGTGGTTGTGAACAATATCTCTCTGGATTTTACTTCCCAGCGGTGGTTTCAAACTCCATAACTCTCAGAGATAGATAAAATCTCCCTAAAATCTATTGTAAATTCCCCTAGAGCAGTGACGATTCAGTTGTTTTGCAAGAGTGTTTATAATTATGAAACTCTCGCGCGGTCTGAAACTATAATTGACACAACTCTCGAACGGCTAGCGATTCACTTTCAAATTTAAAAATTTATACAACTCTTAATATACAAGAGTGTTTATAATTGACACTACACTACAAGGAATCTGTCTATATATGACCCTCAATTTTCGTCACAGAATCGTCATAGTAGTCCGTTTATGACGATTCTATGACGATTTTGAGATCGTCGAAAGCTGGGCGTCGCAAATGAACTATAACGACGTTTTTGGTAAAATCGTCATAACCGTCTATGACGATATTGAATCGTCATAACGTCTATGACGATCCAATATCGTCATGGTCCATCTAGCCAGGCCAGCTCAGATCCTACGTGGCAAAATTGTGACGAAATGAAATCGTCTTAAATTAAAATCAGCCCAGTCCATTTTAGTGATCTAAATGGGCTGGCCCAATAATTCTAGCCTTTTATTTGCTAGGCTTTGGCCTTTTTAGGTTTGTCACTTTTGGGCCTTGCCTTCTTACGGTACACTTATTTATTTTCAGATTTGTTACAATATATTTTGGGCCTGACCTTTTTAGAGCCCAAATATATTTCATCGATCCAGATTTACGCTATTTTTAACTAGAATTTGCATTTCATTTCGAATTGCTTGACCATGCAATAAATCGAGAAAATACACGAGTTTCCAAATACATCAATAAAATACACCATTTTCAGCAAATACATAGCATGAGATAATTTATCGCAAATAGCAGGCTCACAAACGCACATCCAAGATTACAATTCAGTATTTACATTCACTTATTAGCAAATAGCACCAATTGCAACACCTCGGAAAAGCTCCTCGGATCGCTGCACGAACAAGCTCCTCCGCTCTTAGAAGTGGCGGCTCACTCCAAGACGATCGGTGAAACATGAACAAAGCTTGTAGTTTGAATATGGGTAGCGACAAATTTTACATATAGTTCTAGCAATCCGGACTAGGGTAGCAGAAAATAAATTGTTTTATACTGATTGTTTTATACATGAACACATGCACTAATAAATTGTAGGAGAAAATATTAAGCAATGGTTATTGGCTCAACACCCTCGACAGTTCAACTATACCACCACATTTATCGAGTTCGCGGATCATATTCCAGCTCCATGTTAAGTCAGTTTGTAGGGGAATTCATTGTGTTTTAGTTAATCAATTTGTCATTTTTAAGAAAGATAGAAAAGAAGATAGTTACTCCCATTTACAGTTCCACAAAAAAGGTATATAAAACAACTACATAAGCTAATTCAGAAAGAATACGCACGTTAAGCTTAGCAAAATCAATACTACCATAGGACTAATACACGCAGATACACAATTTCAAAGCCAGTAAACCATTTATGTTGCAGAGATTACTTTATAACGAGCATGCTTTTGTAGTACATAATGAGTAGTGGATAAGGATTAAGTTGCTGAAAGAGCAAGCAAGGACCGATGAAATTAAAGACTAACATGACTATATGAGCATACTCATCAATCACCAGTGACTAGCTAGTTAGTATTTCCCTCAACAGATTTTGAGATACTGCTTATTCATTTTGTTAAATTGTTGTGGACAACCCAAAAACATATTTTCAGACTATCATGAGTGATCATGAGAAGCTCATACCAGTTTTGGCGCATGCATTGCCAGAAGATCTTGAATGGGCCTGGAACTGTCTTGAACGGATTCCCTTCAAAGGCGGCCTACCAAAAAGTAATTAAGCAAAACAACACATGTTCAGCATAAGTATGTTTATTTCAGACATGGAATTCTCATGATCAAACACAGAGCCAATGTCTTCCATTTGTTGGAAATGCACAACAGGTCGAAGGCCATGGTTTGACAAATTGCAGGATATTCCAGATAGGTGGTGCAAGAGATTTCGAATTCCAGCAGGTTTAGCCTTGACAGAATCAGAACATAATACAACCTATGGATTGGCAAGCTAACATACACATGACCAAGTATTTTACACGGAGGGAGCAGCTTGTCGAAGGGAATCAGACAAAAAAATCATAAGGGAATCCACCATGATCGAGAGGGGAATCAAACAAAACAAAATTCAGAGAAGCGGAAAGATATGGGGGAACAATACATACATGATGGGGGCGAGGGATATGCAATTGTACCAGGCATGGATAAATGGCAATCAAAATGCTACATAAATCACATCCTATGGGAGCAACAATTAATACAGTGTACACCCACATAATTGATTGAGTTCTTTTAGAGTCTGATGTATTTGTCCTACCATATTTTATTATAAGGCGTAAGAACATCTAGGTCAGAGGATTGCAACAAATGACTTGCAAGTGTGGACGATCTGATCAAAATCCTCGTGTGTACATGCATCGGGACATGAAGAAAAATCAAGTTAGTCTTAGATAATCAAGATATAAAAGAACATTTCAAAGATTATCAAAATTCTTGGCAAGAATTGATGCTACCAAGGCAACACATGGGTGCTCCAAGATCTCATTTATGACACATGAACAACATGAGATCAAAGTACATGGACATCTAGCATACATATGGTTAGTGTAAGGATGCTAAACACAAGTACACGCCGTAGGCAATTAGCTTCTCACTCTTTATTTCTCACCATGCATCACATTTACACACAGGCAAGATAAATGGGTGGGTCTTTTTAATTCTGAATCCAAAGGGGTGAGACTATTATTTATCAAGCCAATTTAAGAAAACTTCCCCAACCAGGAGGGCATAGTTTATTTAAAAACAACACTTGTTGTTCCATTTAAGAATTGGCACCATGGCTAAATTATAAACACCCATTGCAGCCAAGGGAAGGGTGGGGAAACTCACCAGTTCGACGAGGTGGTCACGGGATCTGTACTGCGAAAGGGGGGTTGTTTCAAAAGTGTCTAGCATCCGCTGGTGCGACTGGTTTCCTTCTGCTTTGAACTGACCTAGGAATTCCATAAAATAACATAAATAAAAAAGGCTGGGATAGATATGGTAAAGCGGTATGATTACCTATGTAAAAGATTGGCTTTAATGAAACCATGACTCGATGAGCAAGACAGCCAAAAACCAATTAACTAATAGGAATATTCATGCTCCATTTAACTAATAGTAATGAGCTAGAACGCGTTAACGGGCGGTTGTGGGCAAATATTGCAGCTATAAAGGAAAAAAATAGCTGCGATAGAATCAACACAATTGGAGGCAGAAGAGATATTTATACTAGACATAGTTTACTAATTAACGCAAAGCAGAAAAGAACAATAGCTTAGTTTACTAATTAACTACAACACAGAACAGAACAACAGCTCATGGTAAAACTGAGATAAACACCAACAATGAATGATATTTGCACTACTAGCTGCTAATTACTTGGAGCAAAACCAAATAGCACTTGATACAAACAGAGCACTGCTGATTGGTGACAATATGTTCTAGGCTTATTTGTACAAAGCACTACAATGATCAGTTCAGGAGGTAATGGAATAGTAGGATAGCATGAATGAATCTATCCTTGGCAAATATCTCTGCCAACATCTATTTTAAACTCTATTTGTTTCAATTTGAGAAGTTGCATCTAGAAATTTATGTCCCCAAGTCCTCCCCTCCTAAATAATTGCCAAGCAGCAACCTCTCCCTAGAGGGCGCGGATACTGCTCCAGTGTACAATGGGAAAGGTGAGGGGAGGTTATTCATACCGAGCGTGGAGGTGCCGACATAGAGGTTGCGGAGGGTGGAGGTGAGGTCTTCTCCAGACGCTCCACCACGTCTCTGTCCAGCAAATCCAAGCTCCAGTGAGAGTTCCTGCAGAGAAAGAGAGATGGACTAAGAGAGAAATCAAGAGAGAGATCTGGCGGCCTCATGGATCTCAGGGCCACCGCCAATGAGGCTATCCATCGCCAATCACATCCAGCGGCAGTCAAAGAAGACCAAGAAACCCTAGAACATGCGAGTATAGGGGAAGGGACAAGGCAGAAAACCTTATCCGTGTACTCAATACTAAAACTTGGTAAAACCGAACGTTCATCTTGGAATTGGGACAGATCTGCGAGATCCATCAAGAACTCGCGAGATCCGCACAAAGACTCGCGAGATCGGCCTCTAGACCACGCATTTCACGCACAGGGAGAAGGATGGGGGGCTATTTTCTTACCGACACGTCGACGAGATGGGCAGCGAGGTTCTCAGCGTCGATGAGCGCGCGCCGCCTCCACCATCGCCCGCTTCTTCTTAGCTTTCCTCCGTGACCGCGCCACCTCGTTTTGCATCTTGGTCCCGCGTGCCGCCTCCATCGCCGCCCGCTTCTCCTCAGCTTTCCGCCGCGTCGGCGCCACCTCTCGGTTGGTAACCCGTGGCTAGGGAAGAGGCGTTGGTTGTAGGGGAGCAGATCTGGCTATTCGAAGTGGGGATTGGGGAGGAGATGCTAGGGTTCATGGGTTACTAAGGAGGGGAGCGGTTTTGGTGGGGGTCGAAGGTGGTGCCGAGGTGAGGAGGGGTGCTGGAGGCCTGGGCTGGAGGAGATGGTGTGGCATCGGGGAAGGAGGAGATAGGGATAGGGAGGGGATGGGATCAAGATGGCGCTCGTGGGTGGGTGGGAGAGGAGGGGAGGCGGCGCTCGTGGGAGAGGAGGGGAGGCGGCGCTCGTGGCACATAAAAATGACACGTAGGCGTAAATGATGAGCTGGCAGACAACTCATGTCAAGTTATGCTAATTTGGACAATATGACGATTTAAAATCGTCATAGTGAGCTACAAGTAACACCATAGGCCGCTTCCATCAAATTATGACGATTTCATCTAAAGTAACTATGACGATTTTTGGCAAAATCGTCGTAATTTTCTAGGGTATAGGCCTTCTTGAACTGCTTACGACCATCTCATGCAAAATCGTCACAACTCTATGACGATTTTGTTCACGGTCACTATTAGAAGGTCATAGAATAACACATTCCTTGTAGTGCTACTCTTGAACACTTTCAAATTAAAAAAAATTATACAACTCTTAATGTCAAAGAGTGTTTATAATTGACACAACTCTTGAACACTTTCAAATTTTAAAAAATTATACAACTCTTAATGTAAAAGAGTGTTTATAATTGACACAACTCTTGAACACTTTCAAATTGAAAAAATCATACAAATCTTAATGTAAAAGAGTGTTTATAATTGACACTACACTTGAACACTTTCAAATTGAAAAAATTATACAACTCTTAATGTAAAAGAGTCTTTATAATTGACACTACAGTTGAACATTTCAAATTGAAAAAAATGTACAACTCTTAATGTAAAAGAGTTTTTATAATTGACACTACTCTTTAACACTTTCAAATTGAAAAATATACAACTCTTAATGTAAAAGAGTGTTTATAATTGACACTACTCTTGAACACTTTTAAAATGAAAAATTATACAACTCTTAATATAAAGGTAAAGGGTGTTTACCATTTTTATAGTGTGAAAAATTATCCCTAAAGTTGCGTATACGAAAATTATAAACCATTGAACACTGTGAAATCGCACTTAATACGTGATAATGATGTGCTAAGAAAATCTTGAGAGATTATCATTTTCATAGAATGTAGGGATGTAATGCATAAACTTGCATATGGCAAAAATTATACACCTCTGAAATCTTTGAAATCGCACTTAGGACATGGAGTGAAATATAATGCAAAAATTATTCACCTTTGAACACTTTCCCTTTAAATTATATTAAAAATCATTTGTTTATGGAGTTAAAGCATCGGTGGCAACTCGTTATTTTGCATGGATAGAGGGTGCCTCCCGATAGATACAAGGGTTATCCTAACCGCTAGATCACAGAGGATCAACGGTTGGTGGGTACGATCTACGTGACAACTGTCTCGACCAATCAGACCGTAGCGGACAAGATGAGCACATGTGTGAGTAGAACTTAAAAACCAAGGGCAAAAATGAGTAGAACTTTAAAACCGATGGCAAAACTGACAAGGGGGTTCAAATAGAAAACAAAAAGAGATTTAAAAAATGGAAAATGCTTCTTTTATACAATAAAATACATATTGGCATACATCAAACTATTTGCAATTCAAATATACATCAGTTTGACAATTATTGCATCATTCAGACAAATTATGTTTTGGGGAGGAATGTTTTGGGGAGAGGCTTGAGTAGAAGGCCATGAACCTTCATAGATAGTAGGTGATTTGAGAAGTGATGATTTAGGTTAAAACTTGATTTATATACATTTCTTATGGTGGCAGGTCACATATTAATACTCCCTGGGTAGATGCCACTATGTTTTGATCTTTTTGAATTTGTTGTGCATACAATGAATCCATTAGCTAGCTAAAACCCATTCGTTGACTATCTATTGACCAGCCACCGGAGGGTAAAAGTGAGTATATTGCACACAGCAGTGCTAGTACTGGAGGGAAAAACTGAGTACAACCAAACTGCAAGTGCTACACTCGAGGGTATAACTGAGCACAACTAAGTGGACAAGGTTAGACACGAGGGGGAAAACATGACGCACAACATGTGTGTCGCAGTGCACAGGACGGTAGCGGACACGTGTGGCCGTGCATGGTGCAGTAGCGCACACGGTTATGCGATGCATGGTGGTGCAACGAAACATCTCCTCCCTTCACATTTATAGAGGCCTCCTCACTGTCACTCATCACTCACTCGCTCACTCACTCACTCAACCATCTCCACTGTCCCATCACCTTCTGCAAACCCCCAATAAAACCCCAACCACGCCAGCGATGGAGAAGAACGGCGCGGTGGCCATCGTTGCCTCCAAGGCGGTCGATGAGGAGGCCCCCGTCCCCATACTGGACCCTGTCGAGGCATTGAAGGCAGCCGCCATCCCCGTCCAGACCCCTGTCCCCGCTTTTGCCATAGCCACCAGCGAGGAGGACCTCGTCCCCGTACATCCCCCCGTTCTCCTGCAGATCTCGCGCGGCTGGGACCTCTACGGGGAAAACTATTACATCAGGCCGGAGAACCCCTTCGACACCAGCTTGGCCGACCCATGGTTGGAGGTAACTAGGGTTTTCTCCCGTTCCTTTGTTCTTCCCCCATTCATATCGTTGGATGCTAGATCGTGTGTTATTAGGGCTCGACTGTTCGTATTTTCAATCGGTGGATGCTAGGTATTTTTACAGTAGCTAATCCTCTTTTGTTAGATCTCGTATTTCGATGAATACCCCTAGTTGGGATCAGTACTAGCACCGATCAGTAGTTGGGATCAGTACTAGCACCGATCTGTAGTTGGTATTAGTATTCGATTTGGTTTGAGATTTGGGGATTGGGGAATAATCAGAGGATCTCAATCGGTTAATTTATGCAAGTAATCAATCACGATAATCATGGTATCTCAATCATGTCCTTATTTGTAGGGTTCGCATCATAGAAAACAAAAAAATTCCTACGATGGGAACAACTATGTACTAAGATCTATCTACTAGATACAAGCAACGGGAGGATGTATATCCGTAGAGAACATACCCTTGAAGACCGACAAAGCTTAACAAGTTCAAACTCGTGGTTGATGTAGACGATCTCAAGATCGAGAGGAAGTCCTAGCGCCGCAAAACAGCGGCGCATCCATGCTCGCACACACGTACGAGGCACCAAGCAACCACCACCTCCTCGCTCGAGCGATGCACGGGAATCACAACTCTTTCTTGCCGAATAGCCACCGGGAACATGTATCTCGCTAGTCCGGGACCATGGGGGATAAATACTAGAGGGAGAGAGAGATCCTTCACGAGGAGGTGTACTTTGAGAGAATGAGAGGGGGGCCTTTTATAGGGGAAAGGGGGGCACCCAAGGAGCATGTCGCCCAGCCATGGGGGCTGCCCCCACCTCTTCCACATTCATGTGGGTGGACACTCCACTCACTCAAATTCCTTTCAATTCCCTCCACTCAAAAAACCCACTCAAATTCCCATTAAATTTCCACCAAATTTAATGCAAACTCTCATTTAATAAAACTCCTTTTATTTATTCAGAATTTTGTCAATTAATTTAATGACAAACATTCACATATAACCCCTTGCTAGTATTTCATTTCACATGCAAAAACACTTTCTGCAATTTCATCCGAAAACCTGTTTCGGTATCTAGTGAAATAAATTCTTGCGCTTGTTATTCTTTCCGGCATAAAACTTTTGCTCCATTTGGATGTCGGTGTCTCTTAAGTGTGCCACCCTACGGTTCATGAAAAATGCGGACATGATCGATACCATTCTCCGATCAATAATTAGAAGCGGGATATGGAGACACATACTGACTCCTACACATTCAACGATGACTTTCTTGTGATCATCAGAACGTTTTACGCTAGTATCTTAATCCTTTTGTTTCGCGATATATTACATGTCTGAGATTCGATCATCGGTATCTCCATACCTAGTTTGATCTCATTACTGACATGCACTCTTTTCTCGTTCCCGTGATATAACATTGTAGTGATCAAATCACTTGCTTGCAAGCTAACCAATGTGATATCACCGAGAGGGCCCAGAGCATATCTATCCGTCATTGGGATGAACAAATTCCACTCTCGATCCATGGGCCTCAACGTAACACTTTAGTAGTTCTGAACCCATCTTTATAATCACCCAGTTACAGTGTGATGTTTGATGTTATCAAGAAACTCTTCCGGTGTTAGTGATTTACATGATCTCATGGTCTAAGGATTAGGATCACTTCGTCAGTTGTTATAGCAATATAAACTCAATGAATTTGATCGTAATGCTATACTTCGGATGAATGTCCATCACACCATTCCAATAATGTTGTGACCTCGTTATTAACAACATCCAATGTCCATGATCAGGAAACCTTTGATCATATTGTTAATCAATGAGCTAGTTTATAAGAAAGGCATAACTAGGAACTTACTTTTTGTTTATTAAACACACATGTATTAACGTTTCCGTATTAATACAATTATAGCATGCAAAATAAACATTTATCATACACTAGTGGAGAACGGGGCACTAGTCCAGGTCCTAGAGGGCCTCTAGTCCCGGATGGCCAGCCGGGACTACGGAAACGGGACTAGAGGTCTCAGCCTCTAGTCTCGGTCCAGTTACGAGCCGAGACTAAAGGATGTGCACGTGGCGGCGTAGCAATGCGAGGGAGGGTGGTCTTTAGTCCCAGTCCGTATTATGGGCCGAGACTAGTTTCTTTTGTGACGACATTTACCTATTCGTGCCATGGCCGATGAAATTCTGCCACGGCAGAGTTTTGGGGCCATTTTCTGCCGCGGCAGCCGATGCGGGGTTCTGCCACGGCAGGAGGATAGGTAGAGTAGGGTTGCGTTTGGCGTAAAGTGACATGCAACAAAGAGATCACAACCCGTCTAATATAGATATAATTCTACATTACATAAATATATACATAAATAGAGATCACAACCCGTCTATTCGGTTACAAGTTCATTAAATCATGGGAAGCCGGAGGTATGGTATTTTCCTTCTGGGTTTATGACATGGTCAACAAGAAATCCCGCCAATTCCTCTTGAATTGCTACCAGACGCTTTCTTGGATCCAGATTCTCCCGCAATATTTCCAACTATATATAAAAGAAGGAGGTCAATATGAATATCAATAGTCATAACAAATATTATGAATGACATGTAGGGGTTCGTAGCATGGAAAACAAAAATTTTCTATCGCATACAAACAAACAAGCCAAGATCTATCTACTAGATTGTAGCAACGAGTCGATGGAATAACTTACCCTCGAAGATTCCAAAGTGTTTAACGAGAGCGGATTCTCGTGGGTGATGTAGTCGTACTCTTTCCGATCTCAAGATCGTGTGGACTATCCTTCCGTGACTGCGTTCGCGGTGCTCATGATCGGTCACGTTCGGTGCTCGAAGACCTTCCTCTCCTTGTTCAATGAGGCGGAGGTTGTAGCACTCTCCTCGCGATTCCGGCGGCCTGGCGTGGTGAAGTAGAGGGAAATCCTGAGGCGTCGCCAAGCGGCAGTATGGTGGATTATGAGAGAGGGCTATTAGTGGTCTAGAGATTAGACACACCAATTAGAAGGCTCTAAACGCAGCTAAAGCAATTAGAAGCTCTAAACCAAGCGGCTCTAAACCGAGATTAGAGGTAGAAACTTGTGTGTCTCAAGGAGCCCTGCCTCCTTTTATAGGTGGAGGGGCTAGGCGCCAGAGGGAGGAGTCCCTCCCAACAAATCCTAGGGCTTGGCGCCGACTTGGAGGAAACTCCTCCTCAAGTTGGTTTCAAACTCCTCTTGCTTGTTTCCCAGTTTCTGTTCCCAAAGTTTCTGTTTTCCACAGTTTCTGTTTTAGCGTTTGACTTTCAAGCGGCAATTTGACTTTCATGTTTTTGGAGCAGAAGAACACTTAGTACATGATGCAATCATCCAATGACACATTCATGTACCCTCCCCGGTCTTGACAATCGAACCTTCTAGAACATTCCCGATGAAAACACGGAATCATTCCCGAACTCAAGCGGGACTTTCCTTATATGAATCTTATTCTCGGACCATTCCGGATCACCTCGTGATATCCGGATCCCATCCGAGACTCGAACAATATTCGGTCTCTTTCTCATAATACCATAACTACTCAAACAACGTGAATCCTTAAGTGTGTCTCCCTACGGTTCGTGAATTATGCGGACATGGCAGACACTTCTCGAACAATAACCAATAGAATGGAAATTCATATGGCTCCCATATTTCTCGATTACTTTGCGATGGAATGAACCACTTACATACGATACCAATTTCCCTTTGTCTCACGATAGTTTACTTATCCGAGGTTATGATCGTCGGTATCTCTGCATACCTAGTTCAACCTTGTTACCGATAAGTACTCTTTTCTCGTTCCCGTGATATGTGATCCCTTGTGACCCAGTCACATGCTTGCAAGCTAATTGGATGACATTCTACCGAGAGGGCCCAGAGTATATCTATCCGTCATATGGATGGACAAATCCCACTCTTGATCCATGTGTTTCAACCAATACTTTCCAAACACTCAATGCCACCTTTATAGCCACCCAGTTATGGTGTGGTGTTTGATGTCATCAAAGCATCCATCCGGTAAAGGTGATATGCATGATCTCATGGTCGAAGGAATTAGGTTAATATGTATCAGAAAGCATATAGCAATTGAACTATTGAAATGACTTGATCTTTATGCTACGCTTATCAATAGGAGTATGTCCACCATATCATTCTCCTAACGATATGATCTTGTTGTTGATAACATCTCAATGTTCATGATAGGGAAACCATAATCATTTAATCAACCAACAAGCTAGTGAAGTATAGAGGCTATACTAGGGACTTCAAATTAAGTTTACAAATCACACAAGTATTAATGTTTCCTTGTTAATACTATTATAGCATGAATGTAAACATTTATCATAAACACAAAGATATAATAATGACTACATTTATTATTGCCTCTAGGGCATATCTCCAACATGACACTCAACAAAAAATGTGAATATATTTCTCACGTACTTCTAAAAATGTCTCTCCGTCCCGCTCACTGACCTCGGAGTGAATGTACTCGCACACGAAGTATCCACATAGGTTAGTACCTGGTGGTTGCCTCTCGCACTTTACGACAAAAGGTTTCAATCAAATAATAATCAAGCATGACATGATGGTATTGAAACTAAAATTGAAGAGATGCGCGGATCTAGCTCGTACTACTTACATCGATCCGATAAAAACTAAGCTCATCTTTAAATTCACCAACCGTAGCATTGGTGAAAGCTTTCCAAACCCTGCCCGACAAAAAATGTGTTATTAGTTACTTGATATCTCTAGATATATATATGAACGAAAGAGACCGATATAGTGCGATAATGACTAAAATTACCTCTGGAGCGCATCTTTCATTAATGCGTACTGTGATTCGTCTCTCATTAGTGAGTCCTTGATTTCAACTCTTCCAGCGTCAACTTCAATGGTTAGAAGAATCCAGTGATAGCTGCGCACATTCATATATGTCAGTAACTCACCAATTACACTCAGTAGAATCAAATGAATGTGTACAAGGCAGTAACACTCTTACCTGTAGTTGTAGGGAAACAATATTCTTCGTTTGTAATGTTGCCTCAATAAGACCCTTAGCAAGTTACGCTCCGTGTACTTGGGGTATTCCATTAGCAATCTTTGATTAAACCGGTGTGGGTCGATGAACCCAGTGTCAAAGATTTTCTTCCGGTCACATTCATCGCTCTTCATTCTGCATAATAGTATATAGTGAAGATAATTACATGCAATAAAAGAGCTGGGTTAGAGACTTTATCATAGAAATAAATGAACCACTTACAGACAATAGGTAGCGAGGAGACTCAAGTCAAGGGCATATTGTTTGAATAACATATAGAATTCCTCAAAATAAATTTTCAACTGGTCTTCACCATTAAAATGCTCACTTGTAATTTTCACAAGCAGCGCTGACAATTGATTTTCTTCATCGCATGTAGAGACTTTCTCGTACCACTCATGCAGTCTTCGCATTTGAGTTGGTAGAAATTTTGTTGGAGATATGCCCTAGAGGCAATAATAAATATAGTTATTATTATATCTTTGTGTTTATGATAAATGTTTATATTCATGCTATAATAGTATTAACAAGGAAACATTAATACTTGTGTGAATTGTAAACTTAAATTGAAGTCCCTAGTATAGCCTCTATACTTCACTAGCTTGTTGGTTGATTAAATGATTGTGGTTTCCATATCATGAACATTGAGATGTTATCAACAACAAGATCATATCGTTAGGAGAATGATATGGTGGACATACTCCTATTGATAAGCGTAGCATAAAGATCAAGTCATTTCAATAGTTCAATTGCTATATGCTTTCTGATACATAGTAACCTAATTCCTTCGACCATGAGATCATGCATATCACCTTTACCGGATGGATGCTTTGATGACATCAAACACCACATCGTAACTGGGTGGCTATAAAGGTGGCATTAAGTGTTCGGAAATTATTGGTTGAAACACATGGATCAAGAGTGGGATTTGTCCATCCACATGACGGATAGATATACTCTGGGCCCTCTCGGTGGAATGTCATCCAATTGGCTTGCAAGCATGTGACTTGGTCACAAGGGATCACATATCACGGGAACGAGAAAAGAGTACTTATCGGTAACAAGGTTGAACTAGGTATGCAGAGATACCGACGATCATAACCTCGGATATGTAAACTATCGTGAGACAAAGGGAAATTGGTATCGTATGTAAGTGGTTCATTCGATCGCAAAGTAATCGTAGAAATATGTGGGATCCATATGAATTTCCAGATTCCTCTATTGGTTATTGTTCGGAGAAGTGTCTCGATCATGTCCGCATAATTCACGAACCGTAGGGAGACACACTTAAGGATTCGACGTTGTTTTGAGTAGTTATGGTATTATGAGAAAGAGACCGAATGTTGTTCGGAGTCTCGGATGGGATCCGGGATATCACGAGGTGATCCGGAATGGTCCGGAGAATAAGATTCATATAAGGAAAGTCCCGTTTCGGAGTTCGGAAATGATTCCGGTGTTTTCATCGGGAATGTTCTAGAAGGTTCCGGATTGTCCGGCACTCCGGGTGGGGGGGAGGGTACATGAGTGTGTCATTGAATGATTGTATCATGTACTAAGTGTTCTTGCTGTTCCAAAAAACATGAAAGTCAAATTGCCAGTTTGAAAGTCAAACGGCTAAAACAGGAAACTGTGGGAAACAGGAAACTGTGGGAAACAAGCAAGAGGAGTTGGAACCAACCTGGAGGAGGAGTTGGACTCCTCCAGGCCGGCGCCCAGCCCGAGTTGAGGAGGGACTCCTCCCTCCCCTGGCCAAGGCCCTCCACCTATATAAGGAGGTGCAGGGCTCCTCCTGGAGACACACAAGTTTCCACCTCTAATCTCAGGTTTAGAGCCGTTTGGTTTAGAGCTTCTAATTGCTTTAGCCTGCGGTTTAGAGCCTTCTAATTGGTGTGTCTAAATCTCTAGACCACTAATAGCCCTCTCTCATAATCCACCATACTCGCTCCGGCTTAAGGCGAAGCCCTGCGGGATCTCCCTCTACTTAGGTACCACGTTGTGTTGCGGAATCGCGAGAGTGCTACAACCTCATTTTCTTTGGAACAAGGAGAGGAAGGTCTTCCGAGTACCAGGCGATGTGACCATGAGCGCCGAACGCTTGGGAAGGATCGTCTACACGATCTTTAGATCGGAAAGAGTACGACTACATCACCCACGAGAATCCGCTCTCGTTAAACACTTTGGAATCTTCGAGGGTAAGTTATTCCATCGACTCGTTGCTACAATCTAGTAGATAGATCTTGGCTTGTTTGTTTGTATGCGATAGAAAATTTTTGTTTTCCATGCTACGAACCCCTAAAGTGGTATCAGAGCCGTGTCTATATGTAGATCTGTTGCACGAGTAGAACACAATGGTCATTGTGGGCGTTGATGCTTTTATTGTAGATTGCTTTTTGTGTACTTTGCATCTTGCGGTATGTTGGGATGAAGCGGCCCGGGCTAACCTTACATGACATCGTTCATGAGACTTGCTCCACGCTTGACATGCAACTTGTATTGGATAAGTGGCTTTGCGGGTGCCTGTTTCTCCTAGCATAGTTAAGATCCAATTTACAACGGGTAATCAACAATGCTAGTATCAATGTTGTGGTTCTTGTTCGTAAGTTAGAACGACACTTATTGAAAGCCCCAAACCACGTAAAATATGCAAAGAAAGTAGAAGCGTCTAACTTTGTTTTGCGGGGTGTGCGATGATGTGATATGGCCATGATTGTGATTATATTTGATGTATGCAATGTTCCTTATTGTAAGTTGGCACGGCGGGAGCCATATGGTTGTCTTTAATTTATGTTAAGACCCGTGTCTATTCAAAGTAGTTGTAATAGTTGAAGCCGGTGGACGACAACCATGGTGAAGCGTCATTGACCTTGATGCAATGCCGGTAATGATGGAGATCATGTTCGTGCTTGAAGATGGAGATCGGAAGCACAAAGAAGAAAGGTCATATCATATCACATATTATGAATTGCATGTGATGTTAATCCTTTATGCATCTTGTATTGCTTAGTAGACGACGGTAGCATTATAAGATGATCCCTCATGCACATTAATTTCAAATCATAAAGTGTTCACCCTTAGTTAGCACCGTTGCTAAAGCTTGTTGTTTCGAAGCACCACGTGATGATCGGGTGTGTTAGATTCTGCAAGTGTATACAACGTGAGCAAGCCATATTTGCTCATGCAGAAACTAAGGTTTGATCTTGACGAGCCTAGCATGTACAGACATGGTCTCAGAACACGGATCACCGAAAGGTAAAGCATGAATCATATAGTAGATATGATGAACATGACGATTGTTCGCCATTGAAACTATATCAACTCTCGTGATGATCGGTGTTGATGTAGTGGATTTGGTTCATGTGATCACTAAAACAATGTGAGGGATGTTGTTTTGAGTGGGAGTTCACCTAGTTTAATTTCATTAATTAATTTGAACTCAATTTGTCATAAACTTAGTCTAAACTATTGCAAATATGTTGTAGATCAATGGCAGCCCCTACCATCAATTTTAATGCGTTCCTAGAGAAAGAAAAGTTGAAAAACAATGGAAGCAACCCATGGATTGGTTCCGCAATTTGAGGATTGTCCTCACATTTGGTAATTTGACCTATGTCTTTGGATGCACATTGGGTGACCCACTGCGGTGATGCTCGATGAAGTAAAGAATGTTTACCTCGCTCGGAAGAATCGACTCCATAGTTCGATGTGCTATCTTGTATGGTTTAGAATCGAGCTTGAAAAGGTTTGAAGAGTCAGACCCATATGATATTGTCGAGGATCTCAAATTGATTTTTGAGACTCATGCGGCAATTGAAAGCTATGAGGCTTCTGAAAAGTTCTTTAACTGCAAGATGGAAGAGGGCAGCTCCGTCAGTGAGCATGTGCTTAAGATGTCTGGGCACGCAAACAAACTTCAAAGCTTGGATATAGTGATTCCTAATGCTTTGGGGATTTACCGCGTCCTCCAGTCACTTCCACCAAGTTACAGGAACTTTGTGATGAACTACAACATGTAGAACATGAACAAAGAGTTGCCAGAACTGTTTGCTATGTTAAAGTCTGCAGAAGTGGAGATTAAGAAAGAGCACCAAGTGTTTATGGTCAATAAGACCACCAAACTCAAGAAAGGCAAGTCTAAGCAAAAGGGACACTTCAAGAAGGGTGGTAAGAAAGTTACCACGCCGACAAAGAAAACCAAGGCTGGACCAAAGCCTAAAACTGAGTGCTTTTACTGCAAGGGAGAAGGTCACTGGAAGCGGAATTTCCCAAAGTACTTGGCGGATCTGAAGAACGGCAACATCAAGAAGAAAGGTATATATGATATACATGTTATTGATGTGTATCTCACTAGTACTCGTAGTAGTGCACGGTATTTGATCTTGGTTCGGTTGCTCATATTTGTAACTCAAAGCAGTCTTTGCGAATAAACGGAAGCTAGCGAAGAACGAGGTGACGATGCGCGTGGGAAACGGATCAAAGGTTGATGTGATCGCGGTCGGCATGCTACCTCTTCATCTACCATCGGGATTAGTTTTATACTTAAATAATTGTTATTTAGTGCCTGCGTTGAGCATGAACATTATATCGGGATCTTGTTTATTGCGAGATGGTTACTTGTTTAAGTCAGAGAATAATGGTTGTTCTATTTGTATGAGTAATATGTTTTACGCACATGCACCTTTGATAGATGGTCTATTCTTATTGAATCTCGATAGTGGAAATACACATATCAACAATATTGAGGCTAAACGTTTGAAATCAAGCGATAATTCGACCTATATGTGGCACTGTCGTCTTGGTCACATTGGAGTGAAGCGTATGAAGAAACTCCATTCCGATGGACTTCTTGAATCACTTGATTTTGAATCACTTGAAAGATGCGAAGCATGTAGATGGGAAAAATGACTAAGACTCCATTTTCTGGTATGATGGAGCGAGCTACGGACTTATTGGAAATCATACATACCGATGTGTGTGGTCCAATGAGTGTAGCATCGCGCGGTGGTTATCGTTATATTCTTACCTTCACAGATGACTTGAGTAGATATGGGTATATCTATTTCATGAAACATAAGTCCGAAACTTTCGAGAAGTTGAAGGAGTTTCAAAGTGAGGTAGAGAATCAACGTAACAAGAAGATTAAATTTCTACGTTCTGATCGTGGAGGTGAATATCTAAGTTACGAGTTTGGCGAGCACTTAAAGAAGTGCGGAATACTTTCACAATTGACACCGCTGGGAACACCACAGCGTAATGGTGTGTCCGAACGTCGTAATCGAACTCTCTTAGATATGGTTCGTTCTATGATGTCACTTACAGATTTACCGCTATCATTTTGGGGTTATGCATTAGAAACAGCCGCATTCACTTTAAATAGGGCACCGTCTAAATCCGTTGAAACGACACCGTATGAATTATGGTTTGGGAAGAAACCTAAATTGTCGTTCCTTAAAGTTTGGGGATGCGAAGCCTATGTAAAGAAGTTACAGCCGGACAAGCTTGAACCCAAAGCGGAAAAATGCGTCTTCATAGGATACCCGAAGGAAACTATTGGGTATACCTTCTATCATAGATCCGAAGGCAAAATCTTCGTTGCCAAGAATGGATCCTTTCTAGAGAAGGAATTTCTCTCGAAAGAAGTGACTGGAAGGAAAGTAGAACTCGACGAGGTTGTCGAACCTTCTCTCGAAATTACGAGTAGCGCAGCACTGGAAGAAGTTCCTGTGGTGCCTGCACCAATTAGAGAGGAAGCTAATGATGATGATCATGAAACTTCGGTTGAAGTTGCTACAGAGCCTCCATCGGGACTAGAGGGGGGGGCTCTACTCCCGGCCCCAGCCTCCAACCGGGACTAGAGGTCTTTTCGCGGCGCCGTTTCGTTCTTGCGCACAAAGACCTCTAGTCCCAGCTGGAGGCTGGGGCCAGGACTAGAGGTTAATTTTTTAAAATTTATTTATTTATTTATCTTTTATTCTATGATGATGTAAAATATGTATTATATATCAAATTTTGCAGAAAAAATATCTATAATGTAAATCTATTAGCATATTCTGTTATAAAACTAATATTTTATTGAATTAAAAAATATCTTTTGTATACTAAAGTTTGAATTTGTTAATATTATTATTTCTTTATCTTTTATTCTGTGATGATAAAAAATATGTATTATATATATCAAATTTTACAGAAAAAAAGATCTATAATGTAAATCTATTAGCATATTCTGTTATAAAACTAATATTTTGTTGAATTAAAAAATATCTTTTGCGGTAGGCTAGGGAAGGCAGTACTAGGGCAGGCAAGCTAGGGAAGGAAGCACTAATGATATGGGTGAGTGTCGACATTATGTCGTGCAGATTTTCCCTTGTCCCGGATGGTGTCGCCAACCGAGACTAAAGCTGAACCTTTAGTCCTAGTTGGAGACATCAACCGGGACAAAACACGAGTGAGCACTAATAATAGGGGTGAGTGTCGACATTATGTCGTGAGTGTCGACACTATGCCGAGCTGCTTGTACTATAAATAGGCCATTCCTCTAGCCAGTTTGAGGCATCTCCAAGATAGATGGTTTGCGATAGCAGGGACACCACTACGGCTAGTTTCAGGGATATGCCGCCGGAGCCTAGTCCTCCGGCATCTCCAAGAAACTGGTCATAGAGGCACTCTCTAATATGTGAAATTAGGTTAGCTCCCACGCATATTGATCTAGTTAGAGAAGTTACAAGCTGCAAGATGGTCTTCGAGAGCAGGGACACCACTACGGCCAGTTTTAGGGAGATGCCGCCGGAGCCCAGTCCTCCGGCATCTCCAAGAAACTGGTCATAGAGGCACTCCCTAATATGTGACCGCACGTGTTCGGAGATCAGATCTTCATGGTAAGTACGAATCGGGACAACATCTTCATAGTTTGGGAAAGTCGGAGTACGAATCGGAACTAAAGGCCCCCCTAGTTCCGGTCCAACCATAAAACGGGACTAATACACTCATGACATTTATTAATATTTAAAAACTGAGACTACGGAATCAGGACTAAAGGCCCCCTTTAGTTCAGGTCCACACACAAACCGGTACTAACACTCAATATTAAAAACCAGGACAAACCGGGAGTAGCTAACACTCAGGACTAAAGCTGCCCCTTTAGTCATAATCATGCCTTGTCCTATAGTACGCAGCTTCAGGGTCTTCTTCGTCATCGTCATCATCATCGTAGCCGTCAGCTGCCACTCCGGGGATCCTCATCCTAGCCATAGCATATACCGGGGGCACCTGCCACTCTGGCCTTAGATTCACGGCGGGCGGGGGAGGGGTCTCCTGGAAGACGATGCCGCTACCGCCGGGGAGGGAGGGGCCTTCTTCTTGTGGCTCTGTGGCGGGTGTCCTTGTGGGCACCGCAGGCGAGGATGGTCTCCCCCGACGATGTAGCGCATCACGCCGATGATAGTCTGGTTCACCCACCACAGGCGGCGGCCGGCTTCGTTGTGGTTCATCGGGGGAGGGCCGTCACCCTCGTACCTGGAGAGCTCTCTTCCTTGCTGGTTGGCAAAAAAGGCATTCCAGGTGTCATAGTTGTCGGGATCCCACTGGGGATCCATCCGCTGCTCCGGCGTGAGCTCGTGGTAGAAGTGGCTCGTGATGGCCGCCTAGCGTGCGGAACCTTGAGGGACAGGAACCCCTCCGACGCTCAGCATCCAGCCGGCGAGCGGCCGGTAGCCTAGAGGGCAAGGGTAGCTGGAGGCGCATAGCGCCTCGGTCTCCTCGAGGGTCAGAATGGCCCAGTAGCCGCTGTCCATTGTTGTGAGAGAGGAAGGTCTGTGGATAGCGATGGCGCGGTCGGCCTAGATATAGAGAAAAAGGGCGGGAAAACATTGCGGGAAATGGCGGGAAATGCCTTTAGTCCCGGTTAGTGGCTACAACTGGGACCAAAAGCTTCGGTCGGAGGAAAAGGGCGGGAAAACATGGCGGAAAGCGGTGGGAAATGGCGGGAAATATCTTTAGTCCCGGTCAGTGGCTACAACCGGGACTAAAAGCTTCGGTTAGATGGAAACTTAGTATAATTATTCTTATAAAACAAAAAAAATAAGAAACTTTGTAAAATCTTCAAAAAATGATATACATGCATGTGTACATATTGATTGCATCTAAAAAACGGCTGCAGGCAAAATTCTGAATACATCATATGACTTTTTTATGACAGTGTGGCCTTAAACATGGAGCATCTTCATCAAGTAACATGATGCTTGGGTCATCCTTCACTAAAAACGGCGAAATTTCATGAAACTTGTCATAATCTTCGGACATCTCTGTCTTGTCCTCCACTCCTACGATGTTTCTTTTCCCTGAAAGAACTATGTGGCGTTTTGGCTCATCGTTTGATGATGTATTTGTTTGCTTATATTTTATTTTTCTTGGTTTGGTAGAGATGTCCTTCACATAGAAAACATAAGACACATCGTTGGCTAGGACGAATGGTTCGTTCATGTACGCAAGATTGTTGAGATCCACTGTTGTCATTTCGTATTTTTTGTCTACCTCAACCCCGCCTCCTGTTAGCTTGACCCATTTGCACCGAAACAAAGGGACCTTCAAAGCAGGTCCATAGTAAAGTTCCCATATCTCCTCTATGTAACCATAATATGTGTCCTTTGACCTATTGTCATTTGTTGCATCAAAGCAGACACCACTGTTTTGGTTGGTGCTCTTTTTATCTTAGGAGATCGTGTAAAATGTATTCCCATTTATCTCGTACCCTTGGTAAGTCCATATAGTCGAAGATGGTGAGCTGGCCAACAAGTACAACTCATCACAAACGGTGTTGTTATTAATGAGATGTGTTTGCAACCAACCGCCAAAAGTCTTCATGTGTTCATCTATAATCAAGGAGTCATGCTTTCCCGGGTTGTTTGAGCGTACAATATCCTTGTGTTCCTTTATATACGGAGCTGTCAAGGTGGAATTATGCAGAACCGTGTAGTGTGCTTGAGTGAAAGAATGTCCGTCCCTACATATTATTGATTTCCTTCCTAGTGTGCCTTTTCCACTCAGTCTCCCCTCATGCCGTGATTCAGGAACACCAATCGACTTAATGCCAAGAATAGAGTCAACACAAAAATCAATGACGTCCTCTGTTCCATAGCCCTTCGAGATGCTTCCTTCTGGCCTAGCACGGTTATGGACATATTTCTTCAAGACTCCCATGAACCTCTCAAAGGGGAACATATTGTGTAGAAATACAGGACCCAAAATAGTAATCTTGTCAACTAGGTGTACCAGCAGATGCGTCATAATATTGAAGAAGGATGGTGGGAACACTAGATCAAAACTAACGAGACACTGGACCACATCATTTTTTAACCTCGGTAGAATTTCTGGACCGACTACCTTCTGAGAAATAGCATTGAGGAATGCACATAGCTTCACAATGGCAGTCGAACATTTTCTGGTAGAATCCTCCTCAATGCAACCGGAAACAATTGTGTCATAAGCGCGTGGCAGTCATGAGACTTTAGGTTCTGGAATTTTTTCTCTGCCATATTTATTATTCCCTTTGTATTCGACGAAAAGTCAGAGGGGACCTTCATACTTCTTTGGACTTCAAAAAAAAATTCCTTCTCTTCTTTGGTAAGAGCATAGCTGGCACCACTTAGACGTCCTTTATCTGTCTTTATTGGATGCACGCCGTCTCAGTCTTTCATACCTTGCTGGTACTGCCGTGCTTCTGACGTATCTTTTGCCTTTCCATACACGCCCATAAAGCCTAGCAGGTTCACGCAAAGATTCTTCGTCACGTGCGTCATGTCGATTGCAGAGTGGACCTCTAGAACTTTCCAATAGGGTAGCTCCCAAAATATAGATTTCTTCTTCCACATGCGCACATGTCCGTCAGCGTCATTTGGAACAAATTGACCACCAGGGCCCTTTCCAAAGATTACTTCTAGATCCTTGACCATACCAAATATATCATCACCAGTACGGCGGATAGGCTTCTTCCGGTGATCTGCCTCACCATTGAAATGCTTGCCTTTCTTTCTTGTGGGATGCCTAGCCGAAAGAAATCGACGATTCCCCAGGTACACATTCTTCTTACCTTTATCCAAATATATACTTTCAGTATCATCTAAACAATGTGTGTATGCATTGTATCCCTTGTTTGACTGTCCTGAAAGGTTACTAAGTGCAGGCCAATCATTGATGGTTACGAACAACAACGCCCGTAGGTCAAATGGTTCCTGTTTGTGCTCATCCCACATACCAACACCTTCGTCACGCCACAACTGTAGTAGTTCTTCAACTAATGGCCTTAGATAGACATCAATGTCATTTCCGGGTTGCTTCGGCCCTTGGATGAGCACTGGCATCATAATGAACTTCCGCTTCATGCACAACCAAGGAGGCAGGTTATATATACATAGAGTTACAGGCCAGGTGCTATGACTGCAGATTTGCTCTCCAAAAGGATTCATGCCATCTGTACTTAGACCAAACCTTAAGTTCCTTGCGTCATCTGCAAAGATCGGGTACTCACTATCGATTTTTCTCCATTGCAACCCATCAGCGGGGTGTCTCAACATCGAGTCTTTCCCGCGCTCTTCTTTGTGCCATCGCAACAACTTGGCATGCTCCTTGTTTCTAAACAAACATTTCAACCATGGTATTATAGGAGCATACCACATAACCTTTGCAGGATACCTCTTCCTGGGGTGCTGCTCGCCCTCAACATCACCAGGGTCATCTCATCTGATCTTATAACGCAATGCGCCGCATACCGGGCATGCATCCAAATTCTCGTACTCCTCACCGCGATATAATATGCAGTCATTAATGCATGCATGTATCTTCTACACCTCTAGTCTTCAAGGGCAGACGACCTTCTTTGCCTCGTATGTACTGACAGGCAATTCATGATCCTTTGGAAGCTTCTTCTTTCAAATTTTTAGTAGCTTCTCAAATCCCTTGTCTGATAAACCATTCTCTGCTTTCCATTGCAGTAATTCCAGTGTGGTACCGAGCTTTGTGTAGCCATCTTCGCAATTCGGGTATAACAATTTTTTGTGATCCTCTAACATGCGCTGCAACTTCTTCTCGTTTTCATTTTCGCATTCGCTCCGTGCATCAAGAATGGCCTGACGAAGATCATCAGCAGTCTCATCTAATGCCTGTTCTTCACATTCTTCTTGTTTATTGTCTTCTAGTGCAGTGCCACCGTATTCAGGAAACATTGGATAATTATCATCGTTCTCTTCTTCTCTTCGCTGTCTTCCATCATAACCCCGCTTTCTTCATGCTTTGTCCAACAAATATAGCCGGACATGAAACCTAATTGAATCAGGTGGATGTGAATAGTTTTGGATGAAAAGTAATCCTTCTCATTCCGACAGACACGACACGGACAACACATAAAACCATTCCTCTTGTTTTCCTCAGGCAACTCGAGGAAAGAATGCACGCCTTTAATGAACGCGTCAAACATTAGGGGAGCGTCATACATCCATTCTTGGCTCATCTGCAGTATAACTAAAATTTTCTATCATATAAAAAGTTTGGATCATTTTTACTACAATTACTTTTATATGCACTAATTTTTGAATTAAGATTTCTATCATATTAAAATTTTACATGCACTAATTTTTGAATTGGACAAAACTGTTAACATAATAATGTTATCTATTTAATTATTGCTCTAGTAGTGAAAACCTTATTCAATTCTGAGATCTGAAACTCTTCAAATGCACATCTCAACTTTCAATAGCTTTTTGTATAATCAAACTATGCTTAAAACTACACATCTAAAATTCCCTCTACACTTCTAAGCATGAAATTCCTCATTCTAGCTAGTTCTAGAGCATTGAGCTAAACTATAACAATAAGAGGTGAATGATTGAAGTTGCCAACCATTTTAGAAGCTTTGATTGATAGATGATGCCACCAAATCTTGGATTGAAAGTTGCCACCAAATATTGGATTGAAAGTTGCCACCAAAATGAGGATGAACTTGAGATATTACTTGGAGGAAATGTCCATGATTTTGGGCTGGGTCGAACAGGCATATATAGTGGTAATAAGTTGTCCTGAGTGGTAAAATGAACCCAGACTAGAGGATGACCTCTAGTCCCGACTTGTAACAAGAACCCAGACTAAATATAGCCATGGGTCCCATAGGAGCTCCAGTGTAGCATCCCAGTTGTCTAACACCTGTAATGCTACTTGTTCTAGTAATAAAAGGACCACTTCCTACATATAATTGTTGCATCATCATCATATCATGCTCATGTCATCATGCCACCTTGCATTTGAGCATCATATAAAACCCCTTCTTGTTTGGTTCTTATCTCATGTGCATTCTTAATTGTATTTGCCTCTTGATATTGTATTTGGTTCTTGATATATTGTTAAATGCCCAAGTTGATTTGGGGGCATATCTCTTGTTGACTCCACCACCTTTTCTTCACCACCTTGTAATTCCACCATCCAACTAATATGAGCTTGGCATTTTTTAATTGAGTTTTACCTCTAGCTCATGTGGGTTGGGATGGATCAATTCTAGCTCCACATGCTCCCATGTATGCACCATGTTATTTTCACAATATTGGTATATGAGAGCCACATGGCCACCTTTGCATGCCTTGTGAGTGTGACCCTAATTCTAGCTCCCATATGTGTTGTTTTTGGGGTTATTATCATATTGGGATATTTGGGACTATAAAATATCTAGTGGCACATACACACTAGCAAGTCCCAAATATAATCTAATGTGATCATCTCCTTATACTCCACTTGGAATTTCTTCTAAATTCTTTTGCTTGGGCCTTACTCCACACTTTGGAATGCATAAGAAAATGCCATGTAAATAATCTTGTTTTCACAAAGATAAATATGGTATTAATTAATTATGCATGGCCCATGCAAGTACCCCTTTAGCTTGACATTTGATTTTATTTGGATTTTAAAATGGATCATCTCTCTCTACCCCTTAGGCTTGGTCTTGTTTGATCATGCCAAAACCTCATCACCATACCCATCCTTACCATCACCACCTTTCCCTCCCTTTTTCTAGTCTTGGTCTTGTTGGGGTTTGATTGGTGCTTGGTTTGATCTTGTCAAAAGAACACCCTAGCATACTTCCTTCCCCTCTCTAAACCTAAACCCTAAGCCACCTCCCTCTCTCCTTAAATCCCACCTAATTCTAACCCGAGCCCCCTCAAACCTAAACCCTAGTCCAACCCTACAACCCGAGCTGGCCCCCTCTCCCTCTCTTCTCTCCCTGCCCTAGGGGCCCCTCCAGACCTGCCTGCCCCCGAGCCTCCTCTCCACCCTCGCCCTGGCCCAGCTCTCCCCACCTAGCTACTCCTGACCTGGCTCACGTGAGGGAGGAGAAAAGGTGACACCGACGCCACCCTCTCCCATCTTCCCCTCCCCCACGCAACCTCCCCTGCCTCTCGTTCTTATCTTTCCCCCTTCGCCCTCTAGCCTCCCTCAGATCCCCCAGGAAGCCCCAGGCCCTCCCCATCCTCCTTCCTCTCCCCCTCTCCACCATGATCGCCCCTCGCCCATCTAAACCCTAGCTGCGACCCCCCTCTGCTCTCCTTAGCTCCCAAGCACGCCAGGGCAAGCCAGAGCACCAGGGTTCCCCGTCGGCTTACTCTTCGACGCCCAGGACGCGTGGAAGCCGCTAAACCCCGCCGGAGTAGCCCCGCCACCGCCGTGCCCGCGAGGACCGAAGCTCAGTAGCGCCAGCCCGCCGTCGTCGGCACCTACGGCCAAGCTCTCACCGCCGTCGGGTCTCTGGTGAGCCCTTCTACCTCCTAGACACGCCCCCTTCCCCTCTCGTGTCCCATAGCGCCGGCGCGCCGCCAACTGCGTGCGGCAGCGCGCTCTGGCGACGGCAACGACAGCTGCAGCTCTGGCCGCCTGTTCGTCGCCCCGCCCCGCGCGCTGTAGTTTGTCTCCGCGCTAGCCCCCTGAACCAAAGATGTAGCCCGATCTGCCCCCGTCCCTTTTTGTTTTACCGTCTTCGTCTAGTTCGCGCTAGAGGCGTCGCCATCGTCGTCTGAACGCCGGCAGATCGCCGATGCCTGCAGAGCGGCGCGCCGCTGCCGTTCCGACAGAAATCGCCGTTTTGCGCTTAAGTCCCTGTAGTTTCTCCCGCCTAAACCCGCCCTCCCTCGGAGCCCCACTGTCAGCGTCGGTGATGTTTTATAAAAAGGCTCCCCATCTTTTCTCAAACCAACCCGCGGTCCCATGCCCCCCCACCTGTCAGTCCCTGGCCGCGCGCCTCTGTCTCGTGGACCATGTGGCCCTGTGACCCCACCTGTCGGCCTCTGCGGCTGGGTCATCCATGATAGCAAGTGGTTTCTGTGGCGTGTGTGATCCACCTGTGACCCCACATGCGACTAGGGCTAGGTTTAGCTGAGTGTTAAAATGTTTTCTGTTTCTGTTTTAATTTAAATCTTTTTCCAAATTAATTCAAATTCAAATATAAATATGTTTTCAAATAACTTTCAAAATATAAATCCAAATTTGACAAATAATATATGTTTTTGAATCAGAAAAATGTGAGGATTTCAAATATGCTATTCAAATTACCTTTTGCACATTTTAAATTCCAAGTTGATTAAATTACAACAAATGCCACTGGAACTTATTAAATTAATAACTTTTGATTTAGAACTCCGAATTTAGCAAATGATATGTCTAAAATGATCAGCTCGACGAGACCTTCCTGTTTATGCTATCCTTGACTTCAATTGCAGCATGCATCATGTAAATATATAATATACAGCAACTATTATGACAACAAAATGGGACCAAAACCCCATAAAAATGATACTTCTTGTGTTCTACACCTCACCCATGCCATGCTACCTTATTGCCATGCAACTTGTGCATCATTCATCATGGCATGATTGTTTGCTTGATGCATTTTACTCATATGCTTGCACACTTTATTTATGTTGGCCTTTGTTTGTTTGGTTCTTCTTCGAATAGACACTGAGCAGGGGATATATCAAGAGAACTAGGAGCACTACCCAGATCCGTCTCTCGCTTCAACTGAGTTGCCAGGCAAGCACCACCACACACTTGCATACATATAGTACCTATTGCCTCTATCTTATTCTAGCATCATTGAGTCGCGATTGCATTAAATTGAATCCCAAGTATTGCATAGCCTTTATTTTTAAACCCCACCAAGCTTGTTCCTCCATCCCATGAGCCATTACTACAGGAGTTGTATGAGCCATGCGAGTCGTAGAACTGCATGTGTAGGGTTTGTGAGTGTCTGGTGGATAACGAGGTACCTAAACAACTTAACCTGAGTAGTAATGGGATAACTAATGAAAGTGGCACCGGTGGGCAACATCTGCTATTTGGTTTTTCTGCTCACTTGTGTCCCGTAGGACCCCGAGTACTTGATACCTGTTCCTTGATTTATCGCGCTATCCACATCCGGGAGGTATATGGGACCCCCCTGAGCCAGAGCTTGATTCATTCTTATTTCTTGGGGCCACAAACTAGTTTGAGGTTTTATTTACTATCCTGTACTTATGCCATGTTTACTGCTTTAATTAAATTGTGCGACAGATAGCACCTGTACTGTTTAGGATCGGGACACGATTCCGCGGTGTCGACAAGCCCAGTTTTGGGTTCCCAGTCGTTCACAGCCGTCTACCCAAACCTTGAGTCCGTTTCGGAGTCAGCTAACTTCGTTGCGGGTAGCTTAATGGGGTGGCCCCCTGAAATATTTCTGAATCCTGTGATTGCTTTGTCGTGAAGGCCTCATTGGGTTTTGTTTTGGTTTTTCCGACGTTGATCGAGCGTGTGTTGCTATTGGTGCACCCCGGCCGGGTAAAACTTTCTGAAAGCCGTGTCCGCGGTTATGGACGACTTGGAGCACAGTTTCTCGACCATAGACAAGCATAACTAAAGTACCGCTTTAATACGACTAAGTAAATGACTAGTAAATAGTGCAATACTCATGGATTGGTTAATAAAATTGCCAACGGATGGGGGGGTTGTTCGTCCGCTTCCTCGTTGGTAAGCGGGGAGGAGGATGGATCTGATGAAATTACTGTTATAACTGTTGTCTTTAATTCACGGACATCCGTCTATCATTGGTTAGGCGGATGGTTAGCGATTATCTATAGAACTGCTAGGGTTTATCTTTTGCTGCAATGGCGTCACCCAGGTTGTGTCCCCTTTAGAGGCATTAAGACTTGCTGAGTACCCTTAGGGTCTCACACGATAAATTATTGGTTCAGATGAACAGGTACCCTCGCAGGACGGATACTGGGTGGAAGAGGCTGATGATGTGGGCAACGATCATTCGGTGTCTGATTCGAACGGGATCCGTGAGATCTGTGGGCGGGATGTGCTTATTTCTATGGCATCTTATGCCGATTTGCTTCTTATCCGTACTCGGACTTTGTTTTGCCGCTTCCGCTTGATACTCTGATGTGTGATGTATGAGGAATTATCCTAAAATATTATATCTATCTAGGTCATTTGAATCTTGCCGTATGGCGTTGCTATATTTCCTTTCTTTCTAGATGGTATGGCTCTGATGTACTCTTGTATGGTGGCTTGCATACATACTCATTTGTGTATGTAGTTGATCCCTTCGCCTGCCGATTACGCCGCCCGTACAGGTCCCGATGAGTTGGAAGTGGTTGGGACGGCCGAAAGGTCTACCCGTGAGTGGCTTTTGGGGCCCCACCGTACTATTTCAACCACTACCGCTCATCCAGGCTTGTATCTAGGAGCGTAATTCACCGAGGTAGTTACATCTAGTCCCGGCCTGTGTTATCAGCCAGGACTAGAGGTTTCCCATGGACCGGGACTAGTGATATGGGGCCATGTAGCCATTGCAGAATTCACACACCGGGACTAGTGCTAACACTTGTCCAAGTTTCAGAGGAGGCCGAGACTAGAGGCTGGAGCTGCAAAAAACGAAAGGTCGTTTTTCTACTAGTGATAAATAAGGAATACGATAATAACCACTTTATTATTGCCTCTCGGGCATATTCCCTTCATTATTGCACGCTACTAATTTTTGTAATAGGTGGATAGCGTGACGCGTGACGGCGGCAATGACGATGTTTCGTCAGTCTTTGAGGAAGATGAAGATCCGCCAGCGACTTCTCTGGCAATGTCTACGCCGGTGTGCCCTTCGCACTCGCCACCGACTTCAACTCCCTCGTGATGCATGCCGAGGACATGAAGACCTACGGCCCATCAAAGAACGCCAACGCCTTCAGAGCCCAGCACAAGGCGCTCGGTTTCACCTCCGCAACCTCCAGAAGGTGGCTATCGAGGAGGGTCGCATGCCCCCGATCAAGCCCATGGTGCCCAATTTCAAGGGACTGGGCAACATGAAGTGGAGTAAGCGCCACAAGGAGGAGGCGGAGGCCCTCCTAGCGGAGGCCATGAGGGGGCACTGATCCTGTAATGATGTTGCTGCTGCTGTAAAGCAGCTTCTTTTGTTTTGTTGTCTGTGTTGAACTTGTAATCTGCTGCTGCTAAGCAGCCTAATTGTCAAACCTAGTTTAAGTATCGTACTATATAATCCTTTATTATCTGCTTTATCTACATCTACCTTGTTCATCTACATATTTATGGTGCTGGTTAGATTTGCTGCCAGATTGGGAAAATACGAGGGCCAAAAGGAACTATGAATGAAGAGAGAAGCTGCTCTAGATTCGCTATATTTTTGGGCAAAAATAACAACTGTTAGCGACATAAAGGGAAAAAGACGCTCTTAAAAAGGCCAATCATAAAAATAACAAAAAAAATCTTCCAATTTAGACGACAGGGCGTATGATAACTACCATACGCACCCCACATGGTCCCACACCACATCCCCCAAAACGCGTTCCCAACAAGCGGGCCCCACACCATGGGGGGTCCTACTATGGGACCCAACTGAACGTGGCCCCACCTGTCATCACGTAACGGGGGTGGGTCCTACTTGTCAACACGTAACAGTGAGGGTCCACTACGGGACCCACCTGAATGCGGTCCCACTTGTCAGCACGTAACGGCGAGGGTCCACTAACGGGACCCGACGGAGAGCGAGTTTCAGACGGATGTGAGAGTTCCATAATAGGAGCTGGACAAAAGTGAGGAAAAACTAAGCAGCTGGGAGTGAGTACAGCTAACGAACTAGGGGAACGAAAATAGAAATCCCTATTAAAAAACTGAGACTATGGAATCGGGACTAAAGTCCCCCTTTAGTCCCGGTCAAGCTACAAACCAGGACTAACACTCAAGAAATTTGTTAATATAAAAAAATGAGACTACGGAATCGGGACTAAAGGTCCCCTATTAGTCACGGTCCAGCAACAAATCAGGACTAACACTCAATACATTTATTAATATTAAAAAACCGAGACTACGGAATCGGGACTTAAGGCCCCCCTTTATTCATGATCATATCTAGCCCTATAGTATACATCTTCATAGTCGTCTTCGTCTTCATCGTCGTCATCGTGGTCGTTGCTAGGCGCACGTGGCTGGATCCTCATCCTAGCCATGGCATATTGTGGGGGCACCTGCCACTCCGGCCTCGGATTTACGACGCGTGGGAGGGGCCTTCCGGATGACGACGCCGCTATACCCGCGGCCTTCACCATCGCCACCCTTTTATGGCTCTATGGCGGATGCGAGTACTGCAGGCGAGGATGGTATCCCCCGACAATGTAGTGCATCATGCCGATGATAGTCTGGTTCGCACACCACAGGCGGCGACTGGCTTCGTTATGGTTCACCGGGGGAGGGCCGTAACCCTCGTACCAGGCGAGCTCTCTTTCCCACCGGCTAGCAAAGAAGGCATTCCAGGTGTCATAGTTGTCGGGATCCCACTGGGGATCCATTCGCTGCTCCGGCATGAGCTCGTGGTAGAAGTGGTTTGTGATGGCCACCTAGCGTGCGGAACCTTGAGGGACAGGAACCCCTCCAGCGCTCAGCATCCAGCCGGCAGGCGGCTGGTAGCCCGACGAGCAAGGGTTGCTGGAGGTGCACAGCGTCTCAGTCTCCTCGAGGGTTAAAATTGCCCAGTATGTGCTATCCATTGTTGTGAGAGACGAAGGTGTGGATGTGTGGATAGCCATGGTGCGGTCGGTCTAGATATAGAGGGAAGAGAGAGAAAACTTGGTGGGAAGCAGTGGAAAATGAGGGGAAAACTCTGTGATATGCCGATATTATGTAAACACTCCCTGTTATAGTGAAGTTTCATTGGTTGGCCTTCGTGGTGTTTTCCTATTTTTGTTGGAGGGGTTTTTTACATGAAAATCCTATGTCCCCTGCTGTGATTTTGTTTTCGTTCTTCGTTATTTGCTTATCGCGTTTATAACAAGTTTATGTTTATGATTTAGTGTTTTGCGTTTAGGGTATTGGTTGCATCAATCTTGATGTTTGCCAAGCATAGTATGTACTTTATTGATTATAAGGTGTACATAAAATTGATCGGTGCATCTCAAGATGAAGAGAAGAATGGAGGTTAACCATACTTTAAAAAAGGTTAGCTACGAGTGTCCCGCAACACCATGGTCTCAACTGTCAGCCCTGGTCCGAGTCCAAGCAGTACGCCCATATCAGGCAAGGCTTGCTCGTGGCGGCGGATCTCGTCGAGCACGAAGATCACGGTCGACCCTGACATGTTCCCGTACTCACTTAGTACATGTCGGCTTGCCGCCAGCTTCTTGGACTCTAACCGGAGTCCCGCCTCGACGCTGTCCAAGATGGCTCGCCCGCCGGGATGCACAGCCCAGAAAAGGTCGTTCCAGCACCCGTTCAGGCCGAGTGGCCCGAGCGCGTCGTTCATGCTCTGCTCTATGTTCTTGAGGATCAGCGCCGGCATCTCGAAGGAAGGGTTGAAGACAAGCCCGTGTTCGGTGAGCCTTCCCACAGCGGCGTGGTTACTCTTAGGAATGATGCTCTGCGAGGCGGCCACCATCTCGAAAACCGGGCGCTCGACGGAGCCGTTGGGCTCCGCGCCGACGATCACGGCACCCGCCCCGTCACCGAACAAGGCCTGAAAGATGATGGTATCCATGTGGGCCTCGTCGGGGGCGCGGAAGTTGATGAGAGCAAGCTCGGCGCAGGCGATGAGGACGCGGGCGTCGCGGTTGTTCTCGGCGATGTCCTTGGCGACGCGTAGCGCGGCGGACCCACTGGAGCAGCCGTTCATGTAGAGCATTGTGCGGCGGACGGACGGGTCGAGGCCGAGGAGGGAGGCTAGGCGGAGGTCGACGCCGGGCATGTGGGCGCCGGTGTAGGTGGCGACGACGAGGTGGGTGATTTCGGCGGGCGGGCGCCCCCACTCGGCCAAGGCCTTGCGTGCCGCGGCGGCTGCAAGCTCGGGAACGGCGGTGGCCGCGATGTCCATCCGGGCATCCAGAGACGGCAACGTGCGGTCCATGAACTCCGGGTGGTTTTGCAGCAGCTCCTCGTCGTGGTAGAAGTAGCGCTTCGTGATGGCTGATCTCTGACCTGGATGGAAGAAAGTGAGCATCTTAGTTAACTGCTAGGAATGTATCTATTCTAAATGTTTAACTATAGATACATATAAATCTAAACAAAATTAAGAATATTCGGAGGGAGTAGCTGGATTTGCTCCATATTAGCAAAGCTTACATATTCTGTTGAGCTTGGATTTGAGCTTGGTGAGGTGCTCCGTGTGGGTGACGCGGAAGTAGTAGTCAGCATACTCATCCTGCCGCACGCAGTTGGCCGGATTCGCCGTCCCGATGGCCAGAACGGACGCTGGGCCGTCGGCGCGCTGCGCCTGCCGCATCTGCCGCACCACGGCGGCCGCCGGACTTGCACCTATTAGGCTCCCAAACAGTGCCATAGATCCTGCTCGTATCTAGCTCTAGCATATATTACCTACCGAATCTGGTGAGTGCGCGTGCTGGATTTCCTTAGGCATATATATATAGGGCGGCATTCTCCGTTACGTATAGGGCATGCTCCGTTACCGAATCTGGCGCTAGCTAGTAGGCTTGCACCTGCACACGTCTCAGCTTAGTAGTACTCCTTCCTTTACGGTCAGGGCGCCTAATCAAATTTAGGTTTTTTCAAAATTACAACGTTTCTAGGCGCATAAGCGTTAATTAGTGATTAATGTGGCAGCTTTTCTCACAACTTCCTATGCATGCAGCAGTCTCCCACCACTGCATGCGCTTTAACCGTTCACTAATAGGCCTAATTTTCAGCCAATACGTTCACGCCTAGCTCCGTGAGATTTTTGTAAAACGCCCTGCAAACCGTAAAGGAGGGAGTACCAAGTATAGTATAGTGCAATTAATGTCCTCAGCGATGCACCTACGCCCGGTAAGACAACTCGAAGACTTGACCATAAATTTGGTCAATAATATATAAATTATATGTCATGAAAATTATATTATAGAAAGCGTATTTTAAATATGAATCTAAATATAGTTTGTATTTTGTTGACCAAATTTATGATTAAACTATTTTCTCGAAATACGTATTTGTCTTATAAACCGGAACGAAGGTGGTATATACAACTCGATGTCCACATGTAAGTTGGCTTGAAAATTATTACTCCCTCCATCCTGGTTTAAACGACACAATTTGTAATTCTGGGCTTTATGTGTCCTCTGATTGGTCCATTTTATATTATGAAGAAGAACATGCGTGAGAAGAAGAAGAGCCAATAAAACGTTCATATTTGTTCACACATGTGCATGCAAGCATATTTTATTCTTTTTGTACTGAAGTAATTATAGAGATTAAATGCTTTTGTGTCTAAATATTTTGGGATCGAATGATTTACAAATTATGTCCTTTACTGTAACTCGGACAAAAACATATGTAATTTTTTGAATTATCCAGCAAGCTGGGCAGAAAAAAAGGAGTCCTTGAGTCTACGGACAGTTAGATTCTCCATTGGATTCGCCCTTGGGCCTTCTGTCCGATGAGTACGTGTGTGGTCTTGGGCGCAGCGATGGCTCAAAATCATATCTAGCAATAGCGCGTGTTGGTTCTCTTTAAACGACTTGGCAGCGCCTCAAGCGGCCTCATTAGACTCCACCGTCTGACCTCAACCTCGAACATCCGAACTTTGAGTACGTTTACGTCTCTCACACCACACCAAACCAAACTTTGAGACATGGGCGTGGCCCTGAGGAAGCTCGCCGCGCTGCCAGCGCTCGGGTGGTGGCTCATGGTGGTCGGCACCTTCCGCTTGGGTTTCGCCTGGTCTGGCTTCTTCGACGCACGGGCGGTCCGCGTCGGCGCCTACTCCAACACGCATGGTATGCTCAATATATCCTCGATCGATCCATCTGACCATCTTCCTTGCCTCGATCGCAAGTATACTAATCATGTGTGCAGTGACTGATGTACACGGCCGCACCGTTGGGACGTGGACGCTCCTGTCGAGCACGCTCTGCTTCATGTGCGCCTTCAACCTGGACAACACGCCGCTCTGCGCAGCGACGCTCCTGTCCTTCATCTACGCCTACGGCTACTTCGTCATGGAGTACCTGGTTTACAGTACCACCACCGCCGCAAGCCTCGCCACTCTCGGCTTCTTTGCAGGTACTTATTACTAACGGACCCGTGTCCTGATGTAGCTAGAAGATGCATGACTTTCTTCTCTAGGAGAACGACTTTGCTCTACCCAAGTAGTGTCACCCTGTTATAAGTAAAATAATTATGATACCGAAGCAAAAGTAGGCAAGAAATTCGTACAATTTCTTGCAAGCTGCTATCACCACTTTTCCTTAATTGCGCTAAAACATGTGCCACGCTCGCTCAATCCACTTTGGTTGCACGAATAAACTGGAACACATAGTGCCACTTTGGTTTCGAACAGCCTACGGTTACATCTATCCGTGACATGTGCAAATCTATCTTCTCCTCATTTTTATCTTTCTGATTATCTTGTTTACATGCGCAGTACCATCGATTGTTTGGACGGCAGTCCATTGGAGGAACACTCTTCGCCAACGCGCTGCCAAGCAGCCATGAGCTCCTGCAACTGAATAAATTTCACTGCAATTTCACTTTTATATTATACAATAATTAGATACCCGCTGCCTATGCTGCCTCGCCATGAGCACCAGTGGAAACTGTAGATTGGACTTCAGATCGGGCGGCAGCATGGCTCCGTCTCTTCCTCCTCTGTCCTTTGGTCGGTTTGTATTGTGTATCCTTTTTTTAAGGTGTATTTGTGAAGGAAAAAACAAACGTGAATCATACCCGCAAAAGTGGTAATTGTAGTTTCTTGTATTTCAAATACTAGACGAACAGGAACACAACGACTTTTGCATGAAGTGAAACAACCAACAAGACTTTTCATAGGTAGTGTATCTTAGTTTGTTTTGACCTCCGGTCGGGCAAGACCTCTTTCCACACGAATTTAGCGGCAACATTTTCAACAGTTATATAAAGCTGCAGTTGGGCTATAGCGGGCTATTCCGTTTTAGCCGTTTTTTCAAAAAGAGAGGAAATTTTAGTCATATCTTGACAAAAAGCGAAAAAACTATGACACAAACATGATTTAATCTACACCTAGTTCAACTATTCAACGCAAATAAGTATTTAACCATTTAACTCACAACATTTTATTGAATCAGATTGAACAGAGATTAAAAAAACGAAAAAAAAACAAGAAAAAAAATCCATAAAGCATGACCTTTAGCGGATAAATTGGAGGCTAATTTATGCATAAATCGGGATATAGCTGGCTATTAGCGGCTATTCTCCATTTAGCCTATAAATGTCATAGCACTAGCGGGAGGCCTCTCCAAAGGCTATAGCGCGGCGCTATTTAAAACTTTGATCACAATGTCCTTCCCATGGTACACCCTTCGGCCAGTGCCAAACGGCATCATTTTGACTTCGGCGCCGCTGGAAAGGAACCGTTGTGGCTTGAAATCGTCGGGGTCTTCGAATGCTCGCGCTAGAGCGGCCAGCGGGTAGTACACTACGGTGCCCGCCGGAATACGCTGGCCCTAGTGGATCACGTGGTTGTCTTCCATCACCTGCCTGTAGGCCACCAACGTCGGGGGTTGCAGCCGAAGTGCCTCCATGATTACAGCGTTGAGGTACTCCAGCTTCCCGAGAACTTGTAGGGGTTCGTAGCATGGAAAACAAAAATTTCTACCTCATGAACACACACAAGCGAAGATCTATCTACTAGATTGTAGCAACGACTCGATACAGTACTCACCCTCAAAGATCCCAAAGCGGTTAACGAGAGTGGGTTCTCATGGGTAATGTAGTCATTCACTTGACGATCTCACGATCGCGTAGAAGATCCTTCCGGCGCCGCGTTCCGGCAGCGCTCCCGCAGTTGGTCACACGTTCGGTACTCGATGAAGACCTTCCTCTCCCTTGTTCCAGCAGGCATCGGAGGTTGTAGATCTCGATCTCTCCTCGCGATTCTGGCAGCACGACGGTGTGGTGTCGGAGTTTAGAGGGGAAATCCCACAGGGCTTCACCTAAGCCGGAGCGGGTATGGTGGAGTAGAAGAGAGCCTCGACAATCTATGGTTTAGAGGGCGACGAGGGGAGGTGGTATCCGGCGGCTAGGGCTAGGGATTAGCCCTAGTCGGCGACTTGGGAGGAGCACCCTAGGTGGCGGCGACTAGAGAGGGAGGCGGCCAAACTAGGTTTTAGATGTAAGGGGTAGGGGGCTTCCTACCCCTCCTTATATAGGTGGGAGAGGCGGTTTGGGGGGAGTGGAGTCCTCCCCCAGCTCCTCTTCTACACCGGCGCAAGGGAGAGGGAGGAATCCTCCCTTAGGTAGGATTTCTTCCCTCCCTCTACTTGGCTACCAATGTTGGTGTTTGACTTTTTTCAAACTAGCTATTTGACTTTCAACCTAGAGTTTGATTTCTCTCTTCTAATTGCCCAGCCAAGTGACCTAGGACATGATGCAACCATTCCACTTTTTCATGACACATCCATGTACCCTTTCCACTCCGGATCGGTGGACCTTCTAGAACCTTCTAGAACATTCTGGTGAAAACACGGAAACCATTCTCGAACTCCGGAATTGGACTTTCCTTATATGAATCTTATTCTCCGGACCATTCCGGATCTCCTCGTGATATCCCGGATCCTATTCAAGACTTCGGACTACATTTGGTCTCTTTACTCACTTTCCATATCTACTAAACAACATCAAATCCTTAAGTGTGTCTCCCTACGGTTCGTGAATTATGCAGACATGACAGAGACTCTTCTCCGATCAATAACCAATAGAGGAATCTAGAAATTCATATGTCTACCACTTATTCTATGATTACTTCGTGATCAAATGAACCATTTAAATACGATGTCAATTTCCCTTTGTCTCGCGATACTTTACTTATCCGAGGTTTGATCGTCGATATCTCTATATACCTAGTTCAACCTCATTACCGATAAGTACTCTTTAATCGTTCTTGTGGTGTTTTATGTCATCAAAGCATCAATCCGGTGATGGTGATTAACATGATCTCTGTAACTACCTCGGTGAATTACGCTCCTAGATACAAGCCTGGATGAGCGGAAATGGTTGAAATAGTACGGTGGGGCCCAAATGCCACTCACAGGTAGACCTTTCGGCCGTCCCAACCATTTCCAATCATCGGGACAAGTACGGGCGGCGTAATCGGCGAAGGATCAACTACATACACAAATGAGTATGTATGCAAGCCACCATACAATAGTACATCGAGCCATTCCATCTAAAAGAAAGGAAATATAGCAACGCATACGGCAAGATTCAAATGTCCTAGATAGATATAATAGTTTAGGATACCTCCTCATACATCAAACATCAGTATCGGTGAGCGGCAAACAAGATCCGAGTACGGATAAGAAGCAAATCGGCATAAGATGCCCCATAAATAAGCACATCCCGCTCAAGATCTCACGGATCCCGTTCCGGAATCTCTACACGAGCGATCGTTGCCCACATCATCCGCCTCCTCCACCCAAGATCCATCTTGTGAGTGTACTGTTCATCGAACCAAATAATTTATCGTGTGAGACCCTAGGGGTACTCATCAAGTCTTTATGCCTCTAAAGGGACACAACACAGGGTGACGAATTGCAGCAAAAGATAAACCCTAACAATTCTATAGATACTCGCTAACCATCCGCCTAACCAAAGATAGACGGATGTCCGTGAATTAATGACAACAGTTATAACAGTAATATCCACAGATCCATCCTCCTCCTCGCTTACCAACGAGGAAGCGGACGAACAACCCCCCATCCGTTGGCAATTTTATTAACCATTCCATGAGTGTTGCACTATTTACTAGTCAGTTACTTAGTCAAATTAAAGCGGTACTTTAGTTATGCTTGTCTATGATCGAGAAACTGTGCTCCAAGTCGTCCATAACCGCGGACACGGCTTTCAGAAAGTTTTACCCTGCAGGGGTGCACAAATAGCAACACACACTCGATCAACCTCGGAAAAACCAAATCAAAACCCAACGAGGCCTTCACGACAAAGCAATCACAGGATTCAGAAATATTTCAGGGGGCCACCCCATTGAGTACACCCGCAACGAAGATAGCTGACTCCGAGACGGACTCAAGGTTTGCGCCAGTGGCTGTAAACGACTGGGAACCCAAAACTGGGCTTGTCGATACCGCGAAAACACTCCGCTTACCTAAACAGTACAGGTGCTCCTCGCACAATCGTAATAAAGCAGTAAAGCATGGCATAAGTACAGGATAGTAAATAAAACCTCAAACTAGTTTGTGGCCCCAAGAAATAAGACTGAATCAAGCTCTGGCTCAGGGGGGTCCCATAAGCCTCCCGGATGTGGATAGCGCGAATAATCAAGGAACAGGAATCAAGTACTCGGGGTCCTACGGGACACAAGTGAGCAGGAAAAACCAAATAGCAGATATTGCTCACCGGTGCCACTTTCATTAGTTATCCCATTACTACTCAGGTTAAGTTGTTTAGGTACCTCGTTATCCAACAGACACTCACATACCCTACACATGCTGTTCTACGACTCGCATGGCTCAAACAACTCCTGTAGTAATGGCTCATGGGATGGAGGAACAAGCTTGGTGGGGTTTAAAAGTAAAGGCTATGCAATACTTGGGATTCAATTTAATGCAAATTGGAGGCCACCGGCACCCCCACCGTCTCCGCAGCGTCAGCAGTCTGAGTCGCCTCAGCCGTCTCCAAGTCATCAGAATACTTCCTTGTCGTCAGCGCTTGACCATCTCTGCAAGCATCCATCTCGGCGCTTGACCATCTCCTGGCCAGACCATCTCCAAGGCCAGCCATCTCCTGCCCGTCAGCCATCTCCGGTGCTTCAGCCATCTCCTCAGCATAAGCGAAAGAGCATTGTCACGAAGAGCATCACTAGCACTGCCACAAAGAAATCCGCAGGAAACCGTACGCCAAAGCGTTCAAGAAACTACGCCCCGCAGCCTTCCGCCAAGCCATTGCCGGTTTTACCGTGGAATCGCAGCGACGAGGAGACCAATAGGAGCTCGGAAGAAGAGGTTAAGAAATTCTTTGCACCTAGACGGGCCGAGCCAAAGGAGAAAATATATTCGGCGGTGGTGCAGAAGTTTTACAATAATCTTTTGAAACCTGAAACCCCACTTGTGCCGGACTACGAGCGCCAGATTTTGAAGGGGGATGCAAGGCGCCATAGGGAGACTAAAAGTAGCAGTCGTGCGGCACCCCAGAAAACAGTTCCCATGCTCGGAGAGCAGGAAAACCAATCATGTGCCCCGCTCCAAGTGTTCGACACACGGGACGCTCCTCCCATAAATGATTACGAGGCAGAGCTACAAAGAAAGGCCAATGAGATGGGGATGACTTACATTGCATACTTGAACATCATGGGAGACAACTTGCCCAAAGGCGATGCCAACCCCATACAGCCATGGAAGTATGGGAAGAATCTCGTCAAGAAAGAGGATCTCAAGAATCTACCAACAAAGATGCGAAGATTTCACAAGTGTTACCTTGATTTCTAGAAGACGAGAAAGGAAGAATGGATCACGGCATATAAGAGATCATATTTTCTTGTGCGGAGAAGACACGATCACCTTCAACATTCAAGACTTGCATTTTCTATTCAATCAGAAGGAACTCGACAAAGCTGCCATCAGCCTTTATTGTGTGTAAGTACTATTTCTTTAATTTCTATCTCATCTCATTCAATTCATTAATTGCATGTATATATATATGCTCACCATATATTTATATATATACTATTATGTAGGAAAAAGGTTATGGAATGCATGAAAGGAGGCCCTTTTGACATTGGGTTCGTTGACCCAAATAGAGTTTATGAACAAGTGGTAAGAGACAAACCCGAGCAAACAGAAGATTTCTTGGTAAGGTCTTTAATGAGACAACAAACCAAAATGGAAATACTATTGCCTTACAACTTCTCGTGAGTACTGTTACCCTCTCTTGTACACATTCTGTTTCGGCTTACTCGATGTTAAGTTTAACTGATGATGATTTATGCGTGCGTAGGTTCCACTTTATTCTTCTAGTCATTCAACCTGACTCAGGAAAAGTCCTTGTCATGGACTCGTTACGAAAATAAAAAGAGCTATGGGCAGACTTTAGAGAGATGCTCCAGAGGTAATTTCAATAATATTATCGCACTAGATCGGCATTTCGTGACAACAAGTAATTAATGACTCCTTTATCCATTTTCTTTGCCGGACAGGGTTTGCAAAAGGTTCACGGGCAGGGCCGTGGGTGAATGGACGGAAGAACTAAAATTTGTAGACCAAAATGTAAGTAATACTAGCTAGGTCTATGTATCTCTTTGATTATGCTTCCAATTCCATTATATCATGCTTTATTGATTATTATTTTGATTGAACTCTCTATTCTTATAAAGTGCGCGTATCAGGGACCGGCAATAACTTATGTGGGTACTATGTTTGTGAGTTCATTCACAACACGATATGTGCGACGGGCCAAGCCGCACTAGAACAACTTAGAGTAAGTAAAAAAAGTACACAACATTTTTTTATTACCATCAATTGTGTTGAGTTTTATTCTTATATATTGACCCCATTCTTCATATATATATATTCAGATCGAACGGATGCGAGACCAACTCCTACCATTTGACCGTATACGAGCCATTCAAGAGGAATTGGCGGGGTTCATACTTGATGAGGTCGTCACGCCTGGCGGAGAACTCTTTAAATATCCACCAAAATGAATGTTGTATATATGCTTGAACGTGTTTGTCTTGTACTTGATGATTCAATGTTTACAGAGAATACCACACAATGACGATGTTTGTGTATAATAATAGTTGCTTAATTATTCATGTACTCGTATGTACCGATGACGATGTATGTGTATACCGCTACCGATCGATTCCCCCTCCCCCCTCCCCGTCCCGTCCGCGCCAGTAAATACGCCCGAGCAGGGCGGGACAGAACTGCCTGGCGAGATTTAAACCGTTTTCTGCCGGCAGAGATTTATCTCTTTTTCCTGCCGCGGCACAGAACCTTTAACACCGGTTCGTGCCGGTGTTAAAGGGGAGGGCTTGAGCGCTACGGCAGCCCCACGTGCGCCACCCTTTAACACTGGTTCGTATAAGAACCGGTCCGAAACCGCAACAGCGGTTCTATAACCGGTGTTAGAGGGCCCTCCAAACCGGTGTTAGAGGGGTATGTGTGCACTAGTGACAATAGATTAAAACAAGCATAAGAAATTCAAAAACGATCCAAACAATGCGAAACCTTCGCGTGGTGTTATTTTATGTAACATAGTTAGAAGAAAAAATATCAAACTTGGTATATTGACTATGTCTCAAAAGAACCTTCACAAAATGACCTATCTGATTCGATGTTTCCTGTCTTTTGGGTCAAATGACCAATGTTATGGCTAGAATCAACGCATAGTTTGTGATAATGTGTCCATATTGTGCATATATGTGCATCATGGGATGGCGAAAAATGTTGTAGGAGGACGTTTTCGGTTTCGTAGCACCAAAAAACCATTTTCCATTTTCCAAGTGCAAAAAAGGGGCAATTTTGTAAAGCAACCACCAAATGGCTAATTCAAAATTCTACCACCACATTTAAAAAAAAATACTATACCACCTTACATGGACAATGTACTAACAGGGGATCTCAAATCTCAAATCTTTCCGTCTATCCCTGGTGCAAAAGACAAATTCCTGTCGAATCGGCAGGAAGTGGGTCAGATATGAACTACAGGTACATGATCTGATGCTCATGATTTTTTTTAAAAATCATTTTTACGTTAACAATATGCTATTTTATCAGAAATCCAATTCAAGTTTAGCGAGCCTCAGTCCCGATCTAAAAATGTTCATGCCCGTTGTTCGACAAAGTTAGACGATAGTTTAAAACGGGCATAAGAAATTCAAAACGATCCAAACAATGTGAAACCTTCGTGTGGTGTCATATTATGTGACATAGTTAGAAGAAAAAATAACAAACTTGGTATATTGATTATGTATCAAAAAAACTTCACAAAATGACCTATCTCATTCGAGGTTTCCTGGCTTTTGGGTCAAATGACTAATGTTATGGCTTGAATCAATGCATAGTTTGTGATAATGTGTCCATATTATGCATACATGTGCATCATGGGATGGAGAACAATGTTGTAGGAGGAAGTTTCGTCGCACCAAAAATCCATTTTCTATTTTCTGAGTGCAAAAACGGGCGTAGCTCCTGGGCTGGGCCGTTATCAAACAGTCGTCGCCTGACATCATGGGGCCCGCTGCAAGCACTATGCCGAGGGGTATTTTATACGCCGATGGCCGAGTAGCTATGCCGACCGCTACGTATGCCGAGCTGGCTACGCCGACGTCCACCGTCAGCACAGCCTGTGTCGACAGCAAAATAGCGCTGTGTTGATGCCAGCCGGCCTTTGGCGCCTCGATTGTTTCCTGTAGTGACCTCTCGATCCTGTCGATCATGCTGCATGGATAAACCCCACCCCGCCCACTTATTGCATGCCACCTGGATCCACGCGGGCCTCGTCAACTCCAGTCTTCGGACCGCTAGCCGCGTCCTCCAGCTGCACCGCAGGCCCACTAGGCCACGGCCATTCCACGACAACCTACAGTTCGTCTCCATCCTCCAATTCCTCCATCACACCGCCTCCCGATCCACCATATGATCATTCACGCGTCACAACATCGTCCGCCCCAATCCATGATATGCTCACCTTGCCACACCAGCAATCTCCCCAATACCCTCTTCCGTCCGCGAGGCCCTCCGTGTGCCCACTGGCATGTTGTGATGCAATCTCAATACGACACGCTTGTGTCCAACTCGACGTGGGCTCTAGTCCCTCGCTCTCCTCACAGGAACGTGGGTTTTCAGGCATAATCTCGGCACTGACGGATCATTGGAACGCTATAAGGCTAGGTGGGTCATTCATGGCTTCGCGCAACGCCACAACATCGATCTCGGCGATACCTACCCATTGGTTGTCAAGCCGGCATCGATCTGCATCGTCCTCACCCTGGTGTCCTCCGTGGTTGGCCGGTGCACCAACTTGACGAGCAAGTTTTCTGCTATCAACCTACCGGCTTCATGGACACGTGTTTGTCGCCTACCCAAGTCGTTGTATGGGTTGTAGCAGGCTCCACGGTTATGGTTTCAGCGTTTCGCCCGCTTTCACCACCAACTTTGCTGTGTCGCGGTCCGACACCTCCCTCTTCATACTCCGGCGGGGCATTGACACAACATACTTGCTACTATATATTGATGACATTGTCTTGACGGCCTCAAGCTTTGCTCTTCTCTGCTCCACGCCATTTTCTCCAAGCTACCACATGAGTTTTCCATGGAAGATATGGGGCCTCTCCACAATTTCCTTGTCATCTAGGTTCGCCGCACGCCTCAAGGTTTCTTCCTCAGCCAACAAAAGTATGCAGAAGAGGTCCTTCGGCGCGTCGGAATGACTCAGTGCAAGCCGTCCTTGACACCAGTTGACATGCTGTCCAAAGTGGCTGCTGATGTTGGCGATCCCGTCTCTGATCCATCTGACTATCGGAGCCTTGCAGCTGGACTGCAGTACCTGACCATGACAAGACCTAACCTGGCTTACACTGTTCAGCAAACGTTCTTACATATGCATGATCCAAGGACTGTCATCTTGCTCTGCTCAAACGGATTTTGCGCTATGTGGGAGGCACCGTGAGCTCCGGCCTCCTTCTCTCAGTCTCAGCTTCCACTGACATTGTGGCCTACTCCGACGCTGATTGGGCAGGTTGCCCTGACACACGGCGTTCCACTTCTGGATACTGTGTCTACCTTGGCGGTGCCTTGGTCAGTTGGTCCTCCAAACTGCAAGCCACAGTCTCGCGATCAAGCACGGAAGCGGAGTATCGCGCGGTGGAAAACACCAACGCTGACTGCGTGTGGCTTCAGAAATTTCTCAAGGATCTAGGTTGCACTCCCCAAGGTGACCGCGGTGTTTTGCGACAACATCTCAGCTGTGTACATGTCCACGAATCCTGTTCATCATCGAGAGACTAAACACTAAACACATCGAGTTGGACATCCATTTTGTCCGTGCAAAAGTCGGCCTCGGTGAGCTACGAGTTGTACATGTTCCAACCACTCAATAACTAATATGGTAACCAAAGGTTTGCCGATGAGTGCCTTTCAAGCTTTTCGATCCAATCTCTGTTTCTTTCTAGACGACGACTTGACTACGGCGGGGTATTAGAGAAACGGTGTGTTCATGTACATAGATAATGGCCCTAGTGTTGTTCTCTATAACGTTATCTATGGCCTAGTTTTTAGGCTAGTTTTGTGTATGAGTTAGTTGAGAGCTCCTATACTATATATGTGTAACGACTCGATCAATAGGATCAGTCTGAGTTGCACAAACCATCTCTTGTTTATCCTAATAATAGGCTATTTCTTACTAGCTAGTGTAGTGGCTCGGACTACACGGTCTTTAGCATGGGAGAGGCCGAGGCGTTCACTTCCACAAACTCAAGGTCGGAATACATATATAAGGGCGTGAGAGGCAAGGAGACCACAGAAGAATAGCCACAGACTCTGCCCTTCACTATTTCTTAGATTTTATTGAGAATATACGTACCAAACTAGTGAAAGTGACAGTTGTACAAACTTGATTCTCACTCGCGTGGAAATTAAGAATTATAGGTCCTCACAAACTTGTTGTACCAAAAAACAAGGTTCCAGTGACGCGCCTGGTCTTGTCATCTATTGTACGAGGTCCTCACTATCATTGAAAGTAACTGTCGTGAATTGTCACACGCGTAAAAATTAAGAATTAATAATAAGAGTAGACTGGCGGGCACTGTTTGCGCGTGTGGAAGAGAATAGACTTTGTTTGTTTTGTACGACAATTTGAGTATCTAAATCGGATTTGTGCACCATCTGCGCCCGTGTCTTTGGGTCATTGGATAAGAAAATGTTGGACATGATTCAGAATCACAGTGGCCTATGTTAATTAGCCACCAGATGGAGTGTCCCTATGTTAACTAGCCATCCACCAGTACGAGGGCAGGTCAAAAAAAAAAAACAGTACGAGGGAAGCCAAGTATGCCATCCATCACATGTGGGAGTTCGTAAGGGATCAACAACAAAGTTTGTGCATCTAGTCTAAAAAATGGGGCAAAGACTTGTGATGCAGATCCCAGAGTTGAGATGTATCGCATCAAGCAAGAGATTGCCCAACTAATTCACAAGGAAGTTTACAGTAAGGAGGGGGTGCTTTACTATGGTCCTACACCATCAAATAAGTAGATAAAAGTCTGCTTAGAGATGCATCGTGATGAAAGGGTATTCAACATGTTAGGTGGCGTCCGCCATTCCTGCCGAAATTGAGTCAGAAGTGATGGTGTTTACGGTTTTGAACGATTGATGAACTTGTGTGTTGTAAATATTATTCCTAAACTTTCCTTTGCTCTCTAGTTTTGATAGACGATGAACTTGTTGCTTGTAGTTTTTGAGAACATGTGAACTCTTTCTTTTCATTTTTTTAGTTTCAGAAGATGAACTTGTGATCAATGCTTGTATTAGGGTCATGAATCATGCATATGCTTAGTTTTCTTGCTTTTAGTTTTTGCGAACATGTGAAACTATCCTGCTTTACATTTCTAATTTTATGTTGCGTATTATCTATGAATATTCTTATCAGCGTATCTATCTTTGTTATAGAGGTAAAGAAGTGGTATGTTGTGTACATAGGTCAGGTTCCATGAGTCTGACGAGTGGGAAGACTGCGTGCAGCAAGTGAACAAGTTCAAAGGCAATAACTAGAAAGGCTATAAGAGTAAAGTGGAGACGGAAGCTAGGAACATCAACCACCTACGAGCGGAATAGAGGAGGCGGAACCGGATGAAGACGTTCATCTTCATCCCCATCTTGCTCGTGATTGTGTTTCTATTGTATGTGATTGCAGTTTAGATGATTACTTCTTCCTTTCTTAACCTATCGAGAGATAACTATAGCTACTCGACCGAGACTTATTCGTGTATAAGCACAATTGGTCACTGTCTATTTCGGTTCTAATTAATGTGATGAACTTGATGAACCAATTTGGTCACTTATTATTTATACTGCTTGCAGACTGTATCAAATTAAGTATTTGCAGATGGTGGCATATAGTGCATGACGCCACTAGCATCTAGGAATTCCAGTGACGCATGCATTGGAATGATAGCAATAGTAAATACTGGTGGTGTACACATTTTTTGGTATGCTAGCAGTAGTAAATACGTGCACTGGTGTTGTACACGTTTGTATGACACTCGTATCTCTGTTAATAGTGGCGTAACAGGCCATGAGCCATTGGAAACCACTTATCATGGTGTGAGCCTTGTGGCATACCTCTGGTGCCACCATTAAGCTAAGTTGGCACGTCATTAATAGGTTATTTCGTACTAGTGTAGTGGTTCAGACTACGGTCTTTGTCCGTTTGTAGCATGGGAGGCCGAGGCGCCGTTCACTTCCACAAACGCAAGGTCAGAATACATAAGGACATGAACGACAAAATGTGGTGAGAGGCACGGAGACCACAGAAGAATAGACACAGAATCCGCCCTTCGTAATTTTAAGATGTTATTGAGATGATACGTACTGCCTCCGTTTCAAAATATAAGATATTTTGGAAATGTATCTAGACTTGTTTTAGTATATAGGTTCAGTCAACTTTGGGATGAATCTATACACTAAAAGAAGTCTAGATTCATTTTATTCACAAACCTAAAACATCTTATAATTTGAATCAGAGGGAGTACCAAATAGTGAAAGTGACGGTCATACGAACTTGATTCTCACTCACGTGGAAATTAAGAATTACTGAGAGTACCATTGAATGTTTGTGTGCATGTGAAGAAGAATGCATATCTATAATCCGGACAGTAGCAGAATCACGACAAGAAAACAAGGTTCCAGACACACGCCGCCTGGTCTTGTCATCCTTAGTAGGAGGTTGACGCGGCTGTGCACCATAGGTCCTAATTATCATTGAAAGTAACTGTCATACGGATTTGATTGTCAGCGTGGAAATTCATAAGGGCGTGAATGAAATGTGGTGAGAGGCAAAGAGACCATAGAAGAATAGTCAGACTATGCCCTCTTCCCGTATTTCTAAGATGTTATTATTGAGATGATTTTTTTTGAGATGTTATTATTGAGATGATAGGTACCAAATAGTGAAAGTGACCATCGTACGAACTTGATTCTCACTCGTGTGAAAATTAAAAATTATTACGGAGAGTAGAATTGTTTGTGATAATGTGTGGAGGAGAATGCTTCTATAATCCGGACAGTAGCCGAGTCAGGACAAGAAAACAAGGTTTCGGTCACTTGCCTGGTCTCGTTATGCTGACACCTTCGTGGAAATTGATTGTACGAGGTTGATGCGGCTGCAGCATAGGTCCTCATTAGCATTATATTGAAGTAACTAAAAGACGAACTTGATCGTCACCTTCGTGGAAATTAAGAATTAATAATGAGAGCAGAGTAGACTGGCAGGCACTGTTTGCGCGTGTGGAAGAGAATGCGATCACTTTCGGAGACTTTGTCTGTTTTGTACGACAATTTGAGAATCTAAATCGGATTTGTGCACCATCTGCGCCCGTGTCTTTGGGTCATTGGATAAGAAAATGTTGGACATGATTCAGAATCACAGTGGCCAGTGGCGGACCTAGGATTTTAGTAAAGGGTATGCCGCATCAAAAATTTGAGTCCCTATCAAGAATTTTTTTTCTTAGGATATAAAGAAGGGATGACGATTACGAAATATGTCAAAATGGTTAAATAAAAAAAGATTTTACACTATTAATAAAAAAGGTAAATTGTTGGACACAAACATCGACAGGGCTTTCTAGCGCTGAACTAAATTCCAATGGTTCGATTGATCCTAAATTTCCAAAGTATTCTACCATTTCAATATATAACCAAGAAAATATGTAAAAAGTTATATTTAAAAAGCTATAATAGAATGTAAAAAAACTAATCACATACTTGACTAACTAAGACTAATTATTAGTAGACTAAATATCAACCGATGCTACACAGTTAGCTATATACTACTCCCTTCGAGCCATATTAATTGACTCAAATTTGTCTAGATACGCTAAAATTTGACTAGATACATTTGTACCTAGATAAATCTAAATCAACTAATATAAGTCGGAGGGAGTACTAAAACACAGTGCGGAGTCGCTCAAATGTACTACAATAGGTTCTATATTGATTTGCTTAGTCATCATAAGTAATCAGCTGGTCTAATCCATTAGCAAGATAGCTAGGTCGACACTAATCAGCTGGTGTATGACCATAGCTAGCATGGAGGCTTACAGGGAAGACTAAATCAAGCCCACTCCTGATGGCCAAAGCCAATGCATTTACTAATGGATCGACAAGTACTAGTGTACTACCGGAGCTGATCAATTTATGTTAACCCACGTCGCTGAACCAGCAGACATGCATGGCCGCTTGTATTATCTTGTTTATCGATCTATCGATCAAAACGTGTATACGTCTGCTGGCCAGACCGCAGGGTATGCCGTGGCATACCGGGCATACCATGTATGGCCTTGGTATGTAGCAATGGAAAACAGACACGGTTCGAAGGTACATGGCCGCCTCTACTCCCGGCCGTCAGCCAACGACAAACGTGTGGAGTGATGGACAGAGATCCACTCCCGAGGTAGACACGTAATTTGTAGTAAGTACATTATCTGCAGATAATGCGCTTAAATTGCACGACTTCTCGCATGCCCTATTTTTTTTTCTAAACAATATTTTTCAGGAGCATATATATATCCCTCCTGTTAACTCCATTCAGAAAAAATAAATGTACAGCTGAGAGTCTGTTCGGGGAAACAAAATAATTACCTTACCTTAGCTAGCTCTGTAGGCATAGCCGAGCCCATTCAGAAAAGCTTACCATATATTAGCTATTTTTTTCTTTGAAAACATATATATTAATATCACGGAGATATCAATTACACAACCTCTGTAACACCGCATGCCCATCACGTGTCCAATCTTGCCACAGAGCTAGTAGATCCGATGCTGCCCTCCACCTTGATTGTTGTCGCCACGATGACCTCCATTGTCGCCGCCATTGTGGCCTCCAAAACCGCGAACCCATCCGCCACGGTTGCGACCTCCTTGTCCGCAGCCCTACCTTGGTCGCGTCCGCCGCCGCCATTGTAGCGCTCGCCATGGTTGCCGCCTCCCTGCTAGTGGCCAGCCTATCGAAGTTGGCGAAGGAGGTCGATCCGATCGGCAGATCGGTGGTGGTGTAGGACTCTTGACGGTGCTCATAGCCCAGAAGGTAGGAGTACACGTTGTCAAGCGTGAAATCTGTCTTCACATTGAGCGAAGCGAGGAGCGACTCGTGCTCAGTGCTGAGGCCGGAAAGGATGTAGGCGACTACCTCGTCAGCGTGGAAAGGATGGCCGATGGCAGCGAGGGTAAGAAAGAACCATATCCTTAGTTCTTCTCAAGTACTTAAGGATGTTTTTGACCGCTGTCCAATGATCCACTCCTGGATCACTTTGATATCTGCTAGTTAAACTAACAGTATATGCAATGTCGGGTCTAGTACATAGCATGACATACATTAGAGATCCTATGGCTGAGGCATAGGGAGTCTTACTCATCCTTTCTCTATCTTCTGCCGTTGTCGGACTTTGAGTTTTACTCAAGGTCGATTAGCAACATGGGCAAGAACCCTTTCTTGCTATCTTCCATTCCAAACCTCTTTAGAACTTTGTCCAAATATGTACTTTGTGACAATGATATTAGGTGTCTCGATCTATCTCTATAAATCTTTATGCCTAATATGTAAGCTGCTTCGCCAAGATCTTTCATTGAAAAACTATTATTCAAATATTCCTTGACACTATTAAGAAGGTCTACATCATTCCCAATCAACAATATGTCATCTACATATAGTATTAAGAATGCTACAGAGCTCCCACTCACTTTTTTGTAGATACAAGCTTCTCCATAAGTTTGTATAAAACCAAAACTTTTGATTACCTTATCAAAACGTTGATTCCAACTTCGGGATGCTTGCTTCAATCCATAGATGGACCGTTGAAGTTTGCATACCTTGTTAGCATCTTTAGGATCGACAAAACCTTTGGGTTGCATCATATACAACTCTTCATCAATGTCTCCATTGAGGAATGCTGTTTTGACATCCATCTGCCATATCTCATAATCATAATATGCAGCGATTGCTAACATAATCCTCACAGACTTTAGCTTCGCTACTGGTGAGAAAGTCTCATCGTAGTCAACTCCTTGAATTTGTCGAAACCCTTTTGCGACAAGTCGAGCTTTATAGACAGTAACATTGCCACCAGCATTTGTTTTCTTCTTGAAAATCCATTTGTTCTCGACAGCCTTCCGGCCATCCGGTAAGTCCACCAAAGTCCATACTTGGTTTTCGTACATGGATCCAATCTCGGATTTCATGGCTTCTTGCCATTTATTGGAATCTGGGCTCATCATCGCTTCCTCATATGTCGCAGGGTCATCGGTGTTGTCCACCAACATGACATTCATAACGGGATCATACCAATCAGGAGTGGTACGAGTTCTCGTTGACCTGCGAGGCTCTATAGCAACTACAATCGAAGTTTCATGATCATCATCATTAGCTTCCTCTATTATTGCTACATGCACCACAGGAACTTCTTCCGGCGCTGCTCTACTCGCAAGTTCGAGAGAAGGTTCTACAACCTCGTCGAGTTCTACTTTCCTTCCAGTCACTTCTTTCGAGAGAAATTCCTTCTCTAGAAAGGATCCATTCTTGGCAACGAAGATTTTGCCCTCGGATCTATGATAGAAGGTATACCCAATAGTTTCCTTCGGGTATCCTAGAAGACGCATTTTTCCGCTTTGGGTTCAAGCTTGTCCGGCTGTAACTTCTTTACATAGGCTTCGCAACCCCAAACTTTAAGGAACGACAATTTAGGTTTCTTCCCAAACCATAATTCATACGGTGTAGTTTCAACGGATTTAGATGGTGCCCTATTTAAAGTGAATGCGGCTGTTTCTAATGCATAACCCCAAAATGATAGCGGTAAATCTGTAAGTGACATCATAGAATGAACCATATCTAAGAAAGTTCGATTACGACGTTCGGACACACCATTACGCTTCCCGGCGGTGTCAATTGTGAAAGTATTCCGCATTTCTTCAAATGCTCGCCAAACTCATAACTTAGATATTCACCTCCACGATCAGAACGTAGAAATTTAATCTTCTTGTTACGTTGATTCTCAACCTCACTTTGAAATTCCTTAAACTTCTCGAAAGTTTCGGACTTATGTTTCATGAAATAGATATACCCATATCTACTCAAGTCATCCGTGAAGGTAAGAACATAACGATAACCACCGCGCGATGCCACACTCATTGGACCACTCACATCGGTATCTATGATTTCCAATAAGTCCGTAGCTCGCTCCATCATACCAGAAAATGGATTCTTAGTCATTTTACCCATCAGACATGCTTCGCATCTTTCAAGTGATTCGAAATCAAGTGATTCAAGAAGTCCATCGGAATGGAGTTTCTTCATGCGCTTCACTCGAATGTGACCAAGACGACAGTGCCACATATAGGTCGAGTTATCGCTCGATTTCAAACGTTTAGCCTCAGTGTTATTAATATGTGTATTTCCACTATCGAGATTCAATAAGAATAGACCATCTATCAAAGGTGCATGTGCATAAAACATATTACTCATATAAATCGAACAACCATTATTCTCGGACTTAAACAAGTAACTGTCTTGCAATAAACAAGATCCCGATATAATGTTCATGCTTAACGCAGGCACCAAATAACAATTATTTAAGTATAAAACTAATCCCGATGGTAGATGAAGAGGTAGCGTGCCGACCGCGATCACATCAACCTTTGATCCATTTCCCACACGCATCGTCACCTCGTTCTTCGCTAGCTTCCGTTTATTCTGCAGCACCTGTTTCGAGTTACAAATATGAGCAACCGAACCAGTATCAAATACCCAGACACTACTACGAGTACTAGTGAGATACACATCAATAACATGTATATCGGATATACCTTTCTTCTTGATGTTGCCGTTCTTCAAATACGCCAAGTACTTTGGGCAATTCCACTTCCAGTGACCTTCTCCCTTGCAGTAAAAGCACTCAGTATCAGGCTTAGGTCCAGCCTTGGTCTTCTTCGTCGGCGCGGTAACTTTCTTACCACCCTTCTTGAAGTGTCCCTTTTGCTTAGACTTACCTTTCTTCAATTTGGTGGTCTTATTGACCATCAACACTTGGTGCTCTTTCTTGATCTCCACTTCTGCAGATTTTAACATGGCAAAGAGTTCTGGCAACTGCTTGTTCATGTTTTGCATATTGTAGTTCATCACAAAGTTCTTGTAACTTGGTGGTAGTGATTGGAGGACACGATAAATCCCCAAAGCATTAGGAATCACTATACCCAAGATTTTAAGTTTGTTTATGCCTGACATCTTAAGCACATGCTCACTGACGGAGCTGCCCTCTTCCATCTTCCAGTTAAAGAACTTTTCAGAAGCCTCATAGCTCTCAATTGCCACGTGAGTCTCAAAGATCAATTTGAGATCACGGACAATATCATGTGGGTCTGAATTCTCAAACCTTTTCTGAAGCTCCGATTCTAAACCATACAAGATAGCACACTGAACTGTGGAGTACTGAGTCTTCCGAGCGAGGTAAACATTCTTTACTTCATCGGTAGCAGTAGCTGCAGGTGGGTCACCCAGCGGTGCATCTAGCACATAGGTCAAATTACCAGCTGTGAGAACAATCCTCAAATTGCGGAACCAATCCGCGAAGTTTCTTCCATTGTTTTTCAACTTTTCTTTCTCTAGGAACGCATTAAAATTGATGGTAGGGCCGCCATTGATCTACAATATATTTTCAATAGTTTAGACTAAGTTTATGACAAATTGAGTTCTAATTAATAGTTAAATTAATCTAGGTGAACTCCCACTCAAAACAATATCCCTCACATTGTTTTAGTGATCACACGAACCAAATCCACCACATCAACACCGATCATCACGAGAGTTGATGTAGCTTCAATGGCGAACAATCGACATGTTCATCATATCTACTATATGATTCATGCTTTTTTTTTGACTATAAGACTGTGAGGCAAAAGCCCCACAACAATTTATTAATAAATAAAACAGAAAACAAAGAGTCAAAAAGAAATACTTACAAGTGTCAAGGCTAAAAGAAAAAGACAAAGACTACTTCTAGTACTACTAATTACAAGCAGGATCAATAAGCATGTCTTGATCCCTAGTGTAAACCCTCTACCCAATCTATCAGAGAAGCTCTCCATTTCTTCTTAATTCTATATTTAATCAAGTTGATATCATGAATAAATCTTGATTTCCATTGTGAGAAAGACGGTCTCTGATGATTAAAAAATTTATCATTTCGAATTAACCAAATATTCCAGCAAGCAGTGATCAAGACTTCCATGAAAAACTGATGTCCAAAAGATCTTTTAGCTGCTGCAACAATCAACTGCAAATCTCCAAGAGGTAACCAAACAATCTGTAAGTAATTCCATATCCTAGCACTGAAATTGCACTCAAAGAAAAGATGAGATCTGTCCTCATATGCTCTGGAAGGGCACAGTTCACAATGTATATCATCAGTAACGGTCCAATGTCTCCTCTGCAACAAATCTCTGGTGTTCAATCTGTCCTTCAGAAGTAACCAAGCAAACACCTTAGTTTTCATGGTACAACAAGATTTCCATAACCAAACATAAACCTTAGGGGCCATTATATTGTCAAAAATGCACTTGTAGAGTTTACTTGGGACATAATTGTCCCCCCACCTATAAGTCCATACATCCTTCTGCGCAGAAAGTGGGTTAGCTACCATCACATTCTGAATCTCTCTCAATTCCTGAAAAGCCTCAACAGATAGAGGCAAATAGAATAAATCATGGATATCCTCAGAAGAATAAACCTGAGCAGCAGATAAATTTTCATTGAGCACAAATGAGAAAAGTTTTGGGTATCTTTCTTTTAAAGGCCTGGTAGATCCATTTAGTTCCCAATTATCCACCAAAAGTAAAAGAGTCCCCACAACCACGGTGCACCACCCTCGAAAATTATCCACTTGTTTCAAAACATCTTTCCACCAAAAGAACCACATAAGTTTTCAGATGAGGCACCTTATCATGTAATAGGCATGTTTCACTAATTTGACCCAAGGTATATCTTTACTATTATAATATTTATCCAGAAATTTAATGAGCAGAGATGCATTCTTCTTCTGAAAATCAATAACACCAAGTCCACCTTTTTCCTTCGGCAAACAGACAATGTCCCATGCTGCCAAAGCAGGCTTTGGCTCATCATGTTTCTTCCTCCAAAGACATTGCTTGAGTATTCGATCTAACTACTTAGTTAATCCTTTAGCTAGTTGCAAGGAACTTAGAAAGTGTAATGGCATAGAAGACAAGGCAGAGTTGATGAGTTGTAATCTAGCCCCTGAGATAAAAAACTAGAGCTAGAAGTGAGCTTCCTTTCAAGTCTGCAAACCAACGGTTGCATTTCAGCTATAGTGGGTCTAGTAGTACCCAAAGGCAGCCCTGTAGGTAAAAGGCATAGACCCCACAAGACAACCAAACTCATCACCAGCTCCTTCACCGGTCATCAGAACATTGATTGGAACCATCATAGATTTGCTATAATTAATTTTAAGGCCAGAGAAAGTGCAAATTTATGCAATAAAACCTTGAGCCCTAAGTTGAATCATATCGCCACAGTGGCATAATCATCAAAGTATCATCGCATATTGTATTATTGGATAATCATTCTCATTGGTGACAATAGGCAACCGATACCATTTGAACATAAGAGCTCATTTACTGCAGATTGTAGCAAATCAGATCCTGGTATATAAAATAGGAGACAAAGGGTCTCCTGTCGAACACCCTCTTGCATTTAAACTGCTTTGCCAGAATCCCATTGAGCGAATAGAAGAGTTGCGGATGATGTGATTGCTTTCATCCACCAATCCAAACTGAGTTAAAACCTTTGTGCTTCATAATCTCCAAAATAGCCTCATGTTCAATGGTATCAAAAGCCTTAGCAAAATCCAGTTTTAAAATAATGATAGGTTTCTTAGAAGTATGACAGAGAAACAAATACTCAAAAGACCAAGCCAGACAGTCTTGAATTGACCTATTCCTTAGAAACCCATATTGATTCTTGTGAATACAAGATAGAATCTTATCGAGTCTATTGGCAACAAGTTTAGTTAAGAACTTGAGACATACATTGGTTAGAGAGATTGGCCTAAAGTCATTAACCTCAATAGGAGCATGCTTTTTAGGAATCAAAGTAATATATGAGCCATTAATATTCTCAAGTTTCAGAGTGTCCGTATGAAAATCCTTGGCAATTTGATAGAATTCAGATTGAATGATAGGCCAACATCTCTTAACGAAAAGGCCATTAAAACCATCCGCCCAGAGCACGGTCAATGTGCATTGAGGTCACTACCTCATCCATCTTCTTCTTAGTAAAAGGAACAATGATCATCCAACCCTCCACTTTTTGTAAGAGATTACCTAAATCAAATTGCATTGAAATCCTCGAACATCCCATCTTATCTTTATAAGACTGCCAAAGTAATCCAGCCATAGACTCATGATCAGAGTGTTCCACCCCATTCTCATCTCTTAAGGCAGAAATGGCATTCCTTCTAAATCTTTCAGTAGCCATAGCATGGAAGAATTTAGTGTTATCTTCACCTTGTTGTATCCATCGTACCGTGCACCTTTTACGCCAGTAATTACACTCTGCAAGTAATAACCTGTCCAGGTGCACCTTCACAATTTTCCTGAAGTTAAACTCAGTACGAAACAGTGGCCTAATCTCTTCAAGAGAATCAAAGTAAAAAATGACTTCATTGCCTTTTTTCATGAGCCATTTTAGTTTAGAGAGACTGGTGTGCCATTTCCTCAGATCATGTCTCAGAGTTTTAAATTTATCCACTAGAACGGCTGAGCTATAATCTTTAAAAGACTGCTTACTCCAAGAAGAAGCCACACAATCATGGAACCCAGGTAGATCAACCCAAAAGTTGTCAAACCTAAAAATCTTTGCTTTAGGTATATTGGTGTCAATATTAACCACACAGGGAGTATGATCAGACCCATTTCTAGCCAAAGGTAGAACCATAGAATTAGGATAATCAGATACCCAATTTGTGCTAGTGAAAAACCAGTCCAACTGTTCAAGTAAGGGTGTTCTTTGCATATTAGACCAAGTGTATGCACGACCTTTCAAAGGCAATTCAAGAAGACCCAGATGCCCAATGATCTCATTAAAAAGGAACATATCATTTAAATCTCCACCAGGTCTATTTCTGTTATCAGGTGCTCTAATAAAGTTAAAATCCCCAATAATCAACCAATTCTCATCTGAAGGAATATTTAAATTATATAGCCATGAAACAAACAAATCTCTTTCAACCCTAGTACAAGGTCCATAAACAGAAACAAGTGTCCAGGCATCATTATTATGTGATGATGTGAATTTGATTATCACACCAAAACGCTGGGTATCAACCAAAATGCCATTAAAAATTGCAGAGTTCCAAAGAATAATAATCCCCCCGATGCACCAACAGAGGGTGCAAAAGAAAAATTATCAAACCTCTTGGGACAAAATTTGCGAATAAACCTCCAGTCAAAAGATTCACATTTGGTTTCTTGCAGACAAACTATATCACATTCACTCTCATTAATCTTGTTAAAAACTGCTCTTTGCCTAACTTCAGCATTAAGCCCTCTCACATTCCAACATAATACCCGCCATTTCCTTTTGGTAATATGATTCATTAAAAACGAGGGCTATTATAAAACACCACTTGAGACATAGTTTCAAGTATCATAAAACCACAGACCACTGACACTGATAGAGATATAACTGTCTCAACCTGATACTGAACAAAGACATAAACAACACCAGACACACTTGAAGGACTGACAGACTTGAGAAACTGACAGACGTGGTTCAAAGTAAAGACAAACAGACTGTAATGTACCATTTATGGATAATGGTCTAACCCTCCAAAAGCAGTACCTACACATAGCTAAACTTTGTCCACCTTGTCATCAGGATTGGCTTCAAGCTTCTCCTTCGTGATATCCTGCTGATCAATGCCGAGCTGAGACCCCACTGCCTGCAATATATGCAGAGGGGTAACCGGCAGAGGCACCTCATGATACTGATCAGTGCCATCTTCCCCCTCAGGACTTGGATCAGATAAATGTGGTACAAGCAACACCGCACGACCACGCTTCCTGGGTCTTGGAGGTGTGTCAGAAACAGACTTTGGCCTCATCCCTTGTGAAGCAAGCAAACTTCTGGTGAATCTTCTCTCAGAAGACTGGACAACTAATTTCTTTTTCTTCCCCACTTTTCCTTTAGGAGTAATCTCACTAGTAGCCAAGAAGATTGACTCCCTTTGATCAGGCTGCACCTGCAAAGTAGACTGAATTTCAACAGGCTTTTGTTTGTAAACCTTTGTAACCTTGTCACTGGAGGGCATATTAGCAAAAATTGGGGTTACCCAATCATGTTGAAACAGATCAGTCCATGGAAAGAAAGCTTCTGACCAAGATCTCTTAGCTTTTAGCATCTGAAAAGGAGATGTCTGCATTGCTAAAGGTAGCTTGGAAGACAGATACAATGGTAGCATTCCATCAAAAAACCTTCTCCATAACATATCAGGAGGCAGAACAGGTCCCACAGTATGATGTACCTGTCCCACATGCAAAAAATCATAGAAAACTTGGTGAGGTCCAATAGGCCCCAAAGGGTTGTTATTTGCCACTTGCCCTGCACCCAACTGAAGCTCCTGTCCAACAGGAGCCACCTCAGAAGAGTTTGCATGTATAGAATCCTCAACAACAATAGACTCTTGTGAATCCTGAGCTTCCTGCTCCTCTTCCATATTGTTTTGATTCTGTGGATTTTGCCCATTAGCCTCATGATTCCCATTATTATCTTGCCAATGAGCATGGTCCCAGCCAATTTCAGGGAATTGAGGTCCCACCCACATATTGTTATTAACAGCCAAATTTCCAGGTAGGGGGTGAGGGTTGCCATCAGGGGGCATCTGATCCACATCAGGAGGTAGATTATCAGCAAAGTGAGCCGAGAGAATAAAAACAGCAGCAGTCCAAGATTCAATAACCCCTCCCACTGAAGCAAATTTACCAAAGTACACATCACGAGGCACCAAAGCAGGTGAAGGGAAAGAAGCATAAACAAGAACTCTATCCTTGATTGGGTCATTACTATTCCAGTAGTGAAACTTCCCGAAGGTGGAGACGGCATTAGCAATGTGCTCATCAGTTCTGTAGTCTGGGGGCACCCCCAAAAACATCAACCAACCATGTCGAAAACCATGTTCCGCTCTATGAGTCTCCGTATCATTGGAGAAAACAAATCGGACAAAACTACCGTTCAACTGATAATGCCCATGGTTAACAAGAGCATGCGCAGCATTGGGACCATTAAGTTGGAACAGGCCAACACCAAAGACACTAGGCTGATCCTCAACCACAGGGCGATTCAGCGCCCCAATCAGAAATTGATGTACGTGATTCCTCCAATGATCAACCAGAGCAGCCGGCGGCCTCGGTTCCACAATGGCCACCACCCAAGATTGATGCAGGGGAGTTGGGTCTTGTGTAGCATAGTAGAAGGAACGGGGCAACCTGGTTACTCCACCGTCAATGATCTCATGGCCCCAAGGTAGCCAGACCAAAGGATCCACTTCCCAACTCGCCATAGGAGAGCAATCTGAAGGAAGAGGGGAAGGTAGGGGCGGCAGAGAGCTCTGCGAAAGACACGCCTCAGAAACGACAATATCTTGAGAAGTTGTAACGACCGGGGTCTTTAGCACGGACTCTCCAGAGTCAGGGTCAGGACGGGTAACACAGGATTTTTTAGGAACCCATCTTTGCAGACTAGAGGAAAAACGATTCAGACAGTCCCGTTTAACATGACCATAATTGAAACATTGTTTACATCTAACTTGACGCTTGCACACCTCAACTTTATGGCCCATACTTAAACATTTACTGCAGTCCCAAGCTCTAAACACTATATCATCCACTACATCCTCGAAACCCGTGGGATCCGAATAAGTATCTTCATCTGACTCTTTTAAATCCACCGATTTATTAATCGTAGTAGAGTCATTAAGGATTGGAGCTGAAGCCTCAAAGACAACATCATTTAAAACGGTCGTAGAAACTGGATCACTTTGAATATCAGAAACAATAGGAGCATAACCATGACAGGCTGGATAAGATATCTCCTCAGCAAAGACAAGACGCCTAGAATTTGAAGCATTGGATTTAATAATAGATTTAGGCTTTCCCTTATAAAGAGCTTGAAGACCAAGTTGCATCCTTCTTTTGGAGGGACTGACTAATGTCCATTCCATATCAGCTTCCATTTGCCATTCTTTGAATTCTCTGAACCAATTAGGCCCACCCCGGCCCCAAAGATGAAAGAAACATTTAAACTTGGAGCAAACATATTTCCTCATCTTGAGAATGTGAAAACCCACAACTTTGGAGGCCACACAGAAGGAAAAAACTCTGTCACGAAGCAAAGATACCTTGAAAAGCTTTCCAACCCCACCAATAACAGATTCAAGAGCCAAACTGATAGAGAGCTCATCCAGTTTGAAACAAGCTCTACCAAACGAAATCACAAGAATGAAATTCCTGGCCTTGTCCAATGGGTGCACTTCAGAATGGAATTTAGACCGCACATCTTTCGAGAAGTTAATACCATGAGAAACATTTAAATCCAACGAGAGAGGAACCTCATTAAAAGAGGCAGCAGTAGATAAATCAGACTGACCGCTGCCTTTAAACTCCTTAGATGCCAAACAATCCAGATCCTTGGCCGAAACAGACAAGATACGACCAATCCGAACCACGTGCTCAGGAAAATAAAGCTTTTCACCAATGCCAAAATTGGATCTAGGAGGGACTAAAAGGTGTCCAATACGAGAACCCTTTGCATTGAAAAGAGAGATTTTACCACTATTTGAGCACAGTTCAATAGATCCATCATAAGCCTTCATTCTGCCATGATTCAGATCATGTAACGTAGAATAAGTGATAGTCCAACATTTGATCTCTCCAAGATCAGACCTAGAAGTAATAGCCTCGCTGGTGCTAGAAATAACTGAAAGCCGCAGATCCCGATCAGCACCAGAGCTACGTACCTCGGGATCCACAACCATGCAAGTGTGGTCCCCATTCGGAGAGATGGAACACGATCCAACAAAAGCAACATGCGTTTGAAAAAGAACCTCCGCGCCCAAAGAGATCAACTCACCAGAACGAAGGGGGCGCCCTATGATCCCAAAACCCTTGGAAGTTTGCAAAGTGATCCAATTGGACGGAATCGATCATACCTTTCGAAGGATTAACCTCCAGGTCTGGATCCACAATGGGCACAAACGTGGCCTCCCAGCACCACGTAGGAGAGGACATCATCGCATAGAGAACTGAGGTGGAAAAGGTGGGGAGGTGGGGATCCCGGCGAGAGATCACCGGCGGCGAGGAGAGATGAACTTACGGTGGAACGGAGAGGAGAGCCATCGTGCGCTGGGGCAAACCGATCGTTTTCATATGATTCATGCTTTACCTTTCGGTGATCCGTGTTCCGAGACCATGTCTGTACATGCTAGGCTCGTCAAGATAAAACCTTAGCTTCCGCATGAGCAAATCTGGCTTGCTCACGTTGTGTACACTTGCGGAATCTAACACACCCGACCATCACGTGGTGCTTCGAAACAACAAGCTTTAGCAACGGTGCTTACTAAGGATGAACACTTTAGAACTTGAAATTCATGTGCACGAGGGATCATCTTATAATGCTACCGTCGTTAACTAAGCAATACAAGATGCATAAAGGATTAACATCACATGCAATTCATAATATGTGATATGATATGGCCTTTCTTCTTTGTGCTTCCGATCTCCATCTCCAAGCACGAACATGATCTCCATCATCACCGGCATTGCATCAAGGTCAATGACGCTTCTCCATGGTTGTCGTCCACCGGCTTCAACTATTACAACTACTTTGAATAGACACGCGGGTCTTAACGGAATTTAAAGACAACCATATGGCTCCTGCCGGTTGCCAACTTACAATAAGGAACATTGCATACATCAAATATAATCACAATCATGGACATATCACATCACAGCACAACCCTGCAAAACAAAGTTAGACGCCTCTACTTTCTTTGCATGTTTTACGTGCTTTGGGGCTTTCAATAAGTGTCGTTCTAACTTACGAACAAGAACCACAACATTGATACTAGTATCGTCAATCATCCGTTGTAAATTGAATCTTAACTATGTTGGGAGAAACAGGCACCCGCAAAGCCACTTATGCAATACAAGTTGCATGTCCAGCGTGGAGCAAGTCTCATGAACGATATCATGTAAGGTTAGCCCGGGCCGCTTCATCCCACCATCCCGCAAGATGCAAAGTACACAAGAAGCAATCGACAACAAAAGCATCAACGCCCACAATGACCATTGTGTTCTACTCGTACAACAGATCTACATATAAACACGGCTCTGATACCACTGTAGGGTTTCGTAGCATGGAAAACAAAAAATTTCTACCGCATACAAACAAACAAGCCAAGATCTATCTACTAGATTGTAGCGACGAGTCGATGGAATAACTCACCCTCGAAGATTCCAAAGTGTTTAACGAGAGCGGATTCTCGTGGGTGATGTAGTCGTGCTCTTGCCGATCTCAAGATCGCGTAGACGATCCTTCCGGTGCTGCGTTCGGCGCGCTTCATGATCGATCACACGTTCGGTACTCGATGAATACCTTCCTCTCCCTTGTTCCAGCAGGCAGCGGAGGTTGTAGCACTCTCCTCGCGATTCCGGCAGCACAATGGCGTGGTACCGGAACTAGAGGGGAGATCTCGCAGGGCTTCGCCTTAAGCCGGAGCGAGTATGGTGGACTATGAGAGAGAGCCTCGGCGATCTAGGGTTTAGACGCACCAAGGAGGGGGCAAGGCCGGCGGCTAGGGTTTGCCCTAGGCGGCGGCGAGTTTCCCTAGGCGGCAGCTATGGTGGGCGGCGGCGGCTAGGGTTAGGGTTTAGAGGTGGAGGTGTTGTGTACTTGGAGGGGCAGCCCTGTCCCTCCTTATATAGGTGGAGGGGGCGCGCCAGGGGAGGGGAGTCCCTCCCCAACTCGGATCCCAAGTGGGCTGGCGGTGGAGGGGAGGGAACTCCTCCCCAAGTAGGTTTCCTACTTCCCCTCCACCTCACAAAATAGCCATTTGACTTTTCAAATTGGCGTTTGACTTTTCAAACTAGGATTTGATTAAACCCTTTATTTTGTTCAGCGATGACAGCTAGTACATGATGCAATCATTCCAACTTGTTATGACACATTCATGTACCCTTCCCCTCCGGAATGCCGGACATTCCAGAACCTTCTAGAACATTCCCGATGAAAACACCGGAACCATTCTCCAACCCCGAAACAGGACTTTCCTTATATGAATCTTATTCTCTGGACCATTCCGGATCTCCTCGTGATATACCGGATCCCATCCGAGACTCCGAAGAACATTCGGTCTCTTACTCATCATTCCATAACTACTCAAACAACGTCGAATCCTTAAGTGTGTCTCCCTACGGTTCGTGAATTATGCGGACATGATCGAGATACTTCTCCGAACAATAACCAATAGAGGAATCTGGAAATTCATATGGCTCCCACATATTTCTATGATTACTTTGCGATCGAATGAACCACTTACATACGATACCAATTTCCCTTTGTCTCACGATAGTTTACTTATCCGAGGTTATGATCGTCGGTATCTCTGCATACCTAGTTCAACCTCGTTACTGATAAGTACTCTTTTCCCGTTCCCGTGATATGTGATCCCTTGTGAGCCAGTCACATGCTTGCAAGCTAATTGGATGACAATTCACCGAGAGGGCCCAGAGTATATCTATCCGTCATATGGATGGACAAATCCCACTCTTGATCCATGTGTCTCAACCAATACTTTCAGAACACTCAATGCCACCTTTATAGCCACCCAGTTACGGTGTGGTGTTTGATGTCATCAAAGCATCCTTCTGGTGAAGGTGATATGCATGCTCTCATGGTCGAAGGAATTAGGTTACTATGTATCAGAAAGCATATAGCAATTGAACTATTGAAATGACTTGATCTTTATGCTACGCTTATCTATAGGAGTATGTCCACCATATCATTCTCCTAACGATATGATCTTGTTGTTAATAACATCTCAATGTTCATGATAGGTAAACCACAATCATTTATTAACCAACAAGCTAGTATTATAAAGAGGCTTTACTAGGGACTCTATTTTAGTTTACAAATCACACAAGTATTAATGTTTCCTTGTTAATACTATTATAACATGAATGTAAACATTTATCATAAACACAAAGATATAATAATAACTACATTTATTATTGCCTCTAGGGCATATCTCCAACACGCAGAGGCGGCGGAAATCTTTATGTGGTTGCTCCCTTGGTATTATGGTTCCGAGAGGAAGTTATAGGTGAGAGGGCGGAGTCGGAGGCCGGCCAGGTGGGCCACGCCTAGGGAGGTGTGGGCCCCCTATGGCCGAGCTACGACTCCCCTTCTGGCTTCCTTTGTCTTCTGGGAAAATATAATTTTCCAATATTTTTCTGGTATTTTTCTGATCTTTGCGAAATTGCATCAGAATACCTCTTTTTCCGTCAGAATCCTGAGTCTGGCAGTTCATCCTCCAAGAATCATCCAACATGCAAAAACGGAGGAAAAGACATAAGTAACAACTCATAATAAGACTGATACGTCGGAAACGTATCTATAATTTTTGATGTTCCATGCTTGTTTTATATCATTTGTCTTATGTTTTGTCTACACTTTGAGGTATTTTTATACACTTTCTAGAACTAACCTATTGACAAGATGCCACAATGTCAGTTGCATGTTTTCTGCTGTTTTGGTTTCATAAAGCTAAAAAATGAATATTCTCAGAATTGGACGAGACAAAAGCCAAAGTTCATATTTTTTCGGGAGGGACACAAAAAATCGAAGACGAGGTGGAGGAGGAAACCAGGGTGGCCACACCCTAAGTGAGCATGGGCCCACCCTAGGCCGCACCTACAGGGGGTGTGGGCCCCCTGGCTCTCCACCGACCTTGCCTCCTTCGCCTATAAGAAGCCTCCGACCCAAAAACCCTAAACCATCCGTAAGAAATCCACGAAAACCTCTGTAGCGCCGCCGCCACCGAAGGGGAGATTCGGGAGATAGAAAGTCTCTGTTCCGGCACCCTACCGGGACGGGGAAGTGCCCCCCAGCCATCTCCATCGATCTCCACCACCATCTCCATCATCGTTGCTGATTCCCATGATGAGGAGGGAGTAGTTCTCCTTTGAGGCTAAGGGCTCTACCAATAACTATGTGTTCATCTCTCTCTTTATGCATGATCTTATTGTGGTCAGGAGCTTTGTAATCTAGTAGATCTACCTTGCTACTCAAGTGCTTCAATATATCTCTTCTCTCCCCATGTGTGTGAAAGTGACATCATGCACGCCATGATGGCACTTAGGCTTGAGTCTACATAAATACTCTTTGTGCTTTAATAGATCTATGCTTTTACCCACGTGTGTGAAAGTGACAGCGGGTATACCGTGTGTGGCACTTTGGCTAGATTGAATATTTGTTATGAGTTATATTTGGAGTTGGATGTCTCTATGAAATTGTGGTGTTTGTTGGAACCATCTAGCGCTCAAGGTGATAGTGTGGGGTTATCTAGATTGGGGAAGGCAGACTTTGATGTGTGTTGTTATAGCCTTACCATGGATTAGAGTGTCCAACCGGAGAGTAGTTAAGAGTAGTATCATGAAGAGAGGATATTTATATGAGAGAGTGTTCACTACTGAAAGTATGATCCCTAGGCCTTATTTCTAAGCATTGAAACACCGTTTGCTACTAGATCTGTTGCATGTTGCATGTTTGCTTGCTTCTTTCTTGTTGACTTTAGTCTTTACCTCACCGTCAAGCTATTTTCTGGCACCGTTACCACTTGTATTTAACTATCTCTTCGCCGAACTAGTGCACCTATACACCTGACAAGTGTATTGGGTGTGTTGGGGACACAAGAGACTTCTTGTATCTTGATTGCAGGGTTGCTTGAGAGGGAATACCTTTGACCACTTCCTCCCTGAGTTCGATAAACCTTGGGTGATCCACTTAAGGGAAACTTGCTGCTGTTCTACAAACCTCTGCACTTGGAGGCCCAACAACTGTCTACAAGAATAGAAGTGCGTAGACATCAAGCTCTTTTTTGGCGCCGTTGCTAGGGAGGTAAGGTAAAAGGTACTCACATCCTCGTGTGTGAGTGCTCGAAGTTATTTCCTTTAGATTCTGCAATTTTGTCCTTTTATTTCTTTTTTTACTAGTTAGGCTTAATGGAAAACAACAACAAAATAAGAGAGCTTTTTACTATTTTTCCTAAGTTAGAACTTGAGTGGTTTGAAAAGAAAATTAAAAAACCTATGGAACTTTCTTTGCATGCTAATAGAAATGTTATTAATGTGAATTTTTTCAACACCATTGTTACTAATGGTATGGAAACGTCTAAGCTTGGGGAAGCTAGTTTTTATGAAAAAAATCTTTTTAGTTACCTAGCTTTAGGGAAGAAAATTTGCTCTTATGATACTTCATCTCCCATATGTGGTGATTCTGATGATACTTGTGATATTTTAAATCCACATACTGAAAGTGTCCCTTTTAAAATACTATTGAAATTATTGAACGTGTTATGAATAACTGCTATTTTGGAGATGGAACTATCCATCATAGTGATCATTTACTATTTATACATGAATTATGCGAGTTGTTCAAGTGTGTAGGTATTTCAATGGACCGAGTTAAGAGGAAGCTATTCCCTTTCTCACTTAGGACAAAGCAAGGGAGTGGTCTGAGCTACTAGATGATCCTCATCATTTGGAGTGGAAGGAACTTGAATCTGTCTTTTACTCTAAATTTTATCCTCCTCATGAAATTCATAAAGATAGGAATTATATTTATAATTTCCATCCTCATGAGGGAGAAATTATTTCCCAAGCTTGGAGGAGATTGAAGTCACTAATGCTCAAATGTCCCATTCATGAGCTCCCCAGTAATGTTGTTATCAATAATTTTTATGCAAGGCTTTCAGGACATTACAAGGACTATCTGGATACCTGCTTGGAGGGATCCTTCACAAGTAAGGAGGTCAAGGCTAAGTGGGATCTTCTTGAAACAATTCAAAGCAATACCAAAGGTTGGGATAATGACAAAGGTAAAAAACCAGGTATAAACTATGAGTATGATTCCATTAAGTCTTTCGTTGAAACTGCTAATTTTCAAGAGCTTAGTGCTAGATATGGTATGGATTCTCAAATTCTTGTTAAATATTATAGAGCCTTTGCTTCCCATATTAATGCTCCTAAAAAAATGAGACCTGTATGATGAACCTTTTAAAGACACTTGCATGGAAAATGAAAATGTTATTAATGATTGCAATGAACATGCTCAAACTTCTGAAAATACTATTTCTTATAAGCTTGTTAATTTTTGTGGTATGCATAGACCTTGTGAGAAGAATCAAATAGAAGAAGAATATTGTATCACACACTGGAATGAAAAAACTAGAATGTGGTATAAGGCTCTAAATGATCTTGGTAAAAAATGTGTGCCCTCTATCCTTTTATTTGTGAACTCTGCTATGAAGTGGGTCATTTCAATTTTCAATGCTCAGGCCATACTAATGATGATGGGGATATGCTGACCGGGGTATACCCAGTAGGACGTTTCCTACTGGCCCAAGCTGCCAGTGAGTGGGTCTGCAGGACAGCGACTAGATCGAGACCTGGCAAGGATCCAAGCGACTGGAAGCTGGAGGCCCAGTCGGATTAGGTCAAGAACCATCTGAATCCTTAACTAATTCGGTTGTAGATATGTAAACCCTAGAGAGGTGAGCCTATATAAACCTCCCTAGGGTACGCATAGAAGACACGTTCCATCATACACCCCAGCGACTCGCCTCCTAGATGTCGAGCTCGCCCTTGTACTCTCTCCATAATACAATCTAGCAGGAGTAGGTCTTTACCCTCCGGGGGCCGAACCTAGGTAAATCCTTGTGTCTCCGCCCTCATCGCGCACCGCAGATGGCTGGCCGCCCTTGCCCTTTGTTCTAACATTTGTTGCCGGTTGCAGCATCTGCCGTGGCCATTCCCATGACAGTGGCGCCCACCGCGGGGCCTGCCCGGTCAGGCTGGTGTTCTGCGGTGAGATCCAATCTGCCCATCAACGAGACGATCGCCACCGGCCGCATGATTGCGATCGGCGAGATCCTCCAGATCTTGCCGAGCAGCTACGTCCCGGCGGCAGGCCCCGTCACGCACAGCGTGATCATGTCGGTCGGCACGATTAGCCTCTTCGTCGGCTTCACCGACATCATCGTCTCGGAGGACTCGACTCGCATCCGCGAGTCGCCACCACGCGACTGACTCCCTGAGAGTCAGGTTCGCACCATCCACCGCCTCGCCTGCGAGTAAGACTCGGCCAACAGCAACATGGACGAAACCACCATGGTCGCGGACGACGCGACCCTCAACGACGATGCTGACTTGGCGACCCCGACATCGGCCACCGGATCCATCGTCACCGCGTCGCCCGCGGGCTCCATCACCCAGGTCTCCAACGTGGGACACTTCGAGGATCCCTCCATCCTTGGGATCTTCGACTTCGACTCCGGGTCGGAGAACTCCGGTGACCTCCACGTTGGACCCGGTCGCAACGTCGCGGCCTACATGGTGAATGGCGCGGACGCCCTGCCAGACCCCTTCTCCACGCCGATCCCGCCAACCGCGACGGCAACAGAGGTCGAGGAACTCCGCCTACGGTTGGAGGAGGCGGTCCGCAAGGAACAAGCCGAGCGCGAAAAATTTCGCCTCGAGCAGGTGACGACGCAGGAGATTTTCGCGCTACCACCAACTCCGCATCAGGTCGCGCCTGAACCCCACCGTTCAGGGCCGCGCCCTAAACTTCAACGATGAAAACGACATGGCCCGCATAGCCGAGCGCGCGATCTGCGAGAATGCGCTGCCAGGAGGGAGCTCCCGGCCACCACCAGGTGCAACGGCTAATGGCGCCTCACCACCACCACCCGGCCGCACCCCCCCCGGGATCAGCCAAGAATTCTGGTCTCCTTGCGGGAGTGAGATGCGAATGGCCTCCCGCTATTCTCCACCCCGATGGACAACGTCATCGCGAGCCGAGCCGCGGTTGACAACATCACCGTGACTGGGGAAGGCGCCCTGCAGATCCAGTACACCAAGGCTTTACTCGCCAAGGCCGTCGAGCAACAAAACGCGGGAGCCGAATCACAGGGTCGCATGTAATCGTGTTCGTCAGGCAGCAGGGCGGCCTCGAGCGGCCACCCAATGGTGGCAAACAGCCTCAATTGCCCACCACCCGAGCCCCTGCAGCTCCAACACCGACCCGCACACGCGGCACTCTCCACCAATGACCCTTGGCCGGCAAACAACTTCGTCACCGCCAACGGGCAGCCAGTCGACGCGCGCACCCACATCACCAACAATCAGAGATGGTGCGCACGCCAGCCCGACGACTTGAGGCATACCCTCACCAACCTCCACGACGGCGAACCAAGGGGATCGCTGAGCTGATTTGGACCCCAGTGCTTTGGACCAATGATACGAGGCGAAAGATATCCGGTTAACTTTAAGGCGCTGAAGGATATCGAGAAGTACGACCCCTTGTATGACCCGTCCGTGTGGCTGGACACATACCTCATGGCGATGGGAATCGCCAGCCACATCGACCTGCTCGCTGCTCGTTACCTCCCCCTGATGATGGAGGGAGCGTGCCAGCAATGGATCAACACCCTCCCCGCGGACAGCATCGACTCCTGGGAGGAAATGCGCGACACCTTGGTCAGGCACTTCGAGGTCTCCTACACCCGCGACACCACCATCGAGGACCTGCAGCGATGTGTCCAGGGACCCGCGAGTCGACCCGCAGCTGGGTCCAACGGTGGCAAGACCTGTGGTACAACACCGCCGGAATCCACCCGGACACCGCGATCCACTGCTTCAAGACCTCGTTCCGCTACGAGCCCCTGGTTGCCAAACTCAAGCGGGTGTACAAAACACTCAACAACATACCAGACCTCCTCGATATCGCCAAGCGGTACACGGAGAAGGACCCAAACCAAGAAAACGATGACGAGTCGGGAGGGAATCGCCGCACGAGCGGCCACGACAATGGGAGATGACCCGAGTTACGCTACAGCAACACTATCCTCACCGGCAAGCGTCGCAGTGACGAGCGAGTCGACTTCATCGCCAATGCCGGCTATGCCCCATGCGAGCCCAAAAGATTTCGCCGCGATGGAGGCAAACGCCTTGACGGCGGCAACTACAAGGTGAAGCCGAGGTTCGACCCCGCGGCTCTCCTCAACTAGCCCTGTGTGTTCCACAACAGGGAGGGGAAACCCGCCACACACACGACCGCCAAATGCCACTCCCCGAGGGAGATCGAGAAGGCACGACGCGCAAGGGAATATCCCGATAACCACCCACCAAACGGCAGAAAATTCGGCAATGACGACGGCTCGCTTCACACCTTCACTGGCTTCAACACGAAGCGCGAGAAGATGGTCATCGCCCGTGTTGTCGCTGTCAATGCAGTGTCCCAGGTCGACATCCCCCAGTTCCTCAACTGGTCCGAGCAACAAATCACCTGGAGCCAAGAGGACCACTCGCCACAGATCGAATATCCGGGCCGAGTCGCCCTAGTGGTCAAGCCCAAGGTGGGAGACTACTGGCTCCCCAACACGCTGATGGACAGTGACAGCTCCATCAACACTCTGTACCTGGACACGTTCAGGCGACTGCGGCTCCCGTAGTCGATGATCGAGACGACCTACACCACCTTCCACGGCATCGTCCCCGGTCGGAAGGCATACTCGATCGGTAAGGTGACGCTGCCAGTCACCTTCGGCACACCAGCGAACTTCCGCACCGAGCGGATCATCTTCGAGCTGGTGCCGTTCAACAGCCCCTACCACTGCGTCCTAGGGCGTCAGGCGTTTGCCAAATTCATGACAGCGCCCCACTACGCGTACAACACGATGAAGCTCCCCGGGCCCTGCGGCATCATCACGGCGACCCCGACATGGCCGCAGAGTGCGAGGCCAAAGGCGCCGAGCTCGCCGACGCCGTCATAGCGGCAGAAGCCAACCACGCATAAGATCTCGCCAAGTACGTGAGTGGGGTCAACAATGACGACCCCACCACACTCAAGAAGCCCAACTCGGAGGGTGGAGGCTCCACCGCCTTCGAGGCAACGACGCACACTCGCACCGTCGAGCTGGTCCCAGGCGACTGCAGCCAGACGATCGGGACGGGCATGAGCCCAACATAGGAAGGCACCCTCATCGAGTTCCTACGTGAGAATCGCGACATCTTCGCATGGAAGCCATCCAACATGCCTGGTGTCCCGAGGGAACTCGCTGAGCACAAACTCAACGCCAACCCTAAAGCGCGACCCGTCAAGCAGTCGCTGTGGCCCTTCAATGAAGAGCGTCGCCGAGCAATCGCCAAGGAAGTGCAGCGTCTACTCGCTGCAGGCTTCATCCAACCAATCAAATACTCCAAGTGGCTGGCAAACCCAGTCCTGGGCGAGAAGAAAAACGGGACTTGGAGAATGTGTATTGACTACACAAACCTCAACAGCGCCTGCTCGAAGGAGCAATTCGTCCTCCCGCGGTTCGACCAAATCATCGAGTCAACCACGGTATCGGAGTCGCTATGCTTCCTCGACGCCTACTCTGGGTACAACCAGATCAAAATGGAAGTCGATGACGAGGAGAAGACGGCGTGATCTTCGGCCTCAAGAATGCCGGGGCCATCTGCTACACCGCCATGACCTTCGGCCTCAAGAACGCCGGGGAAACCTACCAGAGGTGCATGCATGAGTGCCTTGCAAGACAAATTGTCCGCAACATCCACGTCTACATCGAAGACATGGTGGTAAAGTCCACTCGCCAAGGCGATCTACTCGCCGATCTGGCGGAAACCTTCGCCAACCTGTGGAGGTACAAGATAAAGCTAAACCCAGGAAAGTGCACCTTCGGTGTACCACTAGTGCACACGTACCCCTCTAACACCAGTTTGGAGGACCCTCTAACACCGTTTATAGAACCGCTATTGCAGTTTCGGTGTTAGAGGCCCCCCCTTTAACACTGGTTCTTATACGAACCGGTGTTAAAGGGTGGCGCACGTGGGGATGCCGCAGCGCTTAGGCCCCCCCTTTAACACCAGTTCGTAACACGAACCGGTGTTAAAGGTTCTGTGCCGCGGCAGGAAAAAGAGATAAATCTCTGCCGCGGCAGGAAAACGACATAAATCTCTGCCGCCGCAGAGTTCTACCCCTGCCCCGTTCTGGGCGTATTTCTGCGGCGCGGCGGGGGCAGGGAGGGGGAGGGGGAATCGATCAGGAGTAGTATACACATACATCGTCATTGGTACATACGAGTACATGAATAATTAAGCAACTATTATTATACACAAACATCGTCATTGTGTGGTATTCTCCATAAATGTTGAAGCATCAAGTAGAAGACAGACACGTTCAAGCATATATACAACATTCATTTTGGTGGATATCTAAAGAGTTCTCCGCCAGGCGTGATGACCTCATCAAGTATGAACCCCGCCAATTCCTCTTGAATGGCTCGTATGCGGTCAAATGGTAGGAGTTGGTCCCGCATCCGTTCGATCTGAATATATATGAAGAATGGGGTCAATATATATAAGAATAAAACTCAACACAATTGATGGTAATAAAATAATGTTGTGTACTTTCTTTACTTACTCTAAGTTGTTCTAGTGCGGCTTGGCCTGTCGCACATATCGTGTTGCGAATGAACTCACAAACATAGTACCCACATAATTTATTGCCGTGTTCCTGATGCGCGCACTTTACGAGAATAGAGAGTTCAATCAAAATAATAATCAATAAAGCATGATATAATGGAATTGGAAGCAGAATCAAAGAGATACGCAGACCTAGCTAGCTAATATTACTTACATTTTGGTCTACAAATTTTAGTTCTTATGACCATTCACCCACGGCCCTGCCCATGAACCTTTTCCAAACCCCGTCCGGCAAAGAAAATGGATAAAGGAGTAATTAATTACTTGTTGTCATGAAAGTTGCCGATCTAGTGCGATAATATGATTGAAATTACCTCTGGAGCATCTCTCTAAAGTCTGCCCATAGGTCTTTTTCTTTTCGTAACGAGTCCATGACAAGGACTTTTCCTGAGTCAGGTTGAATGACTAGCAGAATAAAGTGGAACCTACGCACACATAACTCATCATCAGTTAAACTTAACATCGAGTAAGCCGAAACAGAATGTGTACAAGAGAGGGTAACAGTACTCATGAGAAGTTGTAAGGCAATAGTATTTCCCTTTTGGTTTGTTGTCTCAGTAAAGACCTTAGCAAGAAATATTCTGTTTGCCCGGGTTTGTCTCTTACCACTTGTTCATGAACTCTATTTGGGTCAACGAACCCAATGTCAAAAGGGCCTCCTTTCATGCATTCCATAACCTTTTCCTGCATAATAGTATATATATAAATATATGGTGAGCATATATATATACATGCAATTAATGAATTGAATGAGATGAGATAGAAATTAAAGAAATAGTACTTACACACAATAAAGGCTGATGGCAGCTTTGTCAAGTTCCTTCTGATTGGATAGAAAATGCAAGTCTTGAATGTTGAAGGTGATCGCGTCGTCTCCGCACAGGAAAATCTGATCTCTTATATGCGCCGTGATCCATTCTTCCTTTCTCGTCTTGTAGAAATCAAGGTACCACTTGTGCAATCTTCGCATCTTTGTTGGTAGATTCTTGAGCTCCTCTTTCTTGACAAGATTCTTCCCATACTTCCATGGTTGTATGGGGTTGGCAACGCCTTTGGGCAAGTTGTCTCCCATGATGTTCAAGTATGCAATTTAAGTCATCCCCATATCATTGGCCTTTCTTTGTAGCTCTGCCTCGTAATCATTTACGGGAGGAGCGTCCCGTGTGTCGAACACTTGGAGCGGGGCGCATGATTGGTTTTCCTGCTCTCTGAGCATGGGAACTATTTTCTAGGGTTCTGCACGACTGCTACTTTCAGTCTCCCTACGGCACCTTGCATCCCCCTTCAATATCTGGCGCTCGTAGTCCGGCACAAGTGGGGTTTCAGGTTTCAAAAGATTATTGTAAAACTCCTCCACCACCACCGGATCTATTTTCTCCTTTGGCTCGGCCCGTATAGGTGCAAAGAATTTCTTGACCTCTTCTTCTGAGATCCTATTGGTCTCCTCATCGCTGCGATTCCACGGTAAAACCGGCAATGGCTTGTCGGAAGGCTGCGGGACGTAGTTTCTTGAACTCTTTGGCGTACGGTTTCCTGAGGATTTCTTTGTGGCAGTGCTAGTGATGCTCTTCGTGGCAGTGCTCTTCCGCTTACGCTGAGGAGATGGCTGAAGCGCCGGAGATGGCTGGCGCTTGGAGATGCTGGCCTTGGAGAGATGCTGCCACAGAGAGATGGCTGGCCGGAGATGGCTACCACGCAGGAGATGGCTGAAGCGGCTCAGATCGCCGAGGCTGAGCGGGGGTGCCAGTGGCCTCCAATTTGGAAGCACGATGTGTTCCTTCTTCCAAAGAATGGTTGTTTTCACTGCAAATTTGAGTTGAGTTTCCCCTTCACCTATAGCATCGTCAAGCTATGCTTCCTCATATTCCTTCACAACCTCATCCACCCCGACAATAGCATAGCCATCTGGAATCGGTCGGCAGTGGTAAGTTCCACCAGCTACAGGAGGTAAGGCATAGCCGATAGCCACCTTAATGGATAAGCCCATTAATCTAACATGCAGCTCAGCGTGTTCGCTCTCTGTGATCTCATCCACGGGGTATCGAGGACCCGCCATTTCAAGCGTGGGCTGCACGTTCTCCGTGGAAGCCACGCTGCTTTTCCAGCGAGTCCGGGCAGCGGCTTTCCCAATGCAGGCTTGATGCTGAGATGGGCCGGTAGCTTGCTGGCTCTGTTGTGCATTCACTTGCGCCTGCAGTGCCACAAGTGCATGTTCTATCTGTGTCATCCGCTCTGTACGCTCTTTTTCTTTCTGTCGCTTCATCTGTAAGAGTCACCCCACTCGGCAAACCCATCCTTCCACGTCATACCCCCTGTGCCTCGTGCATGTCCAGGGTGTTCTTTTTTACCGATGGCGCGTGTGAGCTGGTCATTCTCTTTGTCGGGATGGAAGGTCCTGGCGGCTATTTCCTCGTATGCCGTGACTAGTTCAGTGACGGGTTTGGCAAGGAGGGTTGGGAAGATACACAATCCTGTTTCTGGGTCCAACCTTGCCCCGATTCCGTAGAACCAAGTCTTTGCACGTAGGTCCCACCCATCTGTCTGGGGTGTGATCCCTCTAGTGCGCAGGGCCTTCTCAGCTTCCTCCCACTTAGGCCTCTGAGATATGTAGCCACCTGACCCCGTCCTCTGGTGATATTCCTTCTTCTGGGCATTTAGCGTATTGGTTTCTGACCTCTTTTTAGCTATAGCACCTTCCTTATATGCCACAAATTCGGGCCAGTGAGGTCTTATCTGCGCATAATATGCGTCTTCAAAATCTGGAGTCTCGCGAGCTTTGACAAATTTGTTCAATTTTGTCTTCCAGTTGCGGAAAGCGTCAGCCATCTTCTTTAGAGTCCACTCTTTGACCTTTTCCTTTATAACCGGTTTGTTTTCATCCTCCTCTGGCGGAAGGGTGAAATTTACCAAGAACGAATTCCAAAGCGTTTCTTTGGATCTTTCATCAACAAAGGTACCATCGCTCTTCTTTGGCTTATTCCAATTTTCAATTATGATTGGGATTTGGTCCCTAACATGAACTCCATCCTGAAGTACAAATTTGTCTGCGGCCTTCTTGGGCTCCATCGGCCTTCCAACAACACGGACTGCTTCGATCGTGAACTTTGCACGATCTTTCAACCGAAGGCTCGCGCCTCGCTTGCTCTTTTTCGTAGAAGAATATTTTTGCTGGATGGTCGATCCAGAGGGCTAAAAGAAGAAAGAAGCGTTAATTAATACATTTACATATATACAAATCAATCGGTGCAAGTCACCAGAGGATTAATCCATGCATATACCTCGACAGACTTTGTAATCACTAAAGTGCGTTCACCGGAGTCGTCATCTTCTCCATGACTACTTGAGCTTTCATCATGTCCCTCCAAGTTCAAATATTGTGAGGTGTCCTCGTGGATCATGTTCTCCATTATTTCTTCATCTTCAAGGTTTCTACTGAGTGGATCCATAGTTTCTAAAGCAAAATATGATCACACAAATATCAGTAATACATCTATTGAAATGCTCAAGCAAAGATGATGATATGACAGGTTAAAAGTATTGAAATGTAACCCTAATACATGCTTGGTCATTCCAAAACCTAATTCGGAGAAACCCCGGATTCATATGAGAGGGTACATTTACTTCTTCTAATTAACTTGTCATGAAAGTTGATTAACTTAGCATGGTTATTATAATGCTATATTGACACCGAGAGGTGGTGGCGCTAGGGCGAGAGCGGGGCCGGGATGCGTGGGGGTTTGCGTTCGAACCAGCACGACGTGGGCTCAGCGAGGACAGAGGAGGTCAGGGTCGACGGCATAATATTATCTAGAGTAAGAGAGTAAACATTCAAGTGGACTTGGATTCATACACAAATATACATATTATTCATACAAAAATACACAAATAAATACACAAATGAAATTAAAACCCTAAGGATGCTTGATCATTTTAAACGAGTTCCAAGGGGTCCAAACCCTAATTCGAAGAAATCCCGGATGCATATGAGAGGGGTCCAAACCCTAGGGCGCGCGAGGTAGCGGGTTCGCCTTAGCGTGATACGGCCTACCTAAAACGGGCGGCGCCACTACCTAGGGGTCACCGGAGCGACGTTAACGACAACGGCCAGCGGCGGCGCTTGCAGAGCAGCGAGGTGACGACCCTAACCTAATACTAACTATAAAATACACTAAATAACCCTAAACTAAATACACTAAACTACACTAAATAAATAACCCTAAACTAAATAAACCCTAAACTAATACTAACACTAAACTACTAATAATACAATAACAAGTAGAAATCTATTGTGAATCCACATATAATAACCCTAAACTAATACTAACCGTAAACTAATAATACAATAACAAAATTCTAATAATAACTACACACTTAATTATAAGTAATTAATAACTACTACCATTAGGTGGTCGGCGGGAGTGGCGCACCGGGCGAGGACGGGTCGGCGAGTGGTGGCGCTTGGCCCGGCCGAGGCTCATGAGTGGATGAGGCGCCGCGCTCCGAGAGTTGCTGGCCGGCGCGCGTGGCGGCTCCATGCGAGTGGGCGAGGGACGGACACGGTGGCGGGCGTGATGGCGGCGAGGCAGGCGGGGGCTGGCGGCTCCTCTGCTCCTCTTTGCGCCGATCAACTGGTGGGAGGAAGAGGAACGCCTGCCTTTATACCCCCCCCTTTAACACCGGTTCCAGTCAGGAACCGGTGTTAAAGGATGGGGATCGTTCGCAAGCATTCTTTAACACCGGTTCCATACGAACCGTGTTAAAGAGGGTGGCTTCTTTAACACCGGTTCGTGGCTGGAACCGGTGTTAAAGGGGGCATTTATTTCATGCATTAAATGGGTGGGGGCATTTATAATTCAAAAAATAGGATATGAATTTAGAAAATTCATATCGTTTTCATTTCAACTCAGAAAAATATGAATAATATATCATAATTTTCAGAAAAATTATATCTATCCATTCATGTAAAAACATTTTATATTTACTTTAGATGAAAATTTTCAAAATGATTAAAACACTTACATATAAATTTTGATTATTCAATTCAAACAAAAATAAAAATAGTCAAATCCTAAAACTTTGAACATAAGAAATATTAAGCATCTAAAAAGGAATCTAACCCTATTTTATTAGATCAAATCATATTTTATTGTGTATTAACATTTTTGAATTGTTTGGATATTTAAATGCCGCATCTTTTGTATACTTTGGAATCTGACAAAGCCTCGCTCAACTTGCATTGGATTTTTGATAAAATAGCATATTGCGAACCTAAAAATGATTTTGTAAAAAATCATGACCATCGTATCATGTACCTGTAGTTCATATCTGACCCACTTCCTGCCGATTTGGCAGGAATTTCTCTTTTTCACCAGAGGTGGACGAAAAGGTTTCAGATCCCCCTGTTGGTACATTGTCCATATAAGGTGGTCTAGTATTTTTGTAAAATGTGGTGATGGTTTTTTGAATTAACCATTTGGTGGTTGCTTCACAAAACCGTCCGTTTTTTATGCTCGGAAAATGGAAAATGCCTTTTTGGTGCGACAAAAAGGAAAACTTCCTCTTGCAACATTGTTTGCCATGCCATGATGCACATGTATGCACAATATGGCCACATTATCACAAACTATGCCTTGATTATAGCCATAACATTGGTCATTTGACCCGAAAGCCAAGAAACCTCGAATGAGATAGGTCATTTTGTGAATGAGATAGAACTGGAATTAAAATACAGAATGCAACTAACAGTAAGTTACATAAAGCACGACTGAAAATTAAGATACATAAAAGAACTGAAAATTAAGATACATGGCCAGATTAAGTCACCATCAGCCGAACTTGTTTCGGAATGTTGGAGTGATTCAGTCATGCTCCTGCCTACACCTGTAATACTCGTCACTGTAGTCATCGTACTCGCTGCCTCCATCGTCGATGTCGTCGTCGGGGTCCCTGTAATTGAACCTTGAAGGCTGAGTACGCGTGGGCTGGACTTGAGGGTAGCGCAGACGGGGGTTAGAGTCGGCGGCAGTGGCGTAGGCCATGACGCTCTGGAGAGTCCGACCGCGCCACCATAGCCGACGGCCGGCCTCGTGGAAGTTCGGAGGAGGTGGGCCGTCCTCCTCGTGCCTGGCGAGCGCCCTCTCACGCCGATCCCGGAAGAAGGCTCCCCAAGTAAGGAAATAGTCGGGATGCCATCTGGGATTCCTCCGCTGCTACGGCGTGAGCTCGAAGTAGTAGTGGTTCGTGATGGCCATCCAGCGCGCCACACCTAGAGGGACAGGAGGAACTGCACGCGCCTCGGCGCTCGGCATCCAGCAGCGAGACAGTAGCCCGGGCAGGGGTAGTTCAAGGCGCAAAGCGCCCCCGCCTCCCTGGGGGTTAGTGCTACGGTGGAAGCCATGGGAAAGAGTGATGAGGTTGCAGATATGAGTCTAGAGATGTGCAATGACAATGGAGGCCAACCCTACATATATATATATATATAGTGAGAAATGGCTGGAGGGAAGAACTGGCGGGAAAAAATGGCGGGAAGAAAAATGACGGGAAGAAAAATGGCTCATTTAATACATATACTGTTAACAGAAGAAATATGACATTGATTTCCATGTTGAGTTACATATATGTGCCAGAAATGGCACAATTAATACATATAGTCAATCTAATGATCGCGTCGGCCGTAACCATGGAGTATCAGCACCGTTTAACGGGATGGTTGGGTCAGTCTTCACTCTGAAGGGCGGAATTTCATCAAACTTATTATAATCTTCTGACATGTCTGTCTTGTCCTCCACTCCCACGATGTTTCTTTTCCCTGAAAGAACTATGTGATGCTTTGGCTCATCGTTTGATGTATCTGTTTTCTTACTTTTTTCTTTTTTTCAGTTTGGTAGACATGTCCTTCACATAGAAAACCTGAGCCACATCATTGGCTAAGACGAATGGTTCGTCTAAGTTCTTGTCTACCTTCATAAGATTGTTGAGATCCACTGTTGTCATTCCGTACTTCTTGTCTACCTTAACCCCTCCTCCTGTTAGCTTGACCCATTTGCATCGAAACAAGGGGACCATAAAATTAGGTCCATACTCAAGTTTCCATATCTCCTCTATGAACCCATAATACGTGGTCTTTTCCCATTGTCTTCTGCTGCATCGAAGCAGTCACCACTATTTTGGTTGGTGCTTTTTTTCTTGGCCTATCGTGTAAAATGTATTCCCATTTATCTCGTATCCTTGGAAAGTACATATAGTCGAAGATGGTGTCCTGGCCAACAAGTACAGTTGATCCCCAATAGTGGTGTTATTCGTGAGAAGTCTTTGCAGCCAGCCGCCAAAACTCTCCATGTGTTCACTTATAATCCATTCATCAGACTGACCCGGGTGTTTGAGGGTTATTAAATTATTGTGTTCATTGATATACGGGGCAACCAAGATAGATCTTTGTAAAACCGTGTAGTGTGCTTGATTGAGAGAATGCCCGTCCCTACATATCATTGCTTTACATCCTATGGTGCCTTTTCCATGCAGTCTCCCCTCATGTCGTGATTCTGGAACACCAATCTCCTTAAGGTCAGGAATAAAATCAACACAGAACTCAATGACCTTTTCTGTTACATAGCCCTTGGAGATGCTTCCTTCTGGCCTAGCACGATTATGAACATATTTCTTTAAGACTCCCATGTACTCAAAGGGGAACATATTGTGTAGAAATACAGGACCGAGAATGGCAATCTCTTATACTAGGTGAACCAGGAGATGCGTCATAATATTGAAGAAGGATGGTGGGAACACCAACTCAAAGCTGACAAGACATTGGGCCACATCTGTCTGTAACCCTGGTAGGCTTTTTGGATCGATTACCTTCTGAGATATTGCATTGAGGAATGCACATAGCTTCGCAACGGGTACTCGAACATTTTCAGGTAGAAGCCCCCTCAATGCAATCGGAAGCAATTGTGTCATAATCACGTGGCAGTCATGAGACTTCAGGTTTTGGAATTTTTTCTCTGCCATATTTATTATTCCCTTTATATTCGACGAGAAGCCAGACGGGACCTTGATACTGCTCAGGCATTCAAAAAAGATTTCCTTCTCTTCTTTGGTAAGAGCGTAGCTGACAGGAGTTAAGTGGCATCATTTACCCTTCTCGTTCTCAAGATGCATAGGCTCTTCAGGGTCTTTCAGACGTTGCTGGTCCTGCCGTGCGTTCGGTGTATGTTTTGTCTTCCCATACACTCCTAGGAATCCTAGCAAGTTCACGCAAACATTCTTCGCCACGTGCATCACGTCGATTGAAGAGCGGACCTCTAAGACTTTCCAATAGGGTAGGTCCCAAAATATATATTGCTTCTTCCACATGGGCGCATGTACGGCATCGTCATTCAGAACAGATAGACTACCAGGACCTTTTCCAAAGATTACTTCTAGGTCCTTGACCATACCAAATACCTCCTCACCGGTACAGAGGACAGGCTTCCTCCGGGGTTCTGCCAGACGTTTGAAATGCTTGCCTTTCTTTCTTTCTGGATGCAGGTTTGGAAGAAATCGATGATACCCTAGGTACACAACCTTCTTACATTTATCCAAATATACACTTTCATTCTCATCTAAATAGTGTGTGCATGCATTGTATCCCTTGTTTGTCTGCCCTGAAATGTTACTAAGAGCAGGCCAATCATTGATGGTTACGAAAAGCAATGCTCGTAGGTCAAATGGCTTCCCTTTGTGCTCATCCCACATACGTACACCTGGTTTGGCCCACAGCTGTAAAAGTTCTTCAACTAATGGCCTTAGGTACACATCAATGTTGTTGCCGGGTTGCCTCGGGCCTTGGATGAGCACTGGCATCATAATGAACTTCCTCTTCATGCACAACCAAGGAGGAAGGTTATAGATACATAGAGTCATGACAGTCTTTGTGGCGCAGCCTCTCACCAGAAGGATTCATGCCATCTGTACATAGACCAAACCTTAAGTTCCTTGCGTCACGTACGAAGTCCGGGTACTCTCGCTCGACTTTTCTCCAGTGTGACCCATCAGCGGGGTGTCTCAACATCGCCTCTTTCTTACGGTCTTCCATGTGCCATCGCAACAACTAGGCATGCTCTTTGTTTCTGAAGAGACGTTTTAACCGTGGTATTATAGGAGCATACCACATAACCTTGGCAGGAACCTTCTTCCTCGGGGACTCGCCCTCAACATCGCTAGGATCGTCTCGTCTGATCTTATACCGTAGTGCAGTGCATACCGGGCATGCATCCAAATTCTCATACTTCTCACCGCGGTAGAGGATGCAGTCATTAATGCATATATCTTACGCGTCTAATCCTAGAGGGCGGACAACCTTCTTTGCTTGGTATGTACTGTCGGGCAACTCATTATATCTTGGAAGAAGATTCTTCATTTTTACCAACAACTTTGAAAATGCGCTGTCAGTCACACCGTTCTCTGCCTTCCATTCCAGCAAATCCAGTGTGGTACCTAGCTTTTTGTGGCCATCTTCGCAAGTTGGGTACAACAATGTTTTGTGATCCTTTAACATCTTCTCCAACTTCTCCTTCTCCTTTTTAGTTTCACATTCTTCCTTTGCATCAGTAATGGCCCGACCAAGATCGTCATCAGCGGGCCCATCTACTGCCTCTTGATCTTCATTATCTACCCTCGTTGCAGTATCATCATATTAAGGATACATATTATGATAGTTGTCATCATCCTCTTCTTCTTCGTTGTCTTCCATCACAACCCCTTTTTCTCCGTGCTTGGTCCACCAATTATAGCTAGGCATGAAACCGGATCGAAGCAGGTGGGCGTGAATGGTTCTGGTATTTGAGTAGTCTTTCTTGTTCTGACAGTGAACACACGGACAGCACATAAAACCATGGTGACCATGGTTTGCATTAGCCACAACGATGAAATTTTGGAGGCCCGTAATGTACTCGGAAGTGCGTCGGTCACCGTACATCCATTGCCGGTTCATCTGCATTAATATATAGTATATATCAAAAATTAATAGGGAGATGACCATTTATATATAGTACATCAATGACACATGAAAGGATAGTTGCCGACCTCGACCGAGAAGGAAAGAGCAACGAGAAAACTTATTTTGAGCTCTCGGGCATTTCACCGAACACCTCTTGTGCATAGGAAAAAAACACAAACTAGCACACCTCACACCCTCTTGCTAGGCTCCAAAATGAGAGAGTGAAAAATGGAAGAGGGGGGTGTGGGCTGCGGTGTCTTATATAGCCCCCCCTTTAACACCGGTTCAAGCCACGAACCGGTATTAAAGGGGGGCTGCGCAGGCCACTGGTGCAGGGGCCTTTAACACCGGTTTGTGCCACGAACCGGTGTTAAAGGGGGGCTCCTTTTTGCTTCACGGGCCATGCTGGTACGCCCCCCTCCCTTTAACACCGGTTCGTAGAAGAACAGGTGTTAAAGCTCTTTTCCAGGCTCAACCAAAGGCCTCGTTTCCACTAGTGTACCTACTGGACAGCTGCTGGGGTAGGTCGTCTCCAAGCGTGGGATCGAGGCGAACCCCGCCAAGATCAACACGATCGCCCGACTCGGCAGACCCGAGTGCCTGCGCGACGTCCAGAAGTTGGTCAGGTGAGTCGTGGCTCTCAGTCGCTTCATCCCCCGGCTAGGCGAGAAGGCGATGCCCCTCTACCTCCTAATGCGCAAGAACCCCACTTTCCAGTGGGACAAGGAGGCAGACGACACGCTCCACGCTCTCAAGGAGGTGCTACTCGCGGCGCCGCTACTCGCCGCCCCCGTCGACAAGGAGCCCATGCTCGTCTATGTCACGGCCTCCGAGCGAGTCGTTAGTGCCATCATGGTCGTCGAACGACCAGAGGAAGGCAAGGAGCGCCCGGTGCAGCGACATGTATACTACATCAGCGAAGTCCTCACCGAGTCGCGCCAATGCTACCCGCAGTATCAAAATTTGGTATATGCGGTCTTCAGAGCCCAGCGGCGATTGCCGCAATACTTCCAGGAGCACCCAATAATGGTCGTCTCCTCAGCACCGTTGCAGGACATCATCCGCAACCGTGAGGCTACCGGGCGAGTCGCCAAGTGGAACATCGAGATCGGAGTCCACAACATCAGGTACGAGCCGCGCAAGGCGATCAAGTCACAGGCTCTCGCAGATTTACTCGCCGACTGGGAGGAGGCCCAGCAGCCAGAGAACTGCCATACCTCCATTACTGGAGCCTACACTTCGACGGCTCCAAGAATGCAGATGGTGCAGGGGCATGGATCGTGCTCACATCTCCAAAGGGCGACAAGTTACGCTATGTCCTGTACATCGACTTCACCCCCAGCACCAACAACATGGCCGAGTACGAGGCGCTACTCCACGGCATGCGAGCAACCAAGGATATGAACATCAATCGTCTGCGCTGCTACGGCGACTCCGACCTTGTTGCCGGGCAAGTCGCCGGTACCTGTGATGCAGTCTCCCCCACCATGGTGGCGTACCGCCAAGTTGTGGACCAGCTGGGAGGCCACTTCACGGGCTACCCCGTCGAGTGGATTGACAGTCGTAAGAACGAGGAGGCCCGGCTCGACTCGCACCACCCGCCGGCGTCTTCCTCGACACCATCACCAAACCTTCCGTCTCTCCCCCGAGGGAGATCGACATCGGAATTATGCTGCAACCAGACGCAGCCCTGGTCGCAATGATCGCCGAGCCAACCGACTGGACCGCGCCATACGTCGCCTACCTAGAGGGAGGCACCCTACCCACTGACGAAACGGAAGCCCGGATGATAGTATGCCACTACAAATCCTTCATCATCATCAACGGCGAGCTCCACAAGCGCAGCGTGACCGGCATGTTCCAACGCTGCGTCCAACCCGTAGAAGGACACAAGATCCTCCGGGACATCCACGCTGGCGACTGCGGCCACCACGCTGGCGCTCGCTCCCTAGTCGCCAAAGCCATGCGACATGGCTTCTACTGGCTCATCGCACACGCCGATGCAGTCGACATCGTCCAACGCTGCGTCGGGTGCCAGAAGTACGCCAGTCAGACTCATGTACCAAGCTCGGTGCTCAAGACCATCCCCATCACCTGCCCATTCGCCGTATGGGGCATGTACATGGTAGGCCCCTTCAAGAAGGCCCCCTCTGGCTTCACCCACCTCCTAGTCGTGGTCGACAAATTCACAAACTGGGTGGAGGCCAAACCAGTCCGTAAGTGCGACGGGAAGACCGCAACAAAGTTCCTACGCGAGCTCATCTATCGCTACGGGTTCCCGAACATCATCATCACGGACAACGGCACCAACTTCGCCAAAGGATCCATGGCCAAATTTTGCGAGGAGCACAACATACGACTCGATGTCGCCTCAGTCTCCCACCTAGAGTCCAACGGCCAGGCGGAACGGGCCAACCAGAGCATCCTCCACGGCCTGAAGCCGCGACTTCAAGTCCCACTCAAGCGAACTCCTAGGTGCTGGGTCGAAGATCTCCCCTCCGTCATCTGGGGCATCCGCACCTCCGTCAATAGGTCGACGGGATTCACCCCCTTCTTCATGGTGTACGGTGCTGAGGCCGTCATGCCAACCGGCCTCGAGCACGACTTGCCTCGGGTGGTCCAATACGCGGAGGCCGACAACGAGCTCGCACACCAAGACGGAGACGACCATCTCGATGAAGCACGCGACCTAGCTCGCTCCCTCACTGCCATCTACCAGCAAGGGCTCCGCCGCTACCTCATTCGGCGAGTATGGACCCGCACCTTCCAAGAAGGCGACCTGGTACTGCGTCTGATTCAGGACAAAAAGGGCATGCACAAACTCTCCCCCCTTGGGAGGTACCATTCGCCATCGGGCGAGTCCTGGGCAACGACACCTACTACCTCGTCGACATCCGAGGCAACGGAAAACTCGACGTCAAGCGGCCATGGAATGTAAACCTCCTACGGAAGTTCTACTCCTAGAACTCCAGACATGTACCTCCCACCCACTATGAAATAAATCATACCGATTCGCACAACATGTGTCCACTCTCCGTATCTTGTGCCACTCGCACTCGTAATAACAGCGTTATGCTACCTGCAGAAGTCAAACCTTGGTGACGCGACCGGCACGGCCAAGTAGTGCGATACGAGGGCACTGGAAAAATTTAGGCCTCGTACAGTCCATGAAAAAGCCAACCCGGAGCCCCATCGGAGTCGCCTCACTCGACTGCTTTCCGAGCCAAGACAACTGCATTCGCTTCCCACAGCGACCCAGTCCTCCATATCCTCGGCGCAGCGACTCGAACGGCAAAGTACCACGCTCGGGGACTAATGACAACCCAAACAGGAGCGGCCAGGGAAAAACGCCAAGTATGAGAGCGCGTCCCGGACTCGCCACGCGACTGATCTCACGGATCAAGTGGGGTGACGCTCCTAACACAACACTCCCCGTCCTCACCTACCTCGGGCATGCGAGTGGAACCGCCAAGTACCACGCTCGCGGACCGGCCACCCGACCCTGTTCGCGCCCGGGAAAACGGCTAAGTACGGAGCATCCCTTGGAGTCGCCATGCGACTGGATTTCCGAGCCATGGTGAGTTGACCTTAACATACTAACAGTTCAAACAACACATAAAAACGAGGTCAACCCCATAAAAGGGCGGACGCGCTCGGGGACTCGCACAACCAACAATCAAAACACAAAACATTGGCAAAACTTTCCTTCAAAATGACAACATTCGTTCGCTTACAAGGGTAGTTACATAATTATCATAACCAATGCCAATCGGCAAACTATTCTACTCCGTAGGCTTCGACGATGAGGCACCACCACCATGGCCACACAGAACGACTGCTCCACCTTGAAGTCACGGTGCGCCGGCTCGGGGGCGTTCGGGGCGACGACCGTTTCCTGGTAAGGAATGAGGTCGCCCATCGCCCACACCCAGTCGGCGTACACCGCAGCCCGCTCGGTCAGCTTCGGCACCTCGGCGATTTCAACTGCGCCCGTCGATGAAGGATACCCTCTTATGACATCGTCGAGGTCGAAGTTGTCCGGAAAGTGCGCGAGCCCAAGGCTCAGCGCAGTCGCCGCACCACGACGGAAGGCCGACCGCGTCTTGAATTCAAAAACTGCTGGCGCATTCTCCAGATAGCGCCAAACCTCGACGAGGTCGCTGGGAATCACCTCCGTGGGCGAAATATCCTTTAGATACGCCCAGATGTAGGTCGTTGACAGCGCTTCAGAATTAACCAGAGTGGTGATGCATTGCCGCGCGTCATACGACTGCGCTTCTTCGGCATTATCAGTAAGGGAGGCTCCAGCAATATAACACGACCCATATGCTTGGGGACTCGCCAAAGTAAAACTCACCAATCAACGGGCGACAGCGGTCCGTGATGAAATCCTGAAGACCAGAGAGGTCATCTTGCAGCCCAGCGACGAGCGCGTCCGACATCTTCCATTCTTCAGCAGCAGAGGCAACGGCTGCCTTGGCCCGCCCATCCGCCGAGGCCGCCTCTGCCTTTGCCTCCTTGAGCTCACGCTCTAGGTCGGCGATTTGCTTCTCCGTGGCTCTCAAGGATGACCGTGCAGCCGTTAATTCACTCGCCGGAACGAGGCCCTAACGAGGCTTCTCCACCGCGGCTGCGCTATCCTCTGCATCAACAACACCATGATTACGAAGAGAACAAGATTATGACAAGATCAAGCACGACGAAAACTCACCCGCAGTCGCTCGAAGCTGCTCGTTCGTGTCCCGAACAATGAGGAGCTCCCTGTCCACACACTCCCTAGCGGCAAGCTGAAGGGAATATGCCCTGTGAGGCAATAATAAAGTGTTTATTATGTGTATTCCAAGTATATGATAGATGTTTATTTTGCATGCTATAATTGTATTAATACGAAAACGTTAATACATGTGTGTTTAATAAACAAACAGAAAGTTCCTAGTTATGCCTCTCTCATAAACTAGCTCGTTGATTAACAAGATGATCAAGGTTTCCTGATCATGGACATTGGATGTTGTTAATAACGGGATCACAACATTAGTGTAATGGTGTGATGAACATTCATCCGAAGTATAGCATTACGATCAAAGTCATTAAGTTTATATTGCTATAACAACTTACGAAGTGATCCTAATCCTTAGACCATGAGATCATGTCAATCACTAACACCGTAAGAGTTTCTTGATAACATCAAACGTCACACCGTAACAGGTGATTATAAAGATGGATTCAACTAATAAAGTGTTATGTTGAGGCTCATGGATCGAGTGGAATTTGTTCATCCCGATGACGGATAGATATACTCTGGCCCTCTCGGTGATATCACATTTATTATCTTGCAAGCAAGTGATTTGATCACTAGAATGTTATATCAGGAACGAGAAAAGTGCATGTCGGTAACAAGATCAAACTAGGTATGGAGATACCGATGATCGAATCTCGGACATGTAATATATCGTGAAACAAAGGGATTAATATACTAGCGTAAAGGTTCCGCGATCACAAGAAAGTCATCGTTGAATGTGTGGGGAGTCAAGATGGGTCTCGGATCCCGCTCGATTATTGATCCGAGAGGGGTCTCGATCATGTCCACATTATTCACGAACCGTAGGGTGACACACTTAAGAGACACCGACATCCAATTGGAGCAAATGTTTCATGCCGAAAGAATGAACAAGCGCGAATTTATTTCACTAGATACAAAACAGGTTTTCGGGTGAAATTGCATAAAGTGGTTATGCATGTGAAATAGAATTCTAGCAAGGGTTATTTGTGAATGTTTGTCATTAAAGTAATTGACAAAATTCTGAATAAAATAAAAGAGTTTTATTTAATGAGAGTTTGCATTAAATTTGGTGGAAATTTAATGGGAATTTGAGTGGACTTTGAGTGGAGGGATTTTAAGGGCATTTTGTGAGTGGAGTGTCCACCCATGAATGAAGGAGGAGGGGCAGCCCCCTCCTCCTATAAAAAGGCCCCTCCTCACTTGTCTCTTACACCTCCTCGTGAAGGATCTCTCTCCCCTCTAGAATTTATCCCCATGGTCTCGGACTAGCGAGATACATGTTCCCGGTGGCTATTCGGCAAGAAAGAGTTGTGCTTCCGCTGCATTTTGAGCGAGGAGGCGAAGGTTGCTCGGTGCCTCGAACGTGTGTGCGAAACGGATGCGCTGCTGTTTTCTTGGCGCTAGGACCTCCTCTCAATCTTGAGATCGGCAAGAGATCGTCTACATCAACCACGAGTTGAACTCGTTAAGCTTTGTCGGTCTTCAAGGGTATGTTCTCTTCGGATATACATCCGCCCGTTGTTTGTATCTAGTAGATAGATCTTGGTATATAGTTCACATCGTAGGAAATTTTTGTTTTCTATCTGCGAACCCTACAAAGGGTATCGAGCCGGATCTATGCGTAGATACTTTACAGGTAGTACACATATGAGTATGTGGCGATGATGATCATGTTGTTGCTCCTTTGTTGTAATTTTGGATATTGGTGGCATAGTGGGATGAAGCGGCCCGGACAAACTTTACATGTCCTCGCACATGAGACCTGTTCCACGCTTGACATGCAACTAGTTTGCATAAGTGGCTAGCGGTGTCATCTCTCCTACTATAGTCAATATCTATTTTGCAAGCGAGTTGTCAACAATTTGATTATCCTCGTTGTGGTTCATGTTCGTAGGTAAGAACGGTTCTATCTCTAAAGCCCTAAGCCACGTAAAACTTGCAATGGATAAATTAGGCGTCTAGTTTAGATTGTTCTGGGCTAGTGTTATGATATGGTAGTGTTGTAAGTAGAAGTATGAGATGATACTCTTACAACACATAGCGTGTAAAATCCATAGACCTTGGATTTACATATAGGTATGATAGTGATCATACCACGATGCACATGATAGAGATCATCTGCGGGAACCATATAATTTCACTAATAAACATATGATGTTTGATTGCATCTTATATTGCTTGTTTAGCGCTTTGTTAGCATCATAAGATGATCCCTCATTTAAATATCAAGATAAGAATGTGTTCTTCCTTTAGTATGCATCGATTATGTTTCGTCGCTCCAAGACATCACGTGATGATCGGGTGTTCTTGGATCCGACCATATTTGGTGTAAAACAGTTACACCTTGAATACTAAGGTTCTAACTTGGCGAGCCTAGCATGTACAGACATGGCCTCGGAACACGGACCGAAAGGTTAAGCATGAGTCATATAGTTGATATGATGCCCATTTGATGCTCGCCTTTGAAGCTATACCAACTCACGTGATGATCGGACTTGGTGTAGTGGATTTTGTTCATGTAATCACCAAAAAGGCACGAGGGATGTCGTTTTTGAGTGGGAGTTCATTCGTAATATGGATTAGTTGAACTCAATCTATCATACACTTAGTCTAAACTTTACAAATTCTGTTGTAGATGGCACCACCTGCTTTTAATTTCAATGTGTTCATGGAGAAAGAGAAACTAGCAACGAACGGTAGCAACTTTACCGAATGGGCCATGAATTTGAGGATTCTCCTCTCTGCTGCACATAAGCAATATGTGCTAGAAGCGCCATTAGGCCCCCCACCTTTTGATGATGCCCCTGACGAGGAGAAGAATGTCTATCTGACTCGTCAGGAGGACCACAACTTAGTTCATTGCGGCATATTGTATGGGCTAGAGCCGGAACTTCGAAAGCGTTTCGAAAACGGCAATGCATTTGATACAATGGGTGAGTTGAAAATGATTTTCGACACACATGATGCTGTAGAGAGCTACAATGCTTCAGAAAAGTTCTTTAGCTGCATGATGGAAGAGCACAACTCCGTTAGTGAGCATGTACTCAAGATGTCGGGTTACGCCGATAAGCTTGTGTCCTTGGGAATATCGATTCCCATTGACTTAGGCATCCATCGTGTGCGGTCTCGCCACCTAGCTATAAGAGCTTGTGATGAACTATAATATGCAAGGCATGAAGAAGTCTCTCCCGAGCTTCACAATGCTTAAAACTGCAGTGGAGATCAAAAAGGAACATCAAGTGTTGATGATCAATAGGAACACTGGTTTCAAGAAATACAAGAAGGAAAGCGGAAGGGAAGTAAGGGCGGCAAGCTTTTGCGCTGAAAAGAAACCCCGAGTTGGACCTAAGTCGATTCGAAAGTGCTACTATTGTTGGGGAATGGCCCTTTGGGCGAATCGCCCAAGTATCTGGCATACAAGAAGGCTGGCAAGGCAAACAAAGGTATATATGATATACATGTTATTGATGTGTACTTGACTAGTGCTCGCAGTAGCACCTGGGTATTTGATACCGGTTCAGTTGCTAATATTTCTAACTCGAATCAGGGGATGTGGAACAAGCGACCGCTAGCAAGGGGTGAGGTCAAGATGCGTGTCGGCAATGGATCAAGCGTTGATGTGATTGCCGTCAGAACGCTGCCTCTCCACTTGCCGTCGGGATTAGTTATAAACTTGAATAAATGTTATTTGGTGCCTGCACTGAGCATGAACATTGTATTTGGATCGTGTTTGATGCGAAGTGGTTATTCATTTAAATCCGAGAACAATGGTTGTTCCATTTATATGAATGAAATCTTTTATGGTCATGCACCGATGATGAATGGTTTATTTCTATTAGATCTCGATGATAATGTTACACATATTCATAATGTTGATGCTAAAAGGATTAAACTTAATGATGATATATCCGCATATATGTGGCACTGCCGTCTAGGTCATATTGGCGTTAAACGCATGAAGAAGCTCCATTCGGATGGAATTTTGGAATCACTTGATTATGAATCATTTGATACATGCGAGCCATGCCTTATGGGCAAGATGACTAGAACGCCGTTTTCCGGTTCAATGGAACGGGCGACAGATTTATTGGAAATCATACATTCTGATGTATGTGGTCCAATGAGTGTGTCGGCGTGAGGTGGATATCGCTATTTTGTTACTTCCACGGATGATTTGAGTAGATACGGTTATATCTACTTGATGAAACACAAGTCTGAAACCTTTGAAAAGTTCAAGGAGTTTCAGAATGAAGTGGAAAATCATCGTAATAGAAAGATCAAATTTCTACGGTCCGACCGTGGAGGTGAGTATCTAAGTTACGAGTTTAGCACTCACATGAAAGAGTGTGGAATTGTTTCACAACTCACACCTGCCGGAACACCACTGCAAATTGTGTGTCGAACGTCGTGTCGTACTTTATTAGATATGGTTCGATCTATGATGTCTCCGACGGACTTGCCGTTGTCATTTTGGGGTTATGCACTAGAAAGCTGCTGCATTCACTTTAAATCGGGCACCATCTAAATCTGTTGAAAAGACACCGTATGAATTGTGGTTTGGAAACAAACCTAAGCTGTCATTCTTAAAGTTTGGGGATGCGATGTTTATGTGAAGAGACTTCAACCGGATAAACTCGAACCCAAAGCGGAAAAATGCGTCTTCATAGGATATCCTAAAGAAACTATTGGGTATTCCTTCTATCACAGATCCGAGGGCAAGGTTTTTGTTGCCAAGAATGGATCCTTTCTAGAGAAAGAGTTTCTCATGAAGGTGTGAGTAGTCGGAAGGTAGAACTCGAAGAGGTTGTGGAACCTTCTCTTCAAAGTATGGCGAGTAGTAGCGCGGAAGTTGTTCGAGTTGGCTCCACTGCTGAAGAGGAACTAATGATAATGATCATGAAACTCGAAGAGAGTACTACGAACCTCGCAGGTCAAGCAGGACACGTGCAGCTCCGGTATGACGGAAATCTGTCATGAATTTCATGGTTGATGAAAATGATGACCCTGCGACGTATGAAGAAGCGATGATGAGCCCGGATTCCAACAAATGGTTAGAAGCCATGAAATCCGAGATGGAATCCATGTATGAAAATCAAGTTTGGAACTTGGTGGAATTACCTCACGACCGAAAGGCCGTGGAGAACAAATGGATTTTCAAAAGGAAAACTGATGCTGATGGTAATGTGACCGTCTATAAAGCTCGACTAGTCGCAAAGGGGTTTCGACAAATTCAAGGAGTTGACTACGATGTGACTTTCTCTCCCGTAGCGATGCTAAAGTCAGTTAGGATTATGTTAGCAATTGCTGCATATTTCGATTATGAGATATGGCAGATCGATGTCAAAACCTCGTTTCTCAATGGTAATATTGAACAAGAGTTGTATATGATACAACCAAAGGGTTTTGTCGATCCTAAGGATGCTAACAAGGAGTGCAAGCTTCAGCGATCCATCTATGGATTGAAGCAAGCATCACGAAGTTGGAATCTCCGCTTTGATGAGGTGATCAAAGAGTTTGGATTTGTCCAAACTTATGGAGAAGCTTGTATTTACAAGAAAGTGAGTGGGAGCAATGTGGCATTTCTGATATTATATGTGGATGACATATTATTGATCGGAAATGATATAGATCTTTTAAACAGTGTTAAAAGTTATCTAAACAGCAAATTTTCAATGAAGGACCTAGGTGAAGCGTTATACATATTAGGCATAAAGATCTATAGAGATAGATCTAGGCGCCTAATAGGGCTATCGCAAAGTACATACCTTGATAAGATTTTAAAGAAGTTTAAAATGGACGGAAGTAAGAAGGGGTTCTTACCTATGTTGCAAGGCAAGACATTGAGTAAGACTCAAAGTCCGGCCAAGGAAGAAAGAGAGATAATGGACAAAGTCCCTATGCTTCACCATAGGCTCTATAATGTACGCCATGCTATGTACAAGACCGGATGTGGCACATGCTATTAGTTTGACTAGTAGGTACCAATCGGATCCGGTTGAACATGGATAGCGGTCAAGAATATCCTTAAGTACTTACGAAGAACTAAGGATATGTTTCTTGTATCTGGAGGTGAAGAAGAGCTCGCTAAGTGTTATGTCGACGCTAGCTTTGGCACCGATCCGGATGACTCTAAGTCTCAATCCGGGTACGTATTTCTCATGAATGGCAGAGCGGTTAGTTGGAGGAGCTCCAAACAACCTGTGGTAGCGGGATCAACAACGGAGGCCGAATATGTTCTTTGCCGAGCGGCTCGAGCGATTTGGATGAAGGAGTTCATATCCGAACTAGGAGTGGTGGCAAACGCGTTGGACCCAATGGTGATCTATTGTGACAACAATGGTGCCATTGCCAATGCCAAAGAGACAAGGTCTCACAAGCATTCCAAGCATATTAAGCGCGGTTTCACTCCATCCATGAGCATGTCAAGGATGGAGATATAAAGATTTAGAAGTACATACGGATCTGAATGTAGCAGATCCGTTGACTAAAACTCTCCCTAGAGCAAAACATGATCAACACGAACTCAATGGGTGTTAGATTTATCACTATGTAACTAGATTATTGTCTCTAGTGCAAGTGGGAGATCAAGGAATATGCCCCGAGAGGCAATAATAAAGTGTTTATTATGTGTATTCCAAGTATATGATAGATGTTTATTTTGCATGCTATAATTGTATTAATACGGAAGCGTTAATACATGTGTGTTTAATAAACAAACAGAAAGTTCCTAGTTATGCCTCTCTCATAAACTAGCTCGTTGATTAACAAGATGATCAAGGTTTCGATCATGGACATTGGATGTTGTTAATAACGGGATCACAACATTAGTGTAATGGTGTGATGAACATTCATCCAGTATAGCATTACGATCAAAGTCATTAAGTTTATATTGCTATAACAACTTACGAAGTGATCCTAATCCTTAGACCATGAGATCATGTCAAACACTAACACGGAAGAGTTTCTTGATAACATCAAACGTCACACCGTAACGGTGATTATAAATATGGATTCGAACTAATAAAGTGTTACGTTGAGGCTCATGGATCGAGAGTGGAATTTTTTCATCCCGATGACGGATAGATATACTCTGGCCCTCTCGGTGATATCACATTGATTAGCTTGCAAGCAAGTGATTTGATCACTAGAATGTTATATCACAGGAACGAGAAAAGAGTGCATGTCGGTAAAGAGATAAAACTAGGTATGGAGATACCGATGATCGAATCTCGGACATGTAATATATCGTGAAACAAAGGGATTAAGATACTAGCGTAAAAGGTTCCGACGATCACAAGAAAGTCATCGTTGAATGTGTGGGAGTCAGTATGGGTCTCCAGATCCGCTTCGATTATTGATCCGAGAGGGTCTCGATCATGTCCGCATTATTCATGAACCGTAGGGTGACACACTTAAGACACCGACATCCAATTGGATCAAATGTTTCATGCCGAGAAAGAATGAACAAGCGCGAATTTATTTCACTAGATACCGAAACAGGTTTTCGGGTGAAATTGCATAAAGTGGTTATGCATGTGAAAATAGAATTCTAGCAAGGGGTTATTTGTGAATGTTTGTCATTAAAGTAATTGACAAAATTCTGAATAAAATAAAAGAGTTTTATTTAATGAGAGTTTGCATTAAATTTGGTGGAAATTTAATGGGAATTTGAGTGGACTTTTGAGTGGAGGGATTTTAAAGGGCATTTTGTGAGTGGAGTGTCCACCCACATGAATGAAGGAGGGGAGGGGGCAGCCCCCATGGCCGGCGGCCACCCCCTTGGGTGCCCCCCCTCCTCACTTGTCTCTTACACCTCCTCGTGAAGGATCTCTCTCCCCCTCTAGAATTTATCCCCCATGGTCTCGGACTAGCGAGATACATGTTCCCGGTGGATATTCGGCAAGAAAGAGTTGTGCTTCCGCTGCATCGCTGGAGCGAGGAGGCGGAGGTTGCTCGGTGCCTCGAACGTGTGCGAAAGCACGGATGCGCTGCTTTTGGCGCTTAGGACTTCCTCTCGATCTTGAGATCGGCAAGAGATCGTCTACATCAACCACGAGTTGAACTCGTTAAGCTTTGTCGGTCTTCAAGGGTATGTTCTCTACGGATATACATCCGCCCGTTGTTTGTATCTAGTAGATAGATCTTGGTATATAGTTCACATCGTAGGAAAATTTTTGTTTTCTATGCTGCGAACCCTACACAAGCCGCTCCGCCGACTCGCGTTGCAGGCCCTACGAACCCATGGAAGCGTCAGCAACGAATATCCTAAGTGCCCAGCCGCTGAAATTCAGCGACTAGCTACTCGGGGACTGGACAACAAAAATTCCTAAGTGTCTAGCCGCTGAAATTCAAAGACTAGCCACTCGGGGACTGGACAGCAAAAATTCCTAAGTGCCTAGCCGCTGAAATTCAGCGACTAGCCACTCGTAGACTGGACAGCAAAAATTCCTAAGTGCCTAGCCGCAGAAATTCAGCGACTAGCCACTCGGGGACTGGACTCGAAAACAATAAGAATCCGACCACTGAAATTCAGTGGCCCGATCCTCGGGGACTGGACATACCTGGATGGCGGCGCCTAGCATGCCGTGAAGCTCCATTGCATCCACCGATGGTAGCACGAATGGAGTACGCCCACAACGCTGCTTGACCTCCGTACCAGTGGCCTCGGGCAGTTGGCTCGACGGCACCGATGCACTCTCCGCGGAAGCCCTCGCTACAAAGCGAGGGAACGTCGCCACCGTGGCTCCCGCACCACTCGATGGGGGACCTGTCGCCCCAACCGAGATCACGGGCTCCGCCCTCTACGACTCTGTGTCCACCGTAACTCTCGGGCCTGCGACCGCTGGAATTGGAGCCTTGATCGGGGCGACCGTCGGTTCGTCCGAAATTGTGAGGACCTCGTCGCCCTTTGCTTTCTTTGCGCCTTCAGCAGGCACCTCGACCTCGTCGCCCTTCCTCTTCTTCGAAGGGTCGACTGGTGCCTCCGCGGCACCCGATGTAACCTTGGCCACCGAAAGGTGACCTATCTTATTCACTCTAGTCCTGCAGAACGATTCCGTTAGTGAACTCGCCAGTCGGACATAAATCAAGAAGACAAATGAAAAGAGTGAGAAGCACTCACTTGGCGACTAGGATGAAACGCATGCCAATATGAATGCTGGCCGGCTTCTCCAACTCCGGCCCCAGTTTCCAACTGAGGCCCGTATCAAACACACTCTGCACCCAAGACACCGACGGCTTCTTCGAGGACGAGGCCGCTACGGGAGCTTCGGTGGCGATCGCCGTGGGAACTCCCCTCGGTGGCAAGGTCCCCGCGGCTGGAGCAGCCACGGGCCCAGTGACTGGGACAAAGGGCAGCGGTAGTGATGCCAACGGCATCTTGCCTTCCGCAATGGCCGCTTCGCTCGCCGCAGTCGCACGCATCGGTGCGCTAGATTTAGCTTCCTCGGCTGCGCTGGTAGTGTCGAAGCTACTCACGGACCGAGGCGATGACACCGGTTTAGGCGGCTTCTTCTTCTTCTTCTTTGGTGGCGGTGGTTTCCTCTTCGACGGTGTAGCTTCGCGCCGCGAGGTGTGTTCGGGGAGCTCGTTATCGTCTTTGTTGTGAGCCTTGAGTTCGCGCTAGTGCTGTCCTTGGGTTTTTCGAACCGTGGGTGCAGCGACCTCCACAGCCTCGTTGCCACCGTCATCATCGTCATCATCGTCGTCGCCCCCGTCACTTCTAACACCGCCCTGTTAGGGCAAAGACTCGCTATTGTCTTCTGCGGACGAGGTCGAGTTCTCGTCGTCTGCGGGCGGGAGCCAACCTTCCACCACCTGGAACAACTGCAATGACAAAACAAATCAACATAACCGCGAATGCAAATCTGCGACTGCGAATACATAAGAAAGGAAGTATTTACCGTTGGAGCCTCGCGCTTTGCGGTGTAAGGAGCGATCCCGGCCTTTACGTCAAGATATACTGCCAAGGTGATCTTCTTCAGGGCCAGGGTGTAATCGTTGAGTCTCCACTCGTCGTGGCAGGACTTCGCCGGGTTGTCCTTGCCCGTGTACTCATACATATAGTGGGCGCGGCTAGCCAGGGGCACGAGCCATCGCCCGAGCCAGCAGTTGTAAAGGTTGATGGTTTGGAGGCCCTTCTTCTTCAGGTTGCGGATGGTTTGCAACATCTCATCAACAACCATCCGCTGGTCCAGCGGAAGTTTGGTCACTTGGAGTCGGCGCGGCTCGGGCCAGTCGGCGGAGTACGTCGGAAGAGCCACCTCATCGCTCAGTGGTGACTCAGTCACGTAAAACCAGTTCTTCTTCCACTCGTTCGCTGCTTTGGCGGGCATCATCAGATCGAAAAAGGACGCCTTCGACTTCAGCTGAAAGGTCAGGCCGCCTGTGGCCAGCATCGGGCCGCATGCTTCTTCGCGGCTGATCCTCCCGTGGAACAGATCTTGCCATAGGGGGAAATTAGGCCGGCAGCCCAGATAACACTCGCAGAACGCCACAAAAATGGTGAGCTGCTCGATGCTATGCGGCCCTAGATCTGATGGCTAGATGTTGTAGTAGGCGCAGAAGCGGCGGAAGAAGAGGGAAGTGGGGAATCCGAGACCCCGCTCCAGATGGCTGGTGAAGCAGACGAATTCTCCCTCGCGCAGATTCAAGGTCACCTCTCCGGCCGTGGGGATGCGCCATCTCCCGGCGCGGAGGATCCCCGCCTCCTCGAACGACTTCAACAACGCTTTTGTGCACTTGGTCCGCCCCACGGTTCCACTGGAGGGGCCATCGATTAAGGGATCTAGGGCTATGAGTTGCTCTGGGTCGCTCTGGTCGCTACGCGGAATGGAGAATTGGGAATGCACGAGATCGAAGGAAGTGAGGGAAGTGTTTTCCCCTCGCCGGTCACTCTCCTTATATAGCGGTTGTTACCCGCCATCTTCGGGGAGCCGTTACCATGCGGTAATTACGCCGATATTACCGTTGGATTACCCAACGGCTACTTTGACTAGCGCTGGCGGTCCAACTTCATCCATTCGACTCGCTATCTTCAGCGACTTGATGATTCGCTGACCTGATCACTATAACAGTGACTTAACCACTCGCCGACCTATTCGCCAAGCTGCGATCTGACTAGTCGTCGTTATTGCGAATAAAATGACTAGTTCCTTCTTTTATTCAGGGAGTCCACCGCCAATTTGACTGGGCGTCCGAATTGGACCCGCATACTCCGACTGCCAACATACACCTCCGATGAATCAACGACGACCTCGGGGACTACTGATGGGGATATGCCGAATGGGCTATACCCAGCAGGACGTTTCCTATTGTCCCAAGCTGCCAATGAGTGGGCCTGCAGGACAGCGACCGGATCGAGACCTGGCAAGGATCCAAGCGACTAAAAGCTGGAGGCCCAGAAGCGTAGCTAGGCCCAGTCGGATTAGGTCAAGAACCCTCCGAATCCTTAACTAATTCGGTTGTAGATCTGTAAACCCTAGCGAGGTGAGCCTATATAAACCTCCCTAGGGTACACATAGAAGACATGTTCCATCATACACCCCAGCGACTCGCCGCCTAGCCGTCGAGCTCGCCCTTGTACTCTCTCCATAATACAATCTAGCAGGAGTAGGTCTTTACCCTCCGGGGGGAGAACCTGTGTAAATCCTTGTGTCTCCACCCTCATCTCGCAACGCAGATGGCTGGCCGCCCTTGCCCTTTGTTCTACCATTCGCTGCCGATTGCAGCATCTTCCGTGGCCATTCCCACGACAAATGACCTTTCTAATACAATGAGTACTGCAAGTTTGTATTGTGATAACATGATCACTGATAATCAACATGATGAACTTACATTGTTCTTGGGGTGTGAAGAGTTATCAATAAAAACTTCTTTGGTAGACATGAGTGCTTTTGATATGAATTGCGTCCTGCATGGGTGTCATCTTTATTGTGTTGATAATTGCCACGTGAATACTTACATACAAAATCTTATAAAATATGATATTTTACCAAAATATGACAGGACTGACATGAGTTTTTTTCTTATTAATGAAAAGGAGGAATCCTCCAAAGTTTCTTCTATTGTCTCTAACAATAAACCAGGGTATGTGGAGAAGCTTCCTTTCAAGCCTCTCCCTCCTAAAGAGGAGAAGAAGAAGAAGAAGAAGAAGAATAGGAGTAAAAGGAGAGAGGGAACGATATCTCCCTCTAAACATGTTGCTCCTATCATAGTTTTTGTTGATGAGTCTGAACTAGATGATGTTCCTATGCCTGTTACATATAGTAGTGATCATGATTGGGAAAATCACACTACTTTTGATATTGAAAATCTCTTTGGCACCAATTCTGAAGATGATAATATTAATAATTGTTGTGCTATTAGTTTTATCCATGTTCCTTCCAACGATGATATGTTTCCAAATGAACACACTTGGGAAGATAGCTATTTTGTTGAATTTGCTCCCACTATAATTAATAAGAATGACTATGCTTATGTGGAGAGTAATAATCATTTTATACATGTGGCTCATGATAAGAGTGTTTTATGTGATAGTTATATTGTTAATTTCATTCATGATGCTACTGAAAGTTATTATGAGAGAGGGAAACATGGTTTTATGCATCTCAATAATATTAAGTTTCCCCTCTTTATGTTGTAAATCTTGAAGTTGCACTTGTTTTGCTTTTCTATGATTGTTTCTTTGTGCTTTCATGACTTGTTTTCTTACAAGATTCCTATGCATGGGAAGTGGGTTAGACTTGAATGTGTTTTGAATTTGCTTCTTGATGCTCTCTTTTGCTTCAATTCATATTTCTTATGTGAGCATCTTCTCAAACTATCAAGCCTAACTTAAAGGCGTTAAAGAAAAGTACTTGTTGGGAGATAACACAAGAGTTTTCTTGAGTCTTGGAAGTTATTACTTCAGTAATGACCTCTACTTATCCTTTTTTTTGCTTTTTTGCCAAGAATGACCTCTAATGAGAGGGAAGTAAGATTTGGGGAGTCTCTGTAACTTGTATTGAGCTGATAATTTACGAATAAATACCCCAGTATGTTAGCTAACTTTCGTTAGTTCAACACTTTTTTATTTGATCAACAGAAGATTTTCTAAAAAATCGGTTTCTACCTGCTGGTCTGTTTTGACAGATTTCTGCCATTATTTGCATTTGCTTCTTATTGATTCCTTTTTGAGTTCTCTTTTGGGGAATTGAGCCTTTTGAAGGAGTTGATACAGTAGCTTGTGTTTTAGTGAAAATTCTTGCTGTTGCAAAGCTTTTCCTAAGGGTCTAATATCTTTTGAATACACTAATGTTGTTAATGAAGATTGTGTGAAGTTTTGTAGGAAGGAAAAATTTCAGGTGTAGAGAGAGAATGATGTCATGAGATGAAGAATGGACAAAAGCTCAAGCTTGGGGATGCCACCCCAGTGTCACCCCAAGAAATATCCAAGAGGTACAAGCGTCAAAGCTTGGGCATCCGCTTCTTCATCAATAAAAATCTCAGGTCTTTCTAGACACTTCGTTTTTATTGTTTCATGCATTGTTGTGTTGTTCTTGGAGCATCTTATTTTTTGTTTTTGGTTTTCGTTTGCTTAGTTTGCTTGAGTAAGTTGGTTTGTTACACCACACTTATTTTGGAGAGAGACACACTCTGTTTCCATTGCCTAGAACATTCTAGTTTTCACTCTTATTGTTCTGTGAGTGTTCACTTTTGCTAGCACTGTGTTTAGCCTTAGTTTTCTTGTGCTTTCAGCTTAGAACTTTTTAGTTATTAGTTGTGGATTTGTGAGACAATCTCACTGACCTTTATTGATTATTATCTGTGAGTTGTTTCAAATAAGTTGTTTGGTGTTGGAAAAGAGTGGGAAGCTTCATGCTTAAGGCCTTGTTCGGTTTCAAGGGGATTGACCGGGAATGGCAGGGATTGATGGGTATTAATTCCCTTTTAGATCAAAATCCCCTTGATTCCCCTCTATTCCACCCCAATCCACTTGGGGAGTGGAATAACCGAACAAGCCCTAAGTGGTACAAAAGGGAGCTTGTTCTGACCGTGGCTTAGACTTTATCATGTCATGCTAGATCCTGTTTTGACCTTATGATTAGAGATTATTTCTATAGCATGACTTTTTCCAAACAATTAGGATTGCTTAATGTGCCTTGAAGGAATCATGTGTTGTTTTAGCATACAAAAGCATAGTATTTTGGTATTCTCCTTTGATGCTTTGTTTGGGTTGACTTGGCACATGCTCACACAATGTTATGACTATAAACAAGTCACCATAGCCTCTATGATTATTTAGTCATTGACTTGTAGTACCACTTTATGCTTTGATTAGTAATGTTTTGTCACTTTGCATGATTATGGCCATTATTGCTCTCTTAGTTGGTCGCTCCCAGTCTTTTGCTAGCCTCCAATTGTATGAGTAAGCTATACTCATGGTTCCAACTCCCAAGAAACAAAGTTATTCCAAAGTGTCCACTATAAATTCCTATGCATGGTGTGTTACACCATTCCAAGTATATTCTTGTTTTCATCTATCTTCCAATTAAAAACTATTTTGGTATGTGAAAACTTAGTGATTAAAGCCCTCATAAACTTGATGGAACACTTTATATTCTTTGCCCCTAATAAACTTGAACCATTGTGTTGTCTATGTTGTATATGCTTGCACTTATACGTTGGAATTAGTAGAACCATGCTGCCATGGGGAACATTTTCAACATTGCACTTGTACTTTGTACTCAGTTCATATCATGCTCTTTAGTCTATGGATGTCACCGGTGTGAAATAAGAGGAAGCTTGTAAGTCCATGGAGTTTGTATTTTGTGTTAGAGAAACGCCTGGGCCGCTAGCCTAAGCCATGCCTAATCATGGTGGAAACTTGAAGCATCAACATAGTGAGCTATCTATTAAGCATCCTCAATAAAAATCTATGCACATAGTAAATAAAAAGATCGTTGAGATGCCCATTATCTCCTTGTCTTGTCATTTTGGTTATGGGATAGATCCTGTACCATGTGCAAGGGGTACTCCATTGGCTGCACGTGGCAGCGTAGCAGTGTGAGGGAGGGGGGTCTTTAGTCCCGGTCCGTATTCATAATATGAACCGAGACTAGTTATTTTCTGCCACGGCAGCATTTTACCAATTCGGCTGCCGCGGCTGCCGCGGCTGCCGCGGCTGCCGATGGGGGTTTCTGCCGTGGCAGAGTTTTGGGGCCGTTTTCTGCCGCGGCAGCCGATGCAGGTTTATGCTGCAGCAGAATTTTGGGGCCCATTTCTGCGGCGGTAGCGGAATGCGGGGTTCTGCCGCGGCAGGAGGATAGGTAGAGTAGGGTTGTGTTTGGCGTAAAGTGGCATGCAACGAAGAAACCCATTACACACAACATCTTCATAATTATATAGATATAATTCTACATTACATATAATTCTACATTACATATATATATACAATTTGATTAAATGGAGATCACAACCCGTCTATTCGGATACAAGTTCATTAAATCACTAGTAGACGAAGGTATGGTATTTTCCTTCTGGGTGTATGACATGGTCAACAAGAAATCCCGCCAATTCCTCTTGAATTTCTACCAGACGCTTCCTTGGTTCGAGATTCTCCCGCAATCTTTCCAACTACATATAAAAGAAGGAGGTCAATATGAATATCAATAGTCATAACAAATATTATGAATGACACTCAACAAAAATTGTGAATATATTGTTCACGTACTTCTATAAATGTCCCTCTGTCCCGCTCACTGACCTTGGAGCGAATGTACTCGCACACGAAGTATCCACATAGATTAGTACCTGGTGGCTGCCTCTCACACTTTACGAGAATAGAATTCAATCAATAATAATCAAGCATGACATAATGGTATTGAAACTAGAATTGAAGAGATGCGTGGATCTAGCTCGTACGACTTACATCGATCCGATGAAAACTAAGCTCGTCTTTAAATTCACCAACTGTAGCATTGGTGAACGCTTTCCAAACCCTTCCCGACAAAAAAAGAATAAATGAGTTATTAGTGACTTGATATCTCAGGATATATATATGAACGAAAGAGACCGATAGAGTGCGATAATGACTGAAATTACCTCTGGAGCGCATCTTTAATGAATGTGTACTATGATTCGTCTCTCATTAGCGAGTCCTTAATTTCAACTCTTCCAGCGTCAACTTCAATGGTTAGCAGAATCCAGGGAGCTACGCACGTTTATATACGTCAGTAAATCATCAATTACACTTAGTAGAATCAAGTGAATCTGTACAAGGCAGTAACACCCTTACTTGTAGTTGTAGGGAAATAATATTCTTCATTTTTAATGTTGCCTTAATAAGGCCCTTAGCAAGTTACGCTCCGTGTCCTTGGGGTATTCCTTTAGCAATGCTTGATTAAACCGGTGTGGGTCGATGAACCCAGTGTCAAATATTTTCTTCCGGTCACATTCATCGTTCTTCATTCTACATAATAGCATATAGTGAAGATAATTACATGCAATGAAAGAGCTGAGTTAGAGACTTTATCATAGAAATAAATGAACCACTTACAAACAATAGGTAGCGAGGAGACTCAAGTCAAGGGCATCTTGTTTGAATAACATATAGAATTCCTCAAAATAAATTTGCAACTGGTCTTCACCATTAAAATGCTCACTTGTAATTCTCACAAGCAGCGCTGACAATCGATCTTCTTCATCGCATGTAGAGACTTTCTCATACCACTCATGCAGTCTTCACATTTGATTTGGTAGAAGTTTGACCTCATTAGGTCTGACCAGAGTCTTCCCTTATTCATATCTCCATGCAAATTCCTCTTGTTTGGGGATATGCCTGTCTAGCGCTTGATCAACTGTAATACTAGCACCTTTGGCAAATTCCATTGCTATAATATTATGATGATCAATATTGGATACCACCTTGAGTGGGGCGATCGATTTGTTTGCCTGCATTCCGAGTTGCACAACATCTCTTTTCCCGCTGCTTGCAGTAGTATTTCCTAAAGTCTTCCGCTGCTTGCAGTAGTATTTCCTGGATTCTTCCTACCAATTCTCAGCAGACAGCGTTTGTAGTCATCGGCCTTATTTATCTCATATTGCCATGGTTACTCAAGAAAACCCTTCGCCCACTTTTTGTCTTTCGTATCAAATATTTGCTTTGGCTCGGGAAATTTGGGTGCAAAGAAGGCTTTCGCTTGGGCATCGCTGATCGCTTTAGTTTCCTCATCAGTCATCTCGTAAGGTAACTTGGGAGGAGGCGGAGGTATTTTCTTCACCTTTTTACCCGTGGCTTTCTTCTGACTAGTATTATTACTAGTTGACTGAGAGACCGCCTTCTTCGTCTGACATGGCGGCGGAGGAGTGGGCTGACGCGGTGGCGGAGTGGGTTGATGCGGCGGTGTACTCGCGCTATGGTGGTCGTCCCACTCCTCATGTGGACTTGCTGGAGGCGGCAGACTTGGCTGACGCGGAGGAGACGGTGGTGGCCTGGGTGCAGAGCCTGGAAACATGATGTATTTCTTGTGCCATAGAATGATAGATCCCTTGACTTCTCCTAGAGTGCTCTCTTCTTCAGGTCCAGGATGTCAAGTTGTAGTGATTAATATTGAGGTAGAACCTCATCCACCCCGACACGAGCATAGCCATCTAGAATCTCTTTGCAATGCTGGCGTGCTTCAGGTTCACAAGATAACGCATAGCCAAGAGCTGCCTTCAAGGATAAGTTCATCACTCCCACATGCATCTCGCAACTTGTCTTCTCAGTGATATTGTCCACGGGATAGCGATATATCAGATCGGACGCCGTGGAAGCGAAACTGCTTCTCCGCTGAGATGGGGCACCGACACTTTCTTCTAGCCACTGATGAGTTGGCCCTTGCTGGCGCATTTCGTCCAGTTGCTTCTATTGCTCCTTTAGAATGGCATATATTTCCTCGTTCTTTCTTTCCATGCTACGCAACCGGCCTGCCTCCTCTATCTCCTTCCGCTTCTTTGCCCTCGCTCGGCTTCTATAGGATTCAGTGTCCTCAGGAAACCCAGTCTTCCAAGGCACAGAAGGTCCAAAGCCTCGTGTTCGTCCTGGTTTTTCAGGATTCCCGAGGGCCTTTGTCAGCTCGTCGTTCTCTCTGTCGGGTTTGAAGTTACCCTGTTCAACCTCCTCAAATGTTTTAATAATTTCTCCATGGGGTGTAGCACCATTGGACATTTCATCGAATATTAACTGGCCTGTTTCCATGTCATACTTTGCCCCATGGGCAAGTAACCAATTCCTTACTCTGATGGCCCAGTCCTTTGCAGCTGGAGTGAGCCCTTGGGCACGCAAGGTTTTCTCGGCTTCCTCCCACTTAGTAACGGAAGTACTGTAGCCACATGTCCCCATCTTATAGTGATATTTCTTTTTTGAAGCATTTTTTATTGTTTTTGGACCTTTGTTTTGCTATTGCTCTTTTCTTGTAGTCCAGAAATCTTTCCCAGTGAGGCTACTACTACTCTAGTGTGTCAGCGAATTCTAGAACTTTGCCTTCCTCGAGATATTCATTGTATAATATTTTCTTATAGTTATTGAACTATTCGGCCTCTTCTTAAGAGAGAAATGCTTAACTTTGGACCTCATATCACATGTGGCCTCCTTAGACTCTAAGACCGGTAGGGTGAAATTGCGAATGAGCTTCTCCCATAGTATGTAATTGTATATGTTCTCGACATAACTCATAGAATTTTCATCTCCCTTTGTTGGCTTATTCCAGTTGATAATGTTGATCGGGACGTTGTCCCTAACAACAAATCCACATTGATGAACAAATGTGTTTGCGTTCTTTATGGTAAGCAACGGTTTGCCCGTTGGAGAGACCTCAACAATTGTGAGATGCGCATCTTCAAGCATCCCTTTGGCCGGTCCTCGTTTACTATTTTTAACTGACTTGGTCGATGTGGAGGTCTAAAATAAGAGAAAACATTCGTTAATATATATACACACAAATCAATTAATGCATCTATCTAGTGATCAAGAGGCTTAATAATATACCTCGCCAGACTTTGTCAAGGCTGGTCTATCATTTTCCAAGCCATCATCGAAATTAAAACTAGTCTGCGCTTCGACTTGCGGTTCTATCTCTATTCTCTCACCAGACTCATTTAGAAACTGTGATCCATCTTCTGATCCACAGTCTTCTTCTCCACCCTGATCGACGAGCGCTCCTTCATGATAAGGGAGTGCTCCATCCTGATAGGGGAGCGGTTCATCACCTCGTATCATATTGAATAAAGGATCTTCACCTTCTCTACCGTTGAAGTCCATAGAATAACTGCTATGACATAATGTGCATATATGAGTAATAAAATTATATAACATCTCAAATGACAACAAAGTATTAATATCATATAACATATCGAATAACATCTCAAAAAACAATAAAGTAGTCATAATACATCTCGAATAACATCTCAAAAAACAACAAAGTAGTCATAATACATCTCGAATAACGACAAAGTAGTAATATCATATAAAGAACAACATCTTGTTTGATAACATTGCTCAAACTCAACTTTGACTCCCGGCTCCTGAGCCGCGGGATGTGACCAACCAAATTGTCGGAACCATCACCGGAGTATAACTAGGGTGAGATCCCTGAATAACCTGCCAGGTATGGGGGCCACCCTGGCATCCAACATCACCATATAGCGACGGACGTGCTCGTCCTCCTCCCTGACACGACGTCGTACCACCTCCTCGGGGTCGGCTCCCTCTACACACGGCCTGGACCACATGACCTCCACCAAAGAAGATCCGGGTCACAATGACACCCGGATTTCTCACCAAGCTACGCGTCCCTGACGGTAGCACCTCCCAGTGCCTTCCTGGCGGAGCCCAATCTCGTACAACTCTGGTAGAGCGTAGTACTCCCTCGTTCTGGCTGAGTCCAGTACGAGGATGCAGTATGGGCAAATCCTAAAGTAGTTATGGATTTGGCCGAAATAATGCTAAGTAAATAATTATATTCTAATAATAGTAATAATTTCCTAAATCTTAGCAATAATATCCTAAATACTAACAAATATTATATACAAATCTCTAAATATCCTAAATACTAACTAATATTATATACAAATCCCTAACTAAACAATATACTAACAAATTTATATCTAACTAAAAATAATACATTATATTGACAAATCCCTAACTAAATTTATATTTAAACAATATACTAACAAATAATAACAAATTTATATCTAACAAATCTCTAAATATCCTAAATACTAACAAATCCCTAACTAAATTATATACTAACAATATACTAATTAAAAAATATTAAAAATATACTAACACATTCATCTCTAACTAAACAATATACACTATACAAAAAATATACACTATTGCAAAAATATACTAACAATATACACTATATTGAAAAAACAGAAAAAAAAACTCATGGGAGGGGCGGGCAGGGACGGCAGTGAGGCGGGCAGGCGAGGGCAGCAGGACGGTGAGGGTCGCGGCGGGATCTTCCTCGTGGGGACGAGCGAGAGCACCACGGGGCGCGGCGGGGGCCGCGAGCAGCACCACGGGGCGCGAGCGCGGGCGGCAACCTGGCGGCGTCGTCTGATTTGGAGAAGAGGGCGTCCCGGCTCATGGCTCGGGCTGGGAGGAGGGCGGTGGGTATTTATACCCACCACATCTAGTCCCGGTTCTAGACTCCAGCCGGGACTAGAGGGGGGCCTCTAGTCCCGGTCCCAGCCACGAGCCGGGACTAGAGGTCTTTTCGGCGTGCTGTTTCGTTCTCGCGCCAAAAAGCCTCTATTCCCGGTGTGTGGTACACGCCTGGACTAGAGGTTAATTTTATTTTATTTTATTATTTCTATATCTTTTATTCTGTGATGATGAAAAATATGTATTATATATCAAATTTTGCAGAAAAAATATCTATAATATAAATCTATTAGTATACTCTATTATAAAAATAATATTTTTTGAATTAAATAATATCTTTTGTATACTAGAGTTTGAATTTACCAATATTATTATTTCAATATCTTTTATTCTATAATGATGAAAAATATGTATCATATATCAAATTTTGCAGAAAAAAGATCTATAGTATAAATCTATTACCATACTAAATCAGAACCGGGACTAAAGTGCGGCAGGCTAGGGCAGGCAGCACTAATGATAGGGGTGAGTGTCGATATTATGTTGTGCGGCTTTTACCTTGTCCCGGATGATGTCACCAACCGGGACTAAAGTTGAACCTTTAGTCCCGGTTGGAGACACCAACCGGGACAAAACATGAGTCAGCACTAATAATAGGGGTCAGTGTCGACATTATATCGTGAGTGTCGACACTATGCTGAGCTACTTGTACTATAAATAGACATCCTTGTGAGTCCGCTCCTCCAGCCAGTTTGAGGCATCTCCAAGATCGATGGTTTGCGAGAGAAGGGACACCATTACGGCCAGCTTGAGGGAGATGCCACCGGAGCCTAGTCCTCCGGCATCTCCAACAAGCTGGTCATAGAGGAACTCCCTAATATGTGAAATTAGTTAGATCCCAACCATATTGATCTAGTTAGAGAATTTACAAGCCGCAAGATGTTGTGCGAGAGCAGGGACACCATTACGGCCAGTTTCAGGGAGATGCCGTCGCAGCCCAGTCCTCCGGCATCTCCAAGAAACTGGTCATAGAGGCACTCCCTAATATGTTACCACGTGCGTTTGGAGATCGGATCTTAATGGTAAGTACGAATCGGGACAACATCTTCATAGTTCGGGAAAGTCATTCTACGAATCGGGACAGCATCTTCATAGTTCGGGAAAGTCGTTCTACGAATCGGGACAACATCTTCATAGTTCAAGAAAGTTGTTCTACGGATCGGGAAAGTCCCTACATATTATTGATTTCCTTCCTAGTGTGACTTTTCCACTCAGTCTCCCCTCATGCCGTGATTCAGGAACACCAATTGACTTAATGTCAGGAATAAAGTCAACACAAAACTCAATGACCTCCTCTGTTCCATAGCCCTTCGAGATGCTTCCTTTTGGCCTAGCAAGATTATGGACATATTTCTTCAAGACTCCCATGAACCTCTCAAAGGGAAACATATTGTGTAGAAATACACGACCCCAAATGGTAATCTCGTCAACTAGGTGTACCAGCAGATGCGTCATAATATTGAAGAAGGATGGTGGGAACACCAGCTCAAAACTTACGAGACACCGGACCACATCATTTTGTAACCTCGGTAGAATTTCTGGATCGACTACCTTCTAAGAAATAGCATTGAGGAATGCACATAACTTCACAATGGACAGTCGAACATTTTTTGGTAGAATCCCTCTCAATGCAACCGGAAGCAATTGTGTCATAAGCACGTGGCAGTCATGGGACTTTAGGTTCTGAAATTTTTTCTCTGCCATATTTATTATTCCCTTTATATTCGACGAGAAGCCAGAGGGGACCTTCATTCTTATTAGGACTTCAAAAAAAATTCCTTATCTTCTTTGGTAAGAGCATAGCTGGCAGTACTTAGACGTCCTTTATCTGTCTTTATTGGATGCACACCGTCTCGGTCTTTCATACCTTGCTGGTCCTGCCGTGCTTCTGGCGAATCTTTTATCTTTCCATACACGCCCATAAAGCCTAGTAGGTTCACACAAAGATTCTTCGTCACGTGCATGACGTCGATTGCATAACGGATCTCTACAACGTTCCAATAGGATAGCTCCCAAAATATAGATTTCTTCTTCCACATGGGCACATGTCCGTCAGCGTCATTTGGAACAGATTGATCGCCAGGGACCTTTCCAAAGATTACTTCTAGTACGGCGGATAGGCTTCTTCCGGTGATCTGCCTCACCATTGAAATGCTTGTCTTTCTTTCTTGCGGGATGCCTCGCCGAAAGAAATCGTCAATTCCCCAGGTACACATTCTTCTTACCTTTATCCAAATATATACTTTCAGTATCATCTAAACAATGTGTGCATGCATTGTATCCCTTGTTTGACTGTCCTGAAAGGTTACTAAGAGCAGGCCAACCATGCAAACTCCGAGGAGAGATCCGACATTGATCCTTCCGCGAACGTATCCTGCCCGTAGGCAGTCCGTGCGGGCCTTGATGCTCCTCCGACTCCCAGGGAACTAGTGCCCGAGTCGGTTTCGCCGATGAAGAGGTGGATGTCTCCAATAGGAATAATAGAACACCGCGTGGGGTTCGTCTTCGTCGGGATTCATAACTCGTCAGGAGGGACGATCGGAACGTTGCCGGAGAATAGAACGCGACCGATGGCTACGGTTTCACCGATTCCCGCGAAGATCTTGGTCCTCGCCCGCTGAAGAGCCTGAAGCGCCTCTTGCCCCACGGTGGGTGCCAACTGTCGTGGTATTGCCAACGAGTACGCCATGGAGGGGTCCTCACAGTGCGTGTTTAGAGACGTGGGGTAAGGCGGACGGTTGACGGGTACGAGGTAACACAACTTAACCAGGTTCAGATCCCACGACGGTGGCGGAATCCTACTCCTGCTATAAATCACTATAATGGCAATACGCCGAGTTACAGAGATAGGTTCGCTGTGCGAGGTTGTGTGAAGTTATCTATGATCATGCCCTAAAGGCTCCCATAGGCCCAAATTATATAGTCGCCAGGTCATAGGGTTATATGGAAAAGTCCTGGCCGGACAGGTTACAGAGTCCTACACCGTCTATTACTAGTCTTGTGTATCTTGCACTCCAAGGCTCCGGGTACGTTGGTGACTCCACCGTAGCCTTCCTTTATCCGGCATGGGCCTCCCTCCTGGATCCACCTAACTGGGTCGTCCAGCAGACCATAGGCCATGCTACCGACTATGGGCCACCCGGGTTAGCCGGATAAGAGACATGATATAAGGATACCCATATAGCATATCCCCAACAGTGTTCGTATGTGGGATGAGCACAAACAGTAGCCATTTGACCTATGGGCGTTGTTGTTCGTAACCATCAATTTTCAGGCATAATCTTGGCGCTGACGGATCATTGGAGTGCTACAAGGCTAGGTGGGTCGTTCGTGGATTCGGCAACACCCCAACATCGATCTCGGCGATACCTTCCCACTAGTTGTCAAACCGGCATCGATCCGCACCATCCTCACCCTGGTGTCCTGCGTGGTTGGCCGGTGGACCAACTTGACGAGCAAGTTTTCTGCTATCAACCTACCGCCTTCATGGACACGTGTTTGTCACCTACCCAAGTCGCTGTACGGATTACACCAGGCTCCAAGGTTATGGTTTCAGCGGTTCGCCTGCTTCGCCATCACCACCAACTTTCTTGCGTCGCGGTCTGACACCTCCCTCTTCATACTCCGGCGGGCACTGACACAACATACTTGCTACTATATATTGATGACATTGTATTGACGGCCTCAAGCTCTGCTCTGCTCTGCTCCACGCCATTATCTCCAAGCTACCACATGAGTTTTCCATGGAAGATATGGGGCCTCTCCACAATTTCCTTGTCATCCAGGTTCGCCGCACGCCTCAAGGTTTCTTCCTCAGCCAACAAAATTTACTGTCTTATGCAAAAAATCCACACATCTCTGTCAGTGAGTTCATGCAGGCTCCCAACATGCAAGATCATTTCTTTCTTCCTCTGTCCCAGCAAGCATACTTTGACTATCAATGCCTTGAGCAATTTATCAGTGAAGGAATACAGGGAGATACAGACAGTTGGAGCTACATTTGGGGAAGTGTTTTTTTCTCAGTCAAAAAGGCCTATTTCTTCATTATCTGGGTATCAGACAGTTCAACCTCATTTTTCCTGGTTATGGAAGTCTTCTTGTCAGCAAAAACACAAGTTCTTCTTCTGGCTTTTGCTCCTTGATAGACTAAACACCAGAAACCTTCTGAAGAGGAAAAGATTCTCTCTGGTCACATACGATTGTGTGTTTTATGGTTGCACCAGTGAGGAAACGTTACTTCATTTATTTTGGGAATGTTCTTTTGCAAAAGCATGCTGGGATGAAATTTGCCCTGTCCGAGACAATGACTTAAATCTCTTTGAGGAGTTGGCTAATATAAAATGCAGACTAAAAGTCCCCTTTGCAATGGAGATTATTATTCTAGGGGCTTGGGGCATCTAGATGTGCAGAAACAATAAAATCTTTAACAACAAGCGAGCTTCCCTTGATGAATGGAGAGCTATTGTTTCTCAAGAATTGAGATGGGTCCTGTGTAGAATCAAGAAAAAGTATTACCAGGATCTCAAAGTCTGGATAAGCAACAATTTAGATAGGAGATAGTTAGCCATGTTGTTTCTCCCTCACTGAGGTGGCATCGAATCTATAAATATCTACTGCTGTAACTCATTGTGATTTATAAAAATTGCAGTGGGGTTTTACCCTACTGTTTTACCCTAAAAAAAGTATGCATAAGAGGTCCTTCGGCGCGCCGGAATGACTCAGTGCAAGCCGTCCCTGACACCAGTTGACATGTTGCCCAAAGTGGCCGCTGATGCTGGCGATCCCGTCTCTGATCCATCTGACTATCGGAGCTTTGCAGCAGGACTGCAGTACCTGACCATGACAAGAGCTAACCTGGATTACGCTTTCAGCAAACATTCTTACATATGCATGATCCAAGGACTGTCATCTTGCTCTGCTCAAACGGATTTTGCCCTATGTGGGAGGCACCGTGAGCTCCGGCCTCCTCTCAGTCTCAGCTTCCACCGACATTGTGGCCTACTCCGACGCTGATTTGGCAGGTTGCCCTGACACACGGCGTTCCACTTCTGGATACTGTGTCTACCTTGGCGGTGCCCTGTTCAGTTGGTCCTCCAAACGGCAAGCCACAGTCTCGCGATCAAGCGCGGAAGCGGAGTATCACGGGGTGGAAAACACCGGCGCTGACTGCGTGTGGCTTCAGCAATTTCTCGAGGATCTAGGTTGCACTCTTCCGAAGGTGACCGCGGTGTTTTGCGACATCTCAGCTGTGTACATGTCCACGAATCCTGTTCATCATCGACAGACTACATCGAGTTGGACATCCATTTTGTCCGTGCAAAAGTCGGCCTCGGTGAGCTACGAGTTGTACATGTTCCAAACACTCAACAACTACCAGATACCATGACCAGAGGTTTGCCGACGAGTGCCTTTCAAGCTTTTCAATCCAGTCGTGTCTTTCTAGACGACGACTTGACTGCGGCAGGGTATTAGTGAAACGGTGTGTTCACGTACATAGATAGTGGCCCTAGTGCTGTTCTCTATAACGTTATCTATGGCCTAGTTTTCAGGCTAGTTTTGTGTATGAGTTAGTTGAGAGCTCCTATACTATATATGTGTAACGACTCGATCAATAGGATCAGTCTGAGTTGCACAAACCATCTCTTGTTTATCCTAATAATAGGCTATTTCTTACTAGCTAGTGTAGTGGCTCGGACTACGGTCTTCAGCATGGGAGTCCGAGGCGTTCACTCCACAAACTCAAGGTCGGAATACATATATAAGGGCGTGAAAGAAATGTGGTGAGAGGCAAGGAGACCACAGAAGAATAGCCACAGACTCTGCCCTTCACTATTTCTAAGGTTTTATTGAGAATATATAGGTTCTCACTATCATTGAAAGTAACTGTCGTACGAACGTGATTGTCACACGCGTAAAAATTAAGAATTAATAATGAGAGTAGACTGGCAGGCACTGTTTGCACTGTATAAAATTAAGAATTAATAATGAGAATAGACTTTGTCTGTTTTGTACGACAATTTGAGTATCTAAATCGGATTTGTGCACCATCTGCGCCCGTGTCTTTGGGTCATTGGATAAGAAAATGTTGGACAGAATCACAGTGGCCATCCGAATCTTGAACGTAACTGAACCTTGAACGTCCAATCGTCTACGCTCCGTGCACTCCATGCTCCAAGGTACATGGCCGCGTCTGCTTCCGGACGTCAGCCAGCGACAAACGTGTGGAGTGATGGATTGAGATCAAATCCTGAGGTACACGCAACCTCTGCAACAACGCACGCTCTAACGACCTTACGTATATATCCAGCTTAAAAAAAATTATAAAAATAAAAGTTCTGCTATAGAGAACGATTTTTCAAAATAGCAACACTAACACCACCAGATCAACACCAGTAGTCCAAACACTCCAATAGAAACGCCTTCAAAAAAGAAACAGTTCACAAGCACCGTCGTCACCCGATCAACGATCATAGGTTTTCATCCTGGAGAAAGTCCTTTCTCGCAAAACAATACCTTCAACAAGGTTATTGCAAGGTACAAACAATTAAGTTCAGACCATGGATTTGATGGAAAATTGCTATAATTTAAACTTATGACATAATAAATTATACATGTGCACGGTCAATTATACAAAAATAAGCAAAAAAATATTAATAGTTTTATTTTAGTAAGAAACATCAAAGCGAGATACATATATTCCGAAACTTGGTTTAGCAAAACATTCCGCGGAAGGCTGAAAAATCATACTCTTTGAATATTAAATAGAAAAACTACAAACACCTCATAGTCTATTTTGTTTAGTTTAAGTATCTGATAAATATGGTTAGATCCTGGTATGTTGATCATTCTGTAGAAACAAAATAGGTATTATCAAATCAATGTACATAGCCTAGAAATTATCGACATGACCTAATATACAATACAATAGCATCAGACTAGAAACAAGATATATATGATGGATCCTCATTTTGTTATATTTAACATTCATCCCTAAGTAACATAAGCAATATACCATCATATATAAAACTAAAAATGTTCAAAGAATGATTATGCATCCTCAAGGTATTTTCCTTATCTTTTTCTGTGATGTAGTGAAGTAGACTTAAGAGCACAAATCATTCCAATCGCTCAATAAAATCAAACATCATTTATAAACCATGAGTTTAAGTCGAGATAATATGCAAAGATTTTAAAACATAGATAGAAAAATACTATAGAAAATAGATGATATTATAAAATACTTACGGTCATACTTCTCCAACTTTGACTACCGACATATAAAAATGTTAATGGATCTAATGAAAATTAATATTTGCTAAAATTGTGTTAATTTTAAACATAAGTATCGTATTGGTATACATAATAATCATCAAAGTTCACCACGGACACAACTGAAGCCTAAAATGTTTCAGATTTTGAAACTGCATAAGTAATTGTGAGGAAGAAATACAGACCAAGGTAAAAATTCTAACTGTTTAATTTGGCATATCTATTGACGGCGATGAACTATTTTCTTTTAAGTTCATCAATAAAATTTATCAATGTAAATTAAAATCGCATAATGATCTTACATCACACATAATTCTTCTACTAAGCTAATATTACTTACAAACAACATGTGACAATAAACGATTAGCCCACAAATCTAGGTTGCATAAAGTTATTACTCTCGTATATTATACTTTATATCCCGTAACATTTTTATACTGCTTGAACCATTGTTTTTTAATAAAATTCATAAAGTAGTAATGAGACCATGCCAAGGAATTATTATGTGGATCTTCTGTTTTTTAAGGATAATTCTTAACAAGGATCACTGAGTGATTCTTTTAAACATTGGTTTGCACAACCTTCGAGAGTACCAATACTTTTGCCCATACGGTGACACGTATACCACCCATGTCATCAAGTCATAGCCGAAATCCGGGGTTATACGATAGATCGTTCAAAAGCTAGCGGGGTTGTTGACATCCAAATGTGTGCATGAAAAACATAGAACTCTTTTAAACAGTATCACGATTTTATTCATAAGGTTAGCTTTGGCATGCAATCACAATTACCACTAGACTTTATTTCAATCAAATAACTCCTTTCAAGAGTGTCGTCAAGTCTATCAAAACATCTATATAGGGTTAAGTATCTTCAAAGGTAAACTCTTAAGACAATCACTCATCAAACAAATCATAAAAATTTCAGACTTTCTCTTGTTGTACTTATTTGGCAATATTATTTCCAAGGCAAGGCTCGGTTAGCTAAAAGAACTAGAGCAAAAGCTTCCACAACTAATCGTTCATTCAAATAAAAAGCTTTAGTATAACTATTTTGAATTACTCCCACTGGCATGGCATCTTCACAAATCAACCTACTAAGATAAACAATCTGAACTTCAAAAGTGGAAGACATAGGATTTAAGTGTAGAAATCGTGGCAATGTTTTTTTTAGAGGATCACAAAGTTCTTCTCAAGCCGGATAAAGATTTTAACAAAGTGCATCAAAGCTCTAACTCAACTCTTATGAATCCCAACAAAAGCAAGTGTATCCATTATATAAACATGACACACAACTTACCTAAGCACGCATTCAAAAATAGTGGAATACATGATTGCACAAAAAGTTTCATCATCAACCAAGAACATTGCACAAGACTCTACACATGCATAAGTAATTTCCCCAAGCTAGAACTTTTGCAAGACCCAAACTTGAATAGATTACCATAAGAAAAAATGCAGTTATCAAAAGAGAGTGTGAGAAGTGATTACCACAACCTTACCCTATGTAGTGAAAATTCATCTAAATTACCAATGTTTGGAAACTTTAAACCCTCATTTTCTGATGCATATCTATTTGGCAAGATGTGAGGTGACGATTAAACCTCGATATTATCAAGATGGCAACAAAGAATAGAACATTTGGTACAGAGAATGGTAGATATGATCGGCAACGACGTCATTCGATCTTGACATATTTTGTTGCGGCACATCGTTCTAACATGTTGGTTTTATCCAAAAACACGTGTTGAATGCTAAAACGGGGCAAAATTATGTTCGGAATTTTCTTAAATAGACATTTAGGTATAACTTCTACTAAATGGGGTAATTAATGTGTCAAATGCATAAATAGAGGGTAAAAAAAAGAATTCACTCTAAATTAAATTAAATTTCGAGTAAACCCAACGTGTGAGCTGCTTTATTAATCGACTATCACTATAAGTTTCATCTCTTAATTAATTCAGATGTAGGGTAAGTAGCGCGGCACGTATTCCCTTATCTTGGCCAGACAGCTCCCGCAATGGCAGCCGCTGGGGCAGCTGCGTCCTTCCACACCGCATCGTCCTTCCACACAGCTGTGTCCGCTGCGGCGACGTCGCCAACGGCCTGGGCACTGATGCGGGTGGCGCCAGAATCGCTGCGGTGCGTGAGCGGGTCCCTCGTGGCGGTCACGCGAAAGCGCAGGGTGGCGGCCAGCCACGGCGCGCTGGACTACCTGACGAGCGTGCTCTCCTCCAAGGTGTACGACGTTGCCATTGAGTCGCCGCTGCAGCACGCCGTGAAGCTCTCTCGGAACGCCTGGGGGTCGACCTCTGGATGAAACGCGAGGACCTGCAACCCGTAATCATCCAACTTTTGCTTCTTGCTTTCTTTCTTCGATCACTAGCTCTTGTAGCCGCGCCATATCTCCAACCTTTTCATTGGTTTGCCTTCTTGCCTAGCCCGCCGCTCCAACTTCTTATAAGATCGAGTAAGCTAAGTATTGTACACTGGTAGTACTGTATGGTTTTTTGTTTTTATTTTAGCGTGAACATCGTAGGGTAGTGAATGAGCATATAAGATCACCTGATGGTATACACACCCTACTTTATACTCTATCTGACGTGAAATATATGGCTTGTAGTTTTAGTAAAAAGTCATTTGCTTTCTATGTTTGACAGATCGAGTATATATAGTGTGATTACAGAATAGTATTGTACTAGTTGCCAATATTTTCTTTCTATATATAGCTTTGATTTTTGACAAAACTTATATGTCGTGTCTTTTACAAGGAAGGAGTGTGTTGTTTAATTATATAGATACACATGTATATGTTTGTGACCAGCCCTCGGATTATCAATAGGGAGCTCAAGATGTAAGAGCATCTCCACTCGTTGGCCGAACCCAGGCAGAAATCTGGACCTTTTTCCGGCCGGACGGCGCAAGTTTTCGGTCTGAGTACGCCCAGTTTCCCACTCGGCTACCAGGCCGAGTATCCAGGCGGACACAAAACGGCTACATATTTAAATCTGCATAGTTTCCGCCGACGAGTGCTCGGCCACAAGGTGTTCGACAGATGCGCCTACAAGTTCGGCAACATATTTTTATTACATAACAGGGGAAACAACTCTCAGTCGTTGATGGGGATGGGCTCCTGCGGCGTGGCCGACGCGGCGTTATCGTCCATCTCGCCGGTGAAGGCCCCCGGGTTGGAGGAAGTCGAAGCAGAGCTCGGCGTGGGAGCGTTCGGCGCTGGCACGTTCGGCGCAGAGGAAGGGGAAGCCGTGGTCATGCCCTCCAGAATGGCCTGACGTTGCGCCATGTACTAGGCCTTGACCAACGAGCTTATCTTCGACGTGTCATCGCCGCCCATGAGGAACTTAAGGTCCGTGTGGCGCTTCTTGGCGGCGTAGTTGGCCTTGTTCTCGGCGAGGTTGGCCTTGATGAGGGCCACCTTTTCCCCTTGTGTCTCGATCAACTTCTTCCAGCGCTCCTCGCTCTTCTCAGCCGTCTTCTCGGCCTACGCCCTCGTGTCGGCGAGGCATTTCTCAATCGAAGCCTTGAGACGCTCGGCGGGAGGTCCGGCGGCCTTGAGCATCCTCGCCTTCTTCTGGCCGAGCCCAGGTCTTTCTTCGCTGGCAGCAGCGGCCGGGGACTCGGGGTAGTAGACCGTCATTGCTCTTGGAGAGACTCAGGCGAGTGTCCCGCCACTTCTCGCTATACATGCTCGATTTTCTCGAAGACATGATGGAACTTGAACTCCATCTTCATGTCCTCTCGAAACAGAGCAAGTGCACGACGCGGCTACAAAATGGAAGTGTGTCAAGCTGTCCATGTTCGCGAGTGTATCAAGAGAGTGCACGACAAAGATAGTGTTCGCGAGTACCTTGTTGTCCATGTTCTCCCCACTGGCTTGTGTGTGGTCGACTTCTTCCATGCAGCTGTGCCACTTGCTGCATGCAGTTTGGATGATCGCCCAGTGGTTTGTTATTGCCTTCTCCCCTCGCTCCATGTGGATCTTGCGATACTTTGGGTCGCACATGCTTCGCTCGTCGAATGCTGCCTTCACGCGCCACCAATAATTGTCGGAATTTTGGTTCGCACCCGTTATTGGATCCATGCTCACCGTCTTCCATGCTTCGGCGAGGCAGGTGTCCTCCGCCACGGTCCATTTGATCTGATCATTCTCCGAAGTTCCCGGCTTCTTCCCCTTCCTGCCTTTCGCCTTAGTCTCGGCGTCCTCTGGTTGCGTCTGCTCGGCCTGGGTCTCCTCGGCATCGACGTCGGCGAGGTCCTGGGACTCGATGTCGTGCTTGGCGTCGGCCCGGGTCTGCTCTTCCATGAAGAAGGAGGGGTGGTTCGTCGCCGAGCCTGTTGCGATCAGGTCCTCCATGTACGCCTCGGCCGTCATGCCGGCCGGAAGGGCGCCCGGCATTCCCCCGAACAGGTTGCGCGCGTCGGCCTTGCCGAAGGGCGCCGAGCTTCCGCCGAAGGGCAACGGTCCATGGCGCAGAGCGGGACTTGCGTACGCCGGAGAGGCGGAGTAGGGGATGTTGATGTCGACGCCGAAGGCCGAAGGAGGGCATGGCGCCGGGAAGGGGAAGAGAACGTTGGGATTGAAGCCGCCGTCGAACTCCGGCGACGAGGAGAACCTCTCTGAGCAGCCGCCTGGCTCTCCTGGAAGCTGGCCGACGAGATCGGCGAGAAGCCGGCGGGCGAGCCGACGCTAGCCTGGTGTTGCCTGCCAAAACCCACCGGCGAGCAGCGACGAGCAACACGGAGAGCCGGGAGGCTCCCAGGACTGCTGGTGGGCCCTGGTCCCTCGGGCGACGGCCCGCAAAACTCCGCACACGCCCCGCTTGGTTCGAGATGCCACCTGACCTATACCTGGTCAGGAAGGTGAAGGATTGCTCCGATTGATTTCCTGCATGGTAAACAAGTATACGTAAAATTCGAGCCGTGATCGGCTCCCAGGTTTCCCTGTAAATCGGCTCCTAGAGCCGATTGCCCCATGGTTCTGCATTAGATTTACGATAACATGGGGTTTTGCTTGATCACTACAAGTTAAATCGATCTACGACAGTTTAATGTTCTCACCACGTAACTGGAACGTCCTACACGTAATTGAGCCTGGTACGTACAAAAGATAAAGGATATCAACCCTAGAGGAGGCCTAATAACCAACGTAAAGTCAATTACCGGAACAACTTCTCTAGAACGAATAAGCCACGTCCCTATGTACTACTGGATCGTTCAACCCGTTTGTAAGGCCTGATTACGTAGATATTAAACTAAACCTTGGTGAACAAGGCACAACTATAACAGATCGAATCGACTAAATAAAGATCAAGCAAGATGCTACCCTCGCACTTGGGAAATAGTGCAAAGGTAGCGAGGTAACTAGAGGTAGCATAACTTCAACGATAATAATGAAAAGTACCGATGCTAGCCTCAAACAATCTATGATAATGGTATTACTCGCCATCAACAACGCTTCAGTACGAGTAAAACCAGGTAACGCATAAGTAGATACTGCCTAGATCGCAAGATGCGATCTAGGCAGCATGGCACTTACCCGAAAGAAACCCTAGAAACAAGGGGTGGCGATGCGCCGAGATTGTATTTGTTGTGAACGTGGTTGTCCTCCTTTTCGATAACCTTAGGTACATATTTATAGTCCGAGACTCTCTACTTTTGGAATAACTCTACAACTCTATCTTTACCTAAACATAAACGGAACCTAAACAAGTACGAAACCTACTATGGTACAAGATACACGGGCAATTTAGCCCAAATCCACACACTAGGCCGATCCAACAACACGTTGAATATACGTATCTTCCAAGCCCATCTTGATCACGGCCCATCTCCGTCTTTGGCCAAAATACGCGATAACACATGCCCCTCGGTTTTGGCAATGATAATTCCAAAACCACTACGTGTGTGTGTTTTTTTCTCTCCTCTTTTTTTATCGGGTCGCGTCGCAGAATCGCGTGGCGAACAGAATCGCCACGCTACCCCTTCATCATGATGCCCTGTCTTCTCAACTCCTGCAAGATTGCATGATTTGACGATTTTGGCAAGGCAACTGGGAACCGCTATGGCATTGAACCGTCTCTCCACTATTCCCCTTATTTAAATTCGCCTGAACAGTTCACAATCCCCATCTTCCTCCAGTTGCCAGAAAACCCTTCTTCCTCCGCCGAAAAACCCTCTTTCTTGCCATGGCCTCCTCTGCTTCCTCCGGTGTGTCTTCCCACGCCTCCAACTCGATGAGCGACCGAGAGCCGACGCGTAACACACGCCGATGGCGGCAGATACACTCTCGCCCCACAATGGTGGGACGAGGGTTGGGACTTCGCTGTCTGGTCGGAGGACGACGGTCCATGATCGACGAGGAGGACCTGCAGTTCCTCGCCGATGGGGAATCGAGGGACAGCCGATGACGCCATGTCCACGGGGCGTCGACTCCTCCGAAGAGGAGGAAGAGGAGGACACCTCCTCCGAAGAGTACCAGCCGGTGAAGTACTTCCGCACCGGGTCCAGCGAAGACGACGACGAGGAAGAGGAGGCCCCTGCTGGCTTCTTCAGCAAAGAGCGACCCGAAGACAGCGAAGAAGACGGCAGCGACGACGACCTCGGCCTAGATTAGGAACCAGCAGTAGTAGCCGTAGTGGTAGTAGGTTCCCTCTTGTAATCCATCAGTCGCTTGTAAGCAATCTTCTTTTGAATGAATGAATGAAAAGTCCGTTTCTCGCAGATTGTCCTTCCGCCCCAATTTTGTCGATAACATAAATAAGTCGATGCTCCAAGAGCCGATAGCAACGCATCGGCTTTCACCTTGTCATGTTCTCACAATCAACCAAGCTACAACTCAAAGAGCCGATGCACATCGGCTTTCCCGAAATTGTTGACAAGGTCAAACTCAGTCGCATATTTAGACAAACCCAAACGGCCACTTCTCAGTTTCAAACGGTAACCTGCGACTCTCTTCAAAAAGGGCGACCTAGATCCCCAACTGCCCACCGACCAGATCGAGCTCACAGCAACAAGAACCCTCAATCCTCACTCTGCACAGATCCATCTCCGCCGGCAAACCAGATGGCAGAATCGTCCAACATCAATCCAGAGGTCTCCGGTCTGAAGGTACGCTTACCCCTCGCAGTCTGAACGCAATGTTAGAACTTGATGGCGAACACCTGAATTAATGCCTTTATCTCACCATTAAATTTTCTAGGTCTCAGACATCCTGCTGCCGCATCCTTCCCTCCCAAATTCTCTCTGTCTTGGCCCTCGTACAGATTCTAGTCCTGCCCATCTGATTTCTTGCGAAGCAAATAGAATCCCCTTCGTAAGCCAAGACCTAGATCTGAACTCTTGGGCCGACTGCTTGCGAGCCTGGCCTAATCCCCCTGAACATTGGGTTTCTTGGTTCAGTAGAGTAGCTAGAGCTTACCAATCCCAATGGGAAACTTTGGGAATAGCCGATGCCTTGCATCTATCGTTGTCTCCTCTTGAGAAACACGAGAATCTTCTCAAAACCATCGGCTACTTCTGGTCTGACGCTCTGAATTGCTTTATGTTCGGCCATGGCCCTATGTCACCAACCTTGCTAGACGTGGTGATGATTACTGGTCTGGATGTTACATCACCCAGCCCCTCTGCTTTCAAACTGACCACAGTCCCCTACAAACTGTCTTCCAAAACAGACTGTACAAGTTGGGGTGCTTATCTCCAACGCCATATGAAAACAAAGGGCCCTGTTTCAGAGAAAGAACATACAGCCTTTCTCAACTTCTGGCTAGAGCATTTCATCTTCTGTGGCCCTTCCCTTGCTCCAACCAAAAACTATCTCTCCTTAGCCCATGAACTGGCCAAAGGTACTCAACTTGGCCTCGGCAAATTGTTTCTTGGAGAAGTCTATCGATACCTCCAATTGATGTCTGTTAAGCTGTTCTCTGGCATAGCAGTCAAAACAGGTGGTCCTTGGTGGTTCATTCAGTTATGGGCTCAGCTGTACTTCCAAAACCATATCCCAGACTTCCCCCTCCTGGCGAGTTGTACTTTTCCAGATGTTAAAGGGAAACAGATCCGATGCACTAGTTATGGCCAAGCTTTGTACAGGCTGCCAGGCAGCAAACTATCCCCTAAAGAAGCAGCCAAGTGGTTCAGCACTTTCTTCCAAGGCCTAGACAATCCTACCTTCTTCCCTTATATGGAAGAATCTGAACATTTCGAAAATCCACTCTCCTTCAGGCTAGATAACTTTGCCGATGACACCAGCACTCGGCAACTTTTTTCCATTGTGATCCGTCCCTGTTTCCTTCCAGTTGGCATGAGCACATCCAACAGAATTATCAAGCCTGGGTATGAATTTTACCAGCCAGTCGTAGTGGCCCGGCAATTTGGCCTTGGGCAAGTACCTCCCCATCTCTTTCTCCATCAACTCACGGAGTGCAGAGCCGACCTGCCTGATCCTCTCACTAGTCAGAGGTGTTACTCTTTCTTTGATGCTCTGCCCATCCCTATTCCAAACGACCTCACCTTCTCTTCATCAACTGACGACTTCGAAGACTGGTGGATGATGTGGAAAACCCATGCCTTCAGGAGGGCTCTGGGACCGTTGTTGAAACAGCTTGATGCTGACTACGAATTCCCCGTGGAACAGGTACCACTACTTGCAAATTTTCTTGATGCAGCTTGCAATTGGTCCTTTTACTAATTCATTTTTTCTCCTTGCAGCAACAAGATGGCCCTGAGCCTACACACAGCGACGGCTCCCTGTTTGAGTTCTTCCCGCCAGCTCCTGTGGTTCTTTTCTACAAAGACTCGCCGCCTCTGAAAAAGGTTATAATGCAGAAACAGCCGATAACCCCGCAATCGGCTTCCAAGAAACCAGCAATTCCTAAGTCAGCTGCCCCTCGAGTTCCGACTAAAACTAGAACGATGGTGAGAAAGGTAGCTGCTAGGAAGACCTTGAGGCGCCGGAGCCCTTCCCCAGACAGCTCGCATGTAAGCTAATTCAGGCCTTGATCGATCCTCGTCATTCTTCTATTCTTGCAAACATCTTTACACTTACTGGTTCCCCTCTTTTACAGGCTTCCGTCGAAGACACCTCCAGTGAGGATACCCAGATTAGTCGAGGAGAACTGGGCCCAACGGATTCCGAGAGAACCATCACACCGAACCAGCCAGATTCACCACCATCGGCTTCCAGAAAAAGGTCGGCTCCTGAACCTGCTGCCCCCCGAGCACCAGTTGAGGCGGGGTCATCTGCGGGTCCTAAGAGAGCTCGTAAAGGACAACAAGCTTCTTCGTCGAGCCAGGAGGTTTCGATAACCACCATCCTTCAATTCTTCCTGCTTGTTTCCCTTTCGTCTGCCGATTTATCGTTATTTATACTGCTGAGAACACCCTTCATGCAGATGACTGGTGTCTTCAGCGGGACAGCCGAGGCAGTGCCGACGCCGGATCTGGGAATCCCCGAAGGTGTAGATGAAACGGCTACCCTTCTCGTCAAGCCTCCAGCAACCACACACGAACCGATGGTCTCCTCCTCGGATATCCCCTCGACCTTAGGAGAGGTACGCGTCAGTTCTTCGGCTCATTCTAGCATGTTTGACGCATCGACGCTTTTACGCTGCCAGAGTTGCGATCCTTCAAGTTTGCTGTCGTTCGACCCTGAATCCATCGAACCAACTCCCTCTGTTGCTCCCGCTGAGCCACAAGCTGGGGCCGCTCTACCTCAATTTCAGCGTCTTAAAACCTTGCTGTCCTCCCCGATCGAGGAGTTGATCGAGGGTTCTGAGGAAGTGAAGAGCGCCCTTGCCGAACTCCAGGGCCATCTTCCAGTAGTATTGCAGGTGAAGCTTTGGGCAGTTGCAAATCTGTCCTTCTTCGGGCCACGGGTGAAGTCAGCTCGTGAAAGGATCAACCTGCGCCATGCCCAACTTCCGTTGAAGGCCGATATTGCAGGCAGATGTCAGCAGCTCAACGAGAAGAAGACGTCCCTGGATGCTAAAACGGACACCTCCGTCAGTACCGCCGAGCTCGCATCCTTGAAAAGGGAGTTGGAAGATCTTGAGGAGAAGGTCCGGGTGACTAAACATCTCATTCGTGACAAGGAAGAATCCATAGCCCGTTCCCAAAACGAGGCGGAAGGCCTCAAAGCTCAATCAAGACCGACTGGCGACACGTGCCTCGAGCAAGCACCGTGGTGAAGGGCAAGGACGAAGATGACGAAGCTGAGATCGCCGAGGTGGATCGTGTCCGTACTGACGCCCTCCATGCCTTCGAAGCATTTCTTCAGCAGCTCGTATGCGCGAACTAGCATCTGTTTGTAACATGTGTGAACCTCCAGAGTCGATGACCGTGCATCGGCTATGTATTTTTGCTTTTATTCGGCCGATTTTCAGAATCGGCCCCCATATTTCTACTGTCCATAGTCTCACGTGCTTTACTTAGCCGGTTTCATGTATCGACCCCTCAAGCCTTACTGTCCAACATCCCACATGCTTGGGAAATATTTCTTGAGATGTTGACCATTGACCGCTACTGGGAACTTTACGCCATCCAGCTGCTCGAGAATGTATGCGTTTCCTCTTAAAACTTGATCGCTGCCGTATACGGTCCATGCCAATTTGGAGATCATTTACAATATGCTGCATCCTTAGTCCCCAAGAGCAACACGGCTTCCCATACCAGATCACCAACGTGGAACTCCTTTGGCTTCACTTTCTTGTTGTATGCACGAGCTACTTTGGCCTTGTTCTCTTTGATTTTCTCCAGTGACCATAGCCTGAGCTCGGTTAAATCCTCCACATTGTCACTCATCAGGATTGCGTATTCTTCAGTCGTTAAATCGTCCTGAAAAGTGACGCGTCTCGATCCAGCCGTAATTTCCCAGGGTAGGACGGCTTCTTGTCCATATACTAGATGGTATGGTGAGGTTTTTATTGCTCCATGGCATGACATGCGATAAGCCCATAACGCCTCTGACAAAACCTCGTGCCAACGCCTTGGGTGCTCATCGACTTTTCTCTTGATCAGCTTGATGAGGCTCTGGTTGGACGCTTCAGCTTGCCCATTTGCTTGAGCATAGTATGGAGATGATCTAATCAGCTTGATCCCCATGTCCTCGCAGAACTTTCTAAACTCCTGAGAAATAAAGACCGAACCTCCATCGGTCGTGATAGTTTGGGGAATCCCGAATCTATGGATGACATGTTCTTTCACAAAATTGATAACATCCTTCGAGTTACTGACTTCATCGGGACAGCCTCCACCCATTTAGTGAAGTAGTCAGTAATGGCCAAAATCCACATGTGGCCTTTGCTTGATGGGGGATTGATTTTGCCGATCATATCCATGCCCCAACCTCGGAATGGCCAAGGCTTGATGATGGGGTTCATTCTCGACGTGGTACCATCTGGATTTTTCCAAATTTCTGACATGCTTGACACCCTTTGTAGTAGTTGAAACAGTCCTCAAGCATGGTGGGCCAATAAAACCCTGATCGCCTGATCAACCATTTCATCTTATGAGCCGATTGGTGAGTTCCACAGGCGCCTTCGTGTACCTTGTGTAGGAGCCGATTGGCCTCGGCTGTCCCCAGGCATTTGAGCAATAGCCCTTCCAGAGTCCTGTAAAATATGTCATCCCCAATAAGCACGTACTTCATGGCTTTGTACCTTATCCGTTTAGGTGCCCCCCGAGCCGAATCCTTCGAGTAATTGAAGATATCGGCTCTCCAGTCGTCAGCCTCCAGGAAATGTACCTGAACGTCGGCTCCTTCTACAACGCCCTTGTAGCCTGAAGCCATCTGCGCAAGATCGTTCGCCTCGGTATTTTGCGATCGTGGGATCCAAGTGAAGTTTATGTACCGGAATTGCGCCATCAGCTCGCGGCAGTGCAGCCATAATGGGAAGAGGGACTTGCTCTCGCACTTGTAGTCCTCTGTGAGCTGGGAAATCACCAACTTGGAGTCTCCAAAAATTTCCACTGCTTCTGCTCCGGCTTCGAGGAGTAACTCCATTCCCTTGCGTATCGCCTCATACTCAGCTACATTGTTGGTGCGAGAGGTAGACAATCTGATGGAGAAGGAAAATGTTGCCCCCCGGGGCGACACGAGTAAAATGCCGATGCCGCAGCCATCGTCACAAACTGATCCGTCGAAAAACATAGCCCACGCTCTTATGGACAGTGCTGCTATGTTAGTGTTGATCCTTTCAGCGATAAGATCGGCCAGCGCCTGTCCCTTAACTGCTTTCGCGGGTTGATACCAGATGTCAAACTCTGATAATGCAAACATCCATTTGCCCAATCGGCCTTTTAACATAGGAGCCGACAGCATGTGCTTTATGACGTCGACGGTATATGATGATGATCTCGCCGATAGCAAAATGTGGCGCAACTTGGTGCAGGTGAAAACAGGCAGAGGCACAACTTATCGATATCGTGGTACCTTGTCTCAAGGCCCAAAGATCCTTCGCTTATGTAAAAGACGACTCGCTCCAGCCCATCATAAACTTGCACCACTACCGAGGCTATGGACGTGTCAGCTACTGACAAGTAAATGTAGAACGGCTTGTCAGGCTGCGGTGGAACTAACACTGGCGGCTTTGTCAGATATTCTTTGATCTCGTCGAAGGCTCGTTGTTATTCTGCACCCCAGCGGAATTCCTCGTCAGATTTGATTTTTACCAGTCCCATGAACGGCTCTATCCTTCCTGACAGATTGGAGATGAATCTTCTGACGAAGTTGATCTTGCCGATGAGGGACTGCAGTTCTTTCTTTGTAGTGGGTGGCTTCATTGTTCGCACTGCCTCCTGACTTTTCAGGCCGATCTCAATTCCGCGTTCATGGACCAAAAAACCCAAGAACTGACCGGCCGTGACCCCGAAGGCACACTTCTTTGGATTCATCCGTAGCCCGAATTTTCTTGTTCGGTCCAGGACGCGTTGCAGATCGCCTGTGTCCGTCCTGAAGGCAGACTTGACCACCACGTCGTCGATGTAAATCCACCAGTTTGCCGATCAGATCATGAAAAATATAATTCATGGCCCTTTGGTACGTGGCGCCGGCATTTTTCAGTCCAAACTCCATGACTACATATTCAAATAACCCCACTGACCCTGGGACTCTGAATGCAGTCTTGTGTATGTCTTCTGGAGCCATGAAGATCTGGTTGTAACCGGCATTGCCGTCCATGAAGCTCAAAATCCTATGACCAGCTACTGCATTGATTAATGTTTCTGCCACCGGCATCGGATACTCATCCTTTGGGGTAGCTCTGTTGAGATCCCGAAAATCTATGGCAACACGCCATCGGCCATCCTTCTTCTCTACAGGTACGATACTAGAAATCCACTCAGCATACCTGCATGGCCTGATCAACTTGGCTGTCAACATTTTCTCGACCTCTTTCTTGACTTCTTCCGAATTTCGCCTTCATTTGTCGTGCTCGCTTTGAAATGGCGAAATCCTTTTTGAGCGGGAGTCGATGCTCGATGATGCTCTGTCTAACCTGCATCTCTGTAGTCCCAGCGGCCTGGATATTGTTTCAACAGGGCTATCATCGGGCCCCGCAGGTTCGGATCTAACTTCTTGCTGATAAATGTTGGTCGTGGCTTATCCCCAGGACCAATGTCGATCTCTTCTAGCTCATCAGCGGATGTAAACCCATACCCTAGCTTTCCGTCACCTGTCAAATCGACGCTAAACACAGGGCAAACGGTAGGTGAGGACAACAAAAATAATTTGGGCCGATTGCTTGAATCGGCCCCCTTTTTGCTTGCATCAGTCAAGGACGGTTTACACCTTATTGTTTTACAGTGGCAGAGCATCTCTCTGCTACGACTACATGCGCTGCTTGTCGTATGATCGCTGCTTTTTATTTTTTGTGGCCGATCGCAGGGATCGGCCGTACCACGGATGATCGTGGGCTTTTCTACTCTGTAAGGCCAGTGGATAAGACCAGCCTCACCCCGTTTTTTGTAGCTTCACGCCGCAGCCGTCTAGATTGATTCCGAGATCGGCTCTTGGTCTTCGCTTCCCGACGTTCATGCCAGCTATGGAAATCTCGATAGAATCATCTGCGTGGATGACCTCCACCGTCTCCATCCCATCGGATCGTGCATCGGTGCATTGTGGACGGATGCAGCAATTAGCGTGAATCCAATCCCTTCCTAGCAAGACAGTGTAAGTGCTCTTGCTGTCCACGACGAAGAATGACGTGGTACGATTTTCCTGCCCATCGTCAGTCCACGCTCGACGCCTTATGCGTTCGAAGACCGACCGTTGAAGTCGCTTAACGTGACGCGTTGGTTTTGATCGAAGCTGCGGGAGCGTCCCAAACGTCGTAGCATGGAGTACGGCATGATATTGATCCGCTCGGTGTCCACCAACATCTTGCCGACAGGTTGCCCATTGATGTAACCTCGCAGTATGTGGCTTTCGATGTTTGTAACCCTTCACGTGGCTTCTCAAAGATAACCGCCGTGGACCGCAGTCAACCGTGCCATCGGTAGCTCATCGGTTCTTGGCGCGCACTCGACGGGAGTACAAACACCATGTTTGCACCGATGTCTTTGCATCGGCTTTTACTGGTTTGGGGCGCCATTCTTTCCTTGTCGCGATCTTCCGCTTTCCAAAGTCCGCCTCACTTTGACGGCCGATCAGGCGCTTTCTTCAAAGCGTGGAGATACTGCGCTTCAGCTTCCTCCAAGTTGCGCAGCCGCTGCACTCTACTCTTCTGGGTGTGTCTGAGTCCGTCGGGACACCACCTTGGACGGTGATACCTGTCTTCGTCTTTGTCATTCTTTGGCTTCTCGAGGTCTTCTGCTCGCACGGACTCCCTGTGACGGTTCTGGGGTGGAAGAGGCCCTAGACGTTTGAACACTGACACTGGCCTCGTGTCTTCCTTCTGCTGACCGCATTCCGGGCAGTTGTCGACTGTAGGCAATCGGCTCATTCCCGCGCCCCAGCAATACTTGAAGAAAGGACAATCCCAATGCTTGTCTGCGCCTTCCTTTTCTTTTGACGGTCCCCTAGCAAGGTGCTCATATCTTTCGTCGTCTCTGTCGCGCCGGCGACGTTGGTCATACTGGCGCTCATACTTATTAAGGAGATGCGTGGAATGTGGCTTCTGATATCGCACTCTCCTCACTTGTTCCTCTGTTAAGTACCGCCTGTCATTGCGGCTGGGACGGTCACGTGGACTAGCCTCCTTTCTTTCCTTGCCGCGAGAGCGACCACCTTCCTCCTTGTACGTGTTATGGTGGTACCCTGACCCTGCCATATTAACGCCGAACGAGAAATCTAGCTGACGCCTCGCGGAGCGACTGAGTTCTACCATGTTGACGCCGGGAAAGGGGTTCGTGTCCACTTTCATGGCGAACTGCCCGAGGATCAGACGGCCTTGTTCTATTGCCATTTGGATTTGGCGGCGAAGCTCTTTGCACTCATTGGTGGTATGGGTGAACGAGTGATGCCACTTGCAGTACGGCCTCCCGTTCATTTCCTGAGCCGTAGGGATTTTGTGGCCTTCGGGTAACCTCAGCTGCTTCTCCTTTAGCAGCAAATCGAATATCTGCTCGGCTTTGCTCACATCGAAGTCGAACCCTTTTGCAGGCCCTTGCTGTTTCACCCATTTGCAAGCTACAGGATCTGCCCCCCGAGCCCATTCAGCTACGGCCACCTCCTGGTCCTGTGTAGGATCTTCTTCTTCTGCATCGACCAGGCCTATCGGACGTTTGAATTTGTCTTGGTACAACTCAGGGTGGCGCTGTTCATACATCGCCGGGCCATGCGCCAATGAGTTGTACTTCACCGAAAGCGATCCTTGATGGGTGCCGAGAGACCCAACATCGCCAGCTCGACCGCTTCCTTCTCGCTTAAACGAGCTGAGTAACATCGGTTCTTGGCGCTCAAGCGCCTGGATGTACTCGCTTCTGCCTCGCCAAGACCGCGCCAGTCCGCAATGCCAGCCTCGGTAGCCTCGAATGGTACTGGATGTGGAACTGCTCTTCCGGTTGCTTCGGTATGAATTGAATCGGTAGGGAGGTGTACCACCCAAAGGCTGGTCTGTCGGAGATTGCGCAAAAATCTTACGCGATCCGATCCGATGCGAAATCATGCCTAGTTGTGCGTATCGGCTTATATGCTCGATCGAGCTTGACCCTTGACCCGAACCTTGAGAACTGGGAGCTTATACTTGGGTGGCGCGGAATCGATCAAACTCGTTGGGTACGGCTTTGAATAGCCGATTGTCCTTCTCTTGACGGGCCGAACCGGTCCTCGTGATGGTACCGATTTGCTCCACTGTTGCTGGCTGTAGGGCTAGATTCTCATGACTTGTTCGATGGCATACTTGGCTAGCCACGCTGTTTGTCGGCCAGCCCGCATATCGCCGCTGCACACGCCCTCAAGATCCCGCCTGGGGACACCTGCCGCAGAGACTCCTGCGGTTGCAATCTGTTTGGTGCGTGTCAAGTTATTGCAGTCCGGCACGTAGGCGCATATATACCCGTGTGGGATTTCCTTGGGTGGCTCAAACAGGAATTGGCAATCGCCTGGGTCGCCTCCAGCCTTGTAGACGACATAAGCCGCTGTCCCTGGCGGCTCCGGAGCTGCAAGTGTGAATGGCAGCTGTGGCCTGGTCTGGAGCGGTCTTTCTCCCTGGTGAGTCCCCAGAGTAGGCCCCGACGGAGAGTACTGATGCTTCATGATCTCCTGAACTACGCGAACCGCGATCCGCTCGAAAGCGTTCACCAGGCTCTCAGAATGGCGGTGCAGAGAATGAGCCACCATGTAGTTGACTTCCTGTCGTAGCGCTCTGGTGCGCTCCTCCGAAGGAACAGATAGATCTACCTCATCGAGGGCACCCTCGGGGGAGAATCCCCTCCACTTGATGCCATGCTTACGGGTCCTCTCAAAAGAGCCGATGAGGTCTTCTTCGAAGAGAGCCTTGATCTCGTCATACTTGGCCTTGTGCTCGTCAGGTAGATCGTCGTAAGTGACTGGTCTGTTCTCCATCGCAGCGTCGGATGTTGATGTAGACGTTGTTGAAGGTCCCACCGGGCGTGCCAGAATGTGTTGCCTGCCAAAACCCACCGGCGAGCAGCGACGAGCAACACGGAGAGCCGGGAGGCTCCCAGGACTGCTGGTGGGCCCTGGTCCCTCGGGCGACGGCCCGCAAAAACTCCGGCACACGTCCTGGCTTGGTTCGAGGGCGTGCCACCTGACCTATACCTGGTCAGGAAGGTGAAGGATTGCTCCGATTGATTTCCTGCATGGTAAACAAGTATACGTAAAATTCGAGCCGTGATCGGCTCCTGTGTTTCCAGAATCGGCTCCTAGAGCCGATTGCCCCATGGTTCTGCATTAGATTTACGATAACATGGGGTTTTGCTTGATCACTACAAGTTAAATCGATCTACGACAGTTTAATGTTCTCACCACGTAACTGGAACGTCCTACACGTAATTGAGCCTGGTACGTACAAAAGATGAAGGATATCAACCCTAGAGGAGGCCTAATAACCAACGTAAAGTCAATTACCGGAACAACTTCTCTAGAACGAATAAGCCACGTCCCTATGTACTACTGGATCGTTCAACCCGTTTGTAAGGCCTGATTACGTAGATATTAAACTAAACCTTGGTGAACAAGGCACAACTATAACAGATCGAATCGACTAAATAAAGATCAAGCAAGATGCTACCCTCGCACTTGGGAAATAGTGCAAAGGTAGCGAGGTAACTAGAGGTAGCATAACTTCAACGATAATAATGAAAAGTACCGATGCTAGCCTCAAACAATCTATGATAATGGTATTACTCGCCATCAACAACGCTCAAGACGAGTAAAACCAGGTAACGATAGTAGATATCGCCTAGATCGCAAGATGCGATCTAGGCAGCATGGCACTTACCCGAAAGAAACCCTAGAAACAAGGTATGGCGCGCCGAGATTGTGTTTGTTGTGAACGTGGTTGTCCTCCTTTTTCGATAACCTTAGGTACATATTTATAGTCCGGAGACTCTCTACTTTTGGAATAACTCTACAACTCTATCTTTACCTAAACATAAACGGAACCTAAACAAGTACAAAACCTACTATGGTACAAGATACACGGGCAATTTAGCCCAAATCCACACACTAGGCCGATCCAACAACACGTTGAATATACGTATCTTCCAAGCCCATCTTGATCACGGCCCATCTCCGTCTTTGGCCAAAATACGGCGATAACACCTGGCTCCCCCAATGTGGTGGGTACGGCGCGGCCATCAACGCCGAACGCGTCGCCGCCGCCTGCTTCGCCTTCACCATCGCCTGTTCTTCCGCCGCCGCCTTCACCATCGCCTTCTCCTCCTCAGCTTGCTATTGCCGGAGCTTCGCCCTCTCCTTCATGTCCTTCCGCTCGGCCGACGAGATCTGCCTAGCGTGCTCCCTCTTCTACCACTCGGTCGAGGACATGCCCTCCGGCTTGGTCGGCGGCGCTCTCGGCTTCCTCGCCTTCTTCTCCGCCGGACCCTCGCCGAGGATCGATCTGGGTTGGACGAAAATCTTGGGTGGCATGTCGGACACGATGATCAGCGGAGCTTCGCGGGTGGGGGAATGGGGAAGAAAGGCGAGAGGGGGGAAGAAAAGGGCGGGGAGCTCGGCGAATTGGAGTGGTGCCTTCTCTTGCCGACAGAGCTGGCCCACGCCCGTTTTCGCTGAGTCCGGCGTTCCCAAGGTGTACCTGGGTAGGCCGGACCAAAACATGCCAAAATCCGGACGAAAACAGGTCCATGGGTACGCGACTGGGCCGATTTTCGGCGTCCGGACCGGTGTCCTGGGTAGGCGAGTGGAGATGCTCTAAGCTCTAGAGGATACAATTCTGACTGGTGATCATAATGGCGCCTAACCGAGAGCACCATCTGCATATGTCAACCACCACATTTTTATCCACACAAACCACGGCACGACTTTTCTCAAAAAAAAAAACCACCACACACTTTCATCCCAAAGCCACCACACAAACTACCACACACCCTTTCGTCCACAAAACACTTTTATCCCCCAAAACCACCGCACAAACCAACAAACTCTTTATTCACACAAACCACCGCACACTTTTGTCCATGTCGCATGTAGACATGCACCGGATGGCAAGATGAAAAACAGACGGACAAACCACGTTAGTGTATCCAAATAACACATAGGCAAACACACATAAAAATGATACTCCCTCGGATCGAAATTAATGTACTTCCTCCAATCTAAATTAATGTTATCTAGATTTAGATGTATCTAGCACTAAAACATCACTAGTAGAAAAAGGGCCTATAGTCCCGGTTTGTAAGGGTCTTTAGTCCCGATTTTGCACCCGGGACTGTGAAATCAGGACTAAAGGCCCCTATCTCTAGTCCCGGTTTGTTACAACCCGGGACTAGAGATCACCGCATGGCCTTTTTTATAGCAGGGGACGAAGGACCTTTAGTCCCGGGTCGTAATACGGCCCTGGAATAAACATCTTTTTTCAAATATTTTTTTAATTTTTTTATTTTTTTTTTAATTTTTTCTTGAACTTTTGAATTGTTTGGCTCGTAATCCTCTCACTTGGAACAATTTTAGAACTAACTATATCTAATCTTAGGTCAAATTACACTTACGATAAACTTCCCAGTCGGTCACCCATTCTAGCGCTACTCCACTCTCAGCACGCTTAACTTCTCTGTTCCATCAGGATGTCCTCGCGCGAAGCACATTTGTACCTTGTTGGCAACACTACAATATCTATCCTATTAGCTCATATCAATATGCCATACATCTTTATTTTTTGAAATTACAAACAACTATTTTAGTAAACAACAATAAATAAGTAATAATAATATTTTAATCCAATAAAAGCAAAAAACCAAATAAAATAATATTTTATTCTTTTTTGCCATTTATTCATTTAATATGGCATAAATAATATCTTTAAATTTGTAAACGAAATTCAACAAATAATATATCCATAATTATCAGAAAAATGTGAGGAATCCAAATATGGAATAAATAAAATTGCAAAAAAAAATTAAATAACTTTTTTCTTTTCGAATTTTAGAAATCAAAAATAATCTAAAACAGTCTAAGACTGTTGAAATCGAACTCACAATTTTTTTCCACACATTTTGATAGGTTGTACATTTTTTTCCAATATCGTACGCAAAAGTTATAGTCAATTTAAGTTTTTCTGCCGGGGGCGTACCCCTTTAGTCCCGGGACTAAAGGGTGTTGCCCATGCCCGAACCCCTTTAGTCACGACCCGGGACTAAAGGTCCGAAACTACCCGGGACTAGAGTTTTCTCGGGCTCCTAGCCACCAAAAACGGTACGAACCGGGACTAGAGCTCATACTAGTCCCGACCCGGAACAAATCGGGACTAGTGTTAGACTCTAGATCGAACCGAAGACCTTTTTTCTACTAGTGCATAACTAGATACATTCAAATCTAGAAAAATCTAAGAACATTAATATGAATCGGAGGGGTACTTAGATTTGTTTAGATTCAGATTTATCTGGTACTAAAATATGATTAGACACATTTAAATCTATAAATATAAACATTTTAATATAGATCTGAGGGGAATAATTCAGAACAAACTCATCTGCATGCTAGCCGGCCGGCATGTTCTTTGCTATTTTTTTTGCTCGGCTACTTTTAGCTGGGTGTGGGCCGGGTGTGCGGTGAGGAACGCGGACACACATGAGTGTCTATTTATACACTCACATCGTGGCGTGACCAAAAATCCATTATCCTTGGCCATGTTAATTTACCACAACAAGTTGTCCGTGCGTGGGATGCTATTATCTATTCCATTCGTCCATAAATAAATGTATTTCTAGTCTTGTCCTAAGTCAAAGTAAGTAAAGCTTGACTAACTTTATAAAAAACATGGCAATATTTATGACACTAAATTGGTACAACTAGGTATGTTCTCAAATTTAGTTTTATAATATGTTATTTTAATATAATATATATTGTTGTATTTATCTATAAAGTAAGTCAAATTTGATAAAGTTTAACTTAAACAAAAGTTAGAAATACACTTATTTATGGACGGAGACTGTACACCACATTGGTCACCACGGTTGGGATGCCATACTCTTCACCACGGCTCACCATGAACTCTTAGATGACCAATATAAGTGGGATTTTTTTGGTACTTCTAATGTGTTTTATTTGATATATATTGGCATCTCCTGAACAGTGTGCAAATTACAAGTTTCTTATATTTTTCTTCCACGTCATTTTTGTTAAAGGTAAGAAAAACATGTAAAAGCTACAAATACACTTGAAACTTTAATAAAATTGGAATTATTTTACTCCATCTGTACAAAAAATAAGTGACATGGATTTGTCTAAATTCGTATATATCTAGACATATGAATCTAGAAAATCCAAGTCACTTATTCCTCGATAGAGGGAGTACAAGTTTAAAATTATGATACACAAATGTGCTTTAAATTATGATACACCGAGGGAGTGGTTCTGAAAGAGGATACTATTATTTCCCTCTCGTATTTAAGACAACCTACATACCTGATAGGAGATAAAGGTGTAATTTTTACATGTTCTATTACATGATGTACATGAAGATGGTATCCTCTTTCTTTTTCGTATTTCTGTTTTTTTATTTGCCAGATGTGCCTGAATGTGCAATGAAACTAGTATTGCTAAAAGGGAGTAGTAGAAAATCATGAAACAATAAGTTGATATTGACCATTTTGTAGGACACTTCACTTACTCCCTCCGTTTGGGATTATAAGTCCCGCGCGGATAACTAAGTTGCCAATTTAAACAATAAAATATAATTATTATAGCATAAAAATTGTACCATTAGAAACTTTTGAGTTTATATTTTCTAATGATATAACTTTTGTGATATATAAGTTATATTTTATTGGTCAAATTAACACCCTAGGTATGCGCGTAAGACCTATAATCCCGAACAGAGGGAGTACTCTCAAAGAGGTAAACACGTGTGTTACATTGCATTAGTATTTCAAAGTGCTAAATTTTATATATGTGCTTCGTGCATACGTAGGTATTTTCATTTAAGTTAAGAGGTGCGTATAATATGATGGCAAAGCTCTCTGGCGAGCAGCTGGAAAGGGGTGTAATATGCTCCTCTGCTGGAAACCATGCTCAGGGAGTAGCTCTTTCTGCCAAAAGACTAGGTTGTGAGGCCGTGGTCGTCATGCCGGTGACTACACCAGAAATCAAGGTTATTGATTTTAATTCTCAAGCCCATTAGTTACCTTACAGAACATATATGGTATCATAATATTGTGCCTGCATGCATGAGATTATACGTACGTGTTACTAATGCATTCTCATGCAACTAGCTTCCCTTTGCCTCAAAAAAAAGATGCCGCAGATTTATTAAAAATTAGATGAATTTATATACTAAATAGTATTTAGATTAAATCGAAATTTTGATAAATCTGGGATATCTTTTTTAAGACGGAGCGAGAAGTAAATTAACCTAACTATTTTAATCTAGTGGCGATCGGCGGAGAGATTGGGCGCAACAGTCATTCTCGAGGGGGACTCGTACGAGGAAGCTCAGTCATATGCAAAACTACGATGTGTGCAGGAAGGTCGCACATTCGTACCTCCTTTTGACCATCCTGATGTTATCGCTGGACAATGAACTATTGGGATGGAAATTGTACGCCAGTTGAAAGGTCGTCCGTTGCACGCAGTTTTTGTTCCCGTGGGAGGTGGTGGCTTAATTGCTGGAATTGCTGCCTATGTGAAAAGGGTTCGTCCGGAGGTTAGCTTCCGAACATTTTGGACTCTTTTTTTAATGTATTACTGTCTCTCTGTTCCATAATATAAGCCTTTTTAGCAAGGTAAAACAGTTTGTTAAAAAGGCTTACATTATGGAACGGATGGAGTACTATTTTTATTGGGACAAAATAAGAGCTTGTGCATGCAAACTCTGTATATTGATGTCATCGAACTAAACCTGCTGGCTCCCAGCAGGACAATACTACATTATTTTCATTGCATTGAAGCTGTTTAATTAATTAGTTACTCAGGCTGTCTTCTTCCTGTACAACAATTCCTGCATAAAAAAAAACAGGTTAAAATAATTGGAGTGGATCCCTCGGATGCAAATGCCATGGCACTGTCCTTGTGCCATGGTCAGAGGGTCATGCTAGAGCATGTTGGCGGGTTTGCTGATGGTGTAGCCGTCAAAGCTGTAGGGGAGGAGACATTTCGATTGTGCCGGGACCATCTAGATGGCATTGTCCTAGTTGGTCGGGATGCTATCTGTGTGTCAATAAAGGTTAGGGCGAGAATAATCGGCGTTCTTGCTAGCCTATGATTTGCACATACGTTTCTTCTTGACCTTGATTATTAGTACTAGTTCTATAGCGTATGACCAATATTTTTCTCATGCATGGTGTGCAGGATATGTTTGAGGAGAAGAGAAGCATACTTGAACCGGCTGGTGCACTTGCCTTAGCGGGGGCTGACGCTTACTGCAAATACTATGGTCTGAGAGGGGAGACTGTGGTTGCAGTAACTAGTGGAGCAAATATGAACTTCGATCAACTTAGGCTCGTAACTGAACTTGCTAATGCTGGTCACAAACGAGAATCAGTACTAGCTACCACCAGTGCAAAACGGGCCTTTTGAGGCCTTTGTCGAATACTCTCAAGGCCCTTTCTGTGTACAGTATGAAGATCGCATATATATGTAAAAAATCGACCATTTGTCCGCAGCCCGGGAAGGCTCCCTTCGTGAGGACATCTCACTTACGAAAAGCATAAAATGATCGTCACCGTTCGCACATGGTTCGTGAGTACATCAATATCGTCACATAACGTTTTCGCTTATACAATTGTGTTCGGTTTGTTAGGTACATTTTCGCAAACTTCATTCGCTTTAGATTCTGGCGACATCTCAGGTTGGTGGAAAACGTTACTCATGTGTATTGTGTTCCCACCAAGTTGCCTACCACCGGGTTTCCGACCCTTGTAGCATTTTCATCTCCTCTAGAATAACACGCATTTGGCAATGAAGTAGCTTCCTTGGCAGCTCTCCGACTACGGTATAAAACATTAATTTGCACCCTATTAATTGCCACATACATAGCAGCTTTCTGGTAGACACACTAGCTAGTTTAGATATGGCTCGCCTCTCTTTCGTGTGGCAGTCCCAGGCACCGTAGCATGTTGAGAAGGCATCTCTGGTTGGGGAGGAGGACTGGAGCACTCCCTCCCGCTGCCAGACCAGGACAGCGGTTCCTCCACCTCCTACTCTGGTTGGTCCTTCTTGGATGAAGAGTACGAGATGTGGCATATATATGACCTTGATGATATGGGATGGAGAGGAGCACCTCCAGAGAAGCATATGGCGGTAAAGCACAAGGCCTTAGAGGATGGAGCCTAGGAAACGTCATCGTCATCGTCATCTCCTCTGACAATGAGGAGAGAACGTATAGTGTGTAGTGAGTAGTTATTAATTAGATAGTACTACATGTACTTAGTAGTCATTAAATAAGTTAGCGGCCAAACTCAAACTCGATCGTCTCGACACCTAAACAAGCCGAACTCAAACCTTGCATCAGGCTCGCGAGCTTGGCGAGCTCGAACTCAAAGCTTCGAAAATATGAAGAAGCCCATCTTGAGTTTGACTCAAGTGCCGTGGAAGTTCAAGCCCAAAGACAATGCAACTGATTAAGCCCTATCCTTTAAAAAAACAAAAAACAAAAAACATCGTTAGCTTCTTTAGTAGTACCACATCGCTTGGCCAAAGGGAAAACGTGACGAACCGCTAGGTATAAATAGAGAGCCTGTGCAACGGTGCTTCTCCCTGCTACGTAAATGTAGTGGGTGAAATAATTCATTAGCTCGCGAGCCTCTAACCGAGCCAGACGAGCAGAACTCGAATATACTAGTAAGTAGTATTTAGCTCGCGAGCCTGAGCTTGAGCTCACTTGTAGGCTTGAAGTAACCGAGGGCAGAACTCTAACCGAGGGCAGTGTATGTTAGTCACACTTTTGAATTTATTTTCTTATAATTCACCTAGGCAGAGCAAACTTTCGTAATCAGAGTTTTTGGTATTTACGATTGTGCTGAAGAGGATCAAGTGATTTTTTGCATGGTCTGTAATTTGTTTCCGTGTGGACTGGAGTAGCTTCAAGATGAATAAATGGAGTAATTAATGCAGTTTCACTGTAAATTTACTCGTAGCTCGTAGTAACTAACATGACGAATTGATGAAGATCTGAAACTAGTCTTCCTGAACTGGATGATGTTTTAAGCCTGCATAGGAGACCGGACCTTGGTCAAGGTGGATACATACATTGATATGTTAGCAATACGTACAGCAATGCTGATCGCTGAGCTGCAGAGCGAATATACATAAGTGACCGCGGCTGCAGCTTCAGTAAGGACTAAGAAATGATCCCAAGTCATAGTGTGCATCATGACTTGATAAACCTGAATACCCTGGTCAACATGGGCATTTTTCTTACATTGCAGAGGCACTATGATCAACTTTTGGAATCTGAAAGTCATTTTTAGATTTGATCATATCATTGTGCCTCATGTTTGATCATATCATAGTCATTTACAGATTTGATCATATTCTTGAGCTTCATGTTTGATCATATCATAGTAATATCCCTAACGCCAGGGGTACCGCATGAGACTTCCTTGGTGACCTAAGCACGCATAGGTGAGATCCGCCAAATGAATTTGCCCTGGAGACCCACGGTTTGTGGATGTCGTTTGTGTGGCGAAGGCCAATGTAAGAAAATGCCTTTTTACGATGGAGCAGCACGAGCTAACAATATCATATATATACTAATAAAAGCTGTTCCTAATAAAATAAAATAAAATAAATATGTCCAATATTTGAGAGTTGAGACAAAAGAGGTGACTCACAAGCATATATATCACTGAAATAGTATGGAACGGTAATATACATGACAAATAAAAGTATTAAACTAGGTTCAAACCAGGTTTTGTTGGGACATGTACCAACATGACACGGACATACACAGACACACCAAGAAATTTAAAAGTTTTGAAATTGAAGATACACAAATCTTGGAGTAACCAAGAAGGTTAACAGTTTAGCCACTCCGTGATCCATAGAACTGTCCTTATGGTAGGCGGAGGCATACCCTTTTATTTATTTTCTTAAAGCACGTACGGCATCTCTCATGGATAGACCTCAAACACAGCTCGAGCTCCAAGTTTCTTGACGATCTTGTAGTCACTGAACCCTGCTTTCTTGAAGATCTCAGCCCAGCTACTTTCGTCTCGTTGACCGCCTTTGGTAACAGTCATCATCACCACATCGAATAGCACTTGGGATTCGTGTATAATTGGCCCCAGAGAAGGGTTGACCAATACTTCTATAATGATAACCTTTCCTCCTTCCTCTCGAGAAGGAATGGCTTTCTTGCATTGAGCCAGGATCTTCACGCAATCCTCATCGTCCCAGTGGAGCAGCACAAGCTAATTAAATACCATATATGTAAAGTGTGAGAAAGTTTACCCATGCATAATTTTACCATGTTTTACGATGATGAACTATTATCATATTCTTCGTACCTTGAGCATCACGGCTTGAGCAGGTGGGATGGTGTGAAACATGTCCCCGGCGACAAAGTTAATGACGTCGTGAGCCGGGGCATTCTGGATGACCTTGGGGAGGTCCAGGACGGTGCACTTGAGGTGCGGGTGGGCCTTGACGATGGCCCTGGCCGTGGTGCCGTCGCCGCCGCAGCAGTCGGTGAGGGAGTCAAGCCCCTTGAAGAGGTCATGGCACTCCCTCATGATGGTGCCGATCCCCAGGTTGTCGTGTGCCGCCACGCCTTCGATGACGAGCTGGTCGAGCTCGGGGTCGAGGCTGGCGGTGTTCTCGTCCAGGAGCGGCACGCCATGCACCTCCTCGAACGGGGACGGCGGCGGCCCCTCCCCGAAGTCCTTCTTGAACCAGTCCGCGAGCCCCAGCGACGCCTCCAGGTAGTGGCTGGAGGTGGCGGCGAGCACGAAGGAGGTCTGGCAGTGGTGCTCGTCGGCGTCGACGCCGTCCACGAGGATGCTGGACAGCGCGTTGAGGCGGAAGAGCTCCGCCTTGTCAGGGCCGGAGTGGGCTTTGGCAAAGACGCCCATGGTGACCAGCATCCGCATGAGGCGGCGGAGGTACGGCAGCTTGGCCGGCGGGAGGGAGAGCGCGGTGATGAGGTCCGGGAGCGAGGTGACGCCGCCGAGGTGGTGGATGGCGGTGGGGATGCCGAGCTTGATGGCGCAGCGGAGGCCCGTGGAGGTGACGTAGCAGAGGCTGTGGCGCCATAGGTCGGACTGTGCCTGCAGCAGCTCAGCGTCCTTGGGAACCTGGAGGGTGGGAGCCTGCTGAGCCGCCATTGCTAGCTACTAGCTGTCTCTTTCTCTCTGCCTCTCTTCCGTATCTCAGTCAGTGTGTGTACTTCTTAGACATGGAACTGGTTTAAATAGCTTGCATTCAATTAAACTGCTACCACTATCGATTTGGGCAGACCACCTGTTCCCCATTAGATTAATTTGCTCATGGAACGCGAGGAGGTTGCGTGATTGAATTTGGATCGCACCCATACGGAAATAATATATATCCTATGGCTTTAGTCATCTATATCATGTGTCGTCGGCACCCTTCAAAAATATGGGATAAAAATCACAGTTTGTAAAACTTGACCAAAAATATTAACAGTTGCAGTATCAAAATCGCCATGAAAGATATTTTTGTGTTGTATATGTTTATCTCTGTGTTACTACAAACAATATTGTAGAATGCTGATATCTTTTCTATATACTTGGTTAAACTTTACAAAATTTTACTTTGACAAAATCTAATACATAGATATGTTTTTGAAAAAAGAGGGAGCGCATAAAATGTGCACTAATTAAAGTGTACCATATTGTTTGCATTAACACACAAATAAAAATGCATCATCCGATTTCACAATACACAGCGCACTTTAAGGTTTTCATTAGCCAACCATTAGTATTATTTTTCACCAGGTTATGGATAAGTATTAAAATCTATGCCATCAAATTAATTTCCATTAAATTGGTGGTATCTAGAGACGTTGATATTTAGTATTTATATTTTTGTTGAATTTAATTAAACATAGCCTTTTGGCCCTTGAAATTATGTGGGATGTAAGTTTTTTTCAAGAAGTCGAAAACGTTGTGATATTGTAGGAAGAAATAGGTCCGTCGCATAAATAATTTGAACAACCAACATATATATAGTTTTGTAACACATGTAATTCTTATGTATATTAATATGGATATTTTTGGACCATTTTAAAGTAAATAAAAAATCCTATTTTAATTAACTGAATGCAACAAAAATGTTCACTAGACTCCTCTTGATAGATAGTTCAAACAAAAATAGAAGGCTCCCATTTTTTGCTAAAAGTATACAACACTTGTTCTGCACTGACTTTTCCCATCCAGTCATCTTGCTCTATATATTTTGGGAGTACTATGTCTTGAACTACTTCTGATTGTTTATGCAACAACATCTTATCTTTTGCTTGTAATGAGTTAACTAATCTTTTCTCCAGCATGAGAAAGTTCCATGAGCCACCCCACCACCAAGTGGTCGTCAATAGTTTTATCGGTATCGCCACCATGCTCCCTAAAATAAGTGTTGTCGTTGTTTCATGGTTCAAATATCTTTTCACCAATGATAGTTCCTTCGTGGCAATCATATAAGCTAGTTTCATAGGTAGAGAGATCGAGGAAATATAGGCAAGAAGGGTAAAGGAGACTGAGCTGAGTATTTGACGTTGCACAGATAATCAATGCAAATCGTTTGTCCATTTTTCTAGGGTAAGAAGATCACTTGACAACTAAGTGTCCAAATACTCAATGAAAGTTAGTTGTCCCTTTTTCTTGGGTATAAGAAGATCACTTGACAATGAAGGCTATTAAAATTGATATTGCACCTAACACACCGAGAGAAGTCTAGCCGGACCTTAATATTTTACACAATGAATATTGGATATAGACAAAAACATATATTTTGGCTTTAACTTTTCAGTGTGTTGATGAAGCCACCTAACATTCTAGAAAGTGTCTTTCGCACATGAGGTATACATTGCTCCCTTCATTTAAAAAAAGTCAAAATCATATATACATGTTCCAAAAGAAATCTGGACATTGCTAATGGAAACATATGGTACAATAGAGAAAATAGCCTTCTCTTATTTTTAAGAGATCATTCCTTAGCTAAGTCAAGGCAACCTTCTTTTCTTATTTCTCTCTCCTCCAACTAAGCAAAAAATCTAACATAGAAAATGTAAGGGAAGGATGACGTCACCCTGTTGTTCGCACCCTTAGACAATGGCAAGATTGAAAGAACGACTAAAAAAACAAAAGAGAAACTCTAAGAAAGAAAATACTACATCGAAAACACTCCCTCCCTGACCCTAAGCAGAACTACAACCGTAAGTTAAGTTCTACGAAATGAGAGCCTGATCATGTTGGTCAAAGACCATTGGTTTGCTCATGTTAGGGAGTGGTGATTTTTTTAACCCAGTGGAGGCAACAAAATATCCACTCCCTAACATTCATCCTATCTAATACTGAAAAATAACATATGATTTTCATTGGAAAGTTGTGTTGTCAAACCAATCAACCCAAACCGAATTTAGTAGGAAATTAGACACACAATTAAGTTAGCAACAGCCTAGCAAACTTCTTTTTGTTGGAACTGCAGTAACCCAAATAGCTTATGAGTGTATACATATGATCCACAAGCGAAGAGGTAAAAAACCTTCCTTTGCTCTTAAGGTAGACATGATGAAGATAGATGACAGGATAGAGTGGAGCTACCACCTAGCATGCACATAAGATATTCAAACGAAGAGGATTGCATCTGGTAATGGCCTTTCATCCAGGGGAGAGACTGGGGGAGAGCAGGGGCTAGACCCCCTCCCCCCGAGTGGACCCCCCTATGTGTTATACAGTAGCTACTAATACTAATATACATCATATATACCTCCTAATGGGCGGGGATAAATACATACTTAATTATCCCATGCTTAATTAATGCGGGTATTGTGCAACGAAACAAAGCCTTGTAGCCCATCTCCCCATCGGGCCTTGTTTCCAGTTCAAAAAGTCGCTCTGACCTTGTTTTCCTGGCTCAAAAGTCGCTATGTATCTGGCAACGCAGATTAAAGAAACTGGGAATTAGTAGATTGATCCAACAATAGAATCCCCTTTGACTGTGTCTCGGTGTTGCTAGGGCCGCTGCCTGCTGCCGCCGGCCACATATAATGTCTAAGGTATATTGTCTATTACTATTACAATTCAATTCATACATACCACTGGTTAGTTTTTTTAGATCAGATATAAATTGTATTGGTTTGTATATACTTCCATTGATTTTAAGGACAAAAGCAAGTACAATTTAGTTTTCTAAAAACAATGCTCTTCAGAAATGAATAAAAATACAAGAACGGTTAGTCGAATTTCAGATTTTTGTAATGGTTATATATTGGAGATATCATATATCATGTTATAGTGTCTTGTAATTACTATGTTTGTTGATGTAAAAAAAATCTATGACATTCGGTGGCCATTGCCTTCTTCATCCCCTATGGTCAAATGATGGCTCTGCCCCGCTTTCATTTGTAGCAAATTAGGAGCTGGAGAATTTATGGAAGAAGCTCTGGCAGATCAAGGATCTGGTTCAGATGAAAATTACCCTATGGCATGCGGCGCATGGCTGTCTCCTGAGTGGTCATCAACTCCACTGCCTCCACGTTCCTGCATCTGACGTGTGATGCACATGTTGCTGTTTTGTCCATACGCTTACAAGGTTTGGCGAGAGATGAAGGCAACATTTCCTGTCCATCTACAACAGAAGCAGTTCACCAGTATCAAGGTATGGTTGTTCGACTTCCTTGCCCGAGTGGACGATCGCGAGGCGGTCACTTTGGCTATTAAGGTGTGTCACTTATGGAGTGCTCTCAATGCTGTACGAAATGGCAAGCAGCCTGTTTATGCAGATAAAAGATGATTCTGCAGCATCTTTTCTTACCCCAACTATCCATAGATGTGAAACTACTCCTACTACAGTTTGGTCTCCGCCACCGGAAGGTATGGCAGTTGTTAATATTGATGCTACTATGTTCTCGTCTTCTTCGAGCATGGGGCCGGCGTCATAATCAGGGACAATAGCGGTAGATTCCTGACAGCTTGCAGTCAGGTTCTCCATGAGGTTACGTCGCTAGAAATTGCCGAAGCTCTTGCCATTAGAAGTGCAGTCATCCTTGGACAGCTTCGTCTTGCTATCGGATTGCCTCTCCGTCATCCAGTGAATCCGTTCATCCACGAGAGATCGGTCGTTGGTCGGGGTAGTAGTCGAGGATATCAAATCCTTAGCTACTTCCTTTTCTTATGTGACATTTCGTCATATTGGTCGTTTAGGTAATAATTCAGTACATACCTTGGCTCGCCAAGCAGAACTTTTTGGTATTAGTTTCTTCCGTGGATATGTGCCGGAGTTTATCCGGGACAAACTTTGTATTGATATGATTTGATCAATAACTTGTAGAACTCTCAAGAAAGGTTTTAAAAGTAGTGGCAGACACGTACGGACCATGTACTGATTAGTGGAGTTGCTAGTGCTTTTTCTTCTTGCATTTCTCGAAGAGTGATATCAATCCTTGGATGCAAACTGAGATGAAAGGTTCACACGTATGTGTTGGAAGGTAGTTGGACTGACAACACACCTCCAAGTGGAGGGAGTCAGACGAACATCATGTGTGCCAAATATATAGTACGTATCAAACTAAACAATACAATAGAGCTAGCAAACATGGCAACTAACTCTAGTTGATACCGGTTGACCATGCCAACACTCACACCCAGTTGGCATAGATCAAATCTTCTGGTCAGAGACAGCATCAGCAACTAGACATGAATATCTCTTGTTCATTCGGTTTTTTATAGCTTGCACGTCCTTGCCTGCAAGGCATTTCTTTGCAGATTCGTTAGGTGGGGAGAGGGATTTCTTTTCCAGATAGGCCCCTTTCTTTTCAGCTTCTTGGCCAGCTTCTTTCAGAAGCTACCCTCGACCAGCTTCTCCCATAATCTCATTTTCAAAATTCGTTCAAACTTCTCAACTAATAGTTTTAATGTCAATTTAAAAGTATAAACGATTTTGGCAGATGAGATTCTAGGAGAAGTTGACCAAGAAGCTGAAAAAAAGGTGGCTATAGTTTACCACGATGAGAATTGGTTGGGATGCAACAGGTTGGGTTGCGGTAATAAAAAAGACCGTATGCATCAGCCGATGCTGAAATGTTAGCGGGTCGACATGGGCCTTGCCACTATGGGCTCCAAGAAACAATGTTGTAAATAGGTGACCGAGCGATAGGCCCTCTTCAAAAGTAAGCCTTATATGGACTGAAATAATAAGGGCCGAAATTGCAGCAAGTTGTATATGGAGTACAATGGGCTCCCGGCAAACAGAACAACCTTCTGCAAACCAAAACAGTACTCCGTCCAAGAATAGATGTCTTAGGTTTTTCAAATTTTGGATGAATCTATATACTAAATAGTGTCTAGATTTATTTAAATTTTAACAAATTTGAGACATCTATTTTGGGACGGAGGGAGTATAATGTTAGGGAGCATATATGGGCTGCGCAACAACGGGATGGTAGATTCTGAACTAGGCCACTTGCAGGCTAAGTAATGGGCTAACTGTATGTATATGGGGCTTGTAAGATGGGCAGTTCCAGTTAATATTTAACAGGTTTTGGCGCATAACGCGAAGAATGTATATTGGGTATGTAAGGGGCCGACTATATATTGGTTTTGTAAGGTCAGCCGAAACAGTAACAATTTTAGCGCACGTGAAGCTTCAAATCTTGTTCATCCATCTTCACATGGGTGGATTTTTGGCTATTAAAAAAGGTTCAACATTTTTTTTGGAAAAATACCTACATGTAGCCAAATTTTGGCATAGCTAAAAAGAAATTTTTGATAAATTTGGTATTTGTATTGTTCACATCCCAGATCTGAAATTATTCTTTTTCGCTTAGCCTAAAATACAATGTATTTTTATAAAACTTTTTGCATGCGCGTAGTTTAAATCATTATCTACATGCTGGCATTTTTTCATGATTTTTAATCTCCAAATTCAAATTTTTCAAAGTTACAAAGAAGAACAGAATACCGGGCTACATGTTGCCTAGGTCCAAAAATGCCGTTCTCATCTTAGGTGGACATACCATATATGTATCAAGAATTTATGACCATGGTATGGTAGAAGATTTGACAGCAGTATCGGCCATTTAACGGTTTGCCACGTGAGCAATTGCATGACATAAGACGTTGATGGTGTGAAACGTGTCCGCAGTCCGCTAGGGTATCAAATTCCGTGGTTGATGAGGGAGTCATCCACCACGATTTTGTGATACGAAACCGTGATAAATCTTTTTGTGACGCGATTTTTACCACAGACGAGCTTCCGTGATAAAGACTAAATAACCATGGAAAAAAAATACTATTTCTATCACAAAATAGGATCATGGTAGATGACCGACTTTTTTTTTGCCGTGAGACAACACGACACCACATGGGGGCGTCAGACCAACATTATACCTGCCAAATATATACGGATTAAATTAAACAATACAATATAGCTAGAAATTAATATGGCAACTAACTCTAGCCGATCGGGTTGGCCATGCCAACACTCACACCAAGTTGGCCTAGATTAAACCAGATTTTTAGAGAAAGCATCATGCCGTCTCCAGAAATTCGAGGCCCGGGTGCGAAATTTAAAATGGGGCCTCAAAACAGATAACTTGTGCACGTCCCTACAATCTTGAAGGCGAAAAGATGTGCCATTTTTTCTATATACCAATGAACTTTTGGATTTTTTGCATAAAATATTAAATCTTGTGTGCTGCTCAGAATAAACTTGAATCAAGATAGTTGGAAGATATTTCTCTCTAGATTGGAGCAAACAACAAATGAACCTACATGCCACATGATCAACTTAAGTCAACATTATAAGTAGCTGATTAACATCTTACTATCATCTTACCTCCAAGTTACATCTCTAGAAACAAAAATACCCATACACCACACAAAGTAACATCTTAGTACCTCACTACAAAACTAGCATTACTCGTCGGACAGACGTACTAACCTGATTCAGCTTCTTGGCACCCTGAGGACAGCAGCGGTGTAGGTATTTCTGATGGTAGCGATGCACGCCTTTATGGACGGCCCTAAGCATCAGCAAACTAGCAGATTTGGACATCTCTTGTTGATTTTATTTTTTTTGGCTTGCACGTGCTTGCGTGTAAGGCATTTCTTTTCAGATTCGTTAGGTGCCGAGTAATGGGTTTCTTTTCCAGTTACTAGTTCTTTGCGATGAGAATTGTGTGGGATACAGGCCTGGTTGCACTGAAGAAGATGGAGCAGTTCATTTTCCGTATGGTTTGTTTGGAACGAAGAAAAAATGCACCGTAGAGTAACTCCTACCCAATCCATCCACAAATAAGTGTATTTTTAACTTTTACGTAAGTCAAACTTTATTAAATTTGACCAAACTTACAGATAAATATAGCAACATATATTACATAAAATTGTTATATTACGAAAACAAATTAAGTGATACCAATTTAGTGTCATGGGTATTGCTACAATTTTTTTTACAAAGTTAGTGAAACTTTATTATATTTGACTTAGAACAAAGCTAGAATTACACTTATCTGTGGATAAAGTGAGTGGCCGATAACCAATTCACCACCTTATCTCCCCAAGCTGACAGAAGACGAAGCCACGAGTGTGATCTACTCCCTCCGTTTAGAAATATAAGATGTTTTAGGTTTGTGAAAGAAATATATCTAGACACTAAAGATATCTAGATTCATTTAAACATGTACACTAAGGGTGTGTTCGGTTCTAGAATTAGGTGGAACGGAACCGGTCCGTTCCACGCCTAGCGTCCGTCCGTGTGTTCGGTTGGAAGGAAAGAACGGAACCAGGTAGTTCCTCGGAACTGAATATTCCTCTAATATAAGGAACGAGGTCGTCCGACCGAATCGGCCGGATCGCGCGGAACGACTCGCTAATTGGCGAACTAACCCAGTTAAGATGATTAATTACTGAATCAACGGGGATTTTTAGCTGTGGCGATGATTAGCTGCGACGATTAGCGATAAAATCTTGCAAAAACACGCATCCCTTTAATTTGAGTATATTTTGCAAAGATTTTAAACAAAAATATTTCTATGATTTGGTACTTTTAGCAAAGATTTTAAGAAAAAAAATATTTTCTACCGTTAATTACAATTGTTAAATTTAAGCTCAAATTATTAGAATTTTAAGCATCATTATAGTTATTCCGTTCCGGTCCCAATTCTTCCAACCGAACACAATATGGGACCATTCCGTTCCTCGTTCTTTTCCAAACCGAACACAGGGTCGGAACCCTCCCATGCCCTCGGAATGGACTCACTCTGTTTCATTCCCTCTCGTTCTAGAACCGAACACACCCTAAAAGATGTCTAGATATATTATCTTTACTAATCTAGAACATCTTATATTTTCTTCCAAACGGAGGGAGTAGCCTCTGCGAACTCTGGCTGGATGATGTTACAACTGACTGAACATCCAGGGTACGTTGAAATTCAGACGAGAGGCAGGCAGACCCGTCGTCGTCTCGGTTGCGCTAGTCAGTGCGGGCCGTGCTAACTTGCAGGTGGGCTTTTGGGCTAGTCCCGTGTTGCTACTATAAAAAAGTGAGGCGAGAGAGTGAAGGGTAGCGAGCTCATCACGCCCGAGGAAAGGGCAGGAGACGACGGCAGCAAACCACCAGTCGCCATCGCCACCCCGGCCGACAAGGCAAGATTTCTCTCCCTCCCCCACCCTTCCACCTCACATTTCGAACCCTAGCTTTTACTGTGTTCGGCCCTCACGCACGTACGTAGGTAATTCGGATTAGCATTTCCGTTTCTCGGATCGCGTTTGGTAGTCGCTACCCCGGGCCGACGAACTAACCCTAGTACACACGTATGACATTTCGGATCGATTTGATTTGATTTGAACTAGCATAAGGGCCCTCGCGGTTGCGAGGGAATCACTTTTAGTATTTTAAATGTTTAACTATTTATTTTTTATTTTCTCTCTTCTACAAACTTTTCATCTCATTTAACTCCTTCACCATTGAAAATATATGAACGTTTAGATATGGATATATTCCCAAACACATAACTTTTACAATTTTGTACATGATTGTATTTCTAAGAAATGATAAATAATTATTTGATTTTTTTTAAAAAAATTTAATATTTAACGTGAAACATCTTAACCTTGTTGATCATGATTCATAATCAATTTGAATATTGGTATAGAGATAATAGTAGATGGTAACAATCCTACATATAAGGTTGGCTAAAAACGTTAGGAAAAGCGTTACCAATATATTTAGTTGCTACTCCAACTGTTATTGTGCGATTATCGATAGAGATAATATTATTAACGTCGTTCCATATTAAATGTTTAGTTTTATCTTGAAACCAAATACCTATTTTAATCTTTTTGTAAACTTAGCCATGCATGGAGATGCGTGAAAATATTTTCCTGTTTTTAAAAGGATTTAAATTTAAATTTTCCTTTCTGTTCACTTATTTTGTACTACATCACATTTGCTTTTATGGAATTCATCAAAAATGCCAATTTCGAAGACAATTCTGAAACTCGCCCTCCCGTTTGTTCATAAATAACTAATATTTACATAAATTTAATGGCACATTTTCTCTTTTATAATATAAATACTCTAATATGTATTACTCAATATTAGAGAATTTATACCACAGGCTTTATTTAAAATTACATATATTTACAATGGAATATAAGAATAATTTAGAATATCCCATTGGTACTAAGCAATTAAACTAAACACCATGTATTAATTGGTTGATTGTTTTATTTTTTTGAAAATGCTATATTATGAAATTACGTCTCTTGGAGATGAGTATAGGAGTATACGCTACATATAAAATATTATATTGTGAAATTACATTTCAAAATAGATCAGTGATACTAAATTAGTGCTATAACTTTTTCTATATTCTCTCTAGCGTTGGTCTGTTTTATAAAGTTTATTCAGGAAAAAGTCTAGAAATACATTTGTTTATGAACGAAAGGAGTATATGAGTACACACGACTATATCATAATGGTTTTGGTTCTGGTTCGCAGTTTATTTACTTGAAATTTTATAAAATTTGACTTAGGACAAAGTCTAGAAATACACTAATTTGTGAACCGATAGAATATATGAATATGAGTATCAAAATAGATCTAGTGATAGTAAATTAGTGTCATAAATTTTTCAATGTTTTCTCTAAAATTGGTCAATTTTATGAAGTCTAATTTAGGACAAAGTTTATGTACACTTATTTTTGAACTGAGGGAGTATATGATTATACATAACTATGTCACAGTGATTTTGGTTCGGGTACACATATTATTTGTACTTGAAATTTTATAAAATTTACTTCGAAGAAAGTCTAGAAATACACTTATTTATAAACGGATGGAGTATACGATTATGCACAACTATATCACCACGTTTTGGTTCGGGTAGGCAGATTAGCTTTTCTTTTTTAGTTTTTTTTTTTGCGAAAAAGCTTTTCTTTTTTAGTTGAGAGGACATATTCCTTTAGATATCTGTCATGGAAGAATTTTAGAAAGGGTTATGCGTTGACACATTACACTCAGCCTGTTTAGGTAAAAAGATATAACCGGGAGACCGACATGTTTTCCCCTACAAAATCTCTCCTATAAAACATACTCCGTACGTTCTTAACGTGACCATCCATCTATTCAAATATCCCTGCAAGATTTTTTGTTTGTGTACGGGACTCTCTTCAAAGTTTTTTTAACAGAAACTCTCTTCAAAGTTGGACGTGTCAACCGAACACATTGCACATATTACTCTACTCTTTTATTAAATCTTAGCCACACATTTTAGATCTAACTATCAGAATAATTTAGATGATGTGGATCAATGTGGTGCCTCTAGACACATCCTTATATTGTTTTTAGTATATAACTAGCTTTGTGGCCCTCGCAAATGCGAGGGCACCATCGTAATGTGTCAAAAACATAAAGTGGACATGCCGAAAGAATTAAAGAACACCATGTCACCATATGTTCTATATCATCAACTAACCAGGGGACTGCAATAAGGACCTATTTAAATTTTATATGTTATTATATGTATGCTTTCTAAGCAAAAAAGCTTTCTAGACCCTTTTTACGAAAAAAAAGCACCATCATACGCTATGGAAACTTGTTGAAATGAGCATATATATTTTTTGTGTTTTTAAAATCATTTTTTCATTTATTAATTATATTATATTTGTGATGTATCTAGAACATTAGGCATGCATACTTAGCATTATGACCTCACGGAAATATTTGGCATTGTTTCTCCACAATATACTTGCACCGCCAAATTTTTATTTACTTATTTGTCTGTACAAAATTGATATAGGTTTTGGTTATATAAAATAATTTTAATTGACTTTTGTTGTATTAGGTTATTGGAATGATATTTTCTATGTAACAACCAAAGAGTGGGGTTGTGATCCCTGAGTAGCCATGCACAACTAAAATAATTCAGACTACTTAACAAATTGTTTGTTCTACTTTGCATTTATTATATATGTCTTTTATATAACACTTTTTTTATAATTTCAGTAGTGGATTTATATGAATATTTATTGTTTGCACCTACACCTTATTTACTTTAGTCATTGCTCTTACAATTACCATATTGCACCTGCAACTTATAGTTGTGCAATGGCATGCCCTAGTACTCTAGTTAATGTTGTATTCAATAGTTTAACATCTAATGAGGTAATATATTTGTTAGTTTAAATTCTTTACAATGGTAGTGTTGTTTTCCACTACATATAAAATAGACTTAAATTGTTGTATCCACTTAATAGTTCTTTCATACAATAAGCATGTAAACTTCATGAAGAGTTATATAATTATATCAGGCGATTAGCAATTCTACTACTAATTATTAAAGAGAGTGTGGACGGATCCTACAATGCATTTTTTTCTATTTGGAAAGAACTAAAACTAAAATAGCATCCATGATGACTTGAACATGGATGCTACGTCCATTTTCCTAATCAAAGTGACCTAGACTCACTTATTTGAAGTGTTAAATTCTCAAGCGAAGAGTTTGATATTATGACCATGACTTACTCGTTGACCCCATAGAAATAGCATAATGATAAGTTTTTAACCTTTACATTTAACACGAACAATTGATTTGTGTAGTTGAGAGTTGACAAATTAGTTTATATCTACGTAAAACTAAGATCTCTATAAACTATTTGATATTTCTTTTCTCATCTTATCCTCCTGGCCTTTTCTATCTTTCAAATATGATTTCAAATTAGATACAAAAAGTGCACGGTCGTAGCTTCAATGTGTAAGCAGTCGTTCAAGACAGTGTATGCCTCCAGAATTATATGAAGGTTATAGTACGACATGAAGGTTTAAGAAAACCACAAGGTATCTTTGTATATGAACATTCGTTGTTTTTTCCTTCATCCATAACTAAATATCAACCTTTTTAATTTATAGATGCCGACCATTTCTTATAATTCACCTCAAAAACATAATTTGACACTGTAAGGCCCAAGCTAGACATATTATTTTTGACAGAGTACAGTGTTTTCAAGAAACACATTAGAAAAGATGTTAAATTGAATTATACAATACTTTATTTTAATCTTAGAACCATATTTGGTTACATTTGTTTACGGAATTTTCAAACTGTAATTTGAAGATAAGCATAGTCCACTTATTAAGACGGTTCACAAAAATATATGGATCTGGTGATTTGGACTCCGGTGAGAGCTCGTGCGACGCAGTAAAATAGACAGAAATTATATTCCAATTTATATTCTTTGATAGAGTTCAATGTTTTCAAGAAATATATTATAAAATCTAGAAAATTGAAGATGGTGCTTTTTTATATAATTTATGTAAACCTCACAGCCATGTTTGGCTATATTTTTTCAGAATTTTCAAATTGCAGTTTGAAGATAAGCATATTTCACTTCTCTAGCCGGTTATAATGGTTCTACTGATTCGTACTCCCGGTGAGAGTGTGTGCCGCGCTAAAATAAATAAAAATTCATATTGCAAATATTTTTCTAAATTTTATATTTTTTAGCTCAACTGAAGTTTTTTATGAATGCAAATAATATCATTAATTATTAATATTAATATTATCTATTTAAGTCCTGGTTCTATTTTCTAATTTAAACCACATGTTAGATTTTCTAAATCTCTGCGTTAAACTTGTAGTATTTGTGCTGACACGTGATACCTATATACGGAGTATGTTAGTACAATCCTAAACGTACACGTAATAGAAAATGCTCATATTAGAGTCCAGAGTCCTTCCTGTACACGTGATTTTTTTTTGAATACACGGGTTGCTAAGTAGTGTCCTAGCAGGCCACGGGTTTGTATATGTTAGCACGTGACGTGGGGCATAAATCAGACTATATTTTTATACGTACGTAACTTTTAAATCTTTTAATTCCATCCACTAATTATAGATCTAACAGCATAAATAATTTAGGTGATGTGGATCAACCTGGTGCCTCGAAACACACCCTTATATTGCTTTTAGTATATAATAGATAGATAATAGATTTAAGTTCTACACTAGTATTTTAAAAATAACCCCTTATCAACATTCATGAGGGCGTCCCAATCAGGAGTTTTCACATGGCAGGCAAAGCTGGATACTTGGGCGACCAGTATTGATAAATTTCCATTAAAAACACTCATTTGATGTGAAGTCCAACCGTATACGGCAAGGAATCCTTTCAAACTTAAATCTGGAACGGGTTCTAGAGAAGTAATTCATCTCTTATTTTTACGCAAATTTAGATCAAACTCTATAGAACCAAATCACGAAATAAAGGTTCTTTACACGATGACAAATTCCCTACGACTCGTGTTCTTCAGCTAAACCTCAACCACAATTGTTAGATCCATCGATAGTTGGACTAATTTGACGACTTCCTCAATCTTGAAGTCCAAACATCTGTAAGCATTTTCCGAATGTGTCCGGTCTGATGGTCAAGCTGCCATATAATGTAGTATGATACAGATCAGGTTAAACTTTGTTTTTCAAAAAACATTATATGTTATCATTTATTTGCCTTACCACTCTCGTTCAGCCAGGTGGGTTCTTTTCTTTGAGCCTTGCTTCGGTATCCCCCCCCCTCCCTAGACAAAGAAATTCAGCGCTACCGGGTTTTGGGTTCATGCTCCGGGTGGAGACCGAATAGAGATGGAGATCGTACTGGCTACGTATACCACATCGTCATATGTGATCTGGCGGGATTGTAATTGATCAGTTGCGAGGAGGGCATACAAGAAGGTCGGGATCGGTTGCGAGCGTATGTGACCGTGCAGATCATGTCGGCCGCCATTGCTGGACAGAGAGAAGATCGCCACCGCACTCTCGCTCGCCGCCCTCGCGCATTTCCTCCACCTCCCCTCGCTCCTCCTCCACATGGCCATCCACACCTACATTCACCTGGACTTACGTATCCACCATGGTGTTGTCCATCGTCCTCCACGCCCAGCACTAGCACCACGCCCAGATCCTCTTCCGCAACCTCCACGCCCAGCGCTAGCATCTCTGATTGCAGCTGCTCCCAATCTGCACAACATCCGGCTCCCAATCTAAGCCCGGTCTCCACCCGGAGCACGAACCCGAAACCCGGTAGCGCTGAATTTCTTTGTCTAGGGGGGATACCGAAGCAAGAGCCTCTTTTATTTCGATTACAACTACCACGTTGCTGCTAGATTTTTTGGATTAGACATACCACGTTTAAGCTTGGGTGGCTACGGTACACGATTAATTTTTTTAGCGGAAGCTGTACACCGGTTGGTTTTACGGCAGTCCAGCTCTGACACGTTATCCGTTGAACATACCACACGTTACGTGACTAATATTTTTTTTGTTAAATCCTACCCGTCAATTTTAGATCTAACCATCAAAATAATTTTGATGATGTGGACTAACGTGGTGTCTCGAAATATCACCTTATATTGCTTTTAGTATATAATAGATTTGATTCGGCAGGTTTCTCGATCGAGCGGGCAAGGGACATGATCGAATCCGGTTATATGGATTTCTGGAAAAAAAAAACGAAACAAGTCTTCCGTCAAAACATAGAGTAAGATCTCCGATCTGGTTTCCGGCGTACGAAATGAAGGACTGGGATTCGTGGCCATATCTATCCGTGTGGCCGAATTTCACAGGGGTGTGTGAGAGTGACAATGCACGCAGCAGCAGCACGCACTAAACCAGGCAAGTTTCAGCTGCTCTGAAATATATTACAGTATTTGGGGACTTCAACATTTAGTGGAGCACTTGAGCGTAGGACACATGCTCGTATTGTATGCAAGTTAATTTACCTACAAGTGTACACACATGATTTTGGCCTCTGATTACACCTCTCTCGATTCTTGTTCTCATGCTCTGCAGTAGTACCTTTACCTTCATTGCTGGTCACTTTCTTTTTTCTGTTATCCAATTCGTTCTTCCATGTGTGTCATTCATTTGTATTTTGCTGCAGTTACTTCCAAGAACAAGGGCTGCTCTATTTTGCGTCTAAGTCATGGCTGGACTCGAAGGTTGGAAAGATCTCCCGGGAGACATGCTTCACTCTATCGTTGCTCGGCTGGGCCTGGGTCTTCTCGCCTTTGCTGCCACCTGCCGCTCTTGGGGCGCTGCTCCTTACCAACATTCCCGCCTCTCCTACTCCAACCTGATGCCCCTTGTAGCAACAACCTGGTGCCCAGACGACCATATCTTGTCACAGACATAACCAAACTCAACCAGGGCTCCAACCTTTGCCCCTAAGATTCCTCTGCATCTGGACTGGTTTTCCTTCATGGGGGCTTCCTTTGGCAGTCTCATTCTGTACAACAGAAAGTCAAGCATCGTTGTTGATGTGTTCAGAGGTATTAGTGTCTCACCTCCTCCACTACCGGACGTCAATGATCCTGCTGAGATCAGCTATATATGGTGCCCTCACTGCTCCTCTTACACCACCCAACTCACATCTCATTGTCGACGCTGCACCACACAATCTGTTTTGGCGTGTTGGTACGTAGAGACTCTTGGGTGAGACGTTCTACTCGGTCAGGAACAATCAAGCAAATTGTGGTCTTCAAAGGGCGGGTATTTGGCATGGATTCTGGTCGCGGGATCTTCAGAGTGTACTTGACACCCAAGATGAGCATACAGGAACTTCCAATCATGGTAAATCAAAACTTTCCAACGCATGGCTGGTTGCATGTGGCGATATGCTGCTCTTGGTCGGCTTTCTTGGACCTCTTGTAGTATCAGGGGTGACCTTCCATGTCTACCACCTTGACCTATTGTCCGAGCCGATATTATGGCTTTACTTTGTCAGAGAACGAACAACCAGCTAGCCATCCAGTTTGTCTCCAGTGGTGATCAAGTTGTAGATGGCTTTACAAATGCGCTTCCAGTCCAGAAGTTAAATAAGTTCAAGCGTAATCTCAAAACTATAGGTTAAGATTAAGGGATGCTATTAGATAATGTAATAGGCTATTATTTTATGTGTGTGTATGTGTACGTATCTGACTGTACTTCTGTGTACATGGCCAACCACTACAACAGGATAGAGCTTTGGTAACACAGTCTTGTGTTACCACAGGTCCAAAACAGTGTTATTAGGCCATATAGTAACATGTTCTGTGATGTGTTCCATTAGGCCGTGTTACTAAGTGGTCTCCCATGTCACACATCATAATTGTTACCATATGTGTAAAACTGTGTTACAGTTCACATTGTAGTAACATGTATATTATGTGTTACTTTGTGCGTCGGTAACACATTTTTTAACTATAGTAACACCAGTAGTAACATATTTTCTTATATGTAAAACATTGTTGGTAACATATTTTTACAACTACAGTAACATAACTAGTAACAAATTCTTTATCTTTTAAGATACAATTAGTAACATAATATTCCAACCTTGTAACACTAGAGTTTATAGTTGTCAACTACTCTAGTAACACATCTCATACCCATAGTAACACCATAAGTAACACTACTACATTAATATTGTATCAACATTAATGTATATTTATTATTATAATTAGAAAATTAGGTAACCAATTTAAGAGATATACATTAAATCAAATCATATGAACCATTCATTAATTATTTCTATTACAATGCACCATCAAAAAGATGGCAAACAGACGCACATCACATCCGTAAATCTAATCTATATCAAGATACTTATTACCAATATACAAGTGTAGAATACATATGTATTATTATAAATAAATAACAATATTATTGGTGCAACGATACAATATCCATATCAATTTGATTGTAGAAAACATAATTGTCAAGAAGACTACACCATAGCATGTGCATCAATTCGACCAAAGAATAATATCACGTGAATAATATTACATTTTTCAACGTAGAAGATATTACATTTTCAGCTTAAACTATAATAATTGCTACGGAAAATCTTCAAAATTTATTTGCTTCTTGATCCAACCGGTGTATTCAGCTGAAACTCAATTGTCCATTATTCTCTGCTACAACTCAGTCATCCTTCTTTCGAATCTGTAGAAAAAAATGATAACTTACAGTTACGAACATGTACACCCATATAATTCTATATGGAAAAACAAAATAACTTACAAATGCCCACGGCCAAGCAATTAAGAATTCTTCAGAAAAAGCATCACCAATTGTTTTGCAATCGCCTACTTCCCTTACCAACTCCTCATTTTGTATAATAGGTTCATCTATGCGCACAAGTGCAAATTCGGCACCTAACTCTATGCCACCGGCCTTAGTTGCTGGATTAGTACTTCAGATAGTAGCATACGCAATATTCCGCTTGTTTGGATAGGTTAAAGTCTTTAGAACTACTCTGGAACCATCCTGCATTATGATCAATATTAGTATTTAACGACAAAGATAATATCATTTTCATGAACAATATGCCAAAGTATACACATGGTCATAGTTAAGTAAGGTTCTTATGAACGTTAACTCTGTTAGGAATTTAAGATTAAATAACAACAATGCGTAATCCACTAATTAACATGCAACACTACTAGCCCATGCTAAACTCCTGCAAGTATACTAGTTTTTTAAGAGAAACTATGTCTCATTGTTACTACTTGCTGATATCAATGTGTAAGTTAGAAATCCATACTAACAATCAGTTAACTCAATACGAACACAACATGTTCTTAATGCATGCAAAATCTAGGATATCTACTAGACTACTACACCTAATACATTAGATAGCACATATTAAAGTACAACATGTGTGCAGGTTTGTTCCACTTATATTTTGAATAGTACCAGAAACAACATGCTAATTTACCAATGAGCAGAGTATTACAGATCAGATCCTATTCTATTCGGTACTACTCCATAGGGGTGGATTTTTTTACTGTAATACGGTACAATTCTTCAGAACCAGGACACACGATGATCATTTTTTACTATGCAAATTGCTCTCCCTCGTTATGCACGTAACCCAGGGCCCACTAATTTACCAAAATGGCAGATTTTGCCTCGGGCCTTCAGGAAACCCGAGGTTCCGGTGGATGTTTCGTTTCCTGCAAAACATACAGGCTTCCAAAACTTTCCTAAGGAAACGCCGAGACCATTCCTTCAAAACGAACGGTAGAAAAGGAAAAGTTTCCTAAGAAAATGAAACTTGTAAGGGCCCGTTCGGAATACGGGGTAAGAAACATGCAGAAATAGTAGAATCATAGGATTAGGAAAGGTACGCCACTCCAAAACTTTGGAATCTGAAACCATAGGAAACTCTAGGGGCATATGTGTTTGGGCGAGCGATGGATAAACACAGGAAACAAGATGTAGTAACAACAAATTTTAGGCATTTTAATGCAGCTACTGTAACGTTGGCAGTGTTTAATATATTATTGTACTTTATTTGCCTAGAAGCGACACTAGGCTTCTCATGGCCCATTGTATAGTATTTTTTATCATTGGCTAACTTCTTCTCGCCTCGGGCATCCGCGTGAAAATGAGATCAGACTGGATGTGAGAATTCCTACAAAATCAAGTACAAAACGTAGGAACAGGAACCTTTCCTTAGGAGTTGCTGGTGAAGTTTCCTTCGTTCCGAACAGATGCAAAGGAAAACAATCCATAGGAAATAAAAACTCCAGAATTCCTTTGCTATTCCTTCATACCGAACGGGGCCTAAAATTCCTATATTTCACTTGTGAACCAAACGGGGCAGAAAGTTCCTTCTTAACACAGTAATATAGATTACAAACTAAAGTTGCCCTCGAGAAAATAAATGAAGTTGCTTACATGAGCTCAGGGAGCTACCAACGGGTATAAATTTGTAACACTGAAGGGCCCATCATATCTACAAACTAATTGTGCACTCCTGTACACTTAGACCAATGATGAAACTAAGAAAACTTACTGTCTCATCAAACAATGAGTTCTATTTTAATGTCAATCGAGCATAGATTACCCTAAAGAAGTAAATAAACTATAGCAGATATTTACCTTGAGTGAAGAAGTTCTCCTTCTTTTTGAGGGAGCTGATTGTGGGCGTTTACTTATTCTTCCATGCCGGTTCAGTCTTGTAGAAGATCCATCTAGTTGATTTGTTGTTACAGTCACCTGTAGACAAGAATAGTACATGGAATGAAATTCATATGCTGGAGCTAGAGAAAGCATAAGCTTAAAAACTCAAAAGCACACAATATTACCTCTGGCACAGAATCAATAACAGGGTCAAGTGCAGATGATGATTTTTGTTGAATTAGTAATTGATTGACATTATCATGCTCGCCATCCTGGTTAGGTGACACAACAATGTTAAGTGAGTAGCCATATTATATCTACTTTGTGACATGAGTAAGAGCAGTCATAACCTTTTCATGTAAAAGCGATAAATTATTATCCACAGACGTGTCATGTTGCATAGACGAGCGCGCTTCAATAGGTCCATCGCATTGTACTCTCTATAAACTAAAATATTAATACGATGGTTTCAAGTGAAAAGCAATGATATAGCTGCACCATGTGTTGACATTACCTTTCTTTACCAGGTAGTATTGGTGATCGAGAAACAACATTATTGTTTGATTGAAGATTTTCCAACAGCACTAGCAAACCTGATTAAAATATTGGTAGAAATGCATATAGAAGGAGGAGAGAAGGAATCCATTTACCTCTTCTAATCCAATATTCCCATAGCCTTCTCTGTTATTCCTATCTTCAAGCCTTTTTATATGTTCTTTCATCTTTGCTATTTCCTCTCTAAGATCATCTTCACCATCACATGGTGATCCATCAGTTGTAGTCATATTGATGTTCTTGAGATACCGTGGTGTCCGACCATAGACTTGCTTAGGGGTTGGAAGTAAACCCATGCCATGCACATGTCCATTCTTTTCTTCCCCTAACACTTCCTGCAAGGCATCACCTTCCCATGCAACTCTTCCATTTGCACTATGTGCCAACTCTGGTCGTTGAGCTATTATTTCCTCCAATCTAGCCTATAAGAAAAGAATCACGCATATGGTACTTGTTAGATTGAATTTGTAAGTTTCCCACCCCCAAAAAAAACCTTAAATGCATATTAATTGCCTACCAGACGGTTATTTTTATCTTTATTGTTAGCATTATACTTCTTCTTGTGAGTTGCTAAGTAAACCGTTGATCGATGTGGCCGTTTCTTTTCAGGATCTGCTTGTCTCTACAAAACAGAAAGAACACTGATATGACAGCTGGCATAGAGAAAAAACTTCACAGATTAGGATAACTCACAATATCTTCACTCCAGCGAGCATAACTCTTAGTCCCAGCATTATGTGAATTCTTCACAAGGGAACGACTAATTATGTTCTTCTCAGTTATGGCATGTTATGATGGAATTATATATAAGTGTGACTTCTAAGTAACCCCAAGAACTCAGTTTTAAATGTCGAAACATAAAAATACAGTATATCATTCATTACCTTTCCTTTCTTTGAGTTCTAGAATTTCACAAGTCCACGCCATTGATCTTTGTCCACATCATCTGGACAGAGCTTATATAAAGCCTTCCTCCTGATGTCCGGATTTTTTTCAATGGCTGGGTTGAAGATAGCCTTTTTCAAACTAGATTTAAATTTCCTCCAGTCTCTTCCAATTGATTTTAGTATCCATTTTTCACATGATTTAGGATATACAAACTTTGTCTGAAATACGAAATAAAGAGTAAATGTAAATAAACCTGTATAGAGCTTTTAGATGAAAATAGAAGCACAACAAATAGCAAATTGTGAAGTACCTGTACACACTGCAATATTGTTTCCTCACGCCTATTCTTCTTGAGATCACGCCAATCATTTATGTTTACTGGGCAAAGTCCTCCGATTCTAGCTATCGTGCCTAGAAACTTCCCCAAGATTGCACCTTCTTCTCCTATAGGTTGGCTTTCTTCATTGCATTTTACAACTATTCTTTGCCGTGGTGGCATGTTCCAAACAATTGGCAAGCTTGTTCTCTTCCACTTGACTACTTCCGTGCGTACTGCAATTGTTTTAAGAAAAGCATGAATTAAGTTACACCCACTATTAGATAATTAGCATATACAGAATTAATTAATAGAAGTACAAAATTTTAATTGGTCATTACATTTTTTATGAACACGATCGTATTCATCTTCCAATGCTTGTGATTCAGCACCTGGTGCGATATATTTCTCGCCATTGTTGAAGTCCTCATCTTCATCATTTTGTTGGTCGGTGATCTGAATCACATTCAACCTTTTTGACCTACATAATTGTTCTGCAAAACAACCAATAAATCATCTATTAAAATAATGATGACAACAGATACATATATTGAATAAGCAAGTCTGAATTATAGTTCAGGTTCACTAAGGGACATACTGTGCGAACTTTTCGCAGTAAGTTGCTCTGCCAGTTCAGAAGAGACACCGCCATCCTGTAGGAGAACACTCTCATTGGGATGGTCATATGGCGCAATATCATTGGTAGCCTTCTCCTTAGACACATATAGGTGGGCAGTTTTCTCAATCTCAGGGTCAGACAATATTTTTATCACAGCACTTTGATCTTCGATCTGAACAAAGTAGTTGTTGCCTTGCGGATCTTTTTTTACGTAGTATAGGAAGTCAATTGTATCGAAGCCAACTTCCTCGATCATCAAGATGAAATCATAATGCGAGACATGACGCCTCATCATAGATCTTTGTAGAATATGGGCCTCTTGATTTTCATCTTCATAGTGTAGGTATATGGTCAACATTTTCATCACCATCCTACATATATATAAATAAAAATATCAATCAGACCTTCCTTTAGACTAGATGGTGCATTAACTTGTCAAAAACAGTGTAGTGGTCAGCTACTACTATCATAGATAGGCAGATTTCTCAGTCTAGGGCCAGCTACCACTTTCTTGTTGCAATAGAAGTGTCAGATCTAGTTTACTCTATCTTCTAAACAATATACATGCTTGGTTCTATCAAAGACTTAACAGGAAATTGACATTTTTTATATCTCAGTAAAATAAGATGTAGAATCTTCTGCTGGTGGTTATCCTGGCCACGGCCAGTCGGCTTTCGGCTTCGTCATGTCACCCTATCCGCATCAGGAGAGTCGAGACTATGGTCATGCCCTCGTGAGGAGGAGGGAGTCGATAAGATCAAAGTGGGATACGGATGCACAAAGCCGTTTTAGGCACAACAGTCGTACTTTGGTGGTAGCATAAGTTAATCTATACCACTAGATAGAAGGGGCCGGGTGGACAGTCGAGATAATCATTCGAGGGTACCATGAACGAAGGTGCCTGGCCAGATTCTTTCTTCCGATATACTGGGTGTGTGTCGCCGTGACCAACAACCCTCGATCTTGGCATGTGAATGTCCGGGCTAGCTAGAGGTACATCTCCAGGGGCCGGCGGTGCGGAAGCCAGACATGCGTGCGTGTACCGGCGGCAGTGACTGAGCTGAAGTTCTCGGCAGTTTGCAATGCATGTCGCATATATGGTGTTCCGATGACACCAATCCACTATGCAACGATTTGTATGCTGATTTTCAAGTGACCACGACGTAGATGTCAAGAAGTGCATGCTGATTTATTTCTGATACCTCATATGCCTAGATTGACCTGGACAATTGCACAATAATCAGAGATGATGATATAGATAACCACACGGAACACGAATACGCAAAAACCAGATGAGTTTGTGAGACCTCATCGGCTTGCTGGCGACTGAATCTGAATGGATCGGATACCAGCCTCGTTTGCCTTTTATGGGGCTGCTGCCGGCCGTCCCTCGAGGTGTTGGTATCTTCTAGTGAGTTGTTCTATTGATGTGTTCTGCTCTACATGTGCCACGCTTCTCTCTCTCTCTCTCACATGGATAGTGACCGTACGTCCATCCAGCAGATAATTAATTGGAGAAACGGTAAAGGACTACTTCACAGGCTGCATGTTCGTCTCTTTTAATCCATTATAATTTATAAGGAGACACTAGAGGTTTTGGATTTCATATTGCACGCTAGAGGTTTCACGTGAATGATTCGTTTTAATTGGAATTGGAAGTAGCAATTTCACAGCGTGTTTGTCATCATAATGCTAAACTGTAGGTCGTTATGTCATCATAGCACGCGGACTTTTCTTATATATAGCAACATATATGCATGGACACGTACGGACCAATGCTTCTCTGTTTTTTTAAATGTCTCCGTGAGTTAAATGGCTTCTTATCAACCTGACACGCATTATATTACACAACAACATGACCTGCCGGTCACGACTAATGTGTTACGTAATCTATAACCTTAAATAAATCATAACCATATATTATACATCTAACGGTTTAAATAATTTTGATGATGTGGATTAACGTGGTGCCTCGAAAAACAACCTTATATTACTTTTAGTAGATAATAGATATACATGTAGAAGCTGCTAAGACCCGTAATACAGGTCAGCTCCATGCTGTATTGACCGCAAGCGACCACGCGCCACAAGCCAGAGGTGTCGTGGTGGCCCGCGGGCACCTACGCGTATTTTCGCCTACATATGCGCAAATACATGCATGTATAATTGTTAGAGCAAGATAATTATATGTGAGCAGTACATCCATAATTTTTATCGCCTCCACAACCGTTTATAGCAATAACCTACTAGACTCATCCATACATGAAAGAGAACTAATGATATGCATCATGATGTCACCGTTAATCCAAAGTAAATTCCTCACATACAGCCGTGCTACCCTTTTTGTCACTGAGATTCCTATCCTGTAGATCAGTCATTACTCACGCTCCCTTTACCTGGATCAATCCTTAGGGTCTTGGGTATCTGACAAGTCCTTAGATTAAGGCAAGAGAGGGTACTACAATCATCATGTCATACAAACTAATACATGATCCCATATATGATAAATAACATGCAAAAAAGCTACATGGCTAGGTCGAAGCCCTTATCCCAAAGATAATTACTCACACATAGAGATGAAATCGACAATCATAGACATTGTAATAGAAATCATAAGGTTGATATCAAATAGTCTTACAATGTCATCAATTGGAGAAGAGATCTACTATTATAAGTGGTGGAAGATGGCAATGTTGGTGGAGAAGGGTTTAGAGGTTTAGATTTAGATCTATTCCTCCGGCGTGGAGGCTTATGGTGGCAGGGAGAGTTGAGGTCGAAAAGAAGCAGATGTTTCCCGTCGTCCGAAGCCTCTTTATATATAGGTTCCTTTACAAAAGTTGTTCTGTTTGACCTAATGAAGTCGGCGAAAACTATTTGGCGGCAACTATATGGCGACAACCCGTATAGCTAGTCGTTAAGCTTGTAGTATTAACTTCATGGCTCCTGGTTTTTTTGACGTGTTGAAAATCTCGTATCTTTGGCATTTATGTAGTGATTCCCATCATCATACGTCATTATCTACGCAGGAAAAAATAGCAAGAAAGGATTGCATACCCCTTTGATCATTAGGCATTAGTGACAGGTTTTAAAGAGATTTTTTATCAAATAAATAAATAATATCTAGTTTAAATGGGGACGTGGATGGCTATATTTCACAGCCATCAACTGTAAGCCCTCCTCATCGCGAACCCTGCCTTGAAATCGAGCCCCTAGAAATCTAAAAAGTTGGGCCTCACCAACAACAACCTGTTCATCCAGTTCCCCCCGAATTGAGGCACCCAGAGCTCACGCTGTCCTGCAGCGAGAACTCACCACCACCAGCCGCCGGCAGCGGAGACGTCCATGGACGAGGCCCTGACCGTGTCCTTCGTTGCATTGTCCAAGCTGGAAAAAGCCAAGGATAATCAGCAACTCATCAATGATGAGCCCCGAAGCCTTGAACATGTCCACTTCTCCTCCCAGGTTGTACTTGAGAGCAGGGATGACTACCCCATGGCTCCCTATTTTTTAACAACACAAATAACATGTCAGAGTCGATAAGTCAGCTTAATTAAATTAGGCTAAAATGGCAAGCACTTGATTTCTGGCATTTTGAATGAATCACGCTACTTAATTTCCGTCTATTGTCACACAAGTAAAATGAACTGAAGAGATTAGGAAATTCACTCATTCATTCAATAAAAGCAAGAAGACAACAACCTCATAATAAATAAAGCCAACTAATTAACATTCAAGTGGTTTGGTGAGTGGGGACTGTCTGAGGCGTGTAAAAGCTGAGTATTATCTATCTCGTGTGTTATATTATAGTGTAGCTGTTGTGCTAATGCACATGTCAACTTAGTGTGAGTCACTGTCAAGACAGCACGAGGGCAGAGAATATGCAACTGATGGACATGGGCATTTGATCAGCATCTCAAACTCAAACTGGCCAAAAACTGAACCTATTTTTCATTCCCATTTGACAAAGGGAGTTAATATCTCCGCCCCATGTGACATGCTTGGATTTTGTGTGAATTTGAAAGGTAAAGCAAGAAGACTCAATGTTAACTTTACTAATTGACAAAGGCATTTGATCAAATTGAGCAATAAAGCCATTGAGCATAATATAGGAAAACAATAAAGCTGTAGTGACAACAAGACCAAAACCGCCGCCACCAGTTCGTTAATGATGGGCCCCGGAGCATTGAATAGACCCCCTTCTCCCGTCTTTGTACTAAGGATGGCTAAAACATATCTTCATGTTTTTTAACATCACAGATAATATATCACAATGGAGAAGTCAGCTTAATTAACTAAGACTAAACTGACAAGCATTTGATTTCTGGCACTTCGAATGAATCAAGCTATTTAATTTCCAGCTATTGTCACACAAGTAAAATGAACTGAAGAGACTAGGCAAGTCACTCATCCATTCAGTAAAAGGCAAGAATACAGCAACCTCATAATAAATAAATCCAAGTAATTATACAAGTGGTTTGACGAGTGGGGACTATCGGAGAAGTTTAAAGGGAGTAAATATATTTAAGTCTCCTGTGAATTGCATGGCCTTTGTGTGACTTCGAAAGGTATGAAGTGAAAAGATCCAATACTAACTTTACTGGTTGGCACGAGCATTTTGATCAGATTGGGCAATAAAGACAGAGCATAATAAAAGATATCAATAATTTTAATCATCATTTTGGATTCAACTTTGTTGAATAGCGTAAGAAGACTGCTGCTATGTATCATCACTGTAATGTGGCAAGACACACTGGTCATGTTTTGTCTTAACCATCAAGTTGGGATTCAATAGCTAAACATTTCTACATCATATTCGAATCTTCTAATGGCGGTCCTTGATACCAACCAGGCTACCACATAGCAACCCAATCCGAGAATGACATAACAAAAAGAACAAGTGGTGTTTCCTTGCAATCATCACTGTGGCACCTGAAAAATAAGACAACCAATTCAAAAATCAAAACAAGATGGCAGGGGCTTCAATGATAGTAGCTGCTTTATGCAATAACTATACATCAGGAGCACGTTTAAACTAGGCACAGAAAGGATCACGTATATGAAACTAAAATGGCACGGAAATGGTGGGAAGAATGTCTCTGTTCTAGTTTTTTTGAAGTCAGGTCAACTCAGATAATAATATTTCAGAAAAGATGTGATTGTAAATCAAGTTAATTTGGATGGTCAACTTTGATTTGCAAGAGCATACGGCAATCAACAAAATATGCGCCTATATCAAACTGACTGGGAAAAAGAGAGGCATACTTGGTCTTCTACAGGATCTTGAACTGTTATATGTTGGAAAAGCAGCAAGGCTTCCACGGAGCAACTGGACGATGGCTTCCACGGAGCCACTACAGGAAAGAACTAAGACGCCGACGGCCGGCCGGCTACGCCGACGGCCAAAGGTCGGGGCCGTCGGCGTAGCTGCCTTCCCTGGCCAGCCGACCAGCCCGGCCGTCGGCATAGATGACGGTGCCGAGGGTAGCCCTCGGCGCAGTGTGGCCGTCGGCGTAGTAGCGAGGTCTGTGCCGATGGTGGCCCTCGGCGTAGCCCCAGTTCAGACACGATGACAGAAATGGCGTTAGTCAGCCAGGTCAGGCCGTCGGCACAGCTCTTTGAAATTTTTTGTTTGGTCTGTGCCGACGGCCTGGCCGTCGGCATAGGCCTCCAGATTTTTTTCCTTTTTCATTATTTTTTGAAAAATCATAACTAAATCATTCTAATTTAGAAAAATACAAATAATATATCAAAATTTGCAGAAAAAAATCTATCTATCTACACTCAAATATTACACATTTATAAACAAAAATTAAATAAAATATAAAACATTATATATAGTTTAAAATGGGCATTATAAATTCAAAAACGATCCAACATATTATGTGACATAGTTAGAAGGAAAAATATCAAACTTGGTATATTGATTATGTCTCAAAAAAAACCTTCACAAAATGATCTATCTCGTTCGAGGTTTCTTGGCTTTCGGGTCAAATGACCAATGTTATGGCTAGAATGAAGGCATCGTTTGTGATAATGTGTCGATATTGTGCATAGCTGTGCATCATGGGATGGCGAACAATGTTTCAGGAGGAAGTTTTCCATTTCGTCGCAACAAAAAGCCGTTTTCAATTTTCCGAGTGCAAAAAACGGACGGTTTTGTGAAGCAACCACCAAATTGCTAATTCAAAATGCTACCGTCACATTTTTCAAAAATACTAGACCACCTTACATGGATAATTTCATAACAGGGGGATCTCAAACATTTCCGTCTATCCCTGGTGAAACAGACAAATTCCTGCCGAATCGGCAGGAAGTGGGTCATATATGAACTACAGGTACATGATCGGATGCACATGGTTTTTTACAAAAATCATTTTTAGGTTCAAAATATGTTGTTTCATCATAGATACACTTCAAGTCTAGTGAGTCTCAGCCCTGAGCTAAGAATCTTCATGCCCGCCCTTCGACAAAGTATAACGATGGTTTAAAACGGGCATTATAAATTCAAAAACGATCCAAACAATGTGAAACCTTCGCATGGTGTCACATTATGTGACATAGTTAGAAGGAAAAATATCAAACTTGGTATATTGATTATGTCTCAAAAAAACCTTCACAAAATGACCTATCCCGTTCGAGGTTTCTTGGCTTTCGGGTCAAATGACCAATGTTTTGGCTAAAATGAAGGCATAGTTTGTGATAATGTGTCCATATTATGGATAAATGTGCATCATGGGATGGAGAACAATATTTCAGCAGGAATTTTTCCTTTTCGTCGCACCAAAAAGCCGTTTTCCATTTTCCGAGTGCAAAAAACGGACGGTTTTGTGAAGCAACCACCAAATGGCTAATTCAAAATGCTACCATAACATTTTTCAAAAATACAAGACCACCTTACATGGATAATGTCATAACAGGGGGATCTCAAACATTTCCGTCTATCCCTGGTGAAAAAGACAAATTCCTGCCGAATCGGGAGGAAGTGGGTCAGATATGAACAACAGGTACATGATCGGATGCTCATGATTTTTTACAAAAATCATTTTTAGGTTCAAAATATGTTGTTTCATCATAGATCCACTTCAATTTTAGCGAGTCTCAGCCCCGAGCTAAGAATCTTCATGCCCGTCCTTCGAAAAAGTATAACGATGGTTTAAAATGGGCATTATAAATTCAAAAACGATCCAAACAATGTGAAACCTTCCCGTGGTGTCACATTATGTGACATAGTTAGAAGGAAAAATATCAAACTTGGTATATTGATTATGTATCAAAAAAACCTTCACAAAATGACCTATCTCGTTCGAGGTTTCTTGGCTTTCGGGTCAAATGACCAATGTTTTGGCTAAAATGAAGGCATAGTTTGTGATAATGTGTCCATATTGTGCATAACTGTGCATCATGGGATGGCGAACAATGTTTCAGGTGGAAGTTTTCCATTTCGTCGCAACAAAAAACCGTTTTCCATTTTCCGAGTGCAAAAAACGGACGGTTTTGTGAAGCAACCACCAAACTTCTAATTCAAAATGCTACCGTCACATTTTTCAAAAATACTAGACCACCTTACATGGATAATTTCATAACAGGGGGATCTCAAACATTTCCGTCTATCCCTGGTGAAACAGATAAATTCCTGCCGAATCGGTAGGAAGTGGGTCATATATGAACTACAGGTACATGATCGGATGCTCATGATTTTTTACAAAAATCATTTTTAGGTTCAAAATATGTTGTTTCATCATAGATACACTTCATGTTTAGTGAGTCTCAGCCCCGAGCTAAGAATCTTCATGCCCGCCCTTCGACAAAGTATAACGATGGTTTAAAACGGGCATTATAAATTCAAAAACGATCCAAACAATGTGAAACCTTCGCATGGTGTCACATTATGTGACATAGTTAGAAGGAAAAATATCAAACTTGGTATATTGATTATGTCTCAAAAAAACCTTCACAAAATGACCTATCCCGTTCGAGGTTTCTTGGCTTTCGGGTCAAATGACCAATGTTTTGGCTAAAATGAAGGCATAGTTTGTGATAATGTGTCCATATTATGCATAAATGTGCATCATGGGATGGAGAACAATATTTCAGCAGGAAGTTTTGCTTTTCGTCGCACCACAAAGCCGCTTTCCATTTTCCGAGTGCAAAAAACGGACGGTTTTGTGAAGCAACCACCAAATGGCTAATTCAAAATGCTACCATAACATTTTTCAAAAATACTAGACCACCTTACATGGATAATGTCATAACATGGGGATCTCAAACATTTCCGTCTATCCCTGGTGAAAAAGACAAATTCCTGCCGAATCGGGAGGAAGTGGGTCAGATATGAACAACAGGTACATGATCGGATGCTCATGATTTTTTACAAAAATCATTTTTAGGTTCAAAATATGTTGTTTCATCATAGATCCACTTCAAGTTTAGCGAGTATCAGCCCCGAGCTAAGAATCTTCATGTCCATCCTTCGAAAAAGTATAACGATGGTTTAAAATGGGCATTATAAATTCAAAAACGATCCAAACAATGTGAAACCTTCGCGTGGTGTCACATTATGTGACATAGTTAGAAGGAAAAATATCAAACTTGGTATATTGATTATGTATCAAAAGAACCTTCACAAAATGACCTATCTCGTTCGTGGTTTCTTGGCTTTCGGGTCAAATGACCAATGTTTTGGCTAAAATGAAGGCATAGTTTGTGATAATGTGTCCATATTGTGCATAACTGTGCATCATGGGATGGCGAACAATGTTTCAGGAGGAAGTTTTCCTTTTCGTCGCACCAAAAAACCGTTTCCCATTTTCCGTGTGCAAAAAACGGACGGTTTTGTGAAGCAACCACCAAATGGCTAATTCAAAATGCTACCGTAACATTTTTCAAAAATACTAGACCACCTTACATGGATAATTGCATAACAGGGGGATCTCAAACATTTCCGTATATCCCTGGTGAAAAAGACAAATTCCTGCCGAATCGGTAGGAGGTGGTTCAGATATGAACTATAGGTACATGATCGGATGCTCATGATTTTTTACAAAAATCATTTTTATGTTCAAAATATGTTGTTTCATCATCGATCCACTTCAAGTTTAGCGAGTCTCAGCCCCGAGCTAAGAATCTTCATGCCCGCCCTTCGAAAAAGTATAACATTGGTTTAAAACGGGCATTATAAATTCAAAAACGATCCAAACAATGTGAAACCTTCGCGTGGTGTCACATTATGAGACATAGTTAGAAGGAAAAATATCAAACTTGATATATCGATTATGTCTCAAAAAAACCTTCGCAAAATGACTTATCTCGTTCGAGGTTTCTTGGCTTATTGGCTAAAATGAAGGCATAGTTTGTGATAATGTGTCCATATTGTGCATAACTGTGCATCATGGGATGGCGAACAATGTTTCAGGAGGAAGTTTTCCTTTTCGTCGCACCAAAAAACCGTTTTCCATTTTTCGAGTGGAAAAAACGGACGGTTTTGTGAAGCAACCACCAAATAGCTAATTTGTAACACCCTCAGAACCCGCCAAACCCGCATAGAAACGATTCAAAGGTGCCCACCAGGCACTTTCGTGCGGGTGGAAAACGAAGTAATAACATTACACAACAGTCCTCGATGGGACCCACATAACAGGTATATATAACAGCGACTCAATGAGTCAAGAATACAGATATAATATACAAAGATCCAAAATCACCTTGAAATTGATAGAGCGTCCGACTACGGACAAGATGCAAATGGGGCTAAGAGCCCTGAAGAATAACCAATGGCGCCCATAACCCTGCCCAGGCCAAGCCGGAAGGGTAACCCTGCTAACGACGTCGATCTCAAAACCTGCTTGAACAAAAGGGGTGCCGACAGAGGGAAAAGGAAAAAGAGAGAGCAGTCAGTACTGAGGCCAGTACACGGCGAGGCTAGAATTCGGCGGTCCTCGCCTACATAGGTATGGTGGACTGAAGCGGCAGAGGCAACATGCACTAAACAACCTATAGAGACTCGATATAACTGGCGACTATCAGAGAGGGGTAAGAAAGACCTATACGGAACCAATCTGATTCTAGCACCAAACAAACCCATCCTGGTGTTTCCCCCTCGAGACCAAACGAGGAAGTCAACCGAGGAACTCACACAGTTGGCAGTTTTATTTATTCAGTTATCGTTGCGGCAATTACTAGTCAGGTGTAGATAATCATCCTGATAAAATAAGCAGTGGGCCGTTTTAGTTAACCATTCCGTTGTAGTTGCAACACTTACTAGTCAGATACAATTAGCAGGAGATATCCCAAAACCCAGCAGTTGTTGGTACTTTTATTTAGCCATTCCGTTGTGGTGAAGCTGATTACTAGTCATACCGGATACAAGTCAATTTGTAACAGTAAACTTTAGTTATAGTTGTATATGATCAAGCACTGTGCTCCAAGTCGTCCATAACCGCGGACACGGCTTCTCGAAAAGATTAAACCCTGCAGGGGTGCACCAAAGTATCCACAAGCACTTCGACCCTTTTTGCCAGATCAGTTAACATACACCCATCGGTATGTCGGCGGGGCCTAAGTCATGACGTTTCCAGACCCAAAGCAAGTACATGGGGGCCACCCCACTAAGTCTACTCGCAACGAAGTCGGCCGGTCTCCGAGACGGACTTAGGGTTTGGGTAGACGGCTGTGAACGACTGGGGACCCAAAACTGGGGTGGTTGAGGAAGGAGAGAGGGGTCGGGGGAGGAGAGACAGGGGCATCGCGTGGGGAGAGAGAGAGAGAGGTGGGAGCGGTGGTGGGGTCCAGGGGGTGGGTCTAGGCGGGGTGAGTGGGGGGTGGGGCTGGCTCGGTGGGTGGAGGGAGTGGGGCTGTGGGGTGGGGCCCGGGTGCAGAGAGAGTGGAGAGAGAGAGGTGGGGACGCGCCCAGGGAGGTGGTTGACCAGGGGTGGGTCGGTGTGGGGGGTGAGTGAGTAAGTGGTGGGCCAGAGAGGGTGGGTCCAGGTTGTAAGGGAGAGGGGGTAGGTGGGAGGCTAGGTGAGAGAGGGAGTGGAGGAAAAGAAGGGGATTGGTGAGGTGGCGGGGTGTGTGATGAGGTGGAGGGAAAGAGGAGGTGGCGAGCTGTGGTTGGTGGGTAGTCTATGTTTGGGTAGGAATAGGATTTAGACAGGCTGTTTGCACTGGGGGTGGCCAACTGGGTCGGATCGGCCCGGTTCGGCTGCCCCCTAAAAATAATTCAATACTTTATTATTTACAAACGGGACTTTTGCAAACCGTTGACCGACAAAACAAATTAATCCGGAGACCCGGTTTTTGGGTGTTGAAATAAATTGCGGGGTATTTAGAAAACAAAATATGTTTTTCCGTAAATAGTTTTATGCAAGCAAATGCAAGATGACATGACGATGCTCAAATGCAATGCGGCATGATGACATGAGCATGCGGTCATGATGATGCAATGCACAAAAACAACGCGATTTTCTAGTAGTGGTTTTGCGGGATGCCACAACTCGACACCACTAACAATGGATTTAGCCCTCGAGATCCGCCTCATGGTACCGGAAAGAAGGTCGGTGATCTGCATCTTCTCGCTTCGTGTAGATCCTCGCGACACCACTAACAAGAGGTCGTTGTCCGTGATTGTCGAGGGAAACACTCCGGAACAAAAGGTCGAAGGTAGAGGTATCAACAAATAAAGCCACCTCTAGCTTCCGTGGACGGAGTAAAATTGCTGGATCCACTGATTCGATGTACAAGAGCGAATGATAAGAGTAGTGGTATGGTAACTACTCCATCCCGCACTCAAACCATTACTCTGCACACGAATAGGCGGATTATGCAACCAACTCTCGGAATTCAGATTGAAGATCTCGACAAACGAGGTTCGGAAACAAAGGAGTGATACGGGCTCTGCATCGGATCTGGCGTAGAATAAGTCGTCGCGTCGGAAAACACCGGAAGGCACAAACAAGGAACAAAGAATGGTACCACAGTAGACGGATTCCTCAGACAGCATGAACACCGTATGGTAGAACACCGTTATCAAAGGAGGAAGCGAAACCCTGAAGGTACGACGGAACCCAACCACGAGAATTCCTGGACTTGAAGAAAGGTAAGAGAATGGATTCGAAACATGCAGAGGTAAGAGGAGAATAGCAGAGGGGTAAGGAGTAAAATCAGACCTAATCAGAACTATCCAACCGAGTTTGCAAAAATAGTTTTGACACTCTACTTCGGCCGTTAGATAGGTTATCCTACAGGCTGGACTTGTGGGGTATCGCAACTGCTGAGCTCTGATACCACTCTGTAACACCCTCAGAATCGGCCCTATGCAAGTTTTAGCGAAACCCGCCAAACCCGCATAGAAACGATTCAAAGGTGCCCACCAGGCACTTTCGTGCGGGTGGAAAACGAAGTAATAACATTACACAACAGTCCTCGATGGGACCCACAGAACAGGTATATATAACAGCGACTCAATGAGTCAAGAATACAGATATAATATACAAAGATCCAAAATCACCTTGAAAATGATAGAGCGTCCGACTACGGACAAGATGCAAATGGGGCTAAGAGCCCTGAAGAATAACCAATGGCGTCCATAACCCTGCCCAGGCCAAGCCGGAAGGGTAACCCTGCTAACGACGTCGATCTCAAAACCTGCTTGAACAAAAGGGGTGCCGACAGAGGGCAAAGGAAAAAGAGAGAGCAATCAAGATCGAGGCCAAGACAGCGAGGCTAGAATTCGGCGGTCCTCGCCTACATAGGTATGGTGGACTGAAGCGGCAGCGGCAACATGCACTAAACAACCTATAGAGACTCGATATAACTGGCGACTATCAGAGAGGGGTAAGAAAGACCTATTCGGAACCAATCTGATTCTAGCACCAAACAAACCCATCCTGGTGTTTCCCCCTCGAGACCAAACGAGGAAGTCAACCGAGGAACTCACACAGTTGGCAGTTTTATTTATTCGATTATCGCTATGCAATTACTAGTCAGGTGTAGATAATCATCCTGATAAAATAAGCAGTGGGCCGTTTTAGTTAACCATTCCGTTGTAGTTGCAACACTTACTAGTCAGATACAATTAGCAGGAGATATCCCAAAACCCAGCAGTTGTTGGTACTTTTATTTAGCCATTCCGTTGTGGTGAAGCTGATTACTAGTCATATCGGATACAAGTCAATTTATAACAGTAAACTTTAGTTATAGTTGTCTATGATCAAGCACTGTGCTCCAAGTCGTCCATAACCGCGGACACGGCTTCTCGAAAAGATTAAACCCTGCAGGGGTGCACCAAAGTATCCACAAGCACTTCGACCCTTTTTGCCAGATCAGTTAACATACACCCATCGGTATGTCGGCGGGGCCTAAGTCATGACGTTTCCAGACCCAAAGCAAGCACGGGGGGCCACCCCACTAAGTCTACCCGCAACGAAGTCGGCCGGTCTCCGAGACGGACTTAGGGTTTGGGTAGACGGCTGTGAACGACTGGGGACCCAAAACTGGGCTTGTCGACACCGCGAAAACGTGTCCCGATCCTAAACAGTACAGTGTGCTCCTCGCACAATCGTAAATAAAGCAGTAAAGCATGGCATAAGTACATGATAGTAAATAAAACCTCAAACTAGTTTGTGGCCCCCAGTACAATACTTTGAAATCAGGTACTAATCAATGGGGGGCCCATATCTCCCCACCTGTGGTTAGCGCGCTCGATCTCGGAACAGGTGTCAAGAACTCGGGGTCCTACGGGACACAAGTGGGCGGTCGGAAACCAAATATTAGCTATCACCCACCGGTGCCTCTGCATTTACCTACTTCAATTTTAGTTATTAAACAATAATTAAATTAAACGGTATTTAAAGCCATGATCATCTCCAACATAAAGCATATGGCAGTCTTCCAACAACTGAGGTACTTGACGACACGCAACAACACTTGAGCAAGCGACTACGACGCGCAAGTCCAACTATATACCAAACAACAGGTAATAGGATGTGTCCAAGGCTATATGAGGCTGCACGGGATATCACGGGTACGGAAACTAGAGCATCGCAACACAGATAGCAATAGATCAACAGGAGGGAATAAATACTATAAAAGTAAGATAGGTAGAAAAGGGGGAGATGCTCGCCTGAAAAACATTGCCGAAGGTTCATCCGAAGATCAGGGCGAAGCTCACATCAACTCAACGGCCTTATCTGCGAAGAAGCAAAACACTAGAATAAACACCGGATGCAATATTTAATACTACGGCAAAAGATCGGGCATGATGCATGTATGATGTATGACCTGGCAAAGGTGCGATGCAATTAGGCAATATTAAGCGGAACCGGGGTCCCGACATTTAATTAGGTGGGTTATGTTATCTAGATATCCCGCAATTTAAATTTTGTAATAACAGGGCAAGATAAGTTACCGGTTCGCTACACAAATTTAAATGAGGCCAATATAATACTAGATTTGCCCGCATATGGGCCTCATATTTAATTTAGGTGAATCAGCATAACGCCCCCAAACCACATGACAATATGCATGCGAGTATGACAATTTAATATGCAACAAGTTTATATTATTATAAAAATAGGGGCTCGGGAAAAGGTTCACACATCTGGGTTCGGAAGATCTTGGTTCTGGGGGTTCGGGTTCGGTCTCAGGGATCGACGGGGAACAGGTGCGGATCAGGGCTACTGGGTCCGAGATGAAGGGCTTGGCGTTCGACGTCCTAGTCGGTGTCGTTCTTGTCGTCGCGAAGACCTGGTCGGGTCCGTGTATCGGGTCGGTCTTGGCGTTCGGGATGTAGATCTTGGCATTCCGCGGCGAAGTGCTTGTCGTTCCGGTGGCGATCTTGGCGTCCGGGTTAGGTCTTCGGGGTCAGGGTCTTGACGCCCTTGAACCCGGGGACTTGGCGTCCACGGTCTTCGGTTCCGAGAGGACGAACTTGGCGTGACGGGTAGAAGAACTTGTCGTTCCGACAGGTTCGGATTCCGTCTTTGGGGTTCCGTCGGGGTTCTATCTTGTTGTCGCACTCCGGTGGCCTAGGTTGGGGTTGTTCCGAAGATCTTGCCATGCGGCGCATAGTCGATGTATTACCCACCCCATCGGTACAACATCGGGTAGATCTTGAAGAGCTCTTTATCACCAACATGACACCTTGATCTCATAGAACATGGTACCAACAGCAGCTTTCGAGGTGGTCCTGTGAACGGCAGCGGGCCCACGAGCAGCTCGAGACGGAGCAGACCGCAGAGAGGGGACGGCTTTTGCTGGCGACGAGGTCGGCGAGGCGGACCAGGGCCAGAGGTGGCGACTGGCGACACGCTACGAGGCAGAGGAGGGCGCGGCCGGCCGGGCTCTGCTCGGGGACAGCGGAGGACGGCGAGGGCGCCAGGGGAACGGGGGGAGGCGCCTGCCGAGGGCGACGCGGACGCGGAGGGGACGCCGGCGGGAGAGGAGAGGGCGGACGGCGCGGGGCGGAGGGTCTCGGGGCGCTGACGGCGGCGGGGATGGCTCGCAGGAGCGGAGCCAGGGGAGAGGTCGTCGACGGCGTCCCGCGAGGAGGCGGCGCTCAGGGAGACAGGGAGGGGAAGCAGAGGCGAGGCGTCCACGGAGGACCACGCGGCCGGGGCGAGCTCGCCTGGCCGGAGGGGAAGGAGAGGCCGCGGGGAGGCGGAAGAGGGGGCGGCGAGAGCGGCACGAGGACGCCTGGCGACGTGGAGCTCGCAGGGGGAGGACGCCGGCGGGAGAGGAGAGGGGCAGGCCACGGAGGGGAACGACGGCGAGGCGGCCGCGGGCTCGGGTGGCGGTGGCCGGCGCCGGCGAGGAAGAGGGGCGGGGCGAGCGCAGCTTGACGGAGGCGAGGCCGACGAGGCGACCGCGGCGGGAGAGGGAGGAGGAGAGGAGGAGAGGTCCAGGGCGGCGATGGAAGATGGGGTCCGGCGGGGTGGTTGAGGAAGGAGAAAGGGGTCGGGGGAGGAGGGACGGGGCAAGGTGGGGAGAGAGAGAGAGAGAGGTGGGAGCGTGGGGGTCCAGGGGTGGGTCGAGGCGGGTGAGTGGGGGTGGGGCTGGCTCGGTGGGTGGAGGGAGGGGCTGTGGGTGGGGCCCGGTGCAGAGAGTGGAGAGAGAGAGAGGGGACGCGTGGAGGTGGTTGACTGTGGTGGGGGGGGGGGGTGAGTGAGGAAGTGGTGGGCCAGAGAGGGTGGGTCCAGGTTGTAAGGGAGAGGGGGTAGGTGGGGGCTAGGTGAGAGAGGGAGTGGAGGAAAAGAAGGGGATTGGTGAGGTGGCGGGGTGTGTGATGAGGTGGAGGGAAAGAGGAGGTAGCGAGCTGTGGTTGGTGGGTAGTCTAGGTTTGGGTAGGAATAGGATTTAGACAGGCTGTTTGCACTGGGGGTGGCCAACTGGGTCGGATCGGCCCGGTTCGGCTGCCCCCTAAAAATAATTCAATACTTTATTATTTACAAACGGGACTTTTGCAAACCGTTGACCGACAAAACAAATTAATCCGGAGACCCGGTTTTTGGGTGTTGAAATAAATTGCGGGGTATTTAGAAAACAAAATATGTTTTTCCGTAAATAGTTTTATGCAAGCAAATGCAAGATGACATGACGATGCTCAAATGCAATGCGGCATGATGACATGAGCATGCGGTCATGATGATGCAATGCACAAAAATAACGCGATTTTCTAGTAGTGGTTTTGCGGGATGCCACATAATTCAAAATGCTACCGTCACATTTTTAAAAAATACTAGACCACATTACATGGATAATTTCATAACAGGGGGATCTCAAACATTTCCGTCTATCCCTGGTGAAAAAGAAAAATTCCAGCCGAATCGGGAGGAAGTGGGTCAGATATGAACTACAGGTACATGATCGGATGCTCATGATTTTTTACAAAAATCATTTTTAGGTTCAAAATATGTTGTTTCATCATAGATCTACTTCAAGTTTAGCGAGTCTCAGTCCCGAGCTAAGAATCTTCATGCCCGCCCTTCGACAAAGTATAACGATAGTTTAAAACGGGCATTATAAATTCAAAAAACGATCCAAACAATGTGAAACCATCGCGTGGTGTCACATTATGTGACATAGTTAGAAGGAAAAATATCAAACTTGGTATATTGATTATGTCTCAAAAAAACCTTCACAAAATGACCTATCTCGTTCGATGTTTCTTGGCTTTCGGGTCAAATGACCAATGTTTTGGCTAAAATGAAGGCATAGCTTGTGATAATATGTCCATATTGTGCATAACTGTGCATCATGGGATGATGAACAATGTTTCAGGAGGAAGTTTTCCTTTTCGTCGCACCAAAAAACCATTTTCCATTTCCTGAGTGCAAAAAACGGACGGTTTTGTGAAGCAACCACCAAATTGCTAATTCAAGATGCTACCGTCACATTTTTCAAAAATACTAGACCACCTTACATGGATAATTTCATAACAGGGGGATCTCAAACATTTCCGTATATCCCTGGTGAAAAAGACAAATTCCTGCCGAATCGGTAGGAGGTGGGTCAGATATGAACCAGAGGTACATGATCGGATGCTCATGATTTTTTACAAAAATCATTTTTATGTTCAAAATATGTTGTTTCATCATAGATCCACTTCAAGTTTAGTGAGTCTGAGCCCCGAGCTAAGAATCTTCGTTCCCGCCCTTCGACAAAATATAACGATGGTTTAAAACGGGCATTATAAATTCAAAAATGATCCAAACAACATGAAACCTTCGCGTGGTGTCACAATTTGTGACATAGTTAGAAGGAAAAATATCAAACTTGGTATATTGATTATGTCTCAAAAAAACCTTCACAAAATGACCTATCTCGTTCGAGGTTTCTTGGCTTTCGGGTCAAATGACCAATGTTTTGGCTAAAATGAAGGCTTAGTTTGTGATAATGTGTTCATATTGTGGATAACTGTGCATCATGGGATGGCGAACAATGTTTCAGGAGGAAGTTTTCCTTTTCATCGCAACAAAAAGCCTTTACCATTTTTCGAGTGCAAAAAACGAACGGTTTTGTGAAGCAACCACCAAATGGCTAATTCAAAATGGTACCGTCACATTTTTCAAAAATACTAGAACACCTTACATGGATAATGTCATAACAGGGGGATATCAAACATTTCCGTCTATCCCTGGTGAAAAAGACAAATTCCTGCCGAATCGGGAGGAAGTGGGTCAGATATGAACTACAGGTACATGATCGGATGCTCATGATTTTTTACAAAAATCATTTTTAGGTTCAAAATATGTTGTTTAATCATAGATCAACTTCAAGTTTAGCGAGTCTCAGCCCCGAGCTAAGAATCTTCATGCCCGCCCTTCGACAAAGTATAACGATGGTTTAAAACGGGCATTATAAATTCAAAAACGATCCAAACAATGTGAAACCTTCGCGTGGTGTCACGTTATGTGACATAGTTAGAAGGAAAAGTATCAAACTTGGTATATCGATTATGTCTCAAAAAAACCTACACAAAATGACCTATCTCGTTCGAGGTTTCTTGGCTTTCGGGTTAAATGACCAATGTTTTGGCTAAAATGAAGGCATAGTTTTTGATAATGTGTCCATATTGTGCATAACTGTGCATCATGGGATGGCGAACAATGTTTCAGCAGGAAGTTTTCCTTTTCGTCGCACCAAAAAACCATTTTCCATTTTTCGAGTGCAAAAAACAGACGGTTTTGTGAAGCAACCATAAATGGCTAATTCAAAATGCTACCGTCACATTTTTAAAAAATACTAGAACACCTTACATGGATAATTTCATAACAGGGGGATCTCAAACATTTCTGTCTATCCCTGGTGAAAAAGACAAATTCCTACCGAATCCGGAGGAAGTGGGTCAGATATGAACTACAGGTACATGATCGTTTGCTCATGATTTAAAAAAAAATCATTTTTAGGTTCAAAATATGTTGTTTCATCATAGATCCACTTCAATTTTAGCGAGTCTCGGCCCCGAGCTAAGAATCTTCATGTCTGTCCTTCGACAAAGTATAACGATGGTTTAAAACGGGCATTATAAATTCAAAAACGATCCAAACAATGTGAAACCTTCGCGTGGTGTCACATTATGTGACATAGTTAGAAGGAAAAATATCAAACTTGGTATATTGATTATGTCTCAAAAAAACCTTCACAAAATGACCTATCTTGTTCGCCATTTCTTGGCTTTCGGGTCAAATGACCAATGTTTTGGCTAAAATGAAGGCATAGTTTGTGATAATGTGTCCATATTGTGCATAACTGTGCATCATGGGATGGCGAACAATGTTTCAGGAGGAAGTTTTCCTTTTCGTCGCACCAAAAAGCCGTTTTCCATTTTCCGAGTGCAAAAAACGAACGGTTTTGTGACGCAACAACCAAATGGCTAATTCAAAATGCTACGGTCACATTTTTCAAAAATACCAGACCACCTTACATGGATAATGTCATAACAGGGGGATCTTAAACATTTTCGTCTATCCCTGGTGAAAAAGACAAATTCCTGCCGAATCGGGAGGAAGTGGGTCAGATATGAACTACAGGTACATGATCGGATGCTCATGATTTTTTACAAAAATCATTTTTAGGTTCAAAATATGTTGTTTCATCATAGATCCACTTCAAGTTTAGCGAGTCTCAGCCCCGAGCTAAGAATCTTCATGCCCGTCCTTCGACAAAGTATAACGATGGTTTAAAACGGGCATTATAAATTCAAAAACGATCCAAACAATGTGAAACCTTCGCGTGGTGTCACATTATGTGACATAGTTAGAAGGAAAAATATCAAACTTGGTATATTGATTATGTCTCAAAAAAACCTTCGCAAAATGACCTATCTCGTTAGAGGTTTCTTGGCTTTCGGGTCAAATGACCAATGTTTTGGCTAAAATGAAGGCATAGTTTGTGATAATGTGTTCATATTGTGCATAACTGTGCATCATGGGATGGCGAACAATGTTTCAGGAGGAAGTTTTCTTTTTCGTCGCACCAAAAAACCGTTTTCTATTTTCCGAGTGCAAAAAACGGACGGTTTTGTTAAGCAACCACCAAATGGCTAATTCAAAATGCTACCGTCACATTTTTAAAAAATACTAGACCACCTTACATGGATAATTTCATAACAGGGGGATATCAAACATTTTCTTCTATCCCTGGTGAAAAAGACAAATTTCTGCGAAATCGGTAGGAGGTGGGTCAAATATGAACTACAGGTACATGATCGGATGCTCATGATTTTTTACAAAAATCATTTTGATGTTCAAAATATGTTGTTTCATCATAGATCCACTTCAAGTTTAGCGAGTCTCAGCCCTGAGCTAAGAATCTTCATGCCCGCCCTTCCAAAAAGTATAACATTGGTTTAAAACGGTCATTATAAATTCAAAAACGATCCAAACAATGTGAAACCTTCGCGTGGTGTCACATTATGTGACATAGTTAGAAGGAAAAATATCAAACTTGGTATATTGATTATGTCTCAAAAAAACCGTCACAAAATGACCTATCTCGTTCGAGGTTTCTTGGCTTTCCGGTCAAATGACCAATGTTTTGGCTAAAATGAAGGCATAGTTTGTGATAATGTGTCCATAATGTGCATAACTGTGCATCATGGGATGGCGAACAATATTTCAGGAGGAAGTTTTCCTTTTCGTCGCACCAAAAAGCCGTTTTCCATTTTCCGAGTGCAAAAAACGAACGGTTTTGTGAAGCAACCACCAAATGGCTAATTCAAAATGCTACCGTCACATTTTTCAAAAATACTAGACCACCTTACATGGATAATGTCATAATAGGGGGATCTCAAACATTTCCGTCTATCCCTGGTGAAAAAGACAAATTCCTGCCGAATCGGGAGGAAGTGGGTCAGATATGAACTACAGGTACATGATCGGATGCTCATGATTTTTTACAAAAATCATTTTTAGGTTCAAAATATGTTGTTTAGTCATAGATCCACTTCAAGTTTAGCGAGTCTCAGCCCGGAGCTAAGAATCTTCATGCCCGCCCTTCGACAAAGTATAACGATGGTTTAAAACGGGCATTATAAATTCAAAAACGATCCAAACAATGTGAAACCTTCGCGTGGTGTCACATTATGTGACATAGTTAGAAGGAAAAAATATCAAACTTGTTATATTGATTATGTCTAAAAAAAACCTTCACAAAATGTTCTATCTCGTTCGAGGTTTCTTGGCTTATTGGCTAAAATGAAGGCATAGTTTGTGATAATGTGTCCATATTGTGCATAACTGTGCATCATGGGATGGCGAACAATGTTTCAGGAGGAAGTTTTCCTTCTCGTCGCACGAAAAAACCGTTTTCCATTTTCCGAGTGGAAAAAACGGACGGTTTTATGAAGCAACCACCAAATAGCTAATTCAAAATGCTGCGGTCACATTTTTAAAAAATACTAGACCACCTTACATGGATAATTTCATAACAGGGGTATCTCAAACATTTCCGTCTATCCCTGGTGAAAAAGAAAAATTCCGACCGAATCGGCAGGAAGTGGGTCAGATATGAACTACATGTACATGATCGTATGCTCGTGATTTTTTACAAAAATAATTTTTAGTTTCAAAATATGTTGTTTCATCATAGATCCACTTCAATTTTAGCGAGTCTCAGCCCCGAGCTAAGAATCTTCATGCCCGTCCTTCGACAAAGTATAACGATGGTTTAAAACGGGCATTATAAATTCAAAAACGATCCAAACAATGTGAAACCTTCGCATGGTGTCACATTATGTGACATAGTTAGAAGGAAAAATATCAAACTTGGTATATTGTTTATGTCTCAAAAAAACCTTCACGAAATGACCTATCTTGTTCGCCATTTCTTGGCTTTCGGGTCAAATGACCAATGTTTTGGCTAAAATGAAGGCATAGTTTGTGATAATGTGTCCATATTGTGCATAACTGTGCATCATGGGATGTTGAACAATGTTTCAGGAGGAAGTTTTCCTTTTCGTCGCACCAAAAAGCCGTTTTCCATTTTCCGAGTGCAAAAAACGAAAGGTTTTGTGAAGCAACCACCAAATGGCTAATTCAAAATGCTATCGTCACATTTTTCAAAAATACTAGACCACCTTACATGGATAATGTCATAATAGGGGGATCTCAAACATTTCCGTCTATCCCTGGTGAAAAAGACAAATTCCTGCCGAATCGGGAGGAAGTGGGTCAGATATGAACTACAGGTACATGATCGGATGCTCATGATTTTTTACAAAAATCATTTTTAGGTTCAAAATATGTTGTTTAGTCATAGATCCACTTCAAGTTTAGCGAGTCTCAGCCCGGAGCTAAGAATCTTCATGCCCGCCCTTCGACAAAGTATAACGATGGTTTAAAACGGGCATTATAAATTCAAAACCGATCCAAACAATGTGAAACCTTCGCGTGGTGTCACATTATGTGACATAGTTAGAAGGAAAAAATATCAAACTTGTTATATTGATTATGTCTAAAAAAAACCTTCAGAAAATGTCCTATCTCGTTCGAGGTTTCTTGGCTTATTGGCTAAAATGAAGGCATAGTTTGTGATAATGTGTCCATATTGTGCATAACTGTGCATCATGGGATGGCGAACAATGTTTCAGGAGGAAGTTTTCCTTCTCGTCGCACGAAAAACCGTTTTCCATTTTCCGAGTGGAAAAAACGGACGGTTTTATGAAGCAACCACCAAATAGCTAATTCAAAATGCTGCGGTCACATTTTTAAAAAATACTAGACCACCTTACATGGATAATTTCATAACAGGGGTATCTCAAACATTTCCGTCTATCCCTGGTGAAAAAGAAAAATTCCGACCGAATCGGGAGGAAGTGGGTCAGATATGAACTACATGTACATGATCGTTTGCTCGTGATTTTTTACAAAAATAATTTTTAGTTTCAAAATATGTTGTTTCATCATAGATCCACTTCAATTTTAGCGAGTCTCAGCCCCGAGCTAAGAATCTTCATGCCCGTCCTTCGACAAAGTATAACGATGGTTTAAAACGGGCATTATAAATTCAAAAACGATCCAAACAATGTGAAACCTTCGCATGGTGTCACATTATGTGACATAGTTAGAAGGAAAAATATCAAACTTGGTATATTGTTTATGTCTCAAAAAAACCTTCACAAAATGACCTATCTTGTTCGCCATTTCTTGGCTTTCGGGTCAAATGACCAATGTTTTGGCTAAAATGAAGGCATAGTTTGTGATAATGTGTCCATATTGTGCATAACTGTGCATCATGGGATGGCGAACAATGTTTCAGGAGGAAGTTTTCCTTTTCGTCGCAGCAAAAAGTCGTTTTCCATTTTCCGAGTGCAAAAAACGAAAGGTTTTGTGAAGCAACCACCAAATGGCTAATTCAAAATGCTATCGTCACATTTTTAAAAAATACTAGACCACCTTACATGGATAATGTCATAATAGGGGGATCTCAAACATTTCCGTCTATCCCTGGTGAAAAAGAAAAATTCCTGCCGAATCGGGAGGAAGTGGGTCAGATATGAACTACAGGTACATGATCGGATGCTCTTGATTTTTTACAAAAATCATTTTTAGGTTCAAAATATGCTGTTTCATCATAGATCCACTTCAAGTTTAGCGAGTCTCAGCCCCGAGCTAAGAATCTTCATGCCCGCCCTTCGACAAAGTATAACGATGGTTTAAAACGGGCATTATAAATTAAAAAACGATCCAAACAATGTGAAACCTTCGTGTGGTGTCACATTATGTGACATAGTTAGAAGGAAAAATATCAAACTTGGTATATTGATTATGTCTCAAAAAAACCTTCACAAAATGACCTATCTCGTTCGAGGTTTCTTGGCTTTCGGGTCAAATGACCAATGTTTTGGCTAAAATGAAGGCAAAGTTTGTGATAATGTGTCCATATTGTGCATAACTGTGCATCATGGGATGGCGAACAATGTTTCAGGAGGAAGTTTTCTTTTTTGTCGCACCAAAAAACCGTTTTCCATTTTCCGAGTGCAAAAAACAGACGGTTTTGTTAAGCAACCACCAAATGGCTAATTCCAAATGCTACCGTCACATTTTTTAAAAATACTAGACCACCTTACATGGATAATTTCATAACAGGGGGATCTCAAACATTTCCGTCTATCCCTAGTGAAAAAGACAAATTCTCCGAATCGAGGGAGGTGGGTCAGATATGAACTACAGGTACATGATCGGATGCTCATGATTTTTTACAAAAATCATTTTTACGTTCAAAATATGTTGTTTCATCATAGATCCACTTCAAGTTTAGCGAGTCTCAGCCCCGAGATAAGAATCTTCATGCCCGCCCTTCGAAAAAGTATAACATTGGTTTAAAACGGGCATTATAAATTCAAAAACGATCCAAACAATGTGAAACCTTCGCGTGGTGTCACATTATGTGACATAGTTAGAAGGAAAAATATCAAACTTGGTATATTGATTATGTCTCAAAAAAACCTTCATAAAATGACCTATCTCGTTCGAGGTTTCTTGGCTTTTGGATCAAATGACCAATGTTTTGGCAAAAATGAAGGCTTAGTTTGTGATAATGTGTCCATATTATGCATAACTGTGCATCATGGTATGGCGAACAATGTTTCAGGAGGAAGTTTTCCTTTTCGTCGCACCAAAAAGCCGTTTTCCATTTTCCGAGTGGAAAAAACGGACGGTTTTATGAAGCAACCACCAAATAGCTAATTCAAAATGCTGCGGTCACATTTAAAAAAAATACTAGACCACCTTACATGGATAATTTCATAACAGGGGGATCTCAAACATTTCCGTCTATCCCTGGTGAAAAAGAAAAATTCCGACCGAATCGGGAGGAAGTGGGTCAGATATGAACTACATGTACATGATCGTATGCTCGTGATTTTTTACAAAAATAATTTTTAGTTTCAAAATATGTTGTTTCATCATAGATCCACTTCAATTTTAGCGAGTCTCAGCCCCGAGCTAAGAATCTTCATGCCCGTCCTTCGACAAAGTATAACGATGGTTTAAAACGGGCATTATAAATTCAAAAACGATCCAAACAATGTGAAACCTTCGCATGGTGTCACATTATTTGACATAGTTAGAAGGAAAAATATCAAACTTGTTATATTGTTTATGTCTCAAAAAAACCTTCACAAAATGACCTATCTTGTTCGCCATTTCTTGGCTTTCGGGTCAAATGACCAATGTTTTGGCTAAAATGAAGGCATAGTTTGTGATAATGTGTCCATATTGTGCATAACTGTGCATCATGGGATGGCGAACAATGTTTCAGGAGGAAGTTTTCCTTTTCGTCGCACCAAAAAGCCGTTTTCCATTTTCCGAGTGCAAAAAACGAAAGGTTTTGTGAAGCAACCACCAAATGGCTAATTCAAAATGCTATCGTCACATTTTTCAAAAATACTAGACCACCTTACATGGATAATGTCATAATAGGGGGATCTCAAACATTTCCGTCTATCCCTGGTGAAAAAGAAAAATTCCTGCCGAATCGGGAGGAAGTGGGTCAGATATGAACTACAGGTACATGATCGGATGCTCTTGATTTTTTACAAAAATCATTTTTAGGTTCAAAATATGTTGTTTCATCATAGATCCACTTCAAGTTTAGCGAGTCTCAGCCCCGAGCTAAGAATCTTCATGCCCGCCCTTCGACAAAGTATAACGATGGTTTAAAACGGGCATTATAAATTAAAAAACGATCCAAACAATGTGAAACCTTCGTGTGGTGTCACATTATGTGACATAGTTAGAAGGAAAAATATCAAACTTGGTATATTCATTATGTCTCAAAAAAACCTTCACAAAATGACCTATCTCGTTCGAGGTTTCTTGGCTTTCGGGTCAAATGACCAATGTTTTGGCTAAAATGAAGGCAAAGTTTGTGATAATGTGTCCATATTGTGCACAACTGTGCATCATGGGATGGCGAACAATGTTTCAGGAGGAAGTTTTCTTTTTTGTCGCACCAAAAAACCGTTTTCCATTTTCCGAGTGCAAAAAACAGACGGTTTTGTTAAGCAACCACCAAATGGCTAATTCCAAATGCTACCGTCACATTTTTTAAAAATACTAGACCACCTTACATGGATAATTTCATAACAGGGGGATCTCAAACATTTCCGTCTATCCCTGGTGAAAAAGACAAATTCCTGCCGAATCGGTAGGAGGTGGGTCAGATATGAACTACAGGTACATGATCGGATGCTCATGATTTTTTACAAAAATCATTTTTACGTTCAAAATATGTTGTTTCATCATATATCCACTTCAAGTTTAGCGAGTCTCAGCCCCGAGATAAGAATCTTCATGCCCGCCCTTCGAAAAAGTATAACATTGGTTTAAAACGGGCATTATAAATTCAAAAACGATCCAAACAATGTGAAACCTTCGCGTGGTGTCACATTATGTGACATAGTTAGAAGGAAAAATATCAAACTTGGTATATTGATTATGTCTCAAAAAAACCTTCACAAAATGACCTATCTCGTTCGAGGTTTCTTGGCTTTTGGATCAAATGACCAATGCTTTGGCAAAAATGAAGGCTTAGTTTGTGATAATGTGTCCATATTATGCATAACTGTGCATCATGGGATGGCGAACAATGTTTCAGGAGGAAGTTTTCCTTTTCGTCGCACCAAAAAGCCGTTTTCCATTTTCCGAGTGCAAAAAACGAACAGTTTTGTGAAGCAACCACCAAATGGCTAATTCAAAATGCTATTGTCACATTTTTCAAAAATACTAGACCACCTTACATGGATAATTTCATAATAGGGGGATCTCAGACATTTCCGTCTATCCCTGGTGAAAAGACAAATTCCTGCCGAATCAGGAGGAAGTGGGTCAGATATGAACTACAGGTACATGATCGGATGCTCATGATTTTTTACAAAAATCATTTTTAGGTTCAAAATATGTTGTTTAATCATAGATCCACTTCAAGTTTAGCGAGTCTCAGCCCCGAGCTAAGAATCTTCATGCCCGCCCTTCGACAAAGTATAACGATGGTTTAAAACGGGCATTATAAATTCAAAAACGATCCAAACAACGTGAAATCTTCGCGTGGTGTCACATTATGTGACATAGTTAGAAGGAAAAATATCAAACTTGGTATATTGATTATGTCTCAAAAAAAACCTTCACAAAATGACCTATCTCGTTCGAGGTTTCTTGACTTATTGGCTAAAATGAAGGCATAGTTTGTGATAATGTGTCCATATTGTGCATAACTGTGCATCATGGGATGGCGGACAATGTTTCAGGAGGAAGTTTTCCTTTTCGTCGCACCAAAAAACCGTTTTCCATTTTCCGAGTGGAAAAATCGGATGGTTTTGTGAAGCAACCACCAAATAGCTAATTCAAAATGCTACCGTCACATTTAAAAAAAAATACTAGACCACCTTACATGGATAATTTCATAACAGGGGGATCTCAAACATTTCCGTCTATCCCTGGTGAAAAAGACAAATTCCTGCAGAATCGGGAGGAAGTGGGTCAAATATGAACTACAGGTACATGATCGGATGCTCATGATTTTTTACAAAAATCATTTTTAGGTTCAAAATATGTTGTTTCATCATAGATCCACTTCAAGTTTAGCGAGTCTCAGCCCCGAGCTAAGAATCTTCATGCCCGCCCTTCGACAAAGTATAACGATGGTTTAAAACGGGCATTATAAATTCAAAAACGATCCAAACAACGTGAAACCTTCGCGTGGTGTCACATTATGTGACATAGTTAGAAGGAAAAATATCAAACTTGGTATATTGATTATGTCTCAAAAAAAACCTTCACAAAATGACCTATCTCGTTCGAGGTTTCTTGACTTATTGGCTAAAATGAAGGCATAGTTTGTGATAATGTGTCCATATTGTGCATAACTGTGCATCATGGGATGGCGGACAATGTTTCAGGAGGAAGTTTTCCTTTTCGTCGCACCAAAAAACCGTTTTCCATTTTCCGAGTGGAAAAAACGGACGGTTTTGTGAAGCAACCACCAAATAGCTAATTCAAAATGCTACCGTCACATTTAAAAAAAATACTAGACCACCTTACATGGATAATTTCATACCAGGGGGATCCCAAACATTTCCGTCTATCCCTGGTGAAAAAGACAAATTCCTGCCGAATCGGGAGGAAGTGGGTCAGATATGAACTACATGTACATGATCGGATGCTCATGATTTTTTACAAAAATCATTTTTAGGTTCAAAATATGCTGTTTCATCATAGATCCACTTCAATTTTAGCGAGTCAGAGCCTCGAGCTAAGAATCTTCATGCCCGCCCTTCGACAAAGTATAACGATAGTTTAAAACGGGCATTATAAATTAAAAAACGATCCAAACAATGTGAAACCTTCGCGTGGTGTCACATTATGTGACATAGTTAGAAGGAAAAATATCAAACTTGGTATATTGATTATGTCTCAAAAAATCCTTCACAAAATGACCTTTCTCGTTCGAGGTTTCTTGGCTTTCGGGTCAAATGACCAATGTTTTTGCTAAAATGAAGGAATAGTTTGTGATAATGTGTCCATATTGTGCATAACTTTGCATCATGGGATGGCGAACAATGTTTCAGGAGGAAGTTTTCCTTTTCGTCTTACCAAAAAGCCGTTTTCCATTTTCCGAGTGCAAAAAATAGACGGTTTTGTGAAGCAACCACCAAATGGCTAATTCAAAATGTTACCGTCACATTTTTCAACAATACTATACCACCTTACATGGATAATGTCATAACAAGGGGATCTCAAACATTTCCGTCTATCCCTGGTGAAAAAGACAAATTCCTGCCGAATCGGGAGGAAGTGGTTCAGATATGAACTACAGGTACATGATCGGATGCTCATGATTTTTTACAAAAATCATTTTTAGGTTCAAAATATGTTGTTTCATCATAGATCCACTTCAAGTTTAGCGAGTCTCAGCCCCGAGCTAAGAATCTTCATGCCCGCCCTTCGACAAAGTATAACGATGGTTTAAACCGGGCATTATAAATTCAAAAACGATCCAAACAACGTGAAACCTTCGTGTGGTGTCACATTATGTGACATAGTTAGAAGGAAAAATATCAAACTTGGTATATTGATTATGTCTCAAAAAAAACCTTCACAAAATGACCTATCTCGTTCGAGGTTTCTTGACTTATTGGCTAAAATGAAGGCATAGTTTGTGATAATGTGTCCATATTGTGCATAACTGTGCATCATGGGATGGCGGACAATGTTTCAGGAGGAAGTTTTCCTTTTCGTCGCACCAAAAAACCGTTTTCCATTTTCCGAGTGGAAAAAACGGACGGTTTTGTGAAGCAACCACCCAATAGCTAATTCAAAATGCTACCGTCACATTTAACAAAAATACTAGACCACCTTACATGGATAATTTCATAACATGGGGATCTCAAACATTTCCGTCTATCCCTGGTGGAAAAGACAAATTCCTGCCGAATCGGGAGGAAGTGGGTCAGATATGAACTACAGGTACATGATCGGATGCTCATGGTTTTTTACAAAAATCATTTTTAGGTTCAAAATATGTTGTTTAATCATAGATCCACTTCAAGTTTAGCGAGTCTCAGCCCCGAGCTAAGAATCTTCATGCCCGCCCTTCGACAAAGTATAACGATGGTTTAAAACGGGCATTATAAATTCAAAAACGATCCAAACAACGTGAAACCTTCGCGTGGTGTCACATTATGTGACATAGTTAGAAGGAAAAATATCAAACTTGGTATATTGATTATGTCTCAAAAAAAACCTTCACAAAATGACCTATCTCGTTCGAGGTTTCTTGACTTATTGGCTAAAATGAAGGCATAGTTTGTGATAATGTGTCCATATTGTGCATAATTGTGCATCATGGGATGGCGAACAATGTTTCAGGAGGAAGTTTTCCTTTTCGTCGCACCAAAAAACCGTTTTCCATTTTCCGAGTGCAAAAAACGGACGGTTTTGTGAAGCAACCACCAAATGGCTAATTCAAAATGCTGCCGTCACATTTTTCAAAAATACTAGACCACCTTACATGGATAATTTCGTAACAGGGGGATCTCAAACATTTCCGTCTATCCCTAGTGAAAAAGACCAATTCCTGCCGAATCGGTAGGAGGTGGGTCAGATATGAACTACAGGTACATGATCGGATGCTCATGATTTTTTACAAAAATCATTTTTAGGTTCAAAATATATTGTTTCATCATAGATCCACTTCAAGTTTAGCGAGTCTCAGTCCCGAGCTAAGAATCTTTATGCGTACCGTTTTAAACGGGCAAATGAAATTATGATAAGAATCACGGCATAGTTTGTGATAAGTTGATATTGATATCATATTTGGATTCCTCTCATTTTTCTAATCAATTTAGACATATTATTTGCCGAAGTCCGATTTACAGATTTAAAGATATTAATTATTCCATATTAAATAAAAACACAAAAAAAATAAAATCATTATATTTTTATTTGAATTCAATAATATTTTTACTTATTCATTGTTTTTTACTTAAATAATTGCTTGTAATTTCAAAAAATACAACCATATGACATGATGATATAAGAGTTAATAGGAATGATATCCTAGTATTGACAACAATGAGTAAATTGCTATAAATAGTGTTAAAATGATTAAAGCGGGAGATTAAGGAGTCAAATAATTCAAAGATTAAAAAAAAATATATAAAAAATATATTTTAGGCTATGCCGACGGCCTGGCCGTCGGCGTAGCTCCATTCCTGTGCCGACGGCTTGGCCGTCGGCGTAGCTCCAGGCTAAACAGTTAGCCAAAACGGCCGTTGATTGACACGCGGGACCCGCTAGAAGACGCTGTGCCGAGGGGGAGGGGCTGTGCCGACGGCCACGGAGCTATGCCGACGAGGACGTACGCCGAGGGGGCTACGCCGACGGCCACCGTCGACACAGCCTGTGCCGACGGCAGCCGGCCGTCGGCGTAGCAATTATTTCCTGTAGTGAGCTCCCGGCTCGTGATGATGCATTGACGATGGCTCCTCGCTACCTCGTGGATGATATCACATGGACAACAATTTGTGAGCTACATGTGAATATTGTGAACATATTCATGAAGGTGGCAGTCGGCTTTGACTTACCTTCTGGACCTATACCAACTTACCATTGCTCTCCGGTTCCAGATGGCTACGCTGTTGTGGGGGGTGGATGAAGTTATGAATGGGTTTGAGCAGCTGAAGCTTGACTTTCCTGAAGGTGAAGGGGATCTGAATGAACTAGGAGAAGCCAGGAAAAGCACTGTTCCATGGAGAAAGGAATACATCATGCTTCCAAATTGGACGCCAGGACCACTGACTTCTCCCAGTAGCAATCTATCTCAATCTCCAGCGCGTCTACAGGCTCCACCACATCAGCAGACTCCCCCGCCTCCGCTGCGTCTGAAGTCTCCACCACGTCAGCAGACTCCCCCACCTCCACCACATCAGCAGACTCCACCTCCGCCTAAGCAGTCTCCGGCGCCTCCGCCGCATCAGCAGTCTCCTCCCTGCTTGCAAAAGCAAAAGAGCACCGCTGCTCCGGTGGCTAGTACTACAACCGCAAAGAAATCCTCAGCAGGTACAAGGAAGAAAGCCAAGGTGGCTCCTAGCAAGTTACCTTATGATATGACTGATGAGGAAAACAAAGCGGTCGTGGATGTGTGAAACAATATCTTGCACCGAAACAGCCTCCGCCAAAGCAGTATATAGCACCGAAAACAGTGAAACACTTTGTGGAAATACTTGAAAGTAAAAGGCCAGATTATGTGCCATCGGACTATGACCGTTCTATTATGAAGTCACATAAAAAGAATCTGCAGCGGTCGAGAAGTAGTAGTGCAAGCAAGAAAACAATTCCCTAGCTCGGGGAATAGAAAAATCAATCGTGCGCCCCTCTCATAGTGTTTTTCGATAATTATGATTCGTAGTTTGCATGACTATGCGCACTAATGGCTAGAGATGATCGTTTTATGGTTGAATTAGCATACAGATACGATAACGGGAAGCCTCTCATCAGACCTGAGGAGGTCCCTCATCTATAAACAAAGATGCGAAAATTGCATCAGTGCTATATGAAAGCTTCAAAGGAAGGGCAGATCATGATCATAGTGGCAATTACAGATGAGGATTACTTTTGTGGAAAATACGAGATACACATTGACTTTTCAGAATTATTTTAGTTATTCAATCAAGACTCCCTCGAAAAATCTCTCGTCAGTTGCTATTGTCTGTAAGTGATTTATTTCTGTAATTAAGTCTCTTGCTCAGCTCGTTCATTACATGTATAATTATCTTCACTATGTTCTTTTATACGCTATTATGCTAACTGAAGATTCTCGAATGCAAAAGAGAACAAATCTATGACCTTGGGTTCATTGGCCAAAACAAAATTCATGAATATACGGTAAAAAATAACACCAAGTACATAGAAGATTACTTGCTAAAGTTTTTATTGAAAGAACAAAACAAACCATAATGGAAATACTATTTCCTTATAACTTTTAGTGAGTGTTACTATCTTCTGCACATTCGATTTTGTTTACTCGATGTTAAGTGTAATTGATGTGTTATGCGTGCGCATATTCCACTTTATTCTGCTAATCATTCAAGTTGACACCGGAAAATTACTTGTCATGGACTTGAAACATAAAAAACCCTGATAAATGGTCGAACATGGTTTATATGCTCTAGAGGTAATTTCAATCACTATCGCACTATATCTGCATCTTTCATTCATTTACTCATATCAAGTACTTAATAACTCCTTTACTCATTTTTTTTGCCGGGGAGGGTTTGGAAATGGTTCATTAAGGATGCTAGGGGTGAATGGAAAGAGGTGCTGACATTTAGACAACTCAATGTAAGTAGTACTATATCTAGGTCCGCGCATCTCTTTGATTCTTGTTTCAATACCATTACCATGCTTGATTATTATTTTGATTGAACTCTATTCTCATGAAGTGTTTGAGGCAGGCAGATGGGCATAATTTATGTGGATACTATGTTTGCGAGTACATTCTCCATACGATCTGTGAGCTGGGAAGATTTTCAAATCATCTTGAAGTAGATCAACAGTGTTCATAATCTTATTTTATTACCATCAATTGTGTTGAGTTTCATTCATATATATTGATCCCTTCTTTAAATTAGATCGAACGGATACGGGACGGTCTCCTAGAGTAGGATCGCATACAAGCTATTTAAGAGGAATTGGCGGGATTCCTAGTCAAGGAGGTCATAGATCCAATCGAAGAATACCATCGAGAATTTATATTTATACAATAGGGATCGTCAGAGAAATTATAATGTATATATGCATGAACATGTATTGTATGTAATATGTTCTACCAAGCACGAAGAAATAGGTTATTGTTCGATCTCTATATTCATGACGATGTTCTGTAATGGTTCCTTCATTGCACGTCACAAATGCCAAATCTCGCTCTCCTTCCTCTACCGGTCCTCCTGTCGTGGCAGAAAACTGCCCCAAAACTCTGTCGCGCAGTCACCGGCTGCCGCCGCAGCCGAAACCCCCAAGAAGCTTCCACGACAGAGCTCATATAGTCCATGTTCGTGTTACGTACCGAGACTAAAGGTCCTCCACCCCCCGATCTACACCGCTGCCATATGGAGTGACATTTGTCCTAGTTTGTGGCAGGACCGAGACTAAAAGGGGGGGGGGGGGATTTATTACCGATTCTGTAGTCCCAGTTCGGACACCTGGACTGATGGGCCATTTTCCACTAGTGCCCCTTCTCCTCCCTGGGGGCTTGGTTTATATGCATGGCAACCTGGGAGGAAATGGAGGCAGGAAATGACGCAACCAAGGGGAAAAGGGTCGCGAGCGAGAAATGGGCATGCATAGCCATGACTTATTCCACCATTATTGGTTGTTTGAGCTTAATGGTAGATTTTATCAGGTGTCACACAGACCTCAGGCCGCACAAATGGGTTAGTGATGCATGTTGGATGCCTCGTCGGGAAACCCCAAGTGCAAGGTATTAAGCAGCACAACAACAAGTTTTCCATCAGTAAGAAACCAAGGTTATCGAACCAGTAGGAGGAATGAAACGTCACACAGTTGTTGCAAGCAACGCGGAAACCAGCACAACAAAAACTCAAGAATTTTCCCCAACTAATAGTGGGATTGTCAATATCACCGGTTGCTGTAACAAAGGATTAACTGTATGGTGTGGTAGGTGATGATGGTTTGCAGCAAGTAAACAGTAACAGTGGAAGATGTATCAATGGTAAAGATTGGAACGGGGTCCATAGTTCACTAGAGGTGTTCTCTTTAGATAAACAAACATGGCATGTTGGGTAAACAAATTATAGCAGGGCAATTCACAGTACTGTGCAAGGCATAACAATGCAATACTAGACAAAAAGATCCTATGAGATTCGATTGGGCAATATAACAATATACATAGACCGCTATCCAACTAAATCTATGACTAGAATTCCACCTTTAGGTTATCATCTGAACCCCCTCCAGTATTAAGTTGCAAGCAACAGACAACTGCTTTAAGAAAAGTGTGTAAGGTAAACAATCCACTTGTTCCATGAACAAGAAACCATTGTTTTCCCCCTAGTGGCAACAACACATCTACAACCATAGAAATTTCTGTCACTTCCCTTGATTAAGTAGAGGCATGAACCCACCATCGAGCATAAATACCTCCTCTTGGAGTCCACTAGTGGGAATAGCCCCATTGGTCCCGGTTGGTAAGGGGCATTAGTCCCGGTTACCCAACCAGGAAGGGGCAATCGGGACTAAAATCCCCAACCTTTAGTCCCGGTTGCCCCACCAACCTGGACAAAAGGGGGTACACGTGGCCGCGGCAGAGGGCGAGGGGGGGGGGTGGAGCAACCGTCCCGGTTCGTAACATGAACCAGGACAAATAACCCTCTGCCACGGCAGAGATTTGACAAATTTCTCTGCCGCGGCAGAGAATTCATTTTGGCAACTTTTGTTGCCGCGGCAGCATTTTGGCCACTTTTTGTGCCACGGCAGAGAATTCATTTATGTTGTTTTATTGTTATTCAGTGTTTTGCACTCATCAATGAAGCAACCATTATATTACACAAGATCATCATGACAATATTACATTCGATAGACGGATCGAGTTCATGCACTACATACAAAAGTTGCTCTTTGTACAATCCCTATTGTCTATACACACCCGAATAGTATTCCCCTTTTGGGTTTACGACTTCTGCATCCAAGAATCCCGCCAATTCCTCCTGAATTGCTCGTATGCGATCCTTTGGCAGAAGACCGTCCCGTAGACGTTCAATCTGATTTAAAAAAGGAGTCAGCCTATATGAATGAAACTAAACACAATTTGATGGTAATTAAAAAATATATAAATTGTTTACGTACATGGAGTTGCTCTAAATTTCTGCCCTTCTTACAGCACGTCTGCCGGATGAACTCGCAAACATGGTATCCACATAGATTGTTACCTGGTCCCTGCGTTAGGCACTTTACGAGAACATAGTTCAATCAAAATAATAATCAAGCATGATAATAACGGTATCAAAACTAGAATCAAAGAGATGCGCGGATATAGCAAGTGGTGCTTACATCTAGTGCTTGAAATGTAAGCTCCGCTTTCCAAACACCCCTAGCCTTGTTGGTGAACCGTTTCCAAGCGCTACTCGGCGAAGAAAACAAATAAAAGAAGTTATTAATTACTTGATATCATAAAATTCACGAACGTTGCCGATATAGTGTCGTAATGATTAGAATTACCGCTGGAGAAGCATCTGCATGCCCTTCCACTGCTCAAGGGGTTTATGTTTCGAGTCCATGACTAGTACACGCCCTTTGTCAAGTTGAATGATTAACAAAATATAGTGGAAGCTGCGAATGCATAACTAATCAATTATATACTTAACATCGAGTAAGTGAAATAGAAAGTGTATACAAGATAATAACACTCACTCGATGTTGTAAGGAAATAGTATTTCCCTTTTGATTTCTTGAAAACGCATGTACTATATTATCCTCCATATCCTGGGGGCTTGTTTTGAGATTAGCTTGATGAACCTAATATGGGTCAATGAAGCCAATGTCATAGATTTTTCCTCTGCTGCATTCGAGAATCTTCATTCTGCATATTACAGTATGATTATATACATGCAGTAAACAAGGTGAGATAGCTGGAGACTAAATTAATTACAGAATTAGTACTTACAGACAATAGACACTAATGATCAATTTGTCCAAGGTATCTTAATTGAATAATTGAAATAGTTCATCAAATTCAATGGATATCAGGTCATCTATTTCTTTCCCATAATGCTTCTTTGTAACCTTCAGCACTATCCAGTTAGTCCCGGCCTTTGTGGCATGCATGTACCAGTTATGCAATCTTCGCATTTTTGTTGGAAGATTATTTACCTCCTCAGGTTTGACGAGAGGTTTGCGGTACTGGTATTTGTATGCTACTTCACTCACGAGGAAGTACTCTAAATGGGATAAGTACTAGGCAATACTCATACCTTGAGCAGCGGCAGCTTCTCCGTATTGTGCAACTACCTCTGGATCATACTGCGCTTCGGCCCCATATTTGCTCGACCCCACATTGGTATGGGAAATCACCTTGAGAGGGGCGCAAGACTGTTTTGCTTGTTCTACGAGCCGGGCAACATATTTCTCGCTTGCATCAGTACTGCTCTTCGAGGCTTGTTGTGCCGCATGTGACTTGAGAATAGAATGCTCATAGTCTGATGACAGCTTTGGCTCTGGTTGATGAAGAGTCTTTAGCATTTTCAACACTCTGACTTTTTCTTCTTTGGTGCTAGGGAACTCTGGCTCTTTCGGCCGCCTCAGCTTAGCGAAAAATGCTGTCATTTCCGCATCAACGATAGCCGTAGTCTCCTCTTTAGTACAGTCATAAGATCTCTTGGGAGGAACCTTTGGTACTTTTGGAAGAGGTTCTTGTTTACGTTTCGGCGATCGCTTACCACGACGAAGAGTAGCGGTACGCTTACGCTTTTTATCCTGAGGCGCCGGCGATGGTTGCGCCGGAGATTGGTGAGGCGACCGAGACGGGTGAGGCGACGGAGCCGGGTGAGGTGACAAAGACGGCTGTCGTGGCGGCGACGACCTCGCTGGAGACGAGTGAGGCGACGACGAAGATGGCCTTGGCGTGTGATTTCGAAGCACGATACATTTCTTTGGCAATAGAATGGTGACGTTTGTTGCATCTCCCAGTACAGTCACATCCCCTTCACCTGCAGGGTAGTCAAGATCCAAAACTTCAAAGGTGGGCATGATTTCATCCACCCCGACAACAGCATGGCCCTGTGGAACCGGATGACATTGGTAAGTTCGTGTGGGTCCAATTGGTAAGGCATAGGCGACCGACACCTTTATTGATATGTTCACAACTTTGACATGTAGCTCGCACTGTGTCATCTCTGTGATATCATCCACTGGGTAGCCAACATGAGCCATCGTCGGTGCACCATCGTCATCGTCATTGTCATCACCCGGGACCTTGGTGGAAGCCACAATGCTTTTTCGATTATTCGATACGCGGTAGCATCGAATGCAGTGTGCTGCTGAGATGGGCCGGTAGTACTTTGCTCTTTAAGTGCATTAATTTCATCTTGTTGTTGCTTTATTCGTTCTTCAATTATACGCATTCGCTCTTTCTGAATATCTTCTTCAACTTCCGCCTTGTCCTTTCTCCTCTGACGGCTTCTATCAGGATATTTCTGCCTCTCTTCGGGAAACCCAGTCCTCCATGGTTTGGAGCCTCTTGTGCCTCGTGTTCGTCCATCATGTTCCTTATTTCCAAGGGCGAGTGTGAGCTCACCATTCTCTGTATCGGGAATGAAGTCCCCATCTTTAACAACCTTTACTTCTTTTCTCATCTTCTCGATTGGCAAGGGGTCTTCTTTATGTCGTATGTTATATATACACTTCCCTTCCGAGTCCAACGTGCCCCCATGCCCATAAAACCAATTCCTTGCACGTTCGACCCAATCGTCTGTCTCTGGGATGATCTTTTTAGCACGCAGTTCATTCTCAAGTTTCTCCCACTTAGGAATGCCAGCCATATAGCCACCTTGCCCCATAGTATGGTGATACTTTTTGTTAGCAGCATTCAGCTTATTCATTGCAGACATTTTCTTAGCTTTTTCTAATGTCTTGTAATTCACAAACTCAGCCCAGAATGGTTTTATCTTCTCAAACTGAATCTTCTTGAAATACGGAGTCTTCTCTTTCACGACATAGTCAAGGTGCAATCGTTTCTTCCAGTTGGTGAAACACTGGGCCATCTTCTTCATAGCCCACTCCCTGACCTTAGCCTCCATGGCTCTCCCATGTTCTAAGGCGTCCTCAACTGGATCCTCCGCATTTGGATCCAGCTCTATCTTCGGTAGTTTGAAATTAAGCATGAGCCTCTTCCATAGTAAATCTTTGGCCTTGTTAGGGACAAACAAACATGTTCCCTCTTCTTCCGCATCAGCATGCCTATTCCAATTTTGAATGGTGATCAGGATTAAGTCCCTAACGATTACTCCGCATTGTGCCACAAATTTGATTGCGACAACTTCGGGAGCCATCGGTTTGCCGTCTTTAGCGATATCTTCGATCCTGAACCTCTCATGGTCTTCCAACTTTTTGGTTGGGCCTCGTCCGCTCTTTTCAGTAGATTTGTTCGATCCGGAGGGCTAAAAGAAGAAAGATCGTCGTTACTATTTCTATATAGATAGCAGATGATTAATTAATGAATTAATTTATATTACATGCACCTCGCCAGAGCGGTCGTCTTCTCGATTACACAAGGCATCGCCTTCTCCCTCGCGGAAGGCATCACCTTCAACCTCAAACAAGTCGTCTCTTCCGGCAAAAAGAGGTTCACCCTCACCGGAGTTGTTCAGAAACATCGATACATCTAAATTTTCTTCCCCGCGGATCATACCTTGGATCAACTCTTCCTTTATTTTATGCATAGGTGGAAAAACGGATAAGTCAAAGCGGCTAAGGGAGAATGTTAGGTACGGTGTTGAGAGATATAAACCCTAATTCGAAGAAAACCTAATATATACATACACAATAATAAAAATGAATTTACAATATCAGAAACCCTAATTCGGAGAAACCCTCGGGCTCAGATCCTATCGCGAAGAACCAATACCGGAAAGAAAGGCGACAATCAATACATTGCATAATACAATGCGCAATCAATATGTACATCAGCACAAGGGGGTAGTTTTTCATCGGGTCTGGGGCTACCCACAGTGACTAACCAGCGGGGCCAAAGACTAATAATACCTAACTAATTAATAAACCTGATAATACCTAACTAATAATAAACCTAATAATCCAAACTAATAAACCTAATAAACCTAATATGGTAGGATCAGTGGAACATGTAATATAGACAGCAGATGATTAATTAATTATATTACATGCACCTCGCCAGAGCGGTCGTCTTCTCGATCACACAAGGCATCGCCTTCTCCCTCGCGGAAGGCATCACCTTCAACCTCAAACAAGTCGTCTCTTCCGGCAAAAAGAGGATCACCCTCACCGTAGTTGTTCAGAAACATCGATACATCTAAATTTTCTTCCCCATGGATCACACCTTGGATCAACCCTTCCTTTTCTTCGTCTCTGTTGTGTGGTTCCATATTTTCTGCATAGGTGGAAAGACGGATAATTCAAAGCGGCTAAGGGAGAATGTTAGGTAGGGTGTTGAGAGATATAAACCCTAATTCGTAGAAACCCTAATATATACATACACAATAATAAAAATGAAGAGAAACCCTAAACCCTAAAAGGAAACTATGAAGTAGATAGGTAAATCTAGCTACTGACAAAAGACCACAGTGGAATCATATACATCTTAGCGAGAAAGTAGATACTTTGTAATAGGTTCATAATGAGAGGCTACGCTTGCCCTCGGGCTCGAATCCTATCGCGAAGAACCAATACCGGAAAGAAAGGCGACAATTCAAGACATGGCATAATGCAATGCGCAAACAATATGTATGACATGTCATATTAGATACTACGCAGTAACCATAATGCATGTCGATTTAAGAGGGTTCAGAATGCCCTGGCAAAGGTGCATCGTCAAACTCACATGTATATGAGGGGTATTGATGTTCTTGCAACTAAACTAGGGTTTAAAGTTGCTTGACAATGTATTATGATTGGTTAGACACATAGCTCTCAATTTTCTGAACATTTTGATATATTATACATATTTTTATAATTAAATATGAATTATTTATTGATTTTACAAAATTATATTAATTTCTACTATTTTCAAAAATTTCTGAAAAGGATTAAGCCATTACTGCATCACCCTGACATCATCAACCCTATCCCTAACTTTCTACACCGGGGCTGCTCCTACCCACAGCCACTGACTAGGGGAGCCCAGGCCGAGCTGGGTCCACCCCGTGGCCATGCAGGCGCCATGTTAGACGCTGGCGATGATCTGGGCCACCCCAGCACGCGCGGAGGGGTGCGCTGGAAAGAGCGTGACGAGGGGAACCACATAGTGGTGGCGCCGCCCCTTTAGGGTCACCGGAGCGAGGCCTGCGACGAGCGGCGGCGACGAAGCTCATAGACGAATGGCGCGCGGCGGCTACGAAGATCTAGGAGGCAAACGGAGGGTGCGCCATGAGCACCAGAAGCTCACCACGGTGCTCAACGTGGGGTCGTGGAATCCAGGCGAGGCCGGAGGCAAGCTAATCGATGGCGGAGAGCTTTGTCGGGGTCGGGGCTTGATTCCTTCAGCGGGATGAAACAGGGGACCGAGGCGGAGCTGCTGGCACCACCAGATGGTCAAGGGGAGGCCGGGAATGGCGGCGATGGCCGGCTACTGGGGCCGGCTAGGGTTTGGTCAGAGAGGGAGAGAACGCAAGCGAGGGGGAGAAAGAGGGAGAGAACGCACGACGATGCACGGCGGCGGACAGAGGCGACGACGGGCAGCCTGATGGCGGGGCGGCCGGCGACATCTCCCTCTGCGCGTGCGTCGGGATCATATCAACTAAAATAATCATCAACTAAAAATCATCTACATACCCTAAATACACCTAAATCATCTAACAACTATACACCTAAAATCTAAATAATATATACATACACGTAAAATAATATATGCATACACACACCTAAAATCTAAATATATACATCTACATATGTCAAAAAAATATACATCTACATGCATATACATAAATGCATACACACTAAAAGGAGAAGGGCCCTCTCGGGTGGTACCGGCGGCGGCGGTGGACGCGGGTGGCGGTCGGGGAATGAGAAGGAGAGGCGGTGGGCCGACGCTGGACACGGGCGGCGATGGCGGCCAGAGCGCGTGGCGAGGACGATGGAGACGGAGGGCGCGCCGCCGGAGAGAAGGATGGAGGCGGTGGACGCGGGCGATGGTCGGGGAGGAGATGGAGAGGCGGTGGGCGACGCTGGACACGGGTGGTGGTGGCGGCCGGAGCGCGTGGCGATGGACGACGGAGACGGAGGGCGGCCGGAGACGGAGGACGGAGGCAGCGGCGCGGAGGCGGAGGCGCTGACGGCGACGGCGGGCGCGGGCAGCCTATCGGCATCATGGGGATTGGGGGCTGCGTCATCGATGAGAAGCAGAGAAGAAGCAGAGAAAAGAGATGGGGAAGAAGAAGAAGAGGTGCGCAAGTTATAAAGGAGGGAGTATACGTTTCGGTTGGTGGCTCCAACCGGAACTAAAGGATCATACGTCCTGGTTGGAGCCACCAACCAGGACATATGCTCCCTGTGTTCAAGCGGCGCGCATAGGGGGCCTTTAGTCTCGGTTGGTGGCTCCAACCGGGACGTATGACCATGTTTTCAATTTTTTTCACGAATTATCTCTCTCTTCCCGTCTTATTTTTTATTTTGGGGTTTAAATTTATAATATTTTTTAAATGATAATTAATTTGGAATTTAGAAAAACTTTAAACATAAAAGGTGTTTGAATTTGAATAACTAATTCAAAACCATTTTCTGTTTTTAAAAATAATTAATGTAACATTTTAAACTATGAACCATTTAAAATAAAAAATGAATTAAATTATATTTTTTATATATTAATTTAGAATTTAGAAAAAATTTAAACATAAAAAGTATTTGGATTTGAATAACTAATTCAAAACCATTTTTTGAATATATAAAAATAATTAATGTAACCATTTAAACTATGAACCATTTAAAATTAAAAATGAATTAAATTATATTTTTTATATATTAATTTGGAATTTAGAAAAACTTTAAACATACAAAGTGTTTGGATTTGAATAACTAATTCAAAACCATTTTCTGTTTTTAAAAATAATTAATGTAACCATTTAAAATTAAAAATGAATTAACTTATATTTTTTATATATTAATTTGGAATTTAGAAAAACTTTAAACATAAAAAGTGTTTGGATTTGAATAACTAATACAAATCCATTTTCTGTTTTTAAAAATAATTAATGTAACCATTTAAAATTAAAAATGAATTAACTTATATTTTTTATATATTAATGGGCGGGAATAAAAGGACGGGAAATAATGGGCAGGAAGAAATTTTTTTTACGATAGAACTGGAATTAAAGTACATAACACAACTAACACTAAGTTACATAAAGCACGCATGAAAATTAAGATACATAAGAACAACTAAAAATTAAGATACATGGCCAGATTAAGTCATAATCGGCCGAACTTGTTTTGCAATATTGGAGTGATTCAGTCATGTTCCTGCCTACACCTGTAATACTCGCCATTGTATTCGTCGTACTCGCTGCTGCCGTCGTCGCTATCGTCGTCGGGGTCGCCGTTGTTGAACCTTGAAGGCTGAGTACGAGTGGGCTGGACTTGAGGGTAGCGCAGGCGAGGGTTAGAGTCGGCGGCCGTGTCATAGGCCATGATGCTCTGGAGAGTCTGGCCGCGCCACCACAACCGACGGCCGACCTCGTTGAAGTTCGGAGGAGGTGGGCCATCCTCCTCGTGCCTGGCGAGCGCCTTCTCACGCCGATCCCAGAAGAAGGCTTCCCAAGTCGGGAAATAGTCAGGATGCCAGTTGGGATTCCTCCACTGCTCCGGCGTGAGCTCTAAGTAGTAGTGGTTCGTGATAGACATCCGGCGCGCCAGACCTAGAGGGACAAGAGGAACAGGCACGCCTCCGGCACTCAAAGATCCAATTGATGGGGCCTTGAGCCGGCGGGCAGTAGTTTGAGCGCGCCTCTGCCTCCGCCTCCCTAGGGGTTAGTCGTATGGTGGAAGCCATGGGAAAGAGTGATGAGGTTGCAAATATGACTCTAGAGATGTGCAATGACAATGGAGGCCAATCCTACATATATGTAGTGAGAAATGGCAGGAAGAAAACTGCGGGAAGAAATGGCGGGAAGAAAACTACGGGAAGAAAAATGGCGGAAAGAAATGGCGGGAAGAAACTTGGGTTTAGGGTTTAGGGTTTGAGATGTCCCGGTTGGGAGATATTCCATGTAAGGTGGTCTAGTATTTTAGAAAAATGGGACGGTAGCATTCTGAAATAGCATTTTCGTGGTTACTTCACAAAACGACCCGTTTTTTGCGCTCGGAAAATGGAAAATGGCTGTTCCATTCGACGAAAAGGAAAAATTCCTGCTGCAACATTGTTCTACCTCCCAATGTCCACATGCATGCATAATATGGGCACAACATCACAAACTTTGCCGCGATTCAGCACATAACATCGGTCATTTGGACCGAAAGCCATGAAACCTCGAACATGATAGGTCTTTGTGAAGATTTTTTCGATACATGATCAATATACCAAGTCTGGTATTTTTCCTTGCAACTATGTCACATAATATGACACCATGCGAAGGATTTATATTGTTCGGACTTTTTTTGAATTTCTTATGCCTGTTTTGAATTTTTCCCTTTTCAAACTATGGTCGAACCGGCGTGCATGAAGATAGGGCACGAGCATCATTAGAACTTGCATTGGATCTCTGAAGAAACCACATATTTCTAGTCTTAAAATGATTTTTTCAAAAAATCACGGGCTTTAGATCATGTACCCGTAGTACAAACCGGACCCACTTTCTACCGATTCGGTAGACATTTGTCCTTTTTACCCGGGATGGACGGAAAGGTTTGAGATGTCCCGGTTTGGATATAGTCCATGTAAGGTGGTACAGTATTTTATAAAAATGGGACGGTAGCATTCTGAAACAGCATTTTGGTGGTTACTTCACCAAACGACCCGTTTTTTGCGCTCGGAAAATAGAAAATGGCTTTTCCGTGCGACGATAAGGAAAACTTCCACCTGCAACATTGTTCTCCATACCAATGTCCACATGCATGCATAATATGGGCACAGCATCACAAACTATGCTGCGATTCAGCATATAACATCGGTCATTTGGACCAAAAGCCATGAAACCTCGAACATGATAGGTCATTTTGTGAAGGTTTTTTCGAGACATGATCAATATACCAAGTCTGGTATTTTTCCTTTCAACTATGTCACATAATATGACACCACGCGAAGGATTTACATTGTTCGGACTTTTTTTGAATTTCTTATGCCCGTTTTCAATTTTTCCCTTTGTGAACTATGGTCGAACTAGCGTGCATGAAGATAGGGGACGGGCATCGTTAGAAATTGCATTGGATCTCCGAAGAAACCACATATTGCGAGTCTAAAAATAATTTTTAAAAAAAATCATGGGCGTTAGATCATATACCTGTAGTACAAACCGGACCCACTTCCTACAGATTCGGAAGACATTTGTCCTTTTTACCCGGGATGGACGGAAAGGTTTAAGATCTCCCGGTTGGGATATAGTCCATGTAAGGTGGTCTAGTATTTTAGAAAAATGGGACGGTAGCATTCTGAAACAGTATTTTGGTGGTTACTTCACAAAACGACCCGTTTTTTATGCTCGGAAAATGCAAAATAGCTTTTTCGTGCGACGAAAAGGAAAACTTCCTCCTGTAACATTGTTTTCCATACCAATGTCCACATGCATGCATAATATGGGCACAACATCACAAACTATGCCGCGATTCAAAGACATAACATCGGTCATTTGGACACAAAGCCATGAAACCTCGAACATGATAGGTCATTTTGTGAAGGGTTTTTTCTATACATGAACAATATACCAAGTCTGGTATTTTTCCTTGCAACTATGTCACATAATATGACACCATGCGAAGGATTTACATTGTTCGGACTTTTTTTGAATTTCTTATGCCCGTTTTGAATTTTTCCCTTTTCAAACTATGGTCGAACCGGCGTGCATGAAGATAGGGCACGAGAATCGTTAGAACTTGCATTGGATCTCTGAAGAAACCACATATTTCTAGTCTTAAAATGATTTTTTCAAAAAATCACGGGTGTTAGATCATGTACCCGTAGTATAAACCGGACCCACTTTCTACCGATTCGGTAGACATTTGTCCTTTTTACCCTGGATGGACGGAAAGGTTTGAGATGTCCCGGTTGGGAGATAGTACATGTAAGGTGGTCTAGTATTTTAGAAAAATGGGACGGTAGCATTCTGAAACAGCATTTTGGTGGTTACTTCACAAAACGACCCGTTTTTTGCGCTCGAAAAATGGAAAATAGCTTTTCCATGCGACGAAAAGGAAAACATCCTACTGTAACATTGTTTTCCATACCAATGTCCACATGCATGCATAATATAGGCACAACATCACAAACTATGCCGCGATTCAGCACATAACATCGGTCATTTGGACCAAAAGCCATGAAACCTCGAACATGATAGGTCATTTTGTGAAGGTTTTTTCGAGACATGATTAATATACCAAGTCTGGTATTTTTCTTTGCAACTACGTCACATAATATGACACACACGAAGGATTTACATTGTTCGGACTTTTTTTGAATTTCTTATGCCTGTATTGAATTTTTCCCTTTTCAAACTATGGTCGAACTGGCGTGCATGAAGATAGGGGACGAGCATAGTTAGAACTTGCATTGGATCTCTGAAGAAACCACATATTTCTAGTCTTAAAATGATTTTTTCAAAAAATCACGGGCTTTAGATCATGTACCCGTAGTACAAACCGGACCCACTTTCTACCGATTCGGTAGACATTTGTCCTATTTACCCGGGATGGACGGAAAGGTTTGAGATGTCCCGGTTTGGATATAGTCCATGTAAGGTGGTACAGTATTTTATAAAAATGGGACGGTAGCATTCTGAAACAGCATTTTGGTGGTTACTTCACCAAACGACCCGTTTTTTGCGCTCGGAAAATAGAAAATGGCTTTTCCGTGCGACGATAAGGAAAACTTCCACCTGCAACATTGTTCTCCATACCAATGTCCACATGCATGCATAATATGGGCACAGCATCACAAACTATGCTGCGATTCAGCATATAACATCGGTCATTTGGACCAAAAGCCATGAAACCTCGAACATGATAGGTCATTTTGTGAAGGTTTTTTCGAGACATGATCAATATACCAAGTCTGGTATTTTTACTTTCAACTATGTCACATAATATGACACCACGCGAAGGATTTACATTGTTCGGACTTTTTTTGAATTTCTTATGCCCGTTTTCAATTTTTCCCTTTGTGAACTATGGTCGAACTAGCGTGCATGAAGATAGGGGACGGGCATCGTTAGAAATTGCATTGGATCTCCGAAGAAACCACATATTGCGAGTCTAAAAATAATTTTTTAAAAAAATCATGGGCGTTAGATCATATACCTGTAGTACAAACCGGACCCACTTCCTACAGATTCGGCAGACATTTGTCCTTTTTACCCGGGATGGACGGAAAGGTTTAAGATCTCCCGGTTGGGATATAGTCCATGTAAGGTGGTCTAGTATTTTAGAAAAATGGGACGGTAGCATTCTGAAACAGTATTTTGGTGGTTACTTCACAAAACGACCCGTTTTTTATGCTCGGAAAATGCAAAATAGCTTTTTCGTGCGACGAAAAGGAAAACTTCCTCCTGTAACATTGTTTTCCATACCAATGTCCACATGCATGCATAATATGGGCACAACATCACAAACTATGCCGCGATTCAGCACATAACATCGGTCATTTGGACACAAAGCCATGAAACCTCGAACATGATAGGTCATTTTGTGAAGGGTTTTTTCTATACATGAACAATATACCAAGTCTGGTATTTTTCCTTGCAACTATGTCACATAATATGACACCATGCGAAGGATTTACATTGTTCGGACTTTTTTTGAATTTCTTATGCCCGTTTTGAATTTTTCCCTTTTCAAACTATGGTCGAACCGGCGTGCATGAAGATAGCGCACGAGAATCGTTAGAACTTGCATTGGATCTCTGAAGAAACCACATATTTCTAGTCTTAAAATGATTTTTTCAAAAAATCACGGGTGTTAGATCATGTACCCGTAGTATAAACCGGACCCACTTTCTACCGATTCGGTAGACATTTGTCCTTTTTACCCTGGATGGACGGAAAGGTTTGAGATGTCCCGGTTGGGAGATAGTACATGTAAGGTGGTCTAGTATTTTAGAAAAATGGGACGGTAGCATTCTGAAACAGCATTTTGGTGGTTACTTCACAAAACGACCCGTTTTTTGCGCTCGAAAAATGGAAAATAGCTTTTCCATGCGACGAAAAGGAAAACATCCTACTGTAACATTGTTTTCCATACCAATGTCCACATGCATGCATAATATAGGCACAACATCACAAACTATGCCGCGATTCAGCACATAACATCGGTCATTTGGACACAAAGCCATGAAACCTCGAACATGATAGGTCATTTTGTGAAGGTTTTTTCGAGACATGATTAATATACCAAGTCTGGTATTTTTCTTTGCAACTACGTCACATAATATGACACACACGAAGGATTTACATTGTTCGGACTTTTTTTGAATTTCTTATGCCTGTATTGAATTTTTCCCTTTTCAAACTATGGTCGAACTGGCGTGCATGAAGATAGGGGACGAGCATAGTTAGAACTTGCATTGGATCTCTGAAGAAACCACATATTTCTAGTCTTAAAATGATTTTTTCAAAAAATCACTGGCGTTAGATCATGTACCCGTAGTACAAACCGGACCTACTTCCTACCGATTCGGTAGACATTTGTCCTGTTTACCCCGGATGGATGGAAAGGTTTGAGATGTCCCGGTTGGGAGATAGTCCATGTAAGGTGGTCTAGTATTTTAGGAAAATGGGACGGTAGCATTATGAAATAGCATTTTGGTGGCTACTTCACAAAACGACCCGTTTTTTGCGCTCGAAAAATCGAAAATGGCTTTTCCATGCGACGAAAAGGAAAAATTCCTCCTGCAACATTGTTCTCCATCCCAATGTCCACATGCATGCATAATATGGGCATAGCATCACAAACTTTGCCGCGATTCAGCACATAACATCGGTCATTTGGACACAAAGCCATGAAACCTCGAACATGATAGGTCATTTTGTGAAGGTTTTTTCGAGACATGATCAATATACCAAGTCTGGTATTTTTCCTTGCAACTATGTCACATAATATGATACCATGCGAAGGATTTACATTGTTCGGACTTTTTTTTAAATTTATTATGCCTGTTTTGAATTTTCCCTTTGCGAACTATGGTCGAACCGCCGTGCATGATGAGCATTGTTAGAAATTGCATTGGATCTCTGAAGAAACCACATATTGAGAGTCTAAAAATGATTTTTTCGAAAAAATCACGGGCGTTAGATCATGTACCCGTAGTACAAACCGGAGCCACTTCCTACCGATTCGGCAGACATTTGTCCTTTTTACCCGGGATGTACGGAAAGGTTTGAGATGTCCGGTTGGGAGATAGTCCATGTAAGGTGGTCTATTATTTTAGGAAAATGGGACGGTAGCATTCTGAAATAGCATTTTGGTGGTTACTTCACAAAACGAACCGGTTTTTTGCGCTCGGAAAATGGAAAATGGCTTTTCCATGCGACGAAAAGGAAAACTTTCTCATGCAACATTGTTCTCCATCCCAATGTCCACATGCATGCATAATATGGGAACAACATCACAAACTATGCCGCGATTCAGCACATAACATCGGTCATTTGGACCCAAAGCCATGAAACCTCGAACATGATAGGTCATTTTCTGAAGATTTTTTCGAGACATGATCAATATACCAAGTCTGGTATTTTTCCTTGCAAATATGTCACATAATATGACACCACACGAAGGATTTACATTGTTCGGAATTTTTTTGAATTTCTTATGCCCGTTTTGAATTTTTCCCTTTTTGAACTATCACTACAAGAAATGTGTTAACTTGTGACGTTTTGGTAGTGACCATCTACAAAATCGTCTTAAAATTCCACACTGGATGGTCTCAAGATGCTTGGGAGGGCCAAAAACTCAATAAACTATGACGATTTTGCTCAAAACGTCGTAATTTCTTTTGGTGAAATCGTCATAATAGCTAGAAAGGTCTAAATGCGGAGGATAGCTAGATGGGCCATTGGATGTGTATAGGATGGAAGGACAAGATGTTGATCCGTGGGAACTTGACACGGATAGATGACGTGGCAAGGTACCCATCATATTCACGCGCGCAGACACCGAATATTTCACCATCGCGCACGTGCCAGCCAAAACCGCCACATCCCCCTCCCAGTGAACGCCTCTCCCCTCCGCCAACCCTAATCCTACCGCCCGCCGCCACACACAAGTGAGCTAAAGTCGCCTCCCTTTCCCTTCCTTATCCAGCGAACACCTCTCTCTTCTCCAGCGAGATCCGCGTGCACCGCCGCCCTCTGTTCGGGATCCTCTTCCCCGCTCACTCTAGCCGCTTCCCTCATTCTCCAGCGAGATCCACACCCCCTCCAGCCAGATCCACCGACGACGAGTCGAATGATGGACGAGGCGGACGGCGACGGACTCATCTCGCGGCCGTCTCCCCGACACCGCCGCACAGGCCACTCCCTCCTATCTCTACCGCCACCCCCACCCCCATTACTCCCGATCCCATCTGGCTGATCTCCGCTCGCCCCCCTCACTCCCCCAGCACCACAACCTCTCTTCAAGTCTGGCGGTGGCATCGGCGGGCACCCTTGTCAAGTGTGTCCGTGGTCGGCGACGCGGTCTGGCGGTGGTCAAGCTCTTTCCCCACCTCTGTGTCCTAACGGCTTACGCATCTGTCCCGTGTTTGCAGGTTTCTGGGATCTACTCGTGTGTGGCGCTGGGATGGAGGCGGTCGGCGCACGCTGCTGGTTTAGATCTCATTGTCGGGCGATGCGTGAGGTGAGACATCTTTGCAGGAGTCTGCGTGAGTCCATCCAGGAGTGCGTCTCCAAGTTCATCAGCTTCATCACCAGCGAGTAAGTGGCTCCTCCCCTCTCTCTGATCCCTCCACTTTCCCAGATTCAAAATAGTCGATCAGTAGCATGCGATTGAACTATTGGATATAAATTTACTTGTAGATTAGTTGACTAATTAGTAGCAAAGCAGTATTAGAAATTTCCATAGCATAAGATTGGATTAGAAATATACATTAGAAGTAGAAATTGATTAGAACTGTACATTACGATAATAATTTCCTATATACTCACTACCAGATTTTAACTGTTGAAGTTGATGATAATAATTGCCTGTATGCTCACTATTGCTGACAAGATTTTAGCTTGTTGTGGATGTCCTTGGTCTGTCCCACTCTCTTTTTCCTGCTGTTAATTTTTACGCTTAGAATATCATTTGTGCCTTAATTCTACTAGTTCTTGCCATAAGAAACATGATTGTATAATGATTAATAAGCAAGAAAGCGATTGTGTGTTCTCATATGTTGTTGGTATTTACTCTGTGAGACATAATAACCCATGTCACGGTAATAGCAGAGCTTAAGTAGTGCATTTAGAGTGTTTCCCATTAGATTTACTGAAACTGAATTGATTTTGGAACTTTGCTTTGTTCAGATATGTGCAAATGCGGTTATCTCCGTCGATGATGGGGAAATGGTAATTGAATCTGGTCTTTCACTGCCAAGTAGATTTTCAAGTTGTCAAAGAACACTTTAAATATGTAAAGCTTCCACGTTTGTTTCTTTAAACATGCATGTACCTTGCATTCTTCTGCCCCTTTACCTATGTTAGCTGAATATACCTGAAGATTACTGCTGGAATTCTAACCTCATTCATCTGTCATTTGTTCCCCTGCAGCTAATGGAAATTTTATGTTGACTAGCAGTACTATGTATTGGATTAGTTGTATTCTCATATTCTTGGTTTGTAGTCATTGGAGATATATTATATAGCAGCACTTACTCTAGTAGCAGTAGCAGTAGCAGTAGACTAGAATGCATCCGTGTCCACATGATTGTACAAGCGCGATCCATTTTTCATCTTGCTATGTCCTCAAGCAAGGGCTCTCTCATGTTTTATCTGGTTGTTCATATGGTGCCTGAGACAGTCGAAGTTGTGTCCAACTTAGGTTTCTATTGCGCTGCTTCATTCTATAGGTTAAATCTTTTGTTCTTTTTATTGACTTGTTGATGTGCTCTCTTTCATAAACTGTTTATATTTTTTAGTCATTACTTTCTGCGGATGGATAACATGGACGATTCATATTCCATAGTGGTTTCCTAAAATGTCATTGCTTATAGAAGTAAAATTTATAATGCAATCAATTTGTACGGTGATAGTGCAAAGCTTATTTTTTTGTTTGTTCATACTACTAGTAGTTTCTGTTTCAATCTGCTAACATATTGAAGCTATCAGTGCCCGTGGTTGTAGGCAATGTAGATGTATATGGCTAAAAACCTTTGAGAACTATGGTAGAAATTAGGTTATTATGGTTGTTGGTTGTGACATTTGTATAAATATTCATCCACCTAGCTTTTAAGTTGAACTGAAGAACCTTTCATGCTTACAGTAGATTCTCTTTTAACTGAATCTTACACCGCATAGCTCTATATCATTTAAATGTATCACTCAAACTCTTTATCTACAATGCTAGCTTTTTAATATGCTATTATCACTTATCATCATGCGGTGTTCACCTGAGCTTTATTTCCTGTCTGAGTTTATTGTGCTGATGCTTCATTTCTAGTGAAGTTTAGTGTAGTGATCACTTGGAACTTCATTTCAAATAAACACAAAGTGCATGACCACATATGAGCATATGGCTAAGCTTGATTTCTTGGCTTGTGTACTACCTATATTTATCTATGCATGGCATGCAAATTTGCTTCATATGTATGTTGATTACCATTTTATGTACAACTCATGCTTGATGAGGCACTGCTACAAATCACTGATTATTCTCCTTCTTTGATTTCTATTCTATTCTCTTGGTTTCTTTGTTCATGAATTTATCAATTTTATTTCTGTTCTCTTGGACAGATCCCATGGAGAAAGCATCTCCTGCTGTAACTGTGGTCTGCAGTTGGCCTGATTTGCCTTTGCTGCATGCGGCCGTCGATCATTGCGGTGGTGGCACCAAGTCACAACTGCTCCTGTCGCCATCAACATACCCTTTCCTGGACAAAGAACCACAAGTTGTGCAACACCTCAACCGAGGTCCAGTGGCGCTCCATCTTCCCGTGTTTCCCCCTCTAAGCTCGTTTCTCTGAAGTCTGCTACTTGATTTCATTCACGTGTGCTGTAAAGCTAATTTCCTACTTGTCTTTGCTATTAGTTAAACATCTATGCATGCTTGTATGTGTGGAAGTGAAAACATTAGGGAGGGGTTTGGGAAGCATATATGATTTAGCTAGTTTTACCCTCTAGTGGAATACTTATCCATGTGTTGCATTCCTATGGTTCATGAAGTATATCATCAGAAGCTTACAACTGAAAGTAAGCTACAACATGTTGCTGGTAGTAAGATAGTTATATTTATGTTGTTGTAGGGAGGGGTTCAGGAAGGACCAGAACTAATAAGTGTATCATTGAAGAACCATGTTGCCCCTATAGATTAAGTCTAGTAGATTTTATGAGCTATATGTGTAGTACTTCAGTTCTTGAACTCATGTCTTGTAGTTTGTGGTATGATGTGTCTGGGGAAACTCTGAATAAAACTATTTCATGAGACAAGGATAATTGTGATGAACTAATTGATGTCCTTTATCTTGTTGAACCGCTTGATGGGCTATCCTTTATGATGCAGAAATGGAGGGAAGCGCATCTTTGATGTCGGGTGATCCATGCAGGTTGCCATGGTGTTGGTGTAGAGAAGACATCCTGATGATGCAGTAGCAAGAAGGGACTTGGAGCTTGAGAAGACATCCTGATGATGTAGAGAAGTCTAGCTTTTTAATCAGTTTCGCTGGCGGGAAGACATGAGTCTCTCCATACGTCGACTAATGTTGGATGTTGCCTGCTGTAGGGATATGGTCGTGGGTTTACATTCTGGAGTAGATTTAGTTGCAGCTTTGAGTGAGTTTTGAGAAGTTCATTTAGTGTTGTATTTAGATAGCTTGTGGTTACTAATGTATATATATGATTACAACCATGGAAACATTGTAATAGACTGTGATCAAAAGAATTTTGTGTACTCAGTTCTGATTAAATGATTTATTATTTAATTACTGTCAAATTGTGGGAAATTAAAACCTAAGTGGGAAGTGTACGGAAATGGAACCAGACTTCTGGGACCAGCTGAAATAAAAGGTAGAATATAAAAAGAATTAAAATGTGGAAAATAAAAATAAAATAAAAGACTAACATCTTGGGCTTGGCCCATGTAACATACCAGAATTGACAAGAAAACATGCTGGGCTGATTTGTTGGGCTTGGCCCATATAAACAACAGACGTGGACTGGGCCGATTTCGTTCCACGTCGGACTGGCCATGTACGATCTCAGCTGGCCATGCCAGTTTGCCCGTGACGATATCGGATCGTCATAACGGTTATGACGATCCAATATCGTCATAGACGGTTATGACGATTTCGTGGAAAACATCGCTGTGTGCAATTACTGACGCTCAGTTTTTGACGATCTGTTTTTCGTCATAAGATCATCATATATTATAGACAATGACGATTCAGTGACGAAAATGGAGGGTCATGTATCAACAAATTCCTTGTAGTGTATGGTCGAACCGGTGTGCATGAAGATAGGGGACGAGCATCGTTAGAACATGCATTGGATCTCTGAAGAAACCACATATTGTGAGTCTAAAAATGATTTTTTCAAAAAATCACGGGCGTTAGATCATGTACCTGTAGTACAAACCGGACCCACTTCCTACCGATTCGTCAGACATTTGTCCTTTTTACCCGGGATGGAAGAAAAGGTTTGAGATGTCCCGGTTGGGAGATAGTCCATGTAAGGTGGTCTAGTATTTTATAAAAATGGGACGGTAGCATTCTCAAACAGCATTTTGGTGGTTACTTCACAAAACGACCCTTTTTTACGCTCGAAAAATGGAAAATGGCTTTTCCGTGCGACGAAAAGGAAAACTTCCTCGGCAACATTGTTCTCCATACTAATGTCCACATGCATGCGTAATATGGGCACAGCATCACAAACTATGTCGCGATTCAGCACATAACATCGTTCATTTGGACCGAAAGCCATGAAACCTGACCTCCGTGGAAGCCACGCTGGTTCTCTGCTGGCTAAGATCCAATGCAGGATCATCACACCACGGGTGAGTTGACGACGGCGGCCTTTGGCTAATTTCATGCGTGAGGTTCTTCAGATCAGCTAGGTCCTTCTCTACCCTGGAGATCCGGTCTGCCTCTCGGTCCTTCTTTCTCTGACGGCTTCTGTAACTAGCATCGTACTGAGGAAACCCTTTCTTCCACGAGACACCGGCGCCTTTGCCTCGTGTTAAATCCTGCCTTTCAGGATTCCCTAGGCGTGTCGGCTCGTTCTCTCTCTCGGGACGGAACAATCCCAATTGAGCATCGTTCATTGCTTGAATAAGGTCTTGGGAGGGTTTTAGAATTTTATCATGAAATATTGTCTTCCCTGTTTCTGGGTCCATGGATCCCCCGTTCCCGTGCCACCAGTGCTTTGACCTCTCGGGCCATCCATCTGTACCAGGAGTGACGCCTCTAGCCCTCATGTTCTTCTCCATAGTTTCCCACTTACGGACAGCACTCTTGTAGCCACCTGTCCCCATTTTATGATGGTATTTCTTGTTAGCAGCATTTAACGCATTCTTTGCCGACTTTGCCTTTGCTTTATCAGATTGCTTGTACTATACAAAATCAGGCCACTGTTCTCTCAACTTATCGTTAACTCCTGTGAAGTCTAGAGTTTTCTTTTTTGCGATATATTTCGCGTATAAACTTTTCTTGTGGTTCCGGTACAGTTCAGCCATCTTGCTCAGAGCCCACTCCTTCACTTTCACTCTATTTTCAAGCCCACCCGGCCTTGGAGTAATACCATCTACCTCAAATTCTTCATACTCTGGGGGTAGTATGAAATGGGCTATGAGCTTCTGCCAAAGGTCATCTTTGGCATCATCGGTGACATAGCTAGATTCTTCACCGGATTTATTTGACTGATTCCATTCTTGGATGGTGATCAGAAGGTTGTCCCAATCAAGCACCCCGAATTGATTTATAAACATCCTCCGTTGCTTCTCTGGAGCAATCGGTTCACCATCATCATCTATTTCTTCGATGGTGAACCTCTGATTACCATCCAAATTTTTGTTCGGCCCTCGTTTCGTTTGAGCTATCGATTGCTTCGATCCGGTGGGCTAAAAGAAGAAGAGAGAGTGATTAATATATATCTAGATCAGTTAATGAATAGAGGTAACACGAGACTTTATATATATATATATATATGTGTACCTCGCCGGATCCTGTCGAGGGGCCATCATTATTGTTGTTATTTGTTTGCCCTTCGTCTATCTGTTCTTTCCCTTGGTACATTAGGTTTTCCTCTAGTCCATCACCGGATGGATTCAGATATGAGGATATCTCTTCTCGAGCAAAATATCTTCGCCGGTAGTAATATTAAGAGGAATTTCACCTCTTGTCATGCCCTGAAGAAAAACTTCACCGATATGACCAGGATCTTCGAATGGATCCATGACTTAATTATCTATAACAAAAAGAGAGTTAAACAGGTTAGAAAAAACAATAATCCTAATAACTAAAACAATATAATCCTAATATTATTTGTGCTAAAACAATAATCATAATAACTAAAACAAAAAAATAACCCTAATAAAACAATAATCCTAATATTATTTGTGGTAAAACAAAATAATAATTAAAACAATATAATCCTAATAAATCAAACAAAAAATAAACTAAATCAATAATCCTAAAAGTAATTCTAATATTTTAATTAAAACAATAATCCTAATACTAATCCTAATAACTAAAACAATAATTCTAATCCTAATAACTAAAACAATATAATCCTAATACTAATCCTAATAACTAAAATAATAATTATAATCGTAATAACAAAAAAATGACTAAAACAATATAATCCTAATAAATAAAACAAAAAAATAACTAAAACAATAATCCTAATAATTAACTAAAACAATAATAATCCTAATCCTAACTAAAATAAAAAAACACCCCCGGCCTCGATCGAGCGCTCACCGACGCCATGCGACAACACGTGATTTGCAGACGGCGAGGCGGCGGAGAGGCGACGGCGAGGCGGCGAACGGCAGCGGCAAGACGTATATGAACGGCGCGGAGCGTGGCACGGTGGCGCGGTGGAATCGGCGGCCGGACAGTACCTCCCCTGTGTTTCGTCTCTGCGTCTGCTTCGCCCTCGTCGAGGAATGCCAAGTGCTGGGCAGGGGCGGTGGCGCCCAGAATATATAGGGACACACCCTTTAGTCGCGGGCTAAGCCACGGGACGGGACTAAAGGGTGTTTAGTCCCAGGCCGTGGCTTAACCCGCGAGTAAAGACCCCCTTTGTCATGCTTAGCCACGGCCCGACTAAAGGGTTTTTGGCGCTTGCTTTTATGCTAGCAGTACCCTTTAGTCCCGGGTCCATCCACGACCCGCGACTAATTATTTTTTTGTAAGTTTTCCTTTTTTAATTCAAATCAAATATAAAACTTTGGAAAATCATATCTTTTATTGTAAAAATCCAAATAAAACAAATAATATGTCTATTATTATCAGAAAAATATAAAGAATCTTAATATAATATCCATTTATCTGTTTGCATCATTTATAAATTTTTTCATTTGTAAATTTTCTTTTTTAATTCAAATCAAATATAAAACTTTGGAAAATCATATCTTTTATTGTAAAAATCCAAATAAAACAAATAATATGTCTATTATTATCAAAAAAAATAAAGAATCTTAATATAATATCCATTTATCTCTTTGTATCATTTATAAATTATTTCATTTGTAAATTCTTTTTTAATTGAAATCACATATAAAACTTTGGAAAATCATATTTTTATTGTAAAAATCCAAATAAAACAAATAATATATCTATTATTATCATAAAATATAAAGAATCTTAATATAATATCCATATATCTGTTTGCATCATTTATAAATTATTTCATTTGTAAATTTCTTTTTTTAATTCAAATCAAATATAAAACTTTGGAAAATCAGATCTTTTATTGTAATAATCCAAATAAAACAAATAATATGTCTATTATTATCAGAAAAATATAAAGAATCTTAATATAATATCCATTTATCTGTTTGCATCATTTATAAATTATTTCATTTGTAAATTTCTTTTTTTAATTCAACTCAAATATAAAACTTTGGAAAATCATATCTTTTATTGTAATAATCCAAAGAAAACAAATAATATGTCTATTAATATAATATCCATTTAGTCCCGGTTGTAGTCTAAAGATATTTCCCGCCATTTCCCACCGCTTCCCGCCAAGTTTTCCCGCCATTTCCCACCGCTTCCCGCCAAGTTTTCCCGCCCTTTCCTTTCTACGAGAGCTTTTAGTCCCGGTTGTAGTCACTAACCGGGACTAAAGATATTTCCCGCCATTTCCAAAGGTTCACGCCAAGTTTTACCGCCCTTTCCCTCTATATCTAGGGCGATCGTGCCATGGCTATCCACACATCCACACCTTCCTCTCTTAGAACAATGGACAACGCCTACTGGGCCATTCTGACCCTCGAGTTTGTCCCGGTTTTTAATATTAATAAATGTCTTGAGTGTTACCTAAATATGAAGATGTTGTATTTAGAGGAAAAGGCCTATAAATAGAGCAGGCTGGATAGAGCAGCCTATAAATAGAGGGAAATGCCTGTAAAGAGAGGGTTCATCTTTAGTCCCGGTTGGAAAACCAACCATGATCAAGGGATTAAGCGCATGGGCGAGCAACACTAATAATAGGGGTGAGTGTCGACATTATGTCGTGTGGCTTGTACCTTGTCCCGGATGGTGTCACCAACCGAGACTAAAGATGAACCTTTAGTCCCGGTTGGAGACACCAACCAGGACAAAACATGAGTCAGCACTAATAATAGGGGTGAGTGTCGACATTATGTCGTGAGTGTCGACATTATGCCGAGCTGCTTGTACTATAAATAGGCATCCTTGTGAGTCCAGTCCTCCAACCAGTTTGAGGCATCTCCAAGATGGTTTTCGAGAGCAAGGACACCACTAAGGCCAGTTTCAGGGAGATGCCGCTGGAGGCCAGTCCTCTGGCATCTCCAAGAAACTGGTCATAGAGGCACTCCCTAATATGTGAAATTAGTTCGCTCCCAGGCGTATTGATCTAGTTATAGAAGTTACAAGCTGCAAGATGGTTTTAGATAGCAGGGACACCACTACGGGCAGTTTCAGGGAGATGCCGCTAGAGCCCAGTCCTCCGGCATCTCCAAGAAACTGGTCATAGAGGCACTCCCTAATATGTGACCTCACGCGTTTGGAGATCAGATCTTAATGGTAAGTATGAATCAGGACTAAAGTCCCTCCTTTAGTCCCGATCCAGCCACAAAACGGGACTAACACACTCAATATTATTTGCAAAGAACACTATAAAAATGGACACATGGAGCATCTTCACTCATAAAATGTTACAATTATTACGTATCATTTCTTCGTGTGTGTTCCTTTCTGATCCCGTCGTATCCATGGAGCATCTTCATTCATTAACATGATGCTTGGGTCATCCTTCACCGCGAAGGGCGGAATTTCATGAAACTTATCACAATCTTCTGACATGTCTGTGTTGTCCTCCACTCCCACGATGTTTCTTTTTCCTGAAAGAACTATGTGGCGCTTTGGCTCATCGTCAGATGTATTCTTTTTCTTATTTTTTCTTTTTCTAGGTTTGGTAGACATGTCCTTCACATAGAAAACCTGAGCCACATCATTGTCTAGGACGAATGGTTCTTCTAAGTACCCAAGATTGTTGAGATCCAACAATGTCATTCCGTATTTCTTGTCTACCTCAACCCCTCCTCTTGCCAGCTTGACCCATTTGCACCGAAACAAGGGGACCTTAAAAGTAGGTCCATAGTCAAGTTCCCATATCTCCTCTATGTAGCCATAATATGTGGTCTTTGACCCATTGTTGTCTATTGCATCAAAGCGGACACCACTTTTTTAGTTGGTGCTCTTTTTTATCTTGGACTATCGCGTAAAATGTATACCCATTTATCTCGTACCCTTGGAAAGTCGATATAGTCGAAGATGGTGACCTAGACAACAAGTATAGCTGATATCCAAGAGTGTTGTTTTTGATGAGATGTTGCAACCAACCGCCGAAACTCTTCATGTGTTCATCTCTAATCCAAGATTCATGCTTTCCAGGGTTGTTGGAGCGTAAGATTTTCTTGTGTTCCTCGATATATGGGGCTACCAATATAGAATTATGTAGAACGGTGTAATGTGCTTCAGTGTAAGAATGTCCGTCCCTACATATTATTGATTTCCTTCCTAGAGTACCCTTTCCACTCAGTCTCCCCTCATACCGCGATTGAGGAAGACCAATCGGCCTAAGGTCAGGAACGAAGTCAACACAAAATTCAGTGACCTCCTCTGTTCCATAGCCCTTGGAGATGCTTCATTCTGGACTAGCACGGTTACGAACATATTTCTTTAAGATTCCCATGAACCTCTCAAAGGGAAACATATTGTGTAGAAATACAGGACCAAGAATGGAAATCTATTTGTCTAGGTGAACCAGCAGGTGCGTCATAATATTGAAGAAGGATGGTGGGAACACCAACTCAAAACTGAAAAGACTTTGGACCACATCATTCTGTAACCGTGGTAGATCTTCAGGATTGATTATCTTCTGAGAGATTGCATTGAGAAATGCATATAGCTTCACAATGGGTGCTCGAACATTATCTGGCGAGGCCCCCTCAATGTAATCGGAAGCATTTGCGTCATAATCACGTGGCAGTCATGAGACTTTAGGTTTTGGAACTTTTTTTATGCATATTTATTATTCCCTTTATATTCGACGAGAAGCCAGACGGGACCTTAATACTGCTTAGGCATTCAAAAAATATTTCCTTCTCTTGTTTGGTAAGAGCGTATTTGGCATGACCTTGAAACCATTCTGGATGCATGCCATCTGGGTCTTTCATACGTTGATGTTCCTTTCGTGCTTCTGGTGTATCTTTTGTCTTCCCATACACGCCCAAGAAGCCTAGCAGGTTCACGCAAAGATTCTTCGTCACATGCATCGCATCGATTGCAGAGCAGAACTCTAAGAATTTCCAATATGGTAGCTCCCAAAATATAGATTTCTTCTTCCACATGGGTGCGTGTCCTTCAGCGTCCTTCGGAACAGATTTTCCTCCAGGACCCTTTCCAAAGGTTACCATTTGATCCAAATCTTTGACCATATCAAATATATCAGCACCAGTACACTCCTTAGGCTTCGTCTGGTGACATGCCAGACCGTTGAAATGCTTGCCTTTCTTTCTTAAGGGATGCTTGGCCAAAATAAATCGACGATGCTCATTGTATACATTCTTCTTACAATGTTCCAAATATATACTTTCAGTCTCATCTAAACAGTGTGTGCATGCATTGTATCCCTTGTTTGACTGTCCTGAAAGGTTACTAAGAGCAGGCAAATCATTGATTGTTACGAAAAGCAATGCTCGGAGGTTAAATTCTTCCTGCTTGTGCTCATCCCACACGCGTATCCCGGGTTCATGCCACAACTGTAAAAGTTCTTCCACTAATGGCCTTAGGTACACATCAATGTCGTTGCCGGGTTGCTTCGGACCTTGGATCAACACTGGCATCATAATGAACTTCCGCTTCATGCACAACCAAGGAGGAAGGTTATAGATGCATAGAGTCACGGGCCAGGTGCTATGACTAGAGCTCTGCTCCCCAAAGCGATTCATGCCATCTGTACTTAGACCAAACCTTAAACTCCTTGCGTCATCTGGAAAGTCCGGGTACTTTCTATCGATTTTTCTCCATTGCGACTGAAAGTACCGACTTGATATGACTAGAGGGGGGGTGAATAGGCGTCCACCCAATTTTAATTTGTTTCTCACTTTTAGGCTCAATGAGAAAGGAAGTTATCTAGAGATGCAACTAAGTGAACAACCTAAATGCAAGAAAACAACCACCAACCACAAAAACAGTAAATAGCAAGGAGTAAAGGAAGGTAACGAAGTAACCGGAGAGGGGACACGGAGATGTAATTCCCGTAGTTCACTCCCAAGGAGCTACGTCTATGTTGGAGAGGTGTCGGGGCCACACAAGGTCACCCGAGTGCCACAAAGGCCTCACCTTCTTCTCCGGTGAGCTCCCCCACAAAGGAGGCCTCACAATCCACTAACCGGTGACCTTGAAGGCTCCAACCGAAACCTTTACACCAAGGTTGAGGGGGAGGCTCCACAACTCAATTGGAGGCCCTCAACGCCACCTCGAAGCTTTACAACACACGCCTAAGCTCCGGGGATGCCCTACACCATCTAGGGTTCCAAGAAACCCAAGAGCAACAAGATCCACAAAGGATGGGTGGGGAAATCAAATCTTCTTTGGTGGAAGTGTAGATCTAGGTCACCTCCCTCACCTCTCAAAAGATCAAGTCATTTGAGTGGCTAGAGAGAGAGATCTAGTGAGGTGAAGCTCAAGCATTAATGGAGGAGAGAAGAATTCGAGAGGGAGGGGGAGGAAGAAGGGGGGTGCCTTAAATAGCCCCTGCTACCTGAATTCTGACCCATGACCTCACCGGAAGTTCCGGTGAGAGGCCGGAAGTTCCGCCCAGCCTGGCTCCAACGGTCATCAGACCGTTGACGCCCGCTCCAGAAGCGCAACTGGAAGTTCCGGTGACCTTCCGAGCAAGTTCCGACCAAGTTCCGGCAAATAGCACACTTCGACACATAAGGTTACTGAGCCGCCACCGGAACTTGGGGCGGAACATGAGGCGGAACTTTTGGGTCGCGAAGAGAATCTGACCGAAAGTTCCGGCTTCTGGCGGAAGTTCCGCTCAGGAACTTTTAGCAGGACAAGTTCCGATGCAAGTTCCGACCAAGTTTCGGCAAATAGCACACCTCCAAACAGAAGGTTACTGAGCCGCCACCGGAACTTGGGGCGGAACTAGCGTCGGAACAAACTATAGAACAGCCCATAGAAAAAGTGTGAGCGGAACTTCCGGCCTATGACCAGAAGTTCCGGTGAGACACAAAAGGCTCCAACAGAACAGGAACACGCTCTCTCACGGGAAAATGGGATGGCTGTGGTGGTGCATATAGGTTTGTGCAAGAACAAGTGATTTCCCACAGCCTTCCAAAATGAACCCCCTCTTAATAGTACGGTGACCTAAAAACAACAACCGGAAAGAAACTAGGAGAAGACTAAAAGGCCACCATCTTCAAAAGATCACAAGAGAGCATCCATCACAATAGAAGGAGACATCAACGACGTTTCCCCTGAAACTCAAGAGCACAATTAAAAACACGGTTGGGATTGTCATTTAACACCAAAAACATCATGGGAAGATATAATCCTTTCAATCTCCCCCTTTTTGGTGTTAGATGACAATCCCACAGATTTGCATAGAATCAAAGAAATCTTTGCAATGGACGGGGCAAGCTCCCCCTGTATGTGTGCAAGGTAGAGAGAAGACCTCTAAGGACAGGACTAGCACACATACACAGAGGCTCCCCCTAACAATTGCAAAGATAGCACAAGTGCAAGGTACAAAAAGGGATAGAGATCATACCAGAACCAACTAAATGAGGTGGAGACAAAAGGAGTAATAATAACAATAAGATCAATGAGGCTCCACCACCATATGCAACAGCTCATAAGTTGACAACAAGATACCACACTCACGACATTGTATAAGATACCACAAAGATACCACATAGTCTCAAACATAGCATACCACATGGTCCACAAGCACACATAAGTTCACGGACATAAAACCACAAGCACACAAATAAACTAGAGAGTTCGCGAGTAAGAAAAGATCAAAAGGCAAGAACAGGCTCGCGACTCAACCCATGCAAATCCCGTAGACAACCTAATAGACATCTTTCTCCCCCTTTGGCATCGAGACACCAAAAAGGAAGAAGAAATCAATCTACTCGTCCCATCCACGAGAAGGGGGAGGAGGAGAAGACTTAGGGACCCAGTGACCCTGCTCAGGCGAACCAATGAACTCCTCCTCAGACTCATCCTCGGACCAGTTGCAGTTGTCGCGAATCCAATCCTCCTTAGGAACAGTGACAGAGCTAGTGGCCGGTGAGCAAGGAATTTTGAGGGCTGCCATGATGGCCTTCTGGCGCTGAATATTGTGACGCTGATCAACATAAGCCTGATACTCGCGGTCCTGCAGAAAGCAGAAAGTTTTCTTCACTTTCCCAAGAAGCTTCTTTGCCCAAGACGGCTGCCTCTTGAGAGAAGGACCACCAGCACTAGGGCCACCAGGAGCAGAGGAGGGACCACTAGCAACATCTCGATCCTTCTTGAGAGCAGCTTCTTTTTTTTCCTGAGTACGAGGCTTCTGGTGCTTACTCACACGGAGCTTTTTCTCTTCATGAATGGTGATGTTGTCTTGAGGGAAGGGGTTGCCAATCTTCTCAAGCCACTTGTGATTGATGAGAGTCTGAATGTAAGGAGCATAGATGCAGGAGCGCTTTTCAATGAGAGCCGCCCACATCTCTGAGTAGATGAAGTGCATAATATCTATTGACCTGTCAGTGTCCCGGCGAAGATAAGTCTGATGGATGAGGTCAACCTGATACCCATGAAACTGATCAAAGTTGCCAGCCTTGGGAGAGATGGTGTTCAAGTACACCCTGCGCATGATGTCAAAAACTGGAAGCAGATGATTCACAAATCCAACAGTTCCCCACCCTTCAATGTAGAGAGGCTCCGGACCTCGGGATCGGCACCGGGACCATGAACACGCTAACCATTTCCCCAGCCCGGCTGAATGGGATAGCCAAGAAGCTCAGCAAACTCAGCCCAAGTGGCGGTAAGAAACACGCCCGGTCATCCACTTCATCACACCTTGATGAGAGGACTGCATGTGAAGAAACAGTTGAGTAAAACTGAGCAATAGCAGTCACATCAAAGTTACGGATTGCTCCATGAGGGGAATCAGCCCAAACTTCTGGCAGATATCAAGAGCCTCTCCAAAGTAAACTTGCTTCTCTTCCATGTGAGTCACATTGATGTACTTTTGAGGAGCAACCACGAACTTCTTCTTTGATGCATAAATTTCTTCATAAATCTGTTCCTGACGGCAGGTGTGAAAATGAGGGTCCAAGCAAAGACGATCACGAGGAACGAGGTAGGGATCCGTAGCCCTGAATGCAGAGTAAGATTTCTGAGACCACTTGGAAATCTAGGCTTTGGTCATATCTGGCCCAGCAGTAGTGGCCTTCTGAGCAAGAGCAGGCCTCTTCCCTGCAGCAGCAGCACGACGAGCAGCAGCAGCCTTCTGACGAGTAGTCTGAGCGGTCGGACGCACAACCTCAGCATCTTCCTCATCAATCTCAGGAGGAATGTCAGAGGATGGATGGCGGGCACGCTTGCCTTGGTGGGTATCTCCTTTCCCTGAGAAGAAAGCACAAGAGTAGGGAGGGAAGGTGGGATAAGTGCACAAGTTCGGAAGAGGAAACAAAGGAAATAGATTGGAAAAATACAAACAGAAAAAGTTGCATTGTCGCTGGAACTTCCACTGAATCGCCGAAACTTCCGGTGAAAGTGATCCACCGGAAGTTCCGGTCGTGGCTCACCGAAGTTCCGGTGAGGCCACGAATTGACGGTTCCAAACAGGAGTTCACTAGATGTAGATCTAAAAGCCACAAGTGCACAGATTTTTCTAGGATGTATTGGACCAATCTACTCAAACATGATACCCTAGGCTACCAAGATCTTCCAACAAGTTCTAGCCAAAGAACTAGCCTAGACAAGGTGTGCCCTAACTCAAGCCATGGTGAGAGCAAGATCTCCATTAATGGAGGGAGTTGAGGGCAAATACCGGAGTCCATGGCGGGAGATCGAGTTGGGGAAGGATCCCATGGAGCAGATCTGCGGAGGAGAGGTTGGAGACGAAGGGGCCAGAGCACCTTCGTGGAGAGGTACTGGCCGGCGGCGCTCCAAAGAGAAGATGGGTCTTGGGGGAAAAAAGGAAGAAGATCCCGTTTTCCCCCAGGGCCCACCTTATATAGGACAGGGAGCACCACCGGAAGTTCCGGTCAGGGACCGGAAGTTCGGTGGATCGAACTTCCGGTCGACCGACCGGAAGTTCCGCTGACGCCAGGAAGACCATCTCAGGTTAGGAAGACAACAAGGAAGAACTTGTGCAGGGAATAGAGAGGGCTTGAGGTAAGGAAAGGCTTAGGATAGATAGCTCAAACTGTGAAGAACCAAAACCAACAAAAACCAAGACCAACAAAAAGGTCAAAGACACAAAATAAAAAACGAGTCGGTTGCCGAAGCCACCTTATATAAGAGTAAATGGCTTGACACCGCGAAGATATATCTTGGGTTCATTACCAACACTCATCATGAAGCTCAAATGGTCTCCTTTAGAGACTATAGAGTATGAAAACTTTAATGTGCGCATAATAGGGATAGTGTTTGTTCATAAGAGGAACTACACTCCCCCTAAATCCATGCCTACATCCAAACAAGATACACATTGAGACACGGGTAGGTGTGCAAGGGCTCAAGCAACATTGCTCGAATCAATGATATTTAGCTCATGCCTTAACTCTCGGAACCTTGCTTCATCAAGAGGCTTCGTGAATAGATCCGCAAGATTTTCCTTGGTGGGAACATACTCCAAAGAAATGTCTCCTCTAGCAACATAGTCCCGAATGAAATGATGACGAATCTCAATGTGCTTGGTCCGGTTATGTTTAACGGGATTGTGAGCAATAGCAATGGCACTCCCATTGTCGCAAAGAAGAGGCACCTTGTCAAAAGATAGTCCAAGATCCTTCAAAGTTTGCTTCATCCATAGCAATTGAGCACAACAGCTTGCGGCAGAGATGTACTCAGCTTCGTCAGTAGACATAGACACACAGTTTTGATTCTTCGAGGACCAACAAACCAAAGATCTTCCGAGAAACTGACAAGCTCCGGAGGTTGACTTTCTTCCCACTTTGTCACCAGCCCAGTCCGAGTCCGTGTAACCAATGAGATCAAAGCTGGCTCCCTTGGGGTACCACAACACAAAGTTTGGGGTATGAACTAAATATCGAAAGATCCTCTTAACAGCCACCATGTGACTTTACTTTGGTGCGGCTTGAAATCTTGCACACATACCCACACTCAACATAATATCCGGTCGGGATGCACAAAGATAGAGCAAAGAACCAATCATCGATCGATAGAGTTTTTGATCCACCTCCTTACCCTTGGGATCGAGATCAAGATTAACCTTAGTTGGCATGGGAGTCTTGGCACCTTTGACTTGATCAAACTTGAACTTCTTGAGCATGTCTTAGATGTACTTGGCTTGGTTGATGAAAGTCCCTTTCCTCAATTGCTTGACTTCAAATCCAAGGAAAAACTTCAACTCCCCCATCATGGACATCTCGAAGCGGTCGGTCATGAGCTTGGCAAAATCCTCATTAAAAGTTTTGTTAATAGACCCAAATATAATGTCATCAACATAGATTTGGCATACGAACAAGTGGACTCCAACTTTCTTAGTAAAAAGAGTGGGATCAATGAGGCCCACTTTGAAGCCACGGTCTAACAAGAGCTCCCTAAGGCCATCATACCACGCACGTGGGGCTTGCTTGAGGCCATAGAGTTCCTTATTGAGCTTGTAGACATGGTTCGGAAAAAGTGGATCCTGAAAACCCGGAGGTTGCTTGACGTATACCAACTCTTTCAAAGGACCATTAAGAAAATCACTCTTAACATCCATTTGATGCAATTTAAAGTTATGATGGGTAGCGAAGGCAAGAAGCATACGAATGGATTCAACGCGAGCAACGGGGGCGTAAGTCTCACCATAGTCGATGCCCTCAACTTGTGAGTATCCTTGGGCAACTAACCTTGCCTTGTTGCGCACGACAATTCCATTCGCATCGCACTTGTTCTTGAAGACCCACTTGGTTCCAATGACGTTTTGACAGTCTTTAGGCCGCTCAACCAATGTCCAAACATTGTTCCTCTTGAAGTTGTGAAGTTCCTCGTTCATAGCATCAAGCCAATCATCATCTTCAAGAGCTTCGAAGACTTTCTGTGGTTCCACAAGAGAGATAAACGCATGGTGAGAGCAAAAGGAAGCTAGTTGCCTCCTAGTAGTGGAACCTTTATTGAAATCTCCATAGACATTATCAAGGATATGGCCATCTCGAACAAGCTTGGCGAGACGATAGGCTTAACGATGGGCTTGTGCTTCAATTCGAGATTCTTGAGCTACCACTTGGTCATTTCCCACAATTGAGCCGCCCCCTTGACTATAAGCACGAACACGAGGGTCATCTTCATCAATTTCCATTTCGGGTGAGTCATCACTTGGAGAGGATCCTTGAGGATCATTGACTTGCTCTTGATCCTGACGAGCTTGACCTTGGGGATAACCGTGACCTTGAGGAGGAGCCCAATCTTGGGGAGGTTGACGAGGTTGATGAAGAGCCTGTCCGTGGGAGGTGCCTTGAGGAGGAGCCCCATCGTGGGGAGGTTGATGTTGTTGATGAAGATCTTGTTCTTTAGAGCTTGGAGAGTCATGAGCATGGGAAGCTTCGGAAGTGCTTGAGGGAGCTTGTTCCAAGAAAGTAGGTCCTTGAGGTGCAAGATGATCTTGTGTGAGTGAGGGCTCCACTTGAGTAGAGCTTGGTCCTTCTCCTTCGTCCATAAGGGGATCCTCAATGGGGAGGTGGAAACCCACACCCATTCTTCCTATGGCCTTGGGAGGAATTTCATCACTTGGATCACAAACACCATCTTGCCTAACAAGAGACTCATGATTTTCATCAAACTTCACATTGCACGTCTCTTCAACTCTTCCAATGGCTTTGTTGTAGACTCTATAAGCATGGGACTGATTTGAGTAACCAACAAAAATTCCTTCTTGAGCCTTGGATTCAAACTTTGACAACCGAAATCCCTTTTTGAGAATGTAGCACTTGCAACCAAACACCCGAAAGTAGCTAACATTAGGCTTTTTCCCGGTGAGAAGTTCATAGGGGGTTTGTTCTTATTCTTGCGGAGATAAAGCTGTTTGGTTGCATGGTAAGCGGTGGAGATGGCCTCGGCCCAAAAGTTGTATGGAGACTTGAACTCAGCTAGCATAGACGTAGCCGCATCCATCAATGTGCGATTCTTCCTTTTGGCAACTCCGTTTTGTTGAGGGGTGTAGGGAGTGGAGTATTGATGCTTGATTCCTTCATCACTGAGAAACTCATCCAAGGTATAGTTTTTGAACTCGGTGCCATTGTCACTTCGAATTGAGAGAATAGTTGCATTGTGCTTCCTTTGAACCTCATTAGCAAAGTCAATGACGGTTTGTTGAGTCTCACTCTTGTATTTGAAAGAGAACACCAAGTGTATCTTGAGAAATCATCCACAATAACCAAGCAATACTTCTTGCCTCCAAGGCTATCATGAGAGGGAGGACCAAAGAGATCCATATGCAAGAGCTCCAAACATCTCTCGGTAGTGATTTGATTGAGCGCTTTGTGAGGAGTTTCATGCATCTTCCCTTCAATACAAGCCCTGCAAACACGATCTTTGGCAAAAGAAACATCGTTAATTCCAAGGATGTGGCCCTCGGAGTGAAGTCTTTGCAAAGTCCTCATGTTAACATGGGCTAGGCGGCGATGCCACAACCATCCCTTTTCGGCTTTAGCATAGAGACATAGAGCATGAGGAGTAGTGGTCCCTGAAAAGTCCACCACATACAAGTCATGTTCTACATATCCTACAAAAGCCACCTTGAGAGACTTGCTCCACATGAGGACCACGGAATGAGAATTAAAGAAAGAAGAAAAACCCATAAGAGCAAGATCACGAACAGAAAGTAAGTTCTAACCAAGAGTTTTGACAAGCATGACGTCAACCAAGGATACATCCGGGGTTACCACCACTTTGCCAAAACCCAAAACCTGAGAGCTTGTTTTGTCACCGTAGGAGACCATGGTGTTGGCAACATTGGGTCTCAATTCGGTCATGATAGAATTGCTTCCGGTCATATGACTCATGGCACCACTATCAAGCACCCATTTTGATCCGCCGGAAGCATAGTCCTACAAGAAAATCAAGCCTTGGTTTTAGGTACCCATTTTGCAATGGGTCCCCTTTTGTTAGTGACAAGAACCTTTGGCACCCAAATGGCCCAATGATAATTATGCGTGTAAGATGTTCCCACATATCTAGCATATACATGACCATCATAAGATTTGCAAAGAATATAAGAGGGATTGTTATTTCCGGCAAAGATGTCACTTTGCAAGAGGGTTAGGCCATTTGGTACTCCTTGGTCCATGCCCTTGTTCTTTTTCTTCTTCTTTTCTTCTTCTTCTTAGTCTTGGCAAGTTGATCCTTCAAAACCTTGACTTCCTCTATGAGATGCTCATGCTTGCAACAAGGGTTAGGAGAGCTAGACAAGTCTATAACTTGCACAACGGAAGACTTAGAAAGATCACAAGTTAATTGAGTTTGAAGCTGTTCATGAGCTTCAAAAAGATTTGAGAATTTACTCTCCAAGGCTTTGTGTTCCTCTTTGAGTTTCTCAAGATCCTTTTGAGTCCTATCATGACCACCCACAAACTCAGCATTTTCTTTCTTGAGAACCTTAATCAAAGCAAGAGCATGGTCACATTCTTTAATTGTAGAGGTCAAAGTGTTGTTATGATCATCTACAAGCTTAGACACATTTTCTTCGAGATTAATTCTCATATTTTGTTCATCCTCAAGACTTTGAGTGAGAGAGGCAATTTCATCGGCGGCATCTCTTTCATTTTTACTTAGCAAGTCAAGAAGTTATTCCTTTTCATCTAAGGCATCTCTAGCATTTTCAAGTTGTGCAAGTAAGGACTCAAAGCAGTTTTTAGTTTCTTCATCTAGGGTAGCAACAAATTCACACATGTCAATCATCTCTTTCTTCACCTCTAGACCAACAAGATCAAGAGAGGAAGGCTCACTAGAGATAGGTTGAGGAGTGGGTTTTGGTGATACCTCGGTGGCCTTGGCCATGAAGCACTTTTGGTTGGAGGAGATGACATTTTCATTTGGCGAGTCGAAGAGGGATAGACGTGGAGTTGAGGTAGTGGCAATAGCAGCAATCCCCACAATATCTCCACCATGAACTTCATCATCATCATCTTCATCCGTGCCCGAAAGATATTCTTCATGGACCACAATTGCTCGTTCCTTGTTAGTGGAGTTCTTGACGGCGTAGTTCTTGTTCAAGGGATGAGGAGGTCTTGACTTGACCTTACGAATGAGACGACCACCATTGTCTTCACGGTTCTCAAAGGGACACTTGGCCACGAAGTGACTCTTGTCGTTGCAATTGTAGCATGACCTTGCTTTGGGAGACTTGTTGGGTGAGTTGAATCTTGATTTGTCCCTTGATCTTGACTTGAATCCGGACTTGTTCCAAAAGGCCCTTGAAGCGAGAGCAAGATGTTCGTTGAAGGCACATTTGAGATCCTCTTGAGACCACTCACTTGATGTATCATCATCATCAACTTCAATAGCTTTGGCCTTCAAAGAAAGGTTCACTTTTGTTGATCCAATGGCTCTAGCTCGAGCGGACTCCGCATTCTTCTTAGCAATAGTCATGGCAATTACTTCACTCAAGACTTATTGGGAAGTCATTAAGTGAAAGTTGGTTCTTCCCTTGATAGAGTTGAGCTTTTGTTCTTCAAATGAGATAAGAGCTTGAATGAACTTCCTCTTCATAAACTTGTCATCAACTTAGTGAGCCCCAAGGTCCCTCATAGTGGAACAAAGGACCTTAAGGTGCCTATACATGTCTTTAGGGGTCTCATCATCTTGCATTGCGAAACCATCGCACTCGTTGTTGATCTCATCAAACTTGGAGCTTTCGATGCTAGCATTCCCAACAAAGAGCTCGGTGAGTTGATCCCAAGCTCCCTTGGCAGTATCAAATTGGCGAATGTGAGAAAAATCCTTTGGAGTCAAGGCCTTTTGAATCATTTCCAAAGCTGTGGCATTGAGTTGCTTGTCCACCACTTCACCTCGTGTCAACTTCTTTGGGTCAAATGGAGAGAATCCATCCTCCACAATCCTCATTAACTCAATGGATGAGCTGGAAATATGTGAGCGCAATAGATATTGCCAATTGGCGAAATTTAACGTATCTAGCATGGGTGGTGCTCCTTGAGGTATAATGTGTGGCATGGGGATGGGTGGATCCGGAGTGTACTTTGGCGGTGGGGGTACCGCCGAGTAGTCCTTTCCTCCATTTTCCTCTTTGGAAGTTGGGTTCTCTGGCTCCTCGATGTTCTCACTTGGAACCTTGGTAGAGGTTTGAGCAACAAAACCAAGTCCCAAGTGAGTGGTGGCAGCCGCGGGATTTACCCCGGGGGCGGACACCGTAACAGTGGGAGGAACCTCGTTGGGTTGGGGTGTGTCAATAGCAACCATGGGGTTTGGCTTGAGAGACTGCAAGAGAGTCATCATTTCCTCGAACTTGGACATCATGGATGACTCCAATTGCTTGAGGTCATCCATAGTGGCCAAGTTCTTGGATTTTTCGGTTTCACTACCCCCTTCGTCGGCCATAGTCTCTTAGGCGGTAAAGCCCGAAATAAGAGCTTGTGCTCTGATACCAATTGAAAGTACCGACTTGATACGACTAGAGGGGGGGTGAATAGGCGTCTACCCAATTTTAATTTGTTTCTCACTTTTAGGCTCAACGAGAAAGGAAGTTATCTAGAGATGCAACTAAGTGAACAACCTAAATGCAAGAAAACAACCACCAACCACAAAAACAGTAAATAGCAAGGAGTAAAGGAAGGGAACGAAGTAACCGGAGAGGGGACACGGAGATGTAATTCCCGTAGTTCACTCCCAAGGAGCTACGTCTACGTTGGAGAGGTGTCGGGGCCACACAAGGTCACCCAAGGGCCACAAAGGCCACACCTTCTTCTCCGGTGAGCTCCCCCACAAAGGAGGCCTCACAATCCACTAACCGGTGACCTTGAAGGCACCAACCTAAACCTTTACACCAAGGTTGAGGGGGAGGCTCCACAACTCAATTGGAGGCCCTCAATGACACCTCGAAGCTTTACAACACACGCCTTAGCTCCGGGGATTCCCTACACCGTCTAGGGTTCCAAAAAACCCAAGAGAAACAAGGTCCACAAAGGATGGGTGGGGAAATCAAATCTTCTTTGGTGGAAGTGTAGATCTAGGTCACCTCCCTCACCTCTCAAAAGATCAAGTCATTTGAGTGGCTAGAGAGAGAGATCTAGTGAGGTGAAGCTCAAGCATTAATGGAGGAGAGAGAAAAATTCGAGAGGGAGGGGAGGAAGAAGGGGGTGCCTTAAATAGGCCCCCCCCCCACGTTGAACCGTTACAACCCCCGCGACCTCACCGGAAGTTCCGGTGAGAGGTCGGAAGTTCCGCCCAGCCTGGCTCCAACGGTCATCAGACCGTTGACGCCCGCTCCGGAAGCGCAACTGGAAGTGCTGGTCAAAACAGACCGGAAGTTCCGGTGAACTTCCGAGCAAGTTCCGACCAAGTTCTGGCAAATAGCACACTTCGACACAGAAGGTTACTGAGCCGCCACCGGAACTTGGGGCGGAACATGAGGCGGAACTTTTGGGTCATGGCGAATCTGAAGTTCGGATTACGCGGAAGTTCTCAGAACTTTAGCAGACAAGTTCGATGCAAGTTCCGCAAATAGCACACCTCAAACAGAAGGTTACCGAGCCGCCACCGAACTTGGGCGGAACTAGCGTCGAACAAACTAGAACAACCCGCAGAAAGTTTGAGCGGAACTTCCGCCTATGACCAAGTTCGTGAGACACAAAAGCTGCAATGTAGCAGAACACGCTCTCTCACGGGAAAATGGGATGGCTGTGGCGGTGCATATAGGTTTGTGCAAGAACAAGTGATTTCCCACAGCCTTCCAAAATGGACCCCCTCTTAATAGTACGGTGACCTAAAAACAACAACCGGAAAGAAACTAGGAGAAGACTAAAAGGCCACCGTCTTCAAAATATCACAAGAGATCATCCATCACAATAGAAGGAGACATCAACGACGTTTCCCCTGAAACTCAAGAGAACAATTAAAAACACGGTTGAGATTGTCATTTAACACCAAAAACATCATGGGAAGATATAGTCCTTTCAGCGACCCATCAGCGGGGTGTCTCAACATCCCGTTTGACTTACGTTCCTCTTTATGCCATCACAAAAACTTGGCGTGCTCTTTGTTTCTGAATAAGCGTTTCAACCGTGGTATTATAGGAGCATACCACATCACCTTGGAAGGAACCCTCTTACGGGGGGGCTCGCCCTCAACGTCACTAGGGTCATCTCATCTAATCTTATACAGAAGTGAAGTGCATACCGGGCATGCATCCAAATTCTCATACTCCTCACCGTGGTAGAGGATGCAGTCATTAGGGCATGCATGTATCTTCTGAACCTCTAAACCTAGAGGGCAGACAACCTTCTTTGCTTCAATGCGTCTTGGCAATACGTTATCTTTTGGAAGCATATTCTTCATCATTTTCAGCAACTTTTCAAATCAGGACTCAGGTATAGCACACTCAGCCTTCCATCGCAGCAATTCTAGTGTGCTGCCCAGCTTTTTCGGACCATTTTCGCAATTTGGGTACAACAAATTTTTGTGATCCTCTAACATGTGATTGAACTTCTCCCTATCCTTTTCAGTTTCACAATCTCTTCGTGCATCGGCAATGGTCCGACCAAGATCATCAGCGGGTTCTTCATGTGTCTCTTCTTCATCCTCCCCTTCAGCATCCCCCATGGAAGTATCTCTGTACTCAGGGAAACCATGATAGTTGTCATCCTCCTTCTCTTCTTCATTATCTTCCATTATAACCCCCACTACAAGAAATGTGTCAATCTATGACCTTTTGATAGTGACCGTGGATAAAATCGTCATAGAGTTATGACGATTTTGTACCAAATGGTCGTAAGCCGTTTGGGAGAGCCAAAAGCCTGAATAATTAAGACGATTTGGATAAAAAACGTCATAGTTTCCATAAGTGAAATCGTCATAACCTGGCACCCCTTCATGGATCGATGACCTGGCACCCCTTCATCGCGTGTTGACGCGGGAATATTTCCCCACCTGGCGCCAAATCCATAAGCGAAGCGAAATATCATAGGCGAAATATCATAGGCGCGGTCGAACCCTAGATTTCTATTCTCTCACCCCCGCCGCCCCTTCTTTTCTTCTCTCCGCCGCCCCTTCTTTTCTTCTCTCCGCCGCCGCCACCCCCTCACCTGCCGCCGCCACCCCCTCACCTGCCGCAGCCATCATGCTCACTCCACTATATCCCACGCCGCAGCCATCTAGGCCATCTCCTATACCAAACCCGCATCACAGAACCCAACAAGCAGAGATGTGGATGCCGCCGTCGTCCGTGGCGAACCGATCGAATCGATGGCGGGGCTGCAGCGGTCGGCACGCGTTCCGCGCCGGGCTCGTCGGATGGTGTGGACGACGGCAAAGCTCATCTCCGGGCTTCGCCAGCCGCCGCCCGCAGCCGCCGAGGGACGAGGACATGAACCTCTACCTCCCCACGGGAGATCCCCACCAGCCGTCGCCAGACGGCCTCCCGCTGGTGCGCTGGAGCCGCTCGCCAGACGGCCACGGCTGGCAGGGCGTCATGGGCGCCTCTCGCCCAGCTTCGCCGCTGCCGCTGCGTCTGCTGCCTCTGCGCCTTCTTCCGCGGCAAGACCAAGGCCAAGCCAAGGTTGCTCGAGGGTCGCCCAACCATCCGCCAGTGGTCAGCGGGCGGTCGATCTCATCTGTGGCTTCAACTTCCTCTTCCCCAATCGTGCAGCTCTTGGTGTCCTTCGCTATTGTCTCCGCCAGTTCGTAGCCTTCGTTGGTGGCGCATCTTAGTGGCGTTCCGTCTTTGTTGATTTCCTTTCCTTAAAGCTTGAACTGATCTGATTTTGTTGTGGAATTTTTTATTTAGATTTTGTGGCGGCTGGACATGACGTCGATCCTGGGGGAGCATGATTGCTGCAGGGGAAGATGGAGTAGCAGCATCAGGATGCGGACGCCATGGCGGCAAGGCGCAAAGGTGGCCTTGAACCTCTTCCGGATTCAAATCTGAATGAGATGGAGAACGAGGCGACCGGGTGGAGATGTACCGCCAAGCCAGGGCTGCTGTTGGCCGTCAACATCCTCCACCCGGCAAGATCTACATTCGACAATGTCGTCAGAAGATCATTCAATGACTTCTCCATCTGCGTCCACTATGCTTTCCGCCATGGATGATTCTCCGTAAACTTTTCAGCCTCCTACTGTTTGTTTCTTTCTTGATGTTGTACTATTTTTCCTTTAGTTATTTTTGTCCAGGCGATGCTTAGAGACGAGGATTTGGCCTTTCTTAAAGTTGGTTCTTTCTTCATGTATATATTGTGCAGGTGTCACTCTTAGGTTGTGTGTGGCAACTCATGTTTTCCTCTAAATTATTTGTTTGACATGTTTGGTGCGAAGCTTAGTCGGGATCCAATCTAAAGTTCTAGACATTATTTCCTTGGATCGATCAGTAATCATTCTTTTGGTTGTGCAATTTGCCTACGGTCCTCCTTGAATCGCTACTTTTTGTCCAAGGAAGCGGATATATAGAAAGCTCCATCGCTACTTATGTTCGCATATTTATTTGTCGAGAAGATAAAACCATACCTACTCAATCACATGCAGCATTATTTGTTTCGCAAATGATATATACATGTTTCAGTGCCAACGTTGGTCCATTATGCTTTGTTAACTAACTAATCAAGAAGTGCTTTTTCCGGTACGTAATGACGATTTCTATATCATTCTCTATTAATTTGAAAATTACGATTTTGTGTATTCCATTATGTAATGATTTATATGGTTAATGACCTCCGACCTTCATCACATGGCTTCTCCCAAGTGTTTGGTTGTCTTGATCCTATCGTGGAACTTGGATGGCATTTTTCGACACCTTTGTCGATCATTTATTTAGATTCAGAGGTGAGAAATCGGGATTACTCAACCTTTGTCTTTCCGTAAATGGTTACATATTTCATTAGTTTTTTAGTTATGGGATCAATCTCACCTCCATGGATTACCGGCTTGGTTTTGCACTTCATTTAAAATTCTATGGTGCTTAGGTTTCATTGGTATGGTTTTGGCAAACCATCGAGAGAGTACTGATATACTCCCTACTATATCAATTTGGAAAATAATGGGAATATGTGAACATCTCTTCTCGTTCATGTTGACAGGAGTACTAATATTGAAATTGGTCCATGTGTTCTCAAAATTTGTGTACTTCCTCACAAGATTTGCTCTTATCATGACGATCCTTCTCCCATTCCAAGTATGCTCACTATATATTTATGATACATAGTGAATTGTATCATAGAATGAATATGTTTGGAAATTATATTTATGATACATAGTGAATTGTATCATAGAATGAATATGTTTCGAAATAACAATAGCTGCTCTATATATTCAGAAATATTCAGAGCAAATGATGATACTATAGAGTTTACGTACTTCACATTGTTTCACGCTTATATCACTATTTCACATTCTTGCCAATAATGTTGCATACCATAACTAGTTAGTTAATCTGTGCGTGTCGCCGCACCTAATTTCCTAGTAGTATACTATAGAACAACTCATCAACTCGAGATATTTGTTTAGTACTGTTGTTAAAATGCCTATTACTTGACTTGATTTGACACAAATAGATAATGGAATCCACATAAAAACATTTAATTTGGGTATAAGTACATAATATGTCACCTTCTTCTATTCTTCTTCTTCTTTAAGCGATAAGTGAAGTCGTTATCTGCAAGCCATATTACTCGTTATCGCAAGTCGTTATCTTGGGTTTGGTTTCCAATGTTAGCTTGATTCGGTGGCTTACAAAGCTACTCCATGTAATATATCATGTACCATGCCAATGTTATCTTTAGTTCAATGTCTTACAAAGCTACTCCATGTAATATCATGTTAATTATTAAACGAGTTCTTGGAGTGGTGCTTGTAAATGAGTTATACAAGATCCATAGTATTTACAGTGATAGGAATGAGTGAATAGAACTTTTTCAAATCTGATTTAAACTTAATCAAATGATTAGAAAGCTTTTGTGGATATGAAACCACCGATTATGAATGCTAATACATTATGTAAATTTTACTACTACATTGCGGATTGCTAGAACTATATGTAAAATTTGTTGCTACCCATATTCGAAACTACAAGCTTTGTTCATGTTTGCAGATCGTGCTAGAGTGGAGTGCGCCACTGGAGAGCGGAGGAGCTTGTTCGTGCAACGATCCGAGGAGCTTGTCCGAGGTGTTGCAATTGGTGCTATTTGCTAATAAGTGAATGTAAATAATGAATTGTAATCTTGGATGTGCATTTGTGAGCCTCGCTATTTGTTGATAAATTATCTCGCATCTTGTGTATTTGCTAAAATGGTGTATTTTATTGATGTATTTGGAAACTCTAGTGTATTTTCTCGATTTATTGCATGGCTAAAGCAATTCCGAAATGAAAATGCAAATTCTAGATAAAAATAGCAAATCGATCGGATGAAATATATTTGGGCTCTAAAAGGTCAGGCCCAAAATATATTGTAACAAATCTGAAAATAAATAAGTGTACCATAAGAAGGCAAGGCCCAAAAGTGACAAACCTAAAAGGCCAAGGCCTAGCAAATAAAAGACTAGAATTATTCGCCACCCATTTAGATCACTAAAATGGATGGGCTGATTTTGATTTAAGACGATTTCATTTCGTCACAATTTTGCCACGAGGATCACCAAGGATCCGAGCTGGCACAGCTAGATGGTCTATGACGATATTGGATCGTCATAGACGTTATGACGATTCAATATCGTCATAGACGGTTATGACGATTTTACCAAAAACGTCGTTATAGTTCATTTGCGACGCCCAGCTTTCGACGATCTCAAAATCGTCATAGAATCGTCATAAACGGACTACTATGACGATTTTGTGACGAAAATTGAGGGTCATATATAGACAGATTCCTTGTAGTGCCCTCTCTCTCTGTGCTTGGTCCAACAATTAAAACTGGGCATGAAGCCGGACTTCAATAGGTGGCTGTGAAGGGTTTTTGAGTCAGAGTAATCCTTCTGATTCCTACATCCATTACATGGACAGAATACAAAACCATTGCGCTTTTTTGCATCAGCAACACTGATGAATTAATGCACGCCATTAATGAACTCACCAGAGCGTCGGTCAGTACCGTACATCCATTCCCGGACCATCTGCATTATAGTAAAAGTATATCAAAAACCATTACACAACATGATAAAATTATTACAAGTTATATTGAGAGCTTCTAGAGCATTAATTTTGAATTTTGAAAAATTTACATGCACAAATTTGTGAATTGGAGAAAACAATCAACATGATAAATGTGGAGTTTTTTATTATTGTTCTATCAGTGAAAACCTTATTCCATTCTAAGCTCTGAAACTCTAAAATTACACATTTCAATTTCCAGTAACTATGTGCCTAATCAAAATTTGTTACACATATATATCAAAATCCTTCTAGCTACTTCTAGAGCATGCATGCATTGATCCATATATCTATACTTCTAGAGCATTATAGAGATAAAGTAGCAATAAGAGATGAAAGAATGAAGTTCTAACCTTTTAAAGCTTTGGATTTAGGTGATGCAAACTAAATCTTGACAAATCTTGAGAAAAACAATGGCATGAACTCTCTTGCTTCTTTGAGAAAAATGGCCACCCTAAACCCTAAACCCTCGAATATGATAGGTCATTTTGTGAAGGTTTTTTTAGACATGATCAATATACCAAGTCTGGTATTTTTCCTTGCAAATATGTCACATAATATGACACCATGCGAAGGATTTACATTGTTCGGACTTTTTTTGAATTTCTTATGCCCGTTTTGAATTTTTCCCTTTTCAAACTATGGTCGAACCGGCGTGCATGAAGATAGGAGACGAGCATCGTTAGAACATGCATTGGATCTCTGAAAAAACCACATATTGCGAGTCTAAAAATGCGTTAGATCATGTACCTGTAGTACAAACCAGACCCACTTCCTGCCGATTCGTCAGACATTTGTCCTTTTTATCCGGGATGGACGAAAAGGTTTGAGATGTCCCAGTTGGGAGTTAGTCCATGTAAGGTGGTCTAGTATTTTAGAAAAATGGGACGGTAGCATTCTCAAACAGCATTTTGGTGGTTACTTCACAAAACGACCCGTTTTTTGCGCTCGAAAAATGGAAAATGGCTTTTCCGTGCGACTAAAAGGAAAACTTCCTCCTGCAACATTGTTCTCCATAGCAATGTCTACATGCATGCGTAATATGGGCACAACATCACAAGCTATGCCGCGATTTAGCACATAACATCGGTCATTTGGACCGAAAGCCATGAAACCTCGAATATGATAGGTCATTTTGTGAAGGTTTTTTTGAGACATGATCAATATACCAAGTTTATTATTTTTCCTTGAAACTATGACACATAATATGACACCACGCGAAGGATTTATATTGTTTGGACTTTTTTGAATTTCTTATGCCCGTTTTGATTTTTTCCGTTTTTGAACTATGGTCGAACCGGCGTGCATGAAGATAGGGGACGAGCATCGTTAGAACTTGCATTGGATCTCTGAAGAAACCACATATTTCAAGTCTGAAAATGATTATTTCAAAAAATCATGGGCGTTAGATCATGTACCCGTAGTACAATCCAGACCCACTTCCTACCGATTCTGCAGACATTTGTCCTTTTTACCCGGGATGGACGAAAAGGTTTGAGATGTCCCGGTTGGGAGATAGTCCATGTAAGGTGGTCTAGTATTTTAGAAAAATGGGACGGTAGCATTCTCAAATAGCATTTTGGTGGTTACTTCACAAAATGACCCGTTTTTTGCGCTCGGAAAATGAAAAATGGCTTTTCCATGCGACGAAAAGGAAAACTTCCTCACGCAACATTGTTCTCCATCCCAATGTCCACATGCATGCATAATATGGGCAAAACATCACAAACTATGCCGCGATTCAGCACATAACATCGGTCATTTGGACCGAAAGCCATGAAACCTCGAACATGATAGGTCATTTTGTGAAGGGTTTTTCGAGACATGATCAATATACCAAGTCTGGTATTTTTCCTTGCAAATATGTCACATAATATGACACCACGCAAAGGATTTACATTGTTCGGACTTTTTTTGAATTTCTTATGCCCGTTTTGAATTTTTCCCTTTTCGAACTATGGTCGAAGCGGCGTGCATGAAGATAGGGGACGAGCATCGTTAGAACTGTTGCCGGTCAAAACTCACCGGCGGGCAGTGACGAGCAACACGAAGAGCCGGGAGGCTCCCAGAGCGGCTGGTGGGCCCTGGTCCCTCGGTCGACGGCCCGCAAATCTTCCGGCACGCACGCGTCCTGTCTTGGTTCGAGGCGTGCACCGACCTATACCTGGTCGGAAGGTGATGGATTGTTCCGATTGGTTTCTGCACGGTAAACAAGTATCGTAAAATTCGAGCCGTGATCGGCTCCTGTGTTTTCAGAATCGGCTTTCGAGCGATTGTCCCCATGGTTCTGCATTGGATCTATGATAACATGGGGTTTTGCTTAATTACTACAAGTTAAATCGATCACGATAGTTTAACGTTTTCACCACGCAACCGAACGTCACACGCGTAGTTGAGCATAATAGATACGACAGATAGTAGAAAACTGATCCTAGAGAAGGACTAAAAACCAACATAACGTCAATTCCCGGAAACATCCCCTCTAAGATCAATAAACCATACCTTACGTACCGGATCGTTCAACCCGCTTTGTGAGGCCTAACCACGTAGATATTAATCTAAACCTTGATGAACAAGGCACAACTATAATGATCAAATCGACTTAAGCAGAAATCAAGCAAGATGCCACCTTTACACCCGGGAGAAGGTGCAAAGACGGCGAGATAGCTAGAGGTAGCATGAATAAGCAATCGTAGTAAAAGTATCGATGCTAGCTCTAACAAATCTGTGGTAAAGGTGTTACTCGCCATCAACAAGGCTTAGTACGAGTAACACCGGACAACGATAGTAATATCGCCTAGATCGCAAGATGCGATCTAGGCAGCATGGCACTTACCCGAGAAAAAACCCTAGAACAAGGGGTGGCGATGCGCCGAGATTGTGTTTGTTGTGAACGTGATTGTCCTCCTTTTCTCAATACCCCTAGGTACATATTTATAGTCCGGAGACTCTCTACTTTTGGAATAACTCTACAACTCTATCTTTATCTAAACATAAACGGAACCTAAACAAATACGACTCCTACTAAGATACAAGATACACGGGCAATTCAGCCCAAATCTACGCACTAGGCCGATCCAACCACACCTTGAATATATGTATCTTCTAAGCCCATCTTGATCACGGCCCATCTCCATCTTAGGCCAAAATATGGCGATAACACATGCCCCCCTGGTTTTGGCAATGATAATTCCAAAACCACTCTGTGTGTTTTTTCCTTCTCCTGGTTTTTTTTTTATCGGGCTACGCGTATGTCAGAACGCGTGGCAGAACAGGATCGTCACGCCACCCCTTCATCATGATGCCCTGTCTTCTCAACTCCTCCGCAGTGCATGATTTGACGATTTTGGCAGCGCAATCTGGGAAACTGCTATGGCATTGAACCGTTTCTTCACTATTCCTCTTTATTTAAATCCGCCTGAACAGTTCACAGTCCCCATCTTCCTCCGAGCCAAAAACCCTCTTTCTCCACCGGAAAAACCCTCTTTCGCCATGGCCTCCTCTCGCTTCCTCCGATCTCCTCCCACGCCTCCAATAGCCTCGGTGACCGCGAACCGACTCGGAGCACCACGACAATGGCAAGTACACTCGCCCCACAATGGTGGGACGAGAGGGTTGAACTTTGCCGTCTGGTCAGAGGACGATGCGTCCCTGACAGACGGCGAAGAGAGCCTTCAGTTCCTCGCTGACGGGGAGCTGGAGGCGGACAGCAGCGACGACGCCATGTCCTGGGATGGCGTCGACTCCTCTGAAGAAGAGGAAGAAGAAGAGGAGGAGGAGGACACCTCCTCCGAGGAGTACCAGCCGGTGCGGTACTTCCGTGCCGGGTCCGAAGACGACGACGATGACGAAGACGAGGACGAGGAGGCCCCTACTGGCTTCCTCAGTAGCAGCGAAGACGACGCTGGTAGCAGCGCCGAAGACAGCGAGGAAGACGGCGGCGGCAGCAGCGACGACGACCTCGGCTTCGATTAGGATGTAGTAGTAATGGCCGTAGCATTAGTAGGCCCCTTTTGTAATCGAACCTTGTAAGCAATGACCTTCCGAATGAATGAAACTCTGTTTCCCAATTGTTGCTTCCTTTTGCTTTAATTCTGCCGATAACCGAAACAGGTCGATGTTCCATAAGCCGATGACACGGTATCGGCTCCTTCTAAACGGGTTAAATTGCACAAAGCCGATGACCACCCATCGGCTCCTTCTAAAAAACGTTTGACAGGGTCAACCCCCAGTTGAATCACAACGGCTATTTCCTGGTCTGAAACGGTAACCAAACCTCCATTGCCCATCGAAAAATGTGCCCTGACCGAACAGCTATCGACCAGCAAGGATGATGATGACGAAGCTGAAACAACTGAGTTCCGTGCTGACGCTCTCCATGCCCTCAAAGCATTTCCTTAGTAGCTTGTTGTTTTTTTTTTCTTTTTATTCGGCCGATTTTCAACATCGGCCCCCATATTTTACTGCCAATCGACTTAGCCGATCTCTCGTATCGGCCCCTCAAGTTTTTATTGTCCCATATCCCACATGCTTGGAAAATACTTCTTGAGATGCTGGCCATTGACTGCCACTTGAAATTTTTCACCATCCAACTGCTCAAGCATGTATGCGTTCCCTCTTAAAACTTGGTCGACCTTGTACGGCCCATGCCAATTTGGAGACCATTTACCATATGCTGCGTCCTTAGTACCCAAGGGCAACACAGCTTCCCACACCAAATCTCCAACGTGGAACTCTTTTGGCTTCACCTTCTTGTTGTAGGCACGAGCTACTTTAGCCTTGTTCTCTTTTATTTTCTCAAGCGACCACAGCCTAAGCTCAGTCACGTCTTCCACGCTGTCACTCATCAAAGTTGCATATTCTTCAGTCGTTAGCTCATTCTGAAAAGTAACACGTCTCGATCCAGCCGTAATTTCCCAAGGCAATACGGCTTGCCCATAGACCAGATGGTACGGAGAGGTTTTTATCGCCCATGGCGACATGCGATAAGCCCATAAAGCCTCCGATAAAACCTCATGCCAACGCCTCGGGTGTTCATCGATTTTCCTCTTGATCAGCTTGATAAGGCTCGGGACGCCTCGCTTGCCCATTTGCTTGAGCGTAGTACGGAGATGACCGTATCGCTTTAATCCCGTGTCTTCACAGAACTTTCGAACTCGTGAGAAACAAAACCGAACCTCCATCGGTTGTGATAGTGCAGGGAATCCCAAACCTATGAATGACGTGCTCTTTCACGAAATTGATGACATCTTTTGAACTTCATCGACTTCATAGGGACGGCTTCCACCCACTTGGTAAAATAATCTGTGATGGCCAAGATCCACATGTGGCCTTTGCTTGATGGAGGATTGATCTTGCCGATCATGTCCATGCCCCAACCTCGGAATGGCCAAGGTTTGATGATGGGATTCATTGCTGATGTGGGTACCATCTGGATTTTTCCAAATTTCTGACATGCTTGACACCCTTTGTAGTAGTTGAAATAGTCCTCCAGCATAGTGGGCCAATAAAACCCCGATCGCCTGATCAACCATTTCATCTTATGAGCCGATTGGTGAGTTCCACAGGCTCCTTCGTGTACCTCATGTAGGAGCTGATTGGCCTCGGCTGTCCCCAGGCACTTGAGCAATAGCCCTTCCAGAGTCCTGTAAAACATGTCATCCCCAATAAGCACGTACTTCATGGCTTTGTACCTTATCCGTTTAGGTGCCCCGAGGCGAATCTTTCAAGTAATTGAAGATATCGGCTCTCCGCCCGCTTCTAAGAACTGTACTGACATCGGCTCCTTCCACCATATCCTTGTATCTGAGCTATCTGCGCAAGATCGTTCGCCTCGGTATTCGCGCACGTGGGATCCAAGTGAAGTTGATGTACCGAATTGCGTCATCAGCTCGGCGGTGAAGCCATAATGGGAAGAGGGACTCGCTCGCACTTGTAGTCCTCCGTGAGCTGGGAAATCACCAAGTTGAGTCTCCAAAATTTCCACCGCTTCCTCCCGGCCGAGGAGTAACTCCATCCTGCGTATTGCCTCGCACTCGGCTACATTGTTAGTGGGAGAGGTAGACAATCTTATGGAGAAGGAAAATGTTGCCCCCCGGGGCGACACGAGGAAAATGCCGATGCCGCAGCCATCGTCACAAACTGATCCGTCGAAAAACATAGCCCACGCTTTTATGGACAGTGCTGCTATGTTAGTGTTGATCCTCTCGCAATAAGATCAGCCACCTTGTCCTTAACAGCTTTCGCAGGCTGATACCGGATGTCAAATTCTGATAATGCAAACATCCATTTACCTAATCGGCCTTTTAACATAGGAGCCGATAACATGTGCTTGATGACGTCCGACTTGCATATGATGATGACCTCGCGATAGCAAATGTGGCGTAGCTTGGTGCATGTAAAAAACAAACAGAGGCACAACTTGTCGATATCTGGATACCGCGTCTCTGCGTCCAGCATCCTTCTGCTTATGTAGAATACGACTCGCTCTAGCCCATCATGTACTTGTACCACCACTGAGGCGATGGACGTGTCAGCCACTGACAAGTACAGGTAGAACGGTTTGTCTGGCTGGGGTGGAACTAACACTGGCGGCTTTGTCAGGTATTCTTTGATTTCCAAGGCCCGTTGTTGTTCTCGCCGGAATTCCTCATCGACTTTAATTTTCACGAGCCCCATGAACGGCTCTATCCTTCCCGATGATTAGAGATGAATCGTCTAACGAAGTTGATCTTGCCAATGAGAGATGTAGCTCTTTCTTTGTAGTGGGTGGCTTCATCGTTAACGCTCCTCGACTCTTGAGCCGATCTCAATTCGCGTTCATGGACCAAAACCCAAGAACCGACCGCCGTCACTCCAAGGCACACTTCTTTGGATTCATCCTCGGGCCAAACTTTCTTGTTCGGTCCAGACGTTGCAGATCGCCCAAGTGCCCTTGGCGAGGCGGACTTGACCACCACGTCATCGATGTAGATTTCCACCGCTTGCCGATCGATCATGGAAGATATAGTTCATGGCCCTTTGATACGCTATACCGCATTTTCGGTCAAGCGTCCAAACGCTATGACTACATATTCAAACAACCCCACGGACCCTGTGACTCTGAATGCAGTCTTGTGTATGTCTTCTGGAGCCATGAAGATCTGGTTGTACCCGGCATTGCCGTCCATGAAGCTCAAAATTTTATGACCAGCCGCTGCATTGATCAATGTTTCTGCCACCGCATCGGATATTCATCCTTTGGGGTAGCTCTGTTGAGGTCTCGAAAATCTATAGCAACACGCCATTGGCGCCTTCTTCTCTGAGTGCACGATGCTAGAAATCCATTCAAGATACCGCATGGTCGATCAACTTGGTCGGCATTTTCTCGACCTCTTTCTTGACTTCTTCCAAAATTTCGCCTTCATTTGTCGTGCTCGCTGTTGAAATGGCGAAATCCTTTTTGAGCGGAGCCGATGCTCGATGATGCTCTGTCCAACCTGAGCATCTCTGTGTAGTCCCATGCGGCGATCGGATATTGTTTCAACAGGGCTATCATCGGTTCCCGCACTTGGCTCTAACTTCTGGCGATAAATGTTGGTCGTGGCTTATCCCGGTGACCAATGTCGATCTCTTCTAGCTCATCGTGATGTAAACCCGTACCCTAGCTTTCCACACTGTCAAATCGACGCTAAACACAGGCAAACGATGGGTGAGGACAACAAGAACAATTTGGGCCGAATCGCCCCTTGCTTGCATCTGTCAAGAACGGTTTACACCTTATTATTTTACAGTGGCAGAGTATCCCTCTGCTACGACTACATGAACTACTTGTCGTATGATCGCTGCTTTTTATTTTTTGTGGCCGATCACAGGGATCGGCCGTACCACGGATTATCGTGGGCTTTTCTACTCTGTAAGGCCAGTGGATAAGACCAGCCTCACCCCGTTTTTTGTAGCTTCAATACGTTCGCAGCCGTCTAGATTGATTCCAGAGATCGGCTCTTGGTCTTCCGCTTCCCAGATGTTCATGCCAGCAATGGAAACCTCGACAGAATCGTCTGCATGGACGACCTCCACTTCATCTCCGTCCCACTGTATCAGGCACTGGTGCATCGTGGATGGAATGCAGCAGTTAGCGTGGATCCAATCCCTTCCTAGCAAGACGGGCGAGGTACTTTTGCTGTTCACGACGAAAATGACGTGGGTATAGTTTTCCTGCCCACCGCCGATCCACGTTAAGAACACCTTGCGTTTCAAGACCGCCGTTGAAGTCGCTTAACGTGACGTTGGTTTTGATCAGTCCGCCGTGGAGCGCCCCAAACGTCGTAGCATGGAGTATGGCATGATGTTAATCGCTCGGTGTCCACCAACATCTTGCCGACGGTTGTCCATTGATGTAGCCCGCAGGTCTGGCTTTCGATGTTTGTACCCCTTCTCTCGTGGCTTCTCAAAGATAATGGCCGTGGCCGCAGCCAAGCCGTACATTGGTAGCATATTGGTTCGTGGCGCGCAGAACTTCCGGAGTACGAACACCATGTTTGTGCTAGCCGATGCACGTGCATCGGCTTTTATTGGTTTGGGGCGCCACTCTTTCCTTGTCGTGCCCTCCGCTTCCGTAATCTGCTTACTTTGACGGCCAGATCCGGCCGAGCCTTCTTTAGCGTGGAGATCTGCGCTCAGCTTCTTCTAAGTTACGCAGCCGTTGCACTCTGCGCTTCTGAGTGTGTCTGAGTCCATCGGGGCACCACCTTGGACGGTGAAACCTGTCTTCTTCTTCGTCGTCCCTGGTCCTCTCAAGGCCCTTCGCTCTAGTGGACTCCTTAGGACGGCTCTGAGGTGGGAGAGGTCCGAGACGTTCGAACACCGATACTGGCCTCGTGCCCTTCTTTTGTGGTCCACATTCTGGGCAGTTGTCGGCTGTAGGCAATCGGCTCATTTCCACGTCCCAGCAATGCTTGAAGAAGGGGCAATCCCAATGTTTGTCTGCGCCTTCCTTCTCTTTGGGTGGTCTCTTGGCGAGGTGCCCATGTCTTTCATCGTCTCTGTCGTGCTGGCGACGTTGGTCAGACTGGCGCTCATATTTGTTAAGGAGGTGCGTGGAATGTGGCTTCTGATATCGCACTCTCCTCACTTGTTCCTCATATACCGCCCGCCATCGTGGCTGGGCCGGTCGCGTGGACCAGCCTTCTCTCTGTCTTTGCTCCGAGAGTGATCACCTCCTTCCTTGTACGTGTCATGGTGGTACCCAGACCCAGCCATGTTGACATCAAACGAAAAGTCCAGTTGACGTCTCGCGGAGCGACTGAGCTCTATCATGTTGACACCGGGGAACGGGTTCGTGTCCACCTTCATGGCGAGCTGGCCGAGGATCAGGCGGCCTTGTTCTATTGCCATTTGGATGGCGCCGCAGCTCTTTGCAATCATTGGTGGTGTGGGTGAACGAATGATGCCACTTGCGATATGGTCTCCGCTCATCTCTGACGGTGGGGATCTTGTGGCCTTCGGTAACCTCAACTGCTTTCTCTTCAAAGAATCGAATATCCGCTCGGCTTTGCTCACGTCGAAGTCAAACCCTTTCAAAGGCCCTGCCGCTTCACCCATTTGGGACACGTGGTTCCGCCCGAGCCCACTCGGCCACGGCCACCTCCTGGTCTTGTGTAGGATCATCTTCTTCCGTAACTACCGGGCTTACGCCGCTTGAACTGTCTTGGTATAACTGTGGTGGCGCTGTTCATACATCGCCGCTTCTAGGCCATGTGCGGTGAGTTGTACTCCACCGAAAGCCAGATCCTTGACGGGTGCTAAGAGCCCCACCACAGCCAGGTCGATTGCTTCCTTCTCGCTTAAACGAGCCGAATAACATCTGTTCTTGATGGTTACGAAGCTGGATGTATTCGCTACGATTTCTCCCGCTGCCGTGCTTGCGCCAGTCCGCAATGCCAGCCTCGGTCGCCTCGAATGGTACCGGATGTGGAACTGTTCTTCTAGTTGTTTCCAGTGCGAATTGAATGGTGGCAGCGAGGTGTACCACCCAAAGGCTGGTCTGTTAGAGATTGTGCAAAAAATCTCACGCGCATTTGATCCGATGTCGAAATCATACCTAGGCGCGGTATCGGCTACGTGCTCGATCGAGCTTGACCCTCCGACCGCTGAATCTTGAGAACTCGGAGCTTATATTTGGGCGGTAGTGGAATCAGGTCAAACTCGTTGGGGTACGGCTTTGAGTAGCCGATCGGCGCCTTTTTCGCACGGTCAACCGATCTCTCAAGATGGTAGTGATTTGGTCCACTGTTTGAGCTGCAGGGCTAGACTCTCATGGCTTGTTCGATGGCATACTTGGCTAGCCACGCCTTGTCGGCGTCCATCCTGCACATCGTTGCTCGAGAACGCCGCCTCAAGATCCTGCGGTAGGAACCCTGCCGCGGGCACTCAACGTTGCGATCCGCTGGTGCGCGTCAAGTTGTTGCAGTCCGGCACGTAGGCACATATGTACCCATGCGGGATCTCCTTGGGTGGCTCGAACAGGAATTGGCAATCACCTGGATCGCCTCCGGCCTTGTAGACAACGTATGCCGCTGATCCTCGCGGCTCTGGAGCCACGAGTGAATGGCGATTCTTGCCTGGTGTGGAGCGGTCTTTCTCCTTGGTGGGTTCCTAAAGTGGGCCCCGATGGAGAGTACGATGTTTCATGATTTCTGGACCACGCGAACCGCGACCGCCGAAAGCGTTCACTGTGCTCTCGAGTGGCGGTGTAGAGAATGAGCCACCATGTAGTTGACCTCCGTCAGAGCCACGAGCGTTCCTCCGAAGGAACAGACAGATCCACTTCATCGAGAGCACCCTCGGGGGAGAATCCCTTCCACCTGATGCCACGCGAGCGGGTCCTCTCGAAAGAGCCGATGAGGTCGGCTTCGAAGAGCTCCTTGATCTCGTCATACTTCGCTTTGTGCTCAGCAGGAAGCTCGTCGTACGTGACCGGCCTGTTCTCCATCGTAGCGTCGGACATTGATGTAGATGTTTGTTGAAGGTCCCACCGGGCGTGCCAGAATGTGTTGCCGGTCAAAACTCACCGGCGGGCAGTGACGAGCAACACGAAGAGCCGGGAGGCTCCCAGAGCGGCTGGTGGGCCCTGGTCCCTCGGTCGACGGCCCGCAAATCTTCCGACGCACGCCGCGTCTGTCTTGGTTCGAGGCGTGCACCGACCTATACCTGGTCGAAGGTGATGGATTGTTCGATTGGTTTCTGCACGGTAAACAAGTATACGTAAAATTCGAGCCGTGATCGGCTCCCAGGTTTCCCTGTAAATCGGCTTTCAGAGCCGATTGTCCCCATGGTTCTGCATTGGATCTATGATAACATGGGGTTTTGCTTAATTACTACAAGTTAAATCGATCTACGATAGTTTAACGTTTTCACTACGCAACCGAACGTCCCACGTAGTTGAGCCTAATAGATACGAAGATAGTAGAAAACTGATCCTAGAGAAGGCCTAAAACCAACATAACGTCAATTCGGAAACATCCCTCTAAGATCAATAAACCATACCTTACGACACGGATCGTTCAACCCGCTTTGTGAGGCCTAACCACGTAGATATTAAACTAAACCTTGATGAACAAGGCACAACTATAACAGATCAAATCGACTTAAGCGAAATCAAGCAAGATGCCACCTTTACACCGGGAGAAGGTGCAAAGGCGGCCGAGATAGCTAGAGGTAGCATGAATAAGCAATCGTAGTAAAAGTATCGATGCTAGCTCTAACAAATCTGTGGTAAAGGTGTTACTCGCCATCAACAAGGCTTAGTACGAGTAACACCGGACAACGCATAAGTAAATACTGCCTAGATCGCAAGATGCGATCTAGGCAGCATGGCACTTACCCGAGAAAAAACCCTAGAACAAGGGGTGGCGATGCGCCGAGATTGTGTTTGTTGTGAACGTGATTGTCCTCCTTTTCTCAATACCCCTAGGTACATATTTATAGTCCGGAGACTCTCTACTTTTGGAATAACTCTACAACTCTATCTTTATCTAAACATAAACAGAACCTAAACAAATACGACTCCTACTAAGATACAAGATACACGGGCAATTCAGCCCAAATCTACGCACTAGGCCGATCCAACCACACCTTGAATATATGTATCTTCTAAGCCCATCTTGATCACGGCCCATCTCCATCTTAGGCCAAAATATGGCGATAACAAGAACATGCATTGGATCTCTCAAGAATCCACATATTGCGAGTCTAAAAATGATTTTTTCAAAAAATCACGGGCGTTAGATCATGTACCTATAGTACAAACTAGACCCACTTCCTACCGATTCGTCAGACATTTGTCCTTTTTACCCGGGAAGATGAAAAGGTTTGAGATGTCCCGGTTAGGATATAGTCCATATAAGGTGGTCTAGTATTTTATAAAAATGGGACGGTAGCATTCTCAAACAGCATTTTGGTGGTTACTTCGTGGCCGCCTTCGGCACACTGGCAAACTTCCGCACCGAGCGGATCGTCTTCGAGCTGGTGCCCTTCGACAGCCCATACCACCGCGTCCTGGGGCGCCAGGCGTTCGCTAAATTCATGGCAGCGCCCCACTACGCGTACAACGCGATGAAGCTCCCCGGGCCGTGCGGCGTCATCACCATCAACGGCGACCCCGACATGGCCGCCGAGTGCGAGGCCAAAGGAGCCGAGCTCGCTGACGCCATCATCGCGGAGGAAACCAACCACGCCGACGAGCTCATCAACTACGCGAGCGGGGTCAACAACGACGACCCCACCATACTCAAGAAGCCCAACTCAGAGGGCGCAAACACCTCAACCTTTGAGGCCACGACGCACACCCGCACCGTCGAGCTGGTCCCAGGCGACTCCAGCCGACGGACGATCGGGACGGGCATGAGCCCAGCATAGGAAGGCGCGCCATCGAGTTCCTCCATGAGAACAGGGACATCTTCGCATGGAAACCTCCGACATTCCGGTGTCCCTAGGGAGCTCGCTGAGCACAAGCTAAACGCCGACCCCAAAGTGCGACCTGTCAAGCAGTCGCTGCGGCCCTTCAATGAAGAACGCCGTCGAGCAATCGCCGAGGAAGTGCAGCGTCTACTCGCTGCCGGCTTCATCCGGCCAATCAAGTACTCCAAGTGGCTGGCAAACCCAGTCCTTGTCGAGAAGAAAAACAGGACCTGGAGAATGTGTATCGACTACACAAACCTGAACAGCGCCTGCCCAAAGGAGCAGTTCGTCCTCCCGCGGATCGACCAGATAATCGATTCAACTGCGGGCTCGGAGTCGCTATGTTTCCTCGACGCCTACTCTGTGTACAACCAGATCAAAATGGCTGTCGAAGACAAGGAGAAGACGGCGTTCATCACACCATTCGGAGCTTTCTGCTACACTGCCATGACCTTCGGCCTCAAGAACGCCGGGGCGACCTACCAGCGATGCATGCAAGAATGCCTCGCGAGCCAAATTGGCCGCAACATCCACGTCTACATCGACGGCGTGGTCGTAAAGTCCGCTCGCCAAGGCGACCTACTCGCCGACCTGGCGGAAACATTCGCCAACTTGCGATGGTATTAGATAAAGCTCAACCCAGGCAAATGCACCTTCGGTGTACCCGCCGGACAACTATCGTTGACGTGTCTCCAAACGAGGGATCGAGGCGAACCCCACGAAGATCGACACGATCGCCCGGCTCGGCAAACCCGAGTGCTGACGCCCGTAAGCTGGCCGGGCGAGTAGCGGCTCGCCGCTTGATTCCCGCTCGGGCGGCGATGCCCCTATACCGCCTGATGCGCAAGAACCCCACCTTCCAGTGGGAGAAGGAGGCGGACGACGCGCTTCGCGACCTCAAAAAGGTGCTACTCGCCGCACCACTGCTCGCCGCCCCCGCTGGCTTACGTCGCGGCGTCCGAGCGCGTCGTCAGCGTCGTGATGGTCGTCGAACGGCCAGAAGAAGGAAAGGAGCGTCCATTCCAGCGGCCGGTGTACTACATCAGCGAGGTCCTCACCGAGTCGCGCCAGCGGTACCCACAGTACCAAAAGCTAGTATACGCGGTCTTCAGAGCTCAGCGGCGCCTGCGGCACTACTTCTAGGAGCACCCGATCACGGTCGTCTCCTCAGCACCACTGCAAGACATCATCCGCAATCGCGACGCGACCGGGCGGGTCGCCAAGTGGGCTGTCGAGATCGGCGTCCACAACATCAAATACGAGCCACGAAAGGTGATCAAGTCGCAGGCACTGGCAGACTTCATCGCCGACTGGGAAGAGGCCCAGCAACCAGAGAAACTGCCGTACCTCCATTACTGGAGCCTGCACTTCGACGGCTCCAAGAACGCGGACGGTGCAGTCGACAAGCTCCTCTACATCCTCTGCCTCGACTTCACACCCTGCACCAACAACATGGCCGAATACGAGGCCTTACTCCACGACATGCGAGCTGCCAAGGAGATGAATGTCAACCGCCTCCGCTGCTACGGAGATTCCGACCTCGTCGCGGGGCAAGTCGCTGGCACCTGCGATGCCGTCTCCCCCACCATGGCGGCGTACCGCCAAGCAGTGGACAAGTTGGGCGGACACTTCACAGGCTACTCCGTCGAGTGGATCGACAGGCGGAAGAACGAGGAGGCCGACGCACTCTCTCGCATCGGGTCGGCTCGACTCGCACCACCCGCCGGTGTCTTCCTCGACACAATCACCAAGCCATCAGTCTCTCCCCCGAGGGAGATCGACATCGGAGTCCCACTCCAACCAGAGGCAGCCTTGGTCGCACTCGTCAACGAGCCAGACGACTGGACCAAGCCCTACATCGCCTACAGGAAGCGGTACCTGCCGGGCAGAGACAACGCCGAATGATCGCCGTCGATGCAAGTCCTACACCATCATCGACGGCGAGCTCCTGGCGCAGCGTCACCGGCGTGTTCCAACGCTGCGTCCAACCAGGTGAAGGACGCAAAATCCTCCACGACATTCACTCCGGTGATCGCGGCCTGCCACGCCGCTCGCTCCCTGGTCGCCAAGGCTATGCGACATGGCTTCTACTGGCCCACCGCACACGCCGATGCTGTCGATATCGTCCAGCGGTGCGCCGGGTGCCAGAAGTACGCCAACCAGACGCACGTGCCGAGCTCAGCGCTCAAAACAATTCCCATCACCTGGCCATTCGACGTATGGGGCATGGACATGGTAGGCCCCTTCAAGAAAGCCCCCTCCGGCTACACCCACCTGCTAGTTGCCGTCGACAAATTCACGAAGTGCGTGGAGGCCAAGCCAGTCCGGAAATGCGATGGGAAGACCGCCACTAAATTCCTACGCGAGCTCATATATCGCTACGGGTTCCCAAACAGCATCGTCACGGACAACGGCACCAACTTCGCCAAGGGAGCCATGGCCGAATTCTGCGAAGAGCACCACATCCGGCTCGACCTCGCGTCAATCGCCCACCCGGAATCCAACGGCCAGGCGGAACGGGCCAACCAAAGCATCCTCCACGGCCTGAAGCCGCGACTCCAAGTACAACTCGAGCGCACTGCCGGGTGCTGGGTCGAGGAGTTGCCCTCTGTCATCTGGGGGATCCGCACCTCAGTCAACAGATCGACGGGATTCACTCCCTTCTTCATGGTCTATGGTGCCGAAGCAGTCATGCCCACCGACCTCGAACACGACTCGCCGCGGGTCGTCCACTATACGGAGGCTGCAAACGAGCTTACCCGCCAAGACGGGATCGACCAACTCGATGAAGCACGCGACCTCGCTCGGTCACGCACCGCCATCTACCAGCAAGGACTCCGCCGTTACCACAGCCGCGGGTGAAAGCTCGCACACTAGAGGAAAAAGGGCCATCCGTTCGTGACCCCTCGGAGCATTAGTCCCGGTTGCGCCACCAACCGGGACTAATGCTGGCACGCGTCCCGGTTGGAGCGGGCACGGGGCCAGGGGCATGGGTCCCGGTTTGTAAGGGGGCATGCGTCCCGGTTGGAGCCACCAACCGGGACTAAAGGTTTGGCCACAGCCACGTGGCATGGCACGCACCTTTAGTCCCGGTTGCTGGCTTCAACCGGGACTAAAGACCCCTTGCCCTCTATAAATGCAACACCCCTCTGCCTCCCACTGTTTTTGAATGGTGTAAGGTGTGAGGGTGTGTGCTAGTTTTTTTCATGCATGCATTGAAGGTGTTTGTTGAAATGTTTGAGTGAAAAATCCGTTGAATTTCTCATAGAACAAAAATATAGAAGGTGTCCGAGACGCACTTGAGCTTTCTCCTCTTTATTTCCCTCGATCGAGGTTAGCAATCTTATCTTTTCTAGGTCATTGATACAATTCATGTGTCGGTGTGAATTGGTTATTTTACTATTTATGATGTCCTGTTTTTTGATAAACTTAATTATATGATGCCGATGAACGGTCGGGAATGGATGCGGTGACGGCGTGTGGCGGTATATCAAAGGCGTGGATAAATTTATCGATGTGGCTACGGAAAACAAAGAGAATGGATTTATACGTTGTCCATGTGTTCAATGTCGGAACAACAAGGAGTACTCTTCCTCGAAAATCATTCGCGTCCACCTGATTATGAAAGGTTTCATGCCCAACTATAATTGCTGGACCAAGCACGGGGAAAGAGGGGTTATGATGGAAGATGGTGAAGAAGAAGATGGTGATAACAACTATCATCATATGTTTCCTGAATACAGTGATACTGCAATGGAAGACAATGGAGAGGAAAAAGGTGAAGAACGGGCATCAGATGAGCCGGCTGATGAACTTGGTAGGGTCATTTCTGATGCAAAGCGAGACTGTGAAATGTAGAAAATGAGAAGTTGAAGTTAGAGGGCATGTTAGAAGATCACAAGAAATTGTTGTACCCAAATTGTGAAGATGGCAGCACAAAGCTCGGTACCATTAATGGAATTGTTGCGATGGAAGGCGAGTGTGGTCTAAGCGACTCCTCATTTGAAAAGATGCTGAAAATAGTGAAGCGAAGTTTCCAAAACATAACGAACTTCCCGAGAGTACCTCTGAAGCAAAGAAGACTCTATGTCCTCGGGATTAGATGTGCAAAAGATACATGCATGCATTAATGATCGCATCCTCTACATGTAAGGAGTATGAGAATTTAGATAAATGCCGGTATGCAGCGTTGCGGTATAAGATCGACGAGATGACCTGGTGATGTTGAGGAGAGCCCCTCCGGAAGAGGGTTCTGCTAAGGTTATGTGGTATGCTCCTATAATACCAAGGTTGAAACGCATGTTCGAAACAAAGAGCATGCCAGTTGTTGCGATGGCACAAAGAAGACCGTAAGAAAGGCGGGAGTAGAGACACCTGGCGATGGGTCACAGTGGAGAAAAATCGAGAGAGACTTCCCGGACTTTGCGGTGGCGCAAGGAACTTATGATTTGGTCTAAATGCGGATGGCATGAATCCTTTAGGGAAGCGAGCTGCAGTCATAGCACTGGCCCGTGACTCTATGTATCTACAACCTGCCTCCTTGGTTGTGCATGAAGCGTAAGTTCATTATGATGCGTGCTCATCCAAGGCCCAAGCAACCGGCAATGACATTGATGTGTACCTTAGGCCATTAGTTGAAGAACTCTTATAGTTGTGGGGCAAACCAGGTGTACGTGCGTGGGATGAGAACAAACAGGAGCCATTTAATCTACGAGGGTTGTTATTCGTAACCATCAATGATTGGCCTGCTCTTAGTAACCTTTCAGGACAGACAAACAAAGGATATAAGGCATGCACCCACTGTTTAGATAAGACCGAAGGTACATATTTGCATAAATGCAAGAAGGTTGTGTACCTAGCAAATCGACGATTTCTTCCGACCAATCATCCCGTAAGAAAGAAAGGCAAGCATTTCAATGGTGAGGCAGATCACCGGAAGAAGCCTGAAATCCCTGCTGGTGATGATGTATTTGGTATGGTCAAGGACATAGAAGTAATCTTTGGAAAGGGTCCCGGCGGTCAATCAGTTCCGAACGACGTCGCTATAGGACACGCACCCATGTGGAAGAAGAAATCTATATTTTGGGAGATGCCATATTGGAAAGTCCTGCGTGTCCGCTCTTCAATCGACGTGATGCACGTGACGAAGAATCTCTGCGTGAACCTGCTAGGATTCCTAGGCGTGTATGGGAAGACAAAAGATACACCTGAAGCACGGGAGGACCAAAAATTATGAAAGACCCAAAGAACATGCATACAGATAACAAGACGGATAAAGGGCGTCACATAAGCCGTGCCAGCTATGCTCTTACCAAAGCAGAGAAGGAAATCTTTTTTGAAGTCCTTTACAGTATCAAGGTGCCGTCGGGCTTCTCATCTAATATAAAGGGGATAATAAATATGGCAGAGAAAAAGTTCCAAAACCTGAAGTCTCATGACTGTCACGTGATTATGACGCAGTTGCTTCCGATTGCATTGAGGGGGCTTCTACCGGAAAATGTTCGAGTACCCATTGTGAAGCTGTGTGCATTCCTCAATGCAATATCTCAGAAGGTAATCAATCCAGATATTCTGCCAAGGTTACAGAAGGATGTGGTACAATGTATTGTTAGTTTTGAATTGGTGTTCCCATCCTTCTTCAATATTATGACGCATCTCTGGTTCATCTAGGGGAAGAGATTGCCATTCTCGGTCCGGTATTTCTGCACAATATGTTCCCCTTTGAGAGGTTCATGGGAGTCTTAAAGAAATATGTTCATAACCGTGCTAGACTGAAGGAAGCATCTCCAAGGGATATGGAGCAGAGGAGGTCATTGAGTTTTGTGTTGACTTTATTCGACCTTAAGCCGATTGGTGTTTCGACTCGGCATGAGGGAAGACTAAGTGGAAAAACGCTGGGAAAGAAAGCAATGATATGTAGGACGGGATTCTTTCACTAAAGCACACTACGGTTCTACATAATTCCACCTTGGCAGCTCAGTATATCGAGGAACACAAGAATATTATGCTCCAAAAACCGGGAAGCTCGAATCATGGATTATAGATGAACACATGAAGTCTTCGGTGGTTGGATGCGGACATATCTTGAATGACACCACTGTTGGAGATCAGCTATACTTGTTGGCGCGTCACCATCTTCTCGTATTGAATTTCCAAGATGCGAAATAAATGGGAATACATTCTACACGATCGCCCAAGATAAAAAGAGCACCAACCAAAATAGTGGTGTCCGCTTTGATGCAATAGACGAGAATGGACAAAAGGACACATATTATGGTTACATAGAGGAGATATGGGAACTAGACTATGGAGTCTCTTTTAAGGTCCCTTTGTTTCGCTGCAAATGGGTCAACCTGAATGGGGAAGGGGTAAAGATAGACCAGTTGTACGGAATGGCAACAGTGGATCTCAACAATCTTGGTTATAGATATGAACCATTCGTCCTAGCCAATGATGTGTCTCAAGTTTTCTATGTGAAGGACATGTCCTCCAGACCAAAAAAAAGAAAAAATATGCAAACGAATACATCATATGATGAGCCAAAGCGTCACATAGTTCATGCTCATATGAAAAGAAACATCGTGGGAATCGAGGACAAGACAGACATGTCAGAAGATTATAATAAGTTTGATGAAATTCCGCCCTTCACAGTGAAAACTGACCCAAGCATTCCGTTAAGAAAAGAAGATGCTCCATGGTTACGTCTGAAGCGGTCATAAGGAATGACATATGCCAAGAAGTTCATGCTCATATTATGTAACTCTAGTTCATGTCTTTCGCGGTTTGTGGCTTGACCGAAGGATATCTTTCGCGGTTTGTGGCCTTTAGTCCCGGTTTTATAGTCTCAGTTTTTAATATTAATAAATGTCTTGAGTGTTAGTCCCATTTTGTGGCTGGACCGGGAGTGCCTCTATGACCAGTTTCTTGGAGATCTTGGGAGGCCTGGCTCGTCGGCATCTCCTGAAACTGGTCGTAGTGGTGTCCTGCTCTCGAAAACCATCTTGCAGCTTGTAACTTCACTAACTAGATCAATACGCCTGAGCTAACTAATTTCACATATTAGGAGTGCCTCTATGACCGATTTCTCGGAGATGCCGGAGGACTAGGCTCGTCGGCATCTCCACAGGCGGCCGCAGTGATGTCCTGCTCTCGAAAACCATCTTGCAGCTTGTAACTTCACTAACTAGATCAATACGCCTCGAGCTAACTAATTTCACATATTAGGAGTGCCTCTATGACCGATTTCGGAGATGCCGGGAGGCCCGGGCTCGTCGGCATCTCCACAGGCGCCGTAGTGGTGTCCTGCTCTCTAAAACCATCTTGGAGATGCCTCAAACTGCTGGAGGACTGGACACACAAGGATGCATATTTATAGTACAAGCAGCTCGGCATAATGTCGACACTCACGACATAATGTCGACACTCACCTATTATTAGTCTTGACTCATCTTTAGTCGGTTGGTGTCTCCAGGGACTAAATTCATCTTTAGTCCCGGTTGGTGACACCATCCGGGACAAGGTCTAAGCCATACGACATAATGTCGACACTCACCCCTATTATTCTTGTTGCTGGCCCACTCTGCGCAATCCCTTGATCGCGGTTGGTTTCTCCAACCGAGACTAAATATGAACCTCTCTTTATATAGGCATTTCCTCTATTTATTAGGTAACACTTAAGACATTTATTAATATTAAAAACCGGGACAAATCGGGACTAGCTAACACTCAGGCCTAAAGCCGCCCCCTTTAGTCATAATCATGCCTAGTCCTATAGTACGCAGCTTCAGGGTCTTCATCATCGTCGTCATCATCATCGTCATCGTCACCTGCCACTCCGGGGATCCTCAGCCCATCCATGGCATATACCAGGGGCCATTCCAGCCTCGGATTCACGGCGGGTGGGAGAGGGGTCTCCTGGAAGACGATGCCACTACCGCCGGGACAGTGTGGGGCCTGTGGCGGGTGGACTCGTGGGCACCGTAGGCGAGGATGGTCTCCCCCGGCGATGTAGCGCATCACTTCGATGATAGTACGGTTCTCCTACCACAGACGACGGCCGACTTCGTTGTGGTTCACCGGTGGAGGGCCATCACCCTCGTACCCGGCGTGCTCCCTTTCCCGCCTATTAGCGAAGAAGGCATTCCAGGTGTCATAGTTGTCGGGATCCCACTGGGGATCCATCCGCTGCTCCGGCGTGAGCTCGTGGTAGAAGTGGTTTGTGATGGCCGCCTGACGTGCGGAACCTTGAGGGACAGGAGGGACAGGAACCCCTCCAGCGCTCAGCATCCAGCCGGCGGGCGGGCGGTACCCCGGTGGACAAGGGTAGTTGGAGGCGCACAGCGCCTCGGTCTCCTCGAGGGTCAGAATGGCCCAGTAGGCGTTGTCCATTGTTCTAAGAGAGGAAGGTGTGGATGTGTGGATAGCCATGACAAGATCACCCTAAATATAGAGGGAAAGGGCGGGAAAACTTGGCGTGAAGCTTTGGGAAATGGCGGGAAATATCTTTAGTCCCGGTTAGTGACTACATCCGGGACTAAAAGCTCTAGTAGAAAGGAAAGGGCGGGAAAACATGGCGGGAAGAGGTGGGAAATGGCGGAAAATATTTTTAGTCCCGGTTTGTGACTACATCCGGGACTAAATGTGTTGAAACAGTGATCATGTTTGAAAAACCTTCACAAAATGACCTATGATGTTCGAGGTTTCATGGCTTTCGGTCCAAATGACCGATGTTATGTGCTGAATCACGGCATAGTTTGTGATGTTGTGCCCATATTATGCATGTGTGTGGACATTGGTATGGAGAACAATGTTGCAGGAGGAAGTTTTCCTTTTTGTCGCATGGAAAAACCCTTTTCCATTTTCCGAGCGCAAAAAACGGGTCGTTTTGTGAAGTAACCACCAAAATGCCGTTTCAGAATGCTACCGTCCTATTTTCCTAAAATACTAGACCACCTTACATGGACTATATCCCAACCGGTACATCTCAAACCTTTTCGTCCATCCCGGGTAAAAAGGACAAATGTCTGCCGAATCGGTAGGAAGTGGGTCCGGTTTGTACTACAGGTACATGATCTACCGCCCGTGATTTTTTGAAAAAATCATTTTTAGACTCGCAATATGTGGTTTCTTCAGAGATCCAATGCAAGTTCTAACAATGCCCGTCCCCTATCTTCATGCACACCGGTTCGACCATAGTTAGAAATTCAGATAATTCAAAACGGGCATAATAAATTTAAAACAAATCCGAACAATGAAAATCCTTCGCGTGGTGTCATATTATGTTACATAGTTGAAAGGAAAAATACCAGACTTGGTATATTGATCATGTTTCGAAAAAACCTTCACAAAATGACCTATGATGTTCGAGGTTTCATGGCTTTCGGTCCAAATGACCGATGTTATGTGCTGAATCACGGCATAGTTTGTGATGTTGTGCCCATATTATGCATGTGTGTGGACATTGGTATGGAGAACAATGTTGTAGGAGGAAGTTTTCCTTTTTGTCGCACGGAAAAGCCCTTTTCCATTTTCCGAGCGCAAAAAACGGGTCGTTTTGTGAAGTAACCACCAAAATGCCGTTTCAGAATGCTACCGTCCTATTTTCCTAAAATACTAGACCACCTTACATGGACTATATCCCAACCGGTACATCTCAAACCTTTTCGTCCATCCCGGGTAAAAAGGACAAATGTCTGCCGAATCGGTAGGAAGTGGGTCCGGTTTGTACTATAGGTACATGATCTACCGCCCGTGATTTTTTGAAAAAATCATTTTTAGACTCGCAATATGTGGTTTCTTCAGAGATCCAATGCAAGTTCTAACAATGCCCGTCCCCTATCTTCATGCACACCGGTTCGACCATAGTTAGAAATTCAGATAATTCAAAACGGGCATAATAAATTAAAAAAATCCGAACAATGAAAATCCTTCGCGTGGTGTCATATTATGTTACATAGTTGAAAGGAAAAATACCAGACTTGGTATATTGATCATGTTTCGAAAAAACCTTCACAAAATGACCTATGATGTTCGAGGTTTCATGGCTTTCGGTCCAAATGACCGATGTTATGTGCTGAATCACGGCATAGTTTGTGATGTTGTGCCCATATTATGCATGTGTGTGGACATTGGTATGGAGAACAATGTTGCAGGAGGAAGTTTTCCTTTTTGTCGCACGGAAAAGCCCTTTTCCATTTTCCGAGCGCAAAAAACGGGTCGTTTTGTTAAGTAACCATCAAAATGCCGTTTCAGAATGCTATCGTCCTATTTTCCTAAAATACTAGACCACCTTACATGGACTATATCCCAACCGGTACATCTCAAACCTTTGCGTCCATCCCGGGTAAAAAGGACACATGTCTGCCGAATCGGTAGGAAGTGGGTCCGGTTTGTACTACAGGTACAAGATCTACCGCCCGTGATTTTTTGAAAAAATCATTTTTAGACTCGCAATATGTGGTTTCTTCAGAGATCCAATGCAAGTTCTAACAATGCCCGTCCCCTATCTTCATGCACACCGGTTCGACCATAGTTAGAAATTCAGATAATTCAAAACGGGCATAATAAATTCAAAAAAAATCCGAACAATGAAAATCCTTCGCGTGGTGTCATATTATGTTACATAGTTGAAAGGAAAAATACCAGACTTGGTATATTGATCATGTTTCGAAAAAGCTTCACAAAATGACCTATGATGTTCGAGGTTTCATGGCTTTCGGTCCAAATGACCGATGTTATGTGCTGAATCACGGCATAGTTTGTGATGTTGTGCCCATATTATGCATGTGTGTGGACATTGGTATGGAGAACAATGTTGCAGGAGGAAGTTTTCCTTTTTGTCCCACGGAAAAGCCCTTTTCCATTTTCCGAGCGCAAAAAACGGGTCGTTTTGTGAAGTAACTACCAAAATGCCGTTTCAGAATGCTACCGTCCTATTTTCCTAAAATACTAGACCACCTTACATGGACTATATCCCAACCGGTACATCTCAAACCTTTTCGTCCATACCGGGTAAAAAGGACAAATGTCTGCCGAATCGTGAGGAAGTGGGTCCGGTTTGTACTACAGGTACATGATCTACCGCCCATGATTTTTTGAAAAAATCATTTTTAGACTAGCAATATGTGGTTTCTTCAGAGATCCAATGCAAGTTCTAACAATGCCCGTCCCCTATCTTCATGCACACCGGTTCGACCATAGTTAGAAATTCAGATAATTCAAAACGGGCATAATAAATTCAAAACAAATCCGAACAATGAAAATCCTTCGCGTGGTGTCATATTATGTTACATAGTTGAAAGGAAAAATACCAGACTTGGTATATTGATCATGTTTCGAAAAAACCTTCACAAAATGACCTATGATGTTCGAGGTTTCATGGCTTTCGGTCCAAATGACCGATGTTATGTGCTGAATCACGGCATAGTTTGTGATGTTGTGCCCATATTATGCATGTGTGTGGACATTGGTATGGAGAACAATGTTGCAGAGGAAGTTTTCCTTTTGTCGGAAAAGCCCTTTTCCATTTTCCGAGCGCAAAAAACGGTCGTTGTGAAGTAACCACCAAAATGCCGTTTCGAATGCTACCGTCCTATTTTCCTAAAATACTAGACTACCTTACATGGACTATATCCCAACCGGTACATCTCAAACCTTTTCGTCCATCCGGTAAAAGGACAAATGTCTTAGAATCGGTAGGAAGTGGGTCCGGTTTGTACTACAGTACATGATCTACCGCCCGTGATTTTTGAAAAAATCATTTTAGACTCGCAATATGTGGTTTCTTCAGATCCAATGCAAGTTCTAACAATGCAGTCCCCTATCTTCATGCACACCGGTTCGACCATAGTTAGAAATTCGGATAATTCAAAAGCGGGCATAATAAATTCAAAAAATCCGAACAATGAAAATCCTTGGCGTAGTGTCATATTATGTTACATAGTTGAAAGGAAAAATACCAGACTTGGTATATTGATCATGTTTGAAAAACCTTCACAAAATGACCTATGATGTTCGAGGTTTCATGGCTTTCGGTCCAAATGACCGATGTTATGTCTTGAATCACGGCATAGTTTGTGATGTTGTGCCCATATTATGCATGTGTGTGGACATTGGTATGGAGAAAAATGTTGCAGAGGAAGTTTTCCTTTTTGTCATACGGAAAAGCCCTTTTCCATTTTCCGGCGCAAAAGCGGGTCGTTTTGTGAAGTAACCACCAAAATGCCGTTTAGAATGCTACCGTCCTATTTTCCTAAAATACTAGACCACCTTACATGGACTATATCCCAACCGGTACATCTCAAACCTTTTCGTCCATCCCGGTCAAAGGACAAATGTCCTTAGAATCGTGAGGAAGTGGGTCCGGTTTGTACTACGGTACATGATCTACCGCCGTGATTTTTGAAAAAATCATTTTAGACTCGCAATATGTGGTTTGTTCAGAGATCCAATGCAAGTTCTAACAATGCCGTCCCTATCTTCATGCACACCGGTTCGACCATAGTTAGAAATTGAGATAATTCAAAACGGGCATAATAAATTCAAAAAAAATCCGAACAATGAAAATCCTTGAGTGGTGTCATATTATGTTACATAGTTGAAAGGAAAAATACGGACTTGGTATATTGATCATGTTTCAAAAACCTTCACAAAATGACCTATCATGTTCAAGGTTTCATGGTAGTCCCTATCACTTCTTATGTTTAAAGTTTTCTAAATTCCAAATTGATATTAAAAATATAAGTTAATTCATTTTTAATTTTAAATGGTTCATATTTTAAATGGTTACATTAATTATTTTTAAAAGCAGAAAATGTTTTTGAATTATTTATTTAAATCCAAACACTTTTTATGTTTAAAGTTTTCTAAATTCCAAATTAATATTCAAAAATATAAGTTAATTCATTTTAAAGGTTACATTAATTATTTTTAAAATATAATATGTTTTTGAATTATTTATTCAAATCCATACACTTCTTATGTTTAAAGTTTTCTAAATTCCAAATTGATATTAAAAATATAAGTTAATTCATTTTAATTGTAAATTGTTCATATTTTAAATGGTTACATTAATTATTTTTAAAACAGAAAATGTTTTGAATTATTTATTTAAATCCAAACACTTTTTATGTTTAAAGTTTTTCTAAATTCCAAATTAATATTCAAAAATATAAGTTAATTCATTTTAAAGGTTACATTAATGATTTTTAAAAATAGAATATGTTTTTGAATTATTTATTCAAATCCATACACTTCTTATGTTTAAAGTTTTTCTAAATTCCAAATTGATATTAAAAAATATAAGTTAATTCATTTTAATTGTAAATGGTTCATATTTTAAATGGTTACATTAATTATTTTTAAAGCAGAAAATGGTTTTGAATTATTTATTCAAATCCAAACACTTTTATGTTTAAAGTTTTCTAAATTCCAAATTAATTATCATTTAAAAACAATACAAATTTAAACCCCAAAATAAAAAATAAAGCGAAACAGAGAGAAAATACGAAATTTTTTGAAAGCAGAATATGTCGGTTGGAGCCACCAACCGACTAAAGACCTCGCGCCAACCCTTGGTCTGCTAAAAATATTGGAGTATACGTCCCGGTTGGTGGCTCCAACCAGGACGTATTCCCCTTTAGTCCCGGTTGGAGCCACCAACCGGGACTAAAGGCCCTTCGTTTATAACTGACGCACCTCCTCTTCTTCTTCCACATCTCACTTCATCGACGCTGCACACGGAACCCCCCTAACGCCTTGTGGCCATGCCGCCGAGGAGCTCCGCCGTCTGGGCTGCGTCTCACGCCAAAGATCGAATCCCGCTCGGCCTTAATCAAGCTCTGCAACCCATCTTCCCGAGCTCCGGCCGCCGTCGATTCGCCTCCGTTCGGCCACCCCTTGCTTCCCCGACCCCGGCATCGCGTTCGTGGTGAGCCACTGGTGCTCTAGCACCTCTTCACACACTCCCTGTCGCTCTCTAGCTCTACCGCGACGACCATCTGTCGCCCCCGCCTCTGTCCGCCGCTATGCTCGTCGCTCCGGCGACCAATAATGGGCGGCGCAGCCACCATATGGTTCGCCTAGACGAGCTCTTTCGAATGCGCACAGCCCCGCAGTCCCGCGCTCTCCCCAGGGTCGTCGTCGACCACCGTCTGCCGCGCCGCCCGTCGTGGTGACGTGGTGCTCGCGTGGCTACCGCGTGGGGCCGCCTGGCCCCACTGTCGACCTTAGAGGCTAGGTGCCTCTATGGTGCAGGTTAGCCGTCTGGTCCAGTCCCACCTCCTGCGTGGAGGCTGAGGTGGCCACAGCCCCACTGTGGCTAGCGATGGCGGTGTAAAAATGTTTTCATTTTGTTTAAATTCAGAAATGGTTTAATTAAATCCATAAATTGATATAATATTGTAAATTCAATAATTAATTATTTATAACTCGGAAAAATACAAATAATATATCAAAATGTTCAGAAAATGAGATCTAACTATTTAACCTATAATCATGCATTGTTCAACTTTCAAGACAAGTTTAATTATAAAACAAAATCAACCCCTCTCATATACTCAGGAGTTTACGAGTTAGGGTTTTCACCCCTCGGAACCCCGTTTAAATTGCCGAGCATGTCTTAGGGTTACTTTTTAATACAAATTAACTTGTCATATCATTATCCTTGTCATACTATGGTGCAAAAGGTTTAAACATTTTATTTAATAATTTCAGAATTTGAATAAAACTTGTAAATTCAATAACTTTTAATCTGTAATTCAGAAAAATACAAATAATATACCAAAATGTTCAGAAAAATGAGAACTATCTATCTATGCCATAATCATGCATTGTTCAACAACTTAAATAACAAGTTTAATTAGAACACCCTAGTAACCCTAACGGTGATTAGGAGTTCCTTGAGGTAGGGTTTCGCCCTCGGAACCCGATTAACTTGTCGAGCATGCTTTAGGTTACATTCCAATGCACATTAACTTGTCGTATCATCATCATTGCTTGAGCATTGCATCGATGCCATGTGTTGATTGTTTCCCTTTCTTCCGGTGATTTGGTTCTTCTCGGTAGAATATGATATCGAGATCGAGATCGATTCAATATGGTATTTTGTTAGTATCTAGTGTTACCTATCTGCTGGATAGTTTCCTTTGTAGCCTTATACTCATGTTCCTCTCATATGCATCCGAGGTTTCTCCGAACTAGGTTTTACACCCCTCGGAACTCTGGAATATTGATTTTAGTTGATTTTAGCTAGAGTTACCTATCTACTACACGGTTTCCTTTTTGTAGCTAGGTTTAGGGTTTCTCTTCATTTTTATTATTGTGTATGTATATATTAGGGTTTCTCTTTAACTTTCTCCTTTAGCCGCTTTGACTTATTCGTTTTTCCACCTATGCAGAAAATATGGACCCACACGTAAGAGACGAAGAAAAGGAAGAGTTGATCCAAGGTGTGATCCGTGGGGAAGATAATTTAGACGTATCAACGTTTCTGAACAACTCCGGTGAGGGTGATCCTCTTTTTACCGGAGTAGACAACTTGTTTGAGGTTGAAGGTGTTGCCTTCCGCGAGGGAGAAAGCGATGCCTTGTGTAATCGAGAAGACGACCGCTCTGGCAAGGTGCATGTAATATAAATCAATTCATTAATTAATCATCTGCTATCTATATAGAAATAATGCAGCGATCTTTCTTCTTTTAGCCCTCGGATCGAAGGAATCTCTTGAAAAAAGAGCGAGGCCCAAAAAAAAGTTGCAAGACCATGAGAGGTTCAGGATCGAAGATGTCGTAGTCGGCAGACCGACTCCGGTTGTCAACCAAATTTGTGGCACAATGCGAATGTCGTTAGGGACTTAATCCCGATCACCATTAGAAATTGGAATAGGCTGCTAATGCGGATGAAGAGGAACATGTTTATTTGTCCCTAACCACGCCAAAGATTTCTTGTGGAAGAGGCTCATGGTTAATTTCAAACTACGAAGATAGAGCTGGATCCAAATGTGGAGGATCGATTGAGGGCCTTACAACATGGGAGAGCCATGGAGGCTAAGGTCGAGTGGGCTTTGAAGAAGATGGCCAGTGTTTCACCTGGAAGAAAAGATTGCACCTTGACTATGTTGTGAAAAAGACTCGATTTCAAGAATATTCAGTTTGAGAAGATAAAACCATTCTGGGATGAGTTTGTGGAATACAAGAAATCAGAAAAGCTAAAAAATGTGCAAACGAATAAGCTGAATGCTGCTAAGAAGAAGTATCACCATACTATGGGGCAAGGTGGCTACAAGGTTGGCATTCCTAAGTGGGAGAAACTTGAGCAGGAACTGCGTGATAAAAATATCACCCTAGAGACAGACGATTGGGTAGAACGTGCAAGGAATTGGTTTTACGGGCATGGGGGCACGTTGGACTCGGAAGGGAGGTGTATATATAACATACGACATAAAGAAGACCCCTTGCCAATCGAGAGGATGAGAAAAGCAGTAAAGGCTGTTAAAGATGGGGACTTCATTCCCGATAGAGAGAATGATGAGCTCACACTCGCCCTTGGAAATAAGGAACATGATGGACGAACACGAGGCACAATAGGCTCCCAATCATGGAGGTGGGTTTCAAGAGAGGAAGAAATATCGATAGAAGCCGTCGGAGGAGTAAGGACAGGCGGTTGAAGCGAAAGTCGAAAAAGCGAATGCATTTAATTGAAGAACGATTAAAGCAACAACAAGATGAAATTAACTCACTTAAAGAGCAAAGTACTACGGCCCATCTCAGCGACTGCGCATTCGATGCTACCGCCTATCGAATAATCGAAAAGCGATGTGGCTTCCACCGAGGTCCGGGTGATGACAATGGCGATGCCGATGATGCAAGCGATGGCTCTGTTGGCTACCGTGGATGATATCATAGAGATGACACTGCTGCGAGCTACATGTCAAAGTTGTGAACATATCAATTAAGGTGCGGTCGGCTATGCCTTACCAATTGGACCCACACCAACTTACCACGTCCGGTTCCGGAGGGCTCTGTTGTCGGCGTGGATGAAATCATGCCCACCTTTGAGGTTTTGGATCTTCACTACCCTGGTGAAGGGGATGTGTTGTCTTTGGGTGACGAAAAACGTCACCATTCTATGGCCGAAGGATTGTATCGTGCTTGAAATCACACGCCAAGGCCATCTTCGCCGCCGCCTCACCCGTCTCCGCCGAGGTCGTCGCCCGCCGGCAGCCGTCTTTCTCCTCACCCGGCTCCGTCGCCTCACCAATCTCCGGTGCAGCCATCGCCATGGAGCCATCGCGGCGCCTCGGGATAAAAAGCGTAGCATACCGCTCTTGTCGTGGCGATCGCGAAACGTAAACAAGAGCCTCTTCCAAAAGTACCAGGTTCCTCCCAAGAGAGCTTATGATTGTGAAGAGGAGGCTAGCGATCGTTGATCTTGAAATAGCGTTTTCGCTAAAATGAGGCGGCCGAAAGAGCGAGTTCCCACCCTAAGAAGAAAAAGCCAAAGTGTTGAAAATTCTAAAGACTCTTCATCAACCCGAGCCAAAGTCATCAGACTATGGCGTTCTATTCTCAAGTCACATGCGGCACAAAAAGCCTCGAAGAGCGATCTTGATGCAAGCGGAAATATGTTGCCCAGCTCGGAGAACAAGCAAAACAGACTTGCCTCTCTCAAGGTGATTTCTCAAACCAATGTGGGGTCGAGCAAATATGGGGCGAAGCGGTATGATCCAGTAGTTACTGTCTGGAGAAGCTGCCGCTGCTCAAGGTATGAGTATTGCCAGTACTTATCCCGATTAGAGTTCTTCCCGTGAGTGAAGTAGCATACCAATACCAGACGGAAAACCTCTCGTCAAACCTGAGGAGGTAAACAATCTTCCAACAAAAATGAAGATTGCATAAGCGGTACATGCATGCACAAGGGTCGGGGCTAGCGGATAGTCTTGAGGGTTACAAAAAGCATCATGGGAAAGATAAGGATGACATGATATCCATTGAATTTGATGAACTATTTCAATTATTCAATCAAGACGCCTTGGACAAATCGATCATGAGTGCCTATTGTCTGTAAGTACTAATTCTGTAATTAATTTAGTCTCCATCTATATTATTTTGTTTATTGCATGTATATAATCATACTTTAATATGCAGAATGAAGATTCTCGAATGCATCAGAGGACAAATCTATGACATTGGCTTCATTGACCCATATTGGGTTCATGAAGCTAATCTCAAAATAAGCCCCCAGGATACAGAGGATAATATAGTACACGCGTTAAGGTTTCAAGAAACCAAAAGGGAAATACTATTTCCTTACAACGTATACACTTTCTATTTCGCTTACTCGATGTTAAGTATATAATTGATTAGTTCTGCATTCGCAGGTACCACTATATTCTGTTAATCATTCAACTTGACAAAGGGCGTGTACTAGTCATGGACTCGAAACATAAACCCCTTGAGACGTGGAAGGACATGCGAGATACTTCTCCGGTGTAATTCTAATCATTACGACACTATATCGTAGCGTTAAGTGGATTTTATGATATCAAGTACTTAATAACTTATTTTATTCGTTTTCTCTGGCGGCGCTTGGAAAGCAGTTCACCAAGAAGGCTAGGGGTGTTTGGAAGAGGAGCTTACATTTCAACCACTAGATGTAAGCACCACTAGCTATATCCGCGCATCTCTTTGATTCTAGTTTTGATACATTATTATCATGCTTGATTATTATTTTGATTGAACTCTGTTGTCGTAAAGTGCACAGTGAGGACGGTAACAATCTATGTGGATACTATGTATGCGAGTTCATCCGCAGACGTGCGATGAGAAGGGCGAAATTTAGAGCAACTCCACATCGTAAACAATTTCTATAGTTTTAATTACAATCAAATTGTGTTTAGTTTCATATTCATATAGGCTGACTCCTTTTCTAAATCAGATCGAGCGTCTACGGACGGTCTTGCCAAAGGATCATATCTGAGCAATCTGGGAGGAATTGGCGGGATTCTTGGATGCGAAGTCCTAAACACACAAGGGAACACTACTCGGTGTGTATAGACAATAGGAATTGTAAAAATAGCAACTTTCAAGAAATTGGCGGTAGCATCGAATAGCAACTTTTGTATGTAGTGCATGAACTCGATCCGTATTGAATGTAATGTTGTCATGATGATCTTGTGTAATATAAGGTTCCTTCATTGATAAGTGCAAAACACTAAATAAACAATAAAACAACCTAAATGAATTCTCTGCGCGGCACAAAAGTGGCGAAAATGCTGACAACAAAATGTGCCAAAATGAATTCTCTGCGGCGAAGAAATGGGCAAATCTCTGCAGCGTGAGTTATTAGTCCCGGTTCGTGTTACGAACCGGGACTAATGCTCCACACCCCCTCGCGCTCTGATGCCGCCATGTGTGCCCCATTTGTCCCGGTTGGTGGGGCAACCGGGACTAATGGTTAGAGCTTTAGTCCCGATTGCCCCGTCCCGGTTGGGGAACCAGGACTAATGGCCCTTACCAACCGGGACGCATGGGCCCTTTTCTACCAGTGGCACCTTCCAGGAAGGCGACCTGGTGTTACGCCTCATCCAGGACAAGAAGGGAATGCACAAGCTCTCCCCTCCGTGGGAAGGCCCATACGCTATCGGGCGCGTACTCGGCAACGACGCCTACTACCTCATCGACGTCCGCGGGGACGACGAACTCGACGTCAAGCGACCATGGAATGTAAACCTCCTCCGGAAGTTCTACTCCTAGAACCCCACAAATGTACTCTCCAGTTGCTATGAAATAAAAAGAAACAGTTACCGCAAATTGTGCCTACTCTCCATGACTTGTGCCACTCGCACTCGTAATAACAGCGTTACGCTAAATGCAGAAGTCAACCTTTGGTAAAGCGATCGGCACGGCTAAGTAGTGCGGTGTAAGACACTGAATCACCTCAGGTCTTGCATCGTCCACGAAAAACGCCTACCCGGAGCCCCATTGGAGTCGCCTAGCTCGACTGGTTCTACGAGCCAAGACAATTGCCCTCGCTTCTCACAGCGACCTTGGTCCTCCGCATCCTCGGCATAGCGACTCGAACGGCTAAGTACCACACTCGGGGACTGAAGACCAGTTCGTCGCGAGTGGTCAGGGAAAACGCCAAGTAAGAGAGCATGCCCAGGACTCGCCACGTGACTGACCCCACGGGCCAGGCAGGAGTGACGCGCTCACACCAACGCGCTAAGTCCTCAACCAGCCTCGAGTCGCGCCTAGAACTACCAAGTACCATTCTCGGGGACTCGGCCACCCGACCTCGTTCGCGCACGGGAAAACGGTAAAGTACAGAGCACTCAAGGGAGTCGCCTAGCGACTGGCTCTTCGAGCTCGGGCGTGTCGACCAAAACATCAAAACACATGACAACAACACTTATATCATATACGAGGTAAACCCCACAAAAAGGGCGGACGCGCTCGGGGACTCGTTCAAAAATCAGTCACAAACATACAACAAATACCAAAATAGACACAACGTCTCATTCAATTGGATATTGCATTGTTTCATGTTACAAAATATGCCCGTGTGGCAGACCTGCTGCTAACGCCACAAGGCAAACCATCCTACTCTGCAGGCTTCGATGACAACTCGCCAACGTCCCGGCGATTGCGGATGAACGCCGTGTAAGGGTTTGACGGATACGTCGTCAGTTCACCTGCCATCGCCGCGCGAAAAGGTTGCTCGATCTTGAAGTCACGATGCGGCGGCTCGGGGTCGTTCGGCGCGACGACCGTCTCCTGGTACGGAAGGAGGTCGCCCATTGCCCAGACACGTTCTGAGTACGTGGCGGCACGGTCCTGCAACTTGAGGACCTCGGACAGCTCCACCGCGCCAGTCGATGATGGATATCCACTCGTCACATCGTCGATGTCGAAATCTTCGGGGAAGTGGGCGAGCCCAAGGCTCAGGGCCGTCGACGCTCCGCGCCGAAACGCCGACCGCGTCATGTACTCAACGACCGCGGGCGCCTTCTCCAAATATTTCCACACCTCAACGAGGTTGCTGGGAATCACCTCCGTGGGCGATATCTCTTGGAGATAGGCACGGATGCACGTTGCCGATAATGTCGCCGAATCGACGAGCATACTTACGCACTGCCTCGCGTCGAGCGAGCTCGCCTCTCCTTCGCTATCGATGATGCGACCTGCGAGTAGAAGACAATAATGAGTACGACGGACACCACAAAAGACACAACCACTGGAAAAGGAAGATGTACTCACCAAGCAGCGGGCGGGCGAGTTCCGGGATGAAGCATTGAAGCGATGTATGGTCGTCCTGAAGTCCAGCAATAAGGACTTCCGTCACCTTGCGATCCTCCTCAGCGGCTGCAATGGAGGCCTTAGCTCGCCCGTCGGTCGAGCCCGCTTCTTCCTTCGCCTCCCGCAGCTCGCGCTCGAGTTTGGCGATCCGCTGTTCAGTGGCACTCAAGGCCGATTGCGCCGCCGCCAATTCACCAGCGGGGACAAGCCCTTGACGAGCTTCCTCTGCCTTCGCAGCAATGGCCTGAAGCCCTTTATTCGCTTCCTGGGAGATGGCCAACTCCTTCTCCGCGCGCTGCTTCGCGGCCAATCGGTCTGCCGACTCAAGTTGCAGACACTGCACATCACCGAAAAAGTTAGTCAAAGCAAAATTCCTAAGTACCCACCCGCTGAAATTCAGCGAGTGCGCACTCGAGGACTGGCGATCAAGAAATTCCTAAGTACCCACCCGCTGAAATTCAGCAAGTGCGCACTCGGGGACTGGCGATCAAGAAATTCCTAAGTACCCACCCGCTGAAATTCAGCGAGTGCGCACTCGGGGACTGGATGCGAAAATAAAGATGAGAAATTATAAGAATCAGGCCGCTGCAAAGCACCGACCTGATCCTCGGGGACTGGATGTACCTGGATGGCTGCGCCAAGCATGCCATGGAGTTGTATCGCGTCCACGGACGCGAGTAACGCCGGCGTGTGCCCACGACGTTGATCGACTTCAGCATCGGCGGTCCCAGGAGCATGGCTCGAGGGCGCAGCTCCACTCGCCGTGGCCACCTTGGTCACGAAGCGTGGGAAGGTAGCAATAGAGGCACCCGCTACAAGGGAGGTCGCCTCCGCCGTTCCAGGCAAGGAAGCGCCCTCCTTCGTAGACGCGGCTGCCTCCATCACGGGCCCGGCTGGTGCAACCGCCGTGTCGTCAGAGATAGTGACGGTGTCGCCACCCTTGGCCTTCTTGCTGCCATCCGCCGAGTCGACGACCTCGTCCGCCTTCCTCTTGCGGGAAGGGTCCTCCTTGCTAACGACGGGTGGCACCTTAGCCACGGTCGGATGGCCCATCCTCTTCACTCCGGTCCTGTGCATCAATCGAATAAGCAAAAACAAGCGAAATAGTTATGAAAAGCAAGGAAGGGTGAGTGCACTCACTTGGCGACTGGGATGAAACGTAGCCCGCACGGAGGCGGCGGTTTTTCAGTTCAGGGGCCGGTCGGTGAGCCCCATCTCGAGATGTCGCGTGCCCAAGACACGGACGGCTTCGTCGTTGAGGCCGCATTGAGCCTCTGGGACATCTTGACAGAGCCTCCTTGCGGCGAAGTCGCTGTTGGAGCCTCCCCAGCCCAAAGACTGGGGCGAATGGCGGAGCATTGAAGCCAGCACTTCCACGATCGCCACGCGTCGGTCACATCCTTGGTGGCGCGTCATCACCGGTGGGCTGGGAGCATCGAGCTGCTTTCGGAGTCGGTGGCCGGCGGCTTTGATGGCTTCGTCTTCTTCTTTGGGGGGGTCCTTGCCTCCTTTTCCTTCTTCTTCTTCTTTGGCGGAGTGGTTTGACGGCGCGAGGTGGTCTCTGGGAGCTCGTCGTCGTCATCATGACGCTCGAGGCTTCTGCTTGCCTCGATCTCGCGCTGTCGTTGTCCGCGGGTCTTTCGGACCAGCGGGGCGACCTCCTCCTCGGACTCGTCATCGTCGTCCTCGCCCTTGGCGGTGTGACTTCGCCCGACACTGGCGGATGAGCCCGGGCTCTCGTCGTCCGAAGGAGGGAGCCACCCTTCCACCACTTGGAATAGCTGCAACGAATACATAATGAATCAGAATTACCGCGACTGCATAGACTGCGACTGCGAGCAAAGTAAGGTGATTACCGTTGGAGCTGGACGCTTCGCGGTATAGGGGGCGACCCCAGCCTGCGCATCCAGGTACACCGCCTGGGTAATCTTCTTCAGTGCTGGGAGGTAGTCCTCCAGTTTCCACTCGTCGAGGCAGGCCTTCGTCGAGTCTCCCCGGCCCGTGTACTGGTACATGTAGTGGTCACGCTGGGCGAGCGGGACGAGCCACCGCCCGAGCCAGCAGTTGTACAGATTTATCGTCTGGAGGCCCTTCTTTTTCAGACCGCGGATGGTCTGGAGCATCTCGTTGACGACCATCCGCTGGTCGTTGGGGAGCTTGCCGACTTGGTGATGGCGCGGCTCGGACCGATTAGCGGAGTACCGCGGGATCGCCGCCTCGTCCTCCGGGGTCGCCTCGGCCACGTAGAACCATGACTTCTTCCAGTCGCTCGCTGCCTTGGCGGGCAGCATCAGATCAAAGAATGAGGCTTTGGACTTGAGTTGGAATGTCAGGCCGCCCGCGGCTAGCATTGGGCCGCCTGCTTCCTCGCGGCTGATCCGTCCGTGGAACAGATCTTGCCACAAGGGGAAGTAGGGCCGGCAGCCCAAGTAGCATTCGCGAACGCATACGAAGATGGCGAGTTGCTCGATCTTTGTCGGGACCCGAAAAGGCTGGATCCGTAGTAAGCGCCCGGAAGAACAGGATGTGAAACCCTAGCCCCGCTCGATATGGTGGTGAAACAGATGAATTCCTCTCTCGCGGGTTGGGTGTCTCTCCTTGCGGAATACGCCAACAGCGGCTCGTAGGATCGGCCTCCTCGAAGGAGGCGATTCATCCTGTGCACTTGGACCTACCCCACGGTTCGGTGGAAAGGGCCATGGCCGAGAGGTTGTTGGGGGTCGGGGGATTTTGGGTCGGCTGGATCGTGATGTGAGGGAAGGAAAATGCGCGCAGTCGGAAGAAGTGGTGAGAAGTTGGCTCTCTGATCGCCTGCCATTCCCCTTATATAATGGATGTTACCCGCCAAATCAGGAAGCCGTTACCGCGCGATGATTACGCCAAAAGTTACCGTTGGATTACCCCAACGGCTAGTTTGACCACGCCTGACGGTCCAACTCCGGCCACTCGGCTCGTCGACCCAATCACTATGACAGTGTTTCGCCGACTCGACTCGCCAAAGCCGCGACTTGGATCACTGGTTTTCTCCTTTGTACAGGAGCCCTCCGACGATTCTACTGGATGCCTACTCTGAAGCCGTATACTCCGACTGCCATCAGCCACCTATGCCTAATCGACGACGGCCTCGGGGACTACTGATGGGGATATGCCTACTGGGGTATACACAATAGGACGTTTCCGACTGGCCCGTGAGCTGGCGAGTGGGCCTGCATAACGGCGAGTGGATTGAAACCCAGCAAGGCACCGAGCGACTGGAAGCTGAAGGCCCAGGCGAGTAGATAGGCCCAGTCAGATTAGGTTAAACGACTACCGAAGCTTTAACTGAATCGGTTGAGATATGTAAACCCTAGGGGAGGTGATCCTATATAAACCTCCCTATAGGTGATAGAGATCGTTCCTCATACACCCAAGCGACTCGCGCCTAGCCGCCGAGCTCGCCCATTGTAACACCTCCATAATACAATCTAGCGGTAGGTCTTTACCCTCCGGGGGGCCGAACCTGGGTAAAACCCTGTGTCTTTGCCCTCATCTCGCACCGCAGATGGCTGGCCGCCCTTGCCCCTCGTTCTACTACTCGCTGCCGATTGCAGCATCTGCCGTGACTATTCCCACGACACTTCACAAAACGACCCGTTTTTTGCGCTCGAAAAATGAAAAATGGATTTTCTGTGCGATGAAAAGGAAAACTTCCTCCTGCAACATTATTCTCCATACCAATGTCCACATGCATGCATAATATGGGCACAACATCACAAACTATGTCGCGATTCAGCACATAAAATCGGTCATTTTGACCGAAAGCCATGAAACCTCGAATATGATAGGTCATTTTGTGAAGGTTTTTTGAGACATGATCAATATACCAAGTCTATTATTTTTCCTTGAAACTATGACACATAATATGACACCACGCGAAGGATTTATATTGTTCGGACTTTTTTTGAATTTCTTATGCCCGTTTTGATTTTTTCCCTTTTCGAACTATGGTCGAACCGGCGTGCATGAAGATAGGGGACGAGCATCGTTAGAACTTGCATTGGATCTCTGAAGAAACCACATATTTCAAGTCTGAAAATGATTTTTTCAAAAAATCATGTACCCGTAGTACAATCCAGACCCACTTCCTACCGATTATGCAGACATTTGTCCTTTTTACCCGGGATGGACGAAAAGGTTTGAGATGTCCCGGTTGGGAGATAGTCCATGTAAGGTGGTCTAGTATTTTAGAAAAATGGGACGGTAGCATTCTCAAACAGCATTTTGGTGGTTACTTCACAAAACGACCCGTTTTTTGCGCTCGGAAAATGAAAAATGGCTTTTCCATGCGACGAAAAGGAAAACTTCCTCATGCAACATTGTTCTCCATCCCAATGTCCACATGCATGCATAATATGGGCAAAACATCACAAACTATGCCGCGATTCAGCACATAACATCGGTCATTTGGACCGAAAGCCATAAAACCTCGAACATGATAGGTCATTTTGTGAAGGTTTTTTAGAGACATGATCAATATACCAATTCTGGTATTTTTCCTTGAAAATATGTCACATAATATGACACCACACAAAGGATTTACATTGTTCGGACTTTTTTTGAATTTCTTATGCCCGTTTTGGATTTTTCCCTTTTCGAACTATGGTCGAACCGGCGTGCATGAAGATAGGGGACGAGCATCGTTAGAACATGCATTGGATCTCTCAAGAATCCACATATTGCGAGTCTAAAAATGATTTTTTCAAAAAATCACGGGCGTTAGATCATGTACCTATAGTACAAACGAGACCCACTTCCTACCGATTCGTCAGACATTTGTCCTTTTTACCCGGGATGGACAGAAAGGTTTGACATGTACCGGTTGGGAGATTGTCCATGTAAGGTGGTCTAGTATTTTAGAAAAATGGGACGGTATCATTCTGAAACAACATTTTGGTGGTTACTTCACAAAACGACCCGTTTTTTGTGCTCGGAAAATGGAAAATAGCTTTTCCATGCAAGGAAAAGGAAAACTTGCTCCTGGAACATTGTTCTCCATCCCAATTTCCACATGCATGCATAATATGGGCACATCATCACAAACTATGCCGTGATTCAGCACATAACATCGGTCATTGGGACCGAAAGCCATGAAACCTCAAACATGATAAGTCATTTTGTGAAGGTTTTTTCGAGACATGATCAATATAGCAAGTCTGGTATTTTTTCTTGCAACTATGTCACATAATATGACACCACGCGAAGGATTTACATAGTTCGGACTTTTTTTGAATTTCTTATGCCCGTTTTGAATTTTTACCTTTTCGAACTATGGTCGAGCCGGCGTGCATAACATCGGTCATTTGGACCGAGAGCCATGAAACCTCGAACATGATAGGTTCATCTTTAGTCCCAGTTGGAGGGATTTCGGTAGGCTGGGCCAGACAACACTAATGATAGGGGTGAGTGTCAACATTATGTCGTGCGGCTTGTACCTTGTCCCGGATGGTGTCATCAACCGGGACACGAGTCATCACTAATAATAGGGGTGAGTATCGACATTATGTCGTGAGTGTCGACACTATGCCGAGATGCTTGTACTATAAATAGGCATCCTTGTGAGTCTAGTCCTCCAGCCAGATGAGGCATTTCCAATAAGGTTTTTGAGAGCAGGGACACCACTATGACCAGTTTCAGGGAGATGCCACCGAATCCCAGTCCTCCGGCATCTCCAAAAAACTGGTCATAGAGGCACTCCATAATATATGAAATTAGTTAGATCTCAGGCGTATTTATCTAGTTAGAGAAGTTACAAGCTACAAGATGGTGTGCGAGAGCAGGGACACCACTACAGCCAGTTTGAGGGAGATGCCATCGGAGCCCAGTCCTCTGGCATCTCCAACAAATTGGTCATAGATGATGGGGATGTGCCTACCGGGGTATACCCGGCAGGATGTTTTCGACTGGCCCAAGACTTGGCGAGTGGGCCTGCAAGACGGCGACTGGATCAAGGCCCGACGTGGATCCAAGCGACTGGAAGCTGAAGGCCCAGGCGAGTAGATAGGCCCAGTCGGATTAGGTTAAACGAGTGTTGAAGCCTTAACTGATTCGGTTGAGATATCTAAACCCTAGGGGAGGTGAGCCTATATAAACCTCCATGCGGGGCGTGTAGAGATACGTTCCATCATACACCCAAGCGACTCGCCGCCTAGCCGCCGAGCTCGCCCATTGTACCACCTTCATAATACAATCTAGCAGGAGTAGGTCTTTACCCTCCGGGGGGCCGAACCTGGGTAAAACCCTGTGTCTTTGCCCTCATCTCGCTTGCATGATGGCCACCCTTGCCCCTCGTTCTACTACTCGCTGCCGATTGCAGCATCTGCCGTGACCATTCCCACGACAGTGGCGCCCACCGTGGGGCCTGGCCGGTCTGGACGGTGTTCTGCGGCGAGATCCAATATGCCCATCAACGAGACGGTCGCCACCGGCCGCATGATAGCGATCGGCGAGATGCTCCAAACCTTGCCGAGCAGCTACATCCCGACGGCGCGACCCGTCACGCACAGCGTGATCCTGCCGGTCGGCACGATCAGCCTCTTCGTCGGCCTTACCGACGTCATCGTCTCGGAGGATTCGGCTCGCATCCGCGAGTCGCCGCCACGCGATCGGCTCTCCGAGAGCCAGATCCGCATGATCCATCGCCTCGCCTCCGAGTACAATTCGGCCCACAGCGACGTGGCCGAAAACTCAGCGGCCGCAGAAGATGTGGCCCTCAACGACGACGCCGGCTCGGCGACCCCGGCGTCACTCGCCGGGTCCATCACCGCGGCTTCACCCGCGGGCTCCATCACCCAGGTCTCCAACGTGGGAGACTTCGAGGAACCCTCCATCCTCGGGATCCTCGAATTCGACTCCGGGTCGGAGAACTCCGCCGACCTCCGCGACGGAACCGGTCGCCACGCCGCGACCTATATGGCGACCGGCACCGATCCACCGGAGGATCCATTCTCCACCCCAATCCCTCCTAACGCCACGACAACGGAGGTCGAGGAACTCCGCTTTGGCGGCGGCGATGCGCAAGAACAAGCCGAAAAATTTCGCCTCGAGCAGGTGACGGCGCAGGAACTATCGCGCTACCACCAGCAGCGGATCAGGTCACGCCTGAACCCCACCGTCCAGGGGCGCGCCCTGAACTTCGACGACGAAAACGACCCGGCCCACGTGGCCGAGCGCGCGATCTGCGAGAACGCGCCACCAGGAGGAAGCGCCCGGCCTCCGCCAGGATCAACGGCGATGGGCGCCCCACCTCTACCCAACCGCACACCTCCCAGGGACCATCCGCGGATAGTAGTCTCCTCACGGGAGAGAGACGCAAACAGCCTCCCACTGTTCTCCACCCCGATGGACAACCTCGTGGCAGGCCGAGCGGCAGCCGACAATATCATGGCCACGGGCGGCGGCGCCCTACAGATCCAGTACGTCAGGGCCCTGCTAGCAAAAGCCGTCGAGCAGCAAAACGCGGGCGCCGACTCGCAGGGTCGAGTATACTCGCGTTCATCGGGAAGCAGGGCGGCCTCAAGCGGCCGCCCAGCGGTGGCAAACACCCTCAACTGCCCGCCACCGGAGCCACTGCAGCTCCAACACCGACCCGCGAACGCGGCACTCTCCACCAACGACCCCAGGCCAGCGACCAACTTCATCGCCGCCAACGGGCAACCCATCGACGCCCGCACCCACATCATCAACAACCAAAGCTGGCGCGCCGCCAGACGACCGCGACACACCTAACCAATCGCCACGACGGCGAGCCCATGGGGTCGCCATCGACTCGGCCCCAAGTGCTTCGGACCAATGATCCGAGGCGATAAGTACCCGCCAAACTTCAAGGCGCCGAAGGAGATAGAAAAGTACGATCCCTCGTACGACCCCGCCGTTTGGCTCGATACATACCTCATGGCGATGGGGATCGCGGGCCACACCGACCTGCTAGCCGCCCGTTACCTCCCCCTGGTGATGGAAGGGACGTGCAGGCAGTGGATCAACACCCTCCCGGGCGATGTCGATTCAGGAGGAGATGCGCGACGCCGTCGTGCACTTCAGTGGTCCTACACCGCGCCACCACCATCGAGGACTTGGGCGATCGTCCAGGACCCAGCGAGTCGACCCGCTGGGTCCAACGGTGGCAAGAACTTTGGTACAACGCGGTCGGTATCCACCGGACACGCGATCCACTTCAAGACCTCGTGCGCTACGAGCCCACAGTCGCCAAGCTCAAGCGACACTCTTGCACACTCGACAACATCCCGACCTCCTCGAGATCGCCAAGCAGTGCGAGGAAGATCCAAACCAGGAAGCGGCGGCGAGTCAGGAGGACAACGCCGCACGAGCGGCAACGACTGACGGTCCGACCTACGCTACAGCAACACTCGCCTCACCGGCAAGCGCGCGATGGCCAGGCGAGTCGACCATCGCCAACGTCGAACGCAGCGCGAGCCCAAAACTTCGTCGCGATGGAGGACAACGCGCGACAGCGGCAACTACAAAGGCCAAGCCAAGGTTCGACCGCGGCCCTCCTTAACCAACCATGTGCGTTTCATAGCAGGAAGGGAAGCCGCGCATAGCACCGCCGATTGCCACACCCTCGGGGAGATCGAGAAGGCACGGCGAGCAGGAGGACCCGACAACAACCCGCCAAAGCGGCGGAAAATTGACAAAGTGGCGGATCGCTCCATACCTTCACGGGCTTCAACACGAGCGAGAAGAAGGTCATCGCCAGCGTCGTCGCCGTCAACGCGGTGGCCTGGTGGGCGTTCCCGGTTCCTCAACTGGTCGGAGCAGCCCATCACAGGTCGACAAGACCACTCGCCACGCATCGAGTACCCAGGTTGAGTCGCCCTGGTGGTCAAGCTTAAGGTCGGCGACTACTGGCTCCCCAAGACATTAATGGACGGCGGCAGCTCCATCAACATCCTGTACCTGGACACCTTCAGGCGGCTGCGGCTCCCGCAGTCGATGATCGAGACGACCCACACCACGTTCCACGGAATCGTCCCCGGTCGGAAGGCGTACCCGATCGGTAAGGCCACGCTGCCAGTCACCTTCGGCACACCATCAAACTTCCGCACCGAGCGGATCGTCTTCGAGCTCGTGCCCTTCGACAGCCCCTACCATTGCGTCCTGGGGCGCCAGGCGTTCGCCAAGTTCATGGCAGCGCCCCATTACGCGTACAACGCGATGAAGCTCCCCGGGCCGTGCGGCGTCATCACCATCAACGGCGACCCCGACATGGCTGCCGAGTGCGAGGCCAAAGGAGCCGAGCTCGCCGACGCCATCATCCGGCAGAGACCAACCACGCCGATGAGCTCGCCAAGTACGCGAGCGGGGTCAACAACGACGACCCCACCATACTCAAGAATCCCAACTCGGAGGGCGCAAACACCTCAACCTTCGAGGCCACAACGCACACCCGCACCGTCGAGCTGGTCCCAGGCGACTCTAGCCAGACGGTGACGATCGGGCCGGGCATGAGCCCAGCATAGGAAGGCGCGCTCATCGAGTTCCTCCGTGAGAACAGGGATATCTTCGCATGGAATCCCTCTGACATTCCCGGTGTCCCTAGGGAGCTCGCTGAGCACAAGCTAAACGCCGACCCCAAAGTGCGACCCGTAAAACAGTCGCTGTGGCCCTTCAATGAAGAGCGCCGCCGAGCAATCGCCGAGGAGGTGCAGCATCTACTCGCTGCAGGCTCCATCCGGCCAATCAAATACTCCAAGTGGCTGGCAAACCCAGTCCTAGTCGAGAAAAAGAACGGGACCTGGAGGATGTGTATCAACTACACAAACTTGAACAGCGCCTGCCCAAAGGAGCAGTTCGTCCTCCCGCGGATCGACCAGATATTCGATTCAACCGCGGGCTCGGAGTCGCTCTGTTTCCTCGACGCCTACTCCGGGTACAACCAGATCAAAATGGCCGTCGAGTACGAGGAGAAGACGACATTCATCACGCCATTCGGAGCCTTCTGCTACACCGCCATGACCTTCGGCCTCAAGAATGCCGGGGCGACCTACCAGCGGTGCATGCAAGAATGCCTCGCGAGCCAAATTGGCCGCAACATCCACGTCTACATCGACGACGTGGTCGTAAATTCCGCTCACCAGGGCGACCTACTCGCCGACACGAAGATCAAGGCAAACCCGAGTGCCTGCGCAACGTCCAGAAACTGGCCGGGCGAGTAGCGGCTCTCAGTCGCTTCATCCCCCGCCTGTGCAAAAAGGCGATGCCCCTATACCTCCTGATGCACAAGAACCCCACCTTCCAGTGGGACAAGGAGGCGGATGACGCGCTCCGCGACCTCAAGAAGGTGCTACTCGCCGCACCACTACTCGCCGCCCCCGCCGACAAAGAACCCATGCTAGTTTACGTCGCGGCTTCCGAGCGCGTCGTCAGCGCCGTCATGGTCGTCGAGCGACCAGAGGAAGGAAACGAACGCCCAGTACAACGACCGGTGTACTACATTAGCGAGGTCCTTACTGAGTCGCGTCAGCGATACCCGCAGTACCAAAAGCTGGTATATGCGGTCTTCAGAGCTCAGCGGCGCCTGCCGCACTACTTCCAGGAGCACCCTATCACGGTCGTCTCCTCAGCACCATTGCAAGACATCATTCGCAATCGCGAGGCGACCGGACGGGTCGCCAAATGGGCCGTCGAGATCGGCGTCCACAACATCAAATACGAGCCACGAAAAGCGATCAAGTCGCAGGCCCTAGCGGACTTCATCGCCGACTGGGAAGAGGCCCAGCAACCAGAGAAGCTGCCATACCTCCATTACTGGAGCCTGCACTTCGACGGCTCCAAAAATGCGGACGGCGCAGGTGCAGGGATCTTGCTAACTTCACCGAAGGGCGACAAGCTCCGCTACATCCTCTGCTTTGACTTCACACCCTGCACCAACAACATGGCCGAGTACGAGGCCCTACTCCACGGCATGCGAGCCGCCAAGGAAATGAATGTCAACCGCCTACGCTGCTACGGAGATTACGACCTCTTCGCGGGGCAAGTCGCTGGCACCTACGACGCCGTCTCCCCCACCATGGCGGCGTACCGCCAAGCAGTGGACAAGTTGGGCGGACACTTCACAGGCTACTCCGTTGAGTGGATTGACAGGCGGAAGAACGAGGAGGCCGACGCACGTTCTCTCATCGGGTCGGCTCAACTCGCACCACCCGCCGGCGTCTTACTCGACACGATCACCAAGCCATCAGTCTCTCCCCCGAGGGAGATCGACATCAGAGTCCCGCTCCAACCAGAGGCAGCCCTGGTCGCACTCGTCAACGAGCCAGACGACTGGACCAAGCCCTACACCGCCTACCTGGAATCCGGCACCTTGCCGACAGACGAGACGGACGCTCGGATGATCGCTCGTCGATGCAAGTCCTACACCATCATCGACGGCGAGCTCCACAAGCGCAGTGTCACCGGCGTGTTCCAACGCTGCGTCCAACCCGCCGAAGGACGCAAGATCATCCACGATATCCACTCCGGTGACTGCGGCCACCATGTCGGCGCCCGCTCTCTGGTCACCAAGGCTATGCGACATGGCTTCTACTGGCCCACCGCACACGCCGATGCTGTCGACATTGTCCAGCGGTGCGCCGGGTGCCAGAAGTACGCCAACCAGACGCATGTGCCAAGCTCAGCGCTCAAAACAATCCCCATCACCTGTCCATTCGCTGTGTGGGGCATGGACATGGTAGGCCCCTTCAAGAAGGCTCCCTCCGGCTACACCCACCTCCTAGTCGCGGTCGAAAAATTCACAAAGTGGGTGGAAGCCAAGCCAGTTCGGAAATGCGACAGGAAGACCGCCACCAAATTCCTACGCGAGCTCATATATCGCTACGGGTTCCCAAACAGCATCATCACGGACAACGGCACCAACTTTGCCAAAGGAGCCATGTCCGAATTCTGCGAAGAGCACCACATTCGGCTCGACCTCGCGTCAGTCGCCCACCCGGAATCCAACGGCCAGGCGGAACAGGCCAACCAAAGCATCCTCCACGGCCTGAAGCCGCGACTCCAAGTACCACTCGAGCACACCGCCGAGTGCTGGGTCGAGGAGTTTCCCTCTGTCATCTGGGGGATCCGCAACTCGGTCAACAGGTCGACAGGGTTCACCCCCTTCTTCATGGTCTACGGCGCCGAGGCAGTCATGCCCACCGACCTCGAGCACGACTCGCCGCGGGTCGTCCACTACACGGAGGCCGCAAACGAGCTCGCCCGCCAAGACGGGGTCGATCAACTCGACGACGCACGTGACGTCGCTCGGTCACGCACCGCCATCTACCAACAGGGACTCCGCCGCTACCACAGCCGGCGGGTGAAAACTCGCACCTTCCAAGAGGGCGACCTGGTGTTACGCCTCATCCAGGATAAGAAGGGCATGCACAAGATCTCCCCTCCATGGGAAGGGCCATTCGCCATCGGGCGAGTACTCGGCAACGACGCCTACTACCTCATCGACGTCCGCGGGGACGGCGAACTCAACGTCAAGCGACCATGGAATGTAAACCTCCTACGGAAGTTCTACCCCTAGAACCCCACATATGTATTCTCCAGTCGCTATGAAATAAAAAGAAACGGTTACCGCAAATTGCGCCCACACTCCATGTCTTGTGCCACTCGCACTCGTAATAACAGCATTACGCTAACCGCAGAAGTCAACCTTTGGTACAGCGATCGGCACGGCTAAGTAGTGCGGTGCAAGATCACTGAGTCACCTCAGGTCTTGCATCGTCCATGAAAAACGCCTACCCGGAGCCCCATTGGAGTCGCCTAGCCCGACTGGTTCTACGAACCAAGACAACTGCCTTCGCTTCTTACAGCGACCATGGTCCTCCGCATCCTTGGCATAGCGACTCGAACGGCTAAGTACCACGCTCGGGGACTGCAGACCAGTTCACCGCGAGCGGTCCGAAAAAACGCCAAGTAGGAGAGCATGCCCAGGACTCACCACGCGACTGACCCCACGGGCCAGGCAGGAGTGATGTGCTCAAACTAACGCGCCAAGTCCTCAGACACCCTCGAGTCGCGCCTGGAACAACCAAGTACCATGCTCGGGGACTCGGCCACCCGACCTCGTTCGCGCAAGGGAAAACGGCGAAGTACGAAGTGTTCAAGGGAGTCGCCTAGCGACTGGCTCTTCGAGTCTGGGCGAGTCGACCACAATAACAAAACACACAAAAAAACAAACATATCACATACGAGGTAAACCCCACAAAAGGGCGGACGCGCTCGGGGACTCGTTCAAACATCAACCACAAACACATGAAAAATACCAAAATAGACACGATGTCTCATTCGATAGCATGTTGCATTGTCCCATATTACAAAATATGCCCGCATGGCAGACCTGCTGCTAACGCCACAGGGCAAACTATCCTATTCTGCAGGCTTAGACGACGACTCGCCAACACCCCGGCGATTGCGGATGAACGGCGTGTACAGGTTCGATGGATATGTCGTCAGTTCACCCGCCATCGCCGCGCGGAAGGGTTGCTCAACCTTAAAATCATGATGCGGCGGCTCGGGGTCGCTAGGCACGACGACCGTCTCCTGGTACGGAAGGAGGTCGCCCATTGCCCAGACACGCTCCGAGTACGTGGCGGCGCGGTCCTGCAACTTGAGGACCTCGGAAATCTCCACCGCGCCAGTCGACGATGGGTAGCCACTCGTCACATCGTCGATGTTGAAGTCCTCGGGGAAGTGGGCAAGTCCAAGACTAAGTGCCGTCGCCGCTCCACGCCGAAACGCCGACCGCGTCATGAACTCAACGACCGCGGGCGCCTTTTCCAAATGCTTCCACACCTCAACGATGTCGCTGGGAATCACTTCCGTGGGCGATATCTCTTGGAGATAGGAACGGATGCACGTCGCTGACAACGTTGCCGAGTCGACAAGCGTGGCTACACACTTCCGCGCATCGAACGAGCTTGCCTCTTCCATGCTATCAATGATGCGACCTGCGAGTAGAAGACAATAATGAATACGATGGACACCACAAAAGGCACAACTACTGGCAGAGGCAGACGCACTTACCAATCAACGGGCGGGCGAGATCCGTGATGAAGCATTGAAGCGAAGTATGGTCGTCCTGAAGCCCAGCAACAAGGGCGTCCGACACTTTGCGATCCTCTTCGGCGGCTGCAATGGCAGCCTTGGCTCGCCCATCAGCCGAGCTCGCTTCTTCCTTCGCCTCCCGCAGCTCGCGCTCGAGGTCGGCGATCCGCTGTTTAGCCGAACTCAAAGCCGATTGCGCCGCTGCCAATTCACCCGCGGGGACAAGTCCCTGGCGAGCTTCCTCTGCCTTCGCGGCAACCGCCTGAAGCCCTTTGTTCACCTCCTGGACGATGGCCAGTTCCTTCTCCGCGCGGTGCTTCGCTGCCAATCGGTCAGCCGATTCAAGCTGCAGACCCTGCACACCACCAAAAAGGTTAATCAAAGCAAGATTCCTAAGTGCCCACCCGCTGAAATTCAGCGAGTGCGCACGCGAGGACTGGCAATCAAGAAATTCCTAAGTGCCCACCGGCTGAAATTCAGCAAGTGCGCACTCGGGGACTGGCAATCAATAAATTCCTAAGTGCCCACCCGCTGAAATTCAGCGAGTGCGCACTCGGGGACTGGCAATCAAAAAATCTCAAGTAGCCACCCGCTGAAATTCAGCGAGTGCGCACTCGGGGACTGGATGCAAAAAATAAATAAGACACCAAAAGAATCAGGCCGCTGCAAAGCACCAACCTGATCCTCGGGGACTGGACATACCTGGATGGTTGCGCCAAGCATGCCATGGAGTTGTATCGCGTCCACGGACGCGAGGAGAGCCGGCGTATGACCACGACGCTGGCCGACTTCAGCTTCGGCATTCCCAGGAGCGTGGCTCGAGGGCGAAGTTCCACTCGCCGCGGCCGCTTTGGCCATGAAGCGTGGGAAGGTGGCGATGGAAGCACCCGCCCCAAAGGAGGTCGGCTCGGCCGTTCCAGGCAATGGAGCGCCCTCCTTCGTGGACGCGGACGCCTCCGTTACGGGTCCAGCCGGCACGACCGCCGTGTCGTCAGAAATCGTGACAACGTCGTCGCCCTTGGCCTTCTTGCCGCCATCCGCAGGGGCGGTGACTTCGTCCGCCTTCCTCTTGCAGGAAGGATCCCCTTTGCTGACGACGGGTGGCACCTTAGCCACGGTCGGGTGGCCCATCCTCTTCACTCTGGTCCTGTACATCAATCATGTAAGCAAGATAATTCAAGTGATTATGGAAGACAAAGGAAGGCGAGTGTACTCACTTGGCGACTGGAATAAAGCGCAGCCCCGTACGGAGGCCGGCTGGCTTCTCCAGTTCAGGACCCAGTCGGCGGCTGAGCCTCATGTCCAGGACGTCGCGTGCCCAAGACACGGACGGCTTCTTGGTCGTCGAGGCTGCAACCGGAGCCTCTGTAACATCTTCGACAGGAGCTTCCCTGCGAGGCGAAGCCGCTACGGCCGGAGCATCCCCCAGCCCAGAGACTGGGGCGAATGGAGGAGGCATCGACGCTAGGGAACCTCGATGGTGGCCGTGTCTAGCGCGGCCGTCGTTGGCGGCGCCTCATATTTGGCCGGGCTGGGGGCGTCGGAGCTGCTCGCCGAATGTGGTGGCGAGGCCGGCCTCGTCGGCTTCGTCTTCGTCTTCCTCGGAGGGGCCTTCGCCTCCTTTTCCTTCTTCTTCTTTTTCGATGGAGTATCCTGGCGGCGCGAGGTGGTTTCTGGAAGCTCGTCGTCGTCGTCATGGCGCTCGAGGCTTTTGCTTGCCTCAAGCTCGCGTTGACGCTGCCCACGGGTCTTGCGGAGCAGCGGGGCGACTTGTTCTTCGGACTCATCGTCGTTGTCGCCCTCATCACTCCCGGCATCGCCCTTGGAGGGAGGCGACTGTAGGGTTTCGTAGCATGGAAAACAAAAAATTTCTATCGCATACAAACAAACAAGCCAAGATCTATCTACTAGATTGTAGCAACGAGTCGATGGAATAACTTACCCTCGAAGATTCCAAAGTGTTTAACGAGAGCAGATTCTCGTGGGTGATGTAGTCGTACTCTTCCCGATCTCAAGATCGCGTAGACGATCCTTAGGCGCTGCGTTAAGCGCTCCGCAGATCGGTCTACGTTCGGTGACTCGTGAAGACCTTCCTCTCCCTTGTTCTAGCGGTGGAGGTTGTAGCACTCTCCTCGCGATTCCGGCAAGACCTGGCGTGGTACGGAAGTAGAGGGAGATTTCGAGGCTTCGCCTTAAGCGAGCGAGTATGGTGGAGTATGAGAGCTTTAGGCCCAGTTCTTTTGGGCTTCTCAGAACCGCTCCCCAGCTTCTGGAAGCCGGTCTAAAAAATCCGCGAGGCTTCTAAAATAGTCAAGTCTAAATAAATTTGAAAGCCTCACAATTTTTTTGAACCGCTTCCCAGGCAGGGCAGCTTTCTGAAAAAAGCCAAAGCGGGCCTTAATCTAGGGTTTAGACACACCAATTAGAAGGCTCTACTCCGAAGGCTAGGGCAATTAGAAGCTCTATACCAAAACGGCTCTAAACCGGAGGCTAGGGCTAGGGTTTAGATTTAGAGGATAGGAACTTGTGTGTCTAGAGGAGGGAGCCCTGCCCCTCCTTATATAGGTGGAGGGCGTGGCCATGGGAGGGGAGGAGTCCCTCCCAACTTGGCTTGGAGGTGGGCCGCCCGGTTGGAGGAGGAACTCCTCCCCAACTCGGTTTCCCACCTTCCTCTTTCCTCTTTCCAATTTTAGCCGTTTGACTTTTCAAACTTGCTATTTGACTTTTCAATTTAGGATTCAATTTAATCCTTTATTTGGAGCAGCGAGAACACTTAGTACATGATGCAATCATCCCAATATGCAATGACACATTCATGTACCCCTTCCTCCGGAGTGCGGACATTCCGGAACCTTCTAGAACATTCGATGAAAACACGGAATCATTCCCGAACTCAAAGCGGGACTTTCCTTATATGAATCTTATTCTCCGGACCATTCCGGATCACCTCGTGATATCCGAATCCCATCCGAGACTCAACAACATTCGGTCTCTTTCTCATAATACCATAACTACTCAAACAACGTCGAATCCTTAAGTGTGTCTCCCTACGGTTCGTGAATTATGCGGACATGATCGAGACACTTCTCCGAACAATAACCAATAGAGGAATCTGGAAATTGATATGGCTCCCACATATTTCTACGATTACTTTGCGATCGAATGAACCACTTACATACGATACCAATTTCCCTTTGTCTCACGATAGTTTACTTATCCGAGGTTATGATCGTCGGTATCTCTGCATACCTAGTTCAACCTCGTACCGATAAGTACTCTTTTCTCGTTCCGTGATATGTGATCCCTTGTGAGCCAGTCATGCTTGCAAGCTAATTGGATGACATTCCACCGAGAGGGCCCAGAGTATATCTATCCGTCATATGGATGGACAAATCCCACTCTTGATCCATGTGTTTCAACCAATACTTTCCGAACACTCAATGCCAACTTTATAGCCACCCAGTTACGGTATGGTGTTTGATGTCATCAAAGCATCCATCCGGTAAAGGTGATATGCATGATCTCATGGTCTAAGGAATTAGGTTACTATGTATCAGAAAGCATATAGCAATTGAACTATTGAAATGACTTGATATTTATGCTACGCTTATCTATAGGAGTATGTCCACCATATCATTCTCCTAACGATATGATCTTGTTGTTGATAACATCTCAATGTTCATGATAGGGAAACCACAATCATTTATCAACCAACAAGCTAGTGATGTATAGAGGCTATACTAGGGACTTCAAATTAAGTTTACAAATCACACAAGTATCAATGTTTCCTCATTAATACTATTATAGCATGAATGTAAACATTTATCATAAACACAAAGATATAATAATAACTACATTTATTATTGCCTCTAGGGCATATCTCCAACAGTCTCCCACTTGCACTAGAGTCATCTAATCTAGATTACATGGTAATATAGAACACCCATGGCAGTTTGGTGTTGGTCATGTTTTGCCCTCGGAGAGGTTTAGTCAACGGATCGCCACATTCAGATCTGTGTACTTTGCAAATCTTTATATCCCCATCTGGATATGTTCTCGAATAGCGTGAAAACGCAGCTTGATGTGCTTGACTTCTAGTGTGACCTTGGTTCTTGCGCATTGGCTATGGCGCCCATGTTATCACGATAGATAGACATTGGGTCCAAGCACTAGGAACCACACCCAGCTCGTAATGAACTCTTTCATCCATATCGCTTCTTGTGAAGCCTCCAAGCGACCATGTATTCCGATTCAGTTGAAGATCTCGCCACAACTCTTTGCTTTGCACTCCTCCAGCTAACTGCTGCACCATTTAAAATAAATACGTATCCAGATTGTGATTCAGAATCATCCGGATCGGTGTTCCAACTAGCATCGGTGTAACCATTAACAACGAGCTGTTCATCACCTCCATAAGAAAGAACCATATCCTTAGTTCTTCTCAAGTACTTAAGGATGTTTTTGACCGCTGTCCAATGATCCACTCCTGGATCACTTTGATATCTGCTAGTTAAACTAACAGCATATGCAATGTCGGGTCTAGTACATAGCATGGCATACATTAGAGATCCTATGGCTGAGGCATAGGGAGTCTTACTCATCCTTTCTCTATCTTACGCGATGTCGGACTTTGAGTTTTACTCAAGGTCGTATTGGGCAACATGGGCAAGAACCCTTTCTTGCTTTCTTCCATTCCAAACCTCTTTAGAACTTTGTCCAAATATGTACTTTGTGACAACGATATTTGGCGTTTTGATCTATCTCTATAAATCTTTATGCCTAATATGTAAGCTGCTTCGCCAAGATCCTTCATTGAAAAACTATTATTCAAATATTCTTTGACACTATTAAGAAGGTCTACATCATTCCCAATCTACAATATGTCATCCACATATAGTATTAAGAATGCTCTGAGCTCCCACTCACTTTCTTGTAAATACAAGCTTCTCCATAAGTTTGTATAAAACCAAAACTTTGATTACCTTATCAAAGCGTTGATTCCAACCGGGATGCTTGCTTCAATCCATAGATGGACCGTTGAAGTTTGCATACCTTGTTAGCATCTTTAGGATCGACAAAACCTTTGGGTTGCATCATATACAACTCTTCATAAATATCTCCATTGAGGAATCTTGTTTTGACATCCATCGCCATATCTCATAATCATAATATGCAGCGATTGCTAACATAATCCTCAGATTTTAGCTTCGCTAGGTGAGAAAGTCTCATCGTAGTCAACTCCTTGAATTTGTCGAAACCCTTTTGCGACAAGTCGAGCTTTATAGACAGTAACATTACCATCAGCATCTGTTTTCTTCTTGAAAATCCATTTGTTCTCGACAGCCTTTCGGCCATCCTGTAAGTCCACCAAAGTCCATACTTGGTTTTCGTACATGGATCCAATCTCGGATTTCATGGCTTCTTGCCATTTATTGGAATCTGGGCTCATCATCGCTTCCTCATATGTCTCGGGATCATTGGTGTTGTCCACCAACATGACACTCATAACGGGATCATACCAATCTGGAGTGGTACGAGTTCTCGTTGACCTCCGAGGCTCTGTAGCAACTTCAACCGAAGTTTCATGATCACCATCATTAGCTTCCTCTCTTATTGGCGCAGGCACCACAGGAACTTCTTCCGTTGCTGCGCTACTCGCAATTTCGAGAGAAGGTTCGACAACCTCGTCGAGTTCTACTTTCCTTCCAGTCACTTCTTTCGAGAGAAATTCCTTCTCTAGAAAGGATCCATTCTTGGCAACGAAGATTTTGCCTTCGGATCTATGATAGAAGGTATACCCAATAGTTTCCTTTGGGTATCCTATGAAGACGCATTTTTCCGCTTTGGGTTCAAGCTTGTCCGGCTGTAACTTCTTTACATAGGCTTCGCATCCCCAAACTTTTAAGGAATGACAATCTAGGTTTCTTCCCAAACCATAATTCATACGGTGTCGTTTCAACGGATTTAGACGGTGCCCTATTTAAAGTGAATGCGGCTATTTCTGATGCATAACCCCAAAATGATAGCGGTAAATCTGTAAGTGACATCATAGAACGAACCATATCTAAGAGAGTTCGATTACGACGTTCGGATACACCATTACGATGTGGTGTTCCCGGCGGTGTCAATTGTGAAAGTATTCCGCATTTGTTCAAATGCTCGCCAAACTCGTAACTTAGATATTCACCTCCACAATCAGAACGTAGAAATTTAATCTTCTTGTTACGTTGATTCTCTACCTCACTTTGAAACTCCTTAAACTTCTCGAAAGTTTCGGACTTATGTTTCATGAAATAGATATACCCATATCTACTCAAGTCATCCGTGAAGGTAAGAACATAACGATAACCACCGCGTGATGCTACACTCATTGGGCCACACACATCGGTATGTATGATTTCCAATAAGTCCGTAGCTCTCTCCATCATACCAGAAAATGGAGTCTTAGTCATTTTTCCCATCAGACATGCTTCGATTCAAAATCAAGTGATTCAAGAAGTCCATCGGAATGGAGTTTCTTCATACGTTTCACTCCAATGTGACCAAGGCAGCGATTGCCACATATAGGTCTAATTATCGCTGATTTCAAGCGTGTAGCCTCAATGTTGTTGATATGTGTATTTCCACTATCGAGATTCAATAAGAATAGACCATCTATCAAAGGTGCATGTGCAAAAACATATTACTCATATAAATCGAACAACCATTATTCTCGGACTTAAACAAGTAAATCTCTAATAAACAAGATCCCGATATAATGTTCATGCTCAACGCAGCACCAAATAACAATTATTTAAGTATAAAACTAATCCCGATGGTAGATGAAGGGGTAGCGTGCGATCACATCAACCTTTGATCCGTTTCCAGCGCATCGTCACCTCGTTCTTCGCTAGCTTCCATTTATTCTGCAAAGACTTTTGTTTGAGTTACAAATATGAGCAACCGAACCGATTATCAAATACCGTGCACTACTCAGTACTAGTGAGATACACATCAATAACATGTATATCGGATATACCTTTCTTCTTGATGTTGCCGTTCTTGAGATCCGCCAAGTACTTTGGGCAATTCCGCTTCGATGACCTTCTCCCGTGCGGTAAAAGCACTCGATGTCGAGCTTGAGTCCAGCCTTGGTCTTCTTCGCCGGCGTGGTAACTTTCTTACCACCCTTCTTGAAGTGTCCCTTCTGCTTAGACTTGCCTTTCTTGAATTTGGTGGTCTTATTGACCAACAACACTTGGTGCTCTTTCTTGATCTCCACTTCTGCAGATTTTAACATGGCAAAGAGTTCTGGCAACGTCTTGTTCATGTTCTGCATGTTGTAGTTCATCACAAAGTTCTTGTAACTTGGTGGTAGTGATTGGAGGACACGGTAAATCCCCAAAGCATTAGGAATCACTATACCCAAGCTTTGAAGCTTCTTTGCGTGCCCAGAAATCTTAAGCACATGCTCACTGACGGAGCTGCCTTCTTCCATCTTGCAGTTAAAGAACTTTTCAGAAGCCTCATAGCTTTCAATTGCCGCATGAGTCTCAAAAATCAATTTGAGATCCTCGACAATATCATATGGGTCTGACTCTTCAAACCTTTTCTGAAGCTCCGATTCCAAACCATACAAGATAGCACACTGAACTATGGAGTTGTAACACCCTCAGAATCGGACCTATGCAAGTTTGAGCTAAATTCGCCGAACCCGCATAGAAACGTTTCAAAGGTGCCCACCAGGCACTTTCGTGCGGGTGGAAAACGAAGTAATAACATTACACAACAGTCCTCGATGGGACCCACAGAACAGATATATATAACAGCGACTCAAGGAGTCAAGAATACAGATATAATATACAAAGATCCAAATCACCTTGAAAACGATAGAGCGTCCGACTACGGACAAGATGCAAATGGGGCTAAGAGCCCTGAAGAATAACCAATGGCGTCCATAACCCTGCCCAGGCCAAGCCGGAAGGGTAACCCTGCTAACGACGTCGATCTCAAAACCTGCTTAAACAAAGGGGTGCCGACAAAGGGCAAAGGAAAAAGAGGCGTCGATCGAGGCGATGCAGCGAGACTAGAATTCGCGGTCCTCGCCTACATAGGTATGGTGGATCGGCGGCAAAGCGGCATGCACTAAACAACCTATAGAGACTCGATACAACTGGCGGTTATCAGAGAGGGATAAGAATGACCTATTCGGATCCAACTTGAACTAACACCAAACAAACCCATCCTGGTGTTTCCCCCTCGAGACCAAACGAGGAAGTCAACCGAGGAACTCACGCAGTTGGCAGTTTTATTTATTCGGTTATCGTTGCAGCAATTACTAGTCAGGTATAGGTAATCATCCTGATAAAGTAAGCAGTGGGCACTTTTAGTTAACCATTCCGTGATAGTTGCGTCAATTACTAATCAGATACAGATAGCATGAGATAAACCCAAAACCCAGAAGTTGTTGGTACTTTTATTCAGCCATTCCGTTGTAGTTGCAATACTTACTAGTCAGGTACAATGGTATAGCGACAATCCAAACAAGCAATTGTGGGCGAGTATTAGCCATTCCATTATAGTGAAGCTGCTTACTAGTCATTATAAAGTCAAATTTATAGCAATAAACTTTAGTTATGCTTGTCTATGGTCGAGATCTTGTGCTCCAAGTCGTCCATATCCATGGACACGTCTTTCGAAAGTTTTACCGGCCGGGGTGCACCAATAGCAACACACGCTCGATCAACCTCAGAAAACCAAATCAAAACCCAACGAGGCTTTCGACTAAACAATCACGAGATTCAGAAATATTTCAGGGGCCACCCATTGAGTAGATCCCATAGCGGAGTAAGCAAGCTCGAGACGGACTCAAGGTTTGTCAATGGCTGTAAGCGATGGGAACCCGAAAGTGTGGCTGGGCTTGTCGATACCGAAACATTCCGCTTACCTAAACAGTACAGTGTGCTCCTCACACAATTTAAATACAGAAAATAGCATGGCATAAGTACAAGATCGTAAATAAAACCTCAAACTAGTTTGTGGCCCCAAGAAATAAGACTGAATCAAGCTCTGGCTCAGGGGGGCCCCATATACCTCCCGGATGTGGATAGCGCGATAAATCAAGGAACAGGTATCAAGTACTCGGGGTCCTACGGGACACAAGTGGGCGTTCGGAAACCAAATGTTATCTATCACCCACCGATGCCTCTGCTTACTTCAATTTTAGTTGTTAAACAGGAATTAAAGTGAACGATAAGTAAAACTATGATCATCTCCAACATCAACATGCGGCAATACATCAACAACTGTGGCACTTGACGACACGCAACAGCACTTGAGCAAGCGACTACGACGCGCAAGTCCAACTATCTACCAAACAACAGGTAATAGGGTGTGTCCAAGGCAATATGAGGCTGCAGGGAATATCCAGGGAACGGAAAACTAGAGCATCGCAACACAGATAGCAATAGATCAACAGGAGGGAATAAATACTATAAAAGTAAGATAGGTAGAAAGGGGGAGATGCTCGCCTGAAAACATTGCCGACGGTTCAACCGAAGATCGGGTCGACACTGCATCAACTCAACGGCCTTATCCGCGAAGAAGCAAAACACTAGAAGAAACACCGGATGCAATATTTAATACTACGGCAAAAGATCGGGCATGATGCATGTATGATGCATGTCATGGCAAAAGTGCGATGCAATTAGGTCATATTAAGCGGAACCGGGGTCCCGACATTCAGTTAGATGGCTCAAGTTATTTAGATCCCCCGCAATTTTAATGTTGTTTGACATGGTAGAAGATAGCACCGGGTTCGCTACACAAATTTAAATGAGGCCAACATGAGACTATATTTGCCCGCATATGGGCCCCATATTTAATTATGAGGTGAATCGGCGTAAGGCCCCCAAACCACACAATATGCATGCGAGATGCAAAGATTTAATGCAACAAGTGATATTATTTAGCATTTATAAAATAGGGGCTCGGGAGAAAGGTTCACACATTAGGGTTCGGCGATCTTGGTTCGGGGTTCGGTTGACCTCGGGACTCGGGGTTCGACGGATGCGTTCTCGGACTCGGTCGTTCTCGGGTTACTAGGGTTGATCTTGTCGAGTTCAACGAACGGCCTTGTGGTTCCGATGCGACCTTGGCGGTTATCTAGGAGAAGCTCTTGTGGTTCCGCGAGGAAGTACTTGGTGCAGCGTCGGGGCTTGGACTCGCCCGGTTCTGTCGTTCTTGTGGCGAAGCTCTTGTCGGTCCGCCCTCGAGTCGGTCTCGGCATTCGGGGTAAAGCACTTGTTGTACCGGGGCGTTCTTGGCGATCTTCGGGTTCGGCCTTCGGATCCGGATAGAAGGTCTTGGCGCGACACCGGGTTCGGGGTGTCGAGGCTTGGTCTCCGGGGTTCGTGAGGCGGACTTGGCGTTTGAGGGTTCCACCGAATCCGTGGCGCGTCCGTGATGCAGCTCTTGTGGGTCCCTGTTGGAGGCCTTCGGGGACGGGTCTCGGTACAGCACACACAAGCACCAACGCATACACGCAGGAGCACCACGCAGGGGCTGGACGGGGCGATGAACACTGCAGGGGCGGCGGGCCCACGCGCTGGAGGCGGGACGCGGGGCGGTGCAGTGGCTCGGGGCGAGCTCAGACGTCGACGGCGAGCACCTGGCCAGCGGCCAGCGAGGCGGCCCGGCGAGGGGACCAGCGGCGGGCGCCAGGTGGCAGAGGCGCAGGCGGCCGAGCGGAGGGTGCTGCGGGCGTCTCGGGGCGCTGGCGAGAGGAGGAGGCCGCGGAGCCGGAGAGCGGCGACGATATCGCTGGCGAGAAGGGAGCGTGCTCGAAGCGGCCTTGCGGCGCAGGGCAGCGGGGAGGCTGGGCGGCTGGCGACGCGAGGCAGCACGAGGAAGAGCGGGCGGAGGAGCGGTGTCGGCGAGCGAGCAGGGTGGAGCGTGAGCGGCGGCGGCGAGCTCGAGGCGCGCGTCGGTGGGGAGCACGGCGGCGGTGAGGTGGGGAGCACAGTGCGGGCAAAGCGGCGCAGAGTGGTTGAGGAGAGGCGGCCTTGGGAGGACGCGCTCAAGGGAGGCTCTGGCGGCGAGGCCTGGGAAGCGGAGCTTGGCGACGCAGCGGACGGGTGACGGGGCGGCGAAGAGGCGAGCCGCTTCGGAGAGGAGGCGGCCAGGAGGCGGGGAGGTCGCCGGTGAGCGCGGCGCCATGGAGGAGGTGCTCGCGGAGCGTGGCGAGAGCGAGGAGGGAGGGAGAGCAGGGCAGCCTTGAGAGGAGGTGGGAGAAGGCGTGCAGGAGCAGAGGAACAGGAGCGGGGAAGGGAGGATCCCGTGCGGGAAGGTGGGCCCGCCGGGTGGGGCCACGCGGGCTGGCGTGGTGGGGGTTGGCGCGTGGGGGGTGTGGTGGTTGTGTGGGGTGGGTTTAGCCTAGGTGGAGAGAGGGAGTGGGGTAGGTGGCAGGGTTTGATTGGTTAGGGGGAGGGTGAGAGTGAGGTGGCGCAACGGGATTGGTTGGGGTGATGTGGAGGGGAGAGCTGGGTAGGAAGATGGGTAGGTTTAGGATTTGGAAGGGCGGGTGTAGTTGGACCGTTTTAATTCCTGGGGCGGTCGTTCGGGTCAATCGGCCCGTTCGACTGCCCCGCTAAAATAATAAATATTTTTATTTATTTCAAACAAGGCTTTTGCAAACCGATACCGGGCAAAACAAAATATTCCGGCGACCCGGATTTTGGCGTTTGAATAAAGACGAGGCGTTTGGAAAACAAATCGGGCTTTGCAAAAATAGTTTTAAGCAAACAATGCATGATGATGACGATGCAATGCACAAATTCAACGCGATTTTCTAGTAGTGGTTTTGCGGGATGCCACAATTCGACACCACTAACAATGGATCTCGCCCTCGAGATCCGCCTCATGGTACCGGAAAGAAGGCCGGCGATCTGCGTCTTCTCGCTTCGCGTAGATCCTCGCGACACCACTAACGAGGGTTCATCCTCCATCTTGAAATCGGCGACACCACCAACAAAGGTTCGTTGTTCCTGATCGTCGAGAGAACACTCCGGAGAAACAAAGGACGAAGGTAGAGGTATCAAACGATAAGTCCACCTCTAACTTCCATGGACGGAGTACAACTGCTGGATCCACTGATTCGACGTACAAGAGCGAATGATAAGAGCAGTGGTAGGGTAGCTACTCCATCCCGCACTCAAACCATTACTCTGCACGCGAATAGACGGATCATGCAACCAACTCTCGGAATTAGACTGAAGATCTCGACAAACGAGGTTCGGAATAAAGGGGTGACGCGGACTCTGCATCGGATCTGGCGTAGATGATGTCATCACATCGGGAAACACCGGAAGATACAACAGAAAACGCATGAAAGACACACTAATTAGGTTTCGCGATGGTTCCATTGGCATGAACAACACATGCTCAAGGTCGACTCCAACTTCACCAAAGCTCGTCCTTCTCATATGTTTTTCAACGACACTGATATCCAGCAAGGAACACATATGGATAAGGAGCTCAAGAACAAAAGATTGGAGGAAGGGTACAACAGACAAGTTGCAGATTGTTGATCGTAGCACCTCCGTTACAAAAGGGGAGAAAGAGAAACCACGAAGATGACGGAAACCCAACCACGAGAAATCTCGGACTCGAAGAAAGAGAAGAGCGGATTCAAAACACGAGGGGTAAGAGGAGAACAGCAGGGTAAGGAGTAAAATCAGACCTAACGAGAACTATCCAACGGTTTTGCAAAATAGTTTTGACACTCTACTTACCGTTAGCTAGGTTATCCTACAGAAATTTGGACTTGTGGGTATCGCAAGCTGCCGTGCTCGATACCACTGTAACACCCTCGAAATCGGACCTATGCAAGTTTGAGCGAAATTACCGAACCCGAATAGAAACGATTCAAAGGTGCCACCAGGCACTTTCGTGCGGGTGGAAAACGAAGTAATAACATTACACAACAGTCCTCGACGGGACCCACAGAACAGATATATATACAGCAGCGACTCAATGAGTCAAGAATACATATGTAATATACAAAGATCCAAATCACCTTGAAAACGATAGAGCGTCCGACTACGGACAAGATGCAAATGGGGCTAAGAGCCCTGAAGAATAACCAATGGCGTCCATAACCCTGCCCAGGCCAAGCCGGAAGGGTAACCCTGCTAACGAGTCGATCTCAAAACCTGCTTAAACAAAAGGGGTGCCGACAAAGGGCAAAGGAAAAAGAGGAGCGTCAGTACTGAGGCCAGTACACGGCGAGACTAGAATTCGGCGGTCCTCGCCTACATAGGTGTAACACCCTCAGAATCGGACCTATGCAAGTTTGAGCAAAATTCGCCAAACCCACATAGAAACGATTCAAAGGTGCCCACCAGGCACTTTCGTGCGGGTGGAAAACGAAGTAATAACATTACACAACAGTCCTCGATGGGACCCACAGAACAGATATATATAACAGCGACTCAAAGAGTCAAGAATACAGATATAATATACAAAGATCCAAATCACCTGGAAAACGATAGAGCGTCCAGCTACGGACAAGATGCAAATGGGGCTAAGAGCCCTGAAGAATAACCAATGGCGTCCATAACCCTGCCCAGGCCGGAAGGGTAACCTCGCTAACGACGCCGATCTCAAACCTGCTTAAACAAAAGGGTGCCGCAAAGGGCAAAGGAAAAGAAGGAGGCGTCGATCGAGGCCAAGACAGCGAGGCTAGAATTCGGCGGTCCTCGCCTACATAGGTATGGTGGACTGAAGCGGCAGCGGCAGCATGCACTGATCAACCTATAGAGACTCGATACACAGGCGGTTATCAGAGAGGGATAAGAGTGACCTATCCGGATCCAACCTGAAGCTAACACCAAACAAACCCATCCTGGCGTTTCCCCCTCGAGACCAAACGAGGAAGTCAACCGAGGAACTCACACAGTTGGCAGTTTTATTTATTCAGTGATAGTTGTGGCACTTTACTAGTCAGGTTTAGATAATCATCCTGATTAAAGTAAGCAGTGGGCACTTTTAATTAACCATTCCGTTATAGTTGCAACACTTACTAATCAGATACAATTAGCATGAGATAACCCAAACCCAGCAGTTGTTGGTACTTTTATTCAGCCATTCCGTTGTAGTTGCAAGATTTACTAGTCAGGTACAATTGTCGCAAGCGACAACCAAACAAGCAATTGTGGGCAGTATTAATTAGCCATTCCATTATAGTGAAGCTGATTACTAGTCATTATAAGTCAAATTTATAGCAGTAAACTTTAGTTATGCTTGTCTATGATCGAGAATCGTGCTCCAAGTCGTCCATATCCGGACACGGCTTTGAAAGTTTTACCGGCGGGGTGCACCAATAGCAACACGCTCGATCAACCTCGGAAAAACCAAATCAAAACCCAACGAGGCTTTCACGACTGAACAATCACAGGATTCAGAAATATTTCAGGGGGCCACCCCATTGAGTAGATCCCGCAACGGAGTAAGCAAGCTCCGAGACGGACTCAAGGTTTGCGACAATGGTCATGCGATCGGGAACCCGAAAGTGTGGCTGGGCTTGTCGATACCGCGTAATCACTCCGCTTACCTAAACAGTACAGTGTGCTCCTCGCACAATTTAAATACAGAAAGTAGCATGGCATAAGTACAGGATCGTAAATAAAACCTCAAACTAGTTTGTGGCCCCAAGAAATAAGACTGAATCAAGCTCTGGCTCAGGGGGGTCCCATATACCTCCCGGATGTGGATAGCGTGAAAAATCAAGGAACAGGTATCAAGTACTCGGGGTCTTACGGGACACAAGTGGGCGTTCGGAAACCAAATGTTATCTATCACCCACCGATGCCTCTGCTTATTCAATTTTAGTTGTTAAACAGAAATTAAAGTGACGATAAGTAAACTAGAATCATCTCCAACATCAACATGCGGCAATACATCAGCAACTGTGGCATATGACGACACACATCAGCACTTGAGCAAGCAACTACGACGCGCAAGTCCAACTATCTACCAAACAACAGGTAATAGGAGGTGTCCAAGGCAATATATGGCTGCAAGGGATATCACGGGAACGGAAACTAGAGCATCGCAACACAGATAGCAATAGATCAACATGAGGGAATAAATACTATAAAAGTAAGATAGGTAGAAAGGGGGAGATGCTCGCCTGAAAACATTGTCGAAGGGTCAACCAAAGATCGGGCGGAGCTCACATCAACTCAACGGCCTTATCCGCGAAGAAGCAAAACACTAGAAGAAACAACGGATGCACTATTTAATGCAACGGCAGAAAATTGGCATGATGCATGTATGATGAATGACATGGCAAAGATGTGATGCCGTTGGGTCATGTTAAGTGGAACCGGGGTCCCGACAATTGTTTGAATGGTTCATGTTGTTTAGATTACCCGCAATTTAAATGTTGTTTAACAAGGCAGAAAGCTTCACCGGTTCGCTACACAAATTTAAATGAGGCCAATATAAGGCTAGATTTGCCCGCATATGGGCCCCATATTTAATTATTAGGTGAATCGGCATAAGGCCCCCAAACCACATGACAAGATGCATGCAAGAATGACAAGTTAATAAGCAACATGTTTTATGTTATAAAATAGGGTTCGAGGAAAAGGGTCACACATTAGGGTTCGGCCGATCTTGGGGTTCCGGGGTTCGGGGTCGGTCTCAGGGTCCAGGGTTCGACGGGTCGTTCTCGGACTCCGGGGTTAGGGTCTCGGATCGGGGTAGTTCTTGGCGCGTCCGGGTGCGGAACTTGGGTCGGTGTCGGGGGCGCATCGGTCTCGCCTTGTACGGTGTCGTTCTTGTCGCATGCAGATCTTGTCGCATTCGCGGTCCTCGGCGGACTCGGTGTCCGGGGTGAAATACTTGACGTTCTCGAGGGAGTACTTGTCGCACATGTGTTCTTCGGGTTCCCTGTCGATGATCTTGTCGTCGAGAAGAACTTGTCGGGTCCGCGTGTCGGGTCGGTCTTGGCATTCCGGCCATCTTCGGTCCCCGGATCCGATAAGGTTCGGGGTCTTGACGGGGTTCAGGCGCGCCGGGATCTCGACGCCTTTGGGTCGGGGAAGGCGATCTTGGGTGTTCCCGACGGTTCTTCGGGTTCCGCAGCAGAGTACTTGGTGCTCCGAGAAGGCGATCATGAGGGTTCCAGTTCGATGTCGATCTAGACGGTGTACTTGTCCATGTTGTTCTTGTCGACCAAAGCCTCTCCGAGCCTTGCTCTTGGCTTGCGTGTGGAATACACTCGACACTGGCGCGTAGGAGCACAGCACGGGCGGCACATGGCGTACAGGAGGGTGCGGCGACGGTTCCTGTGGTTCCGCGGCGGACGACGCCGGCGGCGAAGACGGGGGAGCACCGGGGAGGAGCTCGGCTCGACGGGGAGAGGCCGGCGGCGAGGCTTGACGCGAGGGAGGGTCCGCAAGGTTGGGGGCGTCGGCCCCGGCGAGCTCCACAGCATGGCGGCGCTGTGGAGGAGGAAGGCGGACGGCGGAGGGTCGCGGAGGAGAGGAGGAGCCACGGGGAGGCGGTGGAAGCGAGCTGGCGGCCAGCGAAAGGCTTCGAGCGGCAGCGAAGCGGGCGACGGCGAGACGGTGGAGGAAGCGAAGCCTGGCGCGCTGGCTCAGCCGAGGCGGTGGCAGCGTGGCGCGGCGAACGGGAAGGGGCGGCGGCGAGCTTGCAGCGGTGCTCGAAACTCTGAGGGTCGGTGACGCACGCGGCGGAGGAGCAGAGGAGCGGTAGGCGCATGCGGGTGGTGGCGTCGGCGGAGCGTGAGCGAAGCGGCCTTGGCAGCGAGGCCGGGGGAGGAGCTGGCGGGAGCTTCATGAGGCGCTGGAGGCCTTGGCGCGAGCTTCAGCGGAGGACGGAGAGGCGCAGCGGAGGTCGGGAGCTAGGCGGCAGCAGGTTGTGGGCGGGCTCGGTGGGAGCACGGCCATGGGCGGTGGCGCAGAAGCGGCAGCTCTTCTGGAGCTTGCAGAGGCTAGGGGGCGGCACCGTGGGAGGCGAGGTGAGGGGGCGCCGGCGGCGGTTGGAGGTGAGCAGGGAGGTGGGAGGAGGCGTGCGGGCGTGGGGAAGAAGATGCACAGGGAGCGGGGCTGCTCTGGTGGGGCCGGGTGGGGTCGTGGGGCCAGCGGGGCAGGGAGAGGGCAGGGTGCCGCGTGGGGCAGGTGGGATGGGTGAGTGGGTTGAGTGGTGGAGAGGTTAGGGTGACGTGGCAGAGGTTGATAGGGTGAGGGAGAGGGGGGAGCTGAGGTGGCGAAGTCTGATTGGGTGGAGTGAGGTGGCCAGGAGGTGTGGGTAGGATAGCTGGGTGAGTTTAGGAAAAAGGGGTGGGACTGGTTGGACCGATTAGTTTTCTGGGGGTGGTCGTTCGGGTCGGTTGGCCCGTTCGACTGCCCCCACAAAAATAAATATAAATTTTATTTATTTTAAACAAATCTTTTGCAAACCGATATCGGGCAAGACAAAATATTCCGGCGACCCGGATTTTGATGTTTGAAACAAGAGGGGGCGTTTTAGAAAACAAAACGGGTGTTGCGAAAATAGTTTTGGCAAACAATGCATGAGCATGACGATGCAATGCACAAATTCAACGCGATTTTCTAGTAGTGGTTTTGCGGGATGCCACAATAGGTATGGTGGACTGAGCGGCAGCGGCAGCATGCACTAAACAACCTATAGAGACTCGATACAACTGGCGGTTATCAGAGAGGGATAAGAATGACCTATTCGGATCCAACTTGAACTAACACCAAACAAACCCATCCTGGTGTTTCCCCCTCGAGACCAAACGAGGAAGTCAACCGAGGAACTCACGATTGGCGCTTTTATTTATTCGGTTATCGTTGCAGCAATTACTAGTCAGGTATAGGTAATCATCCTGATAAAGTAAGCAGTGGGCACTTTTAGTTAACCATTCCGTGATAGTTGCGTCAATTACTAATCAGATACAGATAGCATGAGATAAACCCAAAACCCAGAAGTTGTTGGTACTTTTATTCAGCCATTCCGTTGTAGTTGCAATACTTACTAGTCAGGTACAATGGTCGCAAGCGACAATCCAAACAAGCAATTGTGGGCAGTATTATTAGCCATTCCATTATAGTGAAGCTGCTTACTAGTCATTATAAAGTCAAATTTATAGCAATAAACTTTAGTTATGCTTGTCTATGGTCGAGATACTGTGCTCCAAGTCGTCCATATCCGCGGACACGTCTTTCAGAAAGTTTTACCCGGCCGGGGTGCACCAATAGCAACACACGCTCGATCAACCTCAGAAAAACCAAATCAAAACCCAACGAGGCTTTCACGACTAAACAATCACAGGATTCAGAAATATTTCAGGGGGCCACCCCATTGAGTAGATCCCGCAACGGAGTAAGCAAGCTCCGAGACGGACTCAAGGTTTGCGTCAATGGCTGTAAACGACTGGGAACCCGAAAGTGTGGCTGGGCTTGTCGATACCGCGAAAACATTCCGCTTACCTAAACAGTACAGTGTGCTCCTCACACAATTTAAATACAGAAAATAGCATGGCATAAGTACAAGATCGTAAATAAAACCTCAAACTAGTTTGTGGCCCCAAGAAATAAGACTGAATCAAGCTCTGGCTCAGGGGGGCCCCATATACCTCCCGGATGTGGATAGCGCGATAAATCAAGGAACAGGTATCAAGTACTCGGGGTCCTACGGGACACAAGTGGGCGTTCGGAAACCAAATGTTATCTATCACCCACCGATGCCTCTGCTTACTTCAATTTTAGTTGTTAAACAGGAATTAAAGTGAACGATAAGTAAAACTATGATCATCTCCAACATCAACATGCGGCCATACATCAACCACTGTGGCACTTGACGACACGCAACAGCACTTGAGCAAGCGACTACGACGCGCAAGTCCAACTATCTACCAAACAACAGGTAATAGGGTGTGTCCAAGGCAATATGAGGCTGCAGGGAATATCCAGGGAACGGAAAACTAGAGCGTCGCAACACAGATAGCAATAGATCAACAGGAGGGAATAAATACTATAAAAGTAAGATAGGTAGAAAGGGGGAGATGCTCGCCTGAAAACATTGCCGAAGGTTCAACCGAAGATCGGGTCGACACTCGCATCAACTCAACGGCCTTATCCGCGAAGAAGCAAAACACTAGAAGAAACGCCGGATGCAATATTTAATACAACGGCAGAAGATCGGCATGATGCATGTATGATGCATGGCATGACAAGGTGCGATGCAATTAGGTCATATTAAGTGGAACCGGGGTCCCGACATTCAGTTAGATGGCTCAAGTTATTTAGATCCCCCGCAATTTTAATGTTGTTTAACATGGTAGAAGATAGCACCGGGTTCGCTACACAAATTTAAATGAGGCCAACATGAGACTAGATTTGCCCGCATATGGGCCCCATATTTAATTATTAGGTGAATCGGCATAAGGCCCTCAAACCACACAATATGCATGCGAGATGCAAAGATTTAATGCAACAAGTGATATTATTTAGCATTTATAAAATAGGGGCTCGGGAGAAAGGTTCACACATTAGGGTTCGGCGATCTTGGTTCCGGGGTTCGGGGTTCGGCCTCGGGACTCGGGGTTCGACGGATGCGTTCTCGGACTCCGGGGTCGTTCTCGGGTTACTAGGGTTGATCTTGTCGAGTTCACTGCAACGGCCTTGTGGTTCCGATGACGACCTTGGCGGTTATCTAGGAGAAGCTCTTGTGGTTCCGCGAGGAAGTACTTGTCAGCGTCGGGGCTTGGACTCGCCTGGTTCTGTCGTTCTTGTCGTGGCGAAGCTCTTGTGTCCGCGCCCTCGAGTCGGTCTCGGCATTCGGTAAAGCACTTGTTGTACGGGCGTTCTTGGCGATCTTCGGTTCGCCTTGGATCCGGATAGAAGGTCTTAGCGCGACACGGGTTCGGGTGTCGAGGCTTGGTCTCCGGGTTCGTGGCGGACTTGGCGTTGAGGTTCCACCGAATCAACTGCGGCGCGTCCGTGATGCAGCTCTTGTGGGTCCCTGTTGGAGGACTTGGGGACGGGTCTCGCACAAAGACACACAAGCACCAACGATACACGCAGGAGCACCACGCAGGCTGGACGGGCGATGAACACTGCGGGCGGGCCCACGCTGGAGGCGAGACGCTGGGCGGTGCAGTGGCTCGAAGCGGCAGACGCCGACGGCGGGAGCCCGGCGGCAGACGCCGACGGCGGCCCGGCGAGGAGGGACCAGCGCCCGGCGAGGCGAGCGGGTGACGGAGGCGCGGGCGGCCGAGCGGAGGGTCGCTGGCGTCTCCGGCGGGCGCCGCGAGACGGAGAGGCCGGAGCCGGGAGAGGCGGCGATGTCGCTGGCGAGGAAGGGAGCGTGCTCGGGCGGCCCGTGGCGCAGACAGTGGGGAGGCCGCTGGCGGCGCCGGGAGGCAGGCACGAGGAAGAGCGGCGGAGGCGGTGTGGCGGCGAGCGAGTGGAAGCGTGGCGAGCGGCGAGCTTCAGTGGGGAGCACGCGCGGTGAGTGGGGAGCACAGTGCGGCAGCAGGCGCAGTGGTTCGGGAGGAGGCAGGAGGAGGACGCTTGGCTCGGGGAGGCTCTGGCGAGGCGAGGCCTGGGGAAGCGGCGGAGCTTGGCCGGACGCAGGCGGGCGGGTGACGGGCGAGCGGAGCGGGAGCCGTGGCTCGGGGAGAGGCGGCCAGCGAGGTGGGGAGGTCGCCCGGTGAGGACGGGCAGGCCATGAGGAGGTGCTTCCGGTGGCAGAGTGAGGAGGGAGAGGGGAGAGCGGGGCACGCGCGAGAGAGGAGGTGGGAGAAGGCGTGCGGGAGAAGAGGAACAGGAGCGGGGAAGGGAGGATCCCGTGCGGGAAGGTGGGCCCGCCGGGTGGGGCCACGCGGGCTGGCGTGGTGGGGGTTGGCGCGTGGGGTGTGTGGTGGTTGTGTGGGGTGGGTTTAGCCTAGGTGGAGAGAGGGAGTGGGGTAGGTGGCAGGGTTTGATTGGTTAGGGGGAGGGTGAGAGTGAGGTGGCGCAACGGGATTGGTTGGGGTGATGTGGAGGGGAGAGCTGGGTAGGAAGATGGGTAGGTTTAGGATTTGGAAGGGCGGGTGTAGTTGGACCGTTTTAATTCCTGGGGCGGTCGTTCGGGTCAATCGGCCCGTTCGACTGCCCCGCTAAAATAATAAATATTTTTATTTATTTCAAACAAGGCTTTTGCAAACCGATACCGGGCAAAACAAAATATTCCGGCGACCCGGATTTTGGCGTTTGAATAAAGACGAGGCGTTTGGAAAACAAATCGGGCTTTGCAAAAATAGTTTTAAGCAAACAATGCATGATGATGACGATGCAATGCACAAATTCAACACGATTTTCTAGTAGTGGTTTTGCGGGATGCCACAGGAGTACTGATTCTTCCGAGCGAGGTAAACATTCTTTACTTCATCGGGAGCATCAGCTGCAGGTGGGTCACCCAGCGGTGCATCCAGCACATAGGTCAAATTACCAGCTGTGAGGACAATCCTCAAATTGCGGAACCAATCCGCGAAGTTGCTTCCATTGTTTTTCAACTTTTCTTTCTCTAGGAACGCATTAAAATTGATGGTAGGGGCTGCCATTGATCTACAACATATTTGCAATAGTTTATACTAAGTTTATGACAAATTGAGTTCAAATTTAATAATGAAATTAACCTAGGTGAACTCCCACTCAAAACAACATCCCTCACATTGTTTTAGTGATCACACGAACCAAATCCACTACATCAACACCGATCATCACGAGAGTTGATACAGTTTCAATGGCGAACAATCATCATGTTCATCATATCTACTATATGATTCATGCTTTACCTTTCGGTGATCCGTGTTCCGAGACCATGTCTGTACATGCTAGGCTCGTCAAGATCAAACCTTAGTTTCCGTATGAGCAAATCTGGCTTGCTCACGTTGTATACACTTGCAGAATCTAACACACCTGATCATCACGTGGTGCTTCGAAACAACAAGCTTTAGCAACGGTGCTAACTAAGGGTGAACACTTTATGACTTGAAATTCATGTGCATGAGGGATCATCTTATAATGCTACCGTCGTCTACTAAGCAATACAAGATGCATAAAGGATTAACATCACATGCAATTCAATAATATGTGATATGATATGGCCTTTCTTCTTTGTGCTTCCGATCTCCATCTTCAAGCACGAACATGATCTCCATCATCACCGGCATTGCATCAAGGTCAATGACGCTTCTCCATGGTTGTCGTCCACCGGCTTCAACTATTACAACTACTTTGAATAGACACGCGGGTCTTAACATAAATTAAAGACAACCATATGGCTCCTGCTGGTTGCCAACTTACAATAAGGAACATTGCATACATAAAATATAATCACAATCATGGCCATATCACATCACTGCACACCCCTACAAAACAAAGTTAGACGCCTCTACTTTCTTTGCATATTTTTTGTGGTTTGGGGCTTTCAATAAGTGTCCTTCTAACTTACGAACAAGAACCACAACATTGATACTAGTGTTGCCTGTCAAAACCCACCGGCGAGCAGCGACGAGCAACACGAAGAGCCGGGAGGCTCCCAGAACTGCTGGTGGGCCCTGGTCCCTCGGGCAACGGCCCGCAAAACTCCGGCACACGTCCTGGCTTGGTTCAAGGGCGTGCCACCTGACCTATACCTGGTCAGGAAGGTGATGGATTGCTTCGATCAGTTTCCTGCATGGTAAACAAGTATACGTAAAATTCGAGCCGTGACCGGCTCCCAGGTTTCCCTGTGAATCGGCTCCTAGAGCCGATTATCCCATGGTTCTGCATTAGATCTACGATAACATGGGGTTTTGCTTCATCATTACAAGTTAAATCGATCTACGACAGTTTGACGTTTTCACCACGTAATTGGAACGTCCTACACGTAATTGAGCCTGGCAGATACAAAAGATGATAGAAAACTAACCCTAGAGGAGGCCTAACAACCGACGTAAAGTCAATTACCGGAACAACTTCTCTCGAACTAGTAAACCATATCCTTACGTACTACTGGATCGTTCAACCCGTTTGCAAGGCCTGACTACGTGGATATCAAACTAAACCTTGGAAAACAAGGCACAACCGTAACAGATCGAATCGACTAAATAAAGATCAAGCAAGATGCTACCCTTGCACTTGGGAAAAGGTGCAAAGGTAGCGAGGTAACTAGAGGTAGCACAACTTAACAAATCATAGTGAAAAGTACCGATGCTAACCTAAACAAATCTATGATAGTAGTGTTACTCGCCATCAACAAGGCTTCAGTACGAGTAACACCAAATAACGCATAAGTAGATACTGCCTAGATCGCAAGATGCGATCTAGGCAGCATGACACTTACCCGAAAGAAACCCTAGAAACAAGGGGTGGCGATCTTGAGATTGTGTTGTTGTGAACGTGATTGTCCTCCTTTTCTCGATAACCTTAGGTACATATTTATAGTCCGAGACTTTCTATCTTTGGAATAACTCTACAACTCTATCTCTTACCTAAACCGAAACGTAACCTACTACAATATCTGAGATACACGGGCAATTTAGCCCAAATCCACGTACAAGGCCGATTCAACAACACGTTGCATATACGTATCTTCTAAGCCCATCTTGATTACGGCCCATCTCCTCCTTTGGCCAAAATATGGCGATAACACATGCCCCCCTGGTTTTGGCAATAATAATTCCAAAACCACTCTGTTGATGTTTTTTCTTCCCCCTCTTTTTTTTTACATCGGGTTACGTTGCGAGCAGAATAAATCACGCCACCCCTCATCATGATGCCCTGTCTTCTCAACTCCTTCGATTGCATGATTTGACGATTTCGGCACATTCTGGGAAACCGCTATGGCATTGAACCGCCTCCCACTATTCCCCTTATTTAAATTCATCTGAGCAGTTCGCAGTCCCCATCTTCCTCCAGTAGCCAAAAAACCCTCTTCCTCCGCCGAAAAAACCCTCTTCCTCCGCCATGGCCTCCTCTTCTTCCGCCCGTTCCTCCCAGTCTTCCAACAGCATTAGCGACCGGGAGCCGACGCCGGAGCACCCGCCCACGGCGGCGTACGAGACTCTCGCCCCACAATGGTGGGACGAGAGGGATTGGGATTTCGCCGCTTGGTCGGAGGACGACGCGTCCCTGACTGACGGCGAGGATGGCCTGCAGTTCCTCGTTGACGGGGAACTGGAGGCGAAGAGCAGCGACGACGCCTGGTCCTGGGACGGCGTCGAATCCTCCGACGAGGAGGAGGAATCGGAGGAGGACACCTCCTCCGACGAGTACCCGCCGGTGAAGCGCTTCCGCGCCGGGTCCAGCGAGGACACCGAAGGCAGCATTTAGGACGAGGAGGCCCCAGCTTCTTCAAGAAGAATAAGACGACGGCAGCGCGGCAGACGACAGCGAATAAGACGGCGGCGAAGACAGCAGCGACGACCTCGGCCTCTAGATTAGGAACTAGTAGTAGTAGTAGTAGGTTTCCTTTTGTAAGCAATCAGCCCCACTGTAAATAATCGTCTTTTGAATGAATGAAGATTACTTTTCCAACTCGAAGATTGCTTTTCCGACCCAATTTCGCCGATAGTCAAAATAGGTCGATGCTCCAGAAGCCGATAGTACTGTATCGGCTTTCACCACACTGCGTTCTTACAGTCAAACAAGTCAAATCTCAAAGAGCCGATGGCAACACATCGGCTTTCCCAAAAACGTTGACAAGGTCAAAACTTGGTCGCATACTTAAGCAAATCTAAACGGCCACTTTCCAGTTTCAAACGGTAACCCGCGACCCTCTTCAAAAAGGGCAACCCAGATCTCCAATTGCCCACCGACCAAATCGAGCTCACAGCGACAAGAACCCTCGATCCCCAACTGCATAGATCCATCTCCGCCGGCAAACTAGATGGCGGAATCGTCCAACACCAATCCAGAGGTCTCCGGTCTGAAGGTACGCCTACTCCTCGCAGTCTAAATGCGATGCTAGAATTAATGGCGAACACCTGAATTAATGCCTTATTCCACCATTAAATTTTTAGGTTTCAGACATTCTGCTGCCGCATCCTTCTCTCCCAAATTCTCTCTGTCTTGGCCCTCGTACAGAATCTAGTCCTGCCCATCTGATCTCTTGCGAAGCAAACAGAATCCCCTTCGTAAGCCAGGACCTAGATCTGAACTCTTGGGCCGGCCATGTAGCTGGCCTAATCCCCCTAAACATTGGGTCTCTTGGTTCAGTAGGGTAGCTAGAGCTTACCAATCCCAATGGGAAACCACGGGAATAGCTGATGCCTTGCATTTGTCATTGTCTCCTCTTGAGAAACACGAGAACCTCCTAAAAACCATCGGCTACTTCTGGTCTGACGCTGTGAACTGCTTCATGTTCGGTCATGGCCCCATGTCACCAACTCTATTAGACGTGGTAATGATTACTGGTCTGGATGTCACATCACCCAGCCCCTCTGCTTTTAAACTGACCAAGGTCCCCTACAAACTGTCTTCTAAAAAAGACTGCACGAACTGGGGTGTCTACCTCCAACGCCATATGAAAACAAAGGGCCCTGTCACAGAGAAAGAACACACAGCCTTTCTCAACTTCTGGCTGGAACATTTCATATTCTGTGGCCCTTCCCTTGCTCCCACTAAGAATTATCTCTCCTTAGCCCACGAACTGGCCAAAGGCACTCAACTTGGCATCGGCAAAACTGTTCCTTGGAGAGGTCTATCGATATCTCCATCTGATGTCTGTCAAGCTATTCTCTGGCATAGCAGTCAAAACAGGTGGTCCTTGGTGGTTCATTCAGCTATGGGCTCAGCTGTATTTTCAAAACCACATCCCAAACTTCCCCCTTTTGGCGAGTTGCACCTTTCCAGATGTAAAAGGGAAGCAGATCCGATGCACCAGCTATGGCCAAGCTTTGTATAGACTGCCAGGTAGTAAGCTGACCCCTCAGGAAGCATCTAAATGGTTCAGTATTTTCTTTCAAGGACTGGACAATCCTATCTTCTTTCCTTACATGGAAGAATCTGAACATTTTGAAAACCCACTCTCCTTCAGGCTAGATAATTTTGCCGATGACACCAAGACTTTCGTGACTCTTTTCCACTGTGATTCGTCCATGTTTCCTTCCAGTTGGCATGAGTACATCCAACAGAATAATCAAGCCTGGGTATGAATTCTACCAGCCAGTCGTAGTGGCTCGGCAATTTGGCCTTGGACAAGTACCTCCCATTTCTTTCTCCACCACCTTCAGAGAGAGCCGACCTGCCTGATCCTCTCACCAGCCAAAGGTGTTATTCCTTCTTTGATGCTCTGACCATCCCAATTCCTAATGATCTCACCTTCGCCTCATCAACCGATGGCTTTGAAGACTGGTGGTCGATGTGGAAGACTCACGCCTTCAGGAGAGCTCTGGGACCGTTGCTGAAACAGCTCGATGATGACTATGACAGCCCCGTGGAACAGGTAACACTACTTGTAAATTTTCTTGATGCAGCTCATAAATGATTCTTCTACTAACCCACTCTTTCTCTTTGCAGCAACAAGATGGCCCTGAACCTACGCACAGTGATGGCTCCCCCTTCGAGTTCTTTCCGCCAACTCCTGTGGTTCTTTTCTGTAAAAACTCGCCACCTTTGAAAAAGGTCATAATGCAGAAACAGCCGATAACACCACAATCGGCTTCCAAGAACCAAGCAACTCCTAAGTCAGCTGCCCCTCGAGTTCCAACTAAAACAAGAACGATGGTGAGGAAGGTAGCTGCCAGGAAGACCTTGAGGCGCCGGAGCCCTTCTCCAGAAAGCTCGCATGTAGGCTGATTCATGCCTTGGTCGATCCTTCTCATTCTTCCATTTTTGCAGACATGCTCGTGCTTACTGGTTCTCCTTTTTTACAGGCTTCCGTCGAAGACACCTCTAGTGAGGACACTCAGACCAATCGAGGAGAACTAGGCCCAACAGATTCTGAGAGGACCATCACACCGAGCCAGCCAGATTCACCACCATCGGCTTCCAGGAAAAGGTCGGTTCCTGAACCTACTGCCCCCCGAGCATCAGTCGAGGCGGGGCCAGCTGTGGGTCCCAAGAGAGCTCGCAAAGGACTGCAAGCTTCTTCGTCGAGCCAGGAGGTTTCGAAAATCATCACCCTTCACGCTCTTACCACTTACTTCTTTTTATCTGCCGATTAATCATTATTTACATCGTCTAAGCACCTTCCATGCAGACGACTGACGTTTCTAGTGGGAAAGTTGGGGCAGTGCCGATGCCTTTAGCCAAGCCGGATCTAGCAATCCCCGAAGGCGCAGATGAAACGGCTACCACTTTGGCCAAGACCCCAGCAACCACACACAAGCCGATCGTCTCCTCATCTGCTATCCCCTCGATTTTAGGAGAGGTACGTTAGCTTCTTTTCTGCTCATCCTTACACGTTTGGACGCATACTGACGCTTTTTCGGGCTGCCAGAGTTGTGATATTTCAGGTTTGCTGACGTTCGACCCTGAATCCATCGAACCAACTCCCTCTGTTGCTGATGATGAACCACGAGCCAGGGCTGTTCCACCTCAATTCCAGCGTCTTAAAGCCCTGCTGTCCTCCCCGATCGAAGAGTTGATCGAGGGTTCTGAGGAGGTGAAGAGCGTTCTGGCTGAAATAAAAGACCAGCTCCCAGTAGCATTGCAGGTGAATCTTTGGCCAGTTGTAACTCTGTCTTTCTACGGGTAAAGGGTGAAGTTAGCTCGTGAGAGGATCAGTCTGCGCCGCGCCCAACTTCCACTGAAGGCCAATATCGCAGACAGATGTCAGCAGCTCAACGAGAAAAAGGTGTCTCTGGATGCCAAAACTGACACCTCTGTCAGTACCGCCGAGCTTGCATCCTTGAAAAGGGAGTTGGAAGATCTTGAAGAGAAGGTCCGGGCGACTAAACAGCTCATTCGCGACAAGGAAGAATCCATCGCCCGCTCCCAAGACGAGGCAGAAAGCCTCAAAGCTCAACTGAAGACCGATGGCGAAATACGTGCCTGAACAAGCAGCTAGTGACGAGCAAGGATGAAGATGACGGCCGAGATCGCCGAGGTGGATCGTGTCGTCTTGACGCCTCCACGCCTTCGAGGCATTTCTTGATGCTTCGTATGTATGGCGGCACCTGTAGCAGTTTGAACCTCTAGAGTCGATGACGTGCATCGGCTATATATTTTGTTTTTATTTGGCCGATTTCATGTATCGCCCACATTTCATCGCCCATCATCCCACATGCTTGGGAAATATTTCTTGAGATGTTGACCGTTGACCGCCATCGGGAATTTCGCCGTCAGCTCCTCAAGCATGTATCGTTTCCTCTTAAAACTTGATCGACCTGCGGCCCGTGCCAATTTGGAGACCATTTACCATATGTTGCATCCTTAGTCCCTAATGGCAACACGACTTCCCATACCATATCACCAACGTGGAACTCCTTTGGCCTCACTTTCTTGTTATATGCACGAGCTACCTTGGCCTTGTTCTCTTTGATTTTCTCAAGCGACCACAGCTGAGCTCGCTTAAATCCTCAACACCGTCACTCATCGGGGTTGCATATTCTTCGATTGTTAGATTGTCACGAAAAGTGACACGTCTCGATCCAGCCGTAATTTCCCGTGGCAATACGGCTTCTTGTCCATAGACTAGATGGTATGGCGAGGTTTTATCGCCCCATGGCATGACATGCGATAAGCCCATAACGCCTCGACAAAACCTCGTGCCAGCGCCTAGGGTGCTCATCGACTTTCTCTTGATCAGCTTGATGAGGCTCGGTTGGGCCAGCTTGCCCATTTGCTTGAGCATAGTATGGAGATGATCTAATCGGCTTAATCCCGTGTCCTCACGTAACTTTCTAAACTCGTGAGAAATGAAGACCGAACCTCCATCGGTCGTGATAGTTTGGGGAATCCGAATCTATGGATGACATGTTCTTTCACAAAATTGATAACGTCCTTTGAGTTCACGACTTCATCGGGACAGCTTCCACCCATTTAGTGAAATAATCGATGGCCAAAATCCACATGTGGCCTTTGCTTGATGGAGGATTGATCTTGCCGATCATATCCATGCCCCAACCTCGGAATGGCCAAGGCTTGATGATGGGGTTCATTACGCGGGTACCATCTGAATTTTCCCAAATTTCTGACATGCTTGACACCCTTTGTAGTACTTGAAACAGTCCTCAAGCATGGTGGGCAAATAAAACCCTGATCGCCTGATCAACCATTTCATCTTGTGAGCCAATTGGTGAGTTCCACAGGCGCCTTCGTGTACCTCGTGTAGGAGCCGATTGGCCTCGGCTGTCCCCAGACATTTGAGTAATAACCCCTCCAGAGTCCTGTAAAACATGTCGTCTCCAATAAGCACGTACTTCATGGCCTTGTACCTTATCCGTTTAGGTGCCCCCCGAGCCGAATCCTTCAAGTAATTGAAGATATCGGCTCTCCGATCGTCTTCCGAGAACTGCACGAACATCGGCTCCTACCTACGTCCTTGTAGCCTGAAGCCATTTGTGCAAGATCATTTGCCTCGGTATTCTGCGATCGCGGGATCCAGGTGAAGTTTATGTACCGGAACTGTGCCATCAGCTCGCGGCATTGCAGCCATAATGGGAAGAGCGACTCGCTCTCACACTTGTATTCCTCCGTGAGTTGGGAAATCACCAACTTGGAGTCTCCAAAAATTTCCACTGCTTCTGCTCCAGCTTCGATGAGCAACTCCATTCCCTTGCGTATCGCCTCATACTCAGCGACGTTATTGGTGCGAGGGGTAGATAACCTGATGGAGAAGGAAAATGTTGCCCCCCGGGGCGACACGAGTAAAATGCCGATGCCGCAACCATCGTCACAAACCGATCCATCGAAAAACATAGCCCACGCTCGTATTGACAGTGCTGCTATATTAGTGTTGATCCTTTCAGCGATAAGGTCGGCCAATGCCTGACCCTTAACCGCTTTTGCGGGTTGATACCGGATGTCAAATTCCGATAACGCAAACATCCATTTGCCGAGTCGGCCTTTCAACATAGGAGAGCCGACATGTGCTTTATGACGTCGATTTGCATATGATGACAATCTCCGTGATAGCAAGATGTGGGCGCAGCTTAGTGCAGGTGAAAAACAGGCAAAGGCACAACTTATCGATCTCAGGATACCTTGTCTCTGCGTCCAGCATCCTTCTGCTGATGTAAAACATGACTCGCTCCAGCCCATCATAAACTTGCACCACCACTGAGGCGATGGACGTGTCGACATCGATAAGTAAATGTAGAATGGCCTATCCGGTGGTGGCGGCTTTGTCGGATATTCTTTGATCTCGTTGAAAGCTCGTTGTTGCTCGCCCCAGTGAATTCCTCGTCGATTTAATTTTCACGGTCCATGAACGGCTCTATTCTTCCCGACAGTTGGAGATGAATCTTACGGCGAAGTTGATCTTGCCGATGGGAGACTGCAGTTCTTTCTTCGTGGTAGGTGGCTTCATTGTTCGTGACCGCCTGACTTTTCAGGCCGATCTCAATTCCGCGTTCATGGACCAAGAAACCCAAGAACTGACCGGCCGTCACCCCGAAGGCGCACTTCTTTGGATTCATCCGTAGCCCGAATTTTCTTGTTCGGTCCAGGACGCGTTGCAGATCGTCCAAGTGTCCTTGCACTGAAGCAGACTTGACCACCACGTCATCGATGTAAATTTCCACCAGCTTGCCGATCAGGTCATGGAAAATGTAATTCATGGCTCTTTGGTACGTGGCGCCGGCATTCTTCAGTCCAAATGTCATCACTACATATTCAAACAACCCCACCGAACCTGGGACTCTGAACGCAGTCTTGTGTATGTCTTCTGGAGCCATAAAAATTTGGTTGTAACCGGCATTGCCATCCATGAAGCTCAAGATCTTATGACCAGCCGCTGCGTTGATTAACGTCTCTGCTACCGGCATCGGATACTCATCCTTTGGAGTAGCTCTGTTGAGATCCCGAAAATCTATGGCAACACGCCAGCGGCCATCCTTTTTCTCTACAGGTACGATACTAGAAATCCACTCAGCATACCTGCATGGCCTGATTAACTTGGTCACAACATTTTATCGACCTCTTTCTTGACTTCTTCCAAAATTTCGGCCTTCATCATTGCTCGCTGCTTTGGAATGGCGAAATCCTTTTTAAGCGGAGCCGATGCTCAATGATGCTCTGTCTAACCTGGCATCTCTCAGATAGTCGGTGCGATGCGGATATTCCTTCAACAGCTATCATCGGACCCCGCATGGATCTAACTTCTTGCGATAAATGTTGGTCGTGGCTTATCCCGGGACCGATGTCGATCTCCTCTAGTTCATCGGATGTAAACCCATACCCTAGCTTTCCGTCACCGTTAAATCGATGCTAAACACAGGGCAAACAGTTGGTGAGGACAACAAAAATAATTTGGGCGATTGCAGAATCGCCCTTTTTGATTGCATTAGTCAAGGACGGTTTACACCTTGTTTGTGCGTTACAATGGCAGGTAATCTCCCTACTACGACTGCATGACCCGCTTGTCGTATGATTACTGCTTTTTATTTTTTGTGGCCGATCGCAGGGATCGGCCATACCACGTACGATCGTGGACTTTGCTACTCTGTCAGGCCAGTGGATAAGACCAGCCTCACCCCGTTTTTTGTAGCTTCAATGCGCTCACAGTCGTCTAGACTGATTCCAGAGATCGGCTCCTGGTCTCCTGCTTCCCAGATGTTCATGCCAGCTATGGAGATCTCGATAGAATCATCTGCATGAATGACCTCCACCTCATCTCCATCCCACTGTATTAGGCACTGGTGCATCGTGGATGGAATGCAGCAGTTAGCATGAATCCAATCTCTCCCTAGCAAGACAGCGTAGGTGCTTTTGCTGTCCACGACGAAAAATGACGTAGGGATGGTTTTTCTGCCCACGGTGAGATCCACGTTCAGTACGCCTTGCGTTTCTGAAGTTTGACCGTTGAAGTCGCTTAACGTGACGTTGGTTTTGATCAGATCTGCAGTGGAGCGTCCCAAACGCCGTAGCATGGAGTATGGCATTATATTGACTGCCGCTCCGGTGTCCACCAACATCTTGCTGACAGGCTGCCCATTGATGTAACCTCGTAGGTACAGGGCTTTCAGATGTTTGTAGCCCTTCTCTCGTGGTTTCTCAAAGATAACCGGCCGTGGCGCGATCAAGCGTACCTTTGGTAGCTCGTTGGTTCTTGGGCAGAACTACGGCGAAGTATGAACACCATGTTTGTGCCAGCCGATGTCTTTGCATCGGCTTTTACCGGTTTGGGGCGCCACTCTTTCCTTTTCGGGCGATCTTCCGTTTCCAAGGTCTGCCGAATTTTAACGGCCAGATCGGGACGTGCTTTCTTTAAAGCGTGGAGATACTGCGCTTCGGCTTCCTCCAAGTTACACAGCCGCTGCACTCTACGCTTTTGGGTGTGTCTGAGTCCGCCGGGACACCACCTTGGACGGTGATATCTGTCTTCTTCTTTGTCATCCCTTGGATCCTCGAGATCTTTTGCTCGAGCGGACTCCCTGTATCGGCTCTGAGGTGGGAGAGGCCCTAGACACTTGAACACTGAAACTGGCCCCGTGTCCTCCTTCTGCTGTCCACATTCTGGGCAGTTATCGATTGTAGGCAATCGGCTCATTCCCGCATCCCAGCAATACTTGACGAAAGGACAATCCCAATGTTTGTTTGCGCCTTCCTTTTCTTTTGACGGTCCCCTGGCGAGGTGCTCATATCCTTCATCGTCTCTATCGCGCCAGCGACGTCGATCATACTGACGCCCATACTTATTAAGGAGGTGCGTGGAGTGTGGCTTCTGATATCGCACGCTTCTGACATGTTGCTCAGTTAAGTACCGCCTGTCATCGTGGCTAGGCCGGTCGCGTGGACCAGCCTCCTCTCTTTCTTTGCCCCGAGAGCGACCGCCTTTCTCCTTGTATGTGCCATGGTGGTACCCAGATCCTGCCATATTAACATCGAACGAGAAATCCAGCTGACGCCTCGTGGAGTGACTGTGTTCTACCATGTTGACGCCGGGAAATGGGTTTGTGTCTAGTTTCATGGCGAACTGCCCCAGGATCAGACGGCCTTGCTCTATTGCTGTTTGGATCTGGCGACGTAGCTCTTTGCAGTCATTGGTGGTGTGGGTGAACGAGTGATGCCACTTGCAGTATGGTCTCCCGTTCATCTCCTGAGCCGTAGGGATTTTGTGGCCTTCGGGTAACTTCAGCTGCTTTTCTTTCAGCAGTAAATCAAATATCTGCTCAGCTTTGCTCACATCGAAGTCGAACCCTTTTGCAGGCCCCTGCTGCTTCACCCATTTGCAGGACACAGGATCTGCCCCCCGAGCCCATTCAGCCACGGCCACCTCCTGGTCTTGTGTAGGATCATCTTCTTCTGTATCGACCAGGCCTATCGGACGTTTGAACTTGTCTTGGTACAACTCAGGGTGGCGTTGTTCATACATCGTCAGTTTCTGGGCCATGTGCGCCAATGAGTTGTACTCTACTTGGAAAGCCAGATCCTTGATGGGTGCTGAGACCAACATCGCCAGCTCGCTTCTTTTTCAGTTAAACGAGCTGAGTAAGATCGGTTCTTGGATCTGGTTGGATGTATTCGCTGATTTCTCCCGCTTTTTGCACTTTGTGCTAGATGCGATGCCAGCCTCGGTAGCTTCGAATGATCTTGAATGTGGAACTGCTCTTCCGTTGCTTCCAGTCGAATCGGTGGCAACGAGGTGTACCACCCAAAAGCTGGTCCTGTCGATTGCGCAAAGAACCTTACGCCGCGATCCGATGCTGAAATCATGCCTAAGCATGCGGTATCGGCTCACGTGCTCGATCGAGCTCGACCCTTCGATCCGCTAAACCTTGAAAACTCGGGGAGCCGATACTTGGGTGGCGGCGGAATCAGATCAAACTTCGTTAAGTGCGTCTTTGAATAGCCGATTGTCCTTCTCTTGACACAAAGCGAACTGGTCTCTCAAGATGGTACGGATTTGCTCCACTGTTTGAGCTGCAGGGGCTAGATTCTCATGACTCGTTCCAGTGGCATACTTGGCTAGCCACGCCTGTTTGTCGGCGTCCATCCCAGACATCGCTGCTCCAGAAATGCCTGCTCCTGAAGCCCCTTCTCCAGGAACTCCTGCCGCAGAAATCCCTGCGGTTGCAATCTGGTTGATGCGTGTCAGGTTATTGCAGTCCGGCACGTAGGTGCACACATATCCATGTGGGATTTCTTTAGGTGGCTCAAACAGGCGGCAATCGCTGGGTCGCCTCCGACCTTGTAGGCAGCGTCGCCGCTGCCCCTGGTGGCTCGGGCTGCAAGTGTGAATGGCGGTGGCCTGGCACAGGCGGTCTTTCTCCTGGTGAGTCCCGAGTAGGCCCACGGAGAATGCGATGTTTCATGATCTCTGAACCACGCGAATCTGCGATCCGCTCGAAAGCGTTCACGGGCTCTCGGAATGGCGGTGAAGAGAATGAGCCACCATGTAGTTGACTTCTGTCGCAGAGCTGCAGTGCGCTCCTCCAAGGAATGAGCAGATCCACCTCATCAAGAGCACCCTCGGGTGAGAACCCTTTCCACGATGCCATGCTTGGGTCCTCTCAAAGAGCCGATGAGATCGGCTTGAAGAGAGCCTTGATGTCATCATACTTCACCTTGTGCTCCTCGAGCTCGTAAATGCGTGGTGCATCTGTCCCCATCTCAGGCGTTGGATGTTGATGCGAATCTTGTTGAAGGTCCCACCGGCGTGCGAATGTGTTGCTGTCAAAACCCACGGCGAGCAGCGAGCAACACGAAGAGCGGAGGCTCCAGGCTGGTGGGCCCTGGTCCCTCGGTCAGCCGCAAAACTCCGGCACACGTCTGGCTTGGTTCAGGCGTGCCACGACCTATACCTGGTCGGGAAGGTGATGGATTGCTTCGATCAGTTTCCTGCATGGTAAACAAGTATACGTAAAATTCGAGCCGTGACCGGCTCCCAGGTTTCCCTGTGAATCGGCTCCTAGAGCCGATTATCCCATGGTTCTGCATTAGATCTACGATAACATGGGGTTTTGCTTCATCATTACAAGTTAAATCGATCTACGACAGTTTGACGTTTTCACCACGTAATTGGAACGTCCTACACGTAATTGAGCCTGGCAGATACAAAAGATGATAGAAAACTAACCCTAGAGGAGGCCTAACAACCGACGTAAAGTCAATTACCGGAACAACTTCTCTCGAACTAGTAAACCATATCCTTACGTACTACTGGATCGTTCAACCCGTTTGCAAGGCCTGACTACGTGGATATCAAACTAAACCTTGGAAAACAAGGCACAACCGTAACAGATCGAATCGACTAAATAAAGATCAAGCAAGATGCTACCCTTGCACTTGGGAAAAGGTGCAAAGGTAGCGAGGTAACTAGAGGTAGCACAACTTAACAAATCATAGTGAAAAGTACCGATGCTAACCTAAACAAATCTATGATAGTAGTGTTACTCGCCATCAACAAGGCTTCAGTACGAGTAACACCAAATAACGCATAAGTAGATACTGCCTAGATCGCAAGATGCGATCTAGGCAGCATATTACTACGAAAGAAACCCTAGAAACAAGGGGTGGCGATGCGCCGAGATTGTGTTTGTTGTGAACGTGATTGTCCTCCTTTTCTCGATAACCTTAGGTACATATTTATAGTCCGGAGACTTTCTATCTTTGGAATAACTCTACAACTCTATCTCTTACCTAAACCGAAACGTAACCTACTACAATATACAGATACACGGGCAATTTAGCCCAAATCCACGTACAAGGCCGATTCAACAACACGTTGCATATACGTATATTCCAAGCCCATCTTGATTACGGCCCATCTCCTCCTTTGGCCAAAATATGGCGATAACAACTAGCATTGTTGATCACCCGTTCTAAATTGGATCTTAACTATGCTAGGAGAAACAGGCACCCGCAAAGCCACTTAGGCAATACAAGTTGCATGTCAAGCGTGGAGCAAGTCTCATGAACGATGTCATGTAAGGTTAGCCCGGGCCGCTTCATCCCAACATACCGCAAGATGCAAAGTACACAAGAAGTAATCGACAATAAAAGCATCAATGCCCACAATGACCATTGTGTTCTACTCGTCTGTGCAGATCTACATATAGACACGGCTCGATACCACCGTAGGGTTTCGTAGCATGGAAAACAAAAATTTCTATCGCATACAAAAAACAAGCCAAGATCTATCTACTAGATTGTAGCAACGAGTCGATGGAATAACTTACCCTCGAAGATTCCAAAGTGTTTAATGAGGCGGATTCTCGTGGGTGATGTAGTCGTACTCTTCTCGATCTCAAGATCGCGTGAGCGATCCTTCCAAGCTGCGTTCGGCGCTCCCGATCGGTCACGTTAAATTTTCGACGAAGACCTTCCTCTCCCTTGTTCCGAGGGCGGAGGTTGTAGCACTCTCCTCGCGATTCCGGCAGCACAACGGCGTGGTACCGGAAGTAGAGGGGAGATCCCGCAGGGCTTCGCCTTAAGCCGGAGCGAGTATGGTGGAGTATGAGAGAGCTTTAGTGGTCTAGGGTTTAGACACACCAATTAGAAGGCTCTAATCTGAAGGCTAGGGCAATTAGAAGCTCTAAACCAAAACGGATCTAAACCGGAGGCTAGGGCTAGGGTTTAGATTTAGAGGATAGGAACTTGTGTGTCTAGAGGAGGGAGCCCTGCCCCTCCTTATATAGGTGGAGGGCAAGGCCAAGGGAGAGGAGTCCCTCCCCAACTCGTCTTGGAGGTGGGCCGGTTGGAGGAGGAACTCCTCCCAACTCGGTTCCCACACCTTCCTCTTTCTCTCTTTCCAATTTTAGCCGTTTGACTTTTCAAACTTGCTATTTGACTTTTCAATTTAGGATTCAATTTAATCCTTTATTTGGAACAGCGAGAACACTTAGTACATGATGCAATCATCCCAATATGCAATGACACATTCATGTACCCCTTCCCCTCCGGAGTGCCGGACATTCCGGAACCTTCTAGAACATTCCCGATGAAAACACCGGAATCATTCCCGAACTCCGAAACGGGACTTTCCTTATATGAATCTTATTCTCCGGATCACCTCGTGATATCCCGTATCCCATCCGAGACTCCGAACAACATTCGGTCTCTTTCTCATAATACCATAACTACTCAAACAACGTCGAATCCTTAAGTGTGTCTCCCTACGGTTCGTGAATTATGCGGACATGATCGAGACACTTCTCCGAACAATAACCAATAGAGGAATCTGGAAATTCATATGGCTCCCACATATTTCTACGATTACTTTGCGATCGAATGAACCACTTACATACGATACCAATTTCCCTTTGTCTCACGATAGTTTACTTATCCGAGGTTATGATCGTCGGTATCTCTGCATACCTAGTTCAACCTCGTTACCGATAAGTACTCTTTTCTCGTTCCCGTGATATGTGATCCCTTGTGAGCCAGTCACATGCTTGCAAGCTAATTGGATGACATTCCACCGAGAGGGCCCAGAGTATATCTATCCGTCATATGGATGGACAAATCCCACTCTTGATCCATGTGTTTCAACCAATACTTTCCGAACACTCAATGCCACCTTTATAGCCACCCAGTTATGGTATGGTGTTTTATGTCATCAAAGCATCCGGTAAAGGTGATATGCATGATCTCATGGTCGAAGGAATTAGGTTACTATGTATCAGAAAGCATATAGCAATTGAACTATTGAAATGACTTGATCTTTATGCTACGCTTATCTATAGGAGTATGTCCACCATATCATTCTCCTAACGATATGATCTTGTTGTTGATAACATCTCAATGTTCATGATAGGGAAACCACAATCATTTATCAACCAACAAGCTAGTGATGTATAGAGGCTATACTAGGGACTTCAAATTAAGTTTACAAATCACACAAGTATCAATGTTTCCTCGTTAATACTATTATAGCATGAATGTAAACATTTATCATAAACACAAAGATATAATAATAACTACATTTATTATTGCCTCTAGGGCATATCTCCAACAGCGACTCGCCCACGTCCTGGACGGACGAGCTCGAGTTCTTGTCGTCCGAAGGCGGGAGCCATCCTTCTACCACTTGGAATAGCTGCAATGAACACAAGACGAAATCAGAATTACCGCGACTGCAAAAACTGCGACTGCGAGCGAAGTGAAGCAATTACCGTTGGGGCTGGACGCTTTGCGGTGTAGGGGGCGACCCCAGCCTGTGCGTCCATGTACACTGCCTGAGTGATTTTCTTCAGTGATGGGAGGTAGTCCTCGAGCTTCCATTCGGCGAGGCAGGCCTTCGTCGAGTCGTCCCGGCCGGTGTATTGGTACATGTAGTGCTCGCGCCGGACCAACGGGACGAGCCGCCGCCCGAGCCAGCAGTTGTACAGATTTATCGTCTGGAGGCCCTTCTTCTTCAGACCGCGGATGGTCTGAAGCATTTTGTCAACGACCATCCGCTGGTCGTTGGGGAGCTTGCCGATTTGAAGGCGGCGCGGCTCGGACCGGTTGGCGGAGTACCGCGGAATCGCTGACTCGCCCTCCGGGGTCGCCTCGGTTACATAGAACCACGATTTCTTCCAGTCGCTCGCCGCCTGGGCGGGCAGCATCAGGTCGAAGAACGAAGCCTTCGACTTCAGCTGGAAGGTTAGGCCGCCCGCGGCTAGCATTGGGTTGCCCGCTTCCACGCGGCTGATCCGTCCATGAAACTGATCTTGCCACAGGGGGAAGTAGGGCCAGCAGCCCAAGTAGCACTCGCAGAACGCCACGAAGATGGCGAGCTACTCGATGCTGTGGGGACCCAGATCCGATGGCTGGATCCCATAGTAGGCGCAGAAGCGCCGGAAGAACAGGGACGTGGGGAACCCTAGCCCCCGTTCAAGATGGTTGGTGAAGCAGATGAACTCCCTCTCTTGCGGGTTCGGAGTCACCTCTCCGGCCGCGGGGATGCGCCAGCAGCCGGCTTGCAGGATCCTGGCCTCCTCAAAGGACGCCAGTTGCGCCCTAGTGCACTTCGATCTGCCCCAAGGTTCGGTGGAGAGGGCCATGGCGGAAAGATTTGTGGGGGCTCGGAGGATTTCCGGTTGGCTGGATCGCGGTGCGGAGGGAGGTGAAAGGTGCGCACAGTCGGAGGAAATGGTGAGAAGGTGGTTCTCTGATCGCCTGTCATTCCTCTTATATAGCGGTTGTTACCCGCCAAATCAGGGATCCGTTACCGCGCGATGATTACGCCAAAAGTTACCGTTGGATTACTCCAACGGCTAGTTTGACCACGTTTAACGGTCCAACTTCAGCCACTCGACTCGCCGACCCAACCACTATGACAGTGTTTCGCCGACTCGACTCGCCAAAGCTGCGACCTGGATGATTGGTTTTCTCCTTTATACAGGAGCCCGCCGATGATTCGACTGGATGCCTACTCTAAATCCGCATACTCCGACTGCCAGCAGCCACCTGCGCCTAATCGACGACGGCCTCGGGGACTACTGATGGGGATGTGCCTACCGGGGTATACCCGGCAGGACGTTTCCGACTGGCCCAAGACTTGGCGAGTGGGCCTGCAAGACGGCGACTGTCCCAAGACTTGGCGAGTCGGATTAGGTTAAACGAGTGTTGAAGCCTTAACTGATTCGGTTGAGATATGTAAAACCCTAGGGGAGGTGAGCCTATATAAACCTTCCTGCGGGGCGTGTAGAGATACGTTCCATCATACACCCAAGCGACTCGCCGCCTAGACTCCAAGCTCGCCCATTGTACCACCTTCATAATACAATCTAGCAGGAGTAGGTCTTTACCCTCCGGGGGGGCGAACCTGGGTAAAACCCTGTGTCTTTGCCCTCATCTCGCACTGCAGATGGTTGGCCACCCTTGCCCCTCGTTCTACTACTCGCTGCCGATTGCAGCATCTACCGTGACCATTCCCACGACAATAGAGGCACTCCCTAATATGTGACCACACGTGCTTGGAGATCAGATCTTAATGGTAAGCATGAATCGGGACAACTTTTTCATAGTTTGAGAAAGTCGTTCTACGAAACGGGACTAAAGGCCCCCTTTAGTCCCGCTCCAGCCACAAAACGGGACTAACACTCAAGACATTTATTAATATTAAAAACCGAGACTACAAAATAGGGACTAAAGGCCCCCTTATATATAGTCCCGGTCAAGCCACAAACCGGGACTAACACTCAATACATTTGGTTGGTGCTCTTTTTATCTTGGGCGATCATGTAGAATGTATTCCCATTTATTTCGTACCCTTGGAAATTCAATATAATAGAAGATGGTGATGCGGCCAACAAGTATAGCTGATCTCCAACAGTGGTGTCATTCAAGAGATGTGTCCACATCCAACCACCAAAAGACTCCATGTGTTCATCTGTAATCCATGAGTCGGGCTTCCCCGGGTTTTTGGAGCATACAATATTCCTGTGTTCCTCGATATACGGAGCTGCCAAGGTGGAATTATGTAGAATTGTGTAGTGTGCTTTAGTGAAAGAATTCCTGTCCCTACATATCATTGCTTTCTTTCCTAGTGTGCCTTTTCCACTTAGTATTCCCTCATGCCGCGAGTCAGAGACACCAATCGCCTTAAGGTCAGGAATAAAGTCAACACAAAACTCAGTGACCTCCTCTGTTCCATATCCCTTGGAGATGCTTCCTTCTGGTCTAGCACGGTTATGGACATATTTCTTTAAGACTCCCATGAACCTCTCAAAGGGGAACATATTGTGCAGAAATACAGGACCGAGAATGGCAATCTCTTCCACTAGGTGAACCAGGAGATGCGTCATAATATTGAAGAAGGATGGTGGGAACACCAACTCAAAACTAACAAGACATTGTACCACATCCTTCTGTAAGCTTGGCAGAATATCTGGATTGATTACCTTCTGAGATATTGCATTGAGGAATGCACATAGCTTCACAATGGGTACTCGAACATTTTACGGTAGAAGCCCCCTCAATGCAATCGGAAGCAACTGCGTCATAATCACGTGACAGTCATGAGACTTCAGGTTTTGGAACTTTTTCTCTGACATATTTATTATCCCCTTTACATTAGATGAGAAGCCAGACGGCACCTTGATACTGTAAAGGACTTCAAAAAAGATTTCCTTCTCTGCTTTAGTAAGAGCATAGCTAACACGACTTAAGTGACGCCCTTTATCCCTCTTGTTCTGTGTATGCATGTTCTTTGGGTATTTCATAATTTGTTGGTCCTCCCGTGCTTCTAGTGTATCTTTTGTCTTCCCATACACGCCTAGGAATCCTAGCAGGTTCACGCAAAGATTCTTCGTCACGTGCATCACGTCGATTGAAGAGCGGACACGTAGGAATTTCCAATATGGCAGCTCCCAAAATATAGATTTCTTCTTCCACATGGGTGCGTGTCCTGTAGCGATGTCGTTTGGAACTGATTGACCGTCGGGTCCCTTTCCAAAGATTACTTCTATGTCCTTGACCATACCAAATACATCATCACCAGCAGGGAGTTCAGGCTTCTTCCGGTGATCCGCCTCACCTTTGAAATGCTTGCCTTTCTTTCTAATGGGATGATTGGTCGGAAGAAATCGTCGATTCGCCAGGTACACAACCTTATTGCATTTATGCAAATATGTACCTTCAGTCTTATCTAAACAGTGCGTACATGCCTTATATCCCTTGTTTGTCTGTCCTGAAAGGTTACTAAGAGCAGACCAATCATTGATGGTTACGAAAAGCAACCCTCGTAGGTTAAATGGCTTTTGTTTGTTCTCATCCCACGCATGTACACCTGGTTTGCCCAACAGCTGTAAGAGTTCTTCAACTAATGGCCTAAGGTACACATCAATATCGTTGCCCGGTTGCTTCGGCCCTTAGATGAGCATTGGCATCATAATGAACTTACGCTTCATGCACAACCAAGGAGGAAGGTTGTAGATACATAGAGTCACGGGCCATGTGCTGTGAATGCAGATCTGCTCCCCAAAAGGATTCATGTCATCCGTACTTAGACCAAACCATAAGTTCCTTGCATCACCTGCAAAGTCCGGGAAGTCTCTCTCGATTTTTCTCCACTATGACCCATCAGCAGGGTGTCTCAACTTCCCGTCTTTCTTACGGTATTCTTTGTGCCATCGCAACAACCTGGCATGCTCTTTGTTTCTGAACATGCGTTTCAACCTTGGTATTATAGGAGCATACCACATAACCTTAGCAGGAACCCTCTTCCAGAGGGGCTCTCCCTCAACATCACCGGGGTCATCTCGTCTGATCTTATACCGCAATGCATTGCATACCGGGCATTTATCTAAATTCTCATACTCCTTACCGCGGTAGAGGATGGAGTCATTAATGCATGCATGTATCTTCTGCACATCTAATCCTAGAGGACAGAGAGTCTTCTTTGCTTCGTACGTACTCTTGGGAAGTTCGTTATGTTTTGGAAACTTCAGCTTCATTATTTTCAGCATCTTTTCAAATGAGGAGTCAGTTAGACCACACTCTGCCTTCCATCGCAGCAATTGCAGTGTGGTACCGAGCTTTGTGCTGCCATCTTCATAATTTGGGTACAACAATTTCTTATGATCTTCTAACATGCCCTCTAACTTCAATTTCTCTTTTTCTGTTTCACAGACTCCCTTTGCATCAGAAATGACCCTACCAAGTTCATCAGCGGGCTCATCTGATGCCCGTTCTGCACCTCCTTCCTCTTCATTGTCTTCCATTGTAGTATCACTGTATTCAGGAAACATATGATGATAGTTGTTATCATCATCTTCTTCTTCACTGTCTTCCATCATAACCCCTCTTTCCCCGTGCTTGGTCCAGCAATTATAGTTGGGCATGAAACCTTTCATAACCAGGTGGCCGCGAATGATTTTCGAGGAAGAGTACTCCTTGTTGTTCCGACATTGAACACATGGAAAACGTATAAAACCATTCTCTTTGTTTGCCGTAGCCACATCGATAAATTTATCCACGCCTTTAATGTACCCGGGTACACGCCGGTCACCGTACATCCATTCCCGACCATTCATCTGCATCATATAATTAAGTTTATCAAAAACGGAACATCATAAATAGTAAAATGACCAATTCACATCGATACATGCATTGTATCAATGATAGAGAAAAGATAAGATTGCTAACCTCGATCGAGGGAAATAAAGAGGAGAAAGCTCTCAGACACCTTCAATATTTTTGTTCTGTGAGAAATTGAACGGGATCATTCACTCAAACATTTCATCAAACACCTTAACCTTTAGCGCCGGTTTGTGCTACAAACCGGGACGCATGACGCCTCACGAACCGGGAGCATGCCTCCGGCCACCGTGCCCGCTTGAACCAGGACGCGTGCCAGTATTATTTCCGGTTCGTGGCGCAACCGGGACTAATGCTGTTAGGGGGCATGAACGGATAGCCTATTTTCTACTAGTGATGTAGTGTCTCTGCATCAACAAGATATCGTAAGATCAAAATGCCATATGTATTGGGCGTATAAATCCCGTGCAATCAACTCTATCCGACTACATGCAGTATCCAAAGCATTGTATTTGTCCATATGTTGTAGGTAGGACCACATACAGACGATCCAGTGAGTAGCCTGCGAAATAACCTGCAAAAGAAGTAGTTTTTGCTTTTTTAACGGTATAGTCATTCTGTATGTTCCACATTTCCCATAGTAAAGCACAGACACCCACTCAGATTTATAATTTAAACTCTTTTGAAACACCCAATAACCAATTGCTAAATCTATTATTAATACTATCAGGAGGGGTAATACTAAATGCCATATGCACAATGCTCCACACTATTTTTGCAAGGGTACATGATATGAACAAATGTTGAATTGATTCATCATGGTAACAAAAACAACTTCTCTTACTACCTTGCCAGTTTCTTTTTGTCAAATTGTCTTCGGTGAGTAACACTTTAGGGTACAAGAACCATAATAAAAATTCTGATTTGTAGTGTCACTTTTATTTTCCAAATGTATTTGCGCAAAAATCTAGTATAGTCATTAAAATAATCCAGATAAAGATATTTGACAAAGAAAGAGCCATACTTTGTTAGCTTCCACACAATATTGTCCGGCTGGTCGTTAAATTGATGTCCATCAAACGGTGCACAAGATGGAGCCACCTTGTTTCTCGATTTCCCAGGAGTGCTTTACTAAATACAATGTTTAAAGGAATGTGTGACATTACATTAGCTACTGTCACATCCTTCCTTTACGCTATGCTATACAATGTTGGATAATGCACTACTAGGAAAAACTGATATGTGGCGCACATGGGTTGCACCACTGTTACCTCACCACTAAACTGTAATTTTGTGGCACATATTGATATGTGCCATAGAAATCTTAAAATTCTATGGCGCATATTGCAATATGTGACACGGAATTTATTTATTTGTGAATTTCAAGAAAAAACCGGGGTCGGATCTCGCGTCGCCGAAATTTTGTCGGAGCTTGTCGGAAGCTGTGGACAGAGCCTAGCACCGCATCCAAGTGCGGGAGGCCGTGTTTGTGGTCACCGGAGATGGTGGAGAAGGAGGAGGTTGTCGCTGGAAGAGTTCGCCAGAGGAGGAGGTCGTCGTCAGAGAAGGTCATCATCATCGGAGGACGTCGGGGTGGTGGTGGTGGTGGAGGAGGAGGAGAAGGAGGAGGACGAGCCGGAGGAGGAGGAGGCCGCGAAAGGAGGAGGTCACCGGGGTGGTGGTGGTAGAGGAGGAGAAGGATAAGGAGGAGGAGAAGGAGGAGGGAGGAGAATGGGAGGAGAAGGAGGAGGAGGAGAAGGACTGGAGAAGTGGAGGGAGGAGAAGTGTGAAGGAGAGGAGGAGAAAATAGAGGGGGAAGGGGAGCCGGTGGGCTTAAAAATTCGAATCCCGCCCAACAATTATGTGGTATGCGCCACAGATTTGTCTTCCCCTTTTTTATTTTTTGCAAGAAAAATCTTCTTTTTGCCATAATTACTCTTTTCAAATTTAGGGATTCTATAAAATTCAGAACGGCCTTTTTCCATTGAAGTTGGATGGGCAATTTCGATACGATCGTTTTGATAGGTAAAATATTTTTTTACGACATCGTATGTAAGAGTTATGGCCATTTTATAGTGCCATGATTTTTTTTTTGCAAAATACATCGAAATTCATGTTTTTCAATTTTCCCTACAACTGAAAAGGCGATCCACAGGGTAGGGAGGGTGGGATATGTTTTCAATTTTCTATATGCGCACATCATATTCTGTGGCGCATATACACATATGCTCTACCGCGCACTTTCTGTGGCGCACGACATATGGGTTCCGTGCGTCACATAATTGTGATACTTCTGTGGCGCTTGTGTTTGTATGCGCCATATAATTAATTATGTGGAGCATGCCCTTTTATATGCGTCAGAGAAAGCCTTTCTACCTATAGCTAGTTTCCTAGTAGTGTTGATGAGAAAGAGGGGTATTGCCTAGCCAAGTATCCTCCAAAAAAACGTGTATACTCACCGTTTCCTATTTGGCAAGACCAAGTATCCTCGACTAAATGAGGTATGAGACCCTCTACTTGCACGTCTTCTTTGGCTCGTGCTATCAAAATAGCTAACATATCCGCGACAAAGTTGAAAAGCATAGGAGATAATGGGTCTCCTTGCCTTAAACCTTTTGAAGTTTTGAAAATAATGACATATGTCTTCATTTACTTTAGTGCCCACACTCCCTCTTCTAACAAGATCATCTATCCATCGACACCACTTAGGATCAAAGTGTTTCATACACATTACTTGGCCATTTTACTTTGTAATTTTTTCCGGCTTGCATACCATCCCGCATGGATGATGATATTCAAGCGTTCCTAGAGCTTGGAAGAATCAGTAACGATTCGTTAGAGTTCTCCGCCTTGGATTCGTTCGCAGAAGCATACAAGCAACTCTTTGGCTAGGCTTAGTCGGATGAGATATGATATGGGAGCTCTCCAAGATTCTTCGCGAAGCACGCCTACAAATTGAAGATGACGTAATACTTACGCTCAAAGCTAGACGGACGAACGCGGGAATCTTGAAGAACTCCGGGGGCTACTGTTGTGGATATACCAAATGGGTATACCTACGGCATAGTCTCATACCGGCAAGTCCGGGTGTCCCATAGTTGGTGGTTAGGCCTATGGCATAACCGGGCGGCCCATTTGCTGATAGACGAGGCCCAGCAGGGATGAAGGAAGGCCGACGTGCCACCGCCTTAGATGGAAGCCGGCGCCTTGGAGGACACGAAGACTAGTTAGTATTATTCTAGGACTCTGTAACCGTATCCGGCTGGGACTCTCCATATAACCCTAGGTCCTGACGTCCTTATAAGCTAGCCTACGGGAGCCTTTAGGGCAGAACAACAAGTGCATAGCACTACTCGCACACAGCGAACCCTACAATTCTGTAACTCGGCGTGTTGCCATTATAGTGATTTATAGCAGGAGTAGGATCTCGCCACCGTCGTGAGATGTGAACCTGGGTAAACTGTGTCAGGCCGTCCCGAACGCTCTCCGTCTCCCCCAACGTCTCTAAACTCGCCGTCGTACGTGTCGGCAATACCACGACACATCCCATCTTAGTTTGGCGGTTTCATCGTTAGCCCCTCTCTCTCTCTCTCTCTCTCTCTCTCTCTCTCTCTCTCTCTCTCTCTCTCTCTCTCTCTCTCTCTCTCTCTCTCTCTCTCTCTCTCTCTCTCTCTCTCTCTCTCTCTCTCTCTCTCTCTCTCTCTCTCTCTCTCTCTCTCTCTCTCTCTCTCTCTCTCTCTCTCTCTCTCTCTCTCTCTCTCTCTCTCTCTCTCTCTCTCTGTGCACTAAGAGGTGCACTTTCAGCATTGACATCTAAAGCATCAATAATGCTAAGTAGCCTTTGTACATGCATGTGCATGCATCATATACCACATCCGTTGGACTTGAATCAGCCAGCTTGCCGGGCAGCTTCCGTTGGGTTCACACCTCGAGGGAGTGCAAAATCATTCACGCGGGGAATCTGCCGTTCTAGGCTGGCAGTACCGATCAACATGTGCATATGAGCGGTTGATCCGGTGAGAGAAATATATAGTTGGTTTGTGTGACCTCAAAGGCTTGCAAGAATCTAATTCTAGTTGACGCGGATGTACCGGCCCACCACGTACTAGGTAAATTAGATTTCGTTGGGCTAGTAGCACACACGACGACCCGAAATTAAAAAATGACAACTTGGATGATGATGTACTACAAATTAGCATATATAGGGGGATGAATCAAGGCCAAGTGGCTAACGTGGTACCACGAGCTCCCAGGGCCGGGCATCCAGATCCGAGGGATACGCTGCTCCACGTTGGATCAACGTGGATGGAGGAGCCAGCTAGCAATCATAATTAGCTGTTCTACAGCTCATCTCTTGAGGCCAGCCGGGGTGGGGTGCCTTCATAATCCCATCTCATTGTGCACATCACAATTCCCAGCACACACGCAGCCATCCACACGCAGCACACAGCACAAAAAGAGAGCGAACTTAAGCGCGCAATGGCGGAGTTTGCTCTTGGGCTGACCAAGACAGCGGTGGAGGGGACGCTGAGTCGGGTGCAGTTCGCGATCGATGAAGAGAATAAGCTCAAGGCCACGGCACACCAAGACCTGCTATTCATCACCCGTGAGTTCCAAATGATGCAATCCTTCTTAATGGTGGCAAACAAGGAGCGCGCGAGTAATGAGGTGGTGAAGACCTGGGTGAGGCATCTCCGTGACCTAGCATTCGACGTCGAGAATTGCGTCGAGTTTGTTGTCCACCTGGACAACAACTCGGCTTGGACCTGGTTGTGGCGCCTGGTTCCATCGTTCATGGCACCACCACGTCCCCTGGATCAGGCCGTCGCCGAGCTGAAGCAGCTCAAGGCGAGGGTCGAGGAGGTGAGCCAGAGAAACACGCGTTACAACCTCATCAGCGACTCTGGCTCCAACTCCAGCTCCAAGCATGCTGCCACGCTTGCAGCCGAGGAAGAACCAGCAGCTCAAATCACCACCCGCACAGCGGCGTTCCGAATCCTAAGGGATGTATGGGCTGTCGCCGGCAAGCAGCAGGATCACTTTGACCTCCAGAAGGTGATCACCAGTGAATGCGACGACCTTCGGGTGGTCTCGTTATGGGGTAGTTCAGGAGCTGCTGACTGCTTCCACGCCACTAACGTCATCAACAAGGTCTACTTTGACCAAGAGGTCCGCCATGAATTCAAATGTCGCGCATGGGTTAAGCTCATGCACCCCTTCAACCCCCATGAGTTTGTCAAGAGCTTGCTGACTCAGTTCTATGCGAGCTCTGGCCAAACAATAGCGGCGCCCGTGGAAGATGACGTGAAGGAGCTCGTGCAACTAGTGAGCAAGCACAAGTATCTCGTCGTCATACAAGAACTATCCAGCCAGCTGGAGTGGGATGCCATCAGAATGTACCTCACGTGCAATAAGAGCAGCAGCCGGATCATTGTTTGTACCGATAACATGAGGGTTGCAATTTTCTGCGCGGGGCCGTACCCGTACCAAGTATCCGAGATCCGACGCTCGGATGATGAATCTCTTTGCATCCTTTTCAACAAGGTATGCCTGCTAGCTAGAAACACACCAATTACTTTTTTTGCATCCTTTTCCCACAAACATATTATATTATTAGCTTATATAAATTAAGTTGTACTCTCGACGCTTCGAAAATGCAAGACATGATAGCTCTATTTTAGGTAAAACCAGCTATTCTAGCCTGACTCTGAAAGTATATACCAACATCTGCAACATGAAAAACCCATACTATGAAACCACATTTTAATATGCTCGTATTGTGATACATATGCAATTTTGGTGTTGTATATTTTATAAATTTTGTCAGACTCCAATGAGCTTAACTTCGGACAAAGCTTAGACCACTTAATTAATTTATGTGCTTGCATAAAAAATTGGACCCACTATATATCTCCTTCTAACAATAGGTATCAACATCCTTCCTCCTTTACTTAAGATGCACATATATCTATTGTCAACGTCTGCCTCCTCATTTTCTCTAATGGTCCATTGAAACAACCTCCCACAAGTCAAAAAACCGTAAAGATAGTGACGAGGGGTAACCTTGGCAATGTCCATAGTCATGGACTTGGGTTTTAGGAAAAGAGGAGAGCAATGGTGATTTTGCCGGCTTATTAGACAAATAAGGGATGCGATATTTACCCAGGTTCAGGCCCTCGTAGAGGAAACCTTACTCCTGTTTGTTTGATCTTTATTGACGGGGAATAGAAAGACCCCGGGTTGCTAGATGTGATCTAGCTTACATCGGATTTCTATGACAAGATTGCGGTGTTTATATCTATTGTCTCATGATGTATCGTCCCCTCCTCGTTGGACCCTCCTAGCCTTTATATATAGGAAGACTAGGTCTCAGGCACCAATACAAGTAGGTTACAAGCTGGTGTGTGTGTAGAGTTTAATCTTATACTTTTCTTGTCTTGTGCGCATGGAGTCAGTGTCCTTATAGGATTTGTATCTGTTGAACCGTCATGTCTTCATGTGGCCTTACCCCCGGGCCGTACCGTATATGCCAACAATGGACACCCGAGAAGGGTTATGCCCATGTCAAATAGGATCCTAAACAGTCTCATAAACAAACTCATTCTCTTGTAGTATGATACACCGCTAATGTCGGTTCTCATCGTCGACCCAGACCACTACTCCTTCCTATTCATATTATTGTGCATTTCTAGACTTGGCTTACGTCAAAATCACATAAGTTAGACTAAATTTGTAGGATAAAGTATCAACATCTACCACACCCAATATCCATCCTCAGCTATACATTGATGATCTGTATTGTAGTTATTCATATTTTTCTCTAGAAAGTTAGTCAAGGTTATGTGAGTTTGAGTTAAGACACACTTACGGTGCAAAATAATATGAAAAGGTGGAAGTATTTCTTAGCCATTCTTGCAATAATATACCAAGTTATTTAGTACATGACGCGAATGTTGGCAGTGGCACTGACACGTCCCAGCTCGGGCGAGAGGAAAGTTGCCAGGGAAAAATTTGTTGTTGGCACTGGCATTTTTGCCATGTAGCAGTATTGTTTCGAACTTGCCATCTACCATACACTTGAAGACCCAATGACTGTCGATGCACTTGCTCCGCGGGACTGAAATTCGCACGCTCCTAATAGTTTGAGCTATAATTTACTATAGTAACCTATATTTTTTAAGGACATCCTGAATTTATAATACTACCATGATGTAAGGAAGTCCTGTTATGTCAATCGTAACAAAATCTCGTTGTATTTCATTGTGAATCATGATTTGATCGAAAAAATCACAAAAATTGATTAAACATGTGTGAAAAATCACAGAAAACTTTTGTGTGCGTACATTGAACATATGAAGGCATGGTTCATACTCCTACTATTAGGTGAAAAAAGGCAAAAATCTAATTTTTTAGTATATTATAATGTAGTAGAAATGAAGGAGTGGTTCATATCCACCATTGTTTTTCTTTCTTAATTATGTTTACACAAAATAAATTTCTAAGAGTTAATAATGGTGCAAAATTCCACATTTAAACATTAGACTAGACTTCTCAGATTAAAAACCGTTGTTGTCTTCTACCTGATAATATGGTGCGTAGTGAAAAACCATTGGTTACCGATTGGTCTAATTTGAAATTCCTTTTTTGCAGGATTTTGGGTGCCGCAATGATTTCTGTGAGCTTTTTTGGCAAATTAGACGTCGTGGTGTGATATCTGTGTGGGGAAATGGTGACGAAAAGTCAATTCTCATCCGGAAGATCTTCGATGCTGCAATAACAGACGATTTCCATGAACGATTTGGTGTGCCATTTGGAACGCGTAGATGGGTACGTCTAGACCATCCATTTGATAAAAGGGATTTTATGCAGAGGTTTCTTCTGGGGATTTATTTTGAAGATAAAAGTGATACAATGTTTCTTCAATGCAAAGGGTTTCCTGACATCGATGAGATGGAAGATGAAGTGCTAGTTCAGGAGTGTCGTAAATTTATTCGTGAAGCCAACTGCCTCTTCGTTTTTGAAGTTGTTCAGTCCAACCAAGACTGGGACTGGATAAAACATACCATTTTATCAGAGTCAACTAAAAGTTGTTTCATTGTTCTAGCAAATGACTGGAATGTGGCAACTTATTGCGCGGGTCATCACGGTCGAGTGCTCAACAACAAAGATCTGATGGCTGATAGGGCCCTACTCAGTTTCATAGAGGTATGTTTTATAATGGCTCACGTCGTCCACTAATAATTTCTAATGCATAACGGTGATCTTAGTATTTATAGAGAAAATCACATCGATTCCATTAAAATCTCTGATCTACAGTTTCAATCTAAGAATATATGTATTCTCCCTTACACAATAGGTTGCATTCTATAAAAAAAATAGGTTGCATTCTAGATCAGAACTTTTATCAACACTATGTTGCATTCTAGGCTAATTGAATATGCATTCTAGATAAGAACTTTTTCAATATACATGATTAAGGGCATTGAGTTAAAATGTTTGAAACATAAGAGTCCTGATGTTGCACTTCTTACACTAGTTGCTAATCTTTGTTCGGATTCTAGATTTTCTGAAGTTTGCATCAATACAATAAACACATCGTTGAGTTTTATAATGGGTTAATTAAACATATATGTGTGCATGTACATATAAAAGCTACATGATAAAACAAATGGGTAGATGCATCAAAACTGGCAGATTGTCAATGTTGTGGAATTTTGTTTCCTTGTCGAACTAAACATAAATTTAATTGTTGAATAATGTGGATTAGTGGCATAATTTAAATGGAGCGCCAAAAAAAGTATATATAGAGATGATGTGGATTAATGAATATCAGTTTTTTGCCACTATTTTCCACATATATGTATACATCAATGAAAAATATTGAAACAATATATATATATGATAACCCTACTCACCGAATTTCTAATTGAACAATATAAAATGCTTATGGTACCATGGATTATTTTTGAAAGGAACATATATTAATATCACAAGATACCAATTACACTCAGCCTCTGCAACAACGGATTGCCCTAGCAGCCATACGGATCCACACAGCCAAAAAAAAGAAAGAAGAATTACAAAAAATAAAAGTCCCACTATAGTGACCCATTTGTTGAAACAGCGGTACTACCAGCACCAAGACAACACCAGAAGTCCATCTTCTCCAAAAGCGACGCCGCCAAAAAGGGAACGGTGCACAAACACCGTCATCAACCTATCACAGATCTTAGATTTGCACCCCGAAGAAAGTCCATGCTCTCAAAACAATACCTTCAATAAGACCATTGTCAGGCACAACCAATTAAGGCCGGACCCTGGGTTTTCACCCTGAAAGGTAGGACTATGAACCTCTCTCACGCAGTTGCCTCCACTTGCATTCCACTGCTCCAAGTCACGAGTCACCAAGCCAATTCCTCATCACCACCCAAACTCGAACCACCATTGTCAGTACTCAGATCTCGGTCTTCATGAAATTCTCCGTCAGCACCATGAAACGAGAACATGCCCCATGATATTAACAACCAACAGAGTTTTGAAGCGCTCCCTCTGAACCCAAACAGTAAGAGTAAACCATGGGTGCGCACGACCAAATCCCTCCAATCCGGCAATCTCTAGGCATTATTCGCCCATGGGAGTTCTGGCGAAGCCTTCCCGCTCGCCACTCCGACCAGATCAGAGAAGGCAAGAAACAAGTAGATCCTTGTCTTGTTGTGAGAGGAATCCTAGGACCACCGGCTTTATTGAGAAGACGAGAAAGGCCCCAATTCTTCCCTCGTCTCCATGCAACACCAATAGAGGAGGAGAGGGCAACAACCACAGGAGATCGGTGTGGCTAGGCCACAACCTCACCCCCGGCGGCGATGGCAAGCCTCCATACCCATGTCGGCCGCCGAAGAACCTCAGGCCCTGGCCAAGACGGCCGAGCCGCACCAAGCCCACAGCCAGCGCCGCAACTCCCCCATGTGAATGCCGCCACGGATCCCTCTCCTACCCCTCCCATATTAGATGGACGGGGCGCCGCCACCACCGCCAGATCTGGTAACAGCGGCGGTCGATGCGGAGAGGTTTGTGGAGTTTCTTGGGAGAGGATGGAGAGGAGGCCCCCGAAGCCGCCGGATTAGCTAGGGGTGGATCGGGATACGGTGGCTCGGGAGGGTTAGGGTTTTATGATCGCCCTCTTCGGTACCATGGAATATGAGCCGCCCATTTTTTTTATTGAAAGGCTCAGATTAACTCGTACTCCCTAGTAGTGCAATGGTGTTGTAGGGAGCCCATACTCTTAACAAACAGGGAGTAGTAAAAGGTAGGGTATAATCCTAATCTAATGCCAGCATATTTTAGTAGTTATAGTCCTCGAATAAACTTATTAGTGATATTACAACCGTAAGAAGGAAAACATTGACATTATAATTTATTAGAAAGGATAAAATGACTAAGATAACCTTACTTGATACTCCATTCTTCTTAAACGGAGCAATGGGTACACTAAAACTTCTTCAAATATATGTTATAATAATATGAATTTACAAATAAGTTGGTTCCACATTTGTAGATAGGATGTTAAGTGTTGCCTGAATGGATGTTGTACTGTATACGCTGAGTGGTTAATTTGGCATGCAAACCGATGTTGTTCGTTATGATTGGCCTACATAAGATGTTAAATAGTTGCATTGCGGTTCTCATGAAATCTGACAACAGTGTGCTTACTTGCAGGGATGTGAATACAAGATGGTTTATACGAACATTATTAGCAATCGCTTTCTATCCGACCGGAGGAAAAAAGCACATAAATGGATGGAGGGAACTGAAATGGTTGGGCGTAATAATGAAGTGATTAAACTAGAGAAATGTTTAGCATATCCAAACGTGAACTCCGTGTGGGGTATTGCTGGTATGGGAAAATCATCTCTTGTCCGAAGCATCTACTACAAGCAAATGCAAAAAGTAGAAAAATATGCCACTTCCCAAAACAATCACTGGTCCGGTAATTCAGCAAAGGAGTTTGTGGCATTCAGCTGGGTGGACGTGCCTCATCCATTTAATCTGGAGGAATTCTCTCGGCGTTTACTTATAGATTTCCATTCAGATGATCTTGAAGCCATGGAAACAGCATCAATCGGCCTAATGGAGGGCCAAGACCCAATTAGAGAGTGTTTTGATCTCCTGCATGAAGATTACTGCCTCGTTGTTATTGATGGTCTGCGATCCTCACATGAGTGGGACTTGATAAAAGCTGCATTATTATCCAAGAGTGCTAATGGCTGTATCGTGGTCATCACAACTGAAGAAGATGTTGCCATTCATTGTGCGGATGATGAAAATCAAGTCATCAACGTCAAAGGACTGCAAACTGATGTGGCCCTTAAACTATTCAATCAGGTACGTACTCTAGTTATAGCAATCAAGCTGATCAAATTTATTTGTTACTCAGTTTGTAATTACTGAATTGTGTTGTTGCGTTGTGTTAGTTTTAATCCAATACACTTGGATGCAAGAAAGAATTAAAGTCATGCTTAACGGAAAACGGTTGAAGTAGTTAACCACTTATATTTTTTAGAACATAAACTGTTAGGTAGAATAATATAATTTGGTGTATAGTTTATGCTGTCACTGTTGTTTCTAGACATGAGCCCACATTCAAGAAGCTTATAATTTAAGTGAAAGGCGAAATACAAAGATTGGTAGAAGGAAGTTGGGTAAATATAACCATGATAATCCACCTCAAAGTACATCAAACTGAGCTATAGTGATAATTTAGTGAAGAAAACTGACTAGATATCATTATGTTTGATGTTCTACAAATTGAGAAACAACTTCTATCTGTAATGGGAGTTTTTATCTCCGTCATCTCTAATTAACGGAGATGCACAATGCCTAACAATTACTGTAACGTTACAATACACCATATATCTTTGAACAACCTCTAGTATCAAATGGTACATTCTGAATGCTTAGTGAAAAGCTACCTAACTAGGGCATGCATAGTTTTGGTCGCAACTAATAAGAAACGGTCCAGTTAACCCAGACGATAGATCATCCGGGTCGAGCTAGTGAGAGACCCACCCACGACGCTCGCTTGTCTCCTTCTTCCTTTTTATCACTCTGCCGCAAATCCCTGTCGCCGGTCGGCACGAGCTCCCTGTCATCTGCCGGAGCTCCTCCCCAGATCGCCGGTCAGAGCACCCCCGCACCCCTACCTATGCATTTTCCTCGTGCGCTCACATATCCTTTGGTGTCGGTGAGCTCCTCCTTCCCTACTGAATTCACACCGGAGATCCCCTCCTCCCATGTTACCTCCTCACCGGCGAGGCCAGCCACCCCACTAAGTCGTCTCCTCATCTATTCCAAAGCTTTCTCCATGGAGCTGGCTTCCTTGATTGACCTTTTTAAGGTGGAAGATTTGTTTTAGAGTTCATGTGAGATGGAAGGTACATGAGTAATTGACCCGGGCTGGCCGGATCCGACACCGACGATCTCAATATGTAGCCGGCGAGCACACTACATCGAAGTCGGTGCTTGCGTACAAGGAATTTTTTCGCGAATTTGATGTTAAGGTTTTTTTGAATGCTACAAACTCATCCGTGTTTTGCTGCGAACACCCAAGCGAGGTCCTACAACGATTATGGGTGTCTGTTCTGAATTCTTGTTCAAAGTTCCAACGAGGATACAATATCAAAAGTTTCTTCCTATGAGGTCTGTGTTTTTTGCTACCATGGTTGGAGCCCATGCTAATTTTGCTGCATACTCGTTTCTTTTTGCTACATCAATGTTTACAAAATGTTGTTGTTCCTTTTTTGTTCGTTTTAATCCTCCATGAGAAATGTTGTTGGAAGGTATCATAGTTCTCTTAGGCCTTTGACAATGGGGGTTTCTATGCGCTAGTATATCATAGACACTTTTCTTATGTGGTACCATAGTTATTTTTGTTGTATCCTAGCTAACATACATCTCTTACCTGCAACCATGGGCCTGGATAGCCCAATTGTATACATGCATGAGCCCCCAATCATTAAATGCATGAGCTCCTTAGATACACTCTGAAAACCAATGCATTGGAGTGACCGATTCTTATGATAGTGCTTTAAGAAACATTTGGCGCCTGCTAGACGCCATTGCTTAGTGTTCTTGTAGTAGCTAGAATGATGCCACTTACAGGTACTATCTTTTCCTAGAACCATTGTTTTAGTCATATAGTATTAACGATATTTCTAGCTTGTCAAGGATGCTTCTTTTCCAACTTTTCCTTTTCTTCAGTAACATAAGAAGTCCAGGGGTGCAACTTCACCTCCTATTTCATCTGGTTGCATTGAGTGCACCATGGAGACTTCCATGTCGTGTTCCAATGTTCTTATAGAACAATCCAGTTTTTATCAGATCAGTATGTCCTTATTATGTCATCTATGATTGAACAGGAAATTGTTTGCACATGCTTCTTTTCCACCCGTTTAATCTATCTCTCTCTCTCTCTCTCTCTCTCTCTCTCTCTCTCTCTCTCTCTCTCTCTTTCCCCATCTGGATATAAAACTTGTGGTATTTATAAATTCATTGAATATGCATGTTTTTGTTATCCTATAGAGAAATTTTTGTGGGGCAATGTAGCACGGGGACTTTAGATCTGCAGGTGCACGTATTTCTATCTATGCACTCATGTGGCACATAAAAAAACCGTTCTTGCCATTTTGGTGTCTGAGGCGGTGAGATTTTTTTTAATGAAATTCTACTGATCTATTAATAATCATCAACATTAGTACGAAGAAGCATAAAAGTAATAAAAAATACAAATAGGTCAAAGGACCACCTAGCAACGACTACAAACACCGAAGGCGCGCAGTTGTCCTCGCTCCTCCAACACTAGAGCCGGGCAAATTTTGTCATAGTAGAGATTGTTGTAGAAGACAGATGGGAAGTTGTCGTGCTAAGGCCCTGAAGGACCAACACTCTAGAGCAGCCATCGTCAATGATAACATTCATAGATCAAAAGAGATTGGCCTAAAAACACACCACGAACACAAAAACCGAACAGATCCAAGGAGATCTGCCAGGCACATGACTCCACGCGTCCTCTGCCGACGCTAGATGCATCACTAGAGCAAGGATAGGGTGAAGAGGACCTTATTCTGACTTCAGCATGTATCCACCGCCTTACCATCCTGAAAAAGACATAGAAAAACATTATAATCAACTAACAAAAACCTCCCGCCGGCGAGAGACCGTGGTCCGCCAAACCTCCAAGGCCCAGGCAGAACGGACCGGCAGCGTCATCAGCGAGAGGAACAGAACCCTAGATGGGTTTCTTCAGAGCTACCACCACCTCCTCCTAGAGCCCTCAATATCACTGGGGTCATCTCTTCTGATCTTATATCGCAATGAAGTGCATATCAGGCATTTATCTAAATTTCCGTACTCCTCACCGCGGTAGAGGATGCAGTCATTAATGCATGCATGCATATTCTGCACATCTAATCCTAGAGGGCAGAGAGTCTTCTTTGCTTCGTATGTACTCTCGGAAAATTCGTTATGCTTTGGAAGCTTCGATTTCGTTATTTTCAACAAGTTTTCAAATGAGGAGTCAGCTAGACCACACTCTGCCTTCCATCACAGCAATTCCAGTGTGGTACCGAGCTTTGTGCTGCCATCTTCGCAATTTGGGTATAACAATTTTTTGTGATCTTCTAACATGACCTCCAACTTCAACTTCTCCCTTTCTGTTCCATAGTATCGCTTTGCATCAGAAATGACCCGGCCAAGATCATTAGAGGGCTCATCTGATGCCTGTCCTTCACCTCCTTCCTCTTCATCGTCTTTCATTGCAGTATCACTGTATTCAGAAAACATATGATGATAGTTGTTATCATCATCCTCTTCTTCGTCATTGTATTCCATCATAACCCCTATTTCTCCATGCTTGGTCTAACAATTATAGCTAGGCATGAAACCTTTCATAACCAGGTGGCAACGAATGATTTTCGAGGAAGATTACTCCTTGTCGTTCCGACATTTAACACATGGACAACACATACAACTATCATCTTTGTTTGTCGTAGCCACATCGATAAATTTACCCACGCCCTTAATGTACTCGGGTTCACGTCGGTCACCGTACATCCATTCACGCATGTTCATCTGAACCATTACAGAACATCATAAATAGTGAAATGGCCACTTCACATCGACACATGCATTGAATCAATGCCAGATGAAAAGGTAAGGTTGCTAACCTCGATCGAGGAGGAAAGAAAGAGGAGAAAGCTCAAGTGTGGCTCGGACACCTCATATCATTTTTATTTTGTGAGAAATCAAACGGCTTCATTCACTCAAGCATTTCGTCGAACACCTGGCGTGCGTAGAAAAAACAAACTAGCACACACCTCTCACACCTTCCACCAAGAAAAAACAAAGGAGGAGAGGGAGAGGGTTGGCGCGGCGTATTTATAGGCAGGGGCTATTTGTCTCGGTTTATAACACAAACCTGGACTAAATGTATGCGACAGGCTACGTGTCTGGCGTAATACCTTTAGTCCTAGTTTATGTTATAAACCGGAACGAATGCTCCCTTATGAACCGGGACGAAGGCCCCTTGCCTCCCGAGTGACGCGCCGGCCGCTCGAACGCGAGCATTAGTCCCAGTTCGTGGCGGAACCGGGACTAATGCTCTGGACGAAAGGCTAGTTTTCTACCTAGCGTTACCTAAGATGTTTATAAGAAAAAAGGGTCAAGGGAACTTATATGTATACTTTTTCAGGAGGGACATGATGTCATAAGAGCATACATGATAGAAAGAAAATTTAATCTCAACTTATTTTTTAAAATATTTATGAATTACCAGCTAGTTATTCCCATATATAATGAACATCTAGTTTGGGTCTGAATTCCCTTGATATATGTTCCTTATTTTAGCTATAGCTTCGTATTTAATACTCAGTCCATTAACCATGTCAGAGCTAAACCGATCATTTAAATATGGTGACTGATTCAAATAAGCTCTAAACTTATCTACCATATTAAAAAAATTATTTCCAGATGGATCACCGTATGTTGGAGAAATAATTAATTTATGAATTTCAGGTTGTGTGGAGAAGCAGAGAATTGACTTACAACCAGATTAGACTTTCTCAACTTATCACAGCCAAATGCGGTGGTATGCCCAAAGTAATAGCTACAATTGCACAATTGTGCAGGTTAGCAGTTGACATAGAAGCAAGTGACTCAGCCACAAGTTTGTTAGAGTTTTTGAGTGTTGATTTCATGTCCAAATTGGAGTGCCGAACGGAATTCAGGGATTTATTTTCTTGGATGCAGTCCTACTTTGATGCTTGTTCCGATTCACTCAAGCCATGTATATTCTATCTCTCCGTATTTTCTATAGAGAATTACATTAGGCGCAGTCGTTTACTGAGGAGATGGATGGCAGAAGGTTACTCCAGGGACAAACCTGGCTACACTATGGAGGAGAATGGGGAAAAGTACTTCTCTGAACTTATCAACCTGAGCATAATCCAGAAGTCAACAAGGGAAACCATGTGGCATGTCAATGGTTTTTTCCGTGAATATATCACCTCAAGACCCATGGAAGATAACCTTGTATTTGAGTTGAAAGGGCGTTGCAGCCTAAACTCGCAACGTGCAGGACAACACCTCGCCATAAGGGAATGTTGGGACAGGGACATCAGTGTGTATGCGACCATTGACTTCTCACGGCTACGGTCTCTGACTGTGTTTGGGAAGTGGAAAAAATTCTTCATCTCTAGGAATATACACATGAGGGTGCTTCGGGTACTAGATCTTGAGGACACATTTGGTATAACAAATGATGATCTTGAACAGATTGGAAAGTTCCTTTCATGCCTCAAGTTCCTCTCCATGAGAGGATGCAAAGAGATAGACCATCTGCCAGATTCCTTGGGTGGCCTAAGACAGCTGCAAACTCTTGATATCTATGGAACCTCCATAGGCGCACTTCCATGGTTTATCATCAAGCTACACAAGCTCCAATACATCCGTGCTGGTACCACTGTGCCATTGGTTTCAGACGTGAAACCAAAACAACGAGCAGAAGATGATAACGATGATGACACAGAGAAAAGAAGCATACCAATAGCAGCAACACCACCACATGAGGGTCAAGGTACAACCCCAATGCTTCCTGCAACCAATGAGATACTGGAACCAACACCATCATGCAACTGGCCGCGTTCAAGTGTATCTTGGTTATCAAAGTTGATGAAAGGCAGGGAAGCTAATGCCGGCGTTAAGGTTCCAGCAAGGATTAGAAAGCTAACAGCCTTACATACTCTTGGTGTAGTTGATGTCAGAGGTGCAGGAGGGAGGAATATCCTAAAGGAACTCAAGAAACTTACCCAGCTGCGTAAACTTCAGATAGCTGGCTTAAGTGCTGATAACACTAAGGAGTTCTGTTTTGCTATCTCCGGTCATGGATATCTGGAGTCCTTGTCGGTGCATCTTGAAAAGGATAATCAGGGTTCATTTGCTTGTTTGGATGGCATAATTGAGGCACCCAAGACACTAAAGAGCCTTAAGCTGTATGGAGATGTACACAAATTACCAGCATGGATCAAGCAGCTAGATAAACTAAAAAAGTTGGATATTGAGCTGACCATACAAGCACAAGAGGACACATGCTTCTTTGCAGAATTGCCACGGAAGGATATCCTGCGCCATCTTCGTGTCAATCTAACTGGATATGATGATCTCTGTTTTAATTACCTTCCCATTATTGGTGGTGATTTCTTCAGCTTTCGGGTCATGGAAATCAATTGTTGCTCAAGCTTAAAGGTAACTTTCGGAAAAGACATAGTGGATTCTGTTGAGGTGTTGATGATTCGTTGCTCCATTGGGTCTTGTTTGCGGCTCTCTGGGATAGAATATCTAGGGAAACTCGAGGAGGTGTGGCTTATGGGTTCATGTGGCGCTGAACTCGAGGAGCAGTTTTCCCTTCATCATAACAAACCTGCCATAAAGCTAGAGCAACAGCATTCGTCCTGATAAGTTATAAATGGCATGTAACTGTTCTCTTTCCTTGATTACCCACCAACCTAATTTCCCAAATCGAAAGGCTTGCTGCTTACCATTCACCGCTTTAATACCTGATTTCCTGCTTTATTGTCTATATGGTTCTTATCTTTACTTGTATTATGCCCTCAATTTGTAACGTATCAAACACATGTATAGACTTAAATTGTTATACTTATCATCGGAGTCAATACTATTGCATGAAAGTTCCGGCCAACTCAACTATACATGTCTCCCCGATTCTAGTTGGTTGATCTTGAACAACAACTTGGTGAATTGTAAGATAAAAGTTCTAGCTGAGTCTGTTCCTTCTTAAAGGGGTATATGTGGGGAGCAATCTACCAAAACAAAAAAAAAGGGTGTCTAGTGTTGTATGTGTTAAAGGAAGATAGTATCTTCTTTGTGAATATTTTATTTTTTCCCATGTTTGATTTTAATTTAGCTATCGTAAAATGAAACTCGATCCCAAGGACTATCTATATGATATTTTTACTTGTGATATTTCACTTGAGTACATCTTCAGGTCCACTAGTTTGACCAATACATTTTCTTTCACTACTGAAAAAAAAGGCTTAGCGCTGTAGCAGCCCTACTAGCGGAAGAATAAAGTCTGTCGGTGGTAACATGTATCCCTGGCGAGCAAGCAAAAGAACGTCACTTGTAGGTCGCGAATTGAACAATTGCGAAATCGAGAGCTCCGCTCTCACCAAGGCAGCGCAGCGACCCATGCATATGCCTTCGCACGCCGTCATCTTCGTGGCTCCCGCACGTATGCCGCTTCCTTGAGCGAGTGTCGTGTGGGAGGTTTTTGGCTACAAAAGACAGACAGCGAGGCATGGAGCTCCTTGCCGCCGAGCTAGCATCGTGCCACGCCACGGCATGCCGTACATCCCTGGTGCCCCAGCGCCGACGGGGATGCTCTCACTCTTCGCGCTGGCGCCCGCGTTGCAGTTGTAGACAGTGCCGAGACAGACGCCGACACCACCATGCATGGAGGATTTTTACGACATGCATGTATCCCCGTGATCGTTTACAGTTCACATCCAAGTTCACCGATGACATGGAGGCCATCCTTGAATCCAAGACAGGTATTGAGCATGTTGTTGCCGATCCTGCTCCTCCTGTCCTACGTTTCACGATCATCCAACGTTGAATACTTGTGCTGTGCTCATGGAGTACTCTCTGGTCTTCTAGTAGGTGTTTAAATCTGATACTTGCACTAGTGGAGAACAAGCAATGTGTTCCGGTTGGTAAGGGGCTTTAGTCCCGGTTGCCCAATCGGGATGGGGCAATCGGGACTAAATCCCCCACCCTTTAGTTCCGGTTCGGCCACGAACCCCACGTGGCCGCTGCTCCGCGCGAGGGGGAGGAGCAACCGTCCACAAATCATTTTCTGCCGCGACAGAGATTTGGCATATTTTTCTGCCGCGGCGGAGAATTCATTTTGGCCACATTTGTTTTGCCGTGGCAGCATTTTCGCCACTTTTTGTGTCGCGGCAGAGAATTCATTTGTATTGTTTTATTTTTTATTTTGTGTTTTTTCACTCATCAATGAATTGGAATCATTATATTACACAACATCATCATGACAATAGAGATCCAAGTGTCGAACGTATTAGAGCAAGTACAATAAGCTTATGTAAGCAGGCTATAAGCCTTTAAATAATATATTTGGGATGATGTGGATGAGAGAGAAGTGGAGAGAGAAGATTAGTGGGCTCTCATGCAAGAGCCAGCTATAGCACATGCTCCTAGGCAGTTTGTGTGAATGTAAAGTGGGCCTTAGTCAAATAAAGTAGTATATAGTTATAGCTAACTATTGTACATGTTGACTATTAGATTGGCTATAGATGACATGGCGGCGGCTTATAGCCAACAACAGGCTTTATTATTGAACTTGCTCTTACATTCGATACACTGGTACAAATTAATCTCTTTGTACAGTCCCTATTGCCTATACACCCGGTTCCGTATAGTATTCTTCTTTTGGGTTTAGAACTTCTGCATCCAAGAATCCCGCCAATTGCTCCTGAATTGCTCGTATACGATCCTTTGGCAGAAGATCGTTCCGCTGCCGTTCGAGCTGATTTAAAAAAGGAGTCAACCTATATGAATGAAACTAAACACAATTTGATGTTAATAAAAAAACTATGAAAAATGTTTGTACGTTAAGTTGCTCTAAATTTTTTCCCTTCTTAGAGCACGTCTGACGGATGAACTCGCAAACATAGTATCCACATAAATTATTCCCTGGTCCCTGCGTCAGGCACTTTACAAGAACAGAGTTCAATCAAAATAATAATCAAGCATGATAACGATATCAAAACTAGAATCAAAGAGATACGCGGATCTAGCTAGTGGTACTTACATCTAGTTTAAATGTAAGCTTCTCTTTCCAAACACCCCTAGCATTCTTGGTGAACCGTTTTCAAGCGCTGTCCGGCGAAGAAAACGAATAAAAGGAGTTATTAATTACTTGATATCATTAAATTCATGAATATTGCAGATATAGTGCCGTAATGATTAAAATTACTGCTGGAGCACGATCTGCATGTCCGCCCACGTCTCAATGGGTTTATGTTTCGAATCCATGACTAGTACCCGCCCTTTGTCAGGTTGAATGATTAGGAGAATATAATGGAAGCTGCGCATGCATAACTCATCAATTATACACTTAACGTCGAGTAAGAGAAATAGAAAGTGTATACAAGACAATAACACTCACTCGAAGTTGTAAGGAAATAGTATTTCCCTTTTCTCTTCTTGAAACCTTAATGTGTGTACAATATTATCCTTCGTATGCTGGGGTCTTGCTTTGAGATTAGCTTGATGAACAAAATATGGGTCAACGAACCCAATGTCATAGATTTGTTCTCTGCTGCATTCGAGAATCTTTATTCTGCATATTATAGTATGATTTTATACATGCAATAAACAAGGTGAGATAGCTAGAGACTTAATTATAGAATTAGTACTTAAAGAAATAGGCACTGATGATCGATTTTTCCAAGGCGTCTTGATTGAATAATTGAAATAGTTCAACAAATTCAATGGCTACCACGTCATCTTCTTTCCCGTAATGCTTTTTTGTAACCCTTAGCACTATCCAGTTAGCCCCGGCCTTTGTGGCATGCATGTACCAGTTATGCAATCTTTGCATTTTTTTTGGTAGATTCTTTACCTCCTCAGGTTTGACGAGAGGTTTCCCGTACTGGTATTTGTATGCTACTTGAGTCTCGGGGAAGTACTGTAACTGGGATAAGTAGTGGGCAATACTCATACCTTGAGCAGCGGATGCTTCTCTATATAGTGCAACTACATCTGGATCATAATGCTCTTCTACCGCATATTTGCTCGACCCCACATTGGTATGGGAAATCACCTTGAGAGGGGCGCAAGATTGTTTTGTTTGTTCTCCGACCTGGGGAACAGATTTCCCGCTTGCACTAGTGCTCTTCGACAGTTGTTGTGCCGCATGTGACTTGAGAATAGAGCGCTCATAGTCTGATGACAGTTTTGGCTCAGGTTGGTGAGGGCCCTATAGCATTTTGAACACTCGGGATTTATCTTCTTCGGTGCTGGGGAACTATGGCTCTTTCGGCCGCCTCATCTTAGTGAAAAACGCTGTCGTTTCTGCCTCGACGATCGCCGTAGTCTCCTCTTTAGTACAGTCATAAGCTCTCTTGGGAGGAACCTTTGGTACTTTTGGAAGAGGCTCCTGTTTACGTGTCGGCGACCGCTTACCGCTCTATAGAGTAGCGGTGGTACGCTTACACTTTTTTCCTGAGGCGCCGACGATGACTGCCGCGGCGGCGACGTCTGCGCTGGAGACTGGTGAGGCAACGGATATGGGTGAGGCGAAGGAGAAGGGTGAGGCGACGGAGACGGCTGCCGCGACGGTGACGACTGTGCTGGAGACGGGTGAGGCGGCGACGAAGATGGCCTTGGCGTCTGATTTGGAATCACGATACATTCCTTTGGCCATAGAATGGTGACGTTTGTTGCTTCTCCAGTTCAGTCACATCCCCTTCACCTGCAGGGTAGTCAAGCTTCAAACCTTCATTGTTGGTGCAGTTCCGACAACAGCGTAGCCCTGTGGAACCAGACGACAATGGTAAGTTGGTGCAGGTCCAATAGATAAGGCATAGCCGATCGCCACCTTCATTGTTATGTTCACAACTTTGACATGTAGCTCGCAGTGTGTCATCTGCGTGACATCATCCACTGGGTAGCCGACACGAGCCATCGTCGGTGCACCATCGTCATCGTCATCATCATCACCTGGGACTTCGGTGGAAGCCACACTGCTTTTTCGATTATTCGATAGGCCGGTAGCATCGAATGCAGGTTCTACCACCATGTGTTGCTGAGATGGGATGGTAGTACCTTGCTGGCTAAGTGCGTTAATTTGATCTTGTTGTTGCTTTATTTGTTCTTCAATTTTACGCATTCGGTCTGCCTGAATATTTTCTTCAACTTCCGCATTGTCCTTTATCCTCTTACGGCTTCTATTAGGATATTTATCCTCTCTTCGGGAAACCCAGTGCTCCATGGTTGGGAACCTATTGTGCCTCGTGTTCGTCCATCGTGTTCCTTATTCCCAAGGGCGATTGTGAGCTCGTCATTCTCTCTATCAGGAATGAACTATCCCTTTTCAATAGCATTTACTGATGTTCTTATGTTCTTGATTGGCAAGGGGTCTTCCTTATGTCTTATGTTATATATACACTTCCCTTCTAAGTCCAACATGCCCCCATGCCCGTAAAACCAATTCTTTGCATGTTTGATCCAATTGACTGTCTCTCGGATGACCTATTTATCACGCAGATCATCCTCAAGTTTCTTCCACTTAGGAATGCCAACCATGTAGCCACCTTGCCCCATAGTATGGTGATACTTCTTGTTAGCAGCATTTAGCTTATTCGTTTCAGACATTTTCTTAGCTTTTTTTGGTGTATTGTGATTCACAAACTGAGCCTAGAATGGTTTTAACTTCTAATACTGAATCTTCTTGAAATCTGGAGTCTTCTCTTTCACGACATAGTCAAGGTGCAATCTTTTCTTCCAATTGGTGAATTGCTGGGCCATCTTCTTCAAAGCCCACTCCTTGACCTTCTTCTGGGTGGCTTCTACATGTTGCTTGGCCTCCTCCACTGGATCCTCCGCATTTGGATCCAGCTCTACCTTCGGTAGGGTGAAATTAAGCATGAGCCTCTTCCACAGTAAATCTTTGGCCATGTAAGGGACAAATAAAGACGTTCCCTCTTCTTCCGCATTAGCAGGCCTATTCCAATTTTGAATGGTGATCGGGACGAAGTCCCAAACGATTACTCCGCATTGTGCCACAAATTTGTTTGCAACAACAAGAGGAGCCGTCGGTTTTCCGTCGTCACCGACATCTTTGATCCTGAACCTCTCATGGTATTCCAAATTTTTGGTTGGGCCTCGTTTGCTCTTTTCAGTAGATTTGCTTGATCCGGAGGGCTAAAAGAAGAAAGATCGTCGTTAATATATGTATATAGACATCAGATGATTAATTAATTAATTAATTATATTATATTATATGCACCTCACCAAAGTTTGTAATATTGAATGTTCCTATGGAGCGGTCGTCTTCTCAATCACAGAAGGCATCGCCTTCTCCCTCGCGGAAGGCATCAACTTCTCCCTCAAAGAAGTCGTCTCTTCCGCCAAAAAGAGGATTACCCTCACCGGAGTTGTTCAAAAACGTCGATACATCGACATTTTCCTCCCCGCGGATCACACCATGGATCAACTCTTCCTTTTCTTTGCCTCTGCCATGTGGTTCCATATTTTCTGCATAAGTGGAAAAACGGATAAGTCAAAGCGGCTAAGGGAGAAGATTAGGTAGGGTGTTGAGAGATATAAACCCTAATTCGGAGAAACCCTAATATATACAAACACAATAATAATGAATTTACAGTAGCAAAAATCAACTAAAATCAATATTTCGGAGTTCTGATGGGTGTAAGACCTAGTTCGGAGAAACCTCAGATGCATATGAGAGGGGTCACTTAGGTATACTAGGAGCAGTGGAACATGAGTATAAGGCTACAAAAGGGAAACTATGCAGCCGATAGGTAACATTTTTCTGACTTATAAATCATTAGTTATTGAATTTACAAGTTTATATCAATTTCTGAAAATATTAAACCGTTTTAAAACATTTACTACATCACTGTGACATCAGCACAGGGGTGGGTAGTTTTTCACCGGGTCTGTGTCTCGACTAAATCAAGACGTCGCGACTACCTAAAACAGGTCGCGCCGCTACTAAATGGCCACGGGAGGCCGTGGCCGGGCGACTCGGTTGCTCTACTAACATATATTATACTTACTATTTGGAATAGTTAGTTTTAAACATTATTTAAATCATTTATATTAAAATTTGGACTAATATATTATACTTACTATTTGGAATAGTTAGTTTTAAACATTATTTAAATAATTTATATTAAAATTTGGACTAATATATTATACTTAATATTTGGAATTATTATTTTTAAACATTTGGAAATAAAACACATTTCAGATTTGAACAAAACCTAATTAACTAATTAACCTAGCTAATTCCTAACAAACCCTATATTAACTAAACCTAATAATCCCTAACTAAACCTAAATATCGCTAATATTCCCTAACTAAACCTAATAATCCCTAATAATATCTAACTAAACCTAATTAGGCCTAACTAGCTAGCTAGTACTGCCGACGGCGAGAGGGAGAGAAGGAGGAGGGTGGCACACCTTTTTGTGGTGGTGGTGGCCGGGCCGGGCGCACGTGGGCGGCAACGGCGGCGCGCCGATGCTGGTGGTGGAAACAGGACGACGGTGGCGCGGTGGTGGCCGTGGCCGGGCGATGCTGTGGTTTGCCTCTACGAGTGGAAAGAAGAAAAAATTCCAACTAGATCTGTGGTTTGCCTCTACGAGTGGTATCAGAGCGAAGATTGTCGCTACATGGACCGTGTGTGTTTGTGGGCTGGTTGAGGGAAGTCGACACAAGTTGCGTGCAAAAGGCGACCCTGAGTATATGTCGGTTAGCCATATGCTACCGGGGACGTGGGGTTCCAGACGTCAGGGTCATCATCTACCCAAGTCGAGGTGGGCAAATAACCAAACCGTGGAAGCCGTCTAAACCAGCCAGCAACAACCGTATTTTTTTTTTTTAAAGGCAGCAACAACCTAGTTTATTTCCTTTCGCAATATGATTCCTTGCCCCAGATTCTAAAAAGAAAATGAACTAGCACAAACCGTGTTAAACCGTCAAATCTTGTATGCACACCCCCTAGGCCAAGATGCTGCGTCGCCGCCCCTGCACTGCCCTCTCTCACCTGTTGCACGTTAGAGTAGGCGGCACTTTGTGGTGGAGTGGAATAGGCGTCAGATTCTAATCAGACTAGCTAGTGATATATGCGAATTAGGATCTTGAGACTAATGGAAGGCTTGCGCTGGTACTGTATCGGATTCAAGATTATATTTTAAGATACTGTATCGGATTCATTCATGGCATCATTACGAAATCATTATAGGTTCATCTAGGGTTTGTCTTATGGAAATCCCGCTGCTTGATAGGCTTTTTACTTGGTCCAATAATCGCTCTGTGCCGACTCTCTGCCGCCTTGACCGAGCCTTCGTCTCATCGGACTGGAACTTCACATTCCCAAACTCTACGCTTGGCTCTCGCACTAGATCAGTTTCCGACCACGTCCCCATTGCTCTCTCTGTCGCTACGGACGTTCCTCGCCCGGCGGTTTTTCGGCTCAACAATCACATCCTATCCATCCCGGCTTTTAGGTCTGTTGTTCAGCGGAACTGGTGCAGCCTTGGGGCGCACCACCTTAGTCGCGGTTTAGCTGGCATGTTTTGCCTTCGTCTCAAGCGTATTAGAGCTGCCGCGAAGTTGTGGAATAAGGAAGCAAGGTCCCCTCTGCTACTTGCAAATAACTGTGACACGGTAATTAAAGTCATAGATAAAATTGAGGAGTTTCGCCTTCTTTCTCCCTTAGAACTAAGGCTGCGCGTGTTAGCAAAAATTTCTCTCCACGACTTAAACTCTATCAAAGCTAAGTACTGGTGCCAACGGGCAAAAATAAAGGATTGTCTGCTAGGCGATGAAAACTCTGCCTACTTCCACTTGTCCGCTACGGTTAGGCTTCGGAAGAACCAGATTAAGTCTCTTAATGCGAACGGCCTACTTGTCTCTTCCCACGATGCCATGCATGCCATGCTGCATAACTTCTTCAAAAACCTTATCGGCATTGCCCAGCCGTCTTCTTTCTCCTTCGATGTCGAGTCGCTTGCGTCTTCTTCCTATCTACCTTCTTCCGCCGCCGAAAGCCTGGTCTCTCCTTTCTCTCCGGACGAGGTCAAGACAGCCCTTTGGGGCATGGACTTCAACTCGAGCCCTGGGCCTGATGGTTTCGGGCCTTCCTTTTATAAATCCAATTGGGACCTGGTTAAATATGACCTGACGCTACTCCTTAACTTTTTATTGTCTAACACTGCCGACCTAAGGCGTTTAAACAAATCGTACGTTGTGCTGCTTCCTAAATGTCCGGGGGCTAACTCCCCTGATCAGTTTAGACCGATCTCCCTGCAAAACTGTTGTGTCAAGGTAGCCTCCAAGTGTCTAACCAACCGCCTTCAGCCGCTAATCCCTTCCTTAATCAGCCAGGATCAGACCGGTTTTATCAAAGGTAGATCCATCTCCGAAAACTTCGTGTATGCTGCCGACATTGTCCAGTCTTGCTTCAAGCGCAAGCGGTCTGCTTTTATCTTAAAGCTGGATTTCCACAAGGCGTTCGACTCTATTAGTTGGGATGCGCTTGATAGGATTCTCTTGGCTAAGGGCTTCTGTGGCATCCCGCAAAACCACTACTAGAAAATCGCGTTGAATTTGTGCATTGCATCGTCATCATCATGCATTGTTTGCCAAAACTATTTGCGCAACACCCGTTTTGTTTTCCAAGCGCCCCATCTTGTTCAAACTCCAAAACCCGGTCCCCGGAATATTTTTGTTTTTGGCCACGGATTGCACGCGTCCCGTTTAAATCAAATAAAAATTTAATTGTTTTTAGTAGGGGCAGTCGAACGGGCCAACCCGACCCGAACGACCGCCCCAGATTTTATATCGGTCCAAGTTGAACCAGCCTCTCTAAATCCCTTTTCCACTAAATTCTACCCTACCCACCCCTTGGCCACCTCACCCCGGCCAATCACCTCATGCCACCTCACTGCCTCCCTCTCCCTCACCCACTCAGAACCTGCCACGTGGCAGCATCTCTCTCTCACCTCACTCCTCTCACCCAGCCCACACAACGCAGCACGCACGCAAACCGCCTCTGCTCCTCCCTGCCGTGTGGACCCACAGGCCCGGACCCACACCAGCGCCTCTGTTCTCCTCTTCCCTCCCGCAAGACCTCCTCTCCTCACCTACCACGCCGCACCCGCTCGCCCCATCTTCCTCGCTTCCCCGCCGCTCTCTGGGCGTCGCCCTCCGTGACGGCCTCCTCCCCAGCCACCTCGCCGCGCCAGACCTCCCCGGCACCGCACCGCCTGCTCCGCCCTCGGCGTCGCGTGAGGCCGCCGCCCGCCACCTGCCGTCCTCGCCTCCCTTGAAGACCCTGACGCCCCGCCATGAGCCGCATCCGCCCTCGACCCGTGGCGCGCCGCCACCCTCACGTCCTCGCCGCCATGAGCTCGCCTCCCGGCCGGCTACCACCCCGAGCCTCCTTCTCCGTTCAACTCATGGCGCAGCTTCGCTGCTGCTGAGTCCGCGCTGCCCGCTTCGTCAAGCTGCGTCCGGCCCGGCCTCTCCGCCCGCCTCCCCCGCTGGCTGCCGCGCCCGCTCGCCTTGCCGCCCGCCACTTCGCTGCCCCACCTCCGGCCACACTGCGCCATGCCGAGCAGCCCGCCGCCGTGCCCTTCGCCGGGCCTAGGAGCTGCCGCGCCGCGCCTCTCAAGAATCTGCGGACCCGCTGCCGCGTGGGCCTCGCCGCCGACCTCCTCTCCCCCCGAAGGACCATGGAGCTCGTGTCTGCTACGCCACCGCACGAGCCAACCCCGACCTCCATCGCCCGAACTGAACCCGGCGCTCCAAGATCCCTTCCGGGGTTGATGACCCGAAGGCCTCCGACAGGGACCCTCAAGAACGGCTTCCTGGACGCGCGCCATGGGTTCGGTGGAACCTCGAACGCCAAGTCCGGCCCTGCGAACCCCAAGTCCCGAGAGGAGAACCGCGTACCCCGGACCGAAGCCACATGTGCGCCAAGATCTTCTACATGGAACCGGTGAACGCCAAGTACTCCTCGGATGCGATGCTCGAGAACCCGGACGATGAGAACATCGACGCAGAACGCCAAGTACATCTTCCCTCGCCAGGACCGCCTCGATGGCGCGGACCCGATAAGACCCTCGCAACGGCAAGACCGACCCCGTGGACCCGACAAGACCTACGCGACGATAAGAACGGCTCCGACCCGGAAGAGTCCGACGCGCCCCGACACCGACCAAGTTCTGCTCCCCGGACATCGAGACCCCGACACGACAAGTGCTTCCACCTGAACGCCATGACCGTCGACATGACCCCAAGTCCCGCACCCGGATGCGCCAAGATCTAACCCGATATCCGAGAACGTCCCCGCGAGACCGAACCGTCGAACCCTGGACCCTGAGACCGACCCCGAACCCCGGAACCCAAGATCGTCGAGACCCCTCAATGTGTGACCCTTTCCCTCGAACCCTATTTTATAACATAATAACAACTTGTCGCATATTAAATTGTCATCTTGCATGCATATCATTGGTTTGGGGGCCTTATGCCGATTCACCTAATAATTAAATATGGGGCCCATATGCGGGCAAATCTAGCCTTATATTGGCCTCATTTAAACTTGTGTAGCGAACCGGTATCTCATCTCGCCTGGATATAACAACATTTAATTTGCGGGGATCTAAACAACTTGAACCATCCAATTAATTGTCGGGACCCCGGTTCCGCTTAATCTTGACCTAATTGCATCGCACCTTGCCATGCCATACATCACACATGCATCATGCCGATCTTCTGCCGTTTTATTAAATATTGCATCCGGTGTTCCTTCTAGTGTTTTGCTTCTTCGCGGATAAGGCCGTTGAGTTGATGTGAGCTTCGCCCGATCTTCGGTCGAACCCTTCGACAATGTTTTCAGGCGAGCATCTCCCCCTTTCTACCTATCTTACTTTTATAGTATTTACTTCCCTCCTGTTGATCTATTGCTATCTGAGTTGCGATGCTTTAGTTTCCGTACCTGTGATATACCGTGCAGCCCTATATTGCCTTGGACACATCCTATTACCTGTTGTTTGGTAGCTAGTGGGACTTGCGCGTCGTAGTTGCTTGCTCAAGTGCTGATGTGTGTCGCCATATGCCACAGTTGCTGATGTATTGCCGCATGTTGAAGTTGGAGATGATACTAGCTTTACTTACCGTCACTTTACTTTCTGTTTAACAACTAAAATTGAATAAGCAGAGGCATCGGTGGGTGATAGATAATATTTGGTTTCCGAACGCCCACTTGTGTCCCGTAAGACCCCGAGTACTTGATACCTGTTCCTTGATTTTGCGCGCTATCCACATCCGGGAGGTATATGGGACCCCCCTGAACCAGAGCTTGATTCAGACTTATTTCTTGGGGCCACAAACTAGTTTGAGGTTTTATTTACGATCCTGTACTTATGCCATGCTTTACTGCTTTATTTACGATTGCGAGGTACGCATTTGCATCTGTTAGGATCGGGACACGATTCCGCGGTGTCGACAAGCCCGTTGGGGTTCCCAGTCGTTCACAACCAGATACCCAAGACCTTGAGGCCGTCTCGAGCTTGCCTACTGCTATGGATTCTACTTAAGGGGTGGCCCCCTGAAATATTTCTGAATCCTGTGATTGTTCAGCCGTGAAAGCCTCGTTGGGTTTTGTTTTGGTTTTTCCGAGGTTGATCGAGCGTGTGTTGCTATTGGTGCACCCCGGGTTAAAACTTTCGAAAGCCGTGTCCATGGATATGGACGACTTGGAGCACGATTCTCGATCATAGACAAGCATAACTAAAGTTCTTGTTATAAATTTGACTTATAATGACTAGTAATCAGCTTCACTATAATGGAATGGCTAATTAATACGCCCACAATTGCTTGTTTGGTTGTCGCCATGCGACAAATGTATCTGCCTAGTAAGTATTGCAACTACAACGAATTGGCTGAATAAAAGTACTAACAACCGCTTGGTTTTGGGTTTATCTCATGCTATCTCAGATTCGATTAGTAATTGTTGCAACTATAACGGAATGGTCAACTAAAAGTGCCCACTGCTTACTTTACCAGGACGATTACCTAAATCTGACTAGTAAGGTGCCACAACTATAACTGAATAGGTAAAACTGCCAACTGTGTGAGTTCCTCGGTTGACTTCCTCGTTTGGTCTCGAGGGGGAAACGCCAGGATGGGTTTGTTTGGTGTTAGCTTCAGGTTGGATCCGGATAGGTCATTCTTACCCCCTCTGATAACCGCCAGATGTATCGAGTCTCTATAGGTTGTTTAGTGCATGCTGCCGCTGCCGTTCAGTCCACCATACCTATGTAGGCGAGGACCGCCGAATTCTAGCCTCGCCGTGTAATCGGCCTCGATCGACGCTCCTTCTTTGTTTTCTGCTTTGCCCTTTGTCGGCACCCCTTTTGTTGAGCAGGTTTGAGATCGACGCCGTTAGCAGGGTAACCCTTCCGGCTTGGCCTGGGCAGGGTTATGGACGCCATCGGTTATTCTTCAGGGCTCTTAGCCCCATTTGCTTCTTGTCCGTAGTCGGACGCTCTACTGTTTTCAAGGTGATTTGGATCTTGTATGTTATATCTGTATTCCTGACTCATGGAGTCGCTTATATATATCTGTTCTGTGGGTTCCATCGAGGACTGTTGTGTAATGTTATTACTTCGTTTTCCACCCGCACGAAAGTGCCTGGTGGGCACCTTTGAATCGTTTCTATGCGGGTTTGGTGAATTTTGCCCAAACTTGCATAGGTCCGATTCTGAGGGTGTTAAAGAGTGGTATCAGAGCTCAGCAGTTGCGATACCCCACAAGTCCAAATCAGAGGATAACCTAGCTAACGGCCGAAGTAGAGTGTCAAAACTATTTTGCAAAATCGGTTGGATAGTTCTGATTAGGTCTGATTTTACTCCTTACCCCTCTGCTGTTCCCCTCTTACCTCTACGTGTTTTGAATCCGCTCTCTTCCCTTCTTCGAGTCCAGGAATTCTCGTGGTTGGGTTTCCGTCGCACCTTTAGGGTTTCGCTTCCTCCTTTGGTAACGGTGTTCTGCCATCCGGTGTTCCAGCTGCCTGACGAATCCGTCCACTGCGGTACCATTCCTTGTTCTTTGTTTGTGCCTTCCGGTGTTTTCCGACGCGACGACATCATCTCTGCCAGATCCGATGCAGAGTCTGCATCACTCCTTGTTCCGAACCTCGCTTGTCGAGATCTTCAGTCTAATTCCGAGAATGGTTGCACTCTTTTCCACTGAATGTGCGGAGTAATAGTTTGGGTGCGTGATGGATTGGCCCCCATGCCGACTACCCTTTCTATTCGCTTTTGTACATTGAAGTGGACGAGAATGCATCGGTTCCCTCCTTCCATCGAAGTTAGAGGTGGCTTTATTTGTGATACCCTACCTTCGACCTTTTGTCCCCGGAGTGTTCTCTCGACGATCACGGACAACGACCTCTTGTTAGTGGTGTCGCGAGGATCTACACAAAGCGAGAAGACGGAGAACGCCGACCTTCTTCCCGGTACTATGAGGCGGATCTCGAGGGCGAGATCCATTGTTAGTGGTGTCGAATTGTGGCATCCCGCAAAACCACTACTAGAAAATCGCGTTGAATTTGTGCATTGCATCGTCATCATCATGCATTGTTTGCCAAAACTATTTGAGCAACACCCGTTTTGTTTTCCAAGCGCCCCATCTTGTTCAAACTCCAAAACCCGGTCCCCGGAATATTTTTGTTTTGGCGCCACGGATTGCACGCGGCCCGTTTAAATCAAATAAAAATTTAATTGTTTTTAGTAGGGGCAGTCGAACGGGCCAACCCGACCCGAACGACCGCCCCAGATTTTATATCGGTCCAAGTTGAACCAGCCTCTCTAAATCCCTTTTCCACTAAATTCTACCCTACCCACCCCCTGGCCACCTCACCCCGGCCAATCACCTCATGCCACCTCACTGCCTCCCTCTCCCTCACCCACTCAGAACCTGCCACGTGGCAGCATCTCTCTCTCACCTCACTCCTCTCACCCAGCCCACACAACGCAGCACGCACGCAAACCGCCTCTGCCAGCTCCCTCCCCTGCCGTGTGGACCCCGCGTGGGCCCGGACCCACACCCAGCGCCTCCTGTTCCTCTTCCCCCCCCAGCACCTCCTCACCTACCACGCCACCTGCCGCCCCATCTTCCTCGCTTCGCCGCTTCTCTCTGGGCGTCGCTCCCATGACGGCCTCCTCCTCCCTCGCCGCTGGCCAGACCTCCCCAGCCCAGCACCGCCTGCCCGGCCCCTCGGCGTCGCGTCGCCTGGAGGCCGCCTCCGCCTACCCGTCCTCGCCGCCTCCCTTGAAGACCCGACCATGAGCCGCATCCGCCGCCCTCGACCCCGTGGCCACCTCCCTCACGCTCGCTGCCGCCATGAGCTCGCCTCCCGGCCACCGAAACCCTCCTCTCCGTTTCAACCTCGCGCCAGCTTCGCTGCCCGCCCAGCTGCGTCTGCCCGCCTCCGCCTGGCCTCGCCCGGCTCCCGCCGCTCGCCGGCCTCCGCTCGCTTGCCCGTCGCCCGCCTGCCACCTCCCGCCGCCACTGCGCCCTAGCGGCCGAGCAGCCGCCGCCAGGTTGCCTTCGCCTGGCCTAGGAGCTCGCCGCGGCGCCGCCTCAAGAACTGCGGACCCGCTGCCGCGTGGGCCTCGCCGACCTCCTCTGTCCCCGAGCGGACCCGCGGAGCTCGTCGTGTCCTGCTACGCCACCGCACGAGCCAACCCCGACCTCCATCGCTCCGAACCTGAACCCGGCGCCGCTCCAAGATCCCCTTCCCGGGGTTGATGACCCGAAGGCCTCCGACAGGGACCCTCAAGAACGGCTTCCTGGACGCGCCATGGGTTCGGTGGAACCTCGAACGCCAAGTCCGGCCCTGCGAACCCCAAGTCCCGAGAGGAGAACCGCGTACCCCGGACCGAAGCCACATGTGCGCCAAGATCTTCTACATGGAACCGGTGAACGCCAAGTACTCCTCGGATGCGATGCTCGAGAACCCGGACGATGAGAACATCGACGCAGAACGCCAAGTACATCTTCCCTCGCCAGGACCGCCTCGATGGCGCGGACCCGATAAGACCCTCGCAACGGCAAGACCGACCCCGTGGACCCGACAAGACCTACGCGACGATAAGAACGGCTCCGACCCGGAAGAGTCCGACGCGCCCCGACACCGACCAAGTTCTGCTCCCCGGACATCGAGACCCCGACACGACAAGTGCTTCCACCTGAACGCCATGACCGTCGACATGACCCCAAGTCCCGCACCCGGATGCGCCAAGATCTAACCCGATATCCGAGAACGTCCCCGCGAGACCGAACCGTCGAACCCTGGACCCTGAGACCGACCCCGAACCCCGGAACCCAAGATCGTCGAGACCCCTCAATGTGTGACCCTTTCCCTCGAACCCTATTTTATAACATAATAACAACTTGTCGCATATTAAATTGTCATCTTGCATGCATATCATTGGTTTGGGGGCCTTATGCCGATTCACCTAATAATTAAATATGGGGCCCATATGCGGGCAAATCTAGCCTTATATTGGCCTCATTTAAACTTGTGTAGTAACCGGTATCTCATCTACTTTGGATATAACAACATTTAATATGCGGGGGTTTAAACAACTTGAACCACGGATTAATTGTCGGGACCCCGGTTCCGCTTAATCTTGACCTAATTGCATCGCACCTTGCCATGCCATACATCACACATGCATCATGCCGATCTTCTGCCGTTTTATTAAATATTGCATCCGGTGTTCCTTCTAGTGTTTTGCTTCTTCGCGGATAAGGCCGTTGAGTTGATGTGAGCTTCGCCCCGATCTTCGGATGAACCTTTCGACAATGTTTTCAGGCGAGCATCTCCCCCTTTCTACCTATCTTACTTTTATAGTATTTACTTCCCTCCTGTTGATCTATTGCTATCTGAGTTGCGATGCTTTAGTTTCCGTACCTGTGATATACCGTGCAGCCCTATATTGCCTTGGACACATCCTATTACCTGTTGTTTGGTAGCTAGTGGGACTTGCGCGTCGTAGTTGCTTGCTCAAGTGCTGATGTGTGTCGCCATATGCCACAGTTGCTGATGTATTGCCGCATGTTGAAGTTGGAGATGATACTAGCTTTACTTACCGTCACTTTACTTTCTGTTTAACAACTAAAATTGAATAAGCAGAGGCATCGGTGGGTGATAGATAATATTTGGTTTTCCGAACGCCCACTTGTGTCCCGTAAGACCCCGAGTACTTGATACCTGTTCCTTGATTTTGCGCGCTATCCACATCCGGGAGGTATATGGGACCCCCCTGAACCAGAGCTTGATTCAGACTTATTTCTTGGGGCCACAAACTAGTTTGAGGTTTTATTTACGATCCTGTACTTATGCCATGCTTTACTGCTTTATTTACGATTGCGAGGTAACGCACCGCATCGCTTAGGATCGGGACACGATTCCGCGTGTCGACAAGCCCGTTTGGGGTTCCCGATGCTCACACCAGATACCCAAGACCTTGAGGCCGTCTCGAGCTTGCTCATCTGCTATGGATTCTACTTAAGGTGGCCCCGAAATATTTCGAATCTGTGATTGTTCATCGTGAAAGCCTCGTTGGGTTTTGTTTTGGTTTTTCCGAGGTTGATCGGCGTGTGTTGCTATTGGTGCACCGCCGGTTAAAACTTTCTCAAAGCCGTGTCATGGATATGGACGACTTGGAGCACAGTATCTCGATCATAGACAAGCATAACTAAAGTTACTGTTATAAATTTGACTTATAATGACTAGTAATCAGCTTCACTATAATGGAATGGCTAATTAATACTGCCCACAATTGCTTGTTTGGTTGTCGCTTGCGACAAATGTATCTGCCTAGTAAGTATTGCAACTACAACGAATTGGCTGAATAAAAGTACTAACAACTGCTGGGTTTTGGGTTTATCTCATGCTATCTGTATCTGATTAGTAATTGTTGCAACTATAACGGAATGGTCAACTAAAAGTGCCCACTGCTTACTTTACCAGGACGATTACCTAAATCTGACTAGTAAGGTGCCACAACTATAACTGAATAGGTAAAACTGCCAACTGTGTGAGTTCCTCGGTTGACTTCCTCGTTTGGTCTCGAGGGGGAAACGCCAGGATGGGTTTGTTTGGTGTTAGCTTCAGGTTGGATCCGGATAGGTCATTCTTACCCCCTCTGATAACCGCCAGATGTATCGAGTCTCTATAGGTTGTTTAGTGCATGCTGCCACGCTGCTCGATCCACCATACCTATGTAGGCGAGGACCGCAATTCTAGCCTCGCCGTGCACTGGCCTCGATCGACGCTCCTTCTTTGTTTTCTGCTTTGCCCTTTGTCGGCACCCTTTGTTGAGCAGGTTTGAGATCGACGCCGTTAGTGGTAACCCTTCCGGCTTGGCAGCAAGGTGGTTATGGACGCCATCGGTTATTCTTCGTGGCTCTTAGCCCCATTTGCTTCTTGTCCGTAGTCGGACGCCTCATCGCTTTCAAGGTGATTTGGATCTTGTATGTTATATTCGTATTCACGACTCATGGAGTCGCTTATATATCTTACGTGGGTTCCATCGAGGACTGTTGTGTAATGTTATTTCGCTTTTCCACCATACGAAAGTGCCTGGTGGGCACCTTTGAATCGTTTCTATGCGGGTTTGGTGAATTTTGCCCAAACTTGCATAGGTCCGATTCTGAGGGTGTTACAGCTTCCCACCTGGCTGGTGCCTGTGGATCAAAAATCTTAACCTTTCTAGTCAGTCGGCCGTCTTGCTTAACGGCAAGCCGGGTAGATGGATTCAGTGTCGTCGGGGGCTGCGTCAGGGTGACCCCCTATCGCCATATCTTTTCAACATCGTCGCTGACATCCTTCGTTTGCTGATCATCCAAGCGTCGGCTGATGGGCTTCTTCTGCACCCTTTGGTTGACCACCTTCCCTGTCCTATTCTTCAATACGCGGATGACACAATTATCATCCTTCGGGCTACCCCGGATTGCATTGACAACCTTCTTGTGGTGTTGGATGCTTTTTCTCAAGCCACAGGCCTAAAAATCAACTATCACAAGAGCACCTTTGCCCCCATCCATGTGGATCGAACGTTGGCTGAGTGCTTGGCTTCACAGCTTGGCTGCCCTGTCGCTTCCTTTCCCCAAACCTACCTTGGGTTACCTCTTTCAACGCACAAACTGAGAATCTCTGCTTTCCGTCCTTACATTGATAAGATGCGCAGTAGGCTCCCCGGTTGGGTAGGGAAGGCAATCCCCATCAGCGGCCGCGCGATTCTGGTCAAAGCCTCCCTTAGGTCCATGGCCTCTCACCTTTTATCGGCTATCTTTGTCCCTGCCGGCACTATTGCCGAATTCGACAAAATCTGTAGGGCCTTCTTCTGGGCGGGTGACTCGCAGGTCAACGGTGCAAAGTGGCTGGGATGAGCTTTGTGCCCAATGGCGAAAGGTGGGCTGGGCTTCCGCCTCGTAGAACTCACAACCAGCTCGCTATGAAGTTTCTCCAAAATTCACTCCAATGACTCCTCTCCTTGGGCGGTTTGGTTGCGCTCGTTATGGATGGTCAGATAATCGTGACCTTGGTGACCCTAATAAGCTTGACTCCGTTGTTTGGAAGGATTTGCTTTCCTGCTTGCCCAGCTTTCGTAATATCACTAGATCCTCAATTCGCTAGGGATCATCCACATCATTCTGGCATGATCTTTGGTTAGACAATCAAACTCTAGAAAACCGCTTCCCATCCCTCTACTCGACATCACAAATAAGAACAGTCGTTGCGATGCGTGTCTTTCGTCGCGTTGAACGTCTCTCTTCAACCTCGTCATCTTCTTACGCGTCCTTGGAACTCTCGGAGTTGCAGGCTTTGGTTGCCACGGTCAACCTTATTTCTAGTGCCGGACATTAGAGTCGCGCTCGGATGGCAGGCCTCTAACCACCAAATCCGCATATTTGGCAGCTTTTGATCACATGCGGATATTCCTTCGAATCACACTGGAAGAACTTGGCGGCGAATCGTTGCCGCATCTTCCTTTGGCGAATGAGGTAGGCTGTTTACTAATGAGCGCAGGTTCGGAGAGGCATGGCTTCGTCGATACTTGCCCGTTCGCCCATTGATGAATCCACCAACCACCTCCTGCCGACCGTTTCTTCGATTGCTCCTTTACGGGGCCTGTTCGAGTTCTCGCTCGACGACGTTCAAGACGCTCCTCGCCCGAGATCGTGGCACGGCAATCCTCGTGCGCCAGATCGTCTGCTTATCTGTACCTTTGGAATATTTGGGCGCTTGAAACACAAAAAATTTCAGGAATGTGGACGAGCCCATTTCTCTTCTTTTTCGGCGGTGTGCGGATGACCTTAACCTTTGGTCACACAGGACCTCTAATCAAGCTAAAAAGTCTCTCATGCAAGACTGGGCAGTGATGTTTTCTCACCTCAATGACTAGTCTGCTCCATGCCATACCACTACCTCTTTACCTTCTGTTGTATATTTTGTAAAGTTTGCCTCATCTGTAGTTGCTCGAGGCTCTTGAGTTTCTTGTATTTTGTGACTCGCTTTGATTCATTAATTTATTGGTTCAGGCCGGCCTCAAGCCCGCCGTAGACACCTCAAAAAAAAAATTATAGGTTCATCTAAATTTTGACAAATCCAAGTCAACTAATATGAATCGAGGAACTAATAAAATTAGGAAAAATACGACCTCTTGCTAGAGTGGTTGCCAGCAAACGATTGCCGCTAGATCTGATCTTTTTTTTTTCGAAATGGGGATGTACCCCGGTCTCTGCATCGCAGAGGATGCACACAGCCCTTTTATTACTCAAAGTCTTAAAGTCTTAAAATGCCAAATACAGATCAAAGATAAAAAAGGGTTGATACAAACACCAACCATCCGAAGAGAAAAAAAAATCTAAGGATGCAGAGCATACAAAAGCTAGATCTGATCTGGGCCCTTACCTCAACCTCCGGTGGGATGGCGCGTCTGGATCCGTAGGCAGAGGACGATTGTCGAGCTCACCGTCGACGCCGGACAGGAGAGAATCCATCGGAGCTCCAATCAAGATCCTCGCACCACAGAGTAGCGGAATAATCCTACTGACCGACGACCGGCTGCCTGTGCCAGAGGCTGGGGAAGAAGCCCGGATCGATCCGGTGTCAGATTAACAACAGCTTACAACGCCTCAAGATTGTAGTACTTGTAGATGGGTGATTAGGAGCACGACCGCTATCAAGAAACAACAACAGCAGCAAGCTTTTATTTCCTGAACAAGAAAGAAATTTAGAATAAAGGAGAAGAAAACGGAAACAGCTACTGTACAAGCAAGAGTTTGCATGCATTTCGCGAAGCTGACCTGAAGATTCGGTGACGATGGCTCAAGGTGGGACGAAGCTGATTTAGCAGCTAGACTAGATTGCTCCTTAAGGGGAACGATACCATATATACTAAGACTACTAGTGCTTGACAGTGCTGGAATAGGATGCTTTATGTCTCTAAAGAAATGAAGATGCTGTTGTCACTGTCACAATGCGCCACTAATCTTTTTACTGTCCCGAAGCCTCCTCACAGTCCTAGTGGGTGCATGGAACCACGGCATCCTCGTGGAGCCGATTGCGGATCTAGGATTTGACGTGTGCACAATTCAAAAATACATCTCAAATTTAGTAAATAAAATATACTTCCCGGTCTTAAAATAGATATACGTATTAAATTTATCAAATTTAGATGAATCTAAATACTATTAGTATATATAGATTTATCTAAATTTTGAAAAACCTGAAACATCTAGTTTAAGACACAGGGAGTGTAAGTTTTTTATAATGGTTGGAGATTTTAGCCGGGATTTTTTATAATTTCGAATATGTATGTCCCGACCTTACACAATCTCTCGGGAAGACCTTATCGGGGTCATTTGAAAAAAAATCCCCTTCTCGATGGCATGCTCTCTCGGACAGACAAATCGACACCCTTCTCTCACCATGGACAATCTTCACTGGCACTATCTCACTCAAGATGAGACGTCGCGCCTCGATCTAGCCCTGCCCACCGGGCTACCGGATGCCCCCTAACTGGAGGCTGACCGCCAGGGGCATGCCGGTCCCTCTTGTGCCTCAAGGAGCGGCCCGTCGAGCGGCCATCACGTACCACTACTACCTCAAGCTCACGGCGGAGCAGCGGATGGATCCTCGATGGGATCCCGACAACACCACTACTTGTTGTTGGAATTTTTGCCTAAATAGGCCCAGCCCATTTATTATATGCCAATAAATTCCTGAAATCCTAGAGGCCCATTTGGCCCATTCATGCAAGGCAAGAGCTGGGACAAATGTTTAGTCCTACATTGGTAGTTGAGTGAAAGTTGGACCAGCTTATAAGGTGAGCTCTCCTATCACTTGGTAAAAGGATGAGAAGGAGAAGGAGAGAGTTCCACACGCGCGCTCCTCCTCCTCGCTCGCCTCGCCACGCCTCGCCTCGTCACGACGCGCGCGCGCCGCGGGTTGCGGGTTGCGGGAATCTCGCCGAGCCGAGGTTTATTTTGCCACGCATGAATGGTATATGAACAGATGTACAGAAGCTGAAACGTTTGCTTTGAGTGGAATGTTAATACGAGTTAAATGAATACGAATTGAGTGGAGGCTGTCCGGTGGACTGCCGCCTGTTCGCTTCATCTACCGTCCATTCGTTTCATCTTCTGCGCAGTCTGTCTACCTTCCCCTCTGTGCCTATAAGAGAGAGAGGTCGCGCCTCCTCTCAGTTACACTGCCACACATCCCTTGCGCCTCCAGTTCCAGAGCACTGCGCTACCTCCATCTTTCCCATCCCGTCTTGCGGCGTGCACCGCGAGCCGGGACAGTAGGCCTCCGAGACCCCGCTGCTTCCAGTCCTGTACGGGAGAAGGGAGATAAGGTTTTTGGGGAGCGCTATCAGCGCGACTACTGGCTTCGTCACGGACTCCCTCACAGATAGCGACGTCTTCCCCGACGAGGACTTCTTCCCCGACATCATCACTCTCTTCCTCGACGACATGGCCAACGACGGTTCCAACGCCGGTGGTTCCACTTGCCATCGCTGTACATCTTCTCTCAATCTTGTTCTGATCATATCCAAAGTTTTATGCCTTGCAGTTTGTTTGGCTACATGCCTTAATATGTTTTCGCTATTTCACATGATTAGTATTTTGCCTACTATTCTAATCATGTTTTATCTAGCGTTTATTATAGATAATTCGCTTGGTAAATTGCTCTATTACTCAACAATCCAAAAACCTTATTTCAGGCAATTTGCCCCAAGTGGCTTTGTTGCTTCTATGAAGCTACCTGTGTTTGAAGGTGTGAATTACAAACGATGGCGTGCGAGAGCGATGCTGCAGTTTCGGACCATGAGCTGCTATAACGCCATCTATGGCGCGCTTTGAGGGAACTTAATCCGCTCGGGAAGAGGCGTTCCAAAAACTTGATACCACTTTCAAGGCTGCCTTGATCAGCATCCTTGGCGACAATATTGTCGATTCATATCTGTCATTTAGCAATGGCAAAGATATGTGGGATGCGCTCGAGAGAAAATTTGGAGTCTCTGATGCTGGCAGTGAACTGTATGTCATGGAACAATTCTATGACTATAAGATGATTGATGACCGCTCTATTGTGGAGCAGGCTCATGAGATTCAGTCACTTGCCAGGGAGCTTGAGCACTTCACTTGTGTGTTACCGGACAAGTTTGTTGCCGGAGGCATCATTGCCAAACTTCCCCAGTCATGGAGGAATTTTGCTACTTCTCTAAAGCACAAGAGACAAGAGTTCTCTGTGACGGATCTCATTGGGACTCTTGATGTGGAAGAGAAGGCGAGAGAAAAAGACACACGTGCTCGAGGTACCGAGGGAGGTTCTAATGCCAACCTGGTACAGAAAAGGAACTTCCAGCCTCACAAGTTCAAGAACAAAGGCAAGTTTGATGGCAAAGGAAAGTTTGATGGAAAGAACAAGGCCTCACAGTCCACCAGCTTCAAGAAGAAGACTGATAAGAGGAAAGGTGATTGTCATGTGTGCGGTGATCCTAATCATTGGGCTCCTGCTTGTCCCAACCGCTTTGACAAGCGCCAGCATGGGAAGAGCAGCAAGACTGCTAATGTTGTCATGGGCGATGTTGAGATGAAAGATGTTGGGTATGGTATATTACCTGCTGTTCTTTCATTATGTCATTCTCCTGATTGGTGGATTGACACGGGCGCTAATGTACATGTCTGTTCTGATATTTCCATGTTTTCTTCATATCAGGTCAGAGGGACTCAAACCGTGCTGATGGGGAACGGCTCGCATGCTTCTGTTCATGGTGTTGGTACGGTCGATCTGAAATTCACTTCGGGAAAGACTGTGCGCCTGAAGAACGTGCATCATTTTCCCTCAATAAATAAAAATCTTGTTAGCTGATCTCTTCTGTGTCGAGATGGCTACAAGATTGTATTCGAGTCCAATAAATTTGTAATTTCGAAGTATGGAACCTTTATTGGTAAAGGCTATGAATGCGGAGGCTTGTTCCACTTATCTCTGTCAGACATTTGTAATAAAGTTGTTAATCATATTTACATAAATTTTGAATCAAATGTCTGGCACTCTCGTCTTTGTCATATTAATTTTGGTCGTATCACACGGCTAGCCAAAATGAATTTAATCCCTGATTTCTCAACTGTTAAGGGATCTAAGTGCCAAGTCTGCGTGCAAGATAAACAACCTCGCAAGTCACATACGACTGCAGAAGTGAGAAATTTAACACCACTAGAGCTCATACATTCTGATCTTTGTGAGATGAATGGTGTGTTGACAAAAGGTGGAAAGAAATATTTCATGACTTTGATCGATGACTCTACGAGATATTGTCATGTGTATCTTCTGAAATCAAAAGATGAGGCTTTGAGTTTCTTCAAAATCTATAAAGCTGAGGCAGAAAATCAACTTGATCGAAAGATTAAGAGGCTTAGGTCTGATCATGGTGGAGAGTATTTTTCCAACGAGTTTGATTCCTTTTGTGCGGAACATGGCATAATTCATGAGAGGACGCCTCCCTACTCACCCCAGTCAAATGGAGTAGCCGAAAGAAAGAACCGTACTCTAACAGATTTGGTTAACGCCATGTTAGACACATCGGGTCTTTCTAAGGAATGGTGGGGGGAGGCACTATTGACCGCGTGTCATGTCCTAAACCGAGTTCCCACAAAGAACAAAGAAATTACTCCATTCGAAGAATGGGAGAAGAAAAGACTAAAACTCTCTTACTTACGTACTTGGGGTTGTTTGGCAAAGGTTAATGTACCAATCCCCAAGAAGCGCAAGCTTGGACCAAAAACCATTGATTGTGTTTTTCTGGGCTATGCTTTTCATAGCATTGGTTATAGATTCTTGATAGTAAAATCTGAAGTACCTGACATTCATGTCGGTACAATCATGGAGTCGACTGATGCGACTTTCTTTGAGGATATCTTTCCAATGAAGGATAAACCTAACTCATCAAATCCGGAGATACCTAGTTCATCTGATCAGGAATTTGCTATATTCTCTGAACCTTTCATTCGATTGAACACTGAAAGTCCTAAGGAGGATGATAATGAAATTCCTAAAAGGAGCAAGAGACAAAGGACTGCAAAGTATTTTGGTGATGATTTCATTGTGTACCGTGTGGATGACACTCCCACTTCCATTTGAGAAGCTTATGCATCTCCTGATGCTGACTACTGGAAGGAAGCTGTTCATAGTGAGATGAATTCCATCTTAGCTAATGAAACATGGGAGATCACTGATCGTCCTTATGGGTGCAAACCTGTAGGATGTAAATGGGTGTTCAAGAAGAAACTAAGGCCTGATGGTACTATTGAGAAGTACAAGGCAAGGCTAGTGGCCAAGGGTTATACCCAAAAGGAAGGTGAAGACTTCTTTGACACTTACTCACCTGTAGCAAGGTTGACCACCATTCGAGTACTACTTTCTCTGGCTGCTCACACGGTCTTCTCGTTCATCAAATGAACGTTAAGACGGCTTTCCTAAATGGAGAGTTGGATGAGGAAATTTATATGGATCAACCAGATGGTTTTGTAGTAAATGGTCAAGAAAGAAAAGTGTGCAAGCTACTGAAGTCTTTGTATGGTCTTAAACAAGCACCTAAGCAGGGTGGCAAAAATTTGATAGAACCTTAATCGCTGCAGGCTTTGTTGTAAACGCGTTTACAAGTGTGTATACTATCGCCATGGTAGGGGTAAGGGAGTCATCCTTTGTTTGTATGTTGATGACATACTGATTTTCGGAACCAACCTTAATGCAATTAAGGATGTCAAAGATTTCTTATCTCGTTCCTTTGAGATGAAGGATCTGGGAGCAGCTGATGTCATCCTGAACATCAAACTATTGAGAGATGATGATGGTGGGATTACACTGCTTCAATCCCACTATGTGGAAAAGATCTTGAGTCGTTTCGGGTATAGCGACGTCAATTTTTCTCCTACACCGTATGATCCTAGTGTGTTGCTTCGAAAGAATCGAGAAAATGCTAGAGATCAACTAAGATACTCTCAAATCATTGGCTCGCTTATGTATTTAGCTAGTGCCACGAGGCCTGACATCGCCTTTGCTGTAAGCAAACTCAATCGATTTGTTTCAAATCCAGGAGATGATCACTGGCATGCTCTTGAGAGAGTTATGCGATATCTAAAAGGCACTGCGAGCTATGGCATACACTATACCGGGTACCCGAGGGTACTAGAGGGTTATAGTGATTCAAATTGGATATCTGATGATGACGAGATAAAGGCCACAAGTGGATATGTTTTCACACTTGGTGGCGGCGTTGTTTCTTGGAAGTCTTGCAAGCAGACCATCTTAACGAGGTCAACTATGGAAGCAGAACTCACAGCACTAGACACGGCCACTGTTGAAGCAGAGTGGCTTCGTGAACTCTTGATGAACTTACCTGTGGTTGAAAAACCTATACCCACAATTCCAATGAACTGTGATAATCAAACTGTGATTATTAAGGTGAACAGTTCTAAGGATAATATGAAGTCCTCAAGACATGTGAAGAGGAGACTAAAATCTGTTAGGAAAATGAGAAACTCCGGAGTTATTGCATTGGATTATATCCAAACATCTAAGAACCTGGCAGATCCCTTCACAAAGGGACTATCACGCAATGTGATAGAAAATGCATCAAAGGAGATGGGTATGAGACCCACACTATGAGTTTTCCACAGTGGTAAACCACTCTATGTGATCGGAGATCCCGTGAATTAGAATTGGGAGACAAACTGTTGGTTAGCTGAGAGGAAAGTATCCCTACTTTAATAAACACCACTCCATAAATATGCAATACTTTCCTATTCTGCATGGCAGGTTGATTTATTATCTTAATGTGTTCTAAGTGGCTTATCCTAAGCAAAGATGTTGTCCTGCAGAATATCTTTTGAAGAACACACCTATATGAGTCTGACTGTTAAAATTTCGCATTCTATGAGAGTAGGGTGCTCTCTAATAAACTCATGAAAGGTCATGGAGTATGACGTATAAGCTGCACCCGCAGGGAAGTCCCACGGTAGCCTAGTATCGGTCAAGATTTTTTGTGAAGCTAGGCTCGCAGCAAACTTGCAGTTCAAGGCATAGTCCACTGTACAAGTTGCGGCCTAGTATAACATAAAGCTCTAGGTGAAAGTTCAACTTAACAGTCTCCACTACAGTACCGGTATATAAACAATGTTTTGGAACCAAAGGCAAACTTCATGTGCCTCTAGGATTGTTGGAATTTTTGCCTAAATAGGCCAGCCCATTTATTATATGCCAATAAATTCCTGAAATCCTAGAGGCCCATTTGGCCCATTCATGCAAGGCAAGAGCTGGGACAAATATTTAGTCCCACATTGCTAGTTGAGTGAAAGTTGGACCAGCTTATAAGGTGAGCTCTCCTCTCACTTGGTAAAAGGATGAGAAGGAGAAGGAGAGAGTTCCACACGCGCGCTCCTCCTCCTCGCCTCGCCACGTCACGACACGCGCGCGCCGCGGGTTGCGGGAATCTCGCCGAGCCAAGCTTTATTTTGCCACGCATGAATGGTATATGAACAGATGTACAGAAGCTGAAACGTTTGCTTTGAGTGGACTGTTAATACGAGTTAAATGAATACGAATTGAGTGGAGGCTGTCCGGTGGACTGTCGCTGTCGCCTGTTCGCTTCATCTACCGTCCATTCATTTCATCTTCTGCGCAGTCTGTCTACCTTTCCCTCTGTGCCTATCCAGTTCCAGAGCACTGCGCTACCTCCATCTTCCCCATCCCGTCTTGCGGCGTGCACCGCGAGCCGGGATAGTAGGCCTCCGAGACCCCGCTGCTTCGAGTCCTATACGGGAGAAGGGCGATAAGGTTTTTGGGGAGCGCTATCAGCGCGACTACTGGCTTCGTCACGGACTCCCTCACAGATAGCGACGTCTTCCCCGACGAGGACTTCTTCACCGACATCAGCACTCTCTTCCTCGACGACATGGCCAACGACGGTTCCACTTCTGCTACTACCGTGTACATCTTCTGTCTCAATCTTGTTCTGATCATATCCAAAGTTTTATGCCTTGCAGTTTGTTTGGCTACATGCCTTAATATGTTTTCGCTATTTTACATGATTAGTATTTTGCCTACTATTCTAATCATGTTTTATCTAGCGTTTATTATAGATAATTCGCTTGGTAAATTGCTCTATTACTCAACACTTGTGACGCCTTCTTCACCAATCGGCGGAAGAGGAAGCTCGCCAGGTATAAGGGCGACAGACCGTATCTTGTGAACAACAATGAGGCCAAACGGCGGCTATGGTGGGCAAGTCGGTGTCTCGTAGGTGTGTTGCGCCATATCGCTGAGGGCAATCATCCCACTTGCGGTACCTGCACTTTCAGCCGCATCGCGCAGCCAATGCCTGATTGGCAGGTGCCTCTGGATTATGCCCTGGTCGTGCACCAGTTGAGGCGTATCGGTGACCCATAGGAGTGCCCAGGACAGCGTGCAGCCATGCGCACCTCCTTGGACCCCGCGTCGCCCGGTACAGGACGACACCATGGCATGTCAGGACAGGGCAGAGCAGCCTCACCGTGAGCGCCGTGGCGATGAGCCACTGCGGCCAACGGTCCTCGCAGGGTCCACTGATCGACGGGTGGTTGTTCTCGTGTGCATCCTCCCTAGATGGGTGGAGGTTCCATCCGCGTGTACCAAAGCGATGACAACGATGAAGAGGATAATGAAGATATGTACTATAGGCTAGGCAGGAATATGACTAGTCTGTTTTCCGCATATATAATAAAAATATCAAAAATGTCGTCGAAATGTTCAAGTTTCTCTAAATTTCAGAATTTTTCACTTGTTATGTGTGTGTGTGTGTGTGTGGGGGAGGCAGAGTGGAGATGCTCTTATCACCTAGTTAAAACATCTCATGATGTAATAGTGGTGGTAGTGAACAATGTTGTCATTGCCTGATATAAAAAGGAAGGCCGGCTGGCAATCTAGGTTTTAGCTTTTAGCACATGATTGTGTAGATCCGCTATGTTCAGTCCGATGGACATCGAGCTTCACGCGCCCTTTGCTGCGCTAGGCGCACCACCGTAGCATAAAAAAAGGGTAGCAAGATTTTATTCTGTCATGCCTCTTAAGACTTGAAGGGTCATCAAAAGCGGGAAAGCCGACGACTTCACCGGCGAGAGGAACAAAAAATTTTTTGACACCAAGACAGTGGAGAAGTCCTCCACTGTGTCATTTTCATTTTATAAATAGGACACAGTACATGGTGTGGATCAAAAATTCACCGGCGAGAGGAACAAAAACCCTATATCACCTCTAGCTGCATGCATCAATCGATGCAGAGGCGGGGGCAAACCCCATTTGAAAAAAAAAACCTCTAGATCTCCTTTACTCTCGTGAACATTTTAATGTGGTGTGAACTTGTAATGTATTGTACCCATGTTTATGTATTAAATTTTTTTTGCCTTATGGTTCGCTTAGCCTTCGATAAATTACTAGGTCCGCCCCTGACTGTTTTCCTATTGCATACGGACATATCTCCCTCTTCCAGTAATTTTAGCTACATACAACTGTGAGTCTATGAGTACTAGTAAAAGGCGCACGTGCCATGCACGTATATAACGTATGAAACGTGATTTAGATTGTTATTATACTTGCAAATTTTTCTAGGGAAATGGAAGTTCGTTATTCTGATATCGAAAGGATCCTTCGTGTCTCGACATGTCTCAAAACTGATACATCCGACAGGATTCTAAGTCATAAGCTAACTATACCTGTTTACCAATTTTGAGAAAATCATATAGGGTGTTGGTTTGAATCTTGGGCTTATACGATGGCCCCAAATAAAATTTCAGCAGTATAAACCATAATTGTTCAAATCTTTTGTGTGTGGTCTTCCTCTGTAAATCAAGTCCTCAAGGAACCCGTTCAAAAAAAAAGTCCTCAAGGAACCACGGCAGATGTTGGCTTGACAAAAACACAAACAGGTGGCGTGCAAGAATAAGAAACTATACCAACAAAACACAGCCAGCTCCATTCTGTGTTTAAACCGATGTGCTACTGTGGTGGGACGTGAGAGTGTGAAACATGATTGCTCTTAGCAAAAAATCAAGCATTATGATTGAAAAAAAACTCAATCTAGAGAGGGCGCACATGGTGCTGCTAGGGCGGCAAAAAAAATCAGGAGGTAATTCTGGAAGAAATATATGCATATGTGGCTAATGTAAACTGAGGAGGAGCGCGGAGATGTTCTGTAGTGGAGGGGTTCTCTCCTAATAAGAAGGGTCATGCTGAGTGTCCCCCCGGGGATTTGATCCCCCAATCCCCCGGGTCCCTAGCCACATGATCAGATCTTCCTACACCGTTTGATCCAACATGCCCGGTCAACGCGTCCCTGCAAAATACTATCCCCATCAGTGCGCCTCGCTCGTCCCCATCTCTCTCTACCTCCCAGACAACTGCCTCTTCTGTGTCTGCTTTGCTGCTCCATGAGGGCACAACCGCCGCCGGAGAACATAGTCGTCGCAGCTTCGCCAAGGTAGCAACACGCGTGGTCCCTTGAAAGCTCCACCGCCGCTAGCGAAGACGTAGTCCCTGAAATAAAATCACAATGCCGTCTCCCCAACCCCTGACGCTCCTCCATGAGCCCCTCTAGTCGTCGGAGAAGACCCCGCTTCGCCGGTCGTAGCACCGCAACCGGCCATGGTAGCGGACTCGCGATGTCGTTGTAGCAAACCTCCGTCGCCATGGTAGCAAAGCTCCGGCACCGTTGTAGCAAAAATCTTCGCGTTGCCGTAGTAGCAACGTGCTGCCGCTGTGGTAGCAAACCACCACCGCTTCTGTAGCAAGCGTTGCTGCCCTCTGTAGCAAAACGCCGTCGCCGCTTATAGCGAGAGCAGCCGCTACTTCGTTGCCGCCCTCTATAGCAAAACGCCATCGCCGCTTATAGCAAGCGTCGCCACGCTCTGTAGCAAAACTCCGCCGCCCCTTGTAGCATCGTGACAAGGAGTGACTCCCGCAACCAAGCAACAGCCATCCACACCCGTGGGACCGGGGAGCTCGATTTCCGACCATGCCTCATGCTCTTGTGGTCACCGTTCATAAGCTTAGATAAAAGGAAGAGAAGGTGCGCGAGGCCTGCGGCGGTGCGGGGCGGCGCGGCGGCACATGCAAAAGGATAGGAAGCTCCAGTGAGAGCCTCGGTGGAGTTGGGAACGAGGCTCAGCCGCCGGTGAGAGGAACGGGGTGTGGCCGCCAGTGGGAAACGTGGGCACCGGGGAGGATTAGGAGGAGCAGGCCATGGCTTCTCCACGGGGAAGAGAAGAAAAAAAGAGATGCTGCGTAGGGATAAGGGACATTATAGCCAGCACGTTTTGTCGGGTTGTGGGACACGCGAGCCGGCGTGCAATCCCCCGGGTGAAGTGTATCATTATCATAATAAGAAGCAAACGGCGGGCTAAGCCTCCGGCTGCATGCTGGGGGTGGACCGTGCAAGGGGTCAACGATGAAGGTGCGAGGGGAAAAATGTGGCGGCGAAGCGACTAGCGGAAGTTCGACCGAGAACCATCTAGAAGGCTCCTGATTGAGCGATGAACAATGTGAGCCGTCGATGCACGAAAACCAACGGCGGGTTTTCTTTGGATTCGCTCCTGCTTGGTCCATTGTATTTGTAGAATCAACGGCTGGCATCACTTGGAATGAAGTTTTGGCGGGAACACTATAGAACCATGGTGGTAAATCCTTTTTTCAAAACTCGCGTACTGTAATAGTAGAGATAGAGATACCCGGACGGTGATCCGAGCCTGAGGGGCACCTCTAAAACTAGTGGGTATGATCCGGCGTCAGCTTGTGCAGTGCGTTTAGCGAGCAGGCTTGTGTGGAACGCATACAAGCGAGACGTGGTCGACGACAGGCCCGCAGAGCGTGCCGGTACTGTCGGACGCGGTGTGGTAGCCCGTACTGTAGAACACCACCCGCGTGCGGTCGTGCTGCGCGGTGAAGTCGAGCGCGTCGCGCGCGAACCCGCCCGTGCCCGCCGAGTTGTACGCCACGGTCTTGCTCCCGCCCGCCGTGGCCACCTGCACGCTCATAGGCGCCGCCGTGCAGCGGTCGGCGGCGTCCCCGACCGAGAACTCCAGCCTGCAGGAGCTCCCGGGCACGGTGGCCACCTCCTGCACCAGCGCCACCTCCAGGCCGGCCACCAGCTCGACGGCGCGCGAGCCGTGTGGCACGCGGAAGTGCTCGGCGTCGATGTACTTGACCACCTTGGAGGAGGCCATGACCATCCACCCCGGCAGCGGCGACACGCGGTCCTCGCTCATCGGCGGCACGAGGACGCCCCACGGGGAGCCGCCCTTGGCGATGTACGGCCCCTCCTCGAAGTCCCCGTTCCTGAGCAGGTTGCCATGCTGGGTGGTGGCGGCGCCGGGACCGTGACCGTGAGGAGGGTCGACGTTGAGTAGTGTTCTGATGGCCACGTTGTCGACGATGGGGCCGCACGCGGGGTCGTCGAGCTGGTCGTCGTCGCCATGGTGGACGACGAAGGAGACGACCCCTCGCGTGGCCTTGAAGGCCCAGGAGTAGGAGTCCCAGCCGCTGCTGGTGTAGACGGTCTGGATGGGGAGCTCGCCGGGCGGGCCGTCGGCGGGGACGACGGAGACGCTGAGCTTCTCGTGCTGGGCGCAGGTGCGCGCGGCGCTGAAGGTGACGCAGTAGTGCTTGCCTCGCGTCACGCTGAGCTGCTGCTGGATGGTGGACCCTGTGCCGAGGCGGAGGGCGTGCGTCCCGTCGGGCACCGCCAGCACCATGTCGCCCTCCTTGGCGCCGGACCTGATGTGCTCCACGAAGCCGGTGACCGTCCAGTACGGGATCGCGTGCGCGCCCAGCACCCTCGACCCGTTCATCTGCGACCTGTGCGGCGGCTGCTCGAAGTTGCCGTTCAGCAACGGACCTGCATGCGCGCGGTTGGTTTGCGTCTCAGGCTGTCAAGATCGACGACGTTGTTTTCACTACCGATTGTATTCGTTTCAAAATATAAGATGTTTTAGCTTTATAAAGAAAATACTACCTCTGTTCTATAATATAAGCGTTTTTAACAAGCTAAAACAGCTTACTAAAAAGACTTACATTGTGGAACGGAGGGAGTATATCTAGACATCTTTTAGTGTGTAGGTACAGAGTGAACACTCTCGAAAACTATATATGACTTCGATCTCAATGTCGATGTTGACTACACAAGGCGCAGAAATTAATAAAACTTAAAAGAGATATACTAGGTGGCTCATGAAAACATTAGTTAAAATCCCAATGGTGACTACTACTCTCCCAGCCGGCCAGAATGAAATTCACCAACCCAGGTAAAGTAATGGACACATAACAGTCTCCCTTCCATATACTAATATACTACTCCTTCCGTTTTAGATTATAAGTCATACACGGATAACTAGGTTGTCAATTTGATCAATAAAATATAGATAGAATAACATAAAAATTATACCATTAAAAACTTTAAATGTTATATATTCTAATGGTACTATATAATTTATATTCTATTGGTTAAATTAACAACCTAGACATACGGCGTAGAACGTATAATCCTAATCAGAGGAGGAGGGAGTACATAATATATATGTGGCTGCTGTGTGCACCAATCGGTGCAGACGACGCCGGTGGTTTCCCTTCCACGGCGGCCGGTGTGTGAACTAGCTAGCTAGTGACGGCAGACCAACCTAGCTACGAACTAGCTAGCTAGTGAGTAGCAGTTGTACTCGATCGAGGATGTCTCACCGTCTCGGAAGGAAGCGGCAGCTCGAGCAGCCGCGCAGACCATCAACAAGAAGAGCGCGCCATTATTGAGCCCCATCTCCCTCGATCCGTCGCTCTCTCCTCCTCCGTCTGGTGCTGGATCCAAAGGTACTGACTAAGGAATTACTATACAATAGTATTTTCGTTTGGACACTGGCACGGCATCTCACTTTTATAGCCCGATCGACGAGTGCGGAGAAGGTTCCTCGCTCTGTTGGCACGGTCGGGCGGGCGGGCGGCGCTCTCCTCCGCCCGGTGCCGGTGGCGACTGGGGATGGAACACCTGCCCCCGTTGACCTGCACGCACGATCGAGGGGCAAGCCCTGACAGAGTGGCAGCCAGAGCCAAGCATCTCAGCTGACCTGAGCTGAGCTTAGGAGCCTGCTGGGATCAAATGCACGCAAGGGCCGTTCTGCCCTTGTCATGACCAAGCAGCACAGGGCCGGCCGGAGATGATCTGGGCTACAAGGAAATATTTCGGCCTTTAGAGCTGGTGCCTGGAAGCCGACCAAGGCTAGTGCCCTGTGATTATTTAAATGTTGTGCGGTCAACTTTTAATTTCTGTTTGTAATTATTTTAAATTCATATTGTGTGTGAATTTGTACTGATTTTGGACCGAATCTCTATTGGGGCCGGCTGGCCATAGAGGGGAGAGTCCGGTGTGGGCAGCCCTTCCCCAATTTCGTGCCGTGCAGTGATGTGATGTGACGGTGTGCCACCGGCTATGATTTGGAGATCGCCGGTGGAGATGCTCTAACGGTGCAAAAAAAAGTGACACATGTGATGTGACAAGTCCCCTCTGAAGGATTATGGAGGCCCCAATGTGAAATGCAAAATGTAGCCTTTGTTGAAAATTTCATAAGTTCAACCAAAGCTTATTTGTAGTTTTTTGGAATATTCCACCAATCCAATAAAAATCATCAAGATTAGTACAAAGAGGCACAAAAGTAAACTATCCCGGCGATGATAAATTCGGCACCACACCGAAGGCACTTTTGGCCATTGCTCTCGGATGGGATTGTGCATGTATGTTCCTTTTCAAGCCCGAAAATCCATATACAAATAACAATCGGTAGAAAAAAATGAAACGCCGGGCAAAAAGATTTGCCAGTTACATTAATTAAGAAAAAGAGAGTTCCAGTTATTTAAGAAAAACTGGACAAAAACCGATACACCAACACACACAGGTTCAGACACCGTGCCCCTACCATGCCGCGGTCCACACCGAAGTCGCCATTTGGACACCCATACCGGGCCCGAGGCTGCGCATCCACCAAGCCTATGGCTCTGCTGCCCAAGCGACTAGAGCAACACACTGTTAGACTAGAGTCCTTGTACACCAAGTTAGGGTTTAGGCCGTCCGCCTGTGGCTTAGCCTATATAAACACTTTGTAATCTTCTGAAATAACACAAGCTACAATTACGCAATTCTACATGGTATTAGATTAAGATCTCATGGCAATGTCCCCCTCCCACCCCGCTGTTGCCGCCCAGCTACTTCGAGCGCCTTGCAGCCCTCACCGCCTCCAGGGCCGCCTACCTCTCCTCCTCCTCAACCTCTCTAGCCTTAAACCCTACACCTTCCACCCCCCATGGCCTCCTCAATCTCCTTTACCGACACCATCTCCGACGTATCCTTTCATCACAATTACTACCAGTGGTGTCACCTCTTCAAAATTCATCTCGGCCGCTGCAATCTCCGTGGCCATGTTATTGTGGATTCGGTTCCCCGCCCAATGATCCTTAATGTGTCAAATACGATCTAGCCATCATCCAGTGGATATACATGCGGGTCTCCACCGAGATCTTCAATCTCGTCTTTCGTGACGCCTCCACCACCATTGCCCTGTGGGCGGCTCTTCGCCAACTCTTCCAGGACAAAGTCGACGCCCGAGTCAACAGTCTCAACACCGAGCTTCGCAACACCGTCCAAGGCACCTCCTCCGTCGGCGTGTACTGCCAATGTCTTCAATCAGTCTCCGATGAGCTCCGCGAACTCGACGCTCCAATTGACAAACAACAACTCATCAGCGTGCTCCTTGTTGGTCTCGACAAGAAGTTCGAGAAGCAGGCGTCTTTCATCCCCTTGATGCGCCCGTCCCTCACCTTCGTTGAGATTCGATGATCCCTCCTATTGTGGGTCGATGACACGCCGTCGCACAAGGAGGCGCATCCTCAAGTCTTCGTCGCCACTCCACGTCCGTCCGCAACCACCAGCTCCTGCTTCCCATGCAGTCCACACCACCAGTGCAACCTCCTCCTCAGTGGCGTCCTAACCCGAATTATCGCGGCAAGAACCCTATGTACTGGTCGCCCTGCCCCAGCGACCACGCCCTCCTCCAGCACTATCCCACCGTCTATGTCCCCGAGCTGGCGCCCCTCTCAAGACCCCTGGACAGGGAGCAATTCTACACACACCCTAAAACACAAAGAGCTTTGGAGTTTGGAGCCGCTCAGGCTACATCCTAACACCCCATACACACACGGTGTCATGCCGAGAATTGGTTGACGGCTCCACCCTAGAGGGCAGGTGCATAGCTTAACAACAAAGCAGCAACAACCGTGGCAGGGACGTAGCACCCACATGAACCCGGCAAGACCGACCTTCACGAGACATTTGGGATGGTCGTCGCGACACTAGAAGGCTTCTTCTTTTTCTTCGAGGAATCCTTGAACTTTTTATTAAAAATCTAATATTTTTCATATATGAATACTTTTTAAATCCGAATAATTTTCAAAACTGAGAGTTTTGAAATTTGAACATCTTTCAGATATATGAAGGTTGCAATAATTAACAGGAAAAAACGGATAGAAAGCCTCTAGCGGAGCGAGCGAGCGAGAAGCAGCCGAGCGAAATGGGCCAGCCCACAGGGATCGCTGTATGCACGAGGGTACGTGTAGGGTAGCTAATTGACGCGTTAAGCGTTAAATAGGGAGCGCCCGTTGGGAACGATGAACGGTTTGGCACATCCGACCAGTACACGGCCCGGCCTGGCGCAGCCCAGAAGACATATAGAAAGCCCACTCTGACATCAGGCTGCTCGGTTGACGCTGCCGTGCCGTCACCGCTGCCGATAGGTGCTAGCGAAGGGGGGTTTGACTGCGGAGCCGGAACGCCGCCGTGCCCGCCGCATCGTCGCCGTCGCCTCTCCTTCTGTTCTCCGGCAGGTATGCCCCCCCTCCCCTGCCTAGCTCAACCAAATCCTGGTCTGTGTGGACCCTAGGAGGATTAGCTAGGAAGAGAAACAGTGGCCGGCCCTGTGCGCCAGAACTCAGTGCTCTTGTTGTTGAGTATCGCTCCTCAGGGCGTGTTGCTGTTGTCGGCGGAAAATCTCGAACTCGTTTCGGTGGATCCACTTAATTCAGCTGACAATGCCTTAGGATTTGGCACAGGATCTCAGCAGGGTGATTCTGCTGATAATCTCTCATTTCATGATAGGATAATGCTGGAGTAGGACAACCGTTTATGCTTTTAGGCCTGGCCTGCTGGAGGAGGCTGTTTTCAGGAAACACTGTTGCCGGCTATTATTATTTATCCGGAGTCATGTTAGCAGTGATGCTATCAGATGGAAATGAATTGTTACTGATGATGTATTGCAGGTCTCGATAGGATTTCTGTATGTCTTAGTAGAAAGCGCGTCCCTGCGTGTACCTAGCACGCATCTCCAGGAATCATGCATACACTAAGCCAAATTTCCTAGTATTCTTTTTTGTAGCGCTTCATCTATGTCAGCAACTTTTCCTTTTCTGTTATCAAGGGCATTCTTCTAACTCGTGAATTTTATTTTTGTAGTGTGTTGCGGAGGAGCTCTGGTTGTTCGCAGGAGCAAGAGGCTGCCATTTCCGTGTCTATAGCATCATCTAACTCACATCTCATTGTGGATACTGGATTACGAAATTTGTTTTGGCGTGTTGGTAGTCACTCTTGGGTGGGGCGTACTCCTGGGAATGGACCAATCAAGCAAATCGTGGTCTTCAAAAGGCAGGTCATTGCCCTAGATTCTGATGGCAGGATCTTTAAATTGCATTTGACACCTCGGATTCACATACAGGAACTGCCAGTTATGGACTCAAGCATGGTCAGCAAATTTGATCTTTCCAACACATGATTCTGGTGGTATGTGGAGACATGCTTCTCTTGATCGGATTACTGGGTCGTTGTAGTCGTATTGTAATAACAGGGGAAACCCTGGAAGTCCGCCGCCTTGACCTATCAACCGAACCTGCATTATGGATGAAGATGGACAAGGTAGAGAACTGGGCGATCTTTATCAGCACCGACAAGAGAAGCCAGGCTTTGTCTTGCATGAACTCGGAGGCATGGGGAGGGAGGAGCAACTGCATATACTGCTATGATCATGAGTCTAAACGTTGGACCACACTTGAGTTGGGCAAGCCACTGCCAGGAGATGGCTCCAAATCCAGTTCAGACATCTTTATTTACATGGGCCGTGACAGCAGGTTACAAACTATGCGGGTTTTCCCCAGCATGTTCTCTCTGCGTCGATGATGGTGATGATCTTGATGCATGGCTGCCAGATCTTATTTGGAGCTCGGACTTCTCTACAGATTTGTAAGAATCTCTCCATCTTTTGTAGTTCTCCATCAGCAAATTCCATAACTTGGGCTCAAGAGATTTTTAGTGTGAGCATGATTGACACTTCAAAGTTTGAACTCAATTTTATGCCTCTTTCTCTTTGTTTTGCATTCATCATGGCGTTATTCATCTTTGGGCCAGCTTTATGTTTGATGCATGTGCGTTGTATGCCTCCACTGGGTACTGGAACTGCAGATTTGTCGGAAATATAAAATCTGTAGTTTGTGGATTTTTGGTTTCTGCGTAACCACAAATTTTCATTTTTGTTTCTGTGTAAGTACAGGATAATTTCTACAATCTCATACACGCAAGATAGAGAATTTAATTTGAGTTTGCTGACTTTGTGCTGCATTTCTCTCCCTATGGCTCTATGCCTCCTTTTGAATGTTTATCTTTAAGAGAAAATGTCCCAAACTCTCTGAACAATTATAAATTTATCAAAAGATAGTTTAAAAAGGTTTCATCCTGTTTTTTTTTTTTTTTTGAAGAAGAACCGCCTCACCTGCATCGTATTCTCGGTCGACCTTGTTCACTCGTAGTTCTGCACACACACTCTTCATTTCACCTGAATCCTATCTTCTCCTTTCAGCCTTGCAGGAAGCCACCATTTTATTCTATTTACAGCCTCTTTTTTCATTCTGATTCTGTCTGTCTGTATTTTACCTGCAAACACTGCTCCATCTATTTCACACCTGGTACCGTTTATTGTACATTCATTCTTACATTGTTTGCAATAAATTTCTATTAACAAGTAAATATCTTCAAATGAAATTTCTCAAACAAATTAAACAAGACGTGAAGTAATCGCATGTAAACGGCACAATAGGAATGAAAAGTAAGTTCTTTAAGGCTTATAAGTTGTTCAGTTGCAATAGAGTGGTATAGTGTGGAAATTAGAGGCATTTCTGGAACGAAGTAAAATGAAGAAGGGTACAACATATAAGCTGTCATATCTTTATATCCAATACTGCGAAGAGGCCAAATTTATTTTATGAGCTAAGCCAGGCGTACGATGCAGACATAATAAGTTATTACATTTAGAGACATGCTTAATTGTCCACCGTTAGATATAAAAGCAACTCCATCTGACCTTTCGTTCCTTGTCGTCACGCCATATAAAATCCTCCCCACCCCTCTCCTAACCCTAATCACCCACCCATTCCTCCGCCGCCGCGCGGCCTCCATGGCTACCCACTTCTGTAGCTAGTTCATGTCGCCATATACCCCTGCTGTATCCCTTGAGAAATATTGGTAAGGATGTGCTCCCTTGTCACCTGTCATTCCCTTGACATCCATCATCTGGTACTTCCAAGCTTTTTTCAACTTGTTCATCTTGCATATTTGTTGTGCCCCTTCCCCACCTCTAGTTGTCTAGCTAGAGGAAGGGTGAACCGAGATGGTGATGATCATGTTAGATTCTTACCAGAACGTGAATTATTTGATTTTTTGACATGTCTTCAATAGACTATGTCTCAAAATGGTAGTGCATTCACATTGAAGTCTAGAATGGATTGGTCCACTATGTTTTACGAGCCACAAGCATTCACCAAAAAAAAGGAGGAAGGAATGATCTGTAAATGGAAAGAAGCATCAAGCAAAAAAAAATCGTTGTGTCAGTATTGTGTAGTATTTCCATATTGGCTGTGCATTGAAGGAACTTACAGCTAGAACTACATTCAGCTCTTTTTAATGGCAGCAGCACACACCATTCTCATGTTTTGAAGATAAATATGGGTCCTAGAAAGAAATTTTAATTGCAGTGAGGCATTTGACAAAGAATCTATTTATCTTGTCCTGAACACAAGAATACTTCAGTCCAAATAAATCAAATACCTTCAGCTAACAACCTTAGAATGGTTTGAGTTGATTGATTCAGTAGGTTCTGCAAAGGAGAAATCGTCTTTCCTTTGAGTTGACTGGTGTTTTTCAACATAAACTCTAGTGCCCATGTACCCCATGAGTAAGCATCAAGGCACAAATAAATATTTCAATGTATACTACTATGTTGGTTGGATATTATGTCTCCAGAGCTAGAAGAACTGCAGTTGACATGTTTCTTTAATGTATACTGCAAGGCAAAAGGCAGTAGCATCTTCAGTCTCAGTCAAAACGTAAAGGTGGAATTCACAAAGAAGTCTCATGCAAAGTGTTCTTTTTTGCAATTTCCTCTAAAACTTACGGGGAAGAAGTCTATAATGGATTGGTCCACTATGTTTTGCGAGCCACGGGCATTCGACAAAAAAGAGTGGCTAGGATAACTTTTTTTAGATAATATATATAGGATGAAATGATCTGTAAATGGAAAGAAGTCAAGAAAAAATAGTTTTATCTTTGTCTCAGTATTGTGTAGTATTTCCATATTGGCCATGCATTAGGCACTTACAGCTAGAACTGCTCTTGGCTCTTTTTATTGGCAGCAGCACACACCATTCTCATGTTTTGAAGATAAACTTGGGTTGTAGAAAGAAACTTTAATTGCAGTGAGGCATTCGATAAAAGAATATATTTATCTTGTCCTGAACACAAGAATACTTCACTCCAAGCAAATCAAATACCTTGAGCTAACAACCTTAGAATGGTTTGAGTTGATTGATTCAGTAGGTTCTGCAAGGAGAAATCGTCTTTCATTTGAGTTGACTGGTGTTTTTAAACGGAAACTCTAGTGTCTACGTACCCCATGAGTTTATTTTCTAATGATGAGAAGCATCAAGGCACAAATAAATATTTCAATGTATACTACTGTGTTGGTTTGATATTATGTCTCTAGAACTAGAAGAACTGCAGTTGACTTGTTTCTGTAATATATACTGCAACACAAAAGGCAGTAGCATCTTCAATATCTTGTTCAAAATGTAAAAGGTGGAATTCAGAAAGAAGTGTCATGCTATTATCTTATATTAGAACCCAGTGAAGTGCAACATGATCGAACTCCTTGTTTGTACTAGAGTATAAAACAAGTTTCTTGATATACAGATATTTATCTTTGGATGAGAAGATCAACATATGCTTACACATGTTTATAGCATGCTATTAGTCTCTTATTCTCTTTACTTGAGCGACTCATCTTTCTGATTTGTTTCCTTGAATTTATTATGGTTTTGCAGAGAGTTCGCCATCATGCAAAGGCACAGCAAACTCTGTGTGTCTAGACCCCCTGTTGTGTCCCGACTCCAAGGTTGGACAGAGCTCCCAGATGATCTTCTGCACTCTATTTTCTCTCGCTTGGGCTCCTTCCGTGACCTTCTGGCATTTGCTGCAACTTGTCCCTCTTGGCGTGCTGCATTCTCTTCATACCCATCGAAATCTACCTTATGCACCTTATTCCCACCTCTCCTCATCCAACCGAATGTCCTTGTCCATGTTCCTCATCGTCTGTCTAACAATGATCATCACAACTTACGCACATGTAAGGTTATTGATCCAATCAACCAAAACACCAGCCTACACTGCCAGATTGATGAAGAAACTCTGCAGACGATGCGCTGTGCTGGCCCTTCATATGGTCAACTCATCTTCTGCAAACGTGGGCGTTGTCTTGTTGTCGATCCTTTCACTGGTGCCCAAGTGTCGCCTCCATGTCTCCCGTTCAGTGACGACTACGAGAAGCTGACTTGTTCCAGGATTCCACTCCGACTCGCTCTTACAGAGTACTACTATAGTGCCATTCTAACAGCTCCCCTTGCATCATCCAACTCGCATCTCCTTGTCAGAACTTGTGGTTCCCTATTTGATTGGCCGGTTGGAAGTGACTCTTGGTCCGAAGTCCGGTGTACTGGTGTATGCATGGAACAGATTGTGGAATTCAATGGCCAGTTCATTGTCATGGATATTCGTCAGCGGATCTATGCTTTGGAGCTAGCCCCCCAGCTTGGTCTGCAAGAGATAATGACGATTAACTTGCCCCCTGGCTTGGCCGACGACACTGACGGCTCGTTTAAAACATCATGGCTAGCGGTCTGTGGTGACATGCTTCTCATGGTTGTGCAAGTTATCACGAGTGTTGAGTACACTGACGATCCGACAATGGTTTCCAGACTCCACCGCCTCGACATGACAACCAAGCCTGCAAAATGGGTGAGGATGGAAAAGCTGGATGACTGGGCAGTCTTCATAGGGGAAGATTTCAGGAGCACACCGTTTTCTTGCATGGGCCCAGAACGTTGGGGAGGGAGAAGCAAGTGTCTGTACTATGCCGATGACTCTCCACCTTGGAGCGTACATGGGCTGGGCAACGAGCCAGATCCATCCGATGATCCTGACCTTAGGTACTACACCAGGAGCTGGTGCAACAGGATGCATCCCCTTTGGGTGTATCCCAGCATGTTCTATTCGGTTACCCAGTGATCGTTTGGTGCGCAACTACATCTTGCTGCTGTACAAGCTCGAGCTTCTTCATGGCGACATTGGCATTTGGAATTCAATCTTTTGCAGCTTTAATTCTTTGGTTCCCCAGTTTCTGATACTTTGCAAGAGATGTTAGTTTATATTCATCATGTTCAATCTTGCACTGGATGGATCTGTAGTACTTCAAAACTATTTATTGCTTCATTTTTCTTAAATGCAACTCTGTCTGACTTTTAAGCGTATTTGCTGATTCAGTGAGAACATGATGTTTATCCATTATGCTTTATGCCCTCAGTGTTAATCGTCGAAATGCCATTGTCGTTGTATTTGCCAGTTATAAAACATGATTAGAGTGCCTCTGGTTTTGACTTGTCATGCTGAACTTGCCATGCCTCTGATAGCTACACGTAAAATTGCAGGAGAAGGCACACTTCCCTCCTGTCTGAATTTGAACCTTTCTAGAATCTCGCCCCCCTAGCTTGTCTAGAAAAAAATACCAGTGAGTCTAGTCAGCATAAGAGAAGTCCTTAGTCAGCACACATGGGAGAAGATTGAATAGCTGCAGGGACAAAGTCAAAACATGAGGTCTCATTAGTCCAGGCTTGATCTAAAATTCTGTTGCATATATAAATAAATGTACGAAGCCCCTTCCTTCAGTCACCCCAGCATCAATCAGTGTGTGTGTGTGTGTGTGTGTACCGACAAGATGGTGGCCGGCTGTGTGATCGCCGAGGAGTGCGCCCTGGCGGTGTCGGCCGACCGGACATGGAAGGCGTGCTGCTCCGGCGAGGCCCTGCTCAAGGCCTGCGCGGGCGTCATTGATGCCGTGGACGTGGAGGGCGACGGAGGCCCTGGCACCGTCACCACCTTGAAGCTCAGCGCGGCGGCATCGGCGGACGCGGGTGGCAGCTTGATGAGGAGCCGCACGGTGGCGCGCGACGACACGGCGCGGGTGCTGAGGAGCGAGTTGCTGCAGGGCGGCAAGGTGAGCGGCCTGCTCAAGTCGGAGGTGACCGAGGTGAAGATCGAGGCGGCCGTGGAGGGGGGCTGTGTGGTCAGGTTCAAGGTGGAGTATGAGAGGCTCGACGGCGGCGGGGCGCTGGGGCCAGAGGACCAGGCTGCGCTCGCCGGGGGGCACCTCGGCCTGCTCAGGATGGTCGAGGCCTACCTCATCGCCAACCCTGCCGAGTACGCCTAATTCAGCCAAGAAAGAGAGTGATATATCATGGTGATTCCTGGAGGTGAGTGCATGCATGCATCGTCTGTGTTCGCTTCTTTGGTGATGTGAGTCTGGGAGGACCATAATTATTAATAGGTGTGTAAGGTTTATATCAGTGGCGATCCTTGCTGTTGAGCTCGTGTTTGTTGTACCTTTTCGTGCTTGTGAGAGCATTTTGCTTCAAAAAATAATAAAGATGTTGTTGTTCGTGGTTAGTTCGTGTGAGATGAATGTATCACATACTCTACATGAATGATGTACTACGAGATTTCACATAATCAACACACTTGTAGAGTTGATGAAATGAACAGTCCTGCTGAGTCGATAATTCATCAGCGAGCAAGTAGAGTTTTTTCAACAGAGGAGATCAACAGCCTCTAGAATTCCAAGGAACACTGCAGGAGAACTGGAAATCTGTCATCACACTGCTTCAACCATAGTTACTGCACCCAGAATCAACAATTCCTGGCAAGTTCGGTCTATTTACCCGGGGTGAAATTGTAAGTGCATTATGTAATGAACCGGACACAAATGTTCTTTGTCCCCTGTCAAAATGGAAAGAACAAAAACAAGTGAAAGACACCACTTGGTTTGGTTTGGTTTGGTTTGGTTCAGTGGTTCCCGTAGATTATCAATGGCTATTTAACAACACAGAACTAAAATGAGACAATCAGCCCTACATACTAATATATGCTCCTTATCAAAAAACAAAAATCAACCCCACATAGAATCAGTTAACATTTTGTTCAGAGACACGCCCAATTCATAAATAATTATCCACAATTCCTACTACAAACGGTGCACCTATATGCACCGCTTAAATCCAGGCCATGACTGTTAGTTGAACAATCCCAGCTGAACTCAACCAAGTTGCTGCCATCCATGCACTCTCAATGGCAATTATACTACACATGAGCAATAATTCAGGTCGTCTTCTTTTCTTTCCAACGGTTCTGAATTGCTTCCTGGATTCAAAACATTCAAAAAAAATTGTTCCTACTGAAGCCAGCACCAGCAATGCAGAAAATTACATGGGATCCGATTTAGTTTATGTGTGAAAAGATTCTCATCTTGCAGCAGTGCACCATCTGATATTTTTACTTCTTGTGTGGTACATTTGAAAAAAAAAACAGATATGCACTAAAAGATAAAAATGGTAAATTACTTTCTAGAAATTTTATCTATTTGCAGATGACATGGGTCGTCCACTCATTCTCCAAATTGTTCATATATTTTTACCCAGCGGTATGGTAAATACATCACCACTATGATGGTAAGTTACGTGCTCTCACAATAGCCTTCTAGTGCCGGTCCCCTTCCAGCGATGGAAGCCACCTGTCTCTGGCAACCAAACATTCTCCTCATGTGAGAATGAAAATGGAACAGAAACATTCTGACTTTTCAGCGGAGAAAAAGGAAATGGAATAGAAATAAATGGAATAGAAAAAGGAAATGGAATAAAAAAAGGAAAAGGAAATGGAATAGAAATAAATGGAAGCAAATTTTGCGGAATGGAAATAGGATCTTTTTTGGCGAAAGCAGAAAAGAAAACGGAACAACGTTTTCTGTGATGAAAATGGCACGAAAACTGAATTTCTATTTCCGACTAATACAATTTTTTTGTTTGTTTTAGGACTGTTCTGCATGCCTAATCTAGCAGACCCACTAGCAGGCCTAATATATGATATTTTCAAACCGAACTGGCCCTACATGCCATCACAGAGAGCAATCATGTGGGTGTTAGAGCATCTCACTTGTTGGAGGCCCCTAGGCCGAAATCCGGCGAACCGGATTGGGCGAGAGTTTGGTCCGGGGCAGGGGCGGACCCAGAAAAAATTACGAGTGGGACAAATAAATTGAATTGGGGCCTTTCTTCCATAAATTTGTAAAATCTGAAGAAATTTCTTCCAAATATGAACAAATAGTGAAGGAATTTGAACCCACTCAGCTACACTTGAGTCCGCCCTGGTCCGGGGGGCCGTAAACTCCCAGCTGCAGCCCCGACTTGACATCATCGGGCTCGGCGAATTTGGCAAAATTAGGCCAAAATCGATACAAATTTTCATAGTTTGGCCAACATACGCAAAGTTTGGCCAAAATTTGACACGAGGCCGCCGTCAAAATGACGCCACACAACCCGGCCTGTGCTCCACCCGCCATTGCGTGAGTTTCCAAGTACACTCGACTCCCAAGTTTGCTAATCTGGGAGACATTGGGTGAGAGCAAACTAACTCTTAAGTAGACTAGTAAATGTACACGTGCAACACAATCTTTATATATATCATTTGAACTTTTATCATATTTTTCTAAGATGTACATGCGCCAAGCACAAGTAAAAGAGAAATAAGGTAATGTTAGACAAGTAAACTTTAACAACATATCTTTTATTCCCCTTCGATAATGGGGAAAATTACAAACTTTGCTTATTCCTGGTATAGCAGAAAAAGTTTTGTTGCAAAAGACAATATCACCCTTACATTGGACACAAATCGCCATACTGAAAACTGAATCGACAATAGCAAGCTCCGTTGTTAAAAAGAGAAACTGAATCCACAATAGCACTTGCCCATCAAAATCAACATCACGCACCAATAATCACAAGGTTAGGCTCCCACCGTACTTTTGGCAAAATCACTAAATTTCATATGTGATCCCAACTTTGAGGAGCTGATCTTTTGGAATGGATAGTGCCTTATGCCCCTCTGTCATGTTCTTCCTCAAGAATGTATAAACATAGTTCACCACTATCTTCTTCAAGACCGAGGAGTTGGATTTAGCTGTAACATTGGCCTCCCCCATGAGGTACACAATTCCACACTCGACCTCTTTGTCAATCAGTTGCTTCTCCTCCTCAATTGTCTGGCTCAAATGTAAAGTGATCCTCCGCGAGTGGCTGCTGCTCACCCGCCGTGTTTCTTCGATCGCCTCCTCGCTGTGCACCGCAGTCTGTGTGAATCGGCTCGACCTGCTGCTGGTCTGAGCTTCTGAATTAACTTCACTGCCATTATTGCTCATCTCCAGTTCGTTCTGTGTGAGTGTGCTCTCCTCATGGATAAACATCTTGAGCCTATCCATAAGAAATACCGCGAAGTCCTTGGGGTCCTCCAGCGTATCACTGTACCCATACCGTGCCACACACCGGAACAAACGATGCTCCTTGGGGCCAACCTGCCGGAAGATGAACCTCTCCGCAGGCACCACGTGCAAAATCGGCAGGTGCTTGATAGACATGAACATGAAGATGGAGTGCACAGACGGTATCTTCTTGATCAGCCGAGGGAATACTGGGGGGATACCCTGAACTAGCTCCGTGTACAGGAGGCCCACCCCAGGGATCCGCCGCACGTCGTTCTTCTCGAGAAGTGTTGTTATTTCATTAACAGGCACAATGTGGTCAAGCTCGTACCAGTATCTCCTGACTTGGACATAGTGCCATGTTGCCATCAAGCTCATCATGACCAGTGCAAAACAGAAAGGAAGGTATCCACCATCGATAAACTTTGACATTATGGAAGAGAGGTAGATCAACTCTATGGAGCCAAACACGACGTAGAACATAATGATGAAGATGATGTGTGTCTTCCATATGAGGAGCATCACCATAGTCATCAGATGGGTGGTGATTGAGAATGTGGTCACCACACAGATCCCTGCGCATCACCAGCATCATCAGATTAGATGAATAATGAATATGTTCACCATGATTTCCATATACTAGAAGCCTCAACTTACCGTATGCATTGCCGATGTGGTTAGTCGTTTTGAAGGCGATGGTGACTATGATACTCGCCAATCCCATCATGAAGTTCACCTCAGGAATGTATACCTGCCCCTCATATTTGCGTGAGGTGTGGATCACTCGAACCCTGGGCATGCATCCGAGAGATTGCGCCTTGGAGAGGATGGCAAATGCACCAGAGAGCATAGCTTGGCTGGCTATGATGGCAGCAAGAATGGCAACGATGAAGGTTGGCCAAAACATTGTTTCTGCAGGAGCATAGACATGAGGATGGAGTTTATTTGACTTGGTCTATGCTATTTCAAAAATACTTGTACTACATGAAGCATAACTCTTAGTATCCTCTTTTATACCCGGGATCGATTTATAGAAGGTGCTCGCAACGTCATTCGGAAATTTTCTCAGATAAGCCGCCTGCCCCATGTAACACAACCCAACCGCTGGGAACAGGATAGCGTTGAAGCTGATCTGCAAGAAAAGACACATCAAACACTATGAGAAGCTTCTCTTTTAACTTTTAAAAGATATGTGTGAAGCATAATTAAAGTGATAATAAAACATGAAGCAACAAAAACATAAATTATGCTACTCGTTACCTGAACAGCCCTGACGTTGAAATGTCCTAGGTCAGCAAACATACCTTCTGTGCCTGTTTCATATGGATATGATAATCATCAGTTCAGATATTACTGCCTTGCAAGTTACAGGTTGGAGGCCATAAAATTTCAGTTGCATTTTTCAGTCAGAAAGGTTACCTGTGACACACAAGACAATTCCACCAAGCGAAATCCATCCATCCTTCCCGTTCCTTATGAAGTATTGTACTATGTACATCGGATTAAAGGCCCGTAGAACACCGATATCATGAGTAACTAGGTTGTACAGTCCGATAGCAGCAATCAGAATGAACCACACCGTGATAACTGGAGCAAAGGTGTAGCCGACCTTGTCGGTCCCAAAACGCTGGACCGAGAAGATCATGAACAGAATTGCCACGGATATAAGGACCACTTGTGCTGTACAAAGGACCAGCATCAGGAGCATTAGATTTGACGGGCACAAGGTAAGAAAATAATATGAAATGCTAATATTTTTTTTCACATACATTGGGTCAAGCCTGGTGCTTTTTCCCTGATTCCACTCACGGCAGAGAGCACTGCAGCACGTCCATCAAAAAAATTAAAAAAATTATGCTGTTGAATATCTATTTGCTTTTGTCAAAAGAAAAAAGTATCTATTTGCTTTTGTCATTACCAGAAATTGCTGGTGTCAAGGTTCCATCCCCTATCACCATGGATGTGCCAAGGATGGTGAGGGTGAAGAGTATAATCTTAGCAGCCTTGCTGGACTCCAGCTTCTGCTTCACCCATTGTGCCCTCTTCAGCTGTGAACTTGGTGCTTCAATTTGGTAATTGGACACCGCCGCATCTTCAGCCTGCTGGTCCGGGATCATCCGTATCTTTGCGTACCGTGATATCAGCGAGTAAAGCGCAAATGTGCCACCTAAAACAACAATAATATTGTGTTGTTATTTCATATATATATATATATATATATATATATATATATATATATATATATATATATATATATATATATATACCAGACTGGATGAGACAATACCGCAAGCTAGCAGTTGAGATTATGTTGCCCAAGTTTCAGAGATGGCTTACCATCTCCGTTGTCGTTTGCATAGAGCACGATGAAGACGTACTTGAACATGGGTAGGATGATGAGGCTGTAGATGATGAGCGACAGGACGCCCAAGAGATCGTCATTGTTCTTGATTCCATCAGGGAAGGTACTGGAGTAGACATAAAGCGGCGATGTCCCGATATCACCGTAGATGATACCGATGCTCTGGAAAGCAAGGCTCAGCGTCCGCATCCAGCTCACCTGCATACGCGCATTACCTTGACCTTGTCAAGACTGCTCCTTCACAAATTAATCTACTAGAACATCATTGCCGTAGCATGGATAAAAAGTTAATTGCAGGAGAAGCGTATATATATATACCCGGGAGCCATGATGGTTGGAATGGGAGACCTTCTCTGCGTCGCCGAACAGCGAGTCATGGCGCTTGAGCGGGGAAGGTGTCTCCTCAACTTCAAGCGACATTTCTGGTTACCTTATGAATACCTTGAGGCGTCTGTTACTGTCAGCACAAATGGTTCCAACGCTTCAGACGGTGGGTGGTGTGGAAGAAAACGAATCCTTCGTTGCTAGCTAAGCAACATTAAAGTATATGCTCAAGACATTTGGTAGCAGTGCTGGAGCATAATAAATCAGGGCCCATCAATATGTATGCATCCATAGTTGAGACAAAATAGTACTAACTGTCAATTCTTGGAGAATCTTCCTTGTGATGGGATACAATCGACCTATAATTTCTAAAGGAGGTTGAAAGCATTAATCTATACATACTTTTACTACTCCCTCAGATCCATACTTTCTCTATTTAAGCTCAAAATACAAAGTATTTCTAATTGGGACTTTGGAATTTTAGAGGATACATCATTGTGTACATCTAGGATTTTCTACAACTTATTAAAATGTTTTCAATTTTTAGAAGTTAAAGGGATCACTAGATCTCGGGAGCCAGTAATTCAAATGATTGCCTACATCATCGATCCTCCACGGGTGAAATTCTTCAAGGCATTCTAAATATTTAGTAAAAAAAGATACATGTAGCAATGCACAGGGATTTAACTAATATATATATATATATAGGACATATTATGCATACTACCTTGGATATAGTTACACCTATGTGTGTTTCACACAATCTAGGTAGTATATATGTTGCCGGAGAGTATGTACGAGTAATATGTAATATATAGTACTATTTTGGTAGTATGTTACTAGCTACTTTTTTACCAGTATATAATAATTGTTTCACATACTTGTTTTCTATGTATAAGTATGAAAATATTTTAAATATCTGCAAAATATCGGCTCACTTGTAATTTTTTGAGACCTTTGCTTCGGTGTCCACCTCTCCTCTAAACTTACGAAATTGAAGAAGCAATAACGGTCATCGGGTATCTTAAATATAAATATATGAATATATTCAAACTGATAAAGTATTATATGTTTTTTTTTAGATGTGTGTACGCAGCTAGCTGTACTCATCTATCACCAACAACCGAAGGATACGCCAACCCTGAGTTTAACTCACGCACGCACCGAGTTTTGACTTTCGGAGCCTCACATGATCCAAGATCAGTTTTTCTACAATTTATTTGTTTCCAAGGACGACGACGCAACCTCGCTCACCCCATGATGCATACGAAGGAAGGATGATGTGTAACAACCAAATAAACATGCATCTTCAACGTGCCTGTGAGGAGATCGATCGATGATGCGCTCCATTATTTGGAGAAACAAAGGCAAGGCATGCATGTGAGGAGAAGACGGCGAGTAATATAAGCGTGTAGTAGTACCTACCTCTCGATCCTGCCTAGGCGGCGATAGATAGATGTTGGGTCAGCCTCGGCCCCCCGGCGGCGATCGTCCCTCGCCGGCAGCTCGGTCGTCGGAGACAATGGAAGCAATACACTACACTACACTCCCGTATCGAGCTAGGAAGGAAGAGGAAGCTCTGCTAGCTGCGGCTCACATTTGATGGAGGTGAGGAGAAATTAAGGCCCCCTTTAAATAGAGCGGCGCGCGTGCACAGGGATCCAAAACGATAAGTGGCCGTACCCGTACGTGGGAGAGTTCCATAAAGAATCGCGAATTATACACAGGCCGGGTATACTGTATTATTGCTGGGCGAGGTGGCGCGCGGTTTATATTTATCTATTTATTATTGGGCGAGATGGCGCGCGGTTTATATTACTCCCTCCGATTCATATTCCTTGTCGCGAAAATGGATGTATCTAGACATGTTTTAATGCTAGATACATCCATTTCCGCGACAAGTAATATGGATCGGAGGGAGTAGTAAGTTCACCACGTACGTGTATATTTCTCTGGTGCAATTGGTAGACCATTTCGTGTAGGATCACTACTCCGTCTAGGATATTTCTTACGCACGAAATTTGGGCACACAATATTCTCTTCCACCGAATTTAGCATAAATGGTTGCGGTTTGTGTAAAAATCTTGACTTGAACCTAGCATTAAGTAGGCAGATTGGCCTCTACCAGTACGTGGATCAATTCTACGTCGTTATCTTATAGGAAATAAAACTATATCACCAAAATTATATCTCTGGACCTAAGGGCTTGTTATGTTTCATTTGGAATACCGCCTTTCGCAGCTAGCCCTTTCTCGGTGAAAGGTGCAGCGTGAGAAGTGTGTTTTCCACATCTAAAACCTGCTGGGTGATATCATCTGTCCGGGACTCATCGCGAGAGAAGATTCCTTCCTCCCCGTGCCCCAAACAAACCCTTGTAATAGTTTGATGTATGATTTGAGTTGTGCATGGCCATCGATCGTCCCCTCATCTTGTTGGAGAGAACTTGACAGATAAGTTTGATCCAATGTTGGAAAAGGCGACGACAATGACGGGTCTCGGCTGGATCTCGACGACGGACGTGACCTGACGGGCTTGAAGTTGAGTCAGCAGTCCCACAGCCATGGCGTCTTCCAGTTCGTGTGCATGAGTGTGCTCCCGGTTGGTCATAGGATGACTCGGTGATGCCTCTCGTACCTAGCTGGTGGGGTATTGTTTGTGTGTGGTTTTAGGGCATAAGGCCATGATGTCATGATCTCCCCCATTGTCGGTTTTGTAGGTATTGCATGGTGGCTTTGTGTTGTTTGATGTATACTCTTGTTTACTAATGCCCGTATGCATCATTATGAGGCAGAGAGGTCTTAACCTCGTATTTAAAAAACAAATTGAATGGAAAGGTGTATTGACAACATAAGAACCTAATATACCCAACTAACTATAATTGATCTGAATTGGGATCATGTACCTGGATTGTACGGATGGGTGATGAAGATTGTCAATCCAGTATGTAGTTTATTTATAAGTTTCTCGCCTAATGGGGCTTCTGAGAGTTGACTTGAAATGTTTGTTGGAGGCCCTGACTTTGAGTCCTTTGACTTCTGCACAAATAACAACAATTGCATTATTGGTGTTACTTTAATCAGAGTGTGCGTCACGATAGAGAAGAAACATAAGCTGTCTTCATCAGCGGTAATATTAAAAATCAAGATCTAGTACTACTAAAACCAATGGTGTTTTTTACCTAAAAAAAAATCAATGGTGTTTTAAATTCATGCGGAAAATTATATATACAACGCAGTTACTAGTACATTGCTGAAATCCATACTAGTCGAGACTTCCATCAGTTGGTCCAGATTATATACAAGTGTGACGTGAAATAGATCGTAAGGTAATCCCTCAGTCCCAAAATAGATGTCTTAGATTTGTTAAAATTTGGATTAATCTATATACTAAATAGTGTCTAGATTCATATAAATTTTAACAAATTTGAGACATCTATTTTAGACGGAGGGAGCACTGTATTTTGGAAAGGCGAGCGGCTGATCTTTATTAAGATTAGAAAGGAAAATACAACAGAGTTGTAGCGAGCTCCGAGGTGCAGAAAAAAAAATAGAGGGTGGTAGGGGCAGGCGTTCCTGGACAGGCCCAGGATTGCACAGGCGCCTTAACGCAAGCAGAAACACCTACAGGAGTAAGCCACACCTAACCTCAGATACAACTCACAGTTTAGATAGCCACAACACGACCAGCTGAACGCCATAAATAGATTTTCGTGCTGCATTATGTGCAATGATAGAAATAATCATAGGTGTACCCTAAAATGAATGTAAAGGACTTGCATCTAAACATCAAACAAGGCAATGCGCAGGAAGGCGGCAATAAATCTTGATTCAGATGGTATGAAGTCTTCGAAATCATTTCTTTCTTTTTCTACACCTGTAATGACTAAAAAACTAGCAAACATTGGTGTTAGTCTGGGTTATTCTGTCTAAATTTATCTAGTAATGTACTTAGGCGTATGGAGGTTGACCGTTTGACAGTTACTCCTAAGGCCTCTTTTATTCCTGATACTTTATCAGCTGAGGAGGAGGAGTTGCATGCCACAGTAGATGGTAAACTGCTCTCTCATTTAGTTGGTGAAGTATCAGAGGTTGGCTTTGATGAGACGGAGCTGGGTTCAATGTTTGAACTAAAAGCTTCTGGTCGTAAATCAAAGAGCCAAAGGTCTAAGAAAAGGACCCGTGTATCCAAAAGCATTAGTGTTTCTCAATGAATGGAATGTTTGCAAATAGCAGAGGTCTTCGGGACTTGGCTAAATATCTATTCTTTGCCGACTGTGTAAGAGAACATAACTTGGATTTCTTGGGTATTTCTAAAACCGGTCGACGTGATTTCTCACAAGCTCTGCTCAATCGCCTTTCTGGTGGAGTGGACTTTACGTGGGTATCACGTCCTCCACGTGGTAGATCCGGGGGATCCTGTTAGACGTCAGAAATGAGACTATGGAAGTCTTGGCTAGTTCGGTTGGAGATTTTTTATTAAACTCCATATCCGTAACAAGGCCGATGATTTCACATGGTCTCTAGTCGCTGTCTACGGGGCTGCTCAGGATGTTTATAAGGCTGACTTTTTGCATGAGCTGGTAAATCTAGCTAAGGATAACCCTTATCCTATTCTTATAGGTGGGGACTTTAACTTGCTAAGATTCCCTCATGAGAAAAGTCGGGGCAGGTTCGATGAACATTGGCCTTTTTTATTCAATGTTGTCATAGATAGCCTGGATTTAAGAGAGGTTAATATGATTGGGAGATAGTTCACTTGGGCTAATAGTCTCCCAGAGCCGACATACGAAAAATTAGATAGAGTACTTATGGATACACTGTGGGAGGAAAAGTTCCCATTAGTAACCGTTCGGGCTCTAGAGCGTATTGAGGCTTTATCAGACCATGCTCCATTACTTTTATCTGTTGGAACACCATCACAAAGATCCAAACATAGCTTCAAGTTTGAACTTGGATGGATTGAAAGAGATGGTTTTTTTGAGTTAGTGAAAGACGTGTGGGAAAAACCGGTGGCTGGTCAAACGCCTATACAGCGATGGAATAATAAAATGCGAGCTCTTCGTAAATTCCTTCGCGGTTAGGCTAGACATACTGTCGGTATATTGAAAAAAGAAAAAATATGTCTTTCAAATATTATTGATGATTTGGAGGCTTCTACGGAAATAAGGCTTTTATCTGAATCTGAGATTGAGCTTAAGAAGCAATCGAATGCAGAAATTGCTAGAATTTATCGCGAGGAAGAACTCAAGTGGTACCAACGCTCTAAAGCGAAATTTATCCTTGAAGGAGATATGAATACAAGATACTTCCATGCTATTGCCAATGGCAAGCATAAGAAGAAACTTATTTACTCTTTGGTTCAGGATGAAGGTATGATTGAGGGACAGGAGCAGCTAAAATCCTACATTACAAAGTATTACAAATCATTGTTTGGGGCACCACAGGAAAATTCCATATCAATGGAGGAATCCCAAACATATGATATTCCCCAGGTTTCTGTTGATGAAAAAAAGTTTCTAACCGCCCCTTATACGGAGGAAGAAGTTAAGAAAGCTGTTTTTCAAATGGAACACAATAAAGCACCAGGACCTGATGGCTTTCCTGCTGAATTTTATCAGAAATTCTGGGAAGTTATTAAGGAGGATTTGATGCACTTGTTTCATGTTATGCATGAGGGTCAGCTTGATATTTTCAGACTGAACTTTGGCAATATTATTTTGCTTCCTAAAGTTATTAATGCAGAGCGAATACAACAATACCGTCCGATCTGCCTTCTTAATGTAAGTTTTAAAATATTTACGAAGGTGGCAACAATTAGGCTTAATTCAATAGCTGACAATGTTGTTCGCCCTTCTCAAACGGCTTTTATACAAGGAAGAAACATCTTAGATGGTGTAGTAATCCTGCATGAGACAATTCATGAACTACACTCAAAGAAATTGAATGGAGTAGTGTTCAAGATTGATTTTGAGAAAGCGTATGATAAGGTTAATTGGTCTTTCTTCAAAGAAACACCGTATGAAAGGTTTTTCTCAGGAGTGGTGCAATCTCATTCAGTCTTTTGTTTCTGGGGGTAGTGTTGCTAGAAATGTCAATGATGACATAGGCACATATTTCCGGACAAACAAAGGATTAAGACAGGGGGATCCACTTTCGCCTATATTATTTAATATAGTGGCGGATATGTTGGCTATCCTTATTGAGAGAGCTAAGGCTGATGGTCAAATTGAAGGATTAGTTCCACATCTGGTAGATGGTGGTCTATCAATCCTTCAATATGCCGATGATACAATACTTTTTATGGAGCATGATCTTGAGAAGGCTAAAAATCTGAAGTTAATACTTTCAGCTTTTGAGATTATCAGGACTGAAAATCAACTTCCATAAAAGTGACTTGTATTGCTTTGGCGAGGCACATTTATATGCTGAGTTATTTGGCTATGGCCACGGGCTCTTTCCTATTAACTATCTGGGTATACCGATACATTATCGGCGTCTAATGATAGCTGAATGGAGAGGGGTTGAGGAAAGACTACAAAAACGTCTTAATAGTTGGAAAGGAAAACTACTTTTCCCTTGGTGGAAGACTTGTAATCATTAATTCAGTACTGACTAATATGGTACTATATATGATTTCATTCTTTCATTTACCAAAAGGGGTTTTGAAGAAAGTGGATTATTTCCGCTCAAGATTCTTCTGGCAAGGGGATGAGGTGAAAAAGAAATATCGACTGGCCAAATGGACTGTGGTTTTCCGACCAAAGGAATACGGTGGACTTGGCATACATGATTTGCAAGTCAAGAACACTGCACTCCTAGATAAATGGTTGTTCAAACTTTTTTCAGAAGGAGTCTGGCAAACCATTTTGTGGAGGAAATATATTGGATCCAAAGCTTTGTCCCAAGTGGTATGGAAGTCAGGAGACTCACACTTTTGGGCGGGGCTGATGGCTGCCAAAAAAAAGTTTCTACACTTTGGTTCTTTTAATATTAAGGATGGATCACAGATTAGGTTCTGGGAAGACAAATGGTTTGGCCAAATGCCCCTTAGAGAATAATATCCTGCTCTATATTCAATAGTTAGGCATAAAGGGGATACACTTTCCAGGATAATGGAATATAATCCTCCTAATGTCTCTTTCCGTAGAAGTTTAATTGGTCCTAGATTACTATCATGGAACATTCTCTTATTGAGATTATCTATGATTCAGTTGTCGGATGGTGTGGACGAATTTAAATGGAAACTATTACATAATGGTAAATTTTTAGTTGATTTGTTTCATAGAGCTCTGATCCAACCAAATATTCCAGTTGATGATAATAGTAGTATTTGGAAAATGAAAATACCCCTAAAAACGAAAGTATTTGCTTGGTACCTTCGTAAAGGGGTAATTCTTATAAAAGATAATCTTGTTAAGAGGAATTGGCAAGAAAGCAAACAATGTGTCTTCTGTAATCATAATGAGACAATTAGACACTTGTTCTTCCAGTGTAAATTTGCTCGTACTATATGGTCAATCACCCAAGTGGCCTCTGGTTTATCTCCCCCTTCATAGGTTGCTAATGTTTTTGGCAATTGATTGAATGAGATTAATGATAAATATGGGACTGTTTTTAGGGTGGGAGCGCTTGCCATTATTTGGTCGTTATGGCTATGTAGGAATGACAAGATTTTTAATAATATGATGTCTTCTCCATTGCAGGTTATCTTCCGGGCCACGACAATCCTGCGATCATGGATAATTCTTCAACGGATGGAGTTCAGAGACTTCTTTGCGGAAGGGTGTAGGCGTTTGGACGCCGTGGCGCGAGATATTTTTTCTAGACATGGATGGCAGCGTGACTTACGATTAGAGATATCATAGTCAGAGCCTGTTGTGCCATGTATACGTTTGTACTTGTTTTTCGTTTACTTCTGGTTGTAACTTGAGAGGATTTTCGGCTGTGTGCATTCTAGTTATGCAGAGGCCGGGTGTAAACATTGCTTTGAGTAATAAAACACCCATTTCCAAAAAAAAAACAAGAGTTTTTTTGTATGGCCCACCTCCTGTGTTTCGCTCCCACTCCCACCAAGGCTATATGGGGCGACCCCAACAAACCCAGTCGTTGTCAGCTTCAATGTCCCCTTCCGTGCCGCAGCCGCCGACTGAAGCCCGAGCGGCTTACTGTGGCGGCAAGAAAATCCTCGCAGCGACAAACGAAGATCTTGGGAGCCAATTTGTTGCGGCTGTCGAGGGGGCTGTTGGTGGTCGGTATGAACGGCGTCCTGTCGTGTTGTGGGCAGAGCTAGACAAGTGGATGCGGTTCTCCTTGGACACCCTCATGGTGTCCAGTCGACGCGATCCAGCCGACCACGAGGTTGCGGGGTGCTACCGGTGAAAACCAATCCCTTGGTGAACGATGGCAGTGTCCATGCGTTGTTACCTTGATGAAACATCGTCGATGCAGTCGGTGTCTACTCTCTCAGGCTTCTCCAGGGGAAATGTAGATCTAGATAACCTTAGATCGGACAATGGCAGTGTTGCGATGTTGCTATCCCTCATGGGATAATTGTTTTTGGACGAGTGCTAGATGGTGGTGGCGGGAGGTGGAGCTTTGTTGCATCTACTGCGTCAACAACGGCAGGTCCCGACGGCATGGTGCAGCTGGGTCTCAACGACAGACGTGACTTGATGGACTTGTGGAGAGAGGGGGTACTTTCTGATGCCATGACAACCTCGTAGGCCTTGTGAGGACTATGTGGATCTCGGCCATGAAGTTGGGTCCACGGTTCAGTGGTGATGGCGGCTTCCGGATCATGTGGATGAGGTGCACACTATGTGTGTGTTGAATCGTACTAGTGCTCCTGGTTGGTCATAGGGTGACTCAGTGATGCCTCTAGTACCTAGCTGGTGGGGTATTGTTTGTGTGTTTAGGGCATAAGGCCCTGATGTCATGATCTCCCCTTATTGTCAGTTTTGTAGGTATTGCTTGGTGGATTTTATGTTGTTTGATGCATACTCTTGTTTACTAAAGCCCGTGTGCATCATTTTGAGCCAGAGAGGTCTTCCTCGTTTAAAAAAACAAAATTTGAATGTAAAGGTGTAGCGAGACAACAGAAGAACCTATTAATATATCCAACTAACTATAAGTGATCTGAATTGGAATCATGTACCGGATTGTACGGATGAGTGATGAAGATTGTGAATCCAGTATGTAGTTTATTTATAAGTTTCTTGAAATGTTTGTTGGAGGCTCCGACTTTGAGTCCTTTGACTTCTGCACAAATAACAACGATTGCATTATTGGTGTTACCTTAATCAGAGCGTGCGTCACGATAGAGAAGAAACATCAGCTGTCTACATCAGCGGTTATAATGGTATGAAAAGTTGCTATCTAGTACTCCCTCCGTTTCAAAATATAAGATGTTTTAGATTTGTAAAGAGAATGTATCTAGACTTGTTTTAGTATGTAGGTTCACTTATGTTTGGAGTGAATCTACACACTAAAACAAGTCTAGATACTTTTGCTTCACAAAGTTAAAACATCTTATATTTTGAAACGGGGGGAGTACTAATTAGTAAGATCATTGGTGTTTTAAATTGCATGCGGAAAATTATTATCTATACGACACAGTTTGTCCAAATTATATACCAGTGTAACGTTCCTATCGGTACCAGAAGTAGATTGTCGTGCTGCATTCTGTGCAATCATTGAAATAATTATAGGTGCACCTTGAAATCAAGACCTGTTCTCAGAAAAAAAAAATACTAAGTTTGTTTATTGCTCAAGGCCAGTTCGGGCTCAATAGAAAATCCAAATGATCATATCATCTGGCTTATTATTTCCCCCAGACGCGCAATGTACGCGGAGTTGAGAGACATCACAGTACCAGGTCCATATATAAAACCCATGCACAACTCTGAAATGAATCAGCAAAAGCTTGGCACGCCAAAGCTGACTAATCACGGCTAGTTAACAACAAGCAAATGCAATGTTTCTTGGCTGTTGCTACTTTTTTCATGGCTGTTGCTACTTGCTATTAGTACTTCACTTTCTGTTCTCGTTCTTTTCTATGAGCAGATGTCAGTTCCGCCTTCGGTCCTTTTCTGTTGGAAATTGATGGCATAACTCCCGAGCTCCCGCTCCGCTTTATATTAATTAGCAAGGTGGCCGGGCATCATCTTTTCCTTGTCGAAAATGACAGAAATATAAATATATGAAGTTATATGTATTTATGCTACACATATGAAATGATATATATCTCTAACCAACACAGACGTTATGCTAAATTGAAATGTCCTCCACAACAGAAATGATCATAGAATAATCATAGAAATTGATAGATCCTCCACATCAGAAATGATCATAGAATGATATATGTTACTTAACACTATCCCTACTATCCTCAATCTCAAGCCGAGTCACTCTATGCTCCAGATTACATGCATTTGTTTTTCATGTAAGATGATAATTAGAGTATCACCGGCTATGTCAGATGAGTTCGCCGTGTCAACCTTTAGTTTGTTAATTCTTGATATTGCGGTTCAAATAGTAACCATGGCCACCTAAGGTATGTCTAGATGATGTTTAGATGTTATTTCATATACAATAAACAATAGTTTTTTATATGAAGTGATCAAAAGAGAATTTATCATCTAATAGCAACGTCATTTAAATGGCAACACCATTTATTTTATTTTGCGAATACCTGTTCTTCTCATTTACTTTTACTTCATCTATTCTATAATACATGGGATAGGAGCATGTCAATCATGCGAAAAAGTTTTGGAATATTGATATAAATATCAATAAACATAGTTAGAGAAAATTTACTCCAAGTTTTTTAGATATTATTAATTTTGGATCAACGTTAATATTTCATATTTAATTTATTTACGTCTTGCAGTGCTATCCCTAATACCAATCATTCACTTCTTCGCTCATATTTACCTGTAGTGTAACATGACTACGTTGGCATGAATGACATAGCTTGAGCAACTTAAATAATCCTTTTTAAGATGTGCTTGTAGTGAGACATCTCGTTTTCCTTACTTCTATAAAGTATTAGAAACCATTAAGAGTGACATGAATCTGTGTTTAATCCCCAATAAATGTCTTTGGCCTTATTGAACTTATTACACTTCCTTAGGTGTGAGGCTTGTTACCAAGTTTCTCCAAATCATGCCGAGATCTAACAAATTCCGTAACCTACCCGTTGCATTAAATCCGATCAATTACCGTAGTTTAAATGCCATCTCGGCTAAGATACTAGAGTCGTCATCTTGCATCACAAGATGAGAATGTTACGGGCTCCCACCCACTAGGAATACAAATAAATACTGAGCAAGGAAAAAACTTCTGACTTGATCGCCCCATTCCAAAATTTGTGGTCAGCGCGGTTTATACGAAGTCTATGGATAACTGACTATAGTTGTTGTTTATATCTTAGGGTAACTTTTCGGTACAAAGAAATCTCCACCACATGATTTCCTATCATGTATTCCAACCATGATTTCATTGCCCACCAATTCGTAATTCATTTCAATCATAAAATTGTAATTTGTTTCACTTTCCGTCTGTGATGCTTTTGAAAAGTCTTTTATATAGAATATAAGGACATAAGGATGTGGGAGATTGAATTTTCTTGATAACTGCAAGATAATACAGTTTGAAAGTTCTACTTGATCCTTGACCTCGGGTTTTGAAAATAGCAGTCATCGTCCAATAAATATAATGTTTCGGTAAAAGCCAGATGATGTTCTAATGCAACTATATGAAATGCAATGTCTTTATGTGTTGATTTCAAATTTTCCTTTATTTGAATTTCTTTGTCTTTAGTTGAATTTTCCTTTTTGAGGATTTTATTGATTTTCACTTTAGAATTTTCTTATATCTTACGGAAATTATGTTGAATAATTTACAATTCAAAATGTGTGTTTCAAGTTGAAAATAATATTTTTATAATTTAGGTAATATTATTTGGGCTTAAAGGATTTTTACTCATTTAAGGGTATTTCTTTAATTCAAATAAACAACATGTATTTATTTGTTCACACAAAAATATTTTTTTAATAATTCAAGAAAAATAGGATTTGTAATCCTTGAATTTCTTCCTATTCGAAACTATTTTTATTTTATTTTTCAAAAATATTTTTGATAAGTTTTGATAAATTAGCATTTAGAGTAATTATGAAATTACCCTTTTTTCCTTGGCCTCACTAGTGAGACCCAAAGGTTCAAAACTAGTTGAATCATTCCGGTTGAACCAAACGAGTTCACACTCTCCCCTCTCTCTCACAGCGTGCCACCGCTGTTGGGTGAATGAGTGTCTCTTTCAACTACTTATAGCTTGTTCTTTGTTTGTTGTAACTTATAAGTTTTAGCTTCCTTGTTATATCAACCTATAGAACAAAATGTTTATGCACATTTATGAGCTTCCGCTTTTACGGAAAATTACAAAAACCTACCACAGTTGGGGTTAGGATTTAAAAAAATCAAAACCTTTCAGCTTCATGACAAAAGACCACCACTCCAGCTTAACCGCGTGAAATATACCCACCACTTCATCCTAACCCTCATCTTAAACGTGGTTATGACATGTGGGTCATTGTGTCAGGCTGACGTGGCAGTTGGGTGACGGATCGTACCGGATGGCCTTTAACAGGTAATGCGTTGGTGGTAGAAAACCATCACAATTGGACAGTTGGTGACAGAAAACCACCGCTTGTGACGTAATATGTTGACAAAGCTAGCACAAGTGGAAAAAAATCACATAGCAATGAAACAAACACATGCATAGGATCAACAGACAAAATTCCCACACACGAACACACAAACAAATAAGTTTCATACAACCAAAGCCTGCACACACACACACACACACACACACAGGTCCAAAAGACAGAATTCTCACATACTAATACCAAGTCACAACTTACACACAAATAAGATAAGTAACAAGTTTTATTTAACAAACACACATGATTCACTTCATGTTTTTGATATCTTCAACTGTCATCTTGTCAATCCTAGATGCAGTAAGATATCTATCCATCATGTGTGCTTGATCTCCTCTTTCTTATTGGCCTACCATCTGCAGGTACTAAATTGGGCTTCTTGGAGCATTGAAGGAGCTTCTAGTTGTTGTTGAAGAAGTTGATGCAGATGGAGCGGTCTTTCTTGTAGCTGATGCAGATGGAGCAGTCATTGATGTCCTTGCTATTGGAGCTGCTGCTGTTGATTCCCTTGGTGCTTGAGCTGCTACTGGTGCTGCCCTGGAGTTGCTGTTGTTGATGCCTTTGCTGGTGATGGTGGTGCCCTTGCTGATGGAGTTGCTAGGACCTCTCTGTTTTCGCGGAGTGGTGGTTTTTTGTTAACACAAAAATATATTTATTAATAGAACTACTATATAAAGCCAACTAACAATTACCTTGTGAGAATTCAAGTGTTTTTCTATCACCAACATATTAACACAAAAATATATTTGTTTCGTTGTTGCGTGTGAGAATTCTGACAGTATTACTATTACCCTACAAGTGGTGGTTTTGTGTCACCAATTGTCCTAATTGCGGTGGTTTTCTGTCATCAACATATTACCTGTTACCCGCCGTTGGGTACGATTTGTCAACCAACTACCACGTCAGCATGACAGAAGGGGCCCACGTGTAATAATCAAGTTTAAGACGAGGGTTAGGACAGATGGTGGGTTTTTTTTTTTGGCACGAACCCAAAAGGTTGTGGTTTTTTGAAACCCTAGCCCCTAGAACCTTCGAGATGTGATGTTACTCTTTCTTGAATAGTTCGATGTTCCTACCGGTAATGCACACTCCTTTGTTGCCAACTGATACACATGCGGTTTTTGTCGCGCTTCTTTATGTTCACAGCTTCATGTGAAAGAATGTTACTTGCACGACGTGGCCGTGATTATCTGAAAGGTTGTACCATTAAGTTGGCTTCAACTTTGATCCAACGTTCAGATTCATCAGGAAAGAGGCGCCATGTAGACTGATGGCAGCCAGCACGTCCCCAGCTTCAGATTCCTTACCTGAATGCTCATAGAGATGAAACGCCGCACTCAGGATGAAGCTGTCAGGTTTTAGCGATCCGCACGCCGTCTCGAAGAACGACATGCCTTCGTCGACGCGGCCATGCTCCAGGTACGCCCTCATCATCTTCCGGCAGCATGCTAAATCAGCAGCCACACCAATATCCTGCATCTGGCTGCAGATCCTCTGAGCCTCGTCGATCCGGCCTTCCTTCAGAAACGCGAAAATGAGGTGGTTGAAATGAAGGCTAGAAGGGGCGGCTATGTCGCTGCTCCTCCGCATCGTCTGGATGGCTTCCTCTGCTTTGGAGTAGCATCTGCCTTCCGAGTATGCCCTGATCAGCGCGAGGTACGTCAGCGAGTCGGGAACGTGGTCGTGTGATAGCATCTCCTGGAATGCAGTCTCCGCCTCCTCATGCAGCCCCGACGCGGCGTAGGCATTGATCATGGAGTTGAAACTGATCTGCAGTTTGCAAAGTAAGTTAGTTTGCAAAATAAGTTAGTTTCAGAAGTCACATTTGTCCAACGAGAGCGTACCTTTCCAGGCATGATACCATGTTCCTTCATTCTACCGAATAGTGAAGACGCCTCCTGATGCCTCCCTGCAGATATTGAACTTCAGAGGCTTGGGACTGAATAGTATATGAACAAGAGTAGGGGGGAAATACTCGTCGAACGAACGTAGACAAACAAATCTTTATTTGATTTGTTTACATGAGGTACAAGGGACTGACCGGCCTTTCCATACAAGTTAAGCATGTTTGTGTATATCTTCTCATCGACCGGTAGGCCCAGCTCTCGTGCGGCAGTAAACATCTCAGTAGCCTTGTCCAGCTTTCCTCCTTGGCCATAAACACTGTACCAGAAAACTGAAGGTACTGACAAAATGGTCCCAAAACAACTGTAAAAAGGGAACAAAAATATTGAGGTATAATTTTCCACATGTCTTATTAAGATGTCCACCTTATCATTATATTGAATGTCTGCAAGGACCGAGGAACGCCAGAGGATATCATGCGATCATATATGCTGACAGCTGAGTATAGTTTGCCTGCTTGGGAACTAAAGCTGAGGCAGTTAGCCATGGAACCCTTGGACCTGAAAAGTCTGCTTGTCCATCTAATGGAGAGGAGAAGATATTATCCAGACCTGACTCGAGCATCGACTTGATGAAAGTATTGTACACGACGGTGTCAAGCTCAACTTCACCATGGAAACAGCCGTGTATGATGCCCTCTGCCTCCTGAAACTTCCCTGGGAGTCATTTCACTATGTGAGTATACACATCAACAGAATGCCTCGCCAAAGAATTTGCGGTATTTTTGTTTACTTATTAAGCACCCAAGTTAAACAGTCACCATATCAGCTAATGGGAAATAGATAACATAGCAGTTGATGAAACGCTTACCATGCTTCGTCAGGTGAGTGACAAGTATGCTAATTGTCACGGCATCTCTGGTATGGCCTTGATCAACCATTTCCGTAAAAAGATGATATGCCTCCTCAGGCTTGCCACATTTACATAACGCATCAACCATGGCATTGTAGACAGGCCCTCCTACTGGAAATGATGCAGATGCCGACTTAAAGAGTAATTGTGCTTGCGGTAACTTTTGTTCCTGGCCATATTGGACAATCAAAGTAGCTGTTGCAGAATCTTCAGGCTTGGCGCCCAATTCAGTCAGTTGCTCATGAAGGAATTTTGCCTCATCAGTACTTCCTGCAGCACAACACATTTATAAACAACAGTAAGAGAAGTATGCTTAGGCACGAACATCATGTTCTTCTGTGTGTGCTTACCTTCCCTAGCAAATTTTCTGATCAATTGGCACGCGATGGACGAACCCCCAGGTGTGTCCAGCAAGGATTTCAACGTCGTGCTGAGTACTGAACTCTCAGTCCGACAGTCTAGCGCCTTGGACGAACTATGTTCTTCTTGAATCACACTAATACTATTTCTAGCATACATCTCAATAAAAGAAATCATTGTTGAATTCTTCATGTTAACTCCATTACCGTGCATGTCATTCAGTATCTTATCTGCAACTGTGATCATCCCGCTTTTACAGCAAACTTCCATCACAGTCGTACAGAGGCCCTCATCAAGCTGGACATCTTCTTTTCTCATATTCAGAATGAGTGCACTGGCCTTCTCTAGCTGGCCCAGCTTGACGTATAACCTGAGGAGGTCATTGCAGCAGAACACATCAGGGAGGCCATATTTCGACAGAAGTCTGAAGGTATCTTCAGCAGCAGCTATGTCTTCCTTCGCGACATGGCACCGGAGAAGAGCGCCGTAAGAAAACAGCGACGGCTTCACACTCCTCGACCTCATAGAATCCAAAACTTGCAGTGCCCTATCATAGTTCCCAGCATTCATGTGAACCTGAGCCATTGCCACATAAGTCTGTTCGTCACTCAGAAGACCCGCCCTGTCGATCTCCTCGAAGGTGCGCTGCGCATCCTCATAAAGCCCGATCTTACCATATATCCTGATAAGGATCCCATATATGACCTCATCAAGGACAATCTTGCTCCGCTCCATCTCGGAGAAGAGCGTGAGCGCCTTCGAGTAGTCCTCATTCTTGTCGTAGAGTGCCAGGAGAGATGCACAGGTGTAGTTGCTGGGGACAATGCCATGATCCCTCATCTCCTCATAGAGCCCCACTGCCTGCTCCCCTCTGCCATGTCTGGCACTCAAGCTGATCAGGCCGCTATATGTCGCCTCCTCCGGAACAAACCGGGACCTCCTCATCTTCCTCAACACATCCATGGCCTCCTCCAAGAGACCCTCCTTGACAAATGAGCCGATCACAACAGTGTAGGTGAACTGATTTGGCACCACATAGGACTCCATCATCTGGTTCCAGAGGTGGATCACCTTGCCATGGAGCCTGTGCTTCTGCAGGGAGGAGAGCATGAAGTTGAAGGCGGGGAGAGGTGGCGACACGCCACGCCTGCGCGTCGCGGCGTAGAAGAGCATCATGTCGCCGTGCCTGCCCCGGCGCGCGTATGCGCACAGCAGGGTGCCGCAAGCCACCGCGTCCGGCTCGACGCCGGCCTCCAGCATCTCAAGGAACGTCTCCTCGGCAAGGTCGATCTTGCCCGTCTGCCCGTACAGCCTGAGGAGCATGGTGTAGGCCACCACGCTGGGCTCGTAGCACAGCTGCATTGATGAACCGGGTACATATCATCAGGATTCAGAATTGATTAATTTGGGGAAATTTTTTGGCAAGGATTCAACTCAAAAAAAAGATGCAGGTGGATCAAGAACATCGCATCGGGACGGATTAATTTGGCAAAATCTGGGGAAATTTCGGCTCAGAAGCTACGATGTGTTGGGGCATTTTATATCTGTACCTGGAGCTTCATCCAGTAGAAGAACTCCTGGCCCTGGCGCCACCCGCGCTGCTCGCGGAGGACGACGCACATCTCGCGGAAGGTGAGCTTGGAGACGAAGGAGGCCATGGCCTCGCGCATGGACCCCGGCGGGCGCGACGCCGTGGCCCGGACGGCGCGGACGGCGGCGACGACGTGGCGGCCGTGCACGTGGCCGGCGCGGTCGTCCTCGATGTACCGGGCCATCTGGCCCTCGGTGCGGCGCACCCATCGGGGCGTCTCGGCCCCGGCGCCCTGGCCACGGCGCTGTAGGCGGAGGCGCCGCGCCTCGTCGTGGAGGAGCCGCCGGTACGGCGTCGGGCGGCGCCCCCGCGAGGAGGAGGAGGGGGCGGGCGCGCCGGAGGAGAGCGACCAGGAAGCTGCGCCGCCGTATTCTTCGTCTTCCTCACGGGAGGAGCAAGTGACGGAGATGGCAGCGGCGACCAGTGGAGTGTGAGGAGCAGAAGCCATCGCCATGGACGCGGGAAAGTGGACGGATATACATTCGAGATAATGTTACAACAGATTTTCTTCTTTCTTTTACCAGATGTGGGTCCCACCTGTCAGGGATGGAGGACTCGAACCAACAAAATGTACTGTAAAATTTACCAAAACTTTACCAAAGATATCAAGTATCAAATGATTTTTACAAACAAAACTTGTTAATTTTTTTCTCCTTTATTATAGAGTACATTTTACCGGGAAATTTACACAACAATGATCCAACCAAAGATATCAAATATCAAATATCTTTACCAAAGATATCAAATATATAGAGTACTATCAAATATCAAACTGTAAAATTTACCAAACATATCGAACTGTAAAATTTACCTAAGATATCAAATATCAAATGATTTTTATACAAACAAAACTTGTTAATTTTTTTTCTCCTTTATTATAGAGTACTAGATTTTACCGGGAAATTTACTGCTGCTACACAACGATGATCCAACCACATTCTGAACAAGCTGTATAAACGTTGGCTTAGCTAATACAATTACACCACAACAACGACGGCACTGTACAATTCAGGCAACGGCGACCGTGATCTATGACTCTACGTGCTGCTCCGGTCTCTGGCCGGCGACAGGCTGCGGCGGCGGCGGAGGCTGCTGCTGCCACTCTCCCGCGCCGACACCGACAAGGCGGGAGGAGCTGAGCTCGGTGGTGCTGTAGAAGGACTCGTCCGGGTAGAACCCCTCGTCCTTCTCGTCCTCCCACTTTAGCACCTCCCGGATGTACCGGAAGGCCTCGTCGACGGTGGGCCTGTCGCGGGCGCGCGCCTGCCACACAAACAGCTTCCGCCCGTTCATGTGCGCCGCGTACAGGTCCTTGAACTTCACCGCCACGTAGAAGAAGGCCTGCTGGGCCATCGACTGGTTGTTGTTGGTGGTGCGCAGCGGGCTGAAGTCGCTGAACCACTCGCAGGACGACAGCGGGGACCGCCCGATCTTCTCCTCGAACAGGTCGAACTTGTTGAGCACCAGGACGAACGGCGTGTCGCGGAAACATGGGTGCCTGCCCAAAAAACATCCCCACTTCAGTTGGTTCAGTTTGATCCCAGGCAATAGGAACCGGTAATGTGCAGTCTACCGAACTTTTAGCTTTGGTCGGAACAAGATCAGGCAATTCATACTTGAGATGCAAATTATCGAGCTCTGGTGAAATTACAGGGCCATTCGCCAAACGCGACTGATAAGGTTACTTTACCTGATTGTGGCCTCAAACAAGTCCCTGGTCTGGATCATCTTATTCTGAAGGCGCCTACTGCTGCCGCTTGTAGGGGCACCCAACTGGTCATAGTCGCTGAGTGACACGGAGAATATCACCACACGGACATCCTCAAACATTTCTACCCATTTGCATCCCTCGTTCATGCCCTTGGCATTTACTCTAATCAGCTGATATCTAAGGGGGAGTAAAAGTAGATGAGATAAACAAGGTTACTGGGAGTTGTTTCAAATAAGAAAGAAATAAGAGCAGCAGCAGTTGGGAAAGGAAACACACTAGTATAAAGACATGTATGTACAAGGATTTCGATGCAGTTTAGACCATGAGTAAGGAAGAAAGAGTTTACTTGTTTATTGCCTGAGAGGTCACGTCATGACTGTCGCCATAGAGTTCAGACATAGGACTCCGTTCGTCCAGAGTGAACTCAATAAAAGCCAACCCATTCCCTTGCGATACTCCTTCTGCATATATTACATCTTTCTCTGAAGGTTCGTACTCATTACTTGATACTTCAATGGCCTGCAAGGATGGCATCAAAAAAATAAATTACTTTAGTTACTCAAATAACAATTAGGGTGCGCAGAGAAAAATATGTGACAGTTCATTGTGGTGTGCCTGGAGATCATTCTTGACAAAGGAAGGGTCACAGAGGGTAAAAGTCCAGAAACAAAAAAGGCCCCTGCAGGGTCAACAACTCCAAAGTGCAACTTCTATTTCTGAGAGGCTAAAAACTGTGCATAATGCGAAGTGCTGGTCTAGCATAATAATCTATTTCAAGGGATGAATCTACATAACAAATTTTTGATTTATATATACCCTGCTCAAGAAATATTCGGCAACGTCGGGGAGAAAAAGCAATTCGTCCTTTCTTTTATATGTTGCTTGTATAGCAGGATCCTTCCACATCTCATCAACAACTGGTGCATATTCACGTGTAGCTGCAGGGAAGAATGCATCTAGGTCTCCCATAGCTATGATGTCCAATAGCCAATCTGAGAACTTCTTCAGCTTTGCATTTATTGAGTATATGCAAGAATTTGAACCATTGGATGTGTTTCCATCTGCATACAAGGAAAACCACTTCAGCATACTGCAAATGATCTTCAAAAATATGATAGGAACAAATATTAGCTTCCCTGCTACCTTGTTGGGTATCCTCATCTTCTGAATTTGGGTTATTTGATATAGCCAAAGCCTCTTCCTCGAAGCGCTCACGGCCCTCTAACAGAATCCCAAGGTACTTGAACATGTTGCTTTGGATCATTAGTTTGATATTGTCAAGTTCTTCTGGGGTAAATCTAGTTCCGTATAGTAACTTAGCCTGTGCCGTAAAACCAGACGTTATGAAAGTACATACAAGATAAGGAAAAATGTTGAAAGTAGACGAATTGGACTGTCAGAACTCGGTTGGAGATTGCATGATAAACTGATGACTAACATATTGCATGGTGTTCCGTAAATACTTTGAGACATATTAGTGCTTAAGGCAGAGATATCTATGAGGCTATGATGACTAGACTAATGTACAAATAATCCCTAGCTTGCAGAAGATTGTACAATGGCGCACATGCAAATGTCATATATAACAAGTCAACAACTAACCAAACTTCAAAACAGCGAAATAGGTTTACACATCACAAAAACGACACACTAGATGACAAACTTCAGTTATCAAATCAAACCATATTTCACTGGAGAAATATAGGTAAGTTGAAGTCCACACCAGAATCTAATGCATTTTAGTTTTCTATAAAACCCCAGTCATATATGAAATTTGGTATTGACCTGCTTAAATATGGTGCTTGTTCCAGCTCCAGGGGACCCAAGAATAAGAAGTTTTTGTACTCTTTTCTGGTCTAAGTAATCGGGCACTGCTCTTGCTGAATAAGGATCATCATCCTTGGGTTCATCACAGTTTGCAGGAGGCACCGGTAGTGAAACCAAGGCGCAAACAAAACGTGTGATAGGCTGTAGAACAGGGGACACACAAAATCTTGTTAATAGCAAGGGAAAAAAAAGGAAACATGCATTAATTTTATAAAGGAAGGCCAATTAAGTGAAACTCCATGGAACAAGATACATACCGACTGCCATATCTTTCCTTTGATGTTATTTTGGCCTTCTTCCTCGTATCCACCATCATGATAGACCCAAAAGTGAGTATCACGGGGACATTGAACTTGTGCGATCTTCAAGAATGAAGCAGATATTGTGGAAAACACATTTAGAGTACTGACACTGCATAACTAAACGTACAGAAAATGATAAGGACTCTTAATTGTATGTAGTAGCTTAGAGCGCACACCTTCAGAATTTTCAGTTCAATCTTGGTAATTTCCCTTCCGTTCATGTAAACCTGAGTGTTGCCATTACTAGCATCTGGCTGAATCTTCCCGTTGAAGTTCAGATTGGTGCTGATCATCCGGCTTGGTTTTTCCCCTTCCTAACAGTGTAAATGGAAGGTTATTTAGTAGGAAGTTCAGGTTTCAAAGGAAGGTAGTACCAACAGCCAGGCTTACCTTTCCCCATAAGCCTGACTCCTTGTCATACCAATATCTTCCAGGCTTGAGATTCTGAGGAGGCCGTGGGCAACTACGCAAGTCGGACATCTCTTCCTGACAGAGAGGGAAGCCATTGACGATGACTTGCTCGGGCCGGAGCTGGTTCGCCAGGCACTCCTTCTCGGCTTTCAAGATCTGCCTGACCTCCAGCGCGCTGAGCAACCGTGACAGTATCCTGGAGCTCTTCCCTAGCTTGGAGCGCTTGCTCTCCTCGATGGGCCGGCCAATGCAAGTGATGCACTTGCGGCCCTCGGGCATGGACCCCATGGCCCTGAGCAGGCAGTAGCCGCAGTACCTCTTGTCGCAGACGATGCACGACTCCTTGCCCTCCCACTTCCTCTTGCCGCAGCGGTCGCACGTCTTCCCCCTCTTCTCCTTCCTGGTCACGGCCACGAACTGCTCGGACCTGGTCTCGTCGAGCTCGGTGCTGTTGCCATCGTACTTGTTATCGTCTGCCAGCCCGAAGGTCACCACGTGTGACCTCCTCCCCTCCACAGCAGGCCTGCCACCGTCCGTCTGCCCCTGCCAGCTTCGCGCAAACTCTCGCGACACGGAACGGGAGCCGTCGCTGTCGGAGCCCCCCTCGTTCTGAGGCGCCGAATTGGCCGACTTCGAGCCTGCCGTTGCCCTCGCGGACGACGACGGCGGCGGTGGCTCGGCGCGCGCCCGGGCCGCCGGCCTGAAGACCGGCGCCACCGGCACCACGCTGTTCCCGGGCCTGAAGGACCCGGACACCGGCTCGGCCGTGGGCACGTCCGCCATGTCCACGGGGTCGATCCTGGGCACCTCGTAGGACACCGGGGGGCCGTCGTACTCGAGCGCGATGGAGTAGTCGAGGTTGCTGCCCTCCGGGATGGTGGTCCCGGGAGGGAACATCCGCCGCAGCGTCTCCTCCCAGTTGCCCCTGTCGCCCACAGCCCCCGCCATCTCCTTCCTCCCGCGCGCGCAATCCGCCGAACACCTTCGCCGCGCGACCCTCCTCCCCACGATCGGCAGGGAGGCTACAGCTCCATCTCCCAGAATTAATCCTCGCTGAGCTCCCCTGGACTTCAAAGCTGGGAAATTTCGCCACCGGAAGCTAGAAAATTTCTTGCTGGGGCCGCCTCGGCTTGGCGTCGACGACGGTCAAAGCCCAGCGCTCCGCACACCACCCAACTACTAGTACGATCGCCGAGACCGGCCTCCCCGGTCAACGAGAGACCCGAGGCGAAAGCCAATCTTTGAACGAGCAAAGCCGCCGCCGGGGAGGGAAAGGGACCGGCCGAACCACCAACCACCGCTCAAACCTTACCGCCCATTTTGCGAGTCCAAGGGCGCGGAGTTTTGACCGTGAAAATGGTATGGTGCGGGGTTCGTTTCACACTTTGGGAAGACGACGGCGACAGTTTCGGCACTCTTTCTTGCCGCCGATGCGAAAATCTTCAGATCTAGTAAAGCAGTTGGTGAAAAAAGGCCAGTCAGTAATTCCGACAGAACAGTACTTATCCAAAACGAGATGGTACAAAGATGCTGTCTTTGTCGCAAAATTGCCAGCGCACTCGCCGTGAAAATGTTGGGAAGACGCAAACACTATTGGAGTGAAATTGAGTCAAAAAAAATATCTAGTGATACCGTACCTCGCTTGATAAGTTGGTAACCATTTCTCCAATTTAAATTTATACGTGTCAAAACAATTTGAAACAAATTTGTAGGTGTTCACAAGATGTGCGTTTACAATCTCTACTAATATTTTAAGAGCCAAACTTGAAACACACACAAAGAAACAAAAAAAACAAATTGCTATCTGAATAGCGCCATTATGCGTCTTTTTCGACACTATACATGTTGGATTTGTCTTTTTTTGTTTATCAGCGTGTATATCGAATTTGGTTTTGCAAATTCTACGGATTGCAAAGACACATCTCGTGAACATTCACAAATCGTATTTCAAATTTTTTGAAATTTGCAAATTTAAATTATGAAGAGTGGTATCATAGTATCACGAAAGGTGTAGGTATGGTACCAACTGAAATTCAAGTCCCAACAACGCCTAAAAAAACCTGAAGTCTCGACATCTGGTGAAGATGGCACTGATTCCATGAAGGCGAGGCAGGTGACGACGTGTTGACGAACAAGAGCATAGAAAAGTTAATGGACATGACGTTCTCTTTCTTAAAAGGAAACAAACACATCTACGAACCTGTCAATATTATGGTCTGACTTTATTTTTTCAAGTCTGAACTTTAAGAATAGGTGTTCCGTTGGTCTGTCGCCACCGATAACTTTAGAGCAAGAGAATCGAACGAATGCGACCTGGGTGGTCGGGTCGGTACGAGATTATAGTACTAGTACAACTCTATGAGAATTATACGAAGAAATTTAAGCTAGAATTGGAAAATAAATCGTAGTTGTAGGACATATGTTTGGGCAGTAGGATTCGCTATAAAAGAGTTCCCCTGAGACTGCCACTTTTTCTCCACATTTTGGTGAAACTCTCAATGGGATATTTTGCGTATTTTGTGTTTCCTCCAAACACGCACCACTATACTTATTTCATAAATTTTGTGCTTGACAAAGCACATGATTTATTTCAGAAAATTATATGTGATACGGAATATCAATTTGTAGCGTCTATGAAAGGACAAATAGAAATCAGATCCGCTATTGAAAACTGTGTGTGTGATCAAGTCCACGGAACCGATGACGCATCAACATCTGCTGCGACCGGCGACGATGGCGTCAGCGGTTGCTACGACCAGCAACAACGATTGCTATGAGCAGCGTCGGCGACCGATGCAAATGGCGGCAATGGCTGCTATGAGCGGTGTCGGTGACTGCTGCGATCGTCAACAACCGTGGCTGCTATGAGCAGCAATATCAGTTGCTATATGGGACGTCTATGTGCTACAAGCGGAGGCCAACGATGTTCTGGCTGCCACCGATGATACAATCTCTTCTGCAAGCGGAGGCCTAAGATGCTCCGATCGACCACTGCTTATGCTACCACCGGCCACCGGCGATGCTACAAGTGGCCACCCGAGATGCTACAAACGACCAATGAATCTGTGGCGCCATCTTCTCTAGTGATATTTTCTCTTCTTGGACGACTGTCTTCTCCGGCGACTAGCAGGGGTCATGAAGGAGCGATGGGGGTGTCGAGATGTGGGTGGGGCAGACACGGGAATGGTGGTTGACTTTTTTCTAAGGGCGTGAGTATTTTTTTTGTAGGGCCCGCTGACACGGGTCAACACCACGACCCAGAGGCTGGGAGCCTCCAGAGGGCTCCTACACCCTCCCTTTGTTTAATTCTGGCTATTAGATGAGATTAGGTGACACCACGAGGAATCAGACCAGAACCCCACCCACCTCTTTGCACGAACCTAAAGGCAATCTTTGGTCTTCTTCCTCCTGCAGCCGGGCCTCTCCCATGGCGCCCTTGCCGGACTAGCCGGTGAGTGGTGGTCGGGAGTTGGCGTCGAAATAGATAGGATTAGGTGTTTTGTGTTTGGCCTCGAGACGGTAGTGGGCGCTTTACCCAGATGCGGAGCCCGAGATCTTGCCCGGATCTTGGCTCTAGGGCTGCTCTTGGCCGTCCTCAAGATTCTTCGGTCGGAGATGCGGCAGGCGACGGTGGCCACCGCATCACCAAATAAAAATCGGGCCCTCTGCCTCTTTATCTAGGTTGCTCCTTGGCTCCTTCATCTTCTTTTGGCCGGCCGTGGCGGTGAGGATAAGAAGATGGGAAGCCCATCGACGCTTGGATCTGGAGGCGGCGAGGGAGTTCTTGCCCTAGGCTTTGTGCGCGGCGCATGGCAAGGGTCGGCTTCGTCACTATCTCTGCCTTTGCTTCCTCTGACCGGCCGTGGAGGCAAGGGGTCGAAGTGGACAGTGATGTGGTGGACGGCCACCTTCAACGACATCGTGCGCGTCTTGATCTCACCTTCCTCCTAGACGGCTGTGGCAGCGAGGGGAAGGATGGTGGTGCCCTGCTGCGTTGGAGTTGCAGGTCTTATCCCGAAGCTGAAGATGCGTCTGTTTGGAGCGTCATCTCGACGGCCACCTCGTCATCGACTACTAAAGCTGAAAGGCAGTCGCTCCATCTTCGAGCATCCAACGCGGTGGCCTTGATTGCCATCGGCATCTTCGCCCAAGATGGGCTCCGAGTCGTGCAAAAATGGCCCGTGTTCAACCTCCAGGAAGGAGGCCAACTAGGAGCTCTGCACCGGACTTCCCCATCTTATTCTGGCCAAGTGGTTCATCCCCGACGGGATCAAGATGGCCGAAGGCGAGAGCTCAGCGGCGGTGGAGGGTGACAAGGACCTGATCGCTTTTCTATTTTTCTCTTTAGGGTCCTCCTTGCTTATACGTGGGCCTTTTCTGCATTTTTTATTTTGCGAGGAGCATGCTTGTAACTTGCACCCGCCGACAGTGATTTAATGGCAGTTTCGGGGTCCTTCGTGACCCCTCCTGTGTGTTCAAAAAAAGATGACATTAGGTGGAATAATTTGATGGTACTAATTATGCTAGGTACATCATGTCAGGTGGCTCTAAGAAAGAAAAACTCCGCTAGTACTTTATATGTAGTAGAGGTAAATGTCTCTTCTTAGGAAAGAGGCATAAATAGGGAACACATGTGATAGTATGAGGAAAAGTTGTGGTGAACTTTATTGAGACAATTAGAGAGCTACTCTGCATAATTCCACTCTACCGGTTTACCGACGATGCGTGGGCATGGACACATCTCACAAGAACGATGTGGTAACTTTAAGTCTGCTTAGAGCGGGCTTATAGCTCCTATGCGACGTCTTTACGTGGAATTGGAAGGAAAGCGACATCGTTGCAAACAATAGCTCGCATGCGACACTTCCGAAGCGGCAAATAGCTCCCGTGCGACACTTCTACTTAACCCCACGAGACCGTCAACGAATTCGAATCAGCTGAGCATAGTAGGACCCACAGCCTCTCCACGTCACGGCGGAACTCACCTGATGTCCACCTCATATCGTGGGACCCACCACTGGTTGAAGAGCCGTTGGCCCCGATCCGTCCCGCACCCGAGCACTCCGCACCGTTCCAAAGATCTCATCCCTCGCTTTCTTCTTCGGCGAGCAAGTGCGCCGCTAGGGATGTCGAGCTCGCTTCCTCCACCGCTCATGGCCTCGGTATGGTGCGATGCCGATGAGGAGGTGCCTCGATTGCCCGTGCCGCCCACAGGCGGCTTGTCACATCCACCGACAAGAACGGCAACATTGGTCGGAATTTGTGAAGTGTGAGAGCAAGCCCGAGCCGGAAAGGTGAGATCTGAGTGTTCCGGCGCCAATTTCTCGCTTTTCTTCGAAATTTCATGCATTTCATCGAATTTGGGATTTAGGGTTCATCTCTGCGATTTCAGAACTGCCAAAATGTGGGCATTTTGAGTGGCTTGATGAGTACATCGAGCGAATGGGGTGGAGGTAGCATCCGGGAGCTCGAAAACCCGTCCGTGGTGGAGCAATTGGGATGGCAACCCCATTTCCTGGTACTACGGTGGATGCGGAAGTGAAGGCCGAGCTAAAGAAGATGAACAAGCAGCTAAGGCAAATCATCGAATTGAAGAAGCGGACAATCGATGGCGGTTTTTTATTTTTGTGTAATTTCTCTCGGATTAGTTTATCTCCTCATCGTTAGTCATTAGACAGTATGATCGGTGTTCGAGTGATGCTTTGTAATGGATGTAATGGTCTATGTCTTTGGCTTGAATAAAATGCAACACAAATTCGGGCTAATTTTGAGCTGCTCTGTTTCGAAATCAGTGTTTCTTGATTTATCGGTGTTCCTTTTATCGGTGTGCGGCCGTGTGCGAGGAGGGAGGGTGGAAAAGTAAAAAACAATTGGCGAGGATTGAAAAAGGCCAGGCCCAAATATAACTTAGCCATGCCAAAATGGACGTATCGGGCCCAATAGTAACTATATGTTGATTGGGCAAAAAAATGGTACTCACGTTACAATCTAAATAGGAACGTGTGGATCTGCAGATACTCGTGCTCAGGTTGCAATCTTTTTTTGTGAAAGTAAATATATAAATGAAGTCCAAGGACATCCATTTAACTAACATAACTTGGGCGCTCCTTTAACTTATGTAAATATGTAAATGTCTTATTTGAAAATGAACCATGTGTTGTATGAACTTGTTTTTGTGTCTTTTGTTTTATACACTTGTAAATATATAAATATTGCACGAGTATTATATGAACTTGTTTTTGTGTCTTTTGTTTTATACACTTGTAAATATATAAATATTGCACGAGTATTATATGAACTTGTTTTTGTGTCTTTTGTTTTATACACTTGTAAATATATAAATATTGCACGAGTATTATATGAACTTGTTTTTGTCTTTTGTTTTATACACTTGTTGTTTTGGATGTTTTGACAAATGACAATACAATAAAACACAGATTACAATGAAACAAGGGATGGAATAGGCGCAATAATATTACAATAAAACACAGATAACATTACTTATATTAGATAGGGGGGATCGATAACATTACAATAAAAATAAAAAGGTACAATAATATAGAAGGGGCGGAATAGGCGCCCCGCCTAAACCCTGGGCTAGCCCCTAAACCCTAACCCCCTACTCCATCGGCGGTGGAGGCGGTGCCGGTGCAGCCGCATTCCACGCCTTGCCTCTCCCGCTGGTCCCGCTTCCGTTGCTCCTCCCGGAAGGCCCGGCCATTGGCCTCCCGTTGCTCCTCCTCCTGCCGTCTGCGCCTTTTCTTCAAGGAGCGCTGGGCCTCCTTCTCCTCCCACCTGGCGATGGCAGCCTCCTGCCTTGCCTCCTCCGCCTTAGCCCAAAGAGGGCTTGAGGAGGTCGCCCCAGGGGAGGTTGGGGACGGGTTGTGACGATGGGGCCCTGGTCTCCCCGAGGCGGGGGACTTCTTCTCCTTCTTCTTGCCACGCTTGGGCGTGGCGCCCACCTCCCTGCCTTGTGGTCCGGGTGGTTGTCCTCGTCGCTTAGTTCGGTCGGAAGGGAGGCGGAAGGGAGGTCGCCATGGTCGGAGTGTTTGGGGCGGTGGGAGGAGGCAAAGGGCGGGCTCGAGGTTGAAGAGATGAGGGCAAGATGAGATGAGGAGGCAAAGGCGTTTTGCCTATTTATTGAGGCGGAGTGTGAAGGCGGCGTGGGAATCCAGCGTCGCGTTGGCATGACGCCGACGAACAGCGTCTTGCTGCGTTTCCCGCATGCATGATCAATGCGAAAAGAGGCGAAGCGGGCAGCGGCGTGATCAATGCGAAGAGAGAAAAAAATAGCTAGGATGCGACGCCCTACATGCATGCATGTGCATTAATGCGAAGAGAGAAAAACGTCCAAGGTAGTTGTTCATTGGCGTTGAAAAATAAAAGGAAAATATAATTTGGCCTTGATTTACTTGATAATAAATGCAGAATCTAGTACCAAGGTACTGCTCGTTTTACACGCAAGAAAAATCGGTGGGAGTAATATTGACTTTTGTATGGCGCATGAACCAGATGGAAGTAAATTTGGTGAAGAAAGTTGTTCGACGTACACTTATTTATTGGGGCAGCGTTGTTGCCGTAAAATAGCTAGGCTATGACGCTTAGGGGCAGCTTTGCATGCATGGTGCAGCCCGCCAGACGCCGAGACGAGGCAGCGTGCGCTGCGTTGCGTGTGGGAAGCGGGCGTGATCAATGCGAAAGAGAAAAAATATCTAGGATGCGACGTCGTCAGAACCCCTGCACCGCCGACCGACGCATCTTTGCATGCATGGTGCAGCCCGCCCAGCCCTCGCATGCCACGCTCGGTCCAGCGGTGCAGGTGTGCCAACGTCATCACGTTATATTTATTACATATTTTAGATTTTGATACTGCTGGTCATAGTGACATGCATATTCCCTCTGTCCACAAATAAGTGTATGTTTGGCTTCAAAATTTGTCCACAAAAAATGTACTTCTACCTTTCCAATGCACTTGGGCATCCACTATGTAGTCCATAAGGCTATCCACAAGCCAAAAAGTAGTCCATATGGCTATCCATATACATAGTGGAGGTTTACTTTAAGGGTAACCTACAAGCTTATGGGTTGCCCACAAGCAATAAACATAGATGTGGTGTCATGCATATGTTACTAGTCTCAGGGCATCACCTATGTATAAGGTGAACTTTAGCCATAAGGTGGGACCCATCTTTCTTGTAAAATCTTCTACTATGTATAAGGTGAACTTTAGCTATAAGCTGAGACCCACATGTCTCATCCTACATACTCATGCATGAGAGGGAAGAGAGAGTAAATTATTTTCTATTGCTTGTGGACAACCCATAAGCTTAAGGTCACCTACAAGCTTATGAACAACTCTTATTTCTTCCACTATGTATAAAGTAGACTACAAGCATTGCCACATAGGACTTAAGGTGTGGTTTTTTGCACATAGTGGATGCCCTAAGTTACTACTACATAGTGCAAAATAACATAGATGTGGTATCATGTAAAGTCTCATTTATTACAATGAACCTGAGGGGAGTAAGTTTGATTGGAGAAAGTTGTTACACGTAAACTTATTTAATGCGAAGGAGGGAGCAAATCTGTTGCAGCTGTTGGACGATAAAATAGCTAGATCTGACGCTAGGAGCATTGCATGCCCGCATGGTGCAGCCCGCCAGGCGCCCTCGCATGCCACTTCGCATGCCACGCTGTTGCGTAAAAGCGATGAAGTCAATCGATTCGAATCATCCATCCCACGGATCGCCAAGAGCTAGCCGAAATCCTTCTAAGAGACGCCAACCAATCGGTTGCGAACAAGCTCTTCCACGGATCGCCTGAGCCACCCGGAATCCTTCTAGAAGACGCGATCGGACGCCACCTGATGTCGCTAGGGTTAGATCTACGATCCTCATTCGGCCTTAGGGTTAGCGGGGTTTAGGATGCAGTCAACGAGGTTTCACAAGTTTGACCAAACATTCAAATGTGCATAACTAATTCAAAAAAAATCAAAAAAATACAAAACCTTCGCATGGTGTCATGTTATGTCACATAGTTGTGAGGAAAAATATCAAACTTGGTCTATTGATCATATTTCAAAAACCCCTTCACAAAATGACCTATCTCCTCCAAGGTTTTCTGGCTTTCGGGTCAAATGACCAATGATATGGCTAGAATCAAGGCATAGTTTGTGATAATGTGCCCATATTTGGCATGCATGTCTATAATGGGATGACTAACAATGTTATAGCACAAAGTTTTACTTTTATACGGCGTAAAAATCATTTTCTATTTTACGAGTCTTAGAAAGAGGGGATTGTGAAGCAACCACCAAATTGAAGTTTCAAAATGGTAACATCCTATTTTTCAAAAATACTAGACCACCTATAATGTACAATTTCCCAACCTGAGTATCTCAAACCTTTTATTCCATCCACGGTGAAAAGACAAATCCTGTAGAATCGGTGGAAGTGGTAAGATATGAACTACAGGTACATGATTCCATGCTGATGATTTTTTGTAAAAATAATTTTTAGGTTCACAACATGCTATTTCATCAGAGATCCAATGCTAGTTTTGCGAGCCTCAGCCCCTAGCTAAGAATATTTATGAAAACCCTTCAAGTTTGACCAGACATTCAAATGTGCATAACTAATTCAAAAAAAATAAAAAAATACAAAACCTTCGCATGGTGTCATGTTATGTGACATATTTCTGAGGAAAAATATCTAACTTGGTTTTAGAAATGGTCGAAAAAAAACTTGCTTAGAAATGGGGTGGTTTACCCTAGCTTTGGAGCCCATTTCTACCCCATTTTGGGTGAGGGTGAGTTGTACTTCACAAAAGGGATCAGGGTGAGGATGAGTTGTATTGTACATATGAGAAAAACATTGTAAGCTCATACAAACATAGAAAAGTGACATAGCTACATATGTTGAAATTCAAATTTACCATCATATTTGAATTTTGTCCAAATTATCAACAAGTGACAAATTATTATAATAACAAATGTTTACAACAACAAGTGCCAAATTATTACAACAACAAGTGTCAAATGTTTACAACAATAACAAATGTTTACAATAACAAATGTCTATTTCTTTTGGCTCTTCTTACCCCTCGTTTTCTTCTCCTTCACAAGTTTCACACCACACAATAGGTTTATGCTCTTCTTTTTCTTACCATTACCATCTGGCCTCCCCACAGCACGTCCAAGAGTCTCCTTCACCTCCTGCACCTCCTGAACAACCTCATGATCATGATCCAGAGCCTCATCAACATGGTCACTTTGCACCAGAGCCTCAACAACATGGTCACTTTGCACCAGAGCCTCAACAACTTGGTCAGTTTGCACTAGAGCTTCAACAACAGGCTCATTTTGCACCAGAGCCTCAACAACAGGCTCATTTTGCACCAGAGCCTCAACAACAGGCTCATTTTGCACTAGAGCCTCAACAACAGGCTCATTTTGCCCCTCATTTTGCACCAGAGCTTCCAAATCGAGCGGTGTGCCCTAAAGCCTCAACAGTTTGCACATCATCCTCCAAAACAAGTTCAGATTGCACCTCAGCAGCACCAAACATGATATGGTTAGTTCTCTTCTTTCTTTGGCCATTGATTCTTGCCCTTTTCACTGGCCAGCATTCGTCAACAACAAGAGGTGGGCCTTTTTCTCCACGCTTCCTCCTGAAAACAAGCAAGTTAATGGGGAGAAAAATCATCAACAAGAAATGGGATAGATTTTGGATGAACATACTTTGGCTTTTCAGCGGTGTATACGCACTTGGTAGAGCCATTTCGGTGTCCAAGTTCTTCACAGAGTTTGCATCTATTCTTGTTACCTTTTGGGCCCTTTTGGCTTGGCATCTTTCTTTTCATCTTTCTTTCCTTCTTCTTTGCTCCCACCTTTCTCAAACCAAGCCTTGAATCTACTCTGTTTGGGCATGCACCTTTCTTTTCATCAAAGGAGGACACAAGGAGAACTGAATGTCCACTTCAGCCATTGAGACCGATCTGTAAGTCTTTGGAATTGGTGTTCCATATGCAGCCTTGAATTTTGCTACAGAATAATACTCATGCAAATATGGGTGCATATTTAGCTTGTGTTTGGAGGCCAAGAAAAGTATGGCATGCTCACAAGGCTTCCAGGTGTGTTGCCACTCAAGGCATGTGCATTCATGCAATTGAGTGTCAACAACATGCCTCTGCCAGTCTTTGTATCTCGACTTGACACCCCACAATGAGGATTTCTCAACACGCAAATGTGCAAGATTTACGCTCACATTGACCACCTGCGCACAACATCGGGAAGCTTATCTCCTTGAAGAACATCACCAAGCCTTCTTCTCAATTCCCACAACCTCATGATCATGATCCTGATCAGTCAACCATGTCATGGACAGGCAAGTCTTTTAACTCCTTCACTTTGTTGTTGAAACTTTCGCCAAATTATTGTTGATATGATCACATTTGATGGCGGTGTTAAAACCAGACTGTACCATAAAAGAGAATGGTAGGTTTCCAACCATGTACAAAACTTGACCCTATCCTCCTCGAGCATGCCGCCTTAATCTTCTCAAGGTGATATGAATGTATGCACTGGTGTAAGATCTTGCTGCTGGCCACATGCGTCCAAAATCATCTCCTCTGAATTTTTTGATCAAATTCATCCACATATGGACGAAGCACTCCCTCTGCTCAGCATGAGGGAAAACAATCCTCACTGCATTTTCTAAACCTTTACATGCATCAGTGTGCACTGCCAATGGAGAGACTAGACCTATGCATCTTTTCAACTGCATCATGAACCATGTCCATGATGCCTCTATCTCGGACTGAAACATGCCAATAGCTACAGGGAACATCCAATTGTGTCCATCTAAAGCATTGCATGCTGCTATTTGACCATTCCACTTTCCAGTCAAGAAATATGAGTCTATACTCAAATATGGATGACAACCCGCTTTGAAGCCATCGATGCAAGGCTTTTGAAGCCATGAAGAATTTAGAGAAGAAGACTTTCCCATCACCGTTACCTCGATATCTATCTCCACAACACCGCCAGTGACCTCTTCTCTATACGCTTTGAAGTTATAAAGCATTGAAAGGTATTTGCCCAATCACCATATAGCTCTTTCATTGCCCTTTGCTTTGCCTTCCACACTGTAGTATAATTCAGCTTAATGGGGTACTGCTTTTCCAAGTCTATTTTCAGTCTCTTTGCAGTGTTGTTTGGTGTTGTGGCTAAAATGGGCTTGATCTTTTCTGCAACCCATAATTGTGATGTCATCTTTGTAACTGTTTGAGAACTTGTAATGCAAGTATGAGGTTTTGGAATTTGATTCACTCTTATTGTCCTTCCATCAGGTTGGCGTCTAGCAGATATATACCACTTGCAAGGCTTGGCACCACCATCATAACCTATGCATTTTCCATAGAACTTATTTTTATCAGTCCACATAGTCTTGGTAGCAAACTCACGTTTGACTGCATATGTCCTGAAACACATCCTGAATTCATCCATGCTTGGAAACAATCTCCCAACTTCAATAACTGGGTCCTCTTTGTCATAAACTGTTACTAGCTCATCATCATGTGCATCATCTACATGAACTTCAGCATTTTCCAACAACTCTAGATCTATATCTGCCTCTTCATCTCTTAAATGGTTGTCACCATCATTTGCAGCTTCATCCCTCTTCTTCTCCTTGTCTCTGTCATCTATAGGAATGCCAAAAAGCTTTGCCATTTCAATGTCATCTATTGGTGCAATGACCAAATCGGTCGGTCATGTATCTCAAGCGAATTCCAATCATGATACAATCCTTTGTGCATTACCATCTGCAGCCTCCTTGTGCATTAGCATCATCATCCTCCACTGTAACACTTCCAACTCGGTAAGTATAGGCATTACTTGCCTTTGTGCAGCCAATCATCCTCGACCATCGAGCGGCCGACCGAGGCCACATATCCAACCCTCGAATCAGGTTTCAGATCAATGAGCTCTGCTAAAAACAGAACAGTTTTGCTTGTCCAACCATCGCTCATCGATTTCATCAACTATATGTTCCCCTGTCTCAACCCTAACATAGTCACATTTGCAATCATCAAATCGTAACAAAGAAACTTCTTGCTCTGGCCCCCAAACCACACTATCCCCAATTTTTTCCACCATTTTCCTTACTGCCTCCTCTCCCATGTTTATTAGCTCTTGGGGATCAACATGTTCTAATTCCACCTCCCATTTAACAACCGTGTCTCTCTCAATGATCTGCGTGCTTCCATCAACTAAAACAACCCTAGAGGGAAAGAAATTGATGCTAAATTCGAAGGTTTGGCGCGCAACATCGTCTCCCCTGTTTTTGGCGGGCACTGTGAGCTAGCGGAAGGCGAGCAGAGCTCAACCTTAGAGAAATTAAGTGCGAGATACGGGATATACCGATTAGAAGTCCCTCTCCATGCTCCATATCGTTCCCCTCGCCCCTCGCCTCCACAATCTAGCATCAATGGGCACGCTCGGATCTCGAATTGAGAAGAATGGGAGAGGAATTAGCTTTCAAATGGCACTCACCACCTTCGCCGTCGAGCAGCGCCGCCGCCTAAATTAATTGCCGTGCCACGCTGCCGGTCGAACGATGGGTGAGGTCCGCGCCGCCGTCGGGAAGCTACGATCGGTGTTACGCGCTCTCGGTGGAAGCGGTTGGTTTGATGGCTGTCCCAACCAACCGGTTTGGCTTAACCTAATATTGGAACAAAGTTAAATGTGTCCTTACGACCGCTTTAAGGCCCGTGTGTGGCCACAGGATATTAGCTGCCTCTGGCAAGCATGCGAGCTATTCTTTTCAACAATGTCGCTTTCCTTCCAATTCCATGTAAAGACGTCGCATAGGAGCTATAAGCCCGCTTAGAGCACCTTCACCCGCATTCTCATGAGGGTGATCCCAAGCCGATTTATTTATCCGACGGTAAAAATTCGTCCAGTTGCGTTTCTAGGATGCCGAATAGCGCCGTATTTGGTCCAACTTTTATCCGGTGTTTCCAGGCCGAACCCAATGTGTTGGAAACCGCTTAGAAATGCTAGACGAAGTGGAATCGGCGAAAAAAACTCCCCGTCCATGGACCCGCCATGTCGGCGAGAGAAGTCGATCCGTCCTCGTCCCGTCGCCTCGGCTCCCGCGACGGACCGCCGGTGTGGTGACCCAGCATGTCACTGCATGTTGTAGTATACTATAGTCGTAGACATAACACTCACGGAACATTATTCCGCAAATATTACATCCTCAGAGTGGTACAACAGAAACAAAGCGGGTCCACAAGCATACATTATTATTATTACATCCAGAAATTACTAAACGACTTTGATCCTCTTAGGTCCATAGAGGTATCCCGATGACTCAGAGCTAAACTATAATACCTCCGAGAACAAGATAAAGAAGCAAACTAAACTTTAAGGTTTATACGAGATTAATAGATAGAGGATAGAGATCTATGTTACTAGACTTGATCACTATATATGATACATCTATGCTTCAGATACTTTAGTCTTCGTTCCATAGATGCTTTCATAATTGTCCCCTTCGACACTTCCAGATACTTCTGGTTCTTCATAGCGGAACTCTTCTTGGTCTTAAATTGGATAGAGTATTTCCTCTTCTTGATCTTTGATGTCTTCGGAATCTAGCAAGGGTTAAGAAGATACGTTGAGTACGAGCGAACTCAGCAAGTTCACTAAAAGGGAGTGTTTGATGCACTAGCTACAACCACAAACTAAAGGTCGTAGGTTATGCAGGTTTTCATAAATATATTTTCAAAGGTTGCTTTTATTCTTAAAAGCTATGTCCGCCAGCCTTTACAGGTTTACCAGAACTTTCATGGAGTTTCTTTCCTGCAGTGTTCGCAGCTTCTTCCCGAAACAGAGAGTAACAAGTTATTGTTATTACACTCTGCAGAGGCGCGTCATTTTATCCATGAGAGATTTTAGCTTTGTTGCACATTCGGGCGCGCATTCCTGTTCACACTTCCTTGTTATGAGGCTCAGACTAAGATCCAAGTCAATCACTGTCCTTCTCCACGACCCCGCATACAGCGCAATTGTTGTATGCGCAGACTCAAGGTAGACTTTTCCCCATATAATACGGCTATACCTTAGTCTGATACACACAACAACCATTAACACTAGAAATCTGTCTTTTGTAAGCCCGGATCCGCGGTAGAATTTTCCCCGTATAAAACGGCTATACCCACGATCTGCAACTTACAGAACACCCAGAACAGTGTCCGAGGCATGCGAAAGGGAGCCAATCCAGTTGACTTCTCTGTCCCATTCCAAATCTCATGGTTAACGCGTAATATACGGCGCAAGAATCACCGGCGACATTGGTTGTTAAGTCCTAGGTATTATGTTCCTTTAACACCGGAACTTCCATAGTAGGTTATTACCTTGGTAAATAACCCATAATCATATTATTATAAAAATAGTGTTTTCTGACCTTTTTGAAATGCAGGTGATTGATACGTCGTAACTGTATCTATAATTTTTGATGTTCCATGCTTGTTTAGTATATACTTTGCTTTGTATATACTTTGAGGTGTTTTTATATGTTTTTCTGGACTAAGCTATTAACAAGATGCCACAGTGCCAGTTGCCTGTTTTCTTCTGATTTTGGTTTCAAAAAAGGCAGAAAATTAATATTCTTGGAATTGGATGGGACAAAAGTCAAAGTCAATATGTTACCGTGGGGAACACGGAGCCAGAGTACGAGACGGAGGGGAGCCACCAGGGGCACACTGCCGTCAGCTAGCCCTAGCCCGCATGGGGGTGCGCCTGGCTGCCTCGTCTTTTCGTCTATAAAGACCCCACCGATACCAAAACCCTAAGTACCCGATCAATATTCCACGAAACCGTCTGTAGCCGCAGCCACCATCGTCCCTAGATCGGGGGGATCGGAAGCTCTTCTCGGCACCCTGCCAGAGGGGAGATCATCCTGGAGGCCTTCTTCTTCATCATGCCAGCCTCCGGTATGAAGTGTGAGTAGTTCCACATTGGACTACGGGTCCATGTAGTAGCTAGATGGTTGTATCTCCTCCTTTGTGCTACCATGTTTAGATCTTGTGAGCTCCGTTCATGATCAAGATCATCTATTTGTAATCATGCATGTTGTGTTTGCAAAGATCTGATGGATATTGAGATTACTATGTCAGATTGATTAATGGTTTTGTCTTATTGATTCTATCATGTCTGTGTTGTTTGAGATCTTGCATGCTCTTCGTTTCTAGTAGCTATCTTAGGCAAGTAGATGCTAGTGACTCCAAGAGGGGGTATTTATGCTCGATAGTGGGTTCATGCCTCTATTTAATCTAAGGGAAGTGACAGAAATATCTAAGGTTGTAGATGTGTTGTTGCTACTAGAGGGAAAACAAAGGTCTCTTATTCATGGAACAAGTGGATTGTTTACCTTACACACTTTGCTTAAAGCAGTTATCCGTTGCTTTCAACTTAATACTAGAGAGGGTTCAGATGATAACCTGAAGGTGGATTACTAGTCATAGATGCAGTTGGATGGCGGTCTATGTATCTTGTTGTATTGCAAAATCGAATCTCATAGGATCATAAATGTCTAGTATTGCATTGTTATGCCTTGCTCGGTCCTGTCATTTGCCCTGCTGTAATTTGTTTACCCAGCATGCCATGTTTGTTTATCTTAAAGAGAACACCTCTACTGAACTATGGATCCCGGTCTAATCTTTACCATTGATACATCTTCCACTATTACTGTTTACTTTTTGCAAACCACCATTACCTTCCACACCATAGAGTTAATCATTTGTTTTTAGCAAACCGGTGAGATTGACAACCTCACTGTTCATTGGGGCAAAGTCTTGAGTTTGTGTTGTGCAGGTTTCCAAGTTGCTAACAACACCTTTGAGTCGTTTCCTTCATCCTACTGGTTCGATAACCTTGGTTTCTTTCTGAGGGAAGACGTGCTTTTGTGCTCATCATACCTTCCTCTTGGGGTCTCCCAACGAAGCTCTACATTGATCTGAGCGCATCAAGCTGTTTTCTGGCGCCGTTGCCGGGGATTCTAAGGAATTTTTCACAAGGGGAGTCCTTCACAACCTTTCTCTTTACTTTGTTTTTGTTTTGCTTAGTTTCGTTTGCTTGGTTTTGTTTGCCTCTTTTTATCAAAAACTCAAAAAAAAAATAGTTCCTACTATAGTTGTTGGTTTGTTATTGCCTTGCTTTGTCATGCTTTTTATCAATGGATGGTTTTTTTGAAAATAGTTCTTATTGGCAAGGTGGGTTCACGGAAGAACAAAAGAACTATTATAAGGAACACCGTTTGTCACAAAAAGGGAAATAGTTATGGGAACAAATTGATAAATTGAATACTATTGCTAGAGAGGTGTGCTCTACTTATAATGTTACTTATTGCTTTGATAAATCTTGTTGCTGTAGGAGGTATAAACTGTAGGGTTCGCAGCATAGAAAACAAAAAATTTCCTACGATGGGAACATCTAAGTACCAAGATCTATCTACTAGATACAAGCAACGGGTGGATATACATCCATAGAATACATACCCTCGAAGACCGAATAGAGTTAACGAGGTTGTACTCGTGGATGATGTAGACGAACGCTTGCCGATATCAAGATCGTAATGAAGTCCGGTCGTCCGGTCCAGCACGATCAAGTCCAAGACCTCAAAGCAGTGGTGCATCCGTGATCGCACACACGCACGGGTACCCGACAACCTCCGCGCCTCGCTCCGGTAAGCGGAAGCAACAAATCCTTCCAAAAAATCCACCGAGAACATGTATCTCGCTGATCCGAGACCATGGGGAAATTCTAAAGGGGGAGAGAGATCCTTCGCGAGGAGGTGTGAGTGACAAGTGAGAGGAGGGGGTCCTTTTATAGGGGAGGGGGATCCCAAGGGGGCATGGCCGCCGGCCAAGGAGGGTGCCCCCACCTCTCCTTCATTCATGTGGTGGAAGCTCCACTCACATAAAAACCTCTCCACTCACAATTCCACTCACATGCATTAATTTTCCACCAAAATTAATGCAAGCTCTCATTTAAATAAAACTCTTTTATTTATTTATTCAGAATTTTGTTAATTACTTTAATTAACAAACATTCACATAAAACCCCTTGCTAGTATTCCATTTCACATGCAGAACCAGTTTCAGCAATTTCAACCGAAACAGTTCCGGTGTCTAGTGAAATAAATTCCTGCACTTTCCTTTTCTTTTTCTGACATATCATTTACTCCGAATGGTGTCGGTATCCCTTAAGTGTGTCACCCTACGGTTCGCGAATAATGCAGACATGATCGAGACCCTTCTCTGATCAATAATCAGTAGCGGGACCTGGAGATCCATACTGACTACCACACATTCAACGATGACTTCTGTGATCGTGTGAACCTTTTACGCTAGTATCTTAATCCCTTTGTTTCACGATATATTACATGTCCGAGATTCGATCATCGGTATCTCCATACCTAGTTTGATCTCGTTACCGACATGCACTCTTTTCTCGTTCCCGTGATATAACATTCTAGTGATCAAATCACTTGCTTGCAAGCTAATCAATGTGATATCACCGAGAAGGCCCAGAGCATATCTATCCGTCATCGGGATGAACAAATTCCACTCTCGATCCATGGGTTTCAACATAACACTTTAGTAGTTCTGAAGCCATCTTTATAATCACCCAGTTACGGTGTGACGTTTGATGTCATCGAGAAACTCTTCCGGTGTTAGTGATTGACATGATCTCATGGTCTAAGGATTAGGATCACTTCGTAAGTTGTTATAGCAATATAAACTCAATGACTTTGATCGTAATGCTATACTTCGGATGAATGTTCATCACATCATTACACTAATGTTGTGTCCTCGTTATTAACAACATCCAATGTCCATGATAAGGAAACTTTGATCATCATGTTAATCAACGAGCTAGTTTATAAGAGAGGCATAACTAGGAACTTCCTTTTTGTTTATTAAACACACATGTATTAACGTTTCCGTATTAATACAATTATAGCATGCAAAATAAACATTTATCATAAATAAGGAATACGAGAATAACCACTTTAATATTGCCTCTCGGGCATATTCCCTTCATAAACACCTACCTTTTCAATGTGAGTATAATGATAATGTTACCATATCTTCTTATGTTAAAGAAAATTATGACTTTTATGATGTAGAACAAATTGAAGAATTTATTGCCTTCAAGGGTGCATTTGAACTTGCCAGTTTGCTTGAAAATACTGATGATGCACCTTATGAATATGAGGTTTATGAGATACTTAAATTCTGCTTTGATAATTATAAGGAAGAAAATGGCTATATTCTTGAATATTTTAATAGGTGCTTTCCACAAAAGGAAGAGACTAATGCCTTGCAGGAGCCTATGGAAGACGAAATCTCAAAGCTCATTAGATGAAAAAGAGAAGGAGAGTGATGGTCAAGAGGAGGAAGAATGGATCTACCCATGCCTATCTTCTAATGAGAGTAACTCTTTATCCCTTAAATTATTTGATTGTCCCCCATGCTTACCAAAGGAGGATGAGTGGTATGCTCATGTTATCTATGATAATCCTTTATTTGTGCCTTACTTCGAAATACATGGTACTAAAGAGTTTTGCTTATAAAATGTTTATGATAAAGCTCTAGACGATGGTCCTATATTGAATGATCAGTCACCTTGTTATAAAATTGTTAAAAGTGGGTTTGAAGGTTTTAATCCCACTAATTTTGAGCTTGATAAAAATTATGTGTTTGTAGATCATGAAAAACATGCTTTATGTAACACCCCCGGTCTCTCCGGACCGACGACTGTCATTTCTGGAAGCTCAATAGGATCTCTAGACTAACCCCACATACCAACACTAGTCTCTAGACTAACACCAGTTTTACTTTCTTGTATTCGTTGCCTACATTTTTTATTTTCAATAGGTTTTGGTTCCATTTCTGCCAATATTTTTTGGCACTCAGCTCCTAATGCTACATCACTGATGCTTTGTAGTCCTTCATCGTCTAGTTTCTTGGGTACCAAGAACCACATGAGTTCGTGTGTTTCCTTCTCTAGGCTGCACTATATTATCCATATCAAATGTTTCATAGAGTTCGAGGAGGGGTATACTAAACTTTTGAAAGGTTGGGGAAGTAACCACGAGATCAATAAGTCCTTTTCTCTTTGTATTTTCAGACATGTCATACATAGTTTCTACGTCTTCACTATCGTCTCTGATGTGGCTCATAGTCCTCTCTGACATCTCATGGACTTGTGCTGACTCCAATCCTGCATAATATTTACCACTGCACTTTGACGTTGTTACTACATTTTCTTTGGCATCCATTGCCAAAGAAACACTTTCCCCCCTTCCCTCTTGCTGCTTTGCATCATATTTAACACTACACTTTGCCGGTGTTGCTACATTTTCTTTGGCATCCATCGCCAAAGAAACTGTTGGGTTCGCAGCATAGAAAACAAAAAAATTCCTATGATGGGAACTACATACCAAGATCTATCTACTAGATACAAACAACGGGCGGATGTATATCCGTAGAGAACATACCTTTGAAGACCGATAAATCTTAACGAGTTCGACTCGTGGTTGATGTAGACGATCTCTTGCCGATCTCAAGATCGAGAGGAAGTCCTAGCGCCGCAAATTAGCAGCGTATCCGTGCTCGCACACACGTTCGAGGCACCGAGCAACCTCCGCCTCCTCGCTCCAGCGATACAGTGGAAGCACAACTCTTTCTTGCCGAATAGCCACCGGGAACATGTATCTCGCTAGTCCGAGACCATGGGGGATAAATTCTAGAGGGGGAGAGAGATCCTTCACGAGGAGGTGTGAGAAACAAGTGAGGAGGGGGGCTACTTTTATAGGAGGAGGGGGGCACCCAAGGGGTGGCCACCGGCCATGGGGGGCAGCCCCCTCCCCTCCTTCATTCATGTGGGTGGACACTCCACTCACAAAATGCCCTTTAAATTTCCTCCACTCAAAAGTCCACTCAAATTCCCATTAAATTTCCACCAAATTTAATGCAAACTCTCATTAAATAAAACTCTTTTATTTTATTCAGAATTTTGTCAATTACTTTAATGACAAACATTCACAAATAACCCCTTGCTATAATTCCATTTCACATGCATAACCACTTTATGCAATTTCACCCGAAACTTTGTTTGGTATCTAGTGAAATAAATTCTGCGCTTGTTCATTCTTTCGGCATGAAACTTTTGCTCGATTGGATGTCGGTGTCTCTTAAGTGTGTCACCCTACGGTTCATGAATAATGCGGACATGATCGAGACCCTTCTCGGATCAATAATCGAAGCGGGATCCGAGACCCATTGACTCCCACATTCAACGATGACTTTCTTGTGATCGTCGGAACCTTTACGCTAGTATCTTAATCCCTTTGTTTCATGATATATTACATGTCCGAGATTCGATCATCGGTATCTCCATACCTAGTTTGATCTCGTTACTGACATGCACTCTTTTCTCGTTCCCGTGATATAACATTCTAGTGATCAAATCACTTGCTTGCAAGCTAATCAATGTGATATCACCGAGAGGGCCACGAGTATATCTATCCGTCATCGGGATGAACAAATTCCACTCTCGATCCATGAGCCTCAACATAACACTTTATTAGTTCTGAATCCATCTTTATAATCACCCTGTTACGGTGTGACGTTTGATGTTATCAAGAAACTCTTCCAGTGTTAGTGATTGACATGATCTCATGGTCTAAGGATTAGGATCACTTCGTAAGTTGTTATAGCAATATAAACTCAATGACTTTGATCGTAATGCTATACTTCGGATGAATGTTCATCACACCATTACACTAATGTTGTGATCCCGTTATTAACAACATCCAATGTCCATGATCAGGAAACCTTGATCATCTTGTTAATCAACGAGCTAGTTTATGAGAGAGGCATAACTAGGAACTTTCTGTTTGTTTATTAAACACACATGTATTAACGTTTCCGTATTAATACAATTATAGCATGTAAAATAAACATCTATCATATACTTGGAATACACATAATAAACACTTTATTATTGCCTCTCAGGGCATATTACCTTCAGTCTCCCACTTGCACTAGAGACAATAATCTAGTTACATAGTGATAAATCTAATACCCATTGAGTTCTGGTGTTGATCATGTTTTGCTCTAGGGAGAGTTTTAGTCAACGGATCTGCTACATTGAGATTCGTATGTACTTTACAAATCTTTATATCTCCATCCTTGACATGCTCGCGGATGGAGTGAAACCGGCGCTTAATATGCTTGGAATGCTTGTGAGACCTTGGTTCTTTGGCATTGGCAATGGCACCATTGTTGTCACAATAGATCACCATTGGGTCCAACGCGTTTGCCACCACTCCTAGTTCGGATATGAACTCCTTCATCCAAATCGCTTCGAGCCGCTCAAGCGACAACATATTCGGCCTCCGTTGTTGATCCCGCTACCACAGGTTGTTTGGAGCTCCTCCAACTAGCCGCTCCGCCATTCATGAGAAAAACGTATCCGGGTTGAGACTTAGAGTCATCCGGATCGGTGTCAAAGCTAGCGTCAACATAACACTTAGCGAAGAGCTCTTCTTCACCTCCGTATACAAGAAACATATCCTTAGTTCTTCGTAAGTACTTAAGGATATTCTTGACCGCTATCTAGTGTTCTGAACCTGGATCCGATTGGTACCTACTAGTCAAACTAATAGCATGTGCCACATCCGGTCTTGTACATAGCATGGCGTACATTATAGAGCCTATGGCTGAAGCATAGGGGACTTTGTCCATAATCTCTCTTTCTTCCGCCGAAGCCGAACTTTGAGTCTTACTCAATGTCTTGCCTTGCAACATAGGTAAGAACCCCTTCTTACTTCCGTCCATTTTAAACTTCTTTAAAATATTATCAAGGTATGTACTTTGCGATAGCCCTATTAGGCGCCTAGATCTATCTCTATAGATCTTTATGCCTAATATGTATGACGCTTCACCTAGGTCCTTCATTGAAAATTTCTTTGTTTAGATAACTTTTAACCTTTGTTTAAAAGATCTATATCATTTCCAATCAATAATATGTCATCCACATATAATATCGAAATGCCACATTGCTCCCACTCACTTTCTTGTAAATACAAGCTTCTCCATAAGTTTGGACAAATCCAAACTCTTTGATCACCTCATCAAAGCGGAGATTCCAACCGTGATGCTTGCTTCAATCCATAGATGGATCGCTGAAGCTTGCACACCTTGTTAGCATCCTTAGGATCGATAAAACCCTTTGATTGTATCATATACAAATCTTCTTCAATATTACCATTGAGAAACGCGGTTTTGACATCCATCTGCCATATCTCATAATCGAGATATGCAATTGCTAACATAATCCTAACTGACTTTAGCATCGCTACGGGAGAGAATGTCTCATCGTAGTCAACTCCTTGAATTTGTCGAAACCCCTTTGCGACAAGTCGAGCTTTATAGACGGTCACATTACCATCAGCATCAGTTTTCCTTTTGAAAATCCATTTGTTCTCCACGGCCTTTCGGTCGTGAGGTAAGTCCACCAAATTCCAAACTTGATTTTCATACATGGATTCCATCTCGGATTTCATGGCTTCTAACCATTTGTTGGAATCCGGGCTCATCATCGCTTCTTCATATGTCGCAGGGTCATCATTTTCATCAACCATGAAATTCATGACGGATTTCCGTCTGAGTCGGGACGCTGCGTCAGCTTGACCTGCGAGGTTGGTAGTACTCTCTTTGAGTTTCATGATCATTATCATTAGTTCCCTCTTCAAGGTGGATCCAACTCCGAACAACTTCCTGCAAGGCTACTCGCCATACTTTGAAGAGAAGGTTCAATAACCTCTTGAGTTCTACCTTCCGACTACTCACACCTTTCGCGAAACTCTTTCTCTAGAAAGGATCCATTCTTGGCAACAAAACCTTGCCCTCGGATGCGTGATAGAAGGAATACCCAATAGTTTCCTTAGGGTATCCTATGAAGACGCATTTTTCCGCTTTGGGTTCGAGTTTATCCGGTTGAAGTTTCTTCACATAAACATCGCATCCCCAAACTTTAAGAAAAGACAGCTTAGGTTTGTTTCCAAACCACAATTCATACGGTGTCTTTTCAACGGATTTAGATGGTGCCCGATTTAAAGTGAATGCAGCAGTTTCTAGTGCATAACCCCAAAATGACAACGGCAAGTCCGTCAGAGACATCATAGATCGAACCATATCTAATAAAGTACGATTACGACATTCCGACACACCATTTCTCTGTGGTGTTGCGGCAGGTGTGAGTTGTGAAACAATTCCACACTCTTTCATGTGAGTGCTAAACTCATAACTTAGATACTCACCTCCACTGTCGGACCGTAGAAATTTGATCTTTCTATTATGTGCCTAAGAAGAACCTCTAAGTCCTGGAGGTATAGACGAATCGGCTCCGCCATCTCTCTCGAAGTATCCTCGAAGTCAATGGCCTCACCATCCTCATCACGTCTACCGAAGGCGTGGAAGTGAGTACCTCTAACCTGTCGAGAGTGTCTCCCTAACAGACGTCCAATCAAGTCCTGCATGACTACCTCTAGGCCTCTCTCCTTGTCATCATGCATGAGCTTGAAGATGATTGCCTCCGTGGTAGGCTTAGTCTGGCGTCCGGGCTGATTAACCTTGAAGCCCCAAAGGTCTTTCCTCTCAAACTTGGTGAGGGGAAGCACCATGATGGTAGGAAGAGGGATATTGAGCAAACTAGTGAGCTCAATAATGCGAGTGCCAAAACGAGTTCCCTTGAACTCTTCAGCCATGCTGATAGTAACATTAGGCATCTATTTATAAGATAGAAAAAGTTAGAATTAACACAATAAATAAATTTCAAGACAGAGCATCACAGCATACATAAATTCCATTACAAGCATACAAGGTTCAACTTATTTAGACAGCATTTTGGAAAATAAAATGATAAGTGTGGTGGTCCAACTAACGAAGTACGCTTACAATCCCATCTCACTTGCCAAGTTGGCTAACAAGGCATCCCTAGAGGCAATCTGTTTATCTAGATCACATGACTCCATTGCTAAATCTATGATGTCTTTCCTTAAGCTTTGGTTGGTAGCCTCTAACTCTTGGGTATGCTTCTTTTCTTCCCTAAGGTCATTCTGGGTGTTAAGCATTCTGCACTTGATTCTATTACCAAGTTCTTTGATGGCCCTCCAAGCTGCATCCCTTGCTGAATCAAAGAATGTAGTGTGCATCACTGTGTCGGTGACCATGCAGAATCCTGAGTCCTTGTGGTTGTCTTCCTTGTTTTTATACAAGTAAAGTTGCACCCACCAGTACTCAACTCCTTCATCCATCACATGAAAACCTTTCTACACAGCTGCACCATGTACTCCCATGGCAACCATGAGGTCCTTGAGAGCCTTGGGGAATTTCAGAATGAAGTGGAAAATCAGAATTTCAGACTTGTGTTTCATCAAGTAGATATAACCGTATCTACTCAAATCATCCATGAAAGTAACAAAATAACGATATCCACCTCACGCAGACACACTCATTGGACCACATACATCAGAATGTATGATTTCCAATAAATCTGTCGCCCGTTCCATTGAACCGGAAAACGGCGTTCTAGTCATCTTGCCCATAAGGCATGGCTCACATGTATCAAATGATTCATAATCAAGTGATTCCAAAAGTCCATCCGAATGGAGCTTCTTCATGCGTTTAACGCCAATATGACCTAGACGGCAGTGCCACATATATGCGGATATATCATCATTTAGTTTAATCCTTTTAGCATCAACATTATGAATATGTGTAACATTATCATCGCGATCTAATAGAAATAAACCATTCATCATCGGTGCATGACCATAAAAAAAAGATTTCATTCATATAAATGGAACAACCATTGCTCTCGGATTTAAATGAATAACCACTTCGCATCAAACACGATCCTGATACAATGTTCATTCTCAGTGCAGGCACCAGATAACATTTATTCAAGTTTATAACTAATCCCGAGGGCAAGTGGAGAGGCAGCGTTCCGACGGTGATCACATCAACGCTTGATCCATTGCCGACACGCATCTTGACCTCACCCCTTATGTAACACCCTCAGAATCGACTCTATGCAAGTTTCAGCGATTCCCGCCAAACCCGCATAGAAACGATTCAAAGGTGCCCACCAGGCACTTTCGTGCGGGTGGAAAACGAAGTAATACCATTACACAATAGTCCTCGATGGAACCCACAGAACGGATATATACAACAGCGACTCAAAGAGTCAAGAATACAGATATACAATACAAAGATCCAAAACACTTTGAAAACGATACAGCGTCCGAGTACGGACAAGATGCAAATTGAGCTAAGAGCCCTGAAGAATAACCAATGGCGTCCATAACCCTGCCCAGGCCAAGCCGGAAGGGTAAACCCTGCTAACGACGTCGCTCTCAAAACCTGCTTAACAAAAGGGGTGCCGACAAAGGGCGAAGGAAAAAGAGAGCGGTCAGTACTGAGGCCAGTACACGGCGAGACTAGAATTCGGCGGTCCTCGCCTACATAGGTATGGTGGACTGAAGCGGCAGCGCAGCATGCACTAAACAACCTATAGAGACTCAATACAACTGGCGGCTATCAGATAGGGATAAGAAATACCTATTCGGATCCAACCTGAAACTATCATCAAGCATACCCACCCTGGTATTTCCTCCTCCACCAACGAGGAAGTCAACCGAGGAACTCACACGATTAGCGCTTTTATTCATTCATTATATTTGCAGCAATTACTAGTCAGATATAGATAGCATGAGTCATCCTTATATAATAAGCAGTGGGCAGTTTTAGTTAACCATTCCGTTGTAGTTGTAATACTTACTAGTCAGATACATATAGCATGAGGTATCCCAAAACCCAGCAGTTGTTGGTACTTTTATTTAGCCATTCCGTTGTAGTTGCAATACTTACTAGTCAGATACAATGGTAACAGGCAACAACCCAAACCAGCAATTGTTGGCACTTTTATTTAGCCATTCCATTATAGTGAAGCTAATTACTAGTCATTATAAAGTCAAATTTATAGCACTACTTTAGTTATAGTTGTCTATGATCGAGATATCATGCTCCAAGTCGTCCATAACCGCGACACGGCTTTCAGGAAGTTTTACCTGCAAGGGGCACAAATAGCAACACATACGATCAACCTCGAAAACCAATAAAAACCCAACGAGGCATCACGGCAGCAATTGCAAGATTCATATAAATTTGAGGGCCACCCACCAAGCTACCATGACGAAGTTGGCGGCTCGAGACGGACCCAGGTTTGTGCCAATGGATGTAAACGACGGGAACCCGAAAGTGTGACGGGCTTGTCGATACCTGAAACATTCCACATTTGTTCCTAACGATGCATAGGCGCTCACGCCAATCGTAAATAAGCAGTAAAGCATGGCATAAGTACAGGATAGTAATAAAGCCCCAAACTACTTTGTGGCCCCAAGAAATAAATATGACTCAAGCTCTGGCTAGGGGGATTCATGGTCCCACATGCGGATTGTGTGAATATTCAAAGAACAGGTATCAAGTACTCGGGGTCCTACGGGACACAAGTTGACGGTTAAAAACCAAATAACATCTATTGCCCACCTGTGCCTCTGCATTATTTACCTACTTCAATTTTAGTTATTAAACTATAATTAAAGTTATAATCATCTCCAACATAAAGCATATGGAAGTCTTCCAACAACTGTGGTGCTTGACGACACGCAACAACACTTGAGCAACCAACTACGACACGCAAGTCCAACTATCTATTAAACAACAGGTAATAGTATGTGTCCAAGGAAATATAAGGCTGCAAGGGATATCACGGGTACGAAAACTAGAGCATCGCAACACAGATAGCAATAGATCAGCAGGAGGAAATACAGACTATAAAAGTAAGATAGGTAGAAAGGGGGAGAATGCTCGCCTGAAAAACATTGCCGTAGTTTCATCCGAAGATCGGGTCGATACTCGCATCAACTCAACGGCCTAATCCGTGAAGAAGCAAAGCACTAGAAGAAACACCGGTTGCACTATTTAATACTACGGCAAAAATCGATCATGATGTATGTATGATGTATGGCATGGCAAAGATGCGATGCAATTAGGCAATATTAAGCGAAACCGGGGTCCCGACAATTAACTATTAAGTTCATGTTGTTTAGATACCCCCAATTTAAATGTTGTCTTAACAAGGCAAAAGATAGCACCGTTCGCTACAGAAATTTAAATGGGGCCAATATAAGACTAGATTTGCCCGCATATGGACCCCATATTTAATTATGAGGAGAATCGGCATAAGGCCCCCAAACCACATGATATGTATGCGAGTATGAACAATTTACATGCAACAAGTAGATATACAACTTTTTATAAAATAGGGCTATAGGTTCGGGGTCACACATGGGTCCGACGATCTTGGGGGTTTGGGGGTCGACGAGATTCTTCGGGGGCTTCGGAAGATCTTGTGTTGAGAAGATTCCCATAGCATCTTCATCAGCTCGGTCTTGTAAGTTCTTTGGTCAGTTATCCAGCACCCATCAGATCACGGGGTACCAACAAAGACAACAAAATACTGCAAACAGTGAACACACGTCGGCACATGACCTGAGCTGATTGGAACTTGAACATGAGTCGTGCTAAGAGATCGCACTAAAAACAACAACTTCGCTCGGCAGAGCGAAGGATCCTGCAGGGGGCGCCTGCCATGTGGTGAGGCGACAGATGGGAGGGAGACGATGGAGGGAGCTCGGATGCATGACGTCGGTCGTGGATGAGCTCGAGGCACCGCGAGTACGGCTCCTGGCGATGCACGCAGAGGCGCGGGGAAGGGACGCTGAGGCGGTAGCAGAGCATCCATGGTGGTGGCCAGAGGTGCGGCGGCCGGGGAGGCGACAGGCGAAGAGGCAGCGGCTGGGGTCGTGTAACTGTTATCACCGTATTTTGGCCAAAGACGGAGATGGGCCGTGATCAAGATGGGCTTGAAAGATACATATATTCAACGTGTTGTTGGATCGGCCTAGTGTGTGGATTTGGGCTAAATTGCCCGTGTATCTTGTATCATAGTAGGTTTCGTGTTTGTTTAGGTTTCGTTTATGTTTAGGTAAAGATAGAGTTGTAGAGTTATTCCAAAAGTAGAGAGTCTCCGGACTATAAATATGTACCTAGGGTTATTGAAAGAAAACAACAACCACGTTCACAACAAACACAATCTCGGCGCATCGCCACCCCTTGTTCCTAGGGTTTCTTTCGGGTAAGTGCCATGCTGCCTAGATCGCATCTCGCGATCTAGGCAGTATCTACTTATTCGTTACCTGTTTTTACTCGTACTGAAGCGTTGTTGATGGCGAGTAATACCTTTATCATAGATTGTTTGAGGCTAGCATCGGTGCTTTTTTATTACTATCGTCGAAGTTGTGCTACCTCTAGCTATCTCGCTACCCTTGCACCTTTTCCCAAAGTGCAAGGGTAGCACCTTGCTTGATCTTTATTTAGTCGATTCGATCTGTTATAGTTGTGCCTTGTTCGTCAAGGTTTAGTTTAATATCTACGTAATCAGGCCTTACAAACGGGTTGAACGATCCAGTAATGCATAAAGACGTGGCTTATTCGTTCTAGAGGGGATGTTCCGGTAATTGGCTTTACGTTGGTTATTAGGCCTCCTCTAGGGTTAATATTCTTCATCTTTTGTACGCATGCCGTGCTCAATCACGTAGGATGTTCGATACGTGGTGAAAACATTAGACTATCGTAGATCGATTTAACTTGTAGTGATCAAGCAAAACCCCATGTTATCATAAATCTAACGCAGAACCATGGGGCAATCGGCTTTAGGAGCCGATTCTGGAAACCCGGGAGCCGATTACGGCTCGAATTTTACGTATACTTGTTTATCATGCAGAAATCAATCGGAGCAATCCTTCACCTTCGACCAGGTATAGGTCGTGGCACTCGAACCAAGCCGGGACGTGTGCGGAGCTTTTGCGGGCCGCCCGAGGGACCAGTGGCCCACCAAGATCCTGGAGCCTCCGGCTCTCCGTGTTGCCAGTCGCTGCTCGCCGGTGGGTTTTGGCAGGCAACACATTCTGGCACGCCCGGTGGGACCTTCAACAACGTCTACATCAACACCCGACGCTGCGATGGAGAACAGACCAGTCACTTACGACGATCTGCCTGGCGAGCACAAGGCCAAGTACGACGAGATCAAGGCCCTCTTCGAGGAAGACCTCATCAGCTCTTTTGAGAGGACCCGTACGCATGGCATCAGGTGGAAAGGGTTCTCCCCCGAGGGCGCTCTTAATGAGGTGGATCTGTCTGTTCCTTCGGAGGAGCGCACCAGAGCCCTACGACAGGAAGTCAACTACATGGTGGCTCATTCTTTGCACCGCCATTCTGAGAGCCTGGTGAACGCTTTCGAGCGGGTCGCGGTTCGCGTAGTCCAGGAGATCATGAAGCATCGATTCTCCGTCGGGACCTACTTTAGGGACTCACCAGGAGAAAGACCGCTCCAAACAGGCCACAGCCCCGCTCGCACTTGCCGCTCCAGGCCGCCAGAGCAGCGGCTTACGCCGTCTACAAGGTGGAGGCGACCAGCGATTGCCAATTCCTGTTGGAGCCACCTAAGGAGATCCCACACGGATATACATGCGCCTACGTGCGGACCGCAATAACGACACGCCCAAACAGATTGCAACCGCAGGAGTTTCTGGCGGAGTTCTGGGGCAGATCTTCCGGCAGCGTGTCCGGAGCGGCGATGGCTGGGATGGACGCCGACAAACAGCGTGGCTAGCCAAGTATGCCATCGAACAAGTCATGAGAATCTAGCCCCTACAGCTCAAACAAAGGGAGCAAATCGGTACCATCTTGAGGACCAGTTCGCCGTCAAGAGAAGGACAATCGGCTATTCAAAGTCGTACCTCAACGAAGTTTGATCTAATTCCGCCACCCAAGTATAAGCTCCCTGAGTTCTCAAGGTTCAGCGGGTCAGAAGGGTCAAGCTCGATCGAGCACATAAGCCGATACCTGGCACAACTAGGCATGATTTCGGCATCGGATCAGATGCACGTAAGATTCTTTGCGCAATCTCTGACAGGACCAGCCTTTGGGTGGTACACCTCACTACCACCTGATTCAATTCGTACCTGGAAGCAACTAGAAGAGCAGTTCCACGTCCAGTACCATTCAGAGGCTACTGAGGCCGGCATTGCGACTGCACAAAGTGCGGCGAGGAGAAATCAGAGCGAGTACATCCAGCTTCAGATCGTCAAGAACCGATGTTACTCGGCTCGTTTAACTGAGAAGGAAGCAGTCGAGCTGGCAGTGTTGGGTCTCTCAGCACCCATCAAGGATCTGGCTTTCCAGGTAGAGTACAACTCATTGGCGCACATGGCCCAGAAACTGACGATGTATGAACAACGCCACCCCGAGTTGTACCAAGACAAATTCAAACGTCCGATAGGCCTGGTCGACACAGAAGAAGAAGATCCTACACAGGACCAGGAGGTGGCCGTAGCTGAATGGGCTCGGGGGGAAGATCCTGTGGCCTGCAAATGGGTGAAACAGCAAGGGCCTGCGAAAGGGTTCGACTTCGATGTGAGCAAAGCTGAGCAGATATTCGATCTGCTGCTGAAGGAGAAGCAGCTGAGGTTACCCGAAGGCCACAAAATCCCTACCTCGTGAAATGAACGGAGACCATACTGCAAGTGGCATCATTCGTTCACTCACACCACCAACGAGTGCAAAGAGCTTCGCCGCCAAATCCAAATGGCGATAGAACAAGGCCGTCTGATCCTTGGACAGTTCGCCATGAAAGTGGACACAAACCCATTTCCCGGCGTCAACATGGTAGAACTTCGATTCGCTCACGAGGCGTAAGCTGGATTTATCGTTCGGCGTTAATATGGCGGTGCGGGTACCACCATGACACGCATAAGGAGGACGGTGGTCGCTCGGGCAAGGAAAGAAAGAAGGCTAGTCCATGCGACGCCCAAACGGTGACAAAGCGGTACTTAAGAGGAACAAGTGAGGAGAGTGCGATATCGAAGCCACATTCCGCGCATCTCCTTAACAAGTATGAGCGCCAAGATGACCAACGTCGCCCGGTGGCGAGACGACGGAAGATATGAACACCTTGCTAGGGGACCGTCGAAGAGAAGGAAGGCGCAGACAGCATTGGGATTGTCCTTTCTTCAAATATTGTCAAGCGGAATGAGCCGATTGCCTACGATCAACAACGCCGGAATGCAATCGGCGGAGGAGGACACGAGGCCGTGTCGGTATTCAAACGTCTAGGGCCTCTTCCGCCTGTGGCCGTCATTAAGGAGTCCGCTCGGCGAAGACCTCGAGAAGCCAAAGGGTGACAAGGACGAAGACAGTATCACCGTCCAAGGTGGTGCCCGACGGACTCGAACACACCGAGCGTAGAGTGCAGCGGCCACAGAACTTAGAGGAAGCAAGCGCAGTATCTCCACGCCTTGAATAAAGCACGGCCTGATCTGGCCGTCAAAGTGAGGCAGACTATGGAAACGGAAGACCGCCCGACCAGGAAAGAGTGGCGCCCCAAACCGGTAAAAGCCGATGCAAAGACATCGGCTGGCACAAACATGGTGTTCGTACTCCGCCGTAATTGCGCGCCAAGAACCGATGAGCTACCCGTGGCACGGTTTGATCGCGCCCACGGCCGTTATCTTTGAGAAGCCACGTGAGAAGGGTTACAAACATCCGAAAGCCCTGCACTGCGAGGTTACATCAATGGGCAACCTGTCGGCAAGATGTTGGTGGACACCGAGCGGCATCAATATCATGCCATACTCCATGCTACGACATTTGGGACGCCCACCGCAGATCCGATCAAAACCAACGTCACGTTGAGCGACTTCAACGGTCGGGTCTTGAACGCAAGGCGTCGAACGTGGACTTGACAAAGGCAGGAAAACCGTACCCACGTCATTCTTCGTCGTGGACAGAAGAGCACTTACACGTCTTGCTAGGAAGGGATTGATTCACGCTAATTGCTGCATCCGTCCACAATGCACCATGCACGATCCAAAGGGATGGAGACGACGTGGAGGTCATCCACGCAGACGATTTTATCGAGATCTCCATAGCTGGCATGAACGTCTGGGAAGCAGAAGACCAAGAGCCGATCTCTGGAATCAATCTAGACGACTGCGAACGTATTGAAGCTACAAAAAACGGGGTGAGGCTGGTCTTATCCACTGGCCTTACAGAGTAGAAGAGCCCACGATCATCCGTGGTACGGCCGATCCCTGCGATCGGCCACAAAAAATAAAAAGCAGCGATCATACGACAAGCAGCTCATGTAGTCGTAGCAGTTAGATGCTCTGCCACTGTAAAATAATAAGGTGTAAACCGTCCTTGACTGATGCAAGCAAAAAGAGGGCCGATTCAAGCGATCGGCCCAAATTATTTTTGTTGTCCTCACCTACGGTGTGCCCTGTGTTTAGCGTCGATTTGACAGGTGACGGAAAGCTAGGGTATGGGTTTACATCCGCTGATGAGCTAGAAGAGATCGACATTGGTCCTGGGGATAAGCCACGACCAACATTTATCAGCAGAAAGTTAGAGCCGAGTCTGCGGGGCCCGATGATAGCCCTGTTGAAACAATATCCAGATTGCTTCGCCTGGGACTACACAGAGATGCCTGGGTTGGACAGGAGCATCATCGAGCATCGTCTCCCGCTCAAAAAAGGATTTCGGCCTTTTCAGCAGCGAGCACGACAAATGAAGGCCGAAATTCTGGAAGAAGTCAAGAAAGAGGTCGAGAAAATGTTGACGACCAAGTTGATCAGACCATGCAGGTATGCTGAGTGGATTTCTAGTATCGTACATGTAGATAAGAAGGGTGGCCAATGGCGTGTTGCTATAGATTTTCGAGATCTCAACAGAGCTACCCCAAAGGATGAGTATCCGATGCCGGTGGCAGAAACATTAATCAATGCAGCAGCTGGTCATAAAATTTTGAGCTTCATGGACGGCAATGCCGGGTACAACCAGATCTTCATGGCTCCAGAAGACATACACAAGACTGCCTTCAGAGTTCCAGGGTCCGTGGGGTTATTTGAGTATGTAGTCATGACGTTTGGACTGAAAAATGCCGGCGCCATGTACCAAAGGGCCATAAATTATATTTTCCATGATCTGATCGGCAAACTGGTTGAAATCTACATCGATGACGTGGTGGTCAAGTCTGCTTCAGCGCATGGACACTTGGACGATCTGCAACGCGTCCTGGACCGAACAAGAAAATTCGGCCTACGGATGAATCCAAAGAAGTGTGCTTTCGGGGTGACGGCCGGTCAGTTCTTGGGTTTTTTGGTCCATGAACGCGGAATTGAGATCGGCCTGAAAAGTCGAGGCAGGGTCACGGACAATGAAGCCACCCACCACGAAGAAAGAACTGCGATCTCTTATCGGCAAGATCAACTTCGCCGACGATTCATCTCCAATCTGGGAAGGATTGAGCCGTTCATGGGACTAGTAAAAATCAAACTCGAAAGAGTTCCGAGGCGAGAACAACAACGAGCCTTTGGCGAGATCAAAGAATATCGACAAAGCCGCCGATTAATTCCACCTCGACTGACGGGCCGTTCTACATTTACTTGTCGATGGTACCACGTCCATCGCCTCGGTAGTGGTGCAAGTTTATGATGGGTTGGAGCGAGTCGTCTTTACATAGCGAGGAGGATCTTTGGGACGAGAGACAAGGTACCCGATATCGATAAGTTGTGCCTCTGCTTTTTCACCGCACCAAGTTGCCCCACATTTTGCTATCGCAGAGATCATCATCATATGCAACCGTCGACGTCATAAAGCACATCTTGTCGGCTCCTATGTTAAAAGGCCGACCGGGCAAATGGATGTTTGCATTGTCGAGTTTGACATCCGGTATCAACCCGCGAAAGCGATTAAGGACGGCTTGGCTGATCTTATCATGAAAGGATCAACACTAACATAGCCGACCGTCCATAAGAGCGTGCTATGTTTTTCGACGGATCAGTTTGACGATGGCTGCGGCATCGGCATTTTACTCGTGTCGCCCCGGGGGGCAACATTTTCCTTCTCCATCAGATTGTCTACCTCTCGCACCAACAATGTAGCCGAGTACGAGGCGATATGCAAGGGGATGGAGTTACTCCTCGAAGCCGGAGCGGAAGCAGTGGAAATTTTTGGAGACTCCAAGTTGGTGATTTCCCAGCTCACGGAGGACTACAAGTGCGAGAGCGAGTCCCTCTTCCCATTATGGCTGCCTTTGGCGAGCTGATGACGCAATTCGAGACGTCAACTTCACTTGGATCCCACGAGCGCAGAATACCGAGGCGAACGATCTTGCGCAGATAGCTTCAGGATACAAGGATGTGGTAGAAGGAGCCGACGTTCAGGTACAGTTCCTGGAAGCGGACGACTGGAGAGCCGATATCTTCAATTACTTGAAAGATTCGGCTCGGGGGGCACCTAAACGGATAAGGTACAAAGCCATGAAGTACGTGCTTATTGGGGATGACATGTTTTACAGGACTCTGGAAGGACTATTGCTCAAATGCCTGGGGACAGCCGAGGCCAACCAGCTCCTACACGAGGTACACGGCTGTGGAACTCACCAATCGGCTCATAAGATGAAATGGTTGATCAGCGATCGGGTTTTATTGGCCCACCATGCTTGAGGACTGTTTCAACTACTACAAAGGGTGTCAAGCATGTCGAAATTTGGAAAAATCCAGATGGTACCAGCAAGAATGAACCCCATCATCAAGCCTTGGCCATTCCGAGGTTGGGGCATGGACATGATCGGCAAAATCAATCCTCCATCGAGTAAAGGCCACATGTGGATTCCGGCCATTCTTGACTACTTCACTAAATGGGTGGAGGCTGTCCCGATGAAGTCGAGAACTCGAAGGATGTTATCAATTTTGTAAAAGAACATGTCATCCATAGATTCGGATTCCCCAAACTATCACGACCGATGGAGGTTCGGTCTTTATTTCTCGTGAGTTTAGAAAATTCTGAGGACATGGGGATCAAGTGATTAGATCATCTCCATACTATGCTCAAGCAAATGGGCAAGCGCCCAATCGAGCCTCATCAAGTTGATCAAGAGAAAAGTCGATGAGCACCCAAGGCGTTGTACGAGGTTTTGTCGAGGCGTTATGGGCTTATCGTATGTCATGCCATGGAGCAATAAAAACCTCACCATACCATTTAGTATATGGACAAGAAGCCGTCCTACAGGGAAATTACGGCTGGATCAAGACGCGTCACTTTTCGTGACGATCTAACGATCAAGAATACGCAACCCTGATGAGTGACAGTGTAGAGGATTTAACCGAGCTCAGGCTATGGTCACTCGAGAAAATCAAAGAGAACAAGGCCAAAGTAGCTCGTGCATACAACAAGAAAGTGAAGTCAAAGGAGTTCCACGTTGGTGATCTGGTATGGGAAGCTGTGTTGCCCTTGGGGACTAAGGATGCGACATATGGTAAATGGTCTCCAAATTGGCACGGTCCGTACAGGGTTGACCAAGTTTTAAGAGGAAACGCATACATGCTCGAGCAGTTGGATGGCGTAAAATTCCCAGTGGCGGTCAACGGTCAACATCTCAAAAATATTTCCCAAGCATGTGGGATGTTGGACAATAGAACTTGGTTTCGAGCACGTGAGACGATGGGATGTGGGGGCCGATTTTCAGAATCGGCCGAGTAAAAAAAAATATATATTAATTTGTATAGCCGATGCATGGTCATCGACTCTAGAGGTTCACACATGTTACAAACAAGTCCACCTCAGCTTCGTCATCTTCATCTTTGCTTATCACTAGTCGTGTGTGCGCGGCACGTTTTTCGATGGGCAATTGGAGATTTGGGTCGCCCGTATGGAGGAAGGTCACAGGTCATCATTTGAAAACAAGAAATGGCCGTTGTAATGTGTCTAAGGATGCGACCGAAGGTTGACCCTGTCAACGGTTTTTTGGAGAAGCCGATGGGTAGTCATCGGCTCTGTGCGATTTGACTTGTTGACTGTATGCGTGCAGTATGTTGAAAGCCGATACAGTGTCATCGACTTCTGAAGCATCGACCTATTTCGGTTATCGGCAAAATTGAAGCAAAGAGGAACAATATTTGGGAAACGGATTTTCATTCATTCAAAAGATCATTGCTTACAGGACGATCGATTACAAAAGGGGCCTACTACTGCTACGGCTATTACTACTGATTCCTAATCTAGGCCGAGGTCGTAAATGCCGCTACCGTCGCCGCCGCCGTCTTCTTGTCTTGCCTTCTTTGCCGGCATCGCCTCCGCCGCATCTTGAAGAAACCAGGGGCCTCTTCGTCCTCGTCGTCTTCAAGATTCGCTGACCCGCGGAAGCGCTTCGTCGGCGGATACTCGTCGGAGGAGGTGTCCTCCTCCGATTCCTCTTCCTCGTCGGAAGATTCGACACCGTCCCACGACCAGGCGTCGTCGCTGCTCTTTGCCTCCGGTTCCCCGTCGACGAGGAACTGTAGGCTCTCTTCGCCGTTAGTCAGGGACGCATCATCCTCTGACCAGACGGCGAAATCCCAGTCCCTTTCGTCCCACCATCGTGGGGCGAAAGTACTGTACGCCGCCGTGGGCGGGTGCTCTGGCGTTGGCTCTCGGTCGCTAATCGAGTTGGAGGCGTGGGAGGACACACCGGAGGAAGCAGAGGAGGCCATGGCGAGAAAGAGGGTTTTTCCGGCGAAGGGAGAGCGGTCAGTACTGAGGCCAGTACACGGCGAGACTAGAATTCGGCGGTCCTCACCTACATAGGTATGGTGGACTGAAGCGGCAGCGCAGCATGCACTAAACAACCTATAGAGACTCAATACCACTGGCGGCTACCAGATAGGGATAAGAAATACCTATTCGGATCCAACCTGAAACTATCATCAAGCATACCCATCCTGGTATTTCCCCCTCCAGACCAAACGAGGAAGTCAACCGAGGAACTCACACAGTTGGCAGTTTTATTCATTCTGTTATATTTGCAGCAATTACTAGTCAGATATAGATAGCATGAGTCATCCTTATATAATAAGCAGTGGGCAGTTTTAGTTAACCATTCCGTTGTAGTTGTAATACTTACTAGTCAGATACATATAGCATGAGGTATCCCAAAACCCAGCAGTTGTTGGTACTTTTATTTAGCCATTCCGTTGTAGTTGCAATACTTACTAGTCAGATACAATGGTAACAGGCAACAACCCAAACCAGCAATTGTTGGCACTTTTATTTAGCCATTCCATTATAGTGAAGCTAATTACTAGTCATTATAAAGTCAAATTTATAGCACTACTTTAGTTATAGTTGTCTATGATCGAGATACTGTGCTCCAAGTCGTCCATAACATGGACACGGCTTTCAGGGAAGTTTTACCTGCAAGGGGCACAAATAGCAACACACGCATACGATCAACCTCGAGAAAACCAATAAAAACCCAACGAGGCATCACGAGAGCAATTGCAAGATTCATATAAATTTGGGGCCACCCCACCAAGCTACCATGACGAAGTTGGCCGGCTCGAGACGGACCGAGGTTTGTGCCAATGGATGTAAACGACCGAACCCGAAAGTGTGACTGGCTTGTCGATACCGAAAAACATTCCACATTTGTTCCTAACAGCATGAGGCCCACGCGCAATCGTAATAAGCAGAAAGCATGGCATAAGTACAGGATAGTAATAAAGCCCCAAACTACTTTGTGGCCCCAAGAAATAAATATGACTCAAGCTCGCTGGGGATTCATGGTCCCACATGCGGATTGTGTGAATATTCAAAGAATGTATCAAGTACTCGGGTCCCACGGACACAAGTTGACGGTTAAAAACCAAATAACATCTATTGCCCACCTGTGCCTCTGCATTATTTACCTACTTCAATTTTAGTTATTAAACTATAATTAAAGTTATAATCATCTCCAACATAAAGCATATGGAAGTCTTCCAACAACTGTGGTGCTTGACGACACGCAACAACACTTGAGCAACCAACTACGACACGCAAGTCCAACTATCTATTAAACAACAGGTAATAGTATGTGTCCAAGGAAATATAAGGCTGCAAGGGATATCACGGGTACGAAAACTAGAGCATCGCAACACAGATAGCAATAGATCAGCAGGAGGAAATCTGACTATAAAAGTAAGATAGGTAGAAAGGGGGAGAATGCTCGCCTGAAAAACATTGCCGTAGTTTCATCCGAAGATCGGGTCGATACTCGCATCAACTCAACGGCCTAATCCGTGAAGAAGCAAAGCACTAGAAGAAACACCGGTTGCACTATTTAATACTACGGCAAAAATCGATCATGATGTATGTATGATGTATGGCATGGCAAAGATGCGATGCAATTAGGCAATATTAAGCGAAACCGGGGTCCCGACAATTAACTATTAAGTTCATGTTGTTTAGATACCCCCAATTTAAATGTTGTCTTAACAAGGCAAAAGATAGCACCGTTCGCTACAGAAATTTAAATGGGGCCAATATAAGACTAGATTTGCCCGCATATGGACCCCATATTTAATTATGAGGAGAATCGGCATAAGGCCCCCAAACCACATGATATGTATGCGAGTATGAACAATTTACATGCAACAAGTAGATATACAACTTTTTATAAAATAGGGCTATAGGTTCGGGGTCACACATGGGTCCGACGATCTTGGGGGTTTGGGGGTCGACGAGATTCTTCGGGGGCTTCGGAAGATCTTGTGTTGAGAAGATTCCCATAGCATCTTCATCAGCTCGGTCTTGTAAGTTCTTTGGTCAGTTATCCAGCACCCATCAGATCACGGGGTACCAACAAAGACAACAAAATACTGCAAACAGTGAACACACGTCAAGACATGACTGAGCTGATGGGAACTTGAACATGAGTCGTGCTAAGAGATCGCACTAAAACAACAACCGCTCGGCGAGCGAAAGGATCTCGAGGGGCGCCTGCATCGGTGGTGAGGCGAGATGGGAGGAGGCGATGGAGGAGCTCGGATGCATGGCGTCGGTCGTGGATGAGCTCGAGGCACCGCGAGTACGACTCTGGCGATGCACGCAGAGGCGCGGGGAAGGGACGCTGAGGCGGTAGCAGAGCATCCATGGTGGTGGCCAGAGGTGCGGCGGCCGGGGAGGCGACAGGCGAAGAGGCAGCGGCTGGGGTCGTGTAACTGTTATCACCGTATTTTGGCCAAAGACGGAGATGGGCCGTGATCAAGATGGGCTTGAAAGATACATATATTCAACGTGTTGTTGGATCGGCCTAGTGTGTGGATTTGGGCTAAATTGCCCGTGTATCTTGTATCATAGTAGGTTTCGTGTTTGTTTAGGTTTCGTTTATGTTTAGGTAAAGATAGAGTTGTAGAGTTATTCCAAAAGTAGAGAGTCTCCGGACTATAAATATGTACCTAGGGTTATTGAAAGAAAACAACAACCACGTTCACAACAAACACAATCTCGGCGCATCGCCACCCCTTGTTCCTAGGGTTTCTTTCGGGTAAGTGCCATGCTGCCTAGATCGCATCTCGCGATCTAGCAGTATCTACTTATTCGTTACCTGGTTTTACTCGTACTGAAGCGTTGTTGATGGCGAGTAATACCTTTATCATAGATTGTTTGAGGCTAGCATCGGTGCTTTTTTATTACTATCGTCGAAGTTGTGCTACCTCTAGCTATCTCGCTACCCTTGCACCTTTTCCCAAAGTGCAAGGGTAGCACCTTGCTTGATCTTTATTTAGTCGATTCGATCTGTTATAGTTGTGCCTTGTTCATCAAGGTTTAGTTTAATATCTACGTAATCAGGCCTTACAAACGGGTTGAACGATCCAGTAATGCATAAAGACGTGGCTTATTCGTTCTAGAGGGGATGTTCCGGTAATTGGCTTTACGTTGGTTATTAGGCCTCCTCTAGGGTTAATATTCTTCATCTTTTGTACGTACCAGGCTCAATCACGCGTAGGATGTTCGATTCGTGGTGAAAACATTAGACTATCGTAGATCGATTTAACTTGTAGTGATCAAGCAAAACCCCATGTTATCATAAATCTAACGCAGAACCATGGGGCAATCGGCTTTAGGAGCCGATTTACAGGGAAACCTGGGAGCCGATTACGGCTCGAATTTTACGTATACTTGTTTATCATGCAGGAAATCAATCGAGCAATCCTTCACCTTCTGACCAGGTATAGGTCGTGGCATCTCTCGAACCAAGCCAGGACGTGTGCCGGAGCTTTTGCGGGCCGTCGCCCGAGGGACCAGGGCCCACCAGCAGTCCTGGGAGCCTCCCGGCTCTCCGTGTTGCTCGTCGCTGCTCGCCGGTGGGTTTTGGCAGGCAACAGTAACACCCTCAGAATCGGACCTATGCAAGTTTTAGCGAAACTCGCCAAACCCGCATAGAAACGATTCAAAGGTGCCCACCAGGCACTTTCGTGCGGGTGGAAAACGAAGTAATAACATTACACAACAGTCCTCGATGGGACCCACAGAACAGATATATATACAACCGCGACTCCATGAGTCAAGAATACAGATATACGGTACAAGATCCAAATCACCTTGAAAACATGGAGCGTCCGACTACGGACAAGATGCAAATGGGGCTAAGAGCCCTGAAGAATAACCAATGGCGTCCATAACCCTGCCCAGGCCAAGCCGGAAGGGTAACCCTGCTAACGACGTCGATCTCAAAACCTGCTTAAACAAAAGGGGTGCCGGCAAAGGGCATAGGAAAAAGAGGAGCGTCAGTACTGAGGCCAGTACACGACGAGGCTAGAATTCGGCGGTCCTCGCCTACATAGGTATGGTGGACTGAAGCGGCAGCGGCAGCATGCACTAAACAACCTATAGAGACTCGGTACAACTGGCGGCAACAGGGAGGGGGAAGAAAAGACCTATTCGGAACCAACCTGATACTACCATCAAACAAACCCATCCTGGCGTTTCCCCCTCGAGACCAAACGAGGAAGTCAACCGAGGAACTCACACCGTTGGCAGTTTTATTTATTCAGTTATCGTTGCAGCAATTACTAGTCATTATAAAGATAGTCATCCTGATAAAATAAGCAGTGGGCACTTTTAGTTAACCATTCCGTTATAGTTACAACACTTACTAATCAGATATAGATTGCATGAGATAACCCAAACCCAGCAGTTGTTGGTACTTTTATTAGCCATTCCGTTGTAGTTGCAATACTTACTAATCAGGTAAAATGGTCGCAAGCGACGCTCCAAACCAGCAATTGTGGGCAGTATTATTTAGCCATTCCATTGTAGTGAAGCTGATTACTAGTCATTATAAAGTCAAATTTATAGCAATAAACTTTAGTTATGCTTGTCTATGGTCGAGATACTGTGCTCCAAGTCATCCATAACCGCGGACACGGCTTTCAGAAAGTTTTACCCGGCCGGGGTGCACCAATAGCAACACACGCTCGATCAACCTCGGAAAAACCAAAACAAAACCCAACGAGGCTTTCACGACTAAGCAATCACAGGATTCAGAATTATTTCAGGGGGCCACCCCATTGAGTAGACCCGCAACGAAGTAAGCAAGCTCCGAGACGGACTCAAGGTTTGCGACAATGGTCGTAACGATTGGGAACCGAAAGTGTGGCTGGGCTTGTCGATACCGCGAAAACATTCCGCTTACCTAAGCGATGCAGTGTGCTCCTCGCACAAACGTAAATCTGAAGTAGCATGGCATAAGTACAGGATAGTAAATAAAACCTCAAACTAGTTTGTGGCCCCAAGAAATAAAATGAATCAAGCTCGCTCGGGGTCCCATATACCTCCCGGATGTGGATAGCGCGATAAATCAAGGAACAGGTATCAAGTACTCGGGGTCCTACGGGACACAAGTGGGCGTTCGGAAACCAAATATTATCTATCACCCACCGATGCCTCTGCTTACTTCAATTTTAGTAGTTAAACAGGAATTAAAGTGAACGATAAGTAAAACCAGGATCATCTCCAACATCAACATGCGGCATTACTCCAACAACTGTGGCACTTGACAACACGCAACAGCACTTGAGCAAGCGGCTACGACGCGCGAGTCCAACTATCTAACAAACAATAGGTAATAGGATGTGTCCAAGGCAATATAGGGCTGCAAGGGATATCACGGGTACGAATACTAGAGCATCGCAACACAGATAGCAATAGATCAACAGGAAGGAGTAAAATACTATAAAAGTAAGATAGGTAGAAAGAGGGAGATGCTCGCCTGAAAACATTGTCGAAGGTTCAACCGAAGATCGGGGCGAAGCTCACATCAACTCAACGGCCTTATCCGCGAAGAAGCAAAACACTAGAAGAAACACCGGATGCATTATTTAATACTACGGCAAAAGATCGGCATGATGCATGTATGATGTATGGCATGGAAAAGATGCGATGCAATTAGATCATATTAAGCGGAACCAGGGTCCCGACAATTAGTTAAACGGTGCAAGTTATTTATCTACCCCGCAAATTAAATGTTGCATTATCAAGACAAAAGATAGCACCGGTTCGCTACACAAATTTAAATGAGGCCAATATGAGACTAGATTTGCCCGCATATGGGCCCCATATTTATTTATAAGGTGAATCGGCATAAGGCCCCCAAACCACAGACAAGGATGCATGCATGAACAATTAATATGCAACAAGTTGTGTTATATTATGAAATAGGGTTTAGGGAAGGGGTTCACACATTAGGGGGTCTCGACGAACTTGAGGTTCCGGGGTTCGGGGTCGGTCTCAGGGTCCAGGGTCCGACGGAAACGTTCTCGGATAACAGAGGTAGGTCTTGTCGCACTGTGTAGGCGTTCTCGAGGTCGATGGCGAACTTGTCCGGTACCGGGGTTCGGATCCGGGAAGGAGAGCTTGTCGTTCAGGGTCTCGGTGTCCGGGGTGAAGTACTCGGCGTATTCGAGGGGGAACTTGAAGCCCGCGATGGAGATCTTGTCGGTCCATGACGAAGATCTTGGAATAGGGCGCCATTTGGGTTCGGTGTCGATCTTGCACAGTTTCCGGTCTCGACTCGTGTCGGTCTAGTCGTTAGCCGAACTTGGCATCGTGGCGGTTACTTCTCGTGGCGTCGGTCTTGTAGTCCGAGAGGGCGGAGGACGCCGTGATCGGTCTTCAAGGGTCCGAAAGGCGATCTTGGTGTTCCGACCATCTTCGGTCCTCGGATCCGAGAGGGTTCGGGGTCTTGACGGGGTTCGGTCTTCGGACGTCGGGATCGGGGCCTTCGGGGTTCCAGCGTCCAACGGATCTTCGGGTTCAAGGATTTGTCTTCGGGTTCCGCGAGCGAGGAACTCAGGGTCCGAGAAGGAGTTCATGGCGTTCCGCGACCAGGATTCGTGTGGTGATCTTGTTACCGAAGAAGAACTTGTCTGATACCAGAGCCTTCATGAGATCTTGGTAAGCTTCTCGAGTGTGGCCTCGGCGACGAGGCAGACGTGCTGGGGAGCAGCGGACCGAGCACCGTTCGCAGAAGGACCACAAGGGCAACCGATGCAGAGGTGCGCGACAGATTGGGGCCGCACCCGGGGCGAGGCCAAGGACGGCGGGCGCGGCGAGAAGAGCAAGACGTCGGCTCGACGGCTCGACGCATGTGGCACACTGCAGGCGGCGAGGAGCCATGGCCGGGCGAGCTTCGGGAAGACCGGAGACGCGCATGGACTGGAGGAGGCGGCGCGAGAGCGGCGGGCGCGACGGGCAGGAGGCCGAGGCGCAGCGAAGTCGCCAGCGAGGCGGCAGCGCGAGTTGGGGCCGGGCGCGAGAGGAGGCGAGGCAGTGGAGCCAGCCTTGCTGGAGGAGGCGGATCCATGGCCAAGTGAGGCGGCTCGAGGCGGGCGTCGCGCCAAGGAGGCGAGGTGGAGGAGCCAGGCGTGGTGAGAGCAGGCGGCAGCCGAGCCAGACGAGGGAGGACCGACGGTGGGCGGTGTAGCATCCCAGTTGTCTAACACCTGTAATGCTACTTGTTATAATAATAAAAAGGGCCACTTCCAACATATAATTGATGCATCATTATCATATCATGCTCATGTCATCATGCCACCTTGCATTTGGGCATCATACAAAACCCTTTTCTTGTTTGGTTCTTATCTCATGTGCATTATTAATTGAAATTGCCTCTTGATATTGTATTTAGCTCTTGATATATTGTTAAATGCCCAAGTTGAGTTGGGGGCATATCTCTTCTAAACTCCACCACCTTTCTTTCACCACCTTATATTCCACCATCCAATTAATATGAGCTTGGCATTTTAATTTGGGTTATCTCTAGCTCATGTTGGTTGGTTGGATTCCACCCATAATCTTTTGCTTGGCCTTTGCCCACCTTTTGGGAATGCAAGGATTGATGCCACATGAAATAATGTTGTTCTCACAATATAACCACATGGCAAATATTGTTGCATGGGCCATGCAAGTGCCACCTTTTCTTGGCTTTGGAATGTTTTTGGCTTGTTTGCATGGATCCTCTTTCCTTTGTTTAAATCTTTTGTTGGTTTGTAGTTTTTCTTCACCATATCATCTATCTCTATCCCCCTTTAGCTTAACCTATATCCCTTGCTCCATGCACCCACATGTGCTCATGAGGCATGCACAAACCTAAACCCACTTTCCTTCTCCCCACCTTTCTCTTTTTATCTTGCTTGTTCTTTGAATGGAACATGCATGATTCAAATCTCTATCACCATATCCCTCTCTCCCTCTCTCTCTTTTTCTTGCCTTGATCTTGATAGGGCTTGTTTGGAGCATGCATGATCAAGTAAAAGAGCCACTCCCTCTATCTTACCCTCCCTCTTAGCTAAACTCTAAAATCTACCCCATGTCACCTCCCCATCCTAGCTAAACCAAACCCTAATCTACACCTCCCCTAAACAAAACCCTAATCCACCCCTCTCTCCTTAACCCCACCTATCTCTAAACCGAACCCCTCTAGATAAACCCTAGCTCGCCCCTCTCATCCATGCAGGCCCCACCCCAGCAACCCTCTACCATCTACCCACCCCACACGACCAAGGACCCCCCAAACCTAACCCTAGCCCGAGCCGGCCCCCTCTTCCTTCCCCTCTTTTTCTCTCCCTGGCCTAAGGTTCCCTCTAGTCTCACCTGCCCACGAGCTTCCCCAGGGCCACCTGCCAGCCTCCCTCTCTCCTCCCCAGACCTGTCGCGCCACCCTGGCCCCCATGCCATGCACGTGAGGAGGCAAAAAGGTGGCACCGAGGCCACCTTCCCCTCCCCCACGCAACCCCACCTGCCCCCTCTCTTCTTATCCTCTCCCTCGCCTCACAGCCGTCCCCAGATCCGCCCAGGGGCCCTGCCTTGCTCCCCTCCTCTGCCCTCCTTCTCCACCGCCCCAGCTTCCTCTCGCCGGCCACGCCGTCTACCTCGCCAGCACACACGCACCAGGAGGCGGGCGCGGAGTTGCGGGTGTCGAGGAAGCCTCGGAGGACGTCCGCGTCGCCACGGTACACGGAGTCGCGGAGGAGAAGCCCCGAGCCGGTTGCACCGACGCCACGCCGCCCGACAAACCCTAAGCGCCTTGTCGCCCGGCATTGCCGATCGCTGCGCCAACCACCGCCACCGTCAGCCTCGCGGTGAGTTCCTCTTCCTCCCTGACAAGGTCCGCTTCGCCGTGCCGTCCTAGTTTCTCCGGGCGTTTCGTCGTGCACGCTCTGTGCGCCACGGTCCGCTCGATCCGCCTCGGCAGCGCAGACACCCCATCTAGGCCCCAACCCCTCGGCGTCACCAAGCCCAAGTCACCTTGATGGTAGCAGCGTCTGTAGCGTCCCAGATCGCGTTCGATCCCCCAGCCGCTTGCGCCGTTTCCGTCGATAAGTTCAGGGAAGAAAAAACGATGGCCTTGCGCAGTTTTGCAATTACACCTCCTTTTTGCCGCCAACTCAGCGGTCCGGCCACCACCGTCGTGACCGTCGCATTTTATAAAAGGGTCCTTAACTTTTCCAATTCAACCCGCGGTCCCCTTTTCCTCGGCCATTGGCGTGGGACCGCAGATCCTTGGCCCCACCTGTAAGTGTCGAGGCATATTAGTCTGTATAGAAGGTTTTACGTATGCATTTAAATTCAAATCTAGTTTAAAATTATTTCAAATTCAAATTTCCAATCAGATTTGAAATAACTTTTCCATTGTAATTCCAAATAACACAAATGATATATGTTTGGAGATCAGAAAAATGCCAGGATTTCAAATATGCCATTCAATTTGCCTTTTGTACATTTAAAATTCCAAGTTGATTTAAATTACCCAATTGCCACTAGAACTTAAATAATTAATAACTTTTGTTTTCTAAATCCAAATTTAGCAAATGATATGTCTAAAATGATCAGCTCGACGAGACCTTTCTGTTTAAGCTATCCATAACTTCAATTGCAGCATGCATCATATAAAAATATAGGGTACAGCAATGTTATGACAACAAAATGTGAACCAAAACTCCTTTAAATTGTTGCTACTTGTCTTCCACACCTCACCATGCCATGCTACCTTATTGCCATGTAAATTGTGCATCATTCATCATGGCATGATTGTTTGCTTGACGCATCTTATTCACATGCTTGTGCTCTATATTCATGTTGGACTTGTTTGTTTGGTTTTTCTCGGATAGACACTGAGCGGGGGTTATATCAAGAGAACCAGGAGCACTACCCAGATCCGTCCCTCGCTTCAACTGAGTTGACAGGCAAGCACTTCCACATGCTTGCATACATACAGTACCTATTGCCTCTATCTTATTCCTGCATCATTGAGTCGCGATTGCATTAAATTGAATCCCAAGTATGCATAGCCTTTACCTTTAAACCCCACCAAGCTTGTTCCTCTATCCCATGAGCCATTACTATAGGAGTTGTATGAGCCATGCGAGTCGTAGAACAGCATGTGTAGGGTTTGTGAGTGTCTGATGTATAACGAGGTACCTAAACAACTTAACCTGAGTAGTGATGGGATAACTAATGAAAGTGGCACCGGTGAGCAACATCTGCTATTTGGTTTTTCCTGCTCACTTGTGTCCCGTAAGACCCCGAGTACTTGATTCATGTTCCTTGATTTATCGCGCTATCCACATCCGGGAGGTATATGGGACCCCACAGGCGAGCTTGATTCCGTCTTATTTCTTGGGGCCACAAACTAGTTTGAGGTTTTATTTACTATCCTGCTTATGCCATGCTATACATTTACTTACGTGCGAGGAGCACCTTGTACTATTTAGGTAAGCGTAATGTTTTCGCGGTATCGACAAGCCAGCCACACTTCGGGTTCCCGATCGTTCTGACCATTGTCGCAAACCTTGAGTCCGCCTCGAGTCGGTGGCTTCGTTATGGGTATACTCAATGGGGTGGCCTGAAATATTCTTGAATCTGTGATTGTTCATCGTGAAAGCCTCGTTGGGTTTTGAGTTGGTTTTTCGAGGTTGATCGGCGTGTGTTGCTATTGGTGCACGGCGGGTAAAACTTTCTCAAAGCCGTGTCATGGTTATGGACGACTTGGAGCACAGTTTCTCGATCATAGACAAGCATAACTAAAGTACCGCCTTAATCTGACTAAGTAACTTGACTAGTAAATAGTGCAACACTCATGGAATGGTTAATAAAATTGCCAACGGATGGGGGTTGTTCGTCCGCTTCCTTGTTGGTAAGCAGGGAGGAGGATGGATCTGATGAAATTACTATTATAATTGTTGTTCTTAAATTCACGGACATCCGTCTTTCATTGGTTAGGCGGATGGTTAGCGTTTATCTGTAGGACTGCTAGGGTTTATCTTTCGCTGCAATTGCGTCACCCCAGGTTGTGTCCCCTTTAGAGGCATTAAGTCTTGCTGAGTACCCTTAGGGTCTCACACGATAAATTCTTGGTTCAGATGGACAGGTACCTTCGCAGGACGGATACTGGGTGGAAGAAGCCGAAGATGTGGGCAACGATCGTTCGGTGTAGAGATTCCGGGAACGGGGATCCGTGAGACCTGTAGTTGGGATGTGCTTATATCTATGGCATCTTATGCCGATTTGCTTCTTATCCGTACTCGGATTTTTTTGCCGCTTCCGCATGATATTCTGATGTGTGTTGAATGAGGAAGTATCCTAAAATATAGATTTATCTAGGTCATTTGAATCTTGTCGTATGGCGTTGCTACATTTCCTTTCTTTCTAGATGGTATGGCTCTGATGTACTCTTGTATGGTGGCTTGCGTACATACCCACTTGTGTACGTAGTTGATCCCTTCGCCTGCCGATTACGCCCGTCTGACAGTCCCGTTGAGAGGTAGTGGTTGGGACTTGAAAGGACTACAGGTGAGTGGCTTTGGGGCCCCACGTACTATTTCAACCACTACCACTCATCCAGCTTGTATCTAGGAGCGTAACTCACCGAGGTAATTCTGAGGTCGGCGAGGTTAGTGGCCGAGCGGAGGAGGAGGCGGCAGGCCTTGGTGGCTGGTCGAGGAGAGGCGGCCGTCGCGAGGAGGAGGCGCCAGGCGAGGAGGCGGCGAGGCGGCAACGAGGCGCGCGCACGGAGGGAGGACGCAGCGGAGGCGGATGGCGGTGGAGGAACGTCGAGGCGGGCGAGGCTGCAGGGGGCGTGGGAGGAAGAAGGGGTGGGGCCGGGGCAGGGGCATGGGTGGGACCAGGGTGTCAGGGGGCGCGTGGTGGGAGCGTGTGGTGGCGCGTGGTGTGCGCGTGGCGTGCGTGTGGCGTGCGTGTGTGTGCCCAGGGGGTGGCCGGCTGGGGCCAGGTAGACAGGGAGGGTAGCGTGCTGTGTGGTGTGTGTTGTGTGTGTGAGTGGGTTGAGTGGGGGAAGGGAGAGAGAGAGAGGGAGGCCAAGTGGCAGGGTGGGGTTGGTTGGAGGGGAGGGAGAGGGTGAGGTGGCGGCCCGGGATTGGGTGGGGTGATGTGGAGGGTGTGTGTGGGTAGATAGGTTGGTAGCTGTAGGATTATGGTTGGACCGATTATATTTTCTGGGGCGGTCGTTCGGGTCATTCGGCCCGTTCGACTGCCCCACTAAGATAATATAATTTTTATTTAACTTTTGCAATAATCTTGTATAAATAGATTTTAGACAAACAAAAATATCCGGAAGCGTCCGGGGTTTAATTTGAAATAGAAGGAGGGTAAATTTTAGAAAACGATTGTCTTTCGCAAATAGTTTTTAGGCAAATTAATATGCATGACGATGACGATGCTCAAATGCAATGTGGCATGATGACATGAGCATGCGGTCATGATGATGCAATGCACAAAAGCAACGCGATTTTCTAGTAGTGGTTTTGCGGGATGCCACAGGTCGCCGGCGAGCCGGTGCTGCAGAGGGAGGGAGAACCGGCAGCGCTCGGGGCTCGGACGGCGAAGCAGAGAAGCTCGCAGGCGGCAGGAGGGCTCGACGAGGAGGTCGAGAGGTCGACAGAGGAAGGTGGCCGACGAGGACCAAGCGATGCGTGCTCAGGCATCACGGCCGACCGAGGCGGACGAGGAGAGGGACCCGGGGAGGTTGGTGGAGACCACTGTTGGAGATATGCCCAAGAGGCAATAATAAAGTGAGTTATTATCATATCTTCACACTTATGATAAATGTTTACATACCATGCTATAATTGTATTAACCGGAAACATTAATACTTGTGTGATTTGTAAACTAAAATAAGAGTCCCTAGTATAGCCTCTTGTTAAACTAGCTTGTTGGTTAATATATGATCATGGTTTCCTGATCATGAACATAGAGATGTTATTAACAATAGGATCATATCATTAGGAGAATGATGTGATGGACATACTCCTATAGATAAGCGTAGCATAAAGATCAAGTCATTTCAATAGTTCAATTGCTATATGCTTTCTGATACATAGTAACCTAATTCCTTCGACCATGAGATCATGCATATCACCTTTACCGGATGGATGCTTTGATGACATCAAACACCACACCGTAACTGGGTGGCTATAAAAGTGGCATTGAGTGTTCGGAAAGTATTGGTTGAAACACATGGATCAAGAGTGGGATTTGTCCATCCACATGACGGATAGATATACTCTGGGCCCTCTCGGTGGAATGTCATCCAATTAGCTTGCAAGCATGTGACTTGGTCACAAGGGATCACATATCACGGGAGCGAGAAAAGAGTACTTATCAGTAACGAGGTTGAACTAGGTATGCAGAGATCTGACGATCATAACCTTGGATAAGTAACATATCGTGAGACAAAGGGAAATTGGTATCGTATGTAAGTGGTTCATTCGATGTAAGTAATCGTAGAAATATGTAGAACCATATGAATTTCCAGATTCCTCTATTGGTTATTGTTGAGAAGTGTCTCAATCATGTCCGCATAATTCACGAACCGTAGGAGACACACTTAAGGATTGACGTTGTTTGAGTAGTTATGGTATTATGAGAAAGAGACCGAATGTTGTTGAGTCTCGGATGGGATCCGGATATCACGAGGTGATCCGGAATGGTCCGGAGAATAAGATTCATATAAGGAAAGTCCCGTTTGAGTTCGGGAATGATTAGGTGTTTTCATCGGGAATGTTCTAGAAGGTTCGGATTGTCCGGCACTCCGGGGAAGGGTACATGAATGTGTCATTGCTCATTGAATGATTGCATCATGTACTAAGTGTTCTTGCTGTCCCAAATAAAGGATTAAATTGAATCCTAAAACAGAAAAGTCAAATGTCGGTTTGAAAGTCAAGCGCAAAACAAGAAACGTGGGAAACAAGCAAGAGGAGTTGGAACCAACACGGAGGAGGAGTTGGACTCCTCCGGCGGCCCAAGCCCTGGTCCGAGTTGGGGAGGACTCCCTCCTCCCTGGCGGCCAAGGACCCCTCCCATATAAGGAGGGCAGGGCTCCTCCATAGACACATAACTTTCTACTCTAGATCTCGGTTTAGAGCCGTTTTGGTTTAGAGCTTCTAATTGCTTTAGCCCGGTTTAGAGCCTTCTAATTGGTTTAGAGCCTTCTAATTGGTGTGTCTAATTACTAGACCACTAATAGCCTCTCTCATAAGCTCCACCATACTGCACCGGCTTAAGCGAAGCCTGCGGGATCTCCCTCTACTTAGGTACCACGCCGTTGTCTTTTAGGAATCGCGAGGAGAGTGCTACAACCTCCGCTGCTTTGGAACAAGGAGAGGAAGGTCTTCGTCGAGTGCAGCGTGTGACCGATTGCGGGAGCGCTGCTAGGAACGTGGCTGGAAGGATCGTCTACGATCTTGAGATCGGAAGTGTCGACTACATCACCCACGAGAATCGCTCTCGTTAACCGCTTTGGAATCTTCGAGGGTGAGTTCCTCTATCGACTCGTTGCTACAATCTAGTAGATAGATCTTGGCTTGTTTGTTTGTATGCGATAGAAAATTTTTGTTTTCCATGCTACGAACCCCTACAAATGGTATCGAGCCGTGTCTATATGTAGATACATTTGCAGTAGAACACAATGGTCATTGTGGGCGTTGATGCTTTATTGTCGATTGCTTCTTGTGTACTTTGTATCTTGCGGTATGTTGGGATGAAGCGGCCGGGCTAACCTTACATGACATCGTTCATGAGACTTGCTCCACGCTTGACATGTAACTTGTATTGCATAAGTGGCTTTGCGGTGCATGTTTCTCCTAGCATAGTTAAGATCCAATTTACAACGGGTGATCAACAATACTAGTATCAATGTTGTGGTTCTTGTTCGTAAGTTAGAACACTTATTGAAAGCCCCAAACCACGTAAAATATGCAAAGAAAGTAGAAGCGTCTAACTTTGTTTTGCGGGGTGTCTGATGATGTGATATGGCCATGATTGTGATTGTATTTGATGTATGCAATGTTCCTTATTGTAAGTCGACAACCGGCGGAGCCATATGGTTGTCTTTAATTTATGTTAAGACCAGCGTGTCTATTCAAAGTAGTTGTAATAGTTGAAGCGGTGGGCGACAACCATGGAGTAGCGTCATTGACCTTGATGCAATGCGGTGATGATGGAGATCATGTTCGTGCTAGAAGATGGAGATCGGAAGCACAAAGAAGAAAAGGCCATATCATATCACATATTATGAATTGCATGTGATGTTAATCCTTTATGCATCTTGTATTGCTTAGTAGGAGCGGTAGCATTATAAGATGATCCCTCATGCACATGAATTTCAAATCATAAAGTGTTCACCCTTAGTTAGCACCGTTGCTAAAGCTTGTTGTTTGAAACACCACGTGATGATCGGGTGTGCTAGATTACGCAAGTGTATACAACGTGAGCAAGCCAGATTTGCTCATGCGAGAAACTAAGGTTTGATCTTGACGAGCCTAGCATGTATGAGACATGGCCTCGGGAACACGGATTCTACCGAAAGGTAGAGCATGAGTCATATAGTAGATATGATGAACATGTCGATTGTTCGCCATTGAAGCTATATCAACTCTCGTGATGATCGGTTTTGATGTGGTGGATTTGGTTCGTGTGGTCACTAAAACAATGTGAGGGATATTGTTTTGAGTGGGAGTTCACCTAGATTAATTTAATTATTAATTAGAACTCAATTTATCATAAACTAAATCAAAGTGAATTTGCATAGTTGTTGTAGTCATTGGCATCCGTTTACCACCTTGCGCTTAGTTATAATTGAGATGATAGAGCTATAGAATTCTGGTTAGTTACTTTCTGAACTGGTATCGTATTGTTTTGAAGTGTTAATTTAAAGTTTAAAAGTCCTATTGCAAACTTTCGAAGTTCAGTTACTCCATGAAGTTTAATAATTGGTATTAAAACAAGAGTAACAATTCCAATGTTAGTATATAAGTATCATGTTTGTCTCCACGATTCTTGATATTCAAAGGATTCTCTTAATATCAAGGTTATCTAGGATCTGAAAGAGTTATTTGAAACCATGATGTGTGGAAGATATTGTGATATCTGAAACAAAGTTTTAGTTGCAACATGATAGAGTATAATATGGCAAAAGTCATGTTCTCATATTTGATGAGAATTTGCAAAAGGTTGGAGACACTAGTTGTCCTAATCCTCCAAAAGATTTTGGAGAGCAACATTATACTTGCGATTCACGTTACAAGCTAAAAGTAGCTTGATCATGGATTAATCCATAATAAGGGTGAATATTTGATGTAGGTAAAATGTTTACTACACCAAGAAGATTACTAAATAAAGGAATTTGAAAGAACACCAAACATTTGATGATGGTGATCTACTTCAAAGTGCAAGTCCAAAGACATTGGTATTTAACTATACACGTTTTGGACTATATGTGTCATATGTATGACTCCTTTGTTGATGTTGATAGATTCTTTCAAGCAGAAAAGGAAATCTTGAAAGAGAATCTCATAAGTATATGGCGAAAGAAAAGATTAGAATTGTTCAATTTAAGTATATAGATGATATACATGTTATGGCTATATTCTTTGCTTATTAAACAATGTGGTTCTTAAGTATTTGATCTTGAATTTGTTGGTATGAATCGTCATACATAACAACAGAATTCATGAACTACGATGGCCTAAGTAACTAGCAAAGAATATGTGATGATGTTCATCGAGAACAAAATAAAGGGTTATTGTGTTGCTCGTTAAACATCAAAGCTTGCCTTCAAGATTTGTTTTATCGGTGTTATGAGAACAAAAGGGTTGTTCAAATAATTGCCGTAATCCATAAAAGATGGATGATTCACAAATCTCGTTGGAAAAATCACATCCATAAAGCTAATGCTAAAAATGTCGAAGACAAATTGATTGAAAGATCACTTAGGAAGTGACATCGTTTAAATTATATTGGAAAGAAAACATGAAGAAACTCCATATGTATGGAATTTTGGAGTCTTTTGATTTTGATCAAATGACGCTTGTAAAACTTTCCTAGAGATAATTAAAACTTCGTTCATAGGCCAAAAGGGAACGAAAGACTAGCTTATTGAAATTTGTACATATTGTTGTACGAAGTCCATTATGTGTAGTCAAGAGCGATGGATTTCAACTTCATATGCTTTCTCCGAAAATTTAAGTGAATATATGAATATTTACTTAATAAGGATGAAGTATGAAACATTTGAAAAGTTCAAGGACTTTCAAGATGAAGTGCAAAATCATTGTAACAAGAATATAAATAGTTTATGATAAGATCATAAAGGAAGATATTTGAGTTACAAGTTTAGCATAATACCTAAGATTAAAGGAATCGTTAAGTGGATTTGCATTTCGAAACACCATAAGAGTATGGAGCATTCGAGATATGTAATTAAACCTTGTTTGACATGGTGAGATCAAAGGTGTAATTCATAAAATTGCCATTGTATTTTAAAGATTAAAAGCTTTAGAGATTGCCGTTTTTCCACTGAAAAGAGCTTCATCATAATCCGTTGAAATGACACCATATAAGGTTATGGTTTGGGATAAAACCCAAGTAGTCCTTTCTTAAACATTGGTATGTTATACATAAGAAAGATGTTTGCAACCAAAGTCGGATGAATACATCTTTGTTAAGTATTTCTCCATAAACACCGGAGACAAAAGTGTTTGTCGCTTAGAACGTCAAGTTTCTTTAAGAAGGAATTTTTCGTGAAAAGTTAAGTGGGAGGACAATAGAACTTTGATAAGGTTAAAAGACCCTTAGCTATATGTGCAGAGTTGCGCAGCACCGAAAAGTGTTCCGGAGGCAGCAACAATGCTCATGGCTCACGTGCCTCAAAAGGTTGTGGTCACGGAGATCTAAAGTTCCTATTGAAACAAGTAGGTCGGGTAAACAATCAAATACCAAGATTTGAGGGTTGAATCATTATTTGAGAATAATGAACCGACTACATGCAAAGAAGCGATGATGGGCCCTGACTCCGTAAAATGGCTTGAAGCCATAAAATCCGTGATAGTTCCATACACGAGAAAATCAAGTTTTGAACTTGAAGGACCCTCGAGAAAAGGTGTAAGACCTTATAGTTGTGTCTGGATCTATAAAGAAATAGACATGGATGTTTCACATCTATGAAATAGTCGACATGTTGGGAAAGAGTTCACAAAATGTTCAAAGGTTGACTATGACAAGATTTGATCTTTCATAGTGATATTTAGTCTAGACGGATTAATGTAGCAACCACTACATATAATTTTGTTATATGGTAGTAGAATAAACAAAACAAGTTCTTCTAATAGAATCGTTACCTAGGACATGTGCATAACACGGTCCATAGGGTTTTGTTAATTCAAGGATGCTAAAAGCATATGCGAACTTCAATGGTTAAAGTAAGCATAGCGGAGTTGGAATCTTCACTATGATGAAAGCTGTTAAAAGTTTAATTTCATCAGATACAATGAAGATGCTTGCATTTGCAAGAAATTAAGTGGGAGCGCTAAGACATGTTTCTAATACATTATGTGGAAGACATATTGTTGATTGGAAATAATGTATCTTTTATTAACACATATTAAGAATTTCATCCCGATGAAAGACTTAGGCAAAACCCAAATATTTAGCATCAATAGATGCTAATATGGTTATGCCAGAAGTACATAGACAAGATATTGAATGAGTTCAATATAGAAACTACAAGAAAGTTTCTTGTCACACAGAAAGGATTGAATGAGTTCAATGTTGATGATATATTCAAGTGTATTGACATTTGGTAAAGTGAAACAAATAATCAAGTATAGATTGATACTTGATGTATGAAATCACAAAGAGTATTTATATCAATCATACTGTGATATGTACAAATCCAGATATGTCCTATGCTCTAAATATTATGAGCATATACCAGAATGATTCGGAAGATGATCATTGGACAATAGTAAGGATATTCTTATGATCTTTTGGAAGAACTAAGAGTATAATATTTGTAGAAGTGACAAATAGATGGTTAGTTCATTGTAAAAGTACTACATTGATACTAGTTTTGTCACAAAGTACAAATTAAGTTTATCTCAATCTAAACTAAGGGTGGCACAATATAATGGAAGGTGAGTTCCATAATGGATTTGGATGAGTTCCAAAGTTAAGACATTGTGACAGATACTACAACAAAAGGCCAAGTATATAACTGCTATTTTAGCGACAAAGAGGGCATTTGTGTCAAGTAGTTTGTTATCAAACTAGGTGTAGTTCACGGTGGGATAATACTATGAAGATATATTGTGCGACAATATTATCAACATGTTTTAACCCCAAAGAGCTAAAGGTCACGAAAGACCAAATTTATACAAAGCCATCTCATTAGAGAATGAGTGATGCGAGAGGCAAAGACATGCAATTACACACGGACTGAAGTGTCGGATCCAGGAGATCGATTGACCACTAGCAAAAGTGTACATACAACAGGAAAGCCATAGGTGTTATATACACAAAGGTTTGAAACTAGATTATTGACTCTAGTGCAAGTGGGAGACTGTTGGAGATATGCCCAAGAGGCAATAATAAAGTGAGTTATTATCATATCTTCACACTTATGATAAATGTTTACATACCATGCTATAATTGTATTAAGGAAACATTAATACTTGTGTGATTTGTAAACTAAAATAAGAGTCCCTAGTATAGCCTCTTGTTAAACGAGCTTGTTGGTTAATATATGATCATGGTTTCCCGATCATGAACATAGAGACGTTATTGACAACAGGATCATATCATTAGGAGAATGATGTGATGGACATACTCCTATAGATAAGCGTAGCATAAAGATCAAGTCATTTCAATAGTTCAATTGCTATATGCTTTACGATACATAGTAACCTAATTCCTTCGACCATGAGATCATGCATATCACCTTTACGGATGGATGCTTTGATGACATCAAACACCACACCGTAACTGGGTGGCTATAAAAGTGGCATTGAGTGTTCGGAAAGTATTGGTTGAAACACATGGATCACGAGTGGGCTTTGTCCCTCCACATGACGGATAGATATACTCTGGCCCTCTCGGTGGAATGTCATCCAATTAGCTTGCAAGCATGTGACTTGGTCACAAGGGATCACATATCACGGGAACGAGAAAAGAGTACTTATCAGTAACGAGGTTGAACTAGGTATGCAGAGATCTGAAGCGATCATAACCTTGGATAAGTAACATATCGTGAGACAAAGGGAAATTGGTATCGTATGTAAGTGGTTCATTCGATCGCAAAGTAATCGTAGAAATATGTGGGAGCCATATGAATTTCAGATTCCTCTATTGGTTATTGTTAGGAGAAGTGTCTCAATCATGTCCGCATAATTCACGAACCGTAGGGAGACACACTTAAGGATTGACGTTGTTTGAGTAGTTATGGTATTATGAGAAAGAGACCGAATGTTGTTCGAGTCTCGGATGGGATCCGGATATCACGAGGTGATCCGGAATGGTCCGGAGAATAAGATTCATATAAGGAAAGTCCCGTTTGAGTTCGGGAATGATTAGGTGTTTTCATCGGGAATGTTCTAGAAGGTTCGGATTGTCCCAAGACTCGGGGAAGGGTACATGAATGTGTCATTGCTCATTGAATGATTGCATCATGTACTAAGTGTTCTTGCTGTCCCAAATAAAGGATTAAATTGAATCCTAAAACAGAAAAGTCAAATGTCCGGTTTGAAAGTCAAGCGCCAAAACAAGAAACTGTGGGAAACAAGCAAGAGGAGTTGGAACCAACTGGAGGAGGAGTTGGACTCCTCCAGGCCGGCCCAAGCCCTGGTCCGAGTTGGGAGGGACTCCTCCCTCCTGGCGCCAAGGACCCCCTCCCATATAAGGAGGCGGGGCTCCTCCATAGACACATAACTTTCTACTCTAGATCTCCGGTTTAGAGCCGTTTTGGTTTAGAGCTTCTAATTGCTTTAGCCCGGTTTAGAGCCTTCTAATTGGTTTAGAGCCTTCTAATTGGTGTGTCTAATTACTAGACCACTAATAGCCTCTCATAAGCTCCACCATACTGCACGGCTTAAGGCGAAGCCTGGGATCTCCCTCTACTTAGGTACGCCTGGTTGTCTTGCCGGAATCGCGAGAGTGCTACAACCTCCATTTTCTTTGGAACAAGGAGAGGAAGGTCTTCGTCGAGTACCGAACGTGTGACCGATCAAGGAGCGCCTTAGGAGCGTGGTTGGAAGGATCGTCTACACGATCTTGAGATCGGAAGTGTACGACTACATCACCCACGAGAATCTGCTCTCGTTAACCGCTTTGGAATCTTCGAGGGTGAGTTCCTCTATCGACTCGTTGCTACAATCTAGTAGATAGATCTTGGCTTGTTTGTTTGTATGCGATAGAAAATTTTTGTTTTCCATGCTACGAACCCCTACAACCACGGTGGGGGCCGCTCTCGGGGGTGGAGCCTGCCACAGCGAGGGGACGTGGCGACGAAGGCGGGCGGCCGGGCTCCGGCCTGAGGAGCTTGAGGGGGGGCGACGGTGGAGCCGGATGGAGGCGGCGGTGATTGCGGGGTAGGGTAACGCGAGGCAGGAGGCAGGAGGAGCGGGGTTCGGGGGCTTCACGAGGTGGGGGTGGGGCCACGAGCGGTTCGGGAGGGGTGCTTGGACGAGTGGAGGTGGGTGGCGCAATGGGGGGCACCGCTTCGTTAGCGTGCGGGCAACGCGAACAGGAGTTCGGGGTGGCCTGGCGGGAACAGGCAGGAGTGGGGTCGAGTACCGCGTGGGTGGTGGCGTGTTCGGTGGTGGCGTGTTGGACCAGGGAGAGGTGGCGACGGGGAGGGGGACTGGGGTGAGGGTCTAGGGTTTGGGGGTCTGGGAGATTAGGGTTAGGGTTTAGGTGAGAAAAACTAGGGTTTGGTCTAGACGGTATGGGCTGGGCCTGCCGGGTGGTAGGTGGCCTGGCTTTCGGGCCGGGGCGCCTTCCCCGAACAAAAATATTTATGTTAATAATTTTTCCTGTTTTATTTATGAGGCCTTTTATAAATAATTTTAGACAAAACAAAATATTCGGAAAGACCGAGATTTCAATTTGAAACAGAGAAATGGATAATTAGAAAACAATATAGGCTTTTGGGGAATAGGCTTAGTCAAACACATGCATGATGATGTCATGATGATGCGCAACATACAAACAACCGCGATTTTATATTAGTGGTTTTCTCGGGGTGCTACAATTAGACACCACTAACAATGGATCTCGCCCTCGAGATCCGCCTCATGGTACGGGGAAGAATACCGACGATCTGCTTCGTGTAGATCCTCGCGACACCACTAACAAGATTCTTGCTCTATCTTGAAATTGGTGACACCACCAACAAGGATTGTTCCACATTCGTCGAGAGAACACTCCGGATAAACAAAGATGAAGGTAAAGGTCTCAAAAGGGTAAGGCCACCTCTAACTTCCGCGGAAGGAGTATAACTGCATTGATTCACCATTCAATGTGCAAGAGCGAATGATAAGAGTAGTCGGATGGTGATCAGTCCATCGCGCACCCAAAGAATTACTCTGTAACATGAATAGGAAATTATGCAACCAACTCTCAGAATTCAGATTGTAGATCTCGACAAGCGAGGTTCGGAAAACAAAGGGGAATGCAGGTACTCATCAGATCTGATATAGATGATCGTGTCGAAGAACACCGGAAGATACAAAAAAAAGTGGATTTTTGGGTCCACTGAAAAGGTACACCAGATGAAAGATTCATCAGATAGCATGAAGACCGGATGTCGAAGCACCATTACAAGAGGAGGAAGCGAAACCCTGAAGGTACGACAGAAACCCAACCACGAGAATTCCTGAACTCGAAGAAAAGATAAGAGAGAAGATTCAAAACACGTTGAGGTAAGAGGAGAATAGCAGAGGGATAAGGAGTAAAAGCAGACCTAATTAGATCTATCCAACCGATTTTCCAAAATAGTTTTGACACTCTAAAACGACCGTTAGCTAGGTTTTCCTACAGGCTGGACCAGTGGGGTATCGTAACTGCTGAGCTCTGATACCACTCTGTAACACCCTCATAATCGACTCTATGCAAGTTTCAGCGATTCCCGCCAAACCCGCATAGAAACGATTCAAAGGTGCCCACCAGGCACTTTCGTGCGGGTGGAAAACGAAGTAATACCATTACACAATAGTCCTCGATGGAACCCACAGAACGGATATATACAACAGCGACTCAAAGAGTCAAGAATACAGATATACAATACAAAGATCCAAAACACTTTGAAAACGATACAACGTACGAGTACGGACAAGATGCAAATTGAGCTAAAAGCCCTGAAGAATAACCAATGGCGTCCATAACCCTGCCCAGGCCAAGCCGGAAGGGTAAATCCTGCTAACGATGTCGCTCTCAAAACCTGCTTAACAAAAGGGGTGCCTACAAAGGGCGAAGGAAAAAAAAAAGAGAGCGGTCAGTACTGAGGCCAGTACACGGCGAGACTAGAATTCGGCGGTCCTCGCCTACATAGGTATGGTGGACTGAAGCGGCAGCGCAGCATGCACTAAACAACCTATAGAGACTCAATACCACTGGCGGCTATCATATAGGGATAAGGAATACCTATTCGGATCCAACCTGAAACTATCATCAAGCATACCCATCCTGGTATTTCCCCCTCCAGACCAAACGAGGAAGTCAACCGAGGAACTCACACAGTTGGCAGTTTTATTCATTCTGTTATATTTGCAGCAATTACTAGTCAGATATAAATAGCATGAGTCATCCTTATATAATAAGCAGTGGGCAGTTTTAGTTAACCATTCCGTTGTAGTTGTAATACTTACTAGTCAGATACATATAGCATGAGGTATCCCAAAACCCAGCAGTTGTTGGTACTTTTATTTAGCCATTCCGTTGTAGTTGCAATACTTACTAGTCAGATACAATGGTAACAGGCAACAACCCAAACCAGCAATTGTTGGCACTTTTATTTAGCCATTTCATTATAGTGAAGCATTACTAGTCATTATAAAGTCAAATTTATAGCACTACTTTAGTTATAGTTATCTATGATCGAGATACTGTGCTCCAAGTCGTCCATAACCGCGGACACGGCTTTCAGAAAGTTTTACCATGCAGGGGGGCACAAATAGCAACACACGCACGATCAACCTCGAGAAAAACCAATAAAAACCCAACGAGGCATCACGACAGAGCAATTGCAAGATTCATATAAATTTCAGGGGGGCACCCCACCAAGCTACCCGCGACGAAGTTGGCCGGCTCCGAGACGGACCCAGAGGTTTGTGCCAATGGCTGTAAATGACCGGGAACCCGAAAGTGTGACTGGGCTTGTCGATACCACAAAAACATTCCACATTTGTTCCTAAACAGTACAGGCGCTCCACGCGCAATCGTAAATAAGCAGTAAAACATGGCATAAGTACAGGATAGTAATAAAGCCCCAAACTACTTTGTGGCCCCAAGAAATAAATATGACTCAAGCTCTGGCTAGGGGAATTCATGGTCCCACATGCGGATAGTGCGAATATTCAAAGAACAGGTATCAAGTACTCGGGGTCCTACGGGACACAAGTGGACGGTTAAAAACCAAATAACATCTATTGCCCACCCGTGCCTCTGCATTATTTACCTACTTCAATTTTAGTTATTAAAGTGTAATTAAAGTTATAATCATCTCCAACATAAAGCATATGGCAGTCTTCCAACAGCTGTGGTGCTTGACGACACGCAACAACACTTGATCAAGCAACTACGACACGAAGTCCAACTATCTATTAAACAATAGGCAATAGGATGTGTCCAAGGCAATATAAGGCTGCAAGGGATATCACGGGTACGAAAACTAGAGCATCGCAACACAGATAGCAATAGATCAACATGGAGAAATACAGACTATAAAAGTAAGATAGGTAGAAAGGGGGAGAATGCTCGCCTGAAAAACATTGCCGAAGTTTCATCCGAAGATCGGGTCGATACTCGCATCAACTCAACGGCCTAATCCGTGAAGAAGCAAAGCACTAGAAGAAACACCGGTTGCACTATTTAATACTACGGCAAAAATCGATCATGATGTATGTATGATGTATGGCATGGCAAAGATGCGATGCAATTAGGCAATATTAAGCGAAACCGGGTCCCGACAATTAACTATTAAGTTCATGTTGTTTAGATACCCCCAATTTAAATGTTGTCTTAACAAGGCAAAAGATAGCACCGTTCGCTACAGAAATTTAAATGGGGCCAATATAAGACTAGATTTGCCGCATATGGACCCCATATTTAATTATGAGGCGAATCGGCATAAGGCCCCCAAACCACATGATATGTATGCAAGTATGAACAATTTACATGCAACAAGTAGATATACAACTTTTTATAAAATAGGCTATAGGTTCGGGGTCACACATGGGTCCGACGATCTTGGGGGTTTGGGGGGTCGACGAGATTCTTCGGGGGCTTCGGAAGATCTTGCATTGAGAAGATTCCCATAGCATCTTCATCAGCTCGGTCTTGTAAGTTCTTTGGTCAGTTATCCAACACCCATCAGATCACGGGGTACCAACAAAGACAACAAAATACTGCAAACAGTGAACACACGTCGGCACATGACCTGAGCTGATTGGAACTTGAACATGAGTCGTGCTAAGAGATAGCACTAAAAACAGCAACTTCGCTCGGCAGAGCGAAGGATCCTGTAGGGGGGCCCTGTACCGCGGTGGTGAGGCGACAGATGGGAGGGAGACAATGGAGGGAGCTCGGATGCATGACGTCGGTCGTGGATGAGCTCGAGGCACCGCGAGTATGGCTCCTGGCGATGCACGCAGAGGCGCGGGAAAGGGACGCCGAGGCGGCAGCAGAGCATCCGCGGCTGGCCGGGAGGCGAATGAAGAGGCGCGGCTGGGTCGCCATGAGCCAAGGCTGAGAGGAGAACCAGCTTCGGGGCTTGACGGCGAGGCAGAAGCTTCGCGGGGCTCGAGGAGGTCGAGAGGTCGACAGAGGAAGGTGGCCGACGAGGACCAAGCGGTGCGTGCTCAGGCATCACGGCCGGCCGAGGCGGACGAGGAGAGGGACCCGGGGAGGTTGGTGGAGACCGCGGTGGGGCCGCCTGGGTGGAGCACGCCAATGAGGGACGTGGCGACGGAGGCGGGCGGCCGGGCTCCGGCCTGAGGAGCTTGAGGGGGGGCGACGGTGGAGCCGGATGGAGGCGGCGGTGATTGCGGGGTGGGGGAACGCGAGGCAGGAGGCGAGAGGAGCGGGGTTCAGGGGCTTCACGAGGTGGGGGTGGGGCCACGAGCGGTTCGGGAGGGGCGCTTGGACGAGTGGAGGTGGGTGGCGTGATGGGGGGCACTGCTTCGTTAGCATGCGGGCAACGCGAACAGGAGTTCGGGGTGGCCTGGCGGGAACATGCAGGAGTGGGGTCGAGTACCACGTGGATGGTGGCGTGTTCGGTGGTGGCGTGTTGGACCAGGGAGAGGTGGCGGCGGGGAGGGGGACTGGGGTGAGGGTCTAGGGTTTGGGGGGTCTGGGAGATTAGGGTTAGGGTTTAGGTGAGAAAAACTAGGGTTTGGTCTAGGCGGTATGGGCTGCCGGGTAGGTGGCTGGCTTTCGGGCCGCCTTCCTTAACAAAAATATTTATGTTATTAAATTTTCCTGTTTTATTTATGAGGCCTTTTATAAATAATTTTAGACAAAACAAAATATTCGGAAAGACCGAGATTTCAATTTGAAACAGAGAAGGGGATAATTAGAAAACAATATAGGCTTTTGGGGAATAGGTTTAGTCAAACACATGCATGATGATGTCATGATAATGCGCAACATACAAACAACCGCGATTTTATATTAGTGGTTTTCTCGGGGTGCTACACCTTGCTAGCGGTCGCTTGTTCTGCAGCCCCTGATTCGAGTTGCAAATATTAGCAACTGAACCGGTATCAAATACCCAGGTGCTACTGCGAGCACTAGTCAAGTACACATCAATAACATGTATATCATATATACCTTTGTTTGCCTTGCCAGCCTTCTTGTCTGCCAGATACTTGGGGCAGTTGCGCTTCTAGTGGCCAGTCCTCTTACATTAGTAGCACTCGGAATCAGACTTAGGTCCAACTCGGGGTTTCTTTTCAGCACCTGCAATGTGCTTGCCGCCTTCCCTTCCGCTTTCCTTCTTGTCTTTCTTGAAACCAGTGTTCCTATTGATCATCAACACTTGATGTTCCTTTTTGATCTCCACTTCTGCAGTTTTAAGCATTGACAGAAGCTCGGGGAGAGACTTCTTCATGCCTTGCATGTTATAGTTCATCACGAAGCTCTTATATCTAGGTGGAAGAGACTGCAGAACACGATGGATGCCTAAGTCAATGGGAATCGATATTCCCAAGGACACAAGCTTATCGGCGTAATCCGACATCTTGAGTACATGCTCACTAACGGAGCTGTGCTCTTCCATCATGCAGCTAAAGAACTTTTCTGAAGCGTTGTAGCTCTCTACAAAGACATGTGTGTCGAAAATCATTTTCAACTCACCCATTGTATCAAATGCATTGCCGTTTTCGAAACGCTTTCGAAGTTCCGGCTCTAGCCCATACAATATGCCGCAATGAACTAAGTTGTGGTCCTCCTGACGAGTCTGATAGACATTCTTCTTCTCGTCAGGGGCATCATCAAAAGGTGGGGGGCCTAACGGCGCTTCTAGCACGTATTGCTTTTGTGCAGCAGAGAGGAGAATCCTCAAATTCATGGCCCATTCGGTAAAGTTGCTACCTAGTTTCTCTTTCTCCATGAACACGTTGAAATTAAAAGCAGGTGGTGCCATCTACAACAGAATTTGTAAAGTTTAGACTAAGTGTATGATAGATTGAGTTCAACTAATCCATATTATGAATGAACTCCCACTCAAAAACGACATCCCTCGTGCCTTTTTGGTGATTACATGAACCAAATCCACTATACCAAGTCCGATCATCACGTGAGTCGGTATAGCTTCAAAGGCGAGCATCAAATGGGCATCATATCAACTATATGACTCATGCTTAACCTTTCGGTCCGTGTTCCGAGGCCATGTCTATACATGCTAGGCTCGCCAAGTTAGAACCTTAGTATTCGCGTGTAATGCTTTTACACCGAAATATGGTCGTGGATCCAAGAACACCCGATCATCACGTGATGTCTTGGAGCGACGAAGACATAATCGGTGCATACTAAAGGAAGAACACATTCTTATCTTGATATTTAAATGAGGGATCATCTTATTATGCTAACAAAGCGCTAAACAAGCAATATAAGATGCTAACAAACATCACATGTTTATTAGTGAAATGATATGGTTCCCGCAGATGATCTCTATCATGTGCATCGTGGTATGATCACTATCATACCTATATGTGTAAATCCAAGGTCTATGGAGTTTACACGCTATGTGTGTTGTAAGAGTATCATCTCATACTTCTACTTACAACACTACCATATCATAACACTAGCCCAAAGAACAATCTAAACTAGACGCCTCTAATTTATCCATTGCAAGTTTTACGTGGCTTAGGGCTTTCGAGATAGAACCGTTCTTACCTACGAACATGAACCACAACGAGGATAATCAAATTTTTGACAACTCGCTTGCAAAATAGATATTGACTATTGTAGGAGAGACAGACACCCGCTAGCCACTTATGCAAACTAGTTGCATGTCAAGCGTGGAACATGTCTCATGTGCGAGGACATGTAAAGTTTGTCCGGGCCGCTTCATCCCACTATGCCACCAATATCCAAAATTACAATAAAGGAGCAACAACATGATCATCATCGCCCACATACTCATATGTGTACTACCCGTGTAAAGTATCTACGCATAGATCCGGCTCTGATACCACTGTTGGGTTCGCAGCATAGAAAACAAAAAATTTCCTACGATGGGAACTACGTACCAATATCTATCTACTAGATACAAACAACGGGCGGATGTATATCCGTAGAGAACATACCTTTGAAGACCTACAAAGCTTAACGAGTTCGACTCGTGGTTGATGTAGACGATCTCTTGCCGATCTCAAGATCGAGAGGAAGTCCTAGCGCCGCAAATCAACAGCGCATCCGTGCTCGCACACACGTTCGAGGCACCGTGCAACCTCTGCCTCCTCGCTCCAGCGATGCAGCGTAAGCACAACTCTTTTTTGTCGAATAGCCACCGGGAACATGTATCTCGCTAGTCCGAGACCATGGGGGATAAATTCTAGAGGGGGAGAGAGATCCTTCACGAGGAGGTGTGAGAGACAAGTGAGGAGGGGGGATCCTTTTATAGGAGGAGGGGGGCACCCAAGGGGTGGCCGCCGGCCATGGGGGGCAGCCTCCTCCCCTCCTTCATTCATGTGGGTGGACACTCCACTCACAAAATGCCCTTTAAATTTCCTCCACTCAAAAGGCCACTCAAATTCCCATTAAATTTCCACCAAATTTAATGCAAACTCTCATTAAATAAAACTCTTTTATTTTATTCAGAATTTTGTCAATTACTTTAATGACAAACATTCACAAATAACCCCTTGCTAGAATTCCATTTCACATGCATAACCACTTTACGCAATTTCACCCGAAAACCTGTTTCGGTATCTAGTGAAATAAAATCCTGCGCTTGTTCATTCTTTCGGCATGAAACTTTTGCTCCAGTTGGATGTCGGTGTCTCTTAAGTGTGTCACCCTACGGTTCATGAATAATGCGGACATGATCGAGACCCTTCTCGGATCAATAATCAGAAGCGGGATCTGGAGACCCATACTGACTCCCACACATTCAACGATGACTTTCTTGTGATCGTCGGAACCTTTTACGCTAGTATCTTAATCCCTTTGTTTCACTATATATTACATGTCCGAGATTCGATCATCGGTATCTCCATACCTAGTTTGACCTCGTTACTGACATGCACTCTTTTCTTGTTCCCGTGATATAACATTCTAGTGATCAAATCACTTGCTTGCAAGCTAACCAATGTGATATCACCAAGAGGGCCCAGAGTATATCTATCCATCATCGGGATGAAAAAATTTCACTCTCGATCCATGGGCCTCAACATAACACTTTATTAGTTCTGAACCCATCTTTATAATCACCCTGTTACGGTGTGACGTTTGATGTTATCAAGAAACTCTTCCGGTGTTAGTGATTGGCATGATCTCATGGTCTAAGGATTAGGATCACTTATTAATTTTTTATATCAATATAAACTCAATGACTTTGATCGTAATGCTATACTTCGGATGAATGTTCATCACACCATTACACTAATGTTGTGATCTCGTTATTAACAACATCCAATGTCCATGATCAGGAAACCTTGATCATCTTGTTAATCAACGAGCTAGTTTATGAGAGAGGCATAACTAGGAACTTTCTATTTGTTTATTAAACGCACATGTATTAACGTTTCCGTATTAATACAATTATAGCATGCAAAATAAACATCTATCATATACTTGGAATACACATAATAAACACTTTATTATTGCCTCTCAGGGCATATTCCCTTCAGAAACACTTTTCCCCTTTGCCTCTTGCTTTTTTGCCAAAAAATCTTTGAAACGAGCTTCACACTTGTCTGATCTGGCTTTGCTCATGTGTGTGAACATTTTGTTAGTAGCTTCATCAGTTCGCATTGGAGATTGGTTGTCCTTCTGTACTGCTGTTATTGCTTTTGGTTCCATCTTTTCCATACTTGCCACTTTTTCCCTTACATGTTCATTGTCAGTTACACTTGTGTCCCATGTAACTCCCCTTTTCTTGGAGGCATTTGTTCCTAGTGATGGCAGAGCCAAAACAGCTGATGTGTCTTCTTCATGTACCTTTTGGGATTGATGTTACTCCATCTTGTGTGGTGACATGAAGATTTTGTAAGTTGGATTCCGAATTTGCTCTCATATCTCTGGCACTCTCTTGAATTGGGAATTGTTGTCCTCCTGTACTACTGTTGTGGCTTCAAGTTCCATCTCTTCTGTAATTTCATCTTTTCCCTTTTGGTTGACAATGTATTCCTTTTCAGTTACACTTTTGTCCCATGTAACACCCTTTTGATTCGTTACATTTTTTCGTAGTGACTGTGGAGCCAAAACATCTGATATGTCCGAGTCATCAACCTTAGGGAGTATTGTTACTACATCTTGTACCAATGATTCACATGCTAACACTGGTGCTCCACTATATGCTGGCAATGTGTCCTGTAGGGCGACGCCTTTACATTCTGCATGCATGGATTTCTGCTTCTAATTTCTATATCTGCTAATTTCACCAATAATGGTCGCTGCCTCCTTTGGTTCTTTTGTTTCCATTTCTTTACATTCCTTCACAAATTTCTCCTTGCACTTTGAAGAGTTGGTAAGGTGATTTTCTGTAGAATTTGCCTCATTCTGTGTAACCTTGGTAAAATTTCTCACTAAGATTTGTATAGAAGCTTCGAAACCATGGCATGCATACTCGATTGCTTCTTTGTATCTATCCATTTCTTGTTACATTTTTAAAGAGGACAGTTTAGTTTGAAGAAGAAAACATTACTAACATTACAATATGCATTTGCTACCCTTTTGAATTAAAAGGATCACAAAAAAGTGGAAAAAATGTACAAAAGACAACTATGAAAGAGAAGGTGGACTGTTTATCTTTAACGTACATCTACTACAACTTCAGTTTGTGCATGCTTCTTGATAAACTTCACAATCTTTTCAGGGTCTAAACCTAAGTTGTCGTTTCTTAAAGTTTGGGGATGCGAAGCTTACGTCAAAAAGTTGATGCCGGACAAGCTCGAACCCAAAGCGGAGAAATGCGTCTTCATAGGATACCCTAAGGAAACTATTGGGTATACCTTCTATCACAGAACCGAAGGCAAAGTGTTTGTCGCAAAGAACGGTTCCTTTCTTGAGAAGGAGTTTCTCTCGAAAGAAGTGAGTGGGAGGAAAGTAGAGCTAGACGAGGTTATTGAACCTTCTCTTGAATTGGAGAGTAGCGCAGACTGAAATTGTTCCAGGTCACTGCACCAACAATAGAGGAAGCTAATGATAAGGATCGTGAAGCTTGGACGATGTTGCTCTTGAATGTCGCAGTCGACAAGGTCGCGTGCCTCCCGAGTGGTACGGCAACCTGTGATTTGTCTTGTTAGTAGAAGGCGGTGAACCTACGAACTATGAGGAAGGCGATGAGCCCAGACTCGAGAAATGGCTGGAAGCCATGAAATCCAATTGGGATCCATGAGCAAAACCAAGTATGGACTTTGGTGGACCCTCATAGCGACCGAAAGGCCGTTGAGTGCAAATGGATCTTCAAGAAGAAACGGACGGATGGTAATGTTACCGTCTATAAAGCACGGCTTGTCGCGAAGGTTTTCGACAAGTTCAAGGTGTTGACTACGATGAGACTTTCTCTCCGTAGCGATGTTTAAGTCCATTCGGATTTTATTAGCAATTGCTGCGTTTCATGATTATGAAATATGGCGATGGATGTCAAGATCGTTCCTCAATGGAAACATTGATGAAGAGTTGTATATGATGCAACCCGAAGGTTTCGTCGATCCTAAGGATCTTGATAAAGTATGCAAACTTCACGTTCCATTTATGGATGAAGCAAGCATCTCGGAGTTGGAACCTTCGTTTGATCAAGTGATCAAGAGCTTTGGATTTGTTCAAAATTGCTCTGAAGCTTGTATCTACAAGAAAGTGAGTGGGAGCTCGGTGGCGTTTACGGTCTTGTATGTGGATGACATATTGATTATCGGAAATGACATCAACATGCTTAACGATGTGAAGAGTTATTTGAACAAGTGTTTTTCAATGAAAGACCTAGGTGAAGCTTATATATTGGGCATCAAAATCTATAGAGATAGACAAAGACGCTGATAGCTTTAAGCGGAGTACATACCTAGACAAAGTTCAAAAGGTTCGAATGTATAAGGCAAAGAAAGGTTGATGCCTATGTTGTCGGGTAAGATATTGAGCAAGGCTCGGTGTCCATTGATGTAAATGATAGGAAGCTATGAGCAAACCGCTTATGCCTCGCCATAGGTTCCATCATGTATGCCATGTTGTGTACTAGACCGGATGTGTCCAATGCTCTTAGTTTGACGAGATATCAAAGTGATCCAGAGTGGAACATTTGGACAGTAAAGAACATCCTAAAGTACCTAAATAGGACTAAAGAAATGTTCTTAGTCTATGGGGTGATGAACGACTTGTCGTAAAGGTTACGTCGATGCTAGTTTGACAAACAAGGATGATTCCAAATCTCGACGGGATACGTTTATATTTTGAATGGAGGAGGCTGAGTGGAGAAGCTGCAAGCAAAGCGTGATCGCGGGATCTACAGTGGAAGCGGAATACATGACTGCTGCAGAAGCGTCAAGTGAAGGAGTTTGGATCAGAAACTTCATCACTGAGCTTGGTGTGGTTCCAAGTGCATTGGACCCACTAGAGATATTGTGTGACAACACTGGCGCCATAGCACTCGCTAAGGAACCAAGATATCATCCAAAGACCAAGCATATCAACCGTAAGTTTCATATAATCCGAGATTATATAGCAGATGGAGATATGAATGTGTGGGAGTCAATATGGGTGCCCAGACCCCGCTGTTGATTATTGATAGAAGATCATGTCTGCATATTCTCGAACCCGCAGGGTCACACACTTAACGTGTCTTGACGCTAGGATAGATTGGATAATTGGTTTATGAATTTTTGTTTGGAGTCTCGGATGGGATCCGGGACATCACGAGAGGTTCCGGAATGGTCCGGAGAATAAGATTCATATAAGGCGGCAATTTTGGAGTTGAATTGTTCCGTTAATCGGTATTGTACCTGAAGCTTCTAGAACCTTCGGAAGGGGACCAACGTGGCCCCACCTTCCGGAGGGGGGCATGGGCCTATGAGGGAGTGTCTGGCGCATTGGGCCGGGGCACAAGGCCCCATAGGGCCCAGCCGATCCTAGAGAGTTTAAATCGTTTAAACTAGAGATAGGGTTTCTAGAAGAGGGAGAGTCCATGCCCCCACTCCTTATCCTTTAGTCTTGGGGAGGGGCTGGGGCTGCGCCTCTATATAAAGAGGGTGGCGCACCAACCCCACACACCTCCTCCAAACCCTAGCCCTTGCTAGCTTTCCTCTCTCCCGATCGCTTTGTAGGAAGAGCCTGCAGAAATTCTCCACCATATACACCACGCCGTCGTGTTGTAGATCCAATCTATCTCTCCACCATACTTGCTGGTCCGAGGAAGGAGGAGACGCCGAGGTGCTGCGTGTTCATCTCACGGAGGCACCGCCACTTGTGGTGCTAGATCGGATCGGATCGCGAGGAGGAGAAGCGAGCGACTACATCACCCACGCCCGTTAAATGAGCGTTCATCTGCGAATCTTCAAGGGTATGAAGATCTAATCCAATCTCTCGTTGTTTGCATCTCCTAGACTAGATCTTGGCTTTCCCTCTGTTCGCTCGTAGAAAATTTTGATTTACTATGTCGAAACCCTTGATGGTATCGAGCTAGATCTATGCGTAGATGTGTTTCACGAGTAACGCATAACATGGTTGTTGCGGCGTTGATGTTTTCTATTGCAGGCCTCTTGTTTGTGTTCTTCTTATGATGCGGGATAGTGAGATTGAAGCGGTCCGGGCCAACCTTACGCGACGCCGTCATGAGACCGGCTCGCACTTGACGTGTGGCTTGTTCCACACATGTGACTGGTGGATGTCAGTTTCTCTCACTATAGTTGTCATGGGATTAACACCGGAGTTTGGCAACCATAATATCACCGTTGTGGCTTTCCGTAGGTAAGAATCGTTCTTAGCATCTACTCCCATAAGCCACATAAAACATGCAACAACAAAGTAGAGGCGTCTAACTTGTTTTTGCAGGGAGTGTTTTACGTGATATGGTATGGCCCAAGATGTGATGTGTATATTGTATGCGATGATCATGTTTTGTAATGTTTCACGACTTGCATGTCGATGAGTACACAACCGGCAGGAGCCATATGGTTGTCTTTATAATTGTGTATGACCTGCGAGTGAACTTCTTATACGCCATGTAATAGCTTTACTTTATCGCTAAGTAGTTAGCAATAGTTGTAGTTGCTATTCGTGGTGGAGGCAATCATGGTGGAGTGATGGAGATCATGCCGGAACGCACACGATGGAGATCATTGCGCGAAGATTGGCTATACCATGTAACATAAAGTTATATGCATGTGATGTTTATCCCTTTATGTATCTTATTATGCTTAGATCTCGACGGTAGCATTATAAGATGATTCCTCACTTAAAGATCAAGATAAAAACTGTGTTCTCCCCAAGTATGCACCGTTGCGAAAGTTCGTCGTTTCCAAGCATCACGTGATGATCGGGTGCTATAGACTCTACGCTCACATAAAACGGGTGCAAGCCAGTTTTGCACACACGGAAATACTTGGGTCTAACTTGACGAGCCTAGCATGTACAGACATGGCCTCGGAACACAAGAACCGAAAGGTTAAGCATGAGTCATATGAATGATATGATCGACACTTCGTTGTCCACCATTGAAACCACATCTCTTCTCGTGATGATCGGATTAGGTGTGGTGAATTTGGATCGTGTTCACTAAATAACTTGAGGGATGTTGAATTTAGTGGGAGTTCATCTAGTAATTTGATTAAGTTGAACTATTTATCATGAACATAGTCTAAATTGTACTTGCCAATACTGTAGATCACATGGCCAAGTCCAACTTCAACTTCAACGTTTTTTCTGAGAAGGAAAAGCTTAGAAACAATGGGTCTAACTTACCAATTGGTTCCAATCTAAGAATCATTCTGTGCGGACAAAAGGACTATGTCCTTGGGAAAGCGTTAGGTGACCCCCTTGCAATCAAGCGGCTAATGAGAAAGCTGTCTATCGATCGCAAAGATGATTATGGTGTGATTAAGAGCACCATGTTGTTTGCTATGGAACCGAGCTTCAAAATCGTTTGAAGAGTATCCGGCCCTTCGAGATTCTCGAGGAGCCGAAAACCATGTTTCGACTGCCCGCTCCGAGAGATATGAGATCTCCGAGAAGTTCTTTAACTGCAAGATGGAGGAAGGGAGTTCCATTAGTGAGCACGCCATAAAGATGACGGGCTACACTCAACGCCTTGAGCAACTGGAATGCACGATTCCAGAGGAGCTCAAGATTGACAGGGTTCTGCAATCACTCCCTCCCAGCTACAAAAGTTTTGTAGTGACTCATAATCATATTGGCTCCACTGATACGATCACCGAGCTCTTTGCAAAGCTGAAGGCTGCGGAAGTGGACATCAAGAAGGATAATCATGTGTTGATGGTCAACAAGCCCTCCTTTAAGAAAGGTAAGGGAGCAAAGAAGCCCTTCAAGAAGGGCGGCGACAAGCGCAATGATCCTGCTGAGAAGAAGCTCAAGTCTTGTCCTAAGCCGGACACTGAGTGCTTCTATTACAAGGACAAGGGTCACTGGAAGCGCAACTGTCCGAAGTACTTAGCGGACAAGAAGGCTGGCACCATCAAAGGTATATTTGATATACATGTTATTGATGTTTTCCTTACTAGCCCTCGTTATAGTGCCTGGGTATTTGATACCGGTTCAGTTGCTAATATTTGTAACTCGAAACAGAGCTACTGGAATAGACTTGCGAGGATGAGGTGACAATGCTGGCGTTGGCAGCGGATCAAGAGTTGATGTGATGGCCGTCGACGCTCTCCTTAGTTTTACCTTCGGATTAGTTTTAAACCTTAATAAGTGTTATTATGTACTGCGTTGAGCATGAACATTATTTCGGATCGTGTTTATTGCAAGACGGTTATTCATTTAAATCGGAGAATAATGGTTGTTCTATTTATATGAGTAACATCTTTTATGGTCATGCACCTCTTGTGAATGGTTTATTTCTTCTAAATCTCGAAAGGGATGAAACACACATCCATAACATTGAGGCTAAGAGATGCAAAGTAGATAGTGATAATACTACTTATTTGTGGCAATTGCGTCTAGGTCATATTGGTGTAAAGCGCATGAAGAAACTCCATTCGATGGACTTTTGGAGTCTCTTGATTTTGAATCATTTGACACATGCGAACCATGCCTCATGGGCAAGATGATCAAAACCCGTTCTCGGTATGATGGAGCGAGCAACGGACTTGTTGGAAATCATACATACCGATGTATGCGACCGATCGGTGTTTCGACGGTGGATATCGCTATTTCCTCACTTTTATCGATGACTTAAGTAGATATGGGTATATCTATTTAATGAAACATAAATCAAACATTTGAAAAGTTCAAGGAATTTCAGAATGAAGTGAGAACCATCGTAATGTAAAGATTAAGTTTCTACGATCCGATCGTGGAGGTGAATATTTGAGTTATGATTTTCTCACGCATCTTAAAGCAAGTGGAATCGTTTCACAACTCACGCCACCGAACACCACAATATAATGGTGTGTTCGAGCAGGAATCGAACCCTATTAGATATGGTCCGATCAATGATGTCTCTTCTTGATTTGCGTTATCATTTTGGGGTTATGCATTAGAAACCGCTGCATTCACTTTAAATAGGGCTCCATCTAAATCCGTTGAGACGACACCGTATGAACTGTGGTTTGGTGCTAAACCTAAGTTGTCGTTTCTTAAAGTTTGGGGATGCGGCTTACGTCAAAAGTTGATGCGGACAAGCTCGAACCCAAAGCGAGAAATGCGTCTTCATAGGATACCCTAAGGAAACTATTGGGTATACCTTCATCACGAACCAAAGGCAAAGTGTTTGTCAAAGAACGGTTCCTTTCTTGAGAAGGAGTTTCTCTCGAAAGAAGTGAGTGGGAGGAAAGTAGAGCTAGACGAGGTTATTGAACCTTCTCTTGAATTGGAGAGTAGCGCAACTGAAATTGTTCCAAAGGTCACTTTGCACAAAAATAGAGGAAGCTAATGATAAGGATCATGAAGCTTGGACGATGTCACATCTTGAACGTCGCAGGTCGACAAGGTCGCGTGCCCTCCCCGAGTGGTACGCAACCTGTCTTGACTTGTCTTGTTAGTAGAAGACGGTGAACCCACGAACTATGAGGAAGCGATGATCCGACTCGAGAAATGGCCGGAAGCCATGAACCAATTGGGATCCATGAGCGAAAACCAAGTATGGACTTTGGTGGACCCTCCTAGCGACCGAAAGGCCGTTGAGTGCAAATGGATCTTCAAGAAGAAAGCGGACGCGGATGGTAATGTTACCGTCTATAAAGCACGGCTTGTCGCGAAAGGTTTTCGACAAGTTCAAGGTGTTGACTACGATGAGACTTTCTCTCCGTAGCGATGTTTAAGTCCATTCGGATTTTATTAGCAATTCTGCGTTTCATGATTATGAAATATGGCGATGGATGTCAAGATCGCGTTCCTCAATGACAACATTGATGAAGAGTTGTATATGATGCAACCAAGGTTTTGTCGATACTAAGGATGCGATAAAGTATGCAAACTTGCGTTCCATTTATGGATGAAGCAAGCATCTCGGAGTTGGAACCTTCATTTTGATCAAGTGATCAAGAGCTTTGGATTTGTTCCAAATTGCTACAAGCTTGTATCTACAAGAAATTGAGTGGGAGCTCGGTGGCGTTTACGCATCAGTATGTGGATGACATATTGATTATGGAAATGACATCAACATGCTTAACGATGTGAAGAGTTATTTGAACAAGTGTTTTCAATGAAAGACCTAGGTGAAGCTGCTTATATATTGGGCATCAAAATCTATAGAGATAGACAAAGACGCTTTAAGCCGGAGTACATACCTAGACAAAGTTACGAAAAGGTTCGTAATGGATAAGGCAAAGAAAGGTTCAGTGCCTATGTTGTCGTAAGATATTGAGCAAGGCTCGGTGTCCATTCTGGTAAATGATAGGGAAGCTATGAGCAAAGTGCCTTATGCCTCGGCCGTAGGTTCCATCATGTATGCCATCTTGTGTACTAGACCGGATGTGTCCAATGCTCTTAGTTTGACGAGATATCAAAGTGATCCAGAGTGGAACATCGATGCCGTAAAGAACATCCTAAAGTACCTAAATAGGACTAAAGAAATGTTCTTAGTCTATGGGGGTGATGAGCGACTTGTCGTAAAAGGTTACGTCGATGCTAGTTTTGACACCGACAAGGATGATTCCAAATCTCGACAGGATACGTTTATATTTTGAAAGGAGGAGCTATGAGTGGAGAAGCCGCAAGCAAAGCGTGATCGCGGATCTACAGGGAAGCGGAATACATGACCGCCGCAGCGTCAAGTGAAGGAGTTTGGATCGAACTTCATCATCGAGCTTGGTGTGGTTCCAAGTGCATTGGACCCATCGGAGATATTGTGTGACAACACCGGCGCCATAGCACTCGCTAAGGAACCAAGATATCATCCAAAGACCAAGCATATCAACAGAAGTTTCATATAATCCGAGATTATATAGCGATGGAGATATGAAGATTAGCAAAGTACATACAGATCCGAATGTCGCAGATCCATTGACTAAACCTCTTCCACGTGTAAAACATGATCAAGACCTCGATTGCCATGGGTGTGAGATTGTTGCGATGTAAACTAGATTATTGACTCTAGTGCAAGTGGGAGACTGTTGGAATTATGCCCTAGAGGCAATAATAAAGATGTTATTATTATAATTCTTGTTCATGATAAAGTTTATATTCCATGCTAGAATTGTATTAAGCGGAAACATTAATACTTGTGTGGTTTGTGAACAACACCGTGTCCACGGTGCATGCGCCTCTAAGGACTAGCTCATTGATCAATGATGGTTAAGGTTTCCTAACCATAGACATGAGTTGTCAATTGATAATGAGATCATTTCATTGGAGAATGATATGATGGACATACCCAAACTAAGCAAAGCAATTAGATCGTGTCATCGTGTTCGTCTTTGCGAAGCTTTTCTTATGTCAAATATTGTATTCCTTAGACCATGAGATAATACAACTCCCTGGTATCGGAAGAAAGATTTGAGGTCATCAAACGTCATCCTATGAGAGGGTGATCATAAAGGTGTCTCTCAGGTGATCGGAAAGTATCTGTTGGGTTGTATGTATCGAGATGGAATTTGTCCCTCCCAAGTCGGAGAGATATACTTCGGGCCCACTCGGTAATCGATATCAACACCGCTTGCAAGCATGTGGTTAAGGAGTTAATCACAAAGTGATATCGGATTACGGAACAAGTAAAGTACTTGCTGTGAACGAGATTGAACTAGGTATGACGGTACCGACGATCGAATCTCGAACAAGTAAAATCTCGCGAGACGAAGGGAATATATATATGGGATTGATTGAATCTCGGCATCGTGGTTCATCCGATATGATCATCGATGAATGTGTGGGAGTCAATATGGGTGCCTGCACCCGTTGATTATTGATAGAAGATCATGTCTGCATATTCTCGAACCCGCAGGGTCACACACTTAACGTGTCTTGAAGCTAGGATAGATTGGATAATTGGTTTATGAATTTTTGTTTGGAGTCTCGTATGGGATCCGGGACATCACGAGAGGTTTCGGAATGGTCCGGATAATAAGATTCATATAAGGCAGTGCAGTTTTTGGAGTTCGGAATTATTCCGGGTTAATCGGTATTGTACCGGAAGCTTCTAGAACCTTCCGGAAGGGGACCAACGTGGCCCCACCTTCCGGGAGGGGGCATGGGCCTATGAGGGAGTGTCCTGGCCGCATTGGGCCAGGGGCACAAGGCCCCATAGGGCCCAGCCGATCCTAGAGAGTTTAAATCGTTTAAACTAGAGATAGGGTTTCTAGAAGAGGGAGAGTCCATGCCCCCACTCCTTATCCTTTGGGCTTGGGAGGGTCTAGGCTCGCGCCTCTATATAAAGAGGGTGGGGCACCAACCCCACACACCTCTCCTCCAAACCCTAGCCGCCTTGCTAGCTTTCCTCTCTCCTCCCATCGCTTGTAGGCGAAGCCTGCTGCAAATTCTCCACCATATACACCACGCCGTCGTGTTGTAGATCCAATCTATCTCTCCACCATACTTGCTGGTCCGAGGAAGGAGGAGACGTCGAGGTGCTGCACGTGTGCATCTCACGGAGGCACCACCACTTGTGGTGCTAGATCGGATCGGATCGCGAGGAGGAGAAGCGAGTACGACTACATCACCCACGTTCCGACGAACGTTCCGCTGTGCGAATCTTCAAGGGTATGGAGATCTAATCCAATCTCTCTCGTTGTTTGCATCTCCTAGATTAGATCATTGTTGCTCTCTTGATTTCCCCTGGACATGCTTTCTCCAGAAATGCTCGCCGTCTCTCTTGCACTTTCTAAACCGTCGTTGGTCCTTTCCTTGGCTAAGATGGTTTGTTCATGACTATCCCCTTGAGTTCTTTCTTCTGTAAATTCAGCTTTGAGCTGTATGAAAACAAACAAAAAAAAAACAAAAAGTGAGACCATCCAGTTGATGGAAAAACATCATTTTTGAAAAAAAGGAAAAAATGTAGTTACACATACAAAGATGTAGTTACAGTACCGGTGCTGCGCCAAACGAGCCATCGCTCTTGGTATCTTGTTTAATTGCTTCCTTAATCATGGAATTTGTCCAAACAACTACTCTTGTTCCTTCATTAGTAACTTTCATGTCCTGTAGCTGCAACGAATCCACATATTTCACCTGCATACAAAACAAAAAAGAGAGGTAGTGTGAATGTTTAGTAAAAAAATGAAAATGTCTCATATGAGGATATAGAAAATGTGAGATAGACATACAATAATGAACATTTTAAAAAAAATAAAAGTTACCATAAGGTATAACATGCAGGGCATGACTTGCTCATTATCTCCATCATTGTTCAGTGACTTTCGTGTAATAGTGATCACAAATATACATATATTGAGATGCTTGGCTTCTTTAATATTAATCATAGATGGGTACACCCTTGGACCGACGCGGACCCCTGTTGTTGGTGCCAGTACTAAACACATTGCATATATGATGTAAAATCTCAGAAACTTGCTATTTGTTGGTCGCATTGATGCTATTTTATCAGCCAAAACAGTCATGTTTGGTTGTGCCCTGCTGGCAGTGCCATATTGGTCCCTCATAAAAGCTAATGCATTTTTGTCACGTTTAAACACAACTTTCAAATGACCGCTAGGGACTCCAAGAAATTCATGAACAGATCCTTGCACGTTGATGGATCGAAGCTATCCATCAAGTACTGGCAAAACTCGGGATACAACATTGAACACTTAATGTCCAGCAAACCTCCATACTTCGCCCTTCGTATCAATATCCGTTGGTCTTCAGTTAACTTTGAATATAATTCCACAAGCTTCATAGGTGAGGCCCTTTGGAACAGTTTCTTTGTCCTAAGATTCTACATGCGCAAAAAGAAAAAAATATAGTCAAAGTAAATACTTGGGCATCAAAAAACATTAGTAAAAATGGAACATAAAAAGCTGGGAGAAAACCGACCTCACTGTTTCTGCTCCATCATGTTTCTGTTTTGCAGTTTGTCCCTTTTTTGCCACACTATTATCCATTTCCAGATGTTCATCCTCTTCACTCTCCTCCACCTCATCATGTATAGGTAATACTCGAGGCTTTAGGGTAAGCCTCTCTCGCATGACGCTAAGTTTTGAATGTTTCCATGCTTTCCTATTCTTCTTGCTACTGCTTGATCTCGTCATTTCAACTAACTTTTTTTGTAAACAGATGTTGACACAAGAAGAATAGGCCTCGCTTATGAACTGCTAAAAAGATTCAGGATTGTGTTATTTTTCATTATACTACAAACTACATTCTCCCGAGAGAATTTTTTTGTACATAACTGTATTGCACATCTAAAATATGCTTTCACATCCCCTCCTGTTACATCTACAGATACATTTTCTACACAATTTTTTGTGTAAAAGAGCACACAAAAATGAACTGAAAAAACATTAAACATTTACATTTTAGTTAAAAAAACATTTACCCATCCCCCTGTTACATTTGTTGCACACTTAAAATTGAACTGAATTTTTTTTACATAAGTGTGTTGCACATATGTTTTCACATCCCCCTCCTGTTGCATCTACAGATACACTCCCTGTTATATTATGCATACAAAAAAAATGAACTGAAAAAAAATTAAACACATACATTTTAGCTACAAAAAATTACCCCTCTCCCCTACCCCTGTTACATTTTCTACACAAATTTTTGTGTAAAAGTGCACACAAAAATGAACTGAAAAAACATTAAACATTTACATTTTGGCTACAAAAACATTTACCCATCCCCCTGTTACATTTGTTGCACACTTAAAACTGAACTGAAATTTTTTGTACATAAGTGTGTTGTACATATGTTTTCACAGCCCCCTCCTGTTGCATCTACAGATACACTCCCCTGTTATATTATGTATAAAAAAATGAACTGAAAAAACATTAAACACATACATTTTACCTACAAAAAATTACCCCTCTCCCCCACCCCTGTTACATTTGTGTACTCGATTTTAGCTACATTTTACCAAAATTAAACCAAAATGGGATTAAAACATTAGCTACATTCTACTCAGGTAGAGCATGACTAAAATGGAACTAAAACAAAGAATATAACAGAACAACCATGAGATTATTTGACTACTGCTAACATCTATGTAAAATCTGTGACTATGCACAAAAAAAAAAGATGCGGACGATGTACTAAGACTACCTGTGAGCGGAGATCTAAAGAAGATGTAGCAGCGGGGTCTCGAAAAAATGTAACATTAGATCTTTGCTTGTGGTCGGCGACGAGCAAAATTCATGGCCGAAAGAGCATGCGACGGGGATGGATGCGGGAATATAGCTGGTTGCGGTCACAAAAATGATTGCCGGAGAATCAACTGACGGCGAACACCACCCACCCCCTTCGTAGGAAGCTCTCAAGGAGGAGGACGACGACGGTAGAACCTGCGTGGTGACGAACAAATGTAACTAGAAACGCTCTCATGGAGGAAGATCAGAGTGGCGAGACGGGCAAACCTGTGCGGAGACGAACAGATGTAGCTGGAAACACCGGTCGGGGTCCGAGATGTGTTCGCCGGAGATGTCCGAGAAAACACCGGTCAGGGTCCGTCGCAGTAGCCGACAAACTGCAACGATTCGTCAAGAAATGAAGCAACAAAGCCGAATCTAAGGTGTGGTGAGCTTGCCGGCGATATAGCGAGGCGTCTGGACTGTGGAGACGCCGGCGAATTCAGACGAAATCGATGAGCAATCGTCGGCGGCAAGGGGATCTCTCTCTCTCCGACCAGGGTGCGGGCACGGCTTCCCAAATTCAAAAACGAATCGCTATGGGTACCCAAGGAAAACGCAAGCGTGAGCAAAAGGCAGTGCGTCCCTCGCCATCGATCACGCATCGTGCGGTTCGGAAACATGACCTCGCTCAACGTTATCTCTAGGTCGACTTCTAGTTAGAAATCACGATTTACATATGGTTAATCAAATGCATCGTTTTAAATCCGAGACACAACTAATTGTAGGCGGAGGGAGTATGTTAAACCCACTTCATGCGTCCACGTCGGTCGTGTGATCTCGTTCCACTTACACGTGGAAATTCGTTAGAATATGACGTGGCAATCCTTTGAAAAAGCGTTGCTGTCCGGTTGCTAAAAAAAAAAACTTTCGCGGATGACGTCGTGCCGACGCCACGTGACGGGAACATAAGATGCGAAGCAGGACCCGCCTCTCCACCTGTTACCTCACGAGTCACGAGCCAGTCGGCCGTGGTGCAGGCATGGGCCCACGCGTCAGCCACCCGGGCCCGCTTACCAAACCCACCCACCCCGTGGCGGCGTGCGCGCAGAGCCGCCGCGCCCGGGCCCAGCCGTCGGCGAAACGACGAAGAAGGAGGCTGCTACCTCCACGGGGTGTGAAAAGGAGGCTGCTATTTAACCGGGCCGTAGGAGGGGAGGGGGTAGGTACTACTGGTCGCCAAACATCGCACGCAGCGCGCACCGCGAACTTACCACAGGCTTCTTCCTCCTCCTCTTCCCCGGCGCGACGCAGGCAGATCTCGTCCGACGACTCAGGCAGGTGAGCCACCGCTCCCGATCTCTCCCCCTCCCAATTCCTGCACCGTTCGATCCATCGCGCGCGGGGACGGGTTTCAGTTCTACTTTCTCGCTTGCTTTTACCCCGTGGACGACGCGGGAATCGCCGTCTTCCCTCCGGCGGGGCCGGCCGAGACGAGACGACACGGTCTCTGGCGGCCGGCCGTCCGGAGCCTGGGGCGTGCAATTTGCCCGCTCGCGAGCCGGTTAGGTGTCTCTGCCTGTGTAGTCGCTCAGATCCATCCAGTTGCTCCTGTCAAGTATACTCCTACATAGATCGGATCATCGGAACAGTCAAGGCGTCGATCGACCCTGGATGGATGGATGGATGGCCTTGCAGTAGACAGCAGTGGATGATTCATACATCTTCACTCAATTTGGCCTCGGACGCCCAACCGAGCTTGCTCTGCTTTGCCTCTGCTGCCACCTAGGCTGTTGGTTGCCATGTGCTCTACTTCCTAGCTCCTAATCGAGCAGATACAGAGCAACGCCCGCACAGACCCCGTCATGCTTGACAGGAAGCACAAGTTGTTTTCACCTCCTCTTCTTAAGCCCAACCGCAACTCTTTACTATGTGCTTATTATTATTATTAGGATCTTTAAAAAAATATGGCATCTGGTGGTTGTCTGCACTCTCTCTGCTTCGTATTATATGTTTTACGCGGTTGACATCTGTACCCTCGTGTTAGACTATCCATCCATCCACACATCATCTTCTGTTTGAAGTTTCTCCAACAACTCTTTTGTTTCATCACATCAGAATGTAGTCTTTTCTTGACTTTCCGCTTCATAAGTATGATGATCACTGGGTTTGTGAAACTTTTCTAGTTGATGCTGTTGTTCTGGGATGACGTGTTTCTCTTTTTCAGGCAGGAGATGGCGCTCACCAGAATCGGCCTCGCTGGCCTCGCCGTCATGGGGCAGAACCTCGCCCTTAACATTGCGGAGAAAGGCTTCCCCATCTCCGTCTACAACAGGACGACCTCCAAGGTCGACGAGACTGTTCAGCGCGCCAAGATCGAAGGGAACCTTCCTCTGTACGGGTTCAATGACCCTGCGTCCTTCGTGAACTCCATCCAGAAGCCGCGCGTCGTCATCATGCTTGTCAAGGCCGGCGCGCCCGTTGACCAGACCATCGCGACGCTCGCGGCGCACTTGGAGCAGGGCGACTGCATCATCGACGGAGGGAACGAGTGGTACGAGAACACGGAAAGGAGGGAGAAGGAGATGGAGGAGCGTGGGCTCCTCTACCTCGGGATGGGTGTTTCTGGGGGAGAGGAGGGTGCCCGTCATGGCCCCTCCATGATGCCTGGAGGCTCAGTGGAGGCGTACCAGTACATTGAGGATATTCTTCTCAAGGTGTCTGCTCAGGTCCCTGACAGCGGCCCCTGTGTCACGTACATCGGGAAGGGTGGGTCTGGGAACTTTGTCAAGATGGTTCACAACGGAATTGAGTATGGTGACATGCAACTGATCGCTGAGGCGTATGATGTTCTCAAGTCGGTCGGTAAGCTGACCAACAGTGAGCTGCAGCAGGTTTTCGCCGAGTGGAACAAGGGTGAGCTCCTCAGTTTCTTGGTCGAGATCACCGCCGACATATTCGGCATCAAGGATGACCAGGGTGAGGGCTACTTGGTCGACAAGGTCCTGGACAAGACTGGGATGAAGGGGACCGGGAAGTGGACAGTGCAGCAGGCCGCCGAGCTCTCTGTGGCTGCTCCCACCATTGAGGCGTCCTTGGATTCCAGGTTCCTCAGCGGGCTGAAGGACGAGCGGGTCGCGGCTTCCAAGATCTTCCAAGGTGACTACACCAGCGACGAACCCGTCGACAAGGCACAGCTGATTGAGGATGTGAGGAAAGCCCTCTACGCCTCCAAGATCTGCAGCTACGCGCAGGGCATGAACATCATCAAGGCCAAGAGCACGGAGAAAGGATGGGGCCTCAACCTTGGCGAGCTGGCCAGGATCTGGAAGGGCGGGTGCATCATCCGCGCCAGCTTCCTGGACCGCATCAAGAAGGCTTACGACAGGAACGCCGAGCTCGCCAACCTTCTCATCGACCCTGAGTTTGCGCAGGAGATCATGGACAGGCAAGCCGCGTGGAGGAGGGTCGTCTGCCTCGCCATCAACAACGGCGTCAGCACCCCCGGCATGTCCGCGAGTCTGGCCTACTTCGACTCCTACAGGAGGGACAGGCTGCCCGCGAACCTGGTGCAGGCACAGAGGGACTACTTTGGGGCTCACACCTACGAGAGGGTGGACATGCCGGGCTCCTTCCACACCGAGTGGTACAAGATCGCAAACTCGAAGATCTGAGCTGCTGCTCCTCTGCTGGGTTGATGGCACATCATGGTTTGGTCGTCTCATTATCTTTGGTGTCCAGTTACGAGTCCTTTTCTGTAGGGGAGGAACTGCTCTGTTTAATTTCATATTTGAGTAAAATGCGTCCTGTATTTCATTTCGATATAAGGAGGTCAAGTACTCTCTCCACTACTTTCATGTAATCAGCCCTGGAGGGGAACCACCATTGTTATTTGTCGGATCTGAATTTAGTATGAATAATAATATGCATTCTCACCTGCCTGCCTGTGTCTTGCTTAATAATATGCCTGGCTGAGAGCGACCCTGCTTTCCCATTGCTGCTGTATAAGGGCAGAACCATTGCCTGCATCATAGGTAGTATGATCCTTGCAAAATTTTGTTTGAAATGACTTGATATTTTACACTTCTTAGCATGATGTTTTTTTCGAGGCTGTCCCAGTTTTGGGTTTGAAATGATTTTGGAGTAGAGATGCTGCACTGAACTGAACTGCTGATTGATGGACCAAGTCTTGACGGAGTACGCGAACGAAGCTCGAAGGCGTATTCTCCCACGCTAGAGAAGATGCTGCGAAGGCGGTTTACTACTCTGCTACTTGCTTTCCCCTTTCGAATTACTCCCTCTTCTTCCCTGGCGCGCACCAAGCCATAGCCAAGCTCCCGGCGGCGGAATGGCGGACGCGGAGGAGCCGTGCTGCATCTCGCACGCGTTCGACCGCGCCGCGCGCCGGGACCCTGCCCGCCTCTCCGTTGTCCACGTGCCGGCGGCGGCGGCTGCTGCGGGCGACGGAGAGCGCCGCTTCGCCTGCGTCGACCTCCTCTCCGCAGTCTCCTCCCTCTCCCGCCGCATCGCCGCGGCGCTTCTTCGCCCTTCCCTCGGCGACGACGGGTCCCCAGGTGCGTGTGTTTGTCCGCGGTGCGCTCGGCTGCCAATCTATCCTCAGTTTCGGCCCCGTCGCTCCCCTCTCTGACTCTGAATTTGGAACCCTAGGCTGCTCGGACCGACACGGCGGAAGCGCCGGCGTGAATCCCAGGGTCGTGGGTGTCTACGCGTCGCCGTCCGTGGAGTACATCGCCGCCGTCCTCGCCGTGCTCAGGTGCGGGGAGGCGTTCCTGCCGCTGGACACGTCATGGCCAGACGAGAGGGTTTTGTCAGCTGTCTCAGCGTCTAGCGCGGCGCTGGTCGTGTCAGCAGGGGGTTCTCTAGCAGACGCCATGTTTAAGAGCAGCGCTTGCCCTGTTCTGCGCTTGGACAGCGACATCCGGCAATGGTCCGACAACAGAGAGGTTGGGATTGGTCGGGAGGAGCTTGCTTGGCCGTGTGAGCGCGAGAGGCCGCGGGAGTTCTGCTACGTGATGTTCACCTCTGGTTCCACTGGAAGACCCAAAGGTGTTTGTGGAACAGAGAAAGGTAAAAGTTCAACAACCCTTCTTGCTGCTGTTGACCGTTGGTTACTTGTGCTCAGCATAGGTATCGATCTGCAATCGTAGTCTATTTTCTTTCTCTCCTTCTGAAATGGCCAAGGAATCAGTCAATTATTATTGTAGATGCTAAACCTCTTGTTATTGACTTCTAGGTTTTTCTATGTTGAACTAATTCCACTGTTTTTATAGTCTCGTGGTGCTGTTTTGGTGTTCCATGTCTCATTTTTTAGCCTAATGTTTGGTAGGAGCAACTCTAGATATAAATACCTGAACTTAATTAGTAGCAACATGCTGAACACCAGCGAAAACTCAAATACTTATGAATTATGGGTCTAGTGCTTTTCTGATGGCTTGATCACTAGGTTTTTCTGATTGAATTCGAGCAGCCAAGCTACTGAGACATGCTTCTTTTACTATCATGTTCTAGGTCTTCTGAATCGGTTTTTGTGGATGCAAAGAAGGAATCCTTTGTGCTCAGACGATGTTTTGTTGTTTAAGACATCTGTCAGCTTTGTTGACCATCTTCAGGAGTTTCTTTCTGCTGTGTTGACTAGCACAACACTTGTGATTCCTCCCATTGACTGGAGAGCTAATCCAGCATCATTGGCCAGCTTGATTAAGGTTACTTGGCCTTCATATATGCATTAGTCTTTGTTCTTGTGAAAATACTTCTATGTTTATCTTTTGACATGAAAATAGTATGGAGAGAACACTAGTTTCCCCATCCAGTTAGTTTTCTCCAAAAAGTATTTGACCAAAAGCTCCAAAACTTCTACTTGATGAAATAAATCTCACTGGTGCACATAAATAGTATTGCGGTGCACTGGAATACTATTGCATAGTAATATCGCAAATATGTCTGCCTTTGTCGAGTATGCAGTTTGATATTATGGAATTACCATTTAACAACACTGGAAAAGTAGGATGAAAGTGAGGATGCACGTTTTGTTGGCATGCTTGCTGACTGGCTATTACCTTTCCATTTATGTATAATTAGGGTTTCTTCCTAATTCAAGTCATCTGTTCATGTATGCCCAATTGTGGGTAGCTCGTAATGTATGTTAGCATAATGTTTTCATTTCTCGTGATCATCACAGAGAGCCAGAAATACAATACTATACTATTATGGTAGAAAACAATAATGTTAAGTATGTTTTCAGGGATAGTCTGAGTCTCTTTTCTGTTTGTCATGAATAGATGCTTGACAACACAGTAGTTTCTAGACGGTTATTTTTCCTGATTTTTTGTAGGTCATAACATAGTACCCCCTTTTCTTCTTGGTATGACATTCATTGGCTTCACATTTTGCTCACGTTTTCGTAGGCATATGGTATATCAAGGATAACCCTGGTTCCATCATTGATGGCGATAATACTGCCTACCCTGGAGAAAAGTCTTTCATATGAATATAATTCTCTTAAGATCTTAGTATTTAGTGGGGAGATTCTGTCGTTAGTGCTGTGGAAGAGAGTTCATGAAATTCTGCCAGACACTACTATCATAAATCTGTATGGAACCACAGAGGTGAGGAATTTACCTACTCAATATTTTCTGTTTTTTCAGATGAGACCAAGTCGAATATTATTTTCTCTACAATATTCTTACTCTTAGCCATGGATCTCACTAGGCATAATAGTGCAAATCAACACTATGGGCAGCCATCTGTCTGAATCCTCCTAGTTTGACTATTAATAACAAGGATGTTAAATGTTTCTGTCACAGTCACACACTTGAGAATGTTTTTGTCTTTATGGTAGCCAGGCTCGAATTTTGTAAAATTTTCTTACAGAGTTAGGCTGTTATTAGGGATGTGTATCAGTTAGTAACCGCAATTCCAGTGCTATCTGTTAAACCTGTATTTAGGTAAACCATCGTAGAGAGTTGGTATGCCATAAGGATTGACCGATTGAGTGCTTCACTTCTGGAACTCAAAATCTCAATTGTGTTGCTTTTTGTTTATGAGAAGTTAAATTGGCCTGGAATGATGACACAGAAGATACATAGTGTCACAATCTGATCTACAAGCTAAATAAAAGTACTGAAATAGCATTCTTCTGTCTGTAGGATTCATCAATTAATGAGCTCAGTTGTATCATTGTTTCATCTCACCATGACCTGAATTACTGTTGTTTCTTATATGCTATTTTTTGTCAGTTCTCCTTTTTTTAGCGGAAAACTGTAGGGAAAGCCCCAAGAGTAGCTGTTCAGTTTTCATCACTCACTATCTGAAATTGAAGTTGCTGTATTTGTTTTATATCTTTGTTCAAAGTTTGTACTCGTGTTTCAGGTTTCTGGAGACTGTACATTCTTTGATTGCAAGGATCTTCCTGCAATTTTAGAACGTGAGGAAATAACCAGTGTACCGATTGGGTTTCCTGTTGCAAATTGTGAAGTTTTTCTTGTGACACATGCTGGGATAGTGGATGAAGGTGAAATTTGTGTCAGTGGAGCATGTTTATTCAATGGTTATTTAGCAGAGCTTGTGAGGAATAATCGAGCTGAAAGCAGTGAAAGTTTGACATGCTACAAAACGGGTGACTATGCTCAACGGCTAAAGACTGGTGAACTTATTTTCCTAGGGAGAAAGGATCGTATTGTAAAAAATTATGGGCAGCGTTTTTCACTAGAAGAGGTAGAATCCACCTTAATGGAGCATCCTGATGTCAGCAATGCTGCAGTTACTTTTCAAAGTAATAAAGGGTCTCCAGATTATAAGGCATACCTGGTGTTTAGGAGTAAGGGCGAAACTGTGAAAGATGGCCCACAATATAGAGAAGTAAGTTCTTCTCAAGATATCATGGCATCAATTCGAAGTTGGCTCGTCAAGAAGTTTCCACCAGCTATGATTCCAAACTTTCTCCTCCCGGTCAAGTCATTACCTTTGACTTCTTCAGGAAAGGTTGACTTTATAAAGTTATCAAGTTTGCAGTGCGCGATGGAGCCATGTGAACTTGAGTCTGGAAGTGGTCTAGTTAATCCATATTTGCAAGTTATTAAAAAGGTTTGTTCTTAATTATAAGTGCAGTCTCTTGTTTTTACCCTTTTTCCTAGAAACTCTTTGTTTATGTTTAATCTGGTATTTATGCCTGTTTAGGAGATTCAAAATATTCTTTTGGATAGCTCCATTCATTATGTTTTACTGATGCGGTCTCCATCTACAATAGGCATTTTGTGACGCCCTACTTATTGATGAAGTTTCTGACTACGATGATTTCTTCACCCTGGGTGGTAACTCAATTTCTGCAGCCCATGCAGCCCACAAGTTGGAGATTGATATGAGACTGCTGTATACCTATCCAACACCCTCGAAGCTTTTGCAGTCTTTAGTTGTGGGGCACAGTAGTTTGGTTTCTCCTACTGATGAGCCCCACCCTAAGAAGAACCTGAATGTATCTGCAAACATACAGAGATCATTTGACCTGATTACTGCAAATGTAGATGATAGTTTTCATCAAGGAAAAACACAGATAAATGGAGAGCGTGCACATGATCACATTGCTGGGAGTTATGGAAATGAAACAGATGGACAGCTTAACAAATATAGATTCTCTCCTAACTGTAGATACCATGCAAATGACCTCTACGTGGAGACGTGTTCGAAGGACAGAAACAGTGTCATGGGCAGTCAATGGATCTTGAATTTTTGTTTACAAAAGAAGTGGTCTATTGGGCGTTGCAACAAATTTATGCATGCTTATGAAGGCAAACTGCAACTTCATGATGTTTGCTCATATGTCTCATGCAACAAAAGAGATTATCTTCAGGAACTTTGGAGCATTCCTTTGGATTCATGTGTTGATGCCTCACCTTTGCTTGTCCTGAACAATGGGACGGTGGACATATTTATTGGGTCTCATTCACATTTATTTCTGTGTATTGATGGTTGCAGGTGAGTTTTGCTTGCTACTCCCTAAGTTCCTAAAAACAAGGCATATAAATTTTACCAAATTTAATGTTTTCTCTGTTTGACTAAGTTTATATAGAACAAATGTGGACATCTACAATACCAAATCAATATCTAGATCCACCATTTATAGAGTACTTATATCGGTTCAATATTGCAAATATTAATATTTCTTGTATATATTTGGTCAAACTTAGTAAACTTCGACTAAATTCATAGGATTTTTTTTAAATGAAGGTAATAGTTCTTAATTATTCATTGTCCATTTTATCGTGCTGTTTTTCTTGGAATGCTAAATCATCGGCAATCTAGTGGGCCCTATATGCTCTCATTTTGTTCTCATCGATTTGATCACTTTTAATTTGATTCAATGAGACAGTAGACCTGATCTTACATATGCCTACTGAAACTTGCTCCCTGTTTATTGTGCAGTGGTTCAGTGAGGTGGAGTGTGAAATTGGAAGGCCGCGTGGAGTGTTCTGCTGCTGTAACTGGTGATTTTTCAGAGGTAACGTCATTCTTGAACTAAGCTATAATTGACAGACCAAATTACCAAGCATTTCGCTAGCCAGCTCATGGTTACTCTCTTAGACAGGTTGTGGTTGGATGTTATAAAGGGAAAATTTACTTTCATGATATTTTGACTGGTAAACTATCTTGGACAGTTCAAACAGATGGAGAGGTACAAATGCTGCATCTTTTTATTTTGATATCTTTTAAGACTCACTTTGATAGATGGCAGCTGTATTTTCATTCAATCTCTGTGTAACATTAAGAATGGCAAGGAACTGATTGTTCTGCCTGCTAGATGTAAATAAAAACTTCTCTCATATAGTATTCCGGTGAATCTTCCTAATTGTACCCTCATGTTCTTTTTTCCACCGGGATAGTTCAGTTGAGTTGGATATAGTTCTCCAATTACTGCAAGTGAAATAGTAAAAAAGGGTCAAATGTCACAGTCAAGTTGTGCAAAGGTCTATGATGGAAGTAGCAGTCTAGCATATCCTTAAAAAGTCTAAGAGGGTAGTATAGTATGGGATCTTAGGTAAGAGAATTTGACCTTCGAAGTTGATAATGCAGTTACAAAGTTACTCAGTTTTTATTTTGGTATGGTTTAGATGATGGAGCATGCGAGAAAGCATTCAATTAGAACCTGACCTTGTCAACTCACAGAATGTTTGTGACAATTCATATCTCAAATTACTTATATTCTTTCAGGTAAAAATGCAACCAGTTGTTGACAGGACAAGGAATTTAATATGGTAACATTTGAAAATTATCTTCTGCTGTTCTTTCTATCATAGTACATACCACTGATCACAGTTTTCTGTGTCTATATCCTTTCTCTCTGCTTAGATAGAACCAAATTTCTTATTACCATAACAAAATATTGAGTTTTCAGCTAGCATGCGGGAACTAATGATTTCTCTACTTTGTACTCTTGAGTCAAACGGAGACACAAGTTTGCACAATAGATGACACCACAGCTGCTAATTTTGTATTAACTAGCTAGGTGCCTGTTCTACACCAGGAACCACGTGAACAAAAACCTTGTATGCTTGCTTATCTGAGTGTTGGCAGTTTGCATGAATGTGATTACTGCTGGGTGGCACTCGTGGGGGGAGTGGATGTGGGGGTAATTGGGTCACGTGACAGGACATAGAGGGAGGTACAGGATTCTGTTTCTAGGTTTGCATGGTCTTCATGCTAGAGTTGAGAGGAGGAAGACTGAGCGATGAGTAAACGGACGACCAACAACTACAATATATATGTAGGATAATATGTATGTGTAATTTGCAGGTGTGGCTCTTATGACCATCATTTATATGCACTAAATTACAATGATCATTGCTGCACTTACAAAATTTCTTGTGGTGGAAGCATTTATGGTTCGCCTGCTGTAGACATGGTATTTTACTGATTAACAGTATGCATACATCTTAAATCTGTGTAAAACTATGAAATATTGTGTCATCTTATTGCTCTCTTGCAGGCACTCAACATAATTTATGTTGCATCTACTAGTGGCCTTGTAACTGCAATATCACTTGAGGTAACTTCGGATACATTCTCTGTGCTAACTTCAAAGGAGAAATTATCATTTTTTTCTATGGGAACTGTGTTTAGCAAAGCTTGGCAATACCCTGCCAAAATGTTCAGTAACATGTCAATATCTAGAGTTTTCACTGGTTTCTGTTGGTCATAGCAGGTTCCATCATTCAGAATAGTTTGGCAATACGAAGCTGGGGCACCAATATTCAGTTCTCTTACCATAGATCATCAAAGTGGAAATGGTAATTCTTAAACCAGCCATCTTCACAGGCATCCTGGAATATGTCCATCCTATGTTGTTTAGTTTTTAATTCACACAAAATAAGAGTTAGAGCTGACAAGTTTTAGGGGTTGAGCTCATATTCAGATTTTCTTTTTTGGAAACCACATCCCTATGTGTTCCAAAAGTGTTCAAAACAAAAATCAAGTTTAATGGACATTTTTTTCATCTGAGACTTCCATGTTTCAGAGAAAATTTTGAATCTAATTCTCCCCTGTATTGCAACATCAGTGAAAACCATTTCTTCTGAATGTAACTGCTAGGGTGGCCTGAAGAAAATTATTTTACATTGACTGTAGCACGGTAGCAGTGCAACTGTGTTCTGGCATACCTGGCTAGCTATGTGACATAATGATTTAAGGGGCCAAGGTTAACGCTAACAAGGTACAATTATGTTGAGTTGTATAGAAGTAAACCATACTGTCTTGATATAACGTATTTGTTTTGGTTAATAATGTCATGAAGTACTTATTAAATATAACCTGAGTAAATGCACTGGGAATTTCCTGTATTCACTCAGTATTTTTAGTTAAGGATGCCAATAATACTGATCACTGTACTTGCATTTGCAGTTGTTTGTTGCTTGGTGAATGGTCTGGTGATTGCGCTAAACTCACATGGCACTGTTGTCTGGAAGGTGCAACATCTCTTCTTTCTTTCTATTCTTATATGTTGTAAAGCTATTGTTGCAAAGTCAAGTTCTGCAACAGAATGATGTACCAACTACCAAGGAACAGCAACTTTTGCAGCACGGCATGGTAGAAACACGAGACATCTTGTATACAAAGCTATTTCACTATTAAGCCCACCGAATTAGCTTTGAGTGAAGAACTCAGAGAACAATATAGTTTGTGGTGTCAAAAGTTTTAGACGCCCTTGTTTGCGTCTTCTCATGTCAAGACTCCATTGCTTTTGATCTTGTTTTATTATTTATTAGTGTTCCATTGCTTAACAAGAGCAATCTATAAAAACTCAGGCAACTGTAGGTGGTCCTATTTTTGCTGGTGCATGTGTGTCGTCTGCCCTTCCTTCTCAGGTATATCTCTGTTTATATGCATTTTCAATTGCCGAAATCTTGTTTGTACTCTGGAGTTTGTATATTCATATTAATATACAATACTAATTTATAACTTTGACGTTGAGAATTCTGCAAAAGGTTTTCTCTTCACGAACTAATGCCTTGAGCTTTACTACAGTTTATAACTTGACACGCTTCCAGTTTTTGAACAAAACATTTGCTTATATGCTATTGGCAGGTGTTGATACCCTCTCGTGATGGACATTTGTACTCCTTTGATATTGTAAGTCTTGCATACCTGATTTCCAAATTTCTCACTTGAGACAACACAATGAGACGTTTTTTATGTGGAGTAGTGAGATAGCATGCTAAAGAGTTGGTTCCATGATGATCATATCATGTAATCACTTTGGTGTTTGAGATATGAGTTCCAGATTATACCTAGTGGTTATATACTCAATTACATTTTTTGCATGTCAGTTTCAGAATCATAATTGATGCTTAGCAGACCTCTCTTACTGATGTGTTTACTTGTTTTTTGATGCCAATTTTACAATTGTGGGTAACTGTAACTCTCAAAATCTTGTCTTGATCCATTTTTGGTTACTAGGAGGGCATGGCTCATTTCACAAAGTAGTATTAAGCCATTTTAGATCACTTTATCTGGTAATCCCTCCGCCCCTAAATAGGTGGCGTATAAACCTAGATAAAAGGTCAATGTTTTCGAAGTTTGACAAAGAATATATACAAAATAGGAAGGTCTGTAATACCAAATCAATATTAATAGATTCATCATAAGATATATTTTCATAATATACTTATTTAATATTATAGTTGTTGATATTTTCTTCAATATATTTGGTCAAAGTTAGAAAACGTTAACTTTTTACTAAGTTTATACGCCACCTATTTGGGGACAGGGAGTATCTAAGATAAGTAGTGGATAAAATGGTGAACCAAAAAAAAAAATGCAAACTCGACGCATTGTTAGTTGTGACTGCTAATTTGCGACTTAAGAATAATATAATTTCAATTGCAGACATCTGGTGATCTTCTTTGGTCCTATGAAGTCGGTGACCCAATTACTGCATCTGCTTTTGTTGATGAAGTGTTATCATCAACGCCAGCTGGGTCATCTGATAGGTACTCAACATACTGGTAGCATAGTCTCGTAGCAAGCAAATATATATCAAGAAAATGACATACCTAATTTTTTTTGAAAGATTTGCTTGCATCTGCACAAGTTCTGGAAAGGTCCATGTCCTTAGTATTACAGAGGATGCTAAGCAGGAGAATGCTGGTTACTTTGTGCAAGCTTTTGCAGTCATGGATCTTCCTGGAGACATCTTCTCATCGCCCTTGATGTTGGGTGGGCGCATCTTTGTTGGATGTAGAGATGATCGGCTACATTGTCTCTCAGTCACCACATAGCTCTAAGCAATGCGACTTAAGTGAATAGCATGTAATCTATCCTCCCTTGCTGTACTGAGCAGCTCAACCTGGTATCTTTATCCCACCATGCTTCTGCAGAAAGAGTGATGTTATTTTGTTAAGATGCACAGTATTTAGATGTTGAGATATGCAGCCGAACTGTTTTGCATGGGGGATAACTGTAACTGGTGGTGACCTGATCAGTTTGATATTTTAAGAATCAACAAAGAGTGCAAAAGGTACTGATGCTTGGCTTCCAAAAGATTCCACACATGTAAATGGAATTTGAAGATCTCCGGTTAAGTGCTTGGTATTCAATTTCACAATCACGTTGCAACCTTAGCGCTGAACCGTATGCTCTTTGCTGCTAAAAGCCTTCAAGATTGGTCGCCATACTCGTAAGTCTCCTTTCATACATGGGAATACCTTTATCATTGTGATCAACATGTTGCATCTATACGTATTCTGATATGCTATGGCAGTTTACAAATATGCTTGCTGCATTAATTTGGAAAATTTGATCCTGATCGATAACATATCAGATGTTTCCAAGTTCCCTGTTCAATTGTTTATATGTACTTTTGACTTGTTCAGTGTTTTTGATTTTACATTTTATAACATCAAAATTGTCCAAATGTACAGAAACTAGTACATGATCATCCAGTTCAACGTTATACACGAATGTGCTATCTGCATGTACTAACCAAAATCATTAGGAATTAAATTTAAGAAAGAGCACATGAGCATCCTTGATGGCCTAATCATATGCCAGTGACCTGGCCATTTTAGAAAGGTAGTACCCCCATCGACTCTAGTTAGATTTACAGAAGAAATTGCATTTGTAATAAATGCATATGGATTTACAGAAGCATTAGCACACGATCATGGGGTTTATGCTAACAACAACGCCTCTACCATCTCTTGCCACTACCATTAACGCCAATGCCTTTGTAGCTCCATGGTTTGGTCATGTGATAAAACTTTTGATTTATTTGGGTAGTTTCCATGTGCTTTTAGATGATTGCTGCCACGCTAGTATTATCTTCATAGCCGGAAGAATATGATTGTCTTCCCCAAGAGTTCTCATTTTTAACTAACTATCCACGGTAAAAGGCTCCAGGAACAACTCCTTGATTTGCTTCTTTTTCTGATCATCTGGTGCACCAATACCATCGCACCCTTGGTAAACACAATGCGATATTCTGGCCAAATTCATGCACACCTTGGAGAAAGGTGGAGGACATTGGTGGTAATTGAATGCATCTTCATTCATCGACTTCCAAGCATCCATGCGAAGATCTTGCATGGCTTTACAAGATTCTTGCTCATCGCAAGTGTTCTCTGACATGTGTATAGCTATGGAGGACGGTGTATCCCCTCTCTCCAACTCAATCTGCAATATTGATCACACGTAGTATGGAAGCAAGTAATGTTACTCATTGGGGACAAGATTGGTTTGAATAAAATTCATCCAAAAATTAGGATGAGCTAAAATAGAGATCCTTATATGAATTATACACGTACAGCGTGTGTTGCAAAGTCATTGCATAGACGGAAAATTAAGGACGCTGACCGAACTGATGTTGGGTAGCTCCCAGCTTGATCAAGAGACTTTGAGCTGAGTTCCATGTTGAGCATAGGAAGTGCGTGCAGGAGCAGTACTGGTGCTGAGGACGAAACCCATCCATTATCCAAGTACTCATGGAGGGTTGGTTTGTGGTTTCCATAGTACCATTTTGCTTCTGCCAAAAATGCCTTGGATAAGTCATGCCACTGCAGTTAATTAACTAATTAGTTAACTGATTGATAGTGTTGCGTAAATTTGTATGTTTAACTACGTAGCTACGTGTTATACACAGAATCAACGATTTGTAAAAATATAGAAGTGAACTTGGGTCCCCTTACTGCTTTCTGAAGGAGAAAACGCACGTCACAACCATGTGTTTTTAGCGCATGGTCAGCCACCTCATTGGACGTGGTGTACATAGCTGAGTAAAGTGCTTGCATGTACTCTGGAAGCATTTCACTAGGACTTTCTTCCCACCTGATGGGCCGACAAGATTATTTGTGTATTTTAGTGTTAACACAAACCATACGTGTTTAATTTTACATGCATGAGATGTATAGAGTATAAATAATTAACCTTCCGATGGCATCAGTGAAGAGGATGAGCTCATCTAGAGTACCATACACATCATAAACATCATCCAAGTGAACTATTAGATTAGTGACCTTAGCAAGTGATTCTCGGCATGCTCCAAGGTTTGGTTCCCAGACAATTCCATTTGCATAATGAAAGCATTCCAACAAGCGATCCCTTGCGAACATCAATTTCTCACCAAGGGCCACATCCTTCTTCCACCATCTGCAATCACACTTGTAGGATAAAATCTTTTTTGGAACCAAATATAGTACTTAGCATACATGCATGAATACTGATGTTTTATGTTGAACTTACAATAGTTGGAGCAGCACTTTTTTATGAATCTTGATTTTGCTAGACGTTAGTTGAAATTGGAGTAACTAATTACCTTGTGAACCTCGCAAGTTCTTGTTGATGCATGCTCTGAACCTTGTTGAAGTCTATCTTAGCAAAATGCAGGAGCGCTGGATCGATACTCGCATCTCGAGCACAGTGATCTATGAACCATCTTGATTCTAATCTAGAAGTTGTCCAATGCAACGGAAGCTCTAAGGCATGGACCACACTGCGCCTTAACTGGGGATGCATAGATGGCAAAAGCTTACTGAGAGCATCAGCACAACATACTCTTGCTTCATCCAGTACTTCCTCACCACCAAATGCAAGATATGAAGCCTCGTAGAGTGCGAGAATCCCCTCGACATCCTTCTGTTCCAGTGCTTCTTTTGTGAGGTCACATATCCCTTTGTACTTTTGATTATTGGTCAAAGATTCTACATCATAAGACAGCAAAAATCATGTTGAGCAACCAGGTGTGTTTACAGCATGGTAAATTGAAGTATATGCATGTCTTGTGTTCTCGCAATTAAGAAATGAAACAAATACATAAAATTTATGTAGTTGTTTTCTCGTTTAATCAACTACCTGGGGAGACGGAGAAACCATTCTCCCGGAGCAATCTGAACCTCAAAGCTGCAGATGCAAGAGTATCCTTAGCCTGATGAGGTTTTTTGTGGATGGAGCTGAGGATGTCATTGATTTCTTGGTCGAAGTGGTAGGCAATGCCGAGTCGTTGCATCGTGTCGATGAGCTTAAGCTTGCAAGAAGATTGTTCTGGTTTGTTCAGCATCACACTCTTCACGAGGTTAACAAAGCTTGATGAGCCGACCTGTGGCACAAGTCTATCTTCACTTTGGGACAAATTAGAAAAGACAAACTTAATTTGCATCGATATTTTTCAAGATTTTGCAGACAAGCTGAAAGTCACCTGATCATGATTTTGTTGTGCGTGGTTACCACCGGCCTTGAGACGCATAATGGCGTCGTAGTCCCAGGAGCTGGGTTGGTAGTCCGCCGAGCGCCGCTTCGGCTCTGGTGTGTCTGGTGACGAGCACCGCACTTGTTGCGGGGTGCAGCGCCTTGCCAGAAGTGTCCATGACGGCGAACGAGCTTTGTGTACGCTTGTTCCCCACATCTTGGATGTATGTGTCGTTGTAGATGCCTTCCTTCCAACTGCAGCGCTCTGGGTGTCCCATGGCAGGTAAGTATGTATGCAATTTATAGACGACAACTCTATATGCAACGACAGCTAGTAAAGGGTGAGCAGGCGTAGTTGCACTAGTTGACAGAGACCTTCGGTTTCATGGGAAAAAGACAGGTTGATTTCTCTAAACTTATCTAAGTTGTACGATGCTCAAACTCACAAATTGCAGCAATAACGGCGAATACTCAAATTTTGTATTGATCACTTGCATGCATGGCCGCATTTTCCGCATTTAACACGCCCATAGAAAGCGAGTACATCACAATTATTGCTCGAATCGGCAAGTTAGGGCGGTGGTTGATTGCAGTGCTATATCAAATGGTTATCTGAGAATCGATTAGGACGTGTTTACACCGGCCCATATCCAAGCACATTTCTCTCCACTCATTCTCCGGCTCCCCTTGAGTATCTCATGTTCCCTGTCGATCCGATCCTCACTCTGCCTCCTCCGGTGGAGATGCCACCTACAGTAAGGATGAGAGAGGAGGTTGGGTCGCCTTTGTAGATAGTACAGGTAAGCTTAGGTTTGCTTCTGCCTCTAATGGGTATGTCTGTGCCGTTATCCCGAAGTCCCCCAAAGCGCTTGCGACCAGGGTTTGTCGGCATGCCCTTCCGGTCGTCCTCAATGGTGGAGTCCATGGGAGGGGGTAGATCCGGCAAGGGCTTCACCATAAGCTCGACGAAGCATCTAATTGTTAAAATATATTGTCTAGCCCTTTCCATTAGTTCAGATTGTTGGTTGCATTGGCTAGTGCATGCAATTCAATATGGTATCAGAGCAGGAGGTCATAGGATCAAATCCTGACCAACGCAAGAATTAACGCCCCCCCTAAACATGCATCACAATAGGCCAAACGGCAAATACATAAGGTGAGTGTTGAAATACATTATCTAGCCCTTTCTATCAGTTCGGACTGTTGGTTGCGTTGGCTAGTGCATGCAATTCAATATGGTATCATAGCAAGAGGTCCTAGGATCAAATCCTGGTCAACGCAAGAACTAAAAAAAATATTGCGGCTCCCTAAATATACGTCACAATAGACCAAAAGGGTGAAAGACGCAGGGTGAGTGTTGAAATATATTGCCTATCCCTTTCTATCAGTTCAGACTATTGGTTGCGTTGGCTAGTGCATGAAATTCAATACTAATCACCACAATCTGGAGTCCTTGTCCTCTTTACCTTGATGCAATGGTGGCGGAAGGGGTGAAGATGCTGGGATTCGTCCTAGACTCGCCTATATCAGGTGCTCCATTTGAAGTCTTTGATTCCACATATGTGAAGATTTTTCGAAGCTCAACCCTAGTGGAACCTTGATGGATGTCATGGTCATGTTGATGCATCTTCTTCCTTTCTGAGTTGCGGCGGCGCCTAGAGTTCATCGCAGTTTGTGCGATGCTGCCTCCATATATTCATCGGCTTATGTCCATTTGGGAGGTGGCAAGGCTTCAATCAGGAATTGAACAATCCCACTACCCCAAGTGGTTGGTCCCCAGCGGTGCCAAGATCTGCCAGACTCTAGACTTCGTCATGTTTGTGTTGTTGGTGGAGAAGAACCCAATTGCCGCGCTTTTCTCGGACATGAGTCTTGCGGCCACACGTATAATGGACAGTTCATTCTCGATCTAACCCCGCCCAGATCGTTGTCGACAGATAATAACTTCACTAATTAACTGAGGCCGAGTATATCACTGATTCTCGGAAGCTACGGAAGAAATTGCTTGGATAACAAAGTTATGTTTAACACTTAACTAAATGTCATTCATAAATCATAATGTCCCGGTCCTTTGGAACTTTATTGTGTTAATATTGGAGCCATTCCACAAATAAAGAAGTCATTGTCTCATCAGAAAAATAAAGACTTACTGAGATCTTTTCATCCGATTGAGGAGATTTGAAGATATGCAAAGTATTTTCTGATTTTAAATTTTTACATCCTTTGAAAAATCTCTCTCACAATCTTGTATGAGTCACACACAAGAGCTATGTGTATCAGATACTGACTCTAGTGCAAGTGTGAAATCGTTGGAGATAAACTCTAAAGGAAATCATAGAGTTGATTATAATTCTTATATCTATGATTTGTGGCATGCTTCTCGAAAACTATCTTTGTATTGATTTACATGTACATGACTTGTTTGTGAAACTCTATATTTTATGGTTATTCTAATGTGGTCTCTTATCGGAGTTCACTGAGGACACATATGAATGTTGGACACATATGTACTGGTTGATGACTATGTTCCTAAGCTATAGACATAGATATGTCAAACAAATATTATGGATAAACGTTATGGAGCAAGAGGTTGGACCGATCCAACTTGAGACATAGTAATGCTTTCAATTCTCTCCAGGCTCTATACACGCTTTGTCACTAAATCTCGGATTCTCACTTGTTCTCCAGAGGTGAATCAACTTACTTAGGGTCTATCAAAAGTTACTCCATAATTAGTAATCATAGGTGTATCTTCAGGATTTTTCATGAATATGGATAAATGTTGCGACATAGTAATGCTTTCAATTCTCTCCAGGCCATATATACGCTTTGTCATTAAACCTCTGATTCTCACTTTTACTCCAGAGGTGAATCAACTTACTTAGGGTCTATCAAAAGCTACTCCATAATTAGTAGAAATATCTCTAGAAATGCATGGTCTTGCTACTTATTATTAAAGAGTTAATTCTCAAATCACAAGATAAAGAAAGATGGTCAAGTTTTAACAAAATACCATAAGGCAAACAAAAGCAATTTTTTATAAAATTATGATGGTTTGTCTGGTACGACCTTTATATGCAATTGGGGTTGACATATCTTCCTAGAGGCCTCTACCAGTTAGTGACCAAGAAAAGGTACTCACATCATATCGTGCACATTTAGGGTATTTAAAGAGCCGATTTACTTTAAGATCCTGGAGTTGACGAGCTTGTGCTCTAAGGGGACGAAGTTGCATGTAATCACACATACGGGACCAAAGAGTTGCGAAAACTCTCTAAAAGGGTCAAACCGGGGTGAATACAAATAAAATACAAATGCAGGCGATTTGAATATGTGTTAAGCTGAGTAGGTCTGTTAGCTGCCAGTGATTATCTGGTTTTTAATACTAGCTGTGAGCACCTTGTGGGTGAATCAGGCCAACAACGTGCTCTCGATGGTTGTGTTGATCGAGTAGATATCCAATATTGTCAAGTCTAGTCAGGGGAATAAACGTCCAAAAGATGTCCTAACGAAAATTTGGTTCGATGAACCTACCTCAAGCAATTTAATACTACCTCCGATCCTAAATAAGTGTCGTCATTTTGAACTAGAGTTAGTTCAAAACCATGACACTTATTTAGGATCGGAGGGAGTAGTAAAGATATAGTACATGCATATGTACAGTAGTGATGGAAATGTTGTTCATAGATGCTGATGAGTGGACAGAGAGAATATATAGCACTCAGCATTTTTGTCACCATCATCTTTGGCACGAGAGTCGTAGATGTTGATGAGTGGACATTAGTTCTAATCGTAGGGTTGCCGGCTTAATTAAGCAGGTCATTATAAAGCATAATACGGTGGAAAATAAGAAGTTCAAATAAAATAAATGCTGAATGAAAAACGTGGCTTACGACTAATCCGACTTTTCAACAATCTCAGTGGCTGCATGCATCAAAGGAACAAGTCAAAAAAAGAAGAATTTATATATAGCCAAAAAATGCGTATGCTTGCTGATTCACCTTCTAAAAGTGACACATGATTTTACTATCACACTAGCTAGTTTGTTTGACTGTGACAACTATATATGGTACTAGTTCATCTGACAACCAAATATATCATAGTTTACCATGACACGAGATGCACACAATAGCTAGTTTAACTTGAAAGACAGACGCACATGCGGTTAGAAAATGCGGCCACACGTATAATGGACAGTTCATTCTCGATCTAACCCCGCCCAGATCGTTGTCGACAGATAATAACTTCACTAATTAACTGAGGCCGAGTATATCACTGATTCTCTGAAGCTACGGAAGAAATTGCTTGGATAACAAAGTTATGTTTATCACTTAACTAAATGTCATTCATAAATCATAATGTCCCGGTCCTTTGGAACTTTATTGTGTTAATATTGGAGCCATTCCACAAATAAAGAAGTCATTGTCTCATCAGAAAAATAAAGACTTACTGAGATCTTTTCATCCGATTGAGGAGATTTGAAGATATGCAAAGTATTTTCTGATTTTAAATTTTTAGATCCTTTAAAAAATCTCTCTCACAATCTTGTATGAGTCACAAACAAGAGCTATGCGTATCAGATACTGACTCTAGTGCAAGTGTAAAATCATTGGAGATAAACTCTAAAGGAAATCATAGAGTTGATTATAATTCTTATATCTATGATTTGTGGCATGCTTCTCGAAAACTATCTTTGTATTGATTTACATGTACATGACTTGTTTGTGAAACTCTATATTTTATGGTTATTCTAATGTGGTCCCTTATCGGAGTTCATTGAGGACACATATGAATGTTGGACACATATGTATTGGTTGATGACTATGTTCCTAAGCTATAGACATAGATATGTCAAACAAATATTATGGATAAACGTTATGGAGCAAGAGGTTGGACCGATCCAACTTGAGACATAGTAATGCTTTCAATTCTCTCCAGGCTCTATACACGCTTTGTCACTAAATCTCGGATTCTCACTTGTTCTCCAGAGGTGAATCAACTTACTTAGGGTCTATCAAAAGTTACTCCATAATTAGTAGTCATAGGTGTATCTTCAGGGTTTTTCATGAATATGGATAAATGTCCAGCTTGCGACATAGTAATGCTTTCAATTCTCTCCGGGCTACATATACGCTTTGTCATTAAACCTCTGATTCTCAATTTTACTCCAGAGGTGAATCAACATACTTAGGGTCTATCAAAAGCTACTCTATAATTAGTAGAAATATCTCTAGAAATGCATGGCCTTTCTACTTATTATTAAAGAGTTAATTCTCAAATCACAAGATAAAGAAAGATGGTCAAGTTTTAACAAAATACCATAAGGCAAACAGAAGCAAATTTTTATAAAATGATGATGGTTTGTCTGGTACGACCTTTATATGCAATTGGGGTTGACATATCTTCCTAGAGGCCTCTACCAGTTAGTGACCAAGAAAAGGTACTCACATCATATCGTGCACATTTAGGGTATTTAAAGAGCCGATTTACTTTAAGATCCTGGAGTTGACGAGCTTGTGCTCTAAGGGGACGAAGTTGCATGTAATCACACATACAGGACCAAAGAGTTGCGAAAACTCTCTAAAAGGGTCAAACCGGGGTGAATACAAATAAAATACAAATGCAGGAGATTTGAATATGTGTTAAGCTGAGTAGGTCTGTTAGCTGCCAGTGATTATCTGGTTTTTAATACTAGCTGTGAGCACCTTGTGGGTGAATCAGGCCAACAACGTGCTCTCGATGGTTGTGTTGATCGAGTAGATATGCAATATTGTCAAGTCTAGTCAGGGGAATAAACGTCCAAAAGATGTCCTAACGAAAATTTGGTTCGATGAACCTACCTCAAGCAATTTAATACTACCTCCGATCCTAAATAAGTGTCGTCATTTTGAACTAGAGTTAGTTCAAAACCGTGACACTTATTTAGGATCGGAGGGAGTAGTAAAGATATAGTACATGCATATGTACAGTAGTGATGGAAATGTTGTTCATAGATGCTGATGAGTGGACAGAGAGAATATATAGCACTCAGCATTTTTGTCACCATCATCTTTGGCACGAGAGTCGTAGATGTTGATGAGTGGACATTAGTTCTAATCGTAGGGTTGCCGGCTTAATTAAGCAGGTCATTATAAAGCATAATACGGTCGAAAATAAGAAGTTCAAATAAAATAAATGCTGAATGAAAAACGTGGCTTACGACTAATCCGACTTTTCAACAACCTCAGTGGCTGCATGCATCAAAGGAACAAGTCAAAAAAAGAAGAATTTATATATAGCCAAAAAATGCGTATGCTTGCTGATTCACCTTCTAAAAGTGACACATGATTTTACTATCACACTAGCTAGTTTGTTTGACTGTGACAACTATATATGGTACTAGTTCATCTGACAACCAAATATATCCTAGTTTACCATGACACGAGATGCACACAATATCTAGTTTAACTTGAAAGACAGACGCACATGCGGTTAGAAAATGCGGCCACACGTATAATGGACAGTTCATTCTCGATCTAACCCCGCCCAGATCGTTGTCGACAGATAATAACTTCACTAATTAACTGAGGCCGAGTATATCACTGATTCTCTGAAGCTACGGAAGAAATTGCTTGGATAACAAAGTTATGTTTATCACTTAACTAAATGTCATTCATAAATCATAATGTCCCGGTCCTTTGGAACTTTATTGTGTTAATATTGGAGCCATTCCACAAATAAAGAAGTCATTGTCTCATCAGAAAAATAAAGACTTACTGAGATCTTTTCATCCGATTGAGGAGATTTGAAGATATCAAAGTATTTTCTGATTTTAAATTTTTAGATCCTTTAAAAAATCTCTCTCACAATCTTGTATGAGTCACAAACAAGAGCTATGCGTATCAGATACTGACTCTAGTGCAAGTGTAAAATCATTGGAGATAAACTCTAAAGGAAATCATAGAGTTGATTATAATTCTTATATCTATGATTTGTGGCATGCTTCTCGAAAAATATCTTTGTATTGATTTACATGTACATGACTTGTTTGTGAAACTCTATATTTTATGGTTATTCTAATGTGGTCCCTTATCGGAGTTCACTGAGGACACATATGAATGTTGGACACATATGTACTGGTTGATGACTATGTTCCTAAGCTATAGACATAGATATGTCAAACAAATATTATGGATAAACGTTATGGAGCAAGAGGTTGGACCGATCCAACTTGAGACATAGTAATGCTTTCAATTCTCTCCAGGCTCTATACACGCTTTGTCACTAAATCTCGGATTCTCACTTGTTCTCCAGAGGTGAATCAACTTACTTAGGGTCTATCAAAAGTTACTCCATAATTAGTAGTCATAGGTGTATCTTCAGGGTTTTTCATGAATATGGATAAATGTCCAGCTTGCGACATAGTAATGCTTTCAATTCTCTCCGGGCTATATATACGCTTTGTCATTAAACCTCTGATTCTCACTTTTACTCCAGAGGTGAATCAACTTACTTAGGGTCTATCAAAAGCTACTCTATAATTAGTAGAAATATCTCTAGAAATGCATGGCCTTTCTACTTATTATTAAAGAGTTAATTCTCAAATCACAAGATAAAGAAAGATGGTCAAGTTTTAACAAAATACCATAAGGCAAACAAAAGCAAAATTTTATAATATGATGATGGTTTGTCTGGTACGACCTTTATATGCAATTGGGGTTGACATATCTTCCTAGAGGCCTCTACCAGTTAGTGACCAAGAAAAGGTACTCACATCATATCGTGCACATTTAGGGTATTTAAAGAGCCGATTTACTTTAAGATCCTGGAGTTGACGAGCTTGTGCTCTAAGGGGACGAAGTTGCATGTAATCACACATACGGGACCAAAGAGTTGCGAAAACTCTCTAAAAGGGTCAAACCGGGGTGAATACAAATAAAATACAAATGCAGGCGATTTGAATATGTGTTAAGCTGAGTAGGTCTGTTAGCTGCCAGTGATTATCTGGTTTTTAATACTAGCTGTGAGCACCTTGTGGGTGAATCAGGCCAACAACGTGCTCTCGATGGTTGTGTTGATCGAGTAGATATCCAATATTGTCAAGTCTAGTCAGGGGAATAAACGTCCAAAAGATGTCCTAACAAAAATTTGGTTCGATGAACCTACCTCAAGCAATTTAATACTACCTCCGATCCTAAATAAGTGTCGTCATTTTGAACTAGAGTTAGTTCAAAACCGTGACACTTATTTAGGATCGGAGGGAGTAGTAAAGATATAGTACATGCATATGTACAGTAGTGATGGAAATGTTGTTCATAGATGCTGATGAGTGGACAGAGAGAATATATAGCACTCAGCATTTTTGTCACCATCATCTTTGGCACGAGAGTCGTAGATGTTGATGAGTGGACATTAGTTCTAATCGTAGGGTTGCCGGCTTAATTAAGCAGGTCATTATAAAGCATAATACGGTCGAAAATAAGAAGTTCAAATAAAATAAATGCTGAATGAAAAACGTGGCTTACGACTAATCCGACTTTTCAACAACCTCAGTGGCTGCATGCATCAAAGGAACAAGTCAAATAAAGAAGAATTTATATATAGCCAAAAAAATGCGTATGCTAGCTGATTCACCTTCTAAAAGTGACACATGATTTTACTATCACACTAGCTAGTTTGTTTGATTGTGACAACTATATATGGTACTAGTTCATCTGACAACCAAATATATCCTAGTTTACCATGACACGAGTTGCACACAATAGCTAGTTTAACTTGAAAGACAGACGCACATGCGGTTAGAAAATGCGGCCACACGTATAATGGACAGTTCATTCTCGATCTAACCCCGCCCAGATCGTTCACTAGTGGAAACGAGGTCTTTTGTTGATCCCGAAAAGGGGCTACGAACCGGTGTTAAAGGGGGGGGGGGCGTACCAGCGTGGCCCATGCGGCAAAAAAGGAGCCCCCCTTTAACACCGGTTCGTGCCACGAACCGGTGTTAAAGGTCCCTACAGCAGTGGCCCGCGCACACCCCCCCCTTTAACACCGGTTCATGGCATGAACCGGTGTTAAAGGGGGGGGGGATATATAAGACACTACCCCAGCCCACACACACCCCACTCTTCCATTCTTTCACATTTTGGAGCCTAGCAAGAGGGTGTGAAGAGTGCTAGTTTGTGTTTTTTTCATATGCACTAGAGGTGTTCGGTGAAATGTCCGAGAGCTTAAAATAAGCTTTCTTGTTGCTCTTTCCGTCTCGGTCGAGGTCGGCAACTATAGTTTCATGTGTCATTGATGTACTATATATATAAATGGTCATCTCCCTATTATTTTTTGATATATACTACATATTAATGCAGATGAATCGGCAATGGATGTACGGTGACCTCCGCACTTCCGAGTTTATTACGGGCCTCCAAAATTTCATCGTTGTGGATAATGCAAACCGTGGTCACAATGGTTTTATGTGCTGTCCGTGTGTTCACTGTCAGAACAAGAAAGACTACTCAAATACCAGAACCATTCACGCCCACCTGCTTCGATCCGGTTTCATGCCCAGCTATAATTGTTGGACCAAGCACGGAGAAAAAGGGGTTGTGATGGAAGACAACGAAGAAGAAGAGGATGATGAAAACTATCATAATATGTATCCTGAATATGATGATAATGCAATGGAGGTAGATAATGAAGATCAAGAGGGAGATGGGCCGCTGATGACGATCTTGGTCGGGCCATTCTTGATGCAAAGGAAGAATGTGAAACGAAAAGGAGAAGGAGAAGCTGGAGCAGATGTTAAAGGATCACAAAACATTGTTGTATCCAACTTGCGAAGATGGCCACAAAAAGCTAGGTGCCACCTCGGATTTGCTGCAATGGAAGGCATAGAATGGTGTGACCGACAGCATTTTAAAGTTGTTGGTAAAATGAAGAATCTTCTTCCAAGAAATAATGAGTTGCCCGAAAGACATACCAAGCAAAGAAGGTTGTACGCCTCTAGGATTAGACGTGCAAAAGATACATGCTCGCATTAATGATCGCATCCTCTACCGGTGAGAAGTACGAGAATTTGGATGCATGCCGGTATGCACTGCTGCGGTATAAGATCGACGAGACGATCCTGGCGATGTTGAGGGCGAGGCCCCTAGGAAGAAGGTTCCGCCAAGGTTATGTGGTATGCTCCTATAATACCACGGTTAAAACGTCTCTTGAAATAAAGAGCATGCCAAGTTGTTGCGATGGCACATGGAAGACCGTAAGAAAGACGATGTTGAGACACCCTACCGATGGGTCACGGTGGAGAAAAGTCGAGCGAGAGTACCGGACTTATGCGTGACGCAAGGAACTTAAGGTTTGGTCTAAGTACGGCATGAATCCTTTTGGTGAGCAGAGCTGCGATACAAAGACCTGGCCTGTGACCCTATGTATCTATAACCTTCCTCCTTGGTTGTGTATGAAGAGGAATTTCATTATGATGCCAGTGCTCATCCAAGGCCCGAGGCAACCCGGCAACGACATTGATGTGTACCTAAGGCCATTAGTTGAAGAACTTTTACAGCTGTGGGCCAAACCAGGTGTACGTATGTGGGCTGAGCACAAAGGGGAGCCATTTGACCTACGAGCATTGCTTTTCGTAACCATCAATGATTGGCCTGCTCTTAGTAACATTTCAGGGCAAACAAACAAGGGATACAATGCATGCACACACTGTTTAGATGATACTGAAAGTGTATATTTGGATAAATGTAAGAAGGTTGTGTACCTAGGGTATCGCCGATTTATCCCGAACCTGCATCCAGTAAGAAAGAAAGGCAAGCATTTCAAACGTCTTGCAGAACCCCGGAGGAAGCCTGTCCTCCGTACCGGTGAGGAGGTATTTGGTATGGTCAAGGACCTAGAAGTAATCTTTGGAAAAGGTCCCGCAGTCTATCTGTTCGAATGACGATGCGGACACGCCCATGTGGAAGAATCAATCTATATTTTGGGACCTACCCTATTGGAAAGTCTTAGAGGTCCTCTCTTCAATCGACGTGATGCACGTGACGAAGAATGTTTGCGTGAACCTGCTAGGCTTTCTAGGAGTGTATGGGAAGACAAAATATACACCGGAAGCACGACAGGACCAGAACGTCAAGGCCCTCAAGAGCCTATGCATCCCGAGAACGAGAAGGGTAAACGATGCCACTTAACTCCCGCCACTACGCTCTTACCAAAGCAGAGAAGGAAATCTTTTTGAATGTCCGAGCGTTATCAAGGTCCGTCGGCTTCGTCGAATATAAAGGGAATAATAAATATGGCAGAGAAAAAATTCCAAAACCTGAAGTCTCATGACTGCCACGTGATTATGACACAATTGCTTCCGATTGCATTGAGGGGGCTTCTACCTGAAAATGTTTGAGTACCCATTGTGAAGCTATGTGCATTCCTCAATGCAATATCTCAGAAGGTAATCGATCCAGAAAGCCTACCAGTGTTACAAACAAATGTGGCCTAATGTCTTGTCAGCTTTGAGTTGGTGTTCCCACCATCCTTCTTCAATATTATGACGCATCTCCTGGTTCACCTAGTAGAAGAGATTGCCATTCTCGGTCCTGTATTTCTACACAATATGTTCCCCTTTGAGAGGTACATGGGAGTCTTAAAGAAATATGTTCATAACCGTGCTAGGCCAGAAGGAAGCATCTCCAAGGGCTATGTAACAGAGGAGGTCATTGAGTTCTGTATTCCTGACCTTAAGGCGATTGGTGTTCCAGAATCACGACATGAGGGGAGACTGCGTGGAAAAGGCACCCTAGGATGTAAAGCAATGATATGTAGGGACGGGCATTCTCTCAGTCAAGCACACTACACGGTTTTACAAAGATCTATCTTGGTTGACCCGTATATCAATGAACACAAGAATTTAATACGCCTCAAACACCGGGGCATCGATGAATGGATTATAAGTGAACACATGGCGAGTTTTGGCGGCTGGCTGCAAAGACTTCTCACGAATAACACCACTGTTGGGGATCAGCTGTACTTGTTGGCGAGGACACCATCTTCGACTGTATGTACTTTCCAAGGGTACGAGATAAATGGGAATACATTTTACACGATAGGCCAAGATAAAAAGAGCACCAACCAAAACAGTGGTGTCCGCTTTGATGCAGCAGAAGACAATGGGCAAAAGACCACGTATTATGGGTTCATAGAGGAGATATGGGAACTTGACTATGGACCTAATTTTAAGGTCCCCTTGTTTCGATGCAAATGGGTCAAGCTAACAGGAGGAGGGGTTGAGGTAGACAAGAAGTACGGAATGACAACGGTGGATCTCAACAATCTTATGAAGAACTTAGAAGAACCATTCGTCCTAGCCAATGATGTGGCTCATGTTTTCTATGTGAAGGACATGTCCTCCAGACCAAAAAAAAAGGAAAAATATGCAAACGAATACATCATATGATGAGCCAAAGCGTCACATAGTTCTTTCATGGAAAAGAAACATCGTGGGAATCGAGGACAAGACAGACATGTCAGAAGATTATAATAAGTTTGATGAAATTCCGCCTTCACAAAGGAAAACCCCAAGCATTCCGTTAAGTAAAGAAGATGCTCCATGGTTACGTCTGAAGCGATCATAAGGAAGGACATATGCCAAGAAGTTCATGCTCATATTATGTAACTCTAGTTCATGTTTTTAATATTAATACATGTCTTGAGTGTTAGTCATGTTTTGTGGATGGACCGGGACTATGAGAAGAAGTTGTCCCGATTCGTACTTACCATTAAGATCTGATCTCCAAACGCGCGCGGTCACATATTAGGGAGTGCCTCTATGACCAGTTTCTTGGAGATGCCGGAGGACTAGGCTCCGTCGGCGTCTCCCTGAAACTGGCCGTAATGGTGTCCCTGCTCTCGAAAACCATCTTGCAGCTTTGTAACTTCTCTAACTAGATCAATACACCTGGGAGATAACTAATTTCACATATTAGGGAGTGCCTCTATGACCAGTTTCTCGGAGATGCCGGAGGACTGGGCTCCGTCGGCATCTCCCTGAAACTGGCCGTAGTGGTGTCCCTGCCTCAAACTGGCTGGAGGACTGGACTCACAAGGATGCCTATTTATAGTACAAGCAGCTCGACATAGTGTTGACACTTACGAAATAATGTCGACACTCACCCCTATTATTAGTGCTGACTCGTGTTTTGTCCCGGATGGTGTCTCCAACCGGGACTAAAGGTTCATCTTTAGTTGGTGTCTCCAACCAGGACTAAAGGTTCATCTTTAGTCCCGGTTGGTGACACCATCCGGGACAAGGTACACGCCGCACGACATAATGTCGACACTCACCCCTATTATTAGTGCTGACTCGTGTTTTGTCCCGGTTGGTGTCTCCAACCGGGACTAAAGGTTCATATTTAGTCCCGGTTGGTGACACCATCCGGGACAAGGTACACGCCGCACGACATAATGTCGACACCCACCCCTATCATTAGTCTCGATTGTTTTTGTCGGTTGGTGTCTCCAAGCTGGGACTAAAGGTTCATCTTTAGTCGGTTGGTGACACCATCCGGACAAGGTACACGCCGACGACATAATGTCGACACTCACCCCTATTATTAGTCTTGACTCGTGTTTTGTCGGTTGGTGTCGCAACCGGGACTAAAGTTCATCTTTAGTCCCGGTTGGTGTCTCCAACCGGGACTAAAGGTTCATCCCGCCATTTTTTCCCGCCATTTTTCTTCCCGCCATTTTTCTTCCCGCCAGTTCTTCCCTCCAGTTCTTCCCGCTAGTTCACTATATATATATATGTAGGGGGTTGGCCTCCATTGTCATTTCACATATCTAGACTCATATCTGCAACCTCATCACTCTTTCCCATGGCTTCCACCGTAGCACTAACCCCCAGGGAGGCGGAGGCGCTTTGCGCCTCGACCACCGCCCGCTGCCACTTGTGTCCCCGTCGGCTGGATCTTGCCGAGGCCGGAGTGCAGTTCCTCCTGTCCCTCTAGGTGTGGCGTGCCGGATGGCCATCACGAACCACTACTACTTCGAGCTCACGCCGGAGCAGCGGAGGAATCCCAGATGGCATCCCGACTATTTCCCTACTTGGGAAGCCTTCTTCGTGGATCGGCATGAGAGGGCGCTCGCCAGGCACGAGGAGGACGGCCCACCTCCTCCTAACTTCAACGAGGCCGGCCGTCGGCTATGGTGGCGCGGTCGGACTCTCCAGAGCGTCATGGCCTATGACACTGCCGCCGACTCTAACCCCCGTCTGCGCTACCCTCAAGTCCAGCCCACGCGCTACCCTCAAGTCCAGCCCACGCGTACTCTCCAGAGGTTCAATTACCGCGACCCGACAGCGATGGCGGCAGTATGATGACTACAATGGCGAGTATTACAGTGTAGGCGTGAGTATGGTGAATCACTCCAACATTCGAAACAAGTTCGGCCGATTTTTACTTAATCTGGCCATGTATCTTAATTTTCAGTTCTTTTATGTATCTTAATTTTTAGTTCCAGTTTGGCCGATTGTTACTTAATCTGGCCATGTATCTTAATTTTCAGTTCTTTTATGTATCTTAATTTTCAGTTCGATTCGGCTTTATATTCAGTCTCAAAATGACCTATCTCATTCGAGGTTTCTTGGCTTTCGGGTCAAATGACCAATGTTATGGCTAGAATCAAGGCATAGTTTGTGATAATATGGCCATATTGTGCATACATGTGCATCATGGCATGGCAAACAATGTTGCAAGAGGAAGTTTTCCTTTTTATCGCACCAAAAAGGCATTTTCCATTTTCCGAGCATAAAAAACGGACGGTTTTGTGAAGCAACCACCAAATGGCTATTTCAAAAAACCACCAACACATTTTACAAAAATACTAGACCACCTTATATGCACAATGTACCAACAGGGGGATCTGAAACCTTTCCGTCCACCTCTGGTGAAAAAGACAAATTCCTACCGAATAGGCAGGAAGTGGGTCAGATATGAACTACAAGTACATGATACGATGCTCATGATTTTTTACAAAAATCATTTTTAGGTTCACAATATGCTATTTTATCAAAAAACAATGCAAGTTGAGCGAGGCTTGGTGAGATTCAAGTGTATACAAACGATGCGACATTTAAATATCCAATCAATTCAAAAATGTTAATACAAAAGATGCGGCATTAAAATATGATTTGATCTAATAAAAATCATTTTTTAGATGCTTAATATTTCTTATGTTCAAAGTTTTAGGATTTAACAATTTATTTTTGTTTGAATTGAATAATCAAAATTTATATGTAAGTGTTTTAATTATTTTGAAATTTTTCATGTAAAGTAAATATAAAATGATTTACATGAATGGATAGATATTATTTTTCTGAAAATTATGATATATTATTCATATTTTTCTGAGTTGAAATGAAAAAGATATGAATTTTCTAAATTCATATCATATTTTTTGAATTAAAAATGCCCCTTTAATGCATGAAATAAATGCCCCCCCTTTAACATCGGTTCTAGACAGGAACCGGTGTTAAAGGGGGAGGGCATTTATTTCGTTTCAAGACTTTCTTTAACACGGTTCGGGCTGGAACCGTGTTAAAGGTGGTAAAATGTGTGAACGATTTCCCACCCTTTAACAGGTTCCATCCCGAACCGGTGTTAAAGGGGGTCATGCTCCATCCTTCCTTTCTTACCCCATAGCGATCGATCGAACCCTCGCCGCCGCCCTGCCAAGCCCTCCACCGCTGTCGCCGCTCGCCATCACAGGCCATCACCGCCACAAGGCCATCGACGACCGCCACCGCCATCACTGGCCACCGGCCGACGACGCCGACGCCGTGGTGAGCTAGCGGACCGCGCCTGGTCGTCCCCTATGTTTCCTCCCCTTCTCTGTTTCCTCCTGGCGCGTGGCGGTGTGGAGCTCGCGCGGTGGTGCCACCGGCCGGCAGAGTGGAGCTCGCGCGGTGGTGCCACCGGCCGGCAGAGTGGAGCTCGCGCGGTGGCGCCACTCCGTCCTCTGCGTCGTTCGAAATTTGCTATTGATTCCATTTACAATCTACAAGAAATGTTGTAAGCTAGAGGGTTCGAAATTTACTACTCTGGTTTTTGATTCAATTTCATATACTTTTGTATATAAATCAAACCATTGTACTTATTAGTAGTAGGATCAAATCGGACATGAAAACTGCAATAGGAATGTAGGTACGAAACAGATGTACCAAGATGAAATGATTTCGAGCTCGCATTGTCGGTGGTAGCTCGCGTCATCGGGTGTGGCGGGCAGGAGCGGCTACGCGAGCGCGTCCACGGATTGGGGCCAATGACAGGGATGTGGAGGGGATGGGTCAGGGAGGCGGATTCTTCGGGGAGGCCCAGGGCCCAGGCGTAGTACGGGGACGGCCTCCCCTCTCGGCTGCGGGGGCGGCCTAGATGGGGTGCAAGGTCCTATGGTGGCCATGGGGTGCGAGCTCGCGATGCGGCCTAGGTGGGGTGCGAGCTCCGATGTGGCCTAGGTGGGGTGCGTTATGCCAGCGATGTCGGGGTGTATGCATGGTCCTTCTGGGTTGCAGGTGTGTCCGCTGGTAACGACGGCACGGCGTCCCTCTCTTCGGCGATGCGATGTGTCGTTGGTCGTCGGAGTGGTGGCTAGAGTTCGCGGATGTCGGTGGCGGCCTTAGAAGGTGGACTACGCGGGAAGCTCTTTGGCGAGCGTCGTGGCTTCTCCCCTCGGTCTGGGGCCTATCTTGGGGACATCCCCTCCACATTGTATCTGTTCTGCCAAGTTGTTTTCCGTCGCTATAATGTTTGCCTCGGCCTCCTCTTTCGAACAACGCCCGTTTTAGGTAGGACGCATCACGCTACCTCGCGCTCCCTAGGTCGCTCTCCAACGCCGCGACCTCCGTCGACTGTAGCTAGCCCCTCTCATATGCATCCGGGATTTCTCCGAATTAGGGTTTGGACCCCTCGGAACTCGTTTAAAATGATAAAGCATACTTAGGGTTTTAATTTCATTTGTGTATTTTTGTATGAATAATATGTATATTTGTCTATGAATCCAAGTCCACTTGAATGTTTACACTCTTACTCTAGATAATATTATTGTTTTAGAAACTATGGATCCACTTAGTAGAAACCTTGAAGAAGAAGAAATAATGGAGAACATTATTGATGAGGACACCTCACAATATCTGAACTTGGAGGGACATGATGGCGACAGCTCAAGTACTAGTCATGGAGAAGATGAAGACTCGGTGAGCATGATTTAATGGTTACAAAGTCCGGCGAGGTATATGCATTGATTAAGCCTCTGCTGACTTCCACCAACAATCTTCTTCTACATGTATTAATTAACGCTTCTTTCTTCTTTTAGCCCTCTGGATCGACCAGCCAGCAACCATCTTCTTCTACGAAAAAGAGAAAGCGAGGCGCAAGCCAGCGGTTGAAAGATCGTGCAAAGTTCACGATCGAAGCAGTCCGTGTTGATGGCAGGCCGATGGAGCCCAGAACACGTGAATCCTAGTTTGAACTTTTAAGAAGAGGATTGAAAACGTTGCACTTCCTTACCAGAAAAGGGTGGGTGGGTAAGAAGAAAAGTGGAAGCAGTCCTACTCTCACGTTTTGTTTTTCCCTAGTATACATAACTACCAAAAATATTTGCTAGACTGACAACGACCATTTGGCTGAGACCCTGAAGGGCGGGATGGCTCTGATACCAATTGTAACTACCTCGGTGAATTACGCTCCTAGATACAAGCACGGATGGGAAATTGTTGAAATAATGCGGTGGGGCCCAAAGGCCACTCACATGAACCTTTCGGCCGTCCCAACCATTTCCAATCATCGGGACAAGTAATGGCGGCGTAATCGGCAGGCGAAGGGATCAACTACATACACAAATGAGGATGTATGCAAGCCACCATACAATAGTACATCAGAGCCATTCCATCTAAAAGAAAGGAAATATAGCAACGCCATACGGCAAGATTCAAATATCCTAGATAGATTTAATAGTTTAGGATATCTCCTCATACATCACACATCAGTATCGGTGAGCGGCAAACAAGATCCGAGCACGGATAAGAAGCAAATCGGCATAAGATGCCCCAGAAATAAGCACATCCCGCCCACAGATCTCACGGATCCCCGTTCCCAGAATCTCTACACCGAACGATCGTTGCCCACATCATCAGCCTCCTCCACCCAGTATCCATCTTGCGAGTGTACCTGTTCATCTGAACCAATAATTTATCGTGTGAGACCCTAGGGTAATTTTCGGCAAGTCTTTATGCCTCTAAAGGGACACAACACAGGGTGACGAATTGCAGCAAAAGATAAACCCTAACAGTTCTATAGATACTGCTAACCATCCGCCTAACCAAAGATAGGCGGATGTCCGTGAATTAATGACAACAGTTATAAAAGATATCATCAGATCCATCCTCCTCCTCGCTACCAACGCGAGGCGGACGAACAACCCCCCATCCGTTGGCAATTTTATTAACCATTCCATGAGTTTTGCACTATTTACTAGTCAGTTACTTACTCAAATTAAAAGCGGTACTTTAGTTATGCTTGTCTATGATCAAGAAACTGTGCTCCAAGTCGTCCATAACCGCGGACACGGCTTTCAGAAAGTTTTACCCTGCAGGGGTGCACAAATAGCAACACACACTCGATCAACCTCGGAAAAACCAAATCAAAACTCAACGAGGCCTTCACGACAAAGCAATCACAGGATTCAGAAATATTTCAGGGGGCCACCCCATTGAGTAGACCCGCAATGAAGTTAGCTGACTCCGAGACGGACTCAAGTTTTGCGACAATGGCTGTAAACGACCGGGAACCCGAAAATGTGACTGGGCTTGTCGATACCGTGAAAACACTCCGCTTACCTAAACAGTACAGTGTGCTCCTCGCACAACCTTAATAAAGCAGTAAAGCATGGCATAAGTACATGATAGTAACAAAACCTCAAACTAGTTTGTGGCCCCAAGAAATAAGACGGAATCAAGCTCTGGCTCAGGGGGTCCCATAAGCCTCCCGGATGTGGATAGCGCGAATAATCAAGGAACAGGAATCAAGTACTCGGGGTCTCTGAGACACAAGTTAGCAGGAAAAACCAAATAGCGAGATATTGCTCACGGTGCCACTTTCATTAGTTATCCCATTACTACTCAAGTTAAGTTGTTTAGGTACCTCGTTATCCATCGACACTCACATACCCTACACATCTTGTTCTCGACTCGCATGGCTCAAACAACTCCTGTAGTAGTGGCTCATGGGATGGAGGAACAAGCTTCGGTGGGGTTTAAAAGTAAAGGCTATGCAATACTTGGGATTCAGTTTAATGCAATCGCGACTCAATGATGCAAGAATAAGATAGAGACAGTAGGTACTGTATGTATGCAAGCATATGGTAGTGCTTGCCTGGCAACTCAGTTGAAGCGAGAGAAGGATCTAGGTAGTGCTCCTGGTTCTCTTGATATATCCCCTGCTCAGTGTCTATTCGAAGAAGAACCAAACAAACAAGGGCCAACATAAATAAAGTGCACAAGCATATGAATAAAAGGCGACAAGCAAACAATCATGACATGATGAATGATGCACAATTTGCATGGCATTAAAGTAGCATGGCATGGGTGAGGTGTGGGATACAAGATATAAGCATTTTATTGAGTTTTGGTCACATTTTATTCCCGGATAAGTTGTTGTATACTTTATATTTATATGATGCATGCTGCAATTTAAGTCATGGAATGCATAAACAGAAAGGTCTCGTCGAGCTGATCATTTTAGACACATCATTTGTTAAATTTGGAGTTATAAATCAAAAGTTATTAATTATTTAAGGTAAATGGCATTTATTGTAATTTTATTCAACTTAGAAAATAAAGTTCTCAATTGATATTGTGGATAGCATATTTGAATTCCTCACATTTTTCTGATTCAAATTCATATATTATTTTGTTAAATTTGGATTTATAATTTAAAAGTTATTAAAATACAGATTTGAATTGAATTTAAATTAATTTGAAAACAGTTTAAATCAAAGAGAAACGATCAGGGATTTTTGCTACTCAGCCACTACTAGCCAGAGCCACCGACAGGTGGGCAATTCTAATTTGAGGACAGCCAAGCCTTGTGACCGACACGTACAAGCGGGCCATGGGTTGATTCCCCAAAAGCACGGGAGCCTTTTTATAAAAGAGCCACCGACGCTGCCTGTGGGGCTATGGGGACTGCGGGTCTAGGAATAAAAAACCGCAGGGGGTTAAGCGCAAAAAGGCCCGCGTGCACTGTGCTTCTTCCGCGCGTGCAGAGACCGAACTGGGCGCGACAGAGGCCGGCCGCGTCACGCGGGGACTCGATCCCGCGACCTGGGGCTTGCGCTTGGCGGCGGCTGCCGCTGCGGTGTGTGTGGGCTTGCGACAGAAGGGAGGGCGAGGGCTAGGTAGGGTTTGCGCGGAGCGCGAGCGTGTAGATGCCAGCGAGCGGCGGCGCGCTCAGACTGCTCGTTGAAACGATCGGCGCGACCAGGACGCAACATGCGGAGGGAGGTTGTCTAGGAGGGTCGGAAGCTCACCGCGAGGACGTTGGTGTGGTCGACGGGGCTCGGGGTGGTCGAGATCGTCGGCGAGGCTGGCGCACCGGCGGTTAGGGTTTGCGTCGGAGCGTCGGCGTGTAGCTCGGCCTGGGGCTCCTCCTCCTCGCTTGCGGGTACAGGGGCGATGCAGAGGCCTTGCTGAGCTTCCTCGACAACCTTAAACGCCACGCCACCGGCTGGTGTGACTAGGGGAGGTGGAGGCCGATGGTGGCCGGCGTCGGTGTGGCTTTGGCGTGGAAGAGAGAGGGAAGGGGGGCAGGGCCCTGGGGAGATCTGGGAGAGGCCAGAGCGGTGGGAGGGAGTAGATAAGAACGTAGGGAGGGAGGTAGATAGCGTGGGGGAGGTGGTGATCAAAAAGGTGGCTCGGCCACCTTTCTTCCCATCTCTCTCACGTGCTCATGTGAGGGCAGGTAGGCGGGATGAGGCGGTAGACTGGGAAGGGGCTGCCAGGTGGGGTCGTCGTGAGAGCAAGGAGGCAGGGGCAGGCTCGGCTAGGGGGGGCCCCTATGGCATAGAGAGAAAGAGAGAGGGAGGAGAGAGGGTGGAGCTAGTCTCGGGCTAGCTAGGGTCAGGTTAGGGTTTAGGGTTGGGTAGGCTCGGTGGCATGGTGGGGCCAGCTAGGAGAGAGGGAGGGAGAGGCCGAGAGAGAGAGAGGGGGAGGCTTAGGGTTTAGATAGAGGATGGGGAATGGTGTTTAGAGGGGGTAGGGTTTAGGGAGAGGATTAAGAGAGAGGGGGTTAGAGAGAGAGAGGGGGTAGGTGAGGTGTGGTGTGAGGGTGGATTAGAATTAGGGTTAGCTAGGTTTGATTTTTTTGTTGACCAAAACAATTGATCTCACCCCTTTAGGTAAAACCCAAACAACACCAAAACAATAGAGGTAAAGGGGTGTAGATGGTGCCCATATTGCATGTGCCATGCAATGCATCCATAATGCATGTAGGCAAGCAATGGAGCATGCATGGGTGGAGGTGAAAAGAGAGGAAGGTGAGGAAAAGAGATATAGAGGGAGATGATCCACTTAAATATGCAACTAAAAACAAGGGGAACCAGAGGTGGCAAAGGTTGCATGGCCCATGCAAGATGAGAATTACCATGATTAAAATATTGTAGAAGCAATTATATTATCATGGCACTATTTATTTGCATCCTCCAAAGTTGGAGTAAGGGCCAAGCAAAAGGATTGGTAGCATTGGACCCACCCTATCTCTCATGAGCTAGACTAAACACCAAAAGAAAGAAATAATCACAAGCTCATGGTTAATGGGGTGGTGGAATTGTAAGGTGGTGAAATAAAGGTGGTGGAGTTGATTAAAAGATATGCCCCCAACTCAACTTGGGCATTTAACAATATATCAAGAACCAAATACAAATAATAATGCATATGAGATAAGAACCAAAACAAAAGGGTTTGTATGATGCCCAAATGCAAGGTGGCATGATGACATGAGCATGATATGATGATGATGCAACAATTATGTGTAGGAAGTAGCCATTATATTACTAAACCAAGTAGCATTACAGTTGTTAGACAATTGGGATGCTACGCATATCTCAGAGGCCTAAGTGGGAGGAAGCTGAGAAGGCCCTGCGCGAGAGAGGGATCACACCCCAGACAGATGGGTGGGACCTACGTGCAAAGACTTGGTTCTACGGAATCGGGGCAAGGTTGGACCCAGAAACAGGATTGTGTATCTTCCCAACCCTCCTTGCCAAACCCGTCACTGAACTCATCACGACATACGAGGAAACATCCGCGGGACCTTCCATCCCGCGAGAGAATGACCAGCTCACATGCGCCATCGGTAAAAAGAACACCTGGACATGCACGAGGCACGGGGGTATGGCGTGGAAGGATGGGTTTGCCGACTAGGCGACTCTTACGGATGGTGCGGCGAGAAAGAAAAAGCGTCTGAGTGGATGACAGATAGAACATGCACTTGCGGCTGCGCAAGTGAATGCACAATGAGCCATCAAGCTACCGGCCCATCTCAGCGGCACGAAGAGCACGCATTGGAAGCTGCCGCGGCCGGACTCTGCGGAAGCAGTGTGGCTTCCACGGAGAACGTGCAGCCCACACTTGAAATGACGGGTCCTTGATACCCCGTGGATGAGATCACGGAGAGCGAACACGCTGAGCTGCATGTGAGATTAATGGGCTTATCCATTAAGGTGGCTGTCGTCTATGCCTTACCTCCTGTAGCTGGTGGAACTTACCACTGCCGACCGATTCCATATGGCTATGCTATTGTCGGGGTGGATGAGGTTGTGAAGGAATATGAGGAAGCATAGCTTGACCATGCTACAGGTGAAGGGGAAACTCAACTCAAATTTGCAGTGAAAACAACCATTCTTTGGACGAAGGAACACATTGTGCTTCCAAATTGGAGGTCACTGGCACCCCCGCCGTCTCCATGGCGTCGTGATCGAGCCACTTGACTATCTCTGGCAGACCATCTCGTGGCAGCCATCTCTGTGGCAGCCATCTCGGCCGTCGGCCATCTCTGCTTGGCAGCCATCTCGGCCGTCATCCATCTCCGGTGCTTCAGCCATCTCCTCGGTAAAGCGTAAAACCACCACGAGGATCATCGATGAACGCCACGAGGATCATCGGTAACCTGCCACAAAGAAATCCATGAGAAACCGTCGCCAAAGAGTTCAAAAACTACGTCCGCAGCCTTCCGCCAAGCCATTGCCGGTTTTACCATGGAATCGCGGCGAGGAGACCAATAGGATCTCGGAAGAACAGGTCAAGAAATTCTTTGCACCTAGGCGGGCGAGCCAAAGGAGAAAATAGATCCGGCGGTGGTGGAGAAGTTTACAAAAATCTTTGAAACCGAAACCCCACTTGTCTTGGGACTACGAGCGCCAGATTTTGAAGGCGGATGCAAGGCGCCGTAGGGAGACTGAAAGTAGCAGTCGTGAGGCACCCCAAAAAACAGTTCCCATGCTCGGAGAGCAGGAAAACCAATCATGTGCCCCGCTCCAAATGTTTGACACACGGGACGCTCCTCCCGTAAATGATTACGAGGCAGAGCTACAAAGAAAGGCCAATGAGATGGGGATGACTTACATTGCATACTTGAACGTCATGGGAGACAACTTGCCCAAATGCGATGCCAACCCCATACAGCCATGGAAGTATGGGAAGAATCTCGTCAAGAAAGAGGAGCTCAAGACTCTACCAACAAAGATGCGAAAATTTCACAAGTGGTACCTTTATTTCTGCAAGACGAGAAAGGTAGAATGGATCACGACGCATATAAGAGATGATATTTTCTTCTGCGGAGATGACGCGATCGACTTCAACATTCAAGACTTGCATTTTCTATTCAATCAGAAGGAACTCGACAAAGCTGCCATCAGCCTTTATTGTGTGTAAGTACTATTTCTATAATTTATATCTCATCTCATTCACTTTATTAATTGCATGTATATATATATGCTCACCATATATGTATATACTATTATGCAGGAAAAAGGTTATGGAATGTAGGAAAGGAGGACCTTTTGACATTGGGTTCGTTGACCCAAATAGAGTTCATGAAGAAGTGGTAGAAACCAAACCCGTGCAAACAGAAGATTACTTGCTAACGTCTTTACTGAGACAACAAACCAAAAGGGAAATACTATTGCCTTACAACTTCTCGTGAGTACTGTTACCCTCTCTCTTGTACACATTCTATTTCAGCTTACTCGATGTTAAGTGTAACTGATGATGAGTTGTGCGTGCGTAGGTTCCACTTTATTCTGCTAGTCATTCAACCCGACTCAGGAAAAGTCCTTGTCATGGACTCGTTACGAAAAGAAAAAGAGATATGGGCAAACTTTAGAGAGATGCTCCAGAGGTAATTTCAATCATATTATCGCACTAGATCGGCAACTTTCGTGACAATAAGTAATTAATTACTCCTTTATCCATTTTCTTTGTCGGATAGGGTTTGGAAAAGGTTCACGGGCAGGGCCGTGGGTGAATGGTCAGAAGAACTAAAATTTGTAGACCAAAATGTAAGTAATACTAGCTAGCTTCCAATTCCATTATATCATGCTTTATTGATTATTATTTTGATTGAACTCTCTATTCTCGTAAAGTGCGCGCATCAGGGACACGACAATAACTTATGTGGGTACTATGTTTGCGAACTCATTCGCAACACGATATGTCTGACAGGCCAAGCCGCACTAGAACAACTTAGAGTAAGTAAACAAAGTCCACAACATTATTTTATTACCATCAATTGTGTTGAGTTTTATTCTTATATATATATTGACGACCCATTCTTCATATATATTCAGATCGAGCGGATCGGGACCAACCCCTACCATTTGAACGCATCTGAGCCATTCAAGAGGAATTGGCGGGGTTCATACTTGATGAGGTCGTCACGCTGGCGGAGAACTCTTTAGATATCCACCAAAATGAGCGATGACGATGTATGTCTGATGAAGATGTATGTGCCGATGACGATGTTTGTGTATAATAATAGTTGTAATTATTCATGTACTCGTATGTACCGATGACGATTTATGTGTATACCGCTCGATCGATTCCCCCGCTCCCCCTCCGTAAATCGCTGAGCAGGCGGGAAATGCATGGCGAGATTTAGGCCGTTTACGCATGGCGGCCTAAATCTCTGTCGCGGCAGATGAACCTTTCGAAACCGGTGTTAAAGGGGGGGGGGGGGCTGAGGCCTGCGGCAGCGCGCCACCCTTTAACACCGGTTCGTATAAGAACCAGTGTTAAAGGGGCCCCCCCCCTCTAACACCAAACCCTCAACAGCGGTTGGTGAACCGCTGTTAGAGGGCCCTCCCAACCGGAGTTAAAGGGGGGGGGCTGCACTAGTGGTTGTCGACAGATAATAACTTCACTAATTAACTGAGGCCGAGTATATCACTGATTCTCGGAAGCTACGGAAGAAATTGCTTGGATAACAAAGTTATGTTTATCACTTAACTAAATGTCATTCATAAATCATAATGTCCCGGTCCTTTGGAACTTTATTGTGTTAATATTGGAGCCATTCCACAAGTAAAGAAGTCATTGTCTCATCAGAAAAATAAAGACTTACTGAGATCTTTTCATCCGATTGAGGAGATTTGAAGATATGCAAAGTATTTTCTGAGTTTAAATTTTTAGATCCTTTGAAAAATCTCTCTCACAATCTTGTATGAGTCACACACAAGAGCTATGTGTATCACATACTGACTCTAGTGCAAGTGTGAAATCGTTGGAGATAAACTCTAAATGAAATCATAGAGTTGATTATAATTCTTATATCTATGATTTGTGGCATGCTTCTCGAAAACTATCTTTGTATTGATTTACATGTACGTGAGTTGTTTGTGAAACTCTATATTTTATGGTTATTCTAATGTGGTCCCTTATCGGAGTTCATTGAGGACACATATGAATGTTGGACACATATGTACTGGTTGATGACTATGTTCCTAAGCTATAGACATAGATATGTCAAACAAATATTATGGATAAACGTTATGGAGAAAGAGGTTGGACCGATCCAACCTGAGACACATTAATGCTTTCAATTCTCTCCAGGCTCTATGCACGCTTTGTCACTAAATCTCGGATTCTCACTTGTTCTCCAGAGGTGAATCAACTTACTTAGGGTCTATCAAAAGTTACTCCATAATTAGTAGTCATAGGTGTATCTTCAGTGTTTTTCATGAATATGGATAAATGTTGCGACATAGTAATGCTTTCAATTCTCTCCAGGCTATATATACGCTTTGTCATTAAACCTCTGATTGTCACTTTTACTCCAGAGGTGAATCAACTTACTTAGGGTCTATCAAAAGCTACTCCATAATTAGTAGAAATATCTCTAGAAATGCATGGCCTTGCTACTTATTATTAAAGAGTTAATTCTCAAATCACAAGATAAAGAAAGATGGTCAAGTTTTAACAAAATACCATAAGGCAAACAAAAGAAATTTTTTATAAAATTATGATGGTTTGTCTGGTACGACCTTTATATGCAATTGGGGTTGACATATCTTCCTAGAGGCCTCTACCAGTTAGTGACCAAGAAAAGGTACTCACATCATATCGTGCACATTTAGGGTATTTAAAGAGCCGATTTACTTTAAGATCCTGGAGTTGACGAGCTTGTGCTCTAAGGGGACGAAGTTGCATGTAATCACACATACGGGACCAAAGAGTTGCGAAAACTCTCTAAAAGGGTCAAACCGGGGTGAATACAAATAAAATACAAATGCAAGCGATTTGAACATGTGTTAAGCTGAGTAGGTCTGTTAGCTGCCAGTGATTATCTGGTTTTTAATACCAGCTGTGAGCACCTTGTGGGTGAATCAGGCCAACAACATGCTCTCGATGATTGTGTTGATCGAGTAGATATCCAATATTGTCATGTCCAGTCAGAGGAATAAACGTCCAAAAGATGTCCTAACGAAAATTTGGTTTGATGAACCTACCTCAAGCAATTTAATACTACCTCCGATCCTAAATAAGTGTCGTCATTTTGAACTAGATTTAGTTTAAAACCGTGACACTTATTTAGGATCGGAGGGAGTAGTAAAGATATAGTACATGCATATGTACAATAGTGATGGAAATGTTGTTCATAGATGCTGATGAGTGGACGAAGAGAATATATATCACTTAGCATTTTTGTCACCAGCATCTTTGTCACGAGAAAGTCGTAGATGTTGATGAGTGGATATTAGTTCTTATCGTAGGGTTGCCGGCTTAATTAAGCAGGTCATTATAAAGCATAATACAGTGGAAAATAAGAAGTTCACATAAAACAGATGCTGAATGAAAATCGTGGCGTACGACTAATCCGACTTTTCAACAACCTCAGTGGCCGCATGCATCAAAGGAACAAGTCAAAAAAAAAGAAGCTATATATAGCCAAAAAATGCGTATGCTAGCCAGAAATGTCATTCTAGCGTGCACGGTATGTAGCGTGCACATTTCCACCGCTCATCTCTTTGCGATGCCAACAGGTGCTATTGGTATTGTTTTATATTTGTTGGATGGGTGAGCATCTTTACCACTGTATTCCCTCTGTATGGTTTAATCATGTGTCAGTTTTTCTGCATGCAGCTGACAACTTTTCTTACACTCATTGTTTCTCCTCTCTCTCTTCGGTCTTCACTCCTCTATCTTCATTAATTCTAACCAAACTCTTTTTTAGAAGTACACCCCGCTATGGTTTCTTGAGCACTCGAGTAGTCAATTTTTTCTTTCTTTATAGAGGCATCCCTCGCTTGTTCAAACTTGCTTATTGTAATGTATGCGAGTTCAAACTTGGTTAAACAAGTTGACACATGATCATACAAAGATAAAAATGGACTACGTAGTAGAGGTCCTCGAGCACTATATCTTGATGAAGGATGACAAGTGAAGTATCTATTGACTTTTATATTGGAGCGTGACAAACTACGATAAAACTAAATACATACTAATATTATGTTCAAACTTATTTACATTTTGCATGAAACAATTTATTATATAATAAAATAATATAATATAGTATTCTCTCTGTATTAAAAAAGTATGTCGCAAATTTTTCTAAATTCGGATGTAGAGAATTCGGCAAATCCCATCGAACGAGATAAAATACGATTACAAAACACAATAAAACATGCACTCTCAACACAATAAACCTAGTTAAAAAAATTATACTACATGTTTTTTGCGTGAAACTAACCTACACAAAATGTTACATGTTTTTAATGCATGAAAATCCATATCTAAAAGAGTCCTTTACATCACAGATGGGTGTACACAACTTATTTTGTGTCCATTGTACTTGGATAGGTTCTTGAATCGTAATAGAGTCTCTGTGATCCTTAGTTTCTGAAATATATTTTCACAATACTTATCAAAGTGTCATCAAGATTATGCTAGTTTCATCATGTTTCAAATTGAAAATAATCTTTTTTATGAAAAAATATATTCAATATTGGACTTATTTCAAAGATCCTATCAAGACGAACATAAATATCCGAACGGATTATATTTCCAAATTTTAGTGCAGAACATATTAGCCGTTTAAACTTTCACACCAAGATCAAAAGAAAAACTAGAATAGGGTGTGCTAGGAGAGAGAATGAGCACATGCATCAAAGAAACCGGTGGTACTTCACCTGCCAAACATTATAGCCTGCTGTTCTCACGTTCTAGTCTGACATGCATGATGTGTATCAGAAGAAACTTTGCTTTTTAGGTGATATTCTGCTTATTGCTGGCTCAAATCCCTATACTTCCGTGAACGGCTGATGCATGCACGCGACCTTGCGTGCATGCTAGAATCGTCGCTTGGGTATGCTAGCTGATTCACCTTCTAAAAGTGACACGTGATTTTACTATCACACTAGCTAGTTTGTTTGACTGTGACAACTATATATGGTACTAGTTCATCTGACAACCAAATATATCCTAGTTTACCATGACACGAGATGCACACATTAGCTAGTTTAACTTGAGAGACAGACGCATAGGCGGTCAGAAAATGCGGCCACACGTATAATGGACAGTTCATTCTTGATCTAACCCCGCCCAGAACATTGTCGACAGATAATAACTTCACTAATTAACTGAGGCCGAGTATATCACTGATTCTTTGAAGGTGCGGAAGAAATTGCTTGGATAACAAAGTTATGTTTATCACTTAACTAAATGTCATTCATAAATCATAATGTCCCGGTCCTTTGGAACTTTATCGTGTTAATATTGGAGCCATTCCACAAATAAAGAAGCCATTGTCTCATCAGAAAAATAAAGACTTACTGAGACATTTTCATCCGATTGAGGAGATATGCAAAGTATTTTCTGATTTTAATTTTGTAGATCCTTTGAAAAATCTCTCCCACAATCTTGTATGAGTCACACACAAGAGCTATGTGTACCAGATACCTGACTCTAGTGCAAGTGTAAAATTGTTGGAGATAAACTCTAAAGGCAATCATAGACAGGGCCCAGGGCCGGTCTGTGCAACCAGTGCGGCTGCACTGGGCCCACATTTGCTAGGGCCCGTCCACGCACATACAGCCATGCATTCTTCTTAGAAAAAAAACGTGAACAGAATCAGCGCACTAGCAGCTGAGGCCTTTTGAGCCTGATGCAATCGCATACGCGTATACACACACGGTGGGCAGCTATATGTTAACTTTCGAACGACCGTTTAAAAAAAATTATGTTCATATTTACTTATAAATTTACTATTAAATTAGTACTTTATGATCCATATTAGTTAACTCAAGTTTTTCTAGCTATATATGTCTCTAGTTAAGTATCTAATCAACCTAAAAAAAGTTAAGTATCTTTAGATATATTCGTATCTAAGCAAATTTGAATCAACTAATACGAGTAGAAAAGAGTATAGAAACACCTTCTTTATTTGTGTATAGGGGCCTCTTTTTTCTTCTTACACCGGGGCCCTCGTATGTCAGGGCCGGCCCTGATCATAGAGTTGATTATAATTCTTATATCTATGATTTGTGGCATGCTTCTCAAAAACTATCTTTGTATTGATTTACATGTACATGACTTGTTTGTGAAACTCTATATTTTTATGGTTATTCTAATGTGGTCCCTTATCGGAGTTTAGTGAGGACATATGAATGTTGGACACATATGTACTGGTTGATGACTATGTTCCTAAGCTATAGACATAGAGATGTCAAACAAATATTATGGATAATCGTTATGGAGAAAGAGGTTGGACCGATCCAACTTGAGACATAGTAATGCTTTCAATTCTCTCCAGGCTCTATACACGCTTTGTCACGAAATCTCGGATTCTCACTTGTTCTCCAGGGGTGAATCAACTTACTTACGGTCTATCAAAAGCTACTCCATAATTAGTAGTCATAGGTGTATCTTCAGGGTTTTTCATGAATATGGATAAATGTCCAGCTTGAGACATAGTAATGTTGGAGATATGACCTAGAGGCAATAATAAAAGTGGTTATTATTATATCTTTGTGTTTATGATAAATGTTTACATTCATGCTATAATAGTATTAACTGGAAACATTAATACTTGTGTGATTCGTAAACTAAATTAGAGTCTCTAGTAAAGCCTCTTTGTAATACTAGCTTGTTGGTTAATAAATGATCGTGGTTTCCCGATCATGAACATTGAGATGTTATTAACAACAAGATCATATCATTAGGAGAATGGTATGATGGACATACTCCTATAGATAAGCGTAGCATAAAGGTCAAGTCATTTCAATAGTTTATTTGCTATAAGCTTTCTGATACATAGTAACCTAATTCCTTCGACCATGAGATCATGCTAATCACCATCACCAGAAGGATGCTTTGATGACATCAAACACCACACCATAACTGGGTGGTTATAAAGGTGGCATTGAGTGTTCGAAAAGTATGTGTTGAGGCACATTGATCAAGAGTGGGATTTGTCCATCCATATGACAGATAGATATACTCTGGGCCCTCTCGGTGGAATGTCATCCAATTATCTTGCAAGCATGTGACTGGATCACAAGGGATCACATATCACGAGAACGAGAAAAGAGTACTTATCGGTAATGAGGTTGAACTAGGTATGCAGAGATACCGACGATCAAACCTCGGATATGTAAACTATCGCGAGACAAAGGGAAATTGGTATCGTATGCAAGTGGTTCATTCGATCGCAAAGTAATCGTAGAAATATGTGGGAGCCATATGAATTTCCAGATTCCCCTATTGATTATTGATCGGAGAAGTGTCTCGGTCATGTCCGCATAATTCACAAACCGTAGGGAGACACACTTAAGGATTCGATGTTGTTTAGTAGATATTGAATGTAAGTAGGGAGACCAAATGTTGTTCGGAGTCTCAGATGGGATCCGGGATATCACGAGGAGATCCGAAATGGTCCGAAGAATAAAATTTATATAAGGAAAGTCCGATTCCGGAGTTCAGGAATGATTCCGATGTTTTCATCGGAGAGGTTCTAGAAGGGTCTAGAAGGTTCACCGGACTGGAAGGGGAATGGTTCATGAATGTGTCATGGTTAAGTGGAATGATTGGATCATGTCCTAGGTCACTTGGTTGGGCATTTGCAAGAGAGGAATTGAGCTCCAAATTACAAGTCAAAAAGCAGTTTTGAAAAGTCAAACTGGAACAATGGTTTCCTAGTGGAAGAAGGAAAGAGTCCTTTCCCTCCAACTTGGTTAGGGATTTGGGGAAGGATTCAAACTCTCCTCTCCCAAGATGCCCTCCCTCTCATAAATAGAGGGGAGGGGCTGCCCCAAGAGATCACAACGAGCCCTCCCCACCAAGCCGTGCCTCCGCCGCCGGATCGCCGTCGTCGCCCTAGCCGCCGCCGACTCCACCTCCTCCTCTCCGGCCCGCTAAACCTAGATTGCCGGAAACCCTAGATCCACCATAACCTGCTCCGGCTTAGGCGAAGCCCTGCAGGATTTTCCCTCTACTTCCGACAGCACTCCGTCGTGCTGCCGGAATCGCGAGGGGAGAACTACAACCTCCGCTGCCTGCTGGAACAAGATAGAGGAAGGTCTTCATCGAGTATCGAACGTGTGACCTAATGCAAAATCATTGCCGGAACGCAGCGCCGGAAGGATCGTCTACGCGATCTTGAGATCGGAAAGTGTACGACTACATCATCCACGAGAATCTGCTCTCGTTAACTGCTTTGGAATGTTCGAGGGTGAGTACTCTAATCGACTCGTTGCTACAATCTAGTAGATAGATCTTGGCTTGTTTGTGTGCATGCGGTAGAATTTTTTGTTTTCCATGCTACGAACCCCTACAGTGGTATCAGAGCCGTGTCTATATGTAGATCTGTTGCACGAGTAGAACACAATAGTCATTATGGGAGGTGGTGCTTTTATTATCAATTGATTTTTGTGTACTTTGCATCTTGCGGTATGATGGGATGAAGCGGCCTGGACTACCTTACATGACATCATTCATGAGACTTGCTCAACGCTTAACATGCAACTTGTATTGCATAAGTGGCTTTACGGGTGCCTGTCTCTCCCATCATAGTATAGATTCAATTTACAACAGACACTTGACAGTTCAAGCATCAACATTGTGGTTCTTGTTTGTAAGTTAGAACGACACTTATTGAAAGCCCCAAACCATGTAAAATATGTAAAGAAAATTAGAGGCGTCCAACTTTGTTTTGCAGGGGTGTGCTGTGATGTGATATGGCCATGATTGTGATTATATATGATGTATGCAATGTTCCTTATTGTAAGTCGGCAATCGGCTGGAGCCATATGGTTGTATTTTAATTTTGTTAAGACCTGTGTGTCTATTATTCAAAGTCGTTGTAATAGTTGATGCTGGTGGACGGCAACCATGGAGCGGAGCCATTGACCTTGACGCAATGGCGGTGATGATGGTGATCATGTTCGTGCTTGAAGATGGAAATCGGAAGCACAAGAAGAAATGCCATATCATATCACATATTATGAATTGCATGTGATGTTAATCCTTTTATGCATCTTGTATTGCTTAGTTCACGACGGTAGCATTATAAGATGATCCCTCTCACAAATTTTCAAGTTATAAAGTGTTCATCCTTAGTAGGCACCGTTGCTAAAGCTCGTTGTTTTGAAGCACCACGTGATGATCGGGTGTGTTAGATTCTGCGAGTGTATACAATGGGAGCAAGCCAAATTTGCTCATGTGGAAGCTAAAGTTTGATCTTGACGAGCCTAGCATGTACAAACATGGTCTCGAAACACGGATCACCGAAAGGTAAAGCATGAGTCATATAGTAGATATGATGAACATGTTGATTGTTCGCCATTGAAGCTACATCATCTCTCGTGATGATCGGTTTTGATGTGGTGAATTTGGTTCGTGTGATCACTAAAACAATGTGAGGGATATTGTTTTGAGTGGGAGTTCCCCTAGATTAATTTAACTATTAATTAGAACTCAATTTGTCATAAACTTAGTCTAAACTATTGCAAATATATTGTAGATCAATGGTGGCCCCTACCATCAATTTTAATGCGTTCCTAGAGAAAGAAAAGTTGAAAAACAATGGAAGCAACTTCTCAGATTGGTTCCGCAACTTGAGGATTGTCCTCAATGCTGGTAATTTGACCTATGTGCTGGATGCACCGCTGGGTGACCCACCTGCAGCTGATGCAACCGATGAGGTAAAGAATGTTTTCCTCACTCACAAGAATCAGTACTCCACAGTTCAGTGTGCTATCTTGTACGGTTTGGAATCGGAGCTTCAAAAAAGGTTTGAGAACCATGACCCACATGATATTGTCTGTGAACTCAAAATGATATTTGAGGATCACGCGACAGTTGAGAGTTATGAGGCTTCTAAAAAGTTCTTTAACTGCAAGATGGAAGAGGGCATCTCCGTTAGTGAGCACGTGCTTAAGATGTTTGGGCATGCAAGCAAGCTTCAAAGCTTGGGTATAGTGATTCCTAATGCTTTGGGGATTCACCGTGTCCTCCAATCACTACCACCAAGTTACAAGAACTTTGTGATGAACTACAATATGTAAAACATGGACAAGTCGTTGCCAAGAACTCTTCTCCATGTTAAATTCTGTGGAAGTGGAGATCAAGAAAGAACACCAAGTGTTGATGGTCAATAAGACCACCAGATTCAAGAATCAAGGCAAGTCTAAGAAAAAGGGAAACTTCAAGAAGGGCGGTAAGAAAGTTACCGTGCTGGCGAAGAAGACCAAGGATGGGCCTAAGCCTGATACCGAGTGCTTTTACTGCAAGGGAGAAGGTCACTTCAAGAGGAATTTCCCTAAGTACTTGGCGGATTTTAAGAATGGCAACATCAAGAAGAAAGTTATATCTGATATACATGTTATTGATGTGTATCTCACTAGTAGTCGTAGTAGTGCCTGGGCATTTGATACTGGTTTAGTTGCTCATGTTTGCAACTCGAAACAGGTGATGCAGAATAGATGGAAACTAGCGAAGAACGAGGTGACGATGCGCGTTGGAAATGGATCAAAGGTTGATGTGATCGCGGTCGGCATGCTACCTATTCATCTACCATCGGGATTAGTGTTATACTTAAATAATTATTATTTGGTGCCTGCGTTGAGCATGAACATTATATCCAGATCATGTTTATTGCGAGACGGTTACTTGTTTAAGTCCGAGAATAATGGTTGTTCGATTTATATGAGTAATATGTTTTATTCACACGCACCTTTGATAGATGGTCTATTCTTGTTGAATCTCGATTGTAGTAATACACATATTAATAACATTGAAGCTAAACGTTTGAAATTGAGCGATAACTCGACCTATATGTGGCACTGTCGTCTTGGTCACATTGGATTGAAGCATATGAAGAAACTCCATTCCGATGGACTTCTTGAATCACTTGAAAGATGCAAAACATTTCTGATGGGTAAAATGACTAAGACTCCATTTTCTGGTATGATGGAGCGAGCTATGGACTTATTGGAAATCATACATACCGATGTGTGTGGCCTAATGAGTGTAGCATTGCGCGGTGGTTATCGTTATGTTCTTACTTTCACGGATGACTTGAATAGATATGGGTATATCTATTTCATGAAACATAAGTCCAAAACTTTTGAGAAGTTCAAGGAATTTCAAAGTGAAGTAGAGAATCAACGTAACAAGAAGATTAAGTTTCTACGATCTGATCGTGGAGGTGGATATCTAAGTTACGAGTTTGACGAGCATTTGAAAAAATGCGGAATACTTTTACAATTGACACCGCCGGGAACACCACAACATAATGGTGTGTCCGAACGTCGTAATTGAACTCTCTTAGATATGGTTCATTCTATAATGTCACTTACAGATTTACCGCTGTCGTTTTGGGGTTATGCATTAGAAACAACCGCATTCACTTTAAATAGGACACCATCTAAATCCTTTGAAACGACACCGTATGAATTATGGTTTGGGAAGAAACCTAAACTGTCGTTCCTTAAAGTTCTGGGTTGCGAAGCTTATGTAAAGAAGTTACAGCCCGACAAGGTTGAACCCAAAGCGGAAAAAATGCGTCTTCATAGGATACCCGAAGGAAACTATTGGGTATACCTTCTATCATAGATCCGAGGGCAAAGTATTCGTTCCCAAGAATGGATTCTTTCTAGATAAGGAGTTTCTCTCGAAAGAAGTGACTGGAAGGAAAATAGAACTCGACGAGGTTGTTGAACCTTCTCTAGGACTTGAGAGTAGCGCAACACCGAAAGTAGTTCCTGTGGCGCCTACACAAATAAGAGAGGAAGCTAATGATGTTGATCATGACACTTTGGTTGAAGTTACTACGGAACCTCGCAGGTCAACAAGAACTTGTACCACTCCTGATTGGTATGATCCTGTTATGAGTGTCATGTTGGTGGACAACACCAACGACCCTGCAACATATGCGGAAGCAATGATGAACCCATATTCCAATAAATGGCAAGAAGCCATGAAATCCGAGATTGGATCCATGTACGAAAACCAAGTATGGACTTTGGTGGACTTACCGGATGGCCAGAAGGCTATCGAGAACAAATGGATTTTCAAGAAGAAAACAGATGCTGATGGTAATGTTATTGTAAAGCTTGACTTGTCGCAAAAGGGTTTCTACAAATTCAAGGAGTTGACTACGATGAGACTTTCTCACCGGTAGCAAAGCTAAAGTCTGTGAGGATTTTGTTAGCAATCGCTGCATATTATGATTATGAGATATGGCAGATGGATGTCAAAATGGTGTTCCTCAATGGAGACATTGATGAAGAGTTGTATATGGTACAACCCAAAGGTTTTGTCGATCCAAAAGATGCAAACAAGGTATGCAAACTTCACCGGTCCATTTATGGATTGAAGCAAGCATCCCGAAGTTGGAATTAACGTTTTGATATGGTAATCAAAAGCTTTGGTTTTATACAAAATTATGGAGAAGCTTGTATTTACAAGAAAGTGAGTGGGAGCTCTGTAGCATTCCTAGTACTGTATGTGGATGACATATTGTTGATTGGGAATGATGTAGACCTTCTTAATAGTGTCAAGCAATATTTGAATAATAGTTTTTCAATGAAAGACCTTGGCGAAGCAGCTTACATATTAGGCATAAAGATTTACAGTATAGAGATAGATTAAGACGCCTAATATCATTGTCACAGAGTACATATTTGGACAAAGTTCTAAAGAGGTTTGGAATGGAAGATAGCAAGAAAGGGTTCTTGCCCATGTTTCCCAATACGACCTTGAGTAAAAATCAAAGTCCTGCTACAACAGAAGATAGAGAGACTCCCTATGCCTCAGCCATAGGATCTCTTATGTATGCCATGATATGTACTAGACCCGACATTGCATATGATGTTAGTTTGACTAGCAAATATCAAAGTGATCCAGGAGTGTATCATTGTACATCGGTCAAAAACATCCTTAAGTACATGAGAAGAACTAAGGATATGGTTCTTTCTTATGGAGGTGATAAACAACTCGTTGTTAATGGTTACACCGATGCTAGTTGGAACACCGATCCGAATGATTCTAAATCTCAATCTGGATACGTATTTACTTTGAAGGGTGCAGTAGTTAGCTGGAGGAGTGCAAAGCAAAGCGTTGTGGTGAGATCTTCAGAATCGGAATACATAGCTGCTTCGGAGGCTTCACAAGAGGCAATATGGATGAAGGAGTTCATTACAGAGCTCGGTGTGGTTCCCAGTGCGCTGGACCCAATGTCTATCTACTGTGATAACATGGGCGCCATAGCCAATGCGCAAGAACCAAGGTCACACAAGAAGCTGAAGCACATCAAGCTACATTTTCACGGTGATCGAGATCATGTCCAAGATGGTGACATAAAGATTTGCAAAGTACACACAAATTTGAATGTGGCGGATCCGTTGACTAAACCTCTCCCGAGGGCAAAACATGACCAGCACCAAACCGCCATGGGTGTTCGGTATATTACCATGTAATCTAGATTAGTTGACTCTAGTGCAAGTGGGAGACTGTTGGAGATATTCCCTAGAGGCAATAATAAAAGTGGTTATTATTATATCTTTGTGTTTATGATAAATGTTTACATTCATGCTATAATAGTATTAACCAGAAACATTAATACTTGTGTGATTCGTAAACTAAATTAGAGTCCCTGGTAAAGCCTCTTTGTAATATTAGCTTGTTGGTTAATAGATGATCGTGGTTTCCCGATCATGAACATTGAGATGTTATTAACAACAAGATCATATCATTAGGAGAATGGTATGATGGACATACTCCTATAGATAAGCGTAGCATAAAGATCAAGTCATTTCAATAGTTCATTTGCTATAAGCTTTCTGATACATAGTAACCTAATTCCTTCGACCATAAGATCATGCTAATCACCATCACCGGAAGGATGCTTTGATGACATCAAACACCAAACCGTAACTGGGTGGCTATAAAGGTGTCATCGAGTGTTTGGAAAGTATGTGTTGAGGAACATGGATCAAGAGTGGGATTTGTCCATCCATATGACAAATAGATATACTCTGAGCCCTCTCGGTGGAATGTCATCCAATTATCTTGCAAGCATGTGACTGGCTCACAAGGGATCACATATCATGGGAACGAGAAAAGAGTACTTACCAGTAACAAGGTTGAACTAGGTATGCAGAGATATCGACGATCAAACCTCGGATAAGTAAACTATCGCGAGACAAAGGGAAATTGGTATCGTATGTAAGTGGTTCATTCGATCGCAAAGTAATCATATAAATATATGGGATCCATATGAATTTCTAGATTCCTCTATTGGTTATTGATCGGAGAAGTGTCTCGGTCATGTCCGCATAATTCACAAACCGTAGGGAGACACACTTAAGGATTCGATGTTGTTTAGTAGATATGGAATGTAAGTAGGGACACCGAATGTTGTTCAGAGTCTTGGATGAGATCCAGGATATCACAAGGAGATCCGAAATGGTCCGGAGAATAAGATTCATATAAGGAAAGTCTGATTCCGAAGTTCGGGAATGATTCCGATGTTTTCATCGGAGAGGTTCTAGAAGGGTCTAGAAGGTTCACCGAACCGGAAGGGGAATGATTCATGAATGTGTCATGGTTAAGTGGAATGATTGGATCATGTCCTAGGTCACTTGGTTGGGCATTTGCAGGAGAGGAATTGAGCTCCTTATTGCAAGTCAAAAGGCAGGTTTGAAAAGTCAAACTGGAACAATGGTTTCCTAGTGGAAGAAGGAAAGAGTCCTTCTTTCCCTCCAACTTGGATAGGGATTTGGGGAAGGATTCAAACCCCCTCTCCCAAGCTGCCCTCCCTCTCATAAATAGAGGGGAGGGGCTTACCCAAGATCTGTGAGCCCTCCCCACGAGCCCGCCCCCACGCCATGCGCCGCTTGCCGCCGCCGGATCATCGCCGTTGCCCTAGCCGCCGCCGACTCCACATCCTCCTCTCCATCCCTCTAAACCTAGATCGCCGGAAACCCTAGATCCACCATAACCTGCTCCGGCTTAGGCGAAGTCCTGTAGGATTTTCCCTCTACTTCCGACACCACGTCTCGTGCTGCCGGAATCGCGAGGGGAGAAGTATAACCTCCACTGCCTGCTGGAACAAGGAAGAGGAAGGTTTTCATCAAGTACCAAACGTGTGACCGACTACGGAAGCGCTGCCGGAAGCAGCGCCGAAAGTATCATCTACGTGATCTTTAGATCGACAAGTGTACGACTACATCATCCACGAGAATGTACTCTCGTTAACCGCTTTGGAATCTTCGTGGGTGAGTACTCTAATCGACTCATTGCTACAATCTAGTAGATAGATCTTGGCTTGTTTGTGTGTATGCAGTAGAATTTTTTTGTTTTCCATGCTATGAACCCCTACAAGTAATGCTTTCAGTTCTCTCCGGGCTATATATACCCTTTGTCATTAAACCTCTGATTCTCACTTTTACTCCAGAGGTGAATCAACTTAACTTAGGGTCTATCAAAAGCTACTCCATAATTAGTAGAAATATCTCTAGAAATGCATGGCCTTGCTACTTATTATTAATGAGTTAATTCTCAAATCACAAGATAAAGAAAGATGGTCAAGTTTTAACCAAATACCATGAGGCAAACAAAAGCAATTTTTTTATAAAATTATGATGGTTTGTCTGGTACGACCTTTATATGCAATTGGGGTTGACATATCTTTTTAGAGGCCTCTACCAGTTAGTGACCAAGAAAAAGTACTCACATCATATCGTGCACCTTTAGGTCATTTAAAGGGACGATTTACTTTAAGATCCTGGAGTTGACGAGCTTGTGCTCTAAGGGGACGAAGTTGCATTTAATCACACATACGGGACCAAAGAGTTGTGAAAACTCTCTAGAAGGGTCAAACTGGGGTGAATACAAATAAAATACAAATGCGGGTGATTTGGAATCATAGGGAATTTTTTTGAACTTGGTTGAACTAAAATACAACTCCCTTATTACCTCTTCTTTGGCCCATCCTGTTAGTATTTCCCGTTATTTCTGCCAGCATGGACTAGTTGACACTCGTCTGGACCAGATCTTCTTCTTTCCTCTGTCCTTCTCCCCCAAATCCCAAGCCTATCTCCAGTTGCACCTATTTGGATCAGAGCTTGTTGTGGCTCTCCTTTCCTCTTCACCATGGGAAGTCTCTCCCATGAACCTAATCGGAGCTCGTCGTCACCTATGTTGTCCCACTCGCCAGACCGGATCTCGGCATCACCGTCCTATCCTCTCCCCCTAGCTGGCCCCCTCCCACATGGGAGCATGGCCCACTAGGAGAACTAGAGCGACAACCGGCCTCGGGTGTATGCATTCTGTTTCACACCGTAAGCATGGTAGCCTTGGCAGAGGAGTTCAACGAACACACTCTCATGGGCACAGTGCTGGGGATATGGACCTCTGTGTCGTCGTTCGCCGACGAACTTGTTGTCGTCGTTAAGGTCTCAGTTTTGGATCAGACGCCATGTTGTGAAGATTGAGGTATGCATACTGCCCTTCGATTTCTTCATGAGGTTCAAGTCTAGCTCAGACTGCAAGCATGTTCTGCAATATTTTTGCTCATTCGAGTGTCGTGGAGATAAAATGAGCTTTCTCCATTGGCATCACACATGTGGGTGTGATGATCACTTGGGGCAGCTTGGTTTCCTTCCAAAACTTAGAGTCGACGACCTCCCTTTGGATGCTTAGGAACCATGGTCCCTAAAGTAGGTTGTCGATAGCCTTGGCGACGAGATGGTGGAGATTGTGCCACTAAGCGACATATGGATTATCGAGGTAAAGATGTGGCTGAAAGATCCAGATTCGGTTTTGAAGATGTACGAGGTGGAGATTAACAACAAGACAAGGCGACAACTAACATGCAAGTAACCGGTCATCATCCACCCGGAGGAGGTTCTGGACCCCGTCCCTGGAATTCAGGAGCTCGACGGGGCAAGCAGAAAGCGACTTTTGCATCTTGAGTGTTGGCCGGGAAAGGTCAATGGCACAGGACCACCATCCATTTCGACGGCACACACAATTTTGGAGGGGAAACAAGGCGAGGATAGGTGGGTGGTTCCGAATTCTCTCGTGTGAATACTATGTTATAGTGCAAATGAGGAATGTTGACTTGGTGTGGAGTAGGTAGCTACCTTGCATTGCGCATCTTTAATCGTTATGAATTGACAAGCTTCTAATTGTAATGGTTGGAATTATTATATATCAATTAACTATGTTGAATTGTAGTAGGTAGTTCTACTAAATTTTTAGTGAACACCTTCAGAGTTGTGCTTACAAAGTTGTATGAATATGTTCTGAATTTACCGATGATAATGCACTATATTTGCATTGCATATGTATTGGAATGTCATAATGAATGTGCTGAATATGTAATATGTTGTAATGGAATAATTGTACTGAACATTCACTAAGTTGTGTTCATAATGGTGTCTGAATTTGTGCAGAATATAAAGCAAGATACTACGCAAAATACATGTTGGCCGAAGTTTGACTGAATTTTTTCAGTATGCGCTAACTTTAAGATTCGATTCAATTTAGTTGCTAAGTACTTATTGAATAAAGTAGAAACTTCATAATATTTCGTTTGCACCACTAGGTAACCTACAAAAGTACATGATGGTTGCATAGAAGTGTGCTAAACTTCTAGAAGTTTTTTAACCACGCTTCAGCTTTGCATTTACAAAACATATTTTTTAGAGTCAGTCTAAGCTACACCGTTCTAAACTGAAAATACTCTAGGAGACATCCTCATGAAAGTTGGCGGGTCAATTCCCTAGTAGGTACAGAAGTTCAATGATAAATCAACTGCAAATAAACGAGTACCTTCCCACAAAACTTCAACAAATCTGCATTGTTCATGCACGTTAGAGGCGGGCCCGTCGGAGGCAGCGTGAGCACTTCCGATTCAGTAAGAATAGTTGTGCCGCTGCAACGATTTGTTCAAAATGAGAACTCTAACATCCGTCAGTAGAGATCGTAGTACTAGTTAATCGAAACATTATACCCCTGAATCAGTCAAACATGTAAATGTAATAACTGCAGCTCACAAAGAGCCATCGAGGAAGGTCCATATGTATGTTAAACTCCTTCCTTTTCAAAGGACGGCGAGGAAACATATGATGACCCAGCAACTCGAAGACAAACATGAGGAAGATAGAATTAAAAGAAGAGACATAAGCAAGAAAAGCTAATGAGGTAAGTAAAGAAGAGAGGATCAACAAAACAAGATATCTTAACCATGTTTGCACATTGAAACGTAATAGAGCTAGATCAGGGACGGTCGTGAGATTTTGAGGACCCAGGGCGAAACTCAAATCTAGGGCCCCTTGCTATTTTTCAATATATACAAAACATTGAAAAATAAATTGAACTACGATTACCAATGATATTGTTGTATCTAGAAAAGTCAAATTCCCATAGTAGACATTGTTATATCTGGCAAAGTCAAATTTATTATACTGAAGTTATTAATGATATTTTCCAATCTCTAAACCCGTCATGTGAAAAAGTACTCTTCCAGTTGATTTTATTGAGCAAACATGAAAAATAGAACATTTTGTCAACATGTCTTGAATAAACTAGCATTTTTGATCACGTAGATCTCCATTGTGTGTGTGTGTGTGTGTGTAGAGTAATGAGAATATGAAAAATGTCTCGAGGTATTATCATCTAAAGGAAAGGTAATATTTTATTCTTAGGCCCTTTCCCCACTAATGTATCCTTGCTTTGTTATCAAGACTACCAAAATTTGCGGATCATAAATATCCACACTAACTGGTTCCTCATCAACACTAACAGATTTTGTGGGAGATTAATTAGATATGTGCTCATGATTACTTACATTGTCATTATCCACATTGATGTCAACATTGTCCTCGATGCCGATATCATCATCTAGATCAACATTACTCTGTTTCCCCACGAGAACTAGTTCCAACTCATCTGAATTCATGAAATGATTCTCTGTGTGATTCTATCGGCTTTTGTTCTTGCTGCCTCTTTTTCCTTTCTTCGCATCAGGATCCAACACCGTAGCCAATTAACCACACTTAAAATAATAAGAACTATTACTATTTAGAATTTATAAATAGAATTAGGACAGATGTTTGCATGCAGGGCCTGTTTGGCTGTCGCCTGTCTTTCCGATAAAACAGAACTGGTTTGATACCTTCCACTGTTTGCATGCCGCCAGTGCTGTCTAGCGAGACGAGAGCAGGGGCCTCACGGCGTGCCTATGATTTGTGTGGCGGCTCGCGAGTAGGCCCTGGTCCCGAGAGATCGATGCGAAAAGCGATGGCATTCTGATCGCTAGTCCTGGACCCTGCTCTGGTAATCGGAAGCGTAGACTTTGTTTAGAAAAGGAAAATGGCCCAATCTAGCCCAAAGAGAACATGCTGTTTAATTTTTTCCTGCGATCTATACTTGAAATGTATACGGAACATATACTTGAGAAGGGGTCCCAAATTTTTTGGGCCCGGGGCGGCCGCCTCCAGGGCCGGCCCTGAGCTAGATACCGAAGCTTCACAATTCATTAAAAAAAAGATAAAAGCTAAAGAAGTTGGTATTGTACTTTTGATGGGTCTTCTTATTATGGTCATTATGATATAGAAACAACAATTAATGTAATCCCTTTTAATTTTTTTTAAAAGTCCAAATTTTTTTAGCCCTAGCCAAATTAGAAGATACCGATATGAAAATAATACTTGCTGATAAAATGCTTAGAGTTCCTATGAAAATAATTAGAGACATTCCATTTTGTATTGGACGCTACAAGTATCATATTGAGTTTGTACTTGTTGACATGCTACTGTTGGGTGTAGTCAGGTGAACCGTTGGCCCACGCATAAATTTTGGAACCTTTCTTTTTCAACTTACAAAAATCTGTAACTCGGTGGCCCAATGGGCACGCATAAATTTTGGAACCTTTCTTTATCATCTTACAAAAAATCTGTAACTCGGTAGCCCACTAGCCAAGCCCATTTGGCCTTCTTTGTCCTTCTGGTTGACGAGCGAGTGCGAGCCAGCGACGGAACGAGTTGAACAACTCGAATCCCTAACTCCAGGTCTCCAACGGGCAGAGCCGCCGGCGCCCCCCCACCGCCGCTGTCCCTAAATTCTCGCAATTTCTCATCGCCCAGTCGCTCGCCGCCCGGCCCACTCGCCAGTTGCTGCTTGGGTCAGCCACTGTGGCCGCGCAACCCGAGCAGGAGCAGGCAGCACCGGAGCAGACAGCCGGTAAGTTCATTCACGCCTGCACCTTCATGGTTATTGACTGCGCACACAGTCTATCTGTCCATGCCCCTAATCCCTAATGCCCAAATGCCCAACTGTGCCGTAATGCACCACTGCATGTTCTTAATTAATACCAGTACTAATTGTTCTGATTTTCTTTCAATGCTAAATCATCGTCAATCTAGTGGGCCATATTCGTTCTCATTGATCTGGTTACTTTTAATTTGATTCAGTGAGACAAAAACAGACCCGATCGATTTGACATATGCTTACTGAAACTTGCTCCCTGTTTATTGTGCAGGGGGTCAGTCAGGTGGAGTGTGAAATTGGAAGGAAGTGTGGAGTGTTCTTCCGCTATAACTGGTGATATTTCAGAGGTAAAAGAGATTCTTGAACTGAGCAATACTTGACAGACGAAATTGCCAAACGCTAGCCTGATCTCCCTACTCTGTACTCTTGAGTCAAATAGAGACACAAGTTTGCACAACAGAGACTCTGCAGTTGCTAATTCTGTATTAAATAGCAAGGGTGCCCAGTGCTACACCATGAAACCACATGAACAAGAACCTTGCATGCTAGCTTAGGCCTTAGAGCATGTTGGCAGTTGGCATGAATGTGATTACTACTGGGTGGCACACGTGGGGTAGTGGGTGTGGGGCTAGGGTGGGGGTGATTGGGTCACGTGACAGGGCATAAAGAGGGAGGTAGAGGAGCTTGTTTCTAGGTCTGTATGGTCTTTATGCCATAGTTGAGAGGAGGAAGACTGAGCGATGAGTGAACAGGAGACTACCAGCTAATGTTTAATGGACATTTTTTTCATCAGAGACTTTCATGTTTCAGAGGAAAATTTGAATCCCCCCTCCCCCCCGCCGCGTATTGCAACATTAGTGAAAACTATTTCTTCTAAATGTACCTACTAGGGTGTCCTGAAGAAAACTATTTTACATTGAATGTAGCACGGTGGCAGTGCAAACTGTGTTCAGGCATACTTGTCTAGCCATGTGACATAATCATTTAAGGGGCCAAGATTAACGCTCACAATGTACAATTATGTTGAGTTGTATAGAAGTAAACCATACTGCCTTGATAATAACGTACTCCCTCCGTCCAAAAAAGGATGTCGGAGATTTGTCTAGTTTCGCATGTACCTATACACTAGATATATGCAAATCTAGACAAATCTCCGACATCTAATTCAGGACAGAGGGAGTATTTGTTTTGGTCAATAATGTCATGAAGTACTTATTAAACATAACCTAAGTAATTGCACTGGGAATTTGCAACATTCATTCAGTAATTTTAGTCAAGGATGCAAATTATACTAATCACTATACTAGCATTTTGCGGTTGTTTGTTGCACTGTTGTTTGGAAGGTGCAATAAATCTTTTTTTTTCACTCTTATATGTTGTAAAGCTATTGTTGCAAAGTCAAGTTCTGCAACAGAATGATGTACCAATAACATTTGGAAAAACTATCCTGATCAATAACATATCAGATGTTTCCAAGAACCCTGTTCAAGTATTTTTATCTACTGTTGACTTGTTCAGTATTTTTAAATTTACATTTTACAACATCAAAATTGTCCAAATGTACAGAAACTAGAACATGATCATCCAGTTCAATGTTATACGCTAATATGTTCATCTGCATGTACTAACCAAAATTGTTAGGAAATAAATGTAAGGAAGAACACATGAGCATCCTTGATGGCCTATCATGTGCCAATGACCTGGCCATTTTAGAGAGGCAGTACCCCCTTGGCTCTAGCTAGACTTATAGAACAAATTGCATTTGTAATAAACTCATATTGAATTTACAGAGCGTGTGATCATGAGGTTTATGCCAACAGCGATGTCAGGGATTATGCTGGTTTGGGAGATGCCTCCACCATCTCTTGCTAGTACATTAACGGCACTGCCTTTGGGGCTGGAGCCCACCCAACAAGGAGACAACTGCTCATCTGAGTCTTCGTGGTTGTGATAAAACTTCTGATTTATTTGGGTAGTATCCATGTGCTTTAAGATGACCGCTGCCACGATAGTATTATCTTCATAGCTTGAAGAATATGATTGTCTTCCCCAAGTAAGAGTTCTCATTTTTCAACTAACTATTCACGATAAAAGGCTCCAGGAACAACTCCTTGATTTGCTTCTTATTCTGATCATCTGGCGCACCAATACCATCGCACCCTTGGTAAACACAATGTGATATTCTGGCCAAATTCATGCACACCTTGGAGAAAGGTGGAGGGCATTGGTGGTAGTTGAATGCATCTCCATTCATCGACTTCCAAGCATCCATGCGAAGATCTTGTATGGCTTTACAAGATTCTTGCTCATCGCAAGTGTTCTCTGACATGTGGATAGCTATGGAGGACGGTGTATCCCCTCTCTCCAGCTCAACCTGCAATTTCGATCACAAGGTACGCATGAAAAACAAATATCATTAGTTTTTTCATGAAACAAAGCTTGAATTCAACCAAAATTTGGTATGGACTAAGATAGATATGCTATTATATACATACAGAATGTGTTGCGTAGTCATTGCACAGTCGAAAAATTAGCGATGCTGACCGAACAGATGTTGGGTAGCTTCCAACTTGGTGTAGATACTTTGAGGTGAGTTCCGTGTTGAGCATGGGAAACACATGCAGGAGTAGTACTGGCGCTGAGGATGAAAGCCATCCATTATCCAAATACTCATGGAGGGTCGGTTTGTAGTTTCCATAATACCATTTTGCTTCCACCAAGAATGCCTTGCACAAGTCATGCCACTGCAGTTAATTAACTAATTAGTTTACTGATTGTTAGTACTATTTAAATTTGTACGTTTAACTACCTATGTGCTATAAAAAGTTAAGAGTGCAGTGCACTTAAGTTACTTTACCGCTTTCTGAAGAAGCAAACCCACATCACAACCATGTGATTTTAGCGCATGGTCAGCCACCTCATTGGACGTGTTGTACATACCTGAGTAGAGGGCTTGCATGTATTCCGGGAGCATTTCACTAGGACTTCCTTCCCACCTGGTGGATCGGCAAGATTACTTGTGTTTAGGTTTAGGTATGCAAAACCATATATATTATTATTATATTTTTAATTGATATACATCTGCTTATGGCGTGAATAATTAACCTTCCGATTGCATCTGTGAAGAGGACGAGCTCGTCTGGAGTACCATACACATCATAAACATCATCCAAGTTAACTATTAGATTAGTGATTTTAGCAAGTGATTCCCGGCATGCTCCAAGGTTTGGTTCCCAGGCAATGCCATTTGCATAATGGAAGCATTCCATCAACCGATCTCTTGCGAATGTCAATTTCTGACCAATGGCCACATCCTTCTTCCACCATCTGCATTTATACTTCTAGGATCTCATCTTTTTTGGACCAAAATATAGTACTCAACACACATGCATGCATCTTGTATTTTTGGAAGAATAGTAGGAGAGGCTCCTACTGCAATATGAATCTTGATTTTGATACATATGAGTTGAATATTGTAGTAATTAATTACCTTGTGAACCTGACAAGTTCTTGTTGATGCATGCTCTGAACCTTGTTGAAGTCCAGCTTAGCAAAATGAAGGAGCAACGGATCGAAGTCTGCATCTCGAGCATAATGATCTACAAACCATCTTGCTTCTAGTCTTGGTGTCCTCCAGTGCAATGGAAGGTCTAAGGCATGAACTACACTATGCCTTAACTGGGGATGCATCGATGGCAAAAGTTTAGTGAGAGCATCAACACAAAAAGCTCTTGCTTCATCCAGTATTTTCTCATCTCCAAATGCAAGATATGAAGCCTCATAGAGTGATAGAATCCCCTCGACATCTCTCTGCTTCAGTGCTGTTGATGTGATGTTACAGATTTCTTTGTTCTTGTGATAATTTGTCAAAAATTCTACATCAACTCATTGTTAGCATGGAACACTTATATAAGGCAATTCATACATAAAGCAAGAAAACTAATAAACTATACGTGCTAGTTGGTTTCTTGATAAATTGACTACCTGGGGATACTGGGAAACCTTTCTCCCTGAGCAGTCTGAACCTCAAGGCTGCAGAAGCAAGGTCATCCATAGCGTGATGAGGTTTTCTGTTGATGGAGCTGAGGATGTCCATGATTTCTTGCTCAAAGTGGTAGGCGATGCCAAGTCGTTGTATTTTGTCAATGAGCTTAAGCTTAGAAGAAGGCTGTTCTGCTTTGTTTAGCATCATATTCTTTATGAGCTTATCAAAGCTTGATGAGCAGACCTGTGCCACGGCCCACCAGGTCAGTCAGTTTTATTTAGGACAACTTATAAATGACAGATTTAATTGCATCAATTTTAATTAGGGGTGTGCTCAGTTTTCTAGAACCTTTTTCTCTCTTCAAGGAATGTTTGTTACCATTCAAAAATATTTTCAAAATCGAAAAGTGTTACTACCTCTGTTCCAAATTATAAGATGTTTAGGTAGGCTAAAATCAATATGGCAGCTGGGTATTACTCATTTTCGTGTGACAGGATCTGAATATATAATGAGATGACACCGTTTACTAAAGTATTTCCCAAAGTGACATGTATAAAATACAGATACATCCCTGTGATGTGCACGTCTAAAATATATGAATTGACATGATTTTCTTTTGTAGGCAGGAGTTATCCTGTGATAACTATTTTTCTTTTATATTCAGGCATTGACATGATTTTCTTTTATATTCAGGAGTTATACTGTCTAAAATATAGCACTTGAAACATGAGGTTAATTATCAATTTTCAATTACAGGGAGTTATCAAACTACTCTCTTAGTCCCAAAATATAAGATGTTATTACAAATTATATTGTTTGTAATAACATCATATATTATTATACGAACGATTTGGAGCTCGGGCTACATGTAGCCCTTTAATTCGAACAATTCGAAAACACCAACTAAAATTTTCAAAAGTTCAGAAAAAAATTCTAGATGTAGATGATGATGTACTCTTTCAACTTGAAAATCTCACAACCTGAAATACCAAGTATTTTGGGCTACAGAAAAATGACAAAATCTGACATCTAGAATAGTGAACAGTGCACAGATTCAAACTCATTTTTGTTACGCCCAGATTTGTAGGTATTTTGGGCTGTAAGTTTTTCAAGTTGGTAGAGTACATCATTATCTACGTCTAGATTTATTTTCAGATTTTTTTGAAACTTTGAAATCATGTTTACAAATTTTGAAAAAAAATAAAGGGCTCCATGTAGCCCGAGCTCCAAAATGATTTTGTGCTTATATTGTGGGATAAAGGGAGTATAAGATAGAGACAGTTCTTTAGTCCTGATAAGTGTTGAACATGTAGGAGTATATGGGAAAACGTATATATTAGTAAACCAGTCACCTGATCATGATATGTACTGGTTCCATCCTTGAGACGCATTATAGCCTCGTAGTCCCAGGAGTTTGGTTGGTAGTCTGCAGAGCGCCGCCTCGGTTCCGGTGTCTCCGGCGGTGAGCAGCACACATGCCACGGTGTGCATCGCCTAGCCGGCGGTGTCCACGGCAGCCAAATGGATGATGTATCCAGGTGCACTCTTCCTCCCCACATTGTCTATAAATCTGGATATATGCCTTCCAACTCAGTGCTATCTAAGGTATGTATGTATTTATTTATAGATGAGTCATACATGCAATGGTTGCTGAATTACAGAAGTGAACTAAGTTATGTAGCTGCACTAGCTGACAGTAACCTTAAATTGTACAGAGAAAAATATAGGCTGCTTTGTCTATAGTTGTAGGACGGTGATGGGCGGCGGTCAGAAGCTTTTATAGCGATGTGCAAAGCAAAGCTTATTATTAACGTCGTGATGCACCACATTTAGTTAACCACCGTTAACGTTTTGGAGCATCTTGATCTAACTCATAATTATGGCTAATACCTCCACTAATCAACGTATGTATGATTGTCTTGGCTAGGCAATGATGCACACCACATTTAGTTAACTACTGTTAACGTTTAGAGCATCTTGTCTAATTGCTCATTAAAGAGGTGATGGATAATACCTCCAATAATCCATGGCACAAGACGATATACAACACGTATGTATGCTTGTCTTGACTAGGCAATGATACACACCACATTTAGTTAATTACTGTTAACGTTTAGAGCATCTTATCTAGTTGCTCATTGCATAGGCGATCCAATAATCCACAGTACAAGCCGATATACAACACGTATGTCTGATTGTCTTGACTAGGAGCATTGTATATATATTCGTTGTCACTTAAGATTCATAGTACAGGACACGAACAGCATCTCATCGCAAGGAAAGAAGACACAAATAGCATCTGATATCAGGTTCACACAAGCAAGATTTTATTTGGGAACTATTATTATTAAGAACCTTCGCATGCCCTAATTTCCAGCATTTTACATGCCATATAAATGCATTAGAATTGAGTGTACGTAATCACTTAAATGACATACGAGTTGATTGCACTTCAACAACGAGACACAAAGTGTACTAATAGCGTGAATGGCATATGTACAAATATTATATAGCTGGGTGAAAATCAAATTGGGTCTACAAGTCAGCCAAGAGAGTCTACATGCTGACTGAACTAATAGATTTCGTAAATAAAAGAGCTATGCCTCTCGTCGTGATAAATGAAAGTTCAGCCAAAATGATTAATTGAAATTCCAGTTAATCACTGAAGAAATGCAAAAGGAATTAAATAAAAAATCCAAGTATTAAATGAAAGGATCTGGTTGGAATCTTAAAATGTGGTACAAAGAACTACATGTAGTTTTTTTGCGACACTTTGGAGTCTTTCTATTATATTACCGGAGTGAAACAAAACTAAAGAAAAATATTAAATAATAGCGTTTGGGAAAATGATTAATGCACATACTTGAGACGACCTAAATCAGAATTAGATTGTAGTCTTTTTACCGGTTAACTTAAATCTCTTTTTTCCCATAAAAAGAAAAACTATGTTAGAATCACGATTCATAGTTGTGTGCCATCTCTGGTGATGAACCTTTTGTTTTGAGCAAAGTCGGGGTGATACTTTTGAAAATTTGACCACCGATATCTCTACAAATACTATATCTGTTACTTGAAAATCATGTTGGGATTTATATCAAAAAGTACTCACAGTATACAATTTCTTTGATTTTTTGTAAGTATATTGTAGTTCAAATTAATAGTCAAAACTGTATTTTGAAGACTATGGAAAGGTCTTCATTGATATAGGACCAGAAGGAATATCTACAGAGTTTTGATGAACACTGTTCTCATAGATACTGTGTTAATGGTGAGACGTGGGAAGATATATAGCACTCGCTAGGGTAGAAAAGGCAACATCTTTCTCACCTGCTAGTGCAACAGTCCTAAATTTTTTTGTTGCACTACCCTTGTTTTTAGTGCAACCGTGCAAATATAAACAATTGTGTTAAGGTCCTAAAGAATTATTAAGTGGTAAATAAAACTTGAACTTTACAAAGAAAAGTACATGGCTGCTTAGGCTGTTTTGTCTTATTGTTGTAGGATGGTGATGGGCGATCAGAAGCCATCACCCATAGCTCATTTTTAATGCTGTGATGTGTAACACACTAACACATTCAGTTAACTGTAACGCACATTCAGGGCATCTTGATCCAATTGGTCATTACGTGTAGACTGATATGGAATACATCCATTAATCAACAGTACAAGCTCCATCTGCAGCACTTATTTAAGTTCTGATGTAAATGAGGTATGATTCTCTCTAACCAACCACTAAGAGCGCTATGTATTGGTATGTTGTCACGTAAGAGACTCATAGTACAAGACACAGGAGAATCTAATTCAAAGAAAGAAGACGCAAAGAGCATCATATCTGTTTCAGTTTCACACAAGCTAGCTTTAATTTGGAGAGCTATTATTACTAAAAATCTTTTGCACATCCTAATTTTCAGCATTATAAACGGCCATATAAATACATTATAATGCAAGTGTAGGTAATTACTTAACTGGCAAGATGCAAGTTGATTGCATTACATCATCGAGGCAAGAGTATATTTATTGCGAAAATGGCATATGCACAAACAGCCTACATGCCTACTGAACTAACCTAGTAGTAAAGAAAAGAGCCCAGTGTCTCCTGTCGCGATAAATGAAATACTGGCTCGTGATTCTGGACAAATGTAATCCTGGTAAACCGAAATATCTTTTTCCCACAAAAATGAACAAGAATCAATTGATTCATAATTATGTACATCCCCCTGGTGGTCTAGAAAAGTTGTTTCTAGACGACGATGGAGTAGTGATGCTTTTGAAATATTGACAACTGATATCTTTACAAATATTTATATCTGCTACTTGAAAATCATAGTGCGGATTTTTCTCGAAAAGTACTTTCCCAATATACAACTTTCTTTATATGAATATATTGTACAAAAAGTGGCCAAGGTTGTATTTTGAAGACTGCGAAGGGTAGAATGATAACTTTTGTAGTACCCGATGGAGTATCTACAGAGTTCTGATGAATACTATGTTCTTATAGATATTGTTCAACATTTTCCTCACCTGCTAGTGCAAGAATTGTAGTTGCAGTACCTTTGTTTTTTGGTCAGAGTGCAAGTGTGCAGCTAAAGTTAATTAAGGTCCTAAAGAATAATAAAGTGGCAAATAAAACTTCAAATTAAACAATGTCTGGAATAAAACGTTAGAAGTCATATGCACTTTAGGAATGTTAGAATTCATAGTGACCTCTCATTTCACTATCATATGCTAGTTTATTTTACTCCCCCTACTATGCTAATTTATTTCACTATCCTATATCCTAAGTTATCTGAATTCGTGACATGAGATGTTTCTGTTAATAACTATTGTCTGCTAGTAATGTTGATGAACATTTTGTCCCGTCACCTGTACAACCAATTTGAGTTCGCACCCAACCATATAATATGTGTACATATTCCTGTCTCGTTAGCCTGCCCGCTGATGCAACACAGTCAACTACTGTATCTGGCGGCAATCATTTATCTGCCGTCCCAAAATATCTTATGATGCATGGTTGTGTTAAATGCTTAAAAATGGCCCATGCGAATTGTTAAATTAGTACTCCAATTTTTTGGATAAGTAGGTTCTCCCTACTCAAATTTTTGGACAAATAGGTTCTCTCCAATTTTAATGATGTTTGAGGCAATTTCAATAATATGTGGTTCAACTTCTCTAGTTGATGCTACGAAAAACATACTTTTTGATCCAAAATCTAAGTTATTTAGGGCATGATACAATATTTAAAATGGTAATATCTTTTGTAAGAATATTTGAGTAATGTCCTTTTATACAGAAATAATTTCAGATCGGTGCATGAGAGTAATAAATTAGTAGTGCTACATCACATGCATACTACCATGTAATTAAGCTGGCGCTGGCCTTATTTATGCGATCGAGCTTCTCGACAGCCAATTCATCAACAACCATTGGTCACTTAGAAACCCAATCAGCATGATGGAGCTACAACCAGCATGTGGTTCCTTCCTCATCGTTGTTCTTGTTTTCCTCATAACTAGCACCTGTCTTCTCCGGTGCCGTGGCGGGCAGAGATACCGGCTCCCACCTGGACCCAAGCAATGGCCGATCATTGGCAACCTGCACCTGATGGGTGCGCTGCCGCACCGCTCCATTCACGCGCTGTCGAAGCGCTACGGCCCGCTGATGCAGCTCCGGTTCGGTTCCGTGCCAGTGGTGGTCGGCTCGTCGCCGGCTATGGCGAGGTTCTTCCTAAAGACCCATGATACCGTGTTCGCTGGCCGGCCACGTAGTGCAGCTGGAAACCACACCACATATAACTCCTCCGATGTACTGTACTCCCCCTACGGCGAACAATGGCGGCAGATGCGCAAGCTGTGCATCACCGAGCTCCTAGGGCCTGCCCGTATGGAGTCCTACGAGCATGTCCGCTGCGAGGAGGTGCATGTGCTCTTGCAGGGGCTGCACCGGTCGGCGTCTACCGGGCGCACCGTCCTAGTGAGGCAGTGCGTGCTCACGTCGACTTTTGGCGTGGTCAGCCGCATGGTGCTAGGAGCCAAGTACGTGGACACGGCGTCACCTGTGTCGATGACACCACAGGCGCTGACGTCGCTGGTGGATGAGTTCTACCTCCTCAATGGCAAGCTCCACGTTGGCGACTACATCCCATGGGTGGAGTGGCTGGACCTGCAGGGGTATGTCAGGAGGATGAAGAAGGTGAGCAAGATGATGGATGGGTTCATGGAGTACGTCATAGGCGAGCACAGTGAACGCCGGCGGCGAGGAGCCGAGGGGGAGCCCATCGTCAAGAGGGACATGCTTGACGTGCTTCTGCAGCTCGCCGACTCCGACGACCCCGACGTGAAGATTGAGCGGCACGTGGCGAAGGCTGTCACCCTAGACATGCTGGCCGCCTCCAACAACACTAGTGTGGCCGTCGAGTGGGCCATGTCGGAGCTGCTGAAGAACCCGTCGATCATGGAGAAGGCGACGGAGGAGCTCGATAGCGTGGTGGGTCATGGGAGGTTGGTGGTGGAGGGCGACCTCCCGAGACTCCCCTACGTGGAGGCCATCGTGAAGGAGACGCTGCGAGTGCACCCGGTGGCGCCACTGCTGGCGCCGCACGAGGCCAGGGAGGACGCATCCGTTGATGGATACCACATCTGTGCGGGCACACGCGTGCTCATCAGCGCCTGGGCCATCGGCCGTGACCCCACGCTTTGGGACGCGCCAGAGGAGTTCCGACCGGAGAGGTTCATGTCCACGGCGGCGGGGAGCAAAGCGAACATTGGCGTGTTGGGGCAGGACATGGAGCTGCTGCCATTTGGGACTGGCCGGAGGATGTGCCCCGGGATCAACCTCGGGATGAGGGTGATGCAGATAAGCCTCGCCAACCTGCTGCACGGCTTCGCGTGGAGGCTCCCCGACGGCATGGTACCAGAGCAGCTGAACATGGACGAGTTTTACGGGCTCGCCACCACTCGCAAGTCACCATTGGAGGCCATCTGTGAGCCCAAGCTCCCGGCTCATCTCTACACTTAGTCCACGCACTAGCACTCCCAGTATTTCTCTGCATATGCTTTTATGCCAATTCCATGATTTAGTATCACTTGTCAGTCAAACATTGTAGTACTCGTCTTCATTGCAATAAAAAGTACTCGCTTCAGTGCCGGTGACAGGAGCAGGTGCCTCAAGCAGTACATTGGAGGTCAAGGGAGAGAAACAATGACTTTGGAAGGACTATTCGGCATTCACACGATGGAACTACACTTCCTGGTTTAATTTGCAAAGCCCACCACTTAGCTGCATTCAGTACCTTAAGTTTGATGGGGCAACCAGTGCATTAGTTTAGCCGTTTTACATGATACGTTCTTCAAAAGCAAGTCCTGAATTGATTGAGCACAACATTACAAAGAAACAACATGGAAGCATTCATGTAATGTGCATGCTATACAGTTCATCATTTAAGCTGGTGTGACTTCATATTATTTTAGTACTTTATATTGTTTTTTCATTTTTTTACAAGATAGATCATTTAATCTTTCTTTGAATAAGTGTGAGCATCTTCTGCAATTCTGCATAGCCAAATTGTAGATGACTGAAAAGTTTGATATTTTAAAGAATCGATAGAGTAGAGTGCATCAGCTACTTACGATTAATTTATGTTCCAAACGATTTACCCACATGCAAATGGAACTTGAAGATCTCCAGTTAAGTGCTTGACATTCAATTTCGCAATCGCAGTACAACCTTAGTGCTGACCCAGTGTACGTCCACATTTACTCTTTGCCGTTGAAAGCCTTCTAGATTGGTCGGCTTATTGATAGCTGGAAAATATTGCTCCACTAATAGAAGTGTTATTTTTAACTAGGTACTCACGAAGAAAGGTTCTAGGAACAACTCCTTGATCTGCTTCTTATTATGATCATCTGGTGCACCAAAACCATCGCACCCTTGGTAAATACAATGAGATATTCGGGCCAAATTCATGCACATTTTGGAGAAAGGTGGATGACATTGGTGGTGGTTAAATGCATCTTCGTTCATCGACTTCCAAGCGTCAATGCAAAGATTTTGCATGGCTTTACGAGATTCTTGCTCATCACAAGTATTTTCTGACATGTGGATAGCTATGGAGGACGGTGCATCCCCTCTCTCCAACTCAGCCTGCAATTATGATCATACAGTAGCTAGGCTTGAAAAAATTGGTCCAAAAAATCACGAGGAACTAAATTAGAGGTCCTTATATATGTATTATATACGTACGGAGTTTGTTGCCGAGTCATTGCATAGACGGAAAATTAACGACGCTGACCGAACTGGTGTTGGGTAGCTTCCAGTTTGAAGAAGAGACTTGGAGGTGAGTTCCATGTTGAGCATGGGAAACGCATGTAGGAGCAGAACTGGCCCTGAGGATGAGACCCATCCATTATCCAAGTACTCATTGAGGGCTGGTCTGTGGTTTCCATAGTACCATTTTGCTTCCTGCAAGAATGCCTGGGCTAAGTCGTGCCACTGCAGTTAATTAAATAATTAGTTAAATGATTGATAGTATGGTGTAAACTGATACGTACCAATGTACTATACAAAAAAATCAATAATTTACGATAAATATATTAGGAAACTTTAGTCCCCTTACTGCTTTCTGAAGGAGAAAACGCGCGTCGCAACCATGGGTTTTTAGCGCATGGTCAGCCACCTCATTGGATGTGTTGTACATAGCGGAGTAAAGTGCTTGCATGTATTCTGGAAGCATTTTACCAGGACTTTCTTCCCACCTGATGGATCAACAAGATTATCGTGTATGTACACAATAAATCATATAGGATACATTATTTTACGGGCATGTGACATATATGTAGTATAGATAATTAACCTTCCAATGGCATCAGTTAAGAGGACGAGCTCATCTAGAGTACCATACACATCATAGACATCATCCAGGTGGAGTATTAAATTCATGACTTTAGCAAGTGATTCCCGACATGCTCCAAGGTTTGGTTCCCATGAAATGCCAGTTGCATAATGGAAGCATTCTAGTGAACGATCCCTTGCAAATGTCAATTTCTCACCTAGCGCCACATCGTTCTTCCACCATCTGAATCAACACTTTTCTCTATTAGTTATCATGCATGCGTCTTGATTTTCACTACAGTTTTCTTGAATATCATAGTATAATTTATTACCTTGTGATCCTCGCAAGTTCTTGTCGATGCATGCTCTGAACATTGTCAAAGTCTAGCTTAGCAAAATGAAGGAGCAACGGATCGAGACTCGCATCTCGAGTATAGTGATCTATGAACCATCTTGATTCTAGTCTAGGAGTCATCCAATGCAATGGAAGCTCTAAGGCATGGGCCACACCGCGCCTTAACTGAGGATGCATGGATGGCAAAAGTTTAGTCAGAGCATCAACACACCATACTCTTGCTTCATCCAGTACTTGCTCATCTCCAAATGCAAGATATGAAGCCTCGTAGAGTGACAGAATCCCCTCTATATCCCTCTGCTCTAGTGCTGCTGATTTGAGGTCACAGATCCCTTTGTACTTTTGATTATTTATCAAAGATTCTACATCATAAGAAAAAAAAATCTTTATGTTGAGCAACCATGGTAATATGATATAAGTGCGCCTGTGTTGTATTCTCTCAATTCAGAAATGAAATAAAATAGAATGAGAAGTAGATATTCTTGTTGCTTTCTTGTTTAATTGGATACCTGGGGAGACCGAGAAACCCTTCTCCCTAAGCAATCTGAACCCCAAGGCCACGGAAGATAGATCATCCTTAGCACGACGAGGTTTTCTGTGAATAGAGCTAAGGATATCGTCGATTTCTTGCTCAAAGTGGTAGGCAATGCCGAGTCGTTGCATCGTGTCGATGAGCTTAAGCTTACAAGAAGACTGTTCCAGTTTGTTCATCATCATACTCTTTATGTGCTTATTCAAGCTTGACAAGCCAACCTGGGCCACCACAAGGTTAGTTTCATTTTGGGACAAAAGACAAAATTAATTAAATCGACTTTCTTTTGAAGTTGTCCTTATTCTTATCTATGTGGTATAGTTTGGAGTATCAGCTACCAATTAGAAGTATGTCAGATATGGAAAATGTAAGATTGTAAGATAATTTTGACAATTTAGAAGTATGTCAGATATGACTAAAATATTGAAAGTGACATGTTTTTCTTTTTTTTGGATTATGGCGAGTTGTAGCTTGGTCCATGTGCCTTTAAAGAATTTGTACTTGAACCCCTAATTACTTATGTCAACTTATCACTTATGAATTTCATACATTTATTTTTTCTTAATCTCAAGCATTCAGGCATACCTTTGAAATTTGTAAAAGTCATCAAAGTATTAGATAACCTATATAGGCATGGCCCTTGAGATTATCTAAGACTAGTATACATATGTAAGAGTACACAATAACCCAGTTAGGCGAGTCACCTGATCATGGTTTCTATGGTCACCGCCAGCCTTGAGACCCATAATAGCGTCATAGTCCCAGGAGCTGGGTTGGTAGTCCGCTGAGCGCCGCTTCGGCTCGGGCGTAGTCTCCGGCGACGACGAACACCGCGCTCGCTGCAGGGTGCATCGCCTTGCCGGCGGTGTCGACGCCGGCCGGATGGTTGTAGCCATGCGCACACTTGCTACCCACATCGTGGATCTGTATATTGTTGTAGATAGATAGATGTGCCTTCCTTCCAATGCATATGTATGCAATTTATATATAGGCGAGTACTCACATGCAACATCGAGGTCTAGTGGCTGAATTACAGAGACGTCATAGCTGAGACGTCATGGCAGAAACGTCATGGCTGCAATAGTTGACAGAAAGCTTCAGTGGTACAGGAATCAATGGTACAAGCTGGATGTCCTGTATTATTAGCAGAGGCGTCGTAACCCCACTGAGCAGTATAACATGAACATGTAGAAAGATCATGGAAGACCATGATGTTTTGCAGGATTCGCTGAAGATGCTCTGAATAACGAGATTTAGTAGTGCTGGCAAATTCGACCTACCGGCACATGGACACCGGCCCGATCGACGACCTTCTTGTCACGGTGGTACCGGCAAGAGTTTGTAGCCCTTGGTGGGTACATATGCATGCTCGCTAATTGCTTGGGTACATGGTTGAGTTTGTCTCTTCACACACTCAACTTCTAGCAGGGTTTGCCCAATTACCCATGGTTCCTCATACTGTCGGTACAACTGTGACTGGAATATTAATTTGAGCAGCCATAGTGTGTGTAAGAGTGGATTTTTGCTACCCCTGTCGACTATATCTCACACCGGCTGCCGCCGGATGCTGTTGCGACGCTCAGGTCTCCTACTCTAATAAAGTCGGCCGGTGATCCGACTGATAAGGGTGTGCAAAAACTAGCTAGAATCGACTAAACCAACCAGACCAGCTAGTTACATGTTAGTTCATTTTTCTCCGCAAATGAATTCTAAAATTTAGAGTTAATACACAATTTTAAACTAGTCCAAATCGGTCAAACCAGTTAAACCGTCTTTGCACAGGCTTACCGACTGATAGGTGTTGTTAATCGTTGCTAAAAAAACTGGTTAAATCCCCCCAGAGAAGCTCTACCAAACGGAAGCTGAGTTTTTCATGCGTGATGTCCTTGATGTCGAAATCGTGTGTGCAGCGATGGGCTGGGTGAATGGTGCATTGCAGCAATTCTTGATGCAAGTTCACGGTCGCTCAGGTGGGCTTTCTTATTTTTCTTATTTTGGCCATGTGCATACTTGATGTCTACATATGTTGCTACTAAAAAATAAAATATATTTAATTCAGAAAAGATCACGCTGCCATATATGATTTCGTTGTCATGGATTGGCACATAAACAGCCTACATATGTTGCTGCTTTTATGTATTTTCTTGTGATGGAGATTCCAGGTAGTTGGATTGTTGCAATTATTAAAAAAAACACTGTGAAAACGTGTTCATAGTACATTGTAAGTAAACATATCTAGGAAGTCCGCCAGGAGTATTTGGCAACACTCGTTCACGTCTTTGAGCTAGGACCCGCGCATGCTAGCTATGAGCGCCCGCCTTGAAGCTTGCCGCCGGCCCATGATCTCATGCTCACAACAGTTCGCCAAGTCACAACTAGCCTGCTGCGATCGTACTCTGCTATGTTTTGGCACGATGTTGATGAAGATTTCCAACCGATTTGGCGCCGCTCTTCAAGTGACTACGTCTTACAATGATGCAGTGTTTTATTTCTAATTCCTCCTACGCCTAGGTTGATTCTCGGACTTGGTTACTCTAAACACTTTGCATGATCTTTTTTTTTTGACAGGAACACTTTGCATGATCATACCGCGCAAAAGTTAGATAACTTTATGAGACCTCCTCAGCTTGTATTATACTACTACATGGATACTGACTGGCTCTTGCCTGCCTTTTATGGGGATTCCTCACGGTGCTGGTATCTTTTATAGAGCTGTTTCAGCGGCCTCTGCCGCTCCCCATGTGGACTGCTTCTACCATGCAATCTGGTAATTATATATCTTTGCTATTTACTACTCAAGTTGCCTTCCAGGATGGGCAAGAATACCTTACTTAATTAGTCAAAGGCAAGCGGTAATACTTTGCAGCGTCTTGGTCTTTGTAGTGACGAATAGTTGGTCGGTATATCTTCTTCCGATGCTCTTATATTTAATTGGAGAAGAAGTGCAGCAAGCCAACTTGGATGAACGGCTCCTAAATTAAAATATATTTTATTTGTTTTTAGAACCAATTGCCAGGGATTCATCGCTTTGAATTTTAGTTATGCTATACATGGACCTTCTATAACTTTGCTATTTATATTATTTTGCCAGCTGATTTTTTTTTCGTTGGAAGTATAGTAGATATCAATCTCTCGTTTTGAGACATAGGTACATCTTTGCCCCGTCTCAGTTGCTGAGAACAATGTTGGTGAGTTAAACAAGAAAAATCATGTACAATTACCCACAACACCACCTACCTACATGGTGCATTCGTCTGACATAGCACATAAAAATAACATTGGAGTTGCATATGAGCGTCACTTTGTCACGTATCGCCATCAAACAAGGACTCTGGAGTCTTCACCGTCGGGTTGTATTAGCTAGGACAGGGTGACTCTATCAACCTGTGCATCCTGCCGCTGCCCGTCCTGAGGCTTGTTATGTGCGTGCCGCAGTCCAGCGATGTCTAGCTCGCAGCAACATTTATCCTCGCAGAAACGTATCTCAAAACCACCCTTAATCGAAAATGATCCAAAGCAGACAAAATGCTTGTTCATTACCATTAGACCGGCCCAGAAATACGAGTCACCAGGTTTTTAGAGAATCTAGGATATCACTTTCGAGCCAATATATTTTATTTTAAGGAGAGTTTGCCAAATCTCGTCTTCAGTTAGTAACTTGAAGATCCATTTACCAATAATGCTAAATTCTTGATCTCAAGATCCTCAATTCCAAGCTCTCCCTGGTCTTTGGGTCAGCAAACAACACTCCTGTTGGGGATATGCTAAATGAGTATCATTATAGCATGTCTCTAATCCGGATAACCCGGGTGGCCCACAGTTGGTATCAGGGCCCATGGCCTATTGGGCGGCCCAGTTAGAAGTATCCAGAAGGGAGGCCCATGCCGGATAAAGGAAGGCTACAGAGGAGTCACCGACGTATCCGGAGCCTTGGAGTATAAGACATGTTAGACTAGTTGTATATCGTGTAGGACTCTGTGACTTGTCCGACTAGGACTTTGCCTGTAACCCTAGGATCTGGCGACTATACACTAGTGGAGAACGGGTCATGCGTCCCGGTTGGTAAGGGGCTTTAGTACCGGTTTCCCAACCGGGACGGGGCAATCGGGACTAAAGCCCCCACCCTTTAGTCCCGGTTCGGCCAAGAACCGGAACAAAATGTGCTCCACGTGACTGCTGCTCCGCGCGAGGGGAGGAGCAACCGTCCCGGTTCGTAACACGAACCGGGACAAATCACTCTCTGCCGCGGCAGAGATTTGACACATTTCTCTGCCGTGGCAAAGAATTCATTCTGGCCACATTTTTTTTGCCGCGGTAGCATTTTGGCCACTTTTTGTGCCGCGGCAGAAAATTCATTTATATTGTTTTATTTTTTATTTTGTGTTCATCAATGAAGGAACTATTATATTACACAACATCATCATTACAATAAACATCTAAGTGTCAAACATATTACATTCGATATACGGGTTTCGTGCACATATATACATACAAAATAATCTCTTTATACAATCCCTATTGCCTATACACCCGGTGCCATATATTATTCTCCTTTTGGGTTTATGGCTTCTGCATCCAAGAATCCCGCCAATTCCTCCTGAATTGCTCGTATGCGATCCTTTGGTAGAAGACCGTCCCACAACCGTTCAAGCTAATTTAAAAAGGGAGTCAACCTATATGAATAAAACTAAACACAATTTGATGATATAATAAAAAACTATAAAAATTGTTTACGTACATTAAGTTGCTCTAAATCACGGTGGTACTTGCAAGAGTTTGTAGCCCTTGGTAGGTACATATGCATGCTAGCTAATTGCTTGAGTGCATGGTTGAGTTCTTCTATTTCTACCTATTAAGGTTCTTGCACAAAAGCCCCACATTATTATTTTTCATGGCAAAAATAGTGTTCCCTAATGTCCTAAATTAATATAGGAAATTTTATAAATTTTTATAATTTTATTGTCTGGATCAATTTCTATGAATAAATACAAAAAGAATAAAAAAAAAGGCACCGAAGCACCGGGCGAAGCCAACATCCAATTTGGCCTGCCCAAAGAGTATATATCAATTTTTTGTCGAGACAGAGGTACAACTTTGCACTGTCTCACCGTGGTGAATCGAACCAGACAAAATCCTGTCAAAGGCCCACACCACTTACCTACATGGTGCATTCGGCCGACATGGCTCATAAAAATAACGTGGAGTTGCAAATGAGCGTCATTTTGTCACGTATAGTCATCAAACAAGGTACTCCGACTCTGAAATCTTCACCGTGGGCTTGCCCTTGTCCAGTCGACGGGTAGAACTAATTATTTGCAAAGTCGATTGGGATGATGTTTTCGCCCTAGTTAACAAAGGAGGCCCATGGTTTCCATTGTCTTTTGCAACACCGACTTAGAAAAATTACTCACAAACCGTTGCCAAATGTTCCTTTTGGCTGGCCGATCGGGGGAGGTTGTTTACCAACCAGCGTCGTTTCAGAGGGGTTTGGCAACCTCAGATGCGCGCCCCTTCTGCGCAAACGCCGAAACCACCGAACATATTATGCTGCACTGCCCCTCGGTCCAACCTTTCTGGATGCAAGTTCAGGCGCTGCATGAAAATGTGGAAGCTTGTGCCTCGATTCGTGACCTTTGGGATGGGTATCCTCCTTGCAAATTGCGATCTAGGATCATCATCTGCACCATATGGAATCTTTGGAAGCTTCGAAACGCCATGATATTCTCACAAGTTGATGAGCCAATTGCCGCTGTCTTCAGACGCCGTGCCGAGGACCTGATGCTATGAGAACATAGGTGTCACAAGCAGTCCTATAAGGAACTCATTCACGACTAGATTGTTATGTTCTCATTGTTAGATGTATATATCTGTATATTGTATTTCCTCCATATGTTAGGGGGTTTCCTGCATATTTGCCCTGTACCTGTACTATATATTGTGGCCTTTGGCCCCTAGAGAAATACAAGTTGTCTATTCCTAACATGGTATCAGAGTCCAAGGTCTCGAGTTCGAGTCCTGGCTTTCGTAATTTATCCTAAAATTGCTGTAGACCCCTCTGTGTCCACGTATAGCCTCTTGAGTCATATGTGAGTTTCGCGCGCCGTCGCTCTCTTCCGGTTGCACGTGCTAACTTCTTCCGTCACACGTGAGAGGGGGTGTTGAAGTGTATAAGTGGATTACAGTAGCCCTTTCCATCAGTTCAGACTTTTGGTTACATTGGCTAGTGCATGAAGTTTGACATGTTGAAGTGTATAAGTGGATTGTAGTAGCCCTTTCCATCAGTTCGGACTTTTGGTTACATTGACTAGTGCATGAAGTTTGACATGGTATCAGAGCCACATTAGCTCCGTCCTCTTTCTCGCAACTTCGTTGGCCGCCACCGTCCCTGTCGTCGCCGGTCTTGCCGTCGTCGTCGCCGCCGGTCGCCGCCTGTTTTGTCCGGTTTTCATATCAGATCGATCCTCGTTTTTAGATCTGATCCAGATTTGATTCCCGTTCCTCGTCACGTCAAATCGGACACCGCTCGAGCTGCTGCCTATTGCGGATCGATTCCTCTGTTTTGATTCACCGTGGAGCTGCCTCGTTCCCCCGTTCAAGCTCTGTCTGCCCGTTAAATCGCCGCCTGCCAGATCGATTCCCCGCGCGTTACCCTGCTGCCAGATCGATTCACGCGGGACACCTGAGCCGCGCGTCAACCTCCCCCTGAGCCGCGCGTCAACCTGCTCCCTCCCGCCTGACACCTAAGCGTGGAGCGCGGGACTGCTCCCTCCCGCCCAACGCCCGAGGAGTCCTTGTCCACGCGGGACTGCACCTGCTGCACGCGGGTCTCTCCTGTCCGCCTGACGCTGCACGCGGCCCCCCACGCGCCCCGGTCAACCTCCTCCACATCCCGCCTGACCACCTGCTGGCCATCGTTGTTGGTCCTGCTGGCCGGCGCTGATCGGATCTGAGCACAGATTCGTTTTCGTCAGATCTGAGAGGTAAAAAAATTGAGCTATGTCTTCTGCATCGGGCTATGTTGCGGTTCCTCGCTGCCCGGTGATCTTCGATGGCGCGAATTATCCTGATTTCGTTGCCTTTATGCGCGTTCACATGCGCGGTCTCCGTCTTTGGGGTGTGCTCTCCGGCGAGGTCTCCTGTCCACCATGCCCCCCTGCTCCTGTGGCTCCTCTTCCGCCGACGCCAATTGTTCTCGGTGCTGATGCTTCTCAGGAGGCTAAGGATGCTGCTCAGAGTGCTGATGATAGTGCTGTTGCTGCTTATGACCTGAAGTTCAAGCAGTACTCTTCCGATCTCGAGGCCTATCGACACGCTTTGACTGCTTATAGTCAGTGGGTTGATGAGGATTCTCGTGCTGCTGCTGTTCTCACCTCCAGTGTTTTGCCCCAGTATGCTGCTGAGTTCATGAGTCTCCCTACTGTTGCCGCTCAGTGGGCTCATCTTCGTCAACGCTATCAGCCGTCTGGGGATGCTCTTTACCTATCTGTGGTTCGCCAGGAGCATGCTCTCCAGCAGGGTGATTCTACTATTGATGAGTTCTATACTCAGAGTGCTGCTATCTGGCGTCAGCTTGATTCTCTTCATACTACTGTTTGTGACACATGCTTGTGTTGCCAGATTGTGCGTTCGTATTTGGAGTTTCACCGCATCTATGAGTTTCTGTCTCGGCTCCGCCAGGAGTTTGAGCCCCGGCATGCTCAGATGAATGCTCATGGTCGTGTTCTGCTCTCTGAGGTGTTGTCTGAGCTTCGGGCTGAGGAGACCCGTCTCCGTGGTGCTGGTCTTCTTGCGATTCCATCTGTGCTTGCTACCCGTGGTCCTCCTATGCCGTCGGTTCCCTCGACTCAGCCGCGGTCCTCTGAGCCGTCGCCGATACTACCCACTCCTCCAGGACAGGTCGAGTCGGCACCAAGCTTGAGTCGAGTCGGCTGCAGTTCGGGGCCAGTCGGCACACCGGCTCGTGGTCAGGGTCGCCGTGGTTCTCTTCGTCATTGCTCTTACTGTAACAAGGATGACCACACTTGGGACACCTGTTATACACGGGATCCCAGCTTACGTCAGCAGCACCAGGCTCGTGGGCAGTCGACTCCTTCTGTATCTTCAGCAGTTGCTCTCTCCGATCAGGACATTATCCGGAGTCTTCGCGGTCTGCTTGCTGCTACAGGCTCTTCTTCGACAGGCAGTGCTGGTTCCGTGACTGATTCTTCAGGCCCTGTGTGACCACCACCTTCTACACATTCAGGTACGTCCTCATGGTATCTGGATTCTGGAGCTTCTTTTCATATGACCTCCGAGTCTTCTTTTCTGTCCGCTCTTCGTTCTCTCCCTTTTCCTGTTCGTGTTTTCACAGCTGATGGTACCTCTCTCCCTGTTTCTAGTCGGGGCACCCTCTCTACTTCTTCCTTTTTTGTTCCTGATATTTCTCATGTCCCTCTTCTTAAGATGAATCTGTTCTCTGCTAGCCAGCTTACTGACTCTGGTTGTCGCGTCATTCTTGATGCTGATTCTTGTGTTGTCTAGGACCGTCGCACGCAGGCCCTGGTTGGAGCTGGCCCTCGCAGCCGTGACTCTTCAGGACTTTGGGAGTTAGACTGGCTTCGTGTTCCTTCCGCTGCCACTTCATCTTCCAGTTCTTCTCCGGTCGTCGCCTCTGCTACCAGCTCCTTTCAGCAGTGGCATCATCGTCTTGGTCACCTTTATGACTCTCGCCTTTCGTCATTAGTTCATCGTGGTCTTCTGGGGTCTGTCTCAGGAGATGGGTCTTTACATTGTCAGGCTGTAGGTTGGGTAAACAGATTCAACTTCCCTATCCTACTAGCGCGTCTGTATCTCAGCGACCTTTTGATTTAGTTCATTCAGATGTTTGGGGTCCGGCTCCTTTCGCTTCGAAAGGGGGCCATCGCTACTATGTTTTATTCATCGATGATTTCTCTCGGTACACCTAGTTATATTTTTATGCGCTCTCGTAGTGAAGTGCTCTCCATATATCAGCGTTTTGCGGCCATGGTCCGTACTCAATATTCTACCCCCATTCGTGTGTTTCGTGCTGATTCTGCTGGTGAGTATATCTCCCAGATGTTGCGAGGTGTTCTTCTTGGCGAGGCACCCTTGCTCGATTCTCTGTCTGGCGCCCATGCTCAGAATGGTGTTGCTGAGCGCAAGCATCGCCATCTTCTTGAGACCACTCGTGCCATGATGATTGCTTCTTCTCTTCCGCCGCATTTCTGGGCTGAGGCTGTCGCTACGTCGGCTTACCTCATCAATATAAAGCATTCTGCCGCTCTGCGGGGTGGCATCCCCCTTGAGCTCCTATCTGGACAGTCTCCAGACTATTCCATGCTTCGCTTGTTTGGTTGTGTTTGCTATGTTCTCCTTGCTCCTCGCGAACGCACCAAACTGACCGCTCAGTCTGTTGAGTGTGTTTTTCTTGGATACAGTGATGAGCATAAGGGCTATCGCTGTTGGGACCCCGTTGGTCGGATCGTATCTCGTGATGTTACTTTTGATGAGACGCGTCCTTTCTATCCTCGTCCCACCGCTGGTACCTACCCAGTGGAAGATATCTCGTTTCTTCTATTTCCTGACACACCCCCTCTGTCTACTCCTTCTACTCCTATTGTGTCTTCTTCAGGATTTCCTACCCCTGATGTCTCTTCTTCTACACCGTCCTCCTCTATTCCGTCTAGTTCTCCTAGTTCTCCTCGTTCTCCGGAGTCTTCCTCTGCTATTCCTTCTTCTTCATCGTCGTCTCCTGGTTCGTCTTCATCTAACGAGCTTCCCTCTACTCATCCTGTTTGTCAGCATCGTGCCCCCGATCGTTACTCTCCTAGTCAGTATGGTCTTTTTGTTGCCTCCGAGCCAACTTCTTATCGGGATGCTGAGCGTCATCCTGAATGGCAACTGGCCATGGCTGAGGAGATTGCTGCGCTTGAGCGCACTGGCACCTGGGATCTTGTTTCTCCCCCTCCCGGTGTTCATCCTATCACGTGTAAGTGGGTCTATAAGATTAAGACCCGCTCTGATGGATCTCTTGAGCGCTATAAAGCACGTCTTGTGGATCGTGGTTTTCAGCAGGAGCATGGTCGTGACTATGATGTGACCTTTGCTCCTGTGGCTCATATGACCACTGTGCGTACTCTTCTTGCTATTGCTTCTGTTCGTCACTGGTCTGTGTCTCAGCTTGATGTTTAGAACGCCTTTATCAATGGTGAGTTGAGTGAGGAGGTTTATATGCAGCCTCCTCCTGGGTATTCTGTTCCTGAGGGGATGGTTTGTCGTCTTCGAAGGTCTCTTTATGGCCTAAAACAGGCCCCTCGTGCCTGGTTTGAGCGCTTTGCTTCTGTAGTGACTGCTGCTGGTTTCTCCCCTAGTACTCATGATCCAGCGCTGTTTGTTCAAACTTCTCCTCGTGGACGCACTCTTCTTCTTCTCTATGTTGATGATATGAGCACTACTGGTGATGATCTTGAGTATATCGCCTTTGTTAAGGCTCGTCTTCGTGATCAGTTTCTTATGACTGATCTTGGTCCTCTTCGATACTTTCTTGGGATTGAGGTTTCCTCCATGTCTGATGGATTTTACATCTCTTAGGAAAAGTATATTCAGGATCTTCTTGCTCGTGCTGCTCTTGGGGATGAGCGCACTGTTGAGACCCCTATGGAGCTTAATGTTAAGCTTCTACCTACTGATGGTGATCCTCTTTCTGATCCGACGCGTTATCGTCATCTTGTTGGGAGTCTAGTTTATCTTGCTGTCACTCGTCCTGACATCTCTTATCCTGTTCATATTCTGAGTCAGTTTGTCTCTGCTCCTACCACTGTTCACTATAGTCATCTTCTCCGTGTTCTTCGTTATCTTCGTGGTACGATCACTCGTCGCCTTTTCTTTCCTCGTTCCAGCTCTCTCCAGCTCCAGTGCTATTCGGACGCTACGTGGGCGAGTGATCCTTCGGATCGTCGTTCACTTTCTGCTTACTGTGTGTTTCTTGGTGGTTCGCTCATTGCTTGGAAGACGAAGAAACAGACAACGGTTTTCCGTTCGAGTGTTGAGGCTGAGTTGCGTGCTATGACCTTGTTGACTGCTGAGGTGACCTGGTTACGGTGGTTACTTTCGGATTTTGGGGTCTCTATTACCACACCCACTCTGGTTTTGTCTGACAATACAAGTGCTATTAGTGTTGCACGTGATCCGGTCAAGCATGAGCTTACCAAGCATATTGGTGTTGATGCTTTCTATACACGTGCTCAGGTGCAGGCTCAGGTTGTTGCGCTTCAGTATGTGCCTTTAGATTTACAGTTGGCGGATTTCTTTATGAAGGCACAGACCCGAGCGCAGCATGATTTCTTACTCTCCAAACTCAGTGTTGTGGATCCACCATGAGTTTGATGGAGGGTGTTAGATGTATATATCTGTATATTGTATTTCCCCCATATGTTAGGGGGCTTCCTGCATATTTGCCCTGTACCTGTACTATATATTGTGGCCTTTGGCCCCCAGAGAAATACAAGTTGTCTATTCCTAACACTCCTATCTAGCTTCCCAGTCTTAGACTACTCTGTTTTTTCATTTTTTTTTGGTTTTGTTTCTTTTTTGCCCTCACTTGTTATAATTTGAGCTTTTTGGGCGAATAAGCCCAACGGAAGACGAGCTACACTTAGCTCTATATCCGGGCCGTCCATCTCCACTTTAGCTTAGCCTTTTTCAGAAAGCTTCAAACAAAGTCAGAAAGAATACCTACATGCGGCGGCGCCGCCGCCGCACCGGGTCGTCGATCTCACCCTAGCCAAACCACCCCGTCCCGCTGTTCCCCCTCCTCTTCGCCGTCGCCGGACTAAGCTCCAGCGACGCGGCGGCGGCGGCGGGGACCCAACCCTCGTGCGCGCCCCTTACATGGCGACGACGTCTCAAGTTTCGAGCAACAACGACGGCTTTCCAGCGGAACTCCAGCAGTGATGGCGAGTGGGCGGCGGCCGGTGAGTTCTGGTGGCAGCGGTCCTTGGGCGGAGAGGCGGCGGATGATGGCGAGATCTAGGATTCCTAGATCGCCGACTTCTTCGACTCCTCGACGTCGGCCAGTGCTATCTAGAGGTCTTTCGGGGCCTACTATGCATCACGAGGATGTCCCGGGTGGAGGCCCTTGGGTTGGTGGAGGTGGACATCTTCTCTATCGAAGGTGGCCAGTCTGTGGCTGGATTTGTGGATCTCGCAATCCGTGTTCTAGTCCTAGTAGCGAGGCGGGAAGACCCAGGTGCTGGTGAAAACGAGCCATTGGCAGGCGATGGCGGCGTTACCATGCCGTTAGCTTGATGAAGGCATCGCCGTGCACCTTGGGCCGACCTCACTCGTGCTACTCCGTGGAAACCTAAGATCTTCGGGTCAGGCGATGGCGGTCCCGTGGTGTCGATATCGCGTTCTCTCCTAGGAGCATTGTTTGTGGAGCAATGTTGAATGGAAGTGGCAGGAGAGGTGGAGCGGCTAGCGCGCGGGGGGTGGTGCTGCTTGGCACCGTGGTGGTGTCGGTGGTTGCTGTGGCAAGAGTCTACGCATCGATCTACATGCTGACGACGGGTTGGCGGAAGATATTGAAGGCAGCGACATCCAAAGCGTGTGCGTGGGCGACGCTCCGTGGATATGCTGTGCGGTTCTAGGGCTCCATTTGCTTGAGTTCGAGTCGCCACACCCAGGCACTCCAGCTTCTCTTGACGAGTGGCAACAGTATGAGTGACCATGGGGCGGGGTCAAAATATGCAGCTAGGTGTTCCATAGATCTCATTGGGGAGCTGATGATACAGTTATTGTTTTTTGCTCGATGTTTTATTTTGGCGTTTCCGGTTAGTATAATCTTTGTAATAGCTTTTGCCAAACAATATGGTTGTAATACTAATAAATAAAGGCTATGTGCATCGCTTGATGTAGAGGCCGGGGCTTCGCTCCCCATTTCGAAAAATAGGTAGCCAAGGATTCGCACTACACATCTTAAAAGTTCCAATCACAAATTTCTTATATTTTTGACGCAGTAAAAAGACAAATTTGTTGAATTTCGTATTTGTACTGTTCACACCAGATCCGAAAATTTCTCTTTTTCTCTGAGCCTAAAATATAATATATTTTCACACGATTTTGGGCACGCGTGTAGTGCATGATCTACATGCTCGTATTTGTTTCATATTTTTTTGTATCTTGAAATTTGAATTTTTCAAAGTTTTAGAGGATAAAAATAACTGCTTGAGCCCGGTCTCCAAAACGCCGCTCTAGTTTTTTTGGGGTTTATTCTTTTTGGCTTTTCGTTTTCTTGTTTTAATAGTTATAGTCAGTGGCGAAGGACGGAAAAAAATTTAGGTCGGGCGAACTCTAATGCATTAAAAAGAATTTGATGTATTTTTTTTGTCTTGACACAATGATAATAGCGTAATCACTTGGTACAATGGTAATAGCAACATAGTTAAATCGAAGAAGAATATACACTAGTTCAATTGACCACAAAATAAAAAATTATACCACAAATTCTTCCCCTTTGAAGCAGCAGGTTCCTTCTCCTTCTTGTCCATCTCTACCACAAATTCGTAGAGCCTAGAGGCCACTAATGGGAAGGAGCGAAACCTATATTTTGGGATGGGAAGGAGACCTAGCCGGATGACCATGAGAGTCAGAATTGAGATGGTTGGAGGAGGAGGCCCAGGGGCAAAGGTGGTGGATCGACGGACATTCCTGCCTCCGACGGGGGAGTCGCCGCTCGCAGGTCGTGAGGACAGGACTGGAAGACGGCGACACTTCTACTTGCTCGAGTTTTCGACGCCTTGACTCGTTCGCCGGCTTGTCATTCGGTTCGATCGCTCGAGGGGCGAAGGCGAACGGGCACACTGCGCGCACATGCATGGGTCGAGGGGCCTTGGGGATGATTCTCCCGTCGGTGCGCGGCCCAGGAAAGGCCCATAATGGCTGAAACCCCACTACCTTAGCCCATATTCTTATTTCCGTTTTGTTTTTTTAGAACTCGCTTAATTTGTAGAGAACTGGATGTATATCGAAGAAAAGCATACATATATACGATTTTTAGCAAAAAATTTAGGTAGGGCATCTGCCATACCTTGCCCAAAGGGGTTCTTCGCCCCTGGTTATAGTCTTTTTAGACTCTTTCGCTTTTTTTCTTTTTTTTTGAAAAGGGGTGCTGCGCCCCGCCTCTGCATCGATATATGCACACAGCCTTTTATTGCATTAATTTTCAAAGAGTTTAAAATTCAGAGCTTACAATTCATGGATCACATAATGTGGACACAAAGATGAACCAACGAAATAAAATAAGAACACGTCTAAGCATCTTGCAATCTATTAGTATGCCACCAGCCCGCCTGGTTGAATATAGCCTGTGCAACCGCCTCCAAACGGCTGCACCCAGCACGCATAGGCTCTCGTTGCGTCTCCGGGAGAAGGAAAGACCAGTCTTGGATTGAATGAGACACCATATGAATGACCTGTAAAAAACGATTATTTGTGCTTTTGTTAAAGATAACATCATTACGACAATTCCATATAGCCCAAACAAGAGCACAAATGCCAATTCTAATCCTTTCTTTCAAAGCTCTATCCACCCATTTAACCAATTCTCAAACATATTTTTTATATTAATTGAAGGTGGAATGCTGCAAGTAAAATGGACTACCCTCCAAATCAATCTAGCCATGTGACAATTGTAGAATAGATGCTCAATTGACTCCGGTGAATCACAGAAAGCACACTTCTTACAACCATTCCAATTTCTTTTAGCGAGGTTATCCTTAGTAAGAATGACTTTTTTTTTATAAAGGAACCAAATAAAAATCTTAATTTTTAGTGGCACTTTGATCTTCCAAATATACTTTCGTAGAAAAATCGTATGACCATTCATATAATTTGTGTACATAGATTTGACTGTAAACGCCCCTAAAGCATCAAGCTTCCACATCAAAACATCCGAGTCTTCATTTAAACACACACTCATAAGACGTTGTACTCTTTTGCTTGTAATGAGAAAAGGTTCAGGCTGGCCGCCGCGCATCCTCGTTTTCTTGCTTTCATACTAGCTAGGACTGGTGGACAGCGGCACGCACATAACAAGCGTTTTCTTGCTTTCATATTAGCTAGGACTGGTGGACAGCGGCACGCACATAACAAGCCTCAGGACGGCAGGATGCAGAGGTTGATGGAGTAAAACCACCGAAATGGCACCGATGTCTAGCCCGCAGCAATATTCCTTGTACCGACTAGCTAGCCTGTTCCGATAACAACACAATTTTTCAGCATGGCGACTAGAGAGTAGTTGTCTGCCAAATGCAACAGACCGTGTGCTAATCTGAGATCAAGCAATGCATGATGTTTTCTTTCTGATGCCTCCTATGCCTAGACTACTGACCTAGGAAGCTGTACAATCATCAGAGATGCATGATAGACCATCGAAAAACTGGACAACTTTGTGAAACTCTCTCACCGGCTTGGCAACTGAATGGATACCGGCAGTTGCTTTCTTGCCTTTTATCGGGCGTTCCCAGCCCAGCCGGAGGTGTTGCTATCTTCTATGGAGCTGTCCTGTTGGAGTGCTCTGCTCTACATGTGCCATATCTAGCTGTTTTAATTTAATTCGAGAAACTGTGAAGGAAACCAACCTTCATGGCATTCAATTTGAAGATTATAGGTGTTGTTCTTGCGACAGATCAGGAGAAGTACGTATGTCGAATGACCCTAGTTTTGTAGCTGTGGCGAGTGGGGACGGCGACAACAACATACTTCATTTGGAGTTCTCAGTTCCCTGAGTTAAAATCCTCAGTACGACCTTGCTGCGTCGGGAACGGCAGCTTCCTAATCGTTTCCTTGTTAACGGCATTGTTCGGGTTTGGACCTTGCTGCATAGACCGGACGACGACATCGTTGTGCACGGTTACCTTCCTGCAGACGTTATTTTTGAGAACCTTTTCGGGCTTTAGGTGTCATCACCACTACTTTTGTTGTTGTAAGTCTCTGAACCTCGCACTCTCTCTAAACAGAGCGGAACAGGAAGGCGCACAACAGAAGAAAGGAAGGAGGGCGGAGGTAGAACAAGGGCAGCAGGAAATTGGTGAGAAGATGGGAGGAAACAACAAGAAGAACTTCAAGCAGAAGGCTACAGCCGGACGTGGGGCTTCCAGTACACTGACGAGATCAAATGTTTGGTCTCGTCAGGGACAATGAGTTGCATCGCGTGTAACTGTCGAGGGGCGGGAGGAGCTTCCACAGTTCATGAATTAGTTAACCTCGTTAGGTCGTTGCATGTTAAATTAGTTTTTCTTTCTGAAACTAGGCAGAAAAAGAATAAAGTCAGGCGTCTTAGAAGTCGCTTAGGTCTTCGTGGTTTTGATGGTGTCAGTAGTGAGGGTCTTAGTGGTGGTCTGGCCCTGTTTTGGCATGAGAGTCTGCATGTTGAGATTGTGTCCATGAATAAAAATATCATTGATGCTTATATCCGCTTCTCCCCTGATGAACCACTCTGGAGAATCACTTGTGTCTATGGTGAACCTAGAGTAGAAAATAGACATCTCTTTTGGTCACAGTTACAAGACTTAAAAAGCACATCAGATCTACCATGGTTAGTCATGGGGGATTTTAATGAGGCACTTTGGCAATTTGAGCATATGTCTAATGTTCCCCGACCTGAAAATCAGATGACGGCCTTTAGGAACACCTTACAAACCTGTGAACTACATGATTTGGGTTTTGTTGGCCTCCCATATACTTATGATAATAAAAGACGAGGTCATAGTAATGTGAAAGTTCGCTTAGATCGAGCAGTGGCGGACAATAAATGGCGGGATATCTTTAATGAAACAGAGGTGAAACACATAATTACTCCTTGTTCTGACCATTTGATGCTGCTTGTGACACTACAACAGGAACAAGCGCTACCGAGGAGAAGGTCCCCAAGACAATATGAGATTCTATGGGAAAGGGCAGGGGAGCTTCCGGAAGTCATTGAAACAATGTGGAAGAAAGAAGGAGTCAAGCGCGATTTGAATGGGGTGATGTATAAACTGGACATGATGATGAGACAATTGCAAGGGTGGAGCAAGAAGAAATTCGGTAATATACTCCAGCAGCTTGAAAACAGTAGGAAAAAACTAGAACGCCTACTAGAGGGGAATAATGACAAAGACGAGATTAGGAGAACCTCTGATTATATAGATGAACTCCTTTATCAAGAAGAAATGTTATGGTTACAGCGATCACGTATTGCTTGGCTAAAAGAAGGAGATAGAAATACAAAATTCTTTCACCAAAAATCGGTGTGGAGGGCAAGGAAGAATAAAGTGAGAAAATTGAAGGATGCTAATGGAGCTTGGCAAACTGCCCCAACTAATATGGAAAGAATGGCCACTTCTTATTTCAAAGAATTATTCACAAGAGATCCGAACCTGAACCCAAACAAAGTATTACATGTGCTAGAAGGGAAAGTAACAGAGGACATGAACAAGATGCTTACTGAAAATTTTACTGATGAAGAAATTTCAACTGCTCTATTTCAGATTGGACCATTGAAGGCCCCAGGACCGGACGGTTTCCCTGCTCGTTTCTACCAGAAAAATTGGAGCTTAATGAAGGAAGAAATCATAGCAGCGGTAAAACTTTTCTTTCATACAGGTCATATGCCTGAGGGAGTAAACGATGCTACTATTGTGTTAATTCCAAAGGTAGATCGTCCGACAGAGCTAAAAGATTTTAGACCCATCAGCTTATGTACGGTGCTTTACAAAATAGTGGCAAAGTGTCTGGTGAACCGCATCAGACCGATCTTAGGGGATCTTATCTCGCAAAACCAGAGTGCGTTTGTGCCGGGTCGCCTAATAACGGACAATGCGCTGATTGCCTTCGAATGCCTTCACTATATTGAGCAAAACACAAACACTGACAACAATTTCTGTGCTTATAAATTAGACTTATCCAAGGCATATGACAGAGTGGATTGGGGCTTTTTAAGGAGAGCGATGGGAAGGTTAGGCTTCTCTTACCGATGGATCGAATGGGTGATGGAGTGTGTGACCACGGTAAGATACAAAGTTAAATTTAATGGAGCCTTGTTGGAATCGTTCTCGCCTTCGCGTGGTCTACGCCAAGGTGATCCCCTATCGCCATTCCTCTTTCTTTTTATTGCTGATGGTCTGTCTGCCCTGTTACAAAGAGAAGTACAGGAAAACCAGTTAACTCCGGTGAAGATTTGTAGACGGGCTCCCGGTATATCACATCTCCTTTTTGCTGATGACAGCCTCCTATTTTTCAAAGCTGAGTCGACTCAGGCTAGCAGAGTGGTACATGTGCTCGAGCAATACAGCATGAGTACAGGACAACTGATCAACCCAACAAAATGTTCAATTTACTTTGGACATGCTTGTGATGCAACAACAAAAGCAGCCGTCATGCAGAATTTACAAGTCACCGAGGAAAAGTTTGAGGCAAAGTATATAGGCCTACCAACCCCGGAAGGAAGAATGACTAAAGGAAAATTTCAAAGTCTGCAAGGTAAGTTAGCAAAGAGGATCATGCAAGTGGGTGAAAACCAAATGGCCCAAGGTGGCAGGGAGGTTATGATAAAAGCAGTGGCACAAGCACTCCCAACCTATGTCATGGGGGTATATAAACTTCCTCTGGGCCTATGTGATGACCTTACCAAAATAATGAGAGATTACTGGTGGGGTTCGGAAAAAGGAAAAAGGAAGACACACTGGGTGTCATGGGACATCATGTTGAAACCGAAGAAACAAGGAGGAATGGGGTTCAAAGACATGAGGATGTTTAATCAGGCACTACTAGCTAGACAAGCGTGGCGGTTAATCCAATTTCCAAACTCACTATGTGCTCAGCTTCTACGGGCTATATACTTTCCCAATGGAAACCTGTTAAACACGGTTTTTACAGGGAATGGATCATCTACGTGGCATGCCATTGAATACGGCCTTGAATTACTAAAAAAAGGAGCAATCTGGAGAATTGGTAATGGTGCAAAGGTACGCATATGGAGAGATGCCTGGATTCCAAGAAAACATCAATTGACACCGATCACTCCTAAAAGGCGTTGCAGACTTAAATGGGTATCTGAACTTCTCACTCCTGAGGGTACTTGGAACATGCAGCTACTGCAGAGATGGTTCCTGCCTATAGACATCCAAAGCATAACAACGATCAAGCCCTCACAACGCCATGAGGACGATTTTATTGCATGGAACCCAGATACTAAAGGTATTTTCTCGGTTAGCAGTGCTTATCGTCTAGGAATGGAAGAAATATTCCGACAACAGGAAACAAGAGCATGTAGTTCATATCCTGACGGCACAAACAAGGAATGGCGCCTCATTTGGCATAGTCAGGCACCCCCAAAGGTAAAAACCTTTGCGTGGAAACTTGCAAAAAATGGCCTCGCCACCAGAGAATGCATGATGAGAAGGAAAATGGTGTCAGATGATATTTGCCCAATCTGCGGGGTGGAGAAGGAGGATACATTCCATGCTATGATCTCATGTCCATACGCCAAGGGACTCTGGAAAACTATACACCAATGTTGGAGCCTACCAAAAATAGAATTGGTACAAAATTCAGGAAGAGATTGGATTCTACCATTTCTGAGCAAGCTGGATGATACGACTAGGCTGCTGGTACTAATGGTGTTTTGGAGAATTTGGCACTGCCACAACGAACTGACGCATGAAAAGGAACCACCGCCATTAGAAGCTTCTAAACGCTTTTTATGCAGCTACGTGGAAACGTTACTTAGTTTCAAACAATGGCCGCAAGCGGATGCTGTTAAAGGTAAGCAGGTGGTGGACTTTCAGGCTAGAGCTCATAGGGCTAATAACCGAGCTAAACCAAAAACGAAAGTCGCTTGGAAACCACCAGAACAAGGAACTGTGAAACTCAATGTTGATGGAAGTTTTCTGCATCAGAATGGGGAGGCAGGAGCAGGCATGATTTTGCGCGACTACTCAGGAGAGGTAATTTTTGCGGCATGTAGATCCTTACTGAACTGCTCATTTGCCCTAGAAGCTGAACTTGCTGCATGTGAGGAAGGAATTAAACTTGCACTTAACTTGTCATCGGAGCCAATTATTCTGGAGATGGACTGTTCGGTAGCCATTTCAATGATACAATCGCAAACCAAAGACAGCTCTAGACTAGTGCTTCTGGTGACAAGCATCAGGGAAAGCCTCGTGGAAAGAAATATTGGGGTTGTGAAAATCAACCGTATGCAGAACGAAGCTAGTCATATTTTGGCTAACTTAGGGAGAGGAACCAAGAGAACTAAATTTTGGATTAGACACTGTCCGGAGGAAGTTCAAAACTGTGTAAACAGTGATTGTAATCCTGTCATAATTTAATGAAAATTTTCCATCGCAAAAAAAAAAGATTGCTTTGGCGGGGACTTTATTATTTTATTTTTCTTCTTATTTTGTTCTTTTGGCTATGTGCATCATGGATGTCTTTCTAGACATGATGCTGTCATCAAGTATTAACATATATTTCCTTTATAAAGAAAATGATTTCATTGCGGTAGATTCTAAGTTGTATACTGGTTAATTTCACTGCCAAGCAATCTAAATATGCAGTTAACTTCCTTATTACTCAACCTTTTGGAGGTTGCACATGAATGGTCTGTTTAAAGTGCAGTCAGTACTGGTAGTAACTTCACAACGTGTTGGTCTTCAGGCATGGTAAACTGCTGATCGGTATATGTCTTCTTTGTATCTTATTTTCACTGATTATATGAGCGCCCCTATAAGATTTTCTTATGATAGTCTAATCAACTAATTTGGAACAGAACTGAAGGACCCCCGCGTCCATCTCTGAGGTGACATAGGGGTCGGGGCCCTACCTCTACATTGCTGTGTGCCCCTTCCCCGCCCTCCCTTACGCCCACCCCACCGCTGCCGGAGGAGGCCGTCCGATAAGGACGACGGCAGCGGGAGCCCTCCGTTTGCACTTGTCCTATACCCTAACGTCTAGTATCCACCAAATCTCACCAAGATCCAATCAATCTGCTGGTATGAGCTTTATTTTTCCAAGATCTTGCTGACGGTGTTCCCAATGCGGCATTCCATTGTTATTTTTGTAGTCGTCCAACCGTGCATATGATGCTAGGGCGACCATGGCAAGAAGACGTGGTGGCAGAGATAATCTGGTTCGGTGGCCCGGATGTGTGAAGAAAGTTGCTCGGAATGAGGCTATCAATGCCTTGTTTACAAAAACTGCTCTTAGCACATCTGTGTTCTGTCTCTACATTTCAGAAGTGCACATGCAACCCGCACAAGGCATAGATCCTCACTGGTGATAATGAATCTGCTTGCAGGCGGCGGTTCTACGGATTAAGTGCGGCAGCGTCAGGCACGAGGTTTGGCGACTCCAAGATCCACTTTTGCTGACACCTTATGGTATTTTAATTATGGCTATTTTCCACGATTATCATGGTCCGGTCGGAGGTGGGCATATCAAGTCGGTTCGATGGCCAGAGGTTCGCCATGCTCATGTGTGTGATACCGCTAGGTGCTGGCACGTGACATGGATCAAGAAGGATGGGATGAAGACGCATGTGTGCCCGGCAATCAATACTTTGCAGAATTTATTGCCATGTGGTGGTGACAACATACTTCATTCCTTGTGGTGCTCCTGGAGCTCCATGCTCAGGTCCGTGGTGGCTCCGTAGTCATCTCTTTGTTGGAAGCATTGTCTGAAGATTGGATCTTCTTCATGCTGAAAATCCATGATCTTACTATCTTGGTTACACCGGATGATTAAGGTGTTTGTGCAGTGCTACCTTCCTAGAAATGTCGTTTTTGGAGAAGTATTTTTGGAGTTGAGGTGTCATCCCTACTGGTGGTGCTATTGCTACTTCGAGTGTTTGTTTGCTTCGGCAATGTCTTTGTTTTTGTTTTTTGGTTGTATGGATCCATCGTGTCTAGACTTGGTCGAGTCATTACGTCGTTGCAAAGGATAGTTCTAATTGATACTTTTTGGTACTACTTTATTCAATTTATCGAAAAAATATTTCTTATATTAGGACCAGATATGTTTACCATGCACATTGTCCTTGCTGCAGCGACATCGGCAATGTATGTATCCGAGAGCATTTTTGAGAAAACCAATAGAACAAAGAAAAATTTCTAGATTTTGTTCGAAATGGGTAGCATAGCATCAATTGATGCACAAAGCCATTCTAGGCACAGCAGTCAGACTTTGGTGGTGGTAGTATAAATTAATCTATACCACTGGATAAAGAGGGTGGACAGTCAATAATCATCCGAGGGTACCATAAAATTGTCCGGCGTGATTTTTTCCTTCCGCCAAGACCAATCCTCGATCTTTGCATGTGAATGGCCGGGCTAGAGAGTCTACTTTTGCACGGCGATGACAAAGCTATTATCCACTCAATGCAACGAACTGTGTGCTGATCTTTAAGTGGTTACGACTTGCATGTCAGGAAGGGCATGCTGACTTATTTCTGATACCTCATATGCCTAGAATAGATTGACCTGGCCAGTTGCACAATCGGAGATAGATAGATAGATAACCATGGAAGATGGAACACGAATGACTTTGTTAGGCCTCATCGATCGGCTTGGCCACCGAATGGATACCTGCAGCCCCCCTTGTTTGCGTTTTATGAGCGGTGTACGTTGGTATCTTGTATTTAGTTGTCCTATTGATGTGTGCTATTGATGTACTACGTTGGCTCTAGATGTGCCATGCTCCCCTCTGTCACGTGGACAGTTACTGTCCAGCCAGATGATCAATTAGCAAAACAGTGAAGCAAGCTAGCTAGGCTGCATGTTCGTCTCTTTAAATCCAACGAGTTCATGGTTTTGGATTTTATATTCGACACTGGTTTATTTTTCCTGCCAATAAGCAATCTGAACATGCAGCTAGCTTTTCCATTTATTACTCAACCTCATGGAGGTTTCATATGCATGAATGTGCAATTGGTAATAGTAGCAATTTCACGACGTGTTGGTCTATCATCATACAAAAGAGTTGGTTGTTATGTCCTTTTCCCCGTTTCCGATTAGCCCTTTAGGGATATGCAAATGCCGACTGAAAACACGTTGAGGAAAAGACTAAAAAAAATATTAAGCAGTTGAAAAGAAAAATTAGTATCTTTGAGGGGTGGATTGGTTCTCGTAAATTTGCTGCCTAGTAATATGGTACTGTATATAATTTTACTATTGCAGCATTCTAAAGGATCTAACACAGTCTTACAAAGATTAGATTATTTCCCATTGAGATTTTTTTGGCACGATATAGTGAGAACAAAGATATCAATTAGCTAAATGTAGTGTGGTTGACTGTCCCAAAGATGAAGGTGGGCTACATAACCTTGAGATTAAAAATACTGCCCTCCTAAGTAAATGGCTTTTTAGGATACTTAATATGGACAGTGTATGGCAAACACTTCTAAAATGAAAATACATATGCTCAAATGCATTGTCTCAATGCTACCGGAAGCAGTGGCATAGAGCTTGTCTTCCTGCGTCGTTCCTCTGATTCTATCTTAAAATTTCTAGATTTTTTTACAGCAGTGGTACCTGGTATGTAGACATCGTGATAGGGATCGGCTGGACGTGATGATGAAGCACCTGACAGCGGTGGCCTGGCAGGTAGCTACCCCATCTGGCCGCTGAGTGCCTCCCCAGGAGGGAGCTGGTTCTTGTACCTGTGTGCGTGCGCATTAGCGCTTGTGTTGTGTTTGTGCCTGTGTTTGCTACTTTCTACAGCGTGTGTGTTGTGTTGTCTTGGACTTTCGTTTTGTTTCGTTGTCTTGTACTGGATATTGTTTGGATGTTGTTTTGTTTATAAAGCTGGGCACGAGCCTGTTTCGAGGAGAAAAATTAGTTATCTCTGGGCGGTGGATTGGTTCTCGTAAATTTGGTGCCTAGTAGTATGGTACTGTATATAATTTCATTATTCCATCATTCTAAAGGATCTAAAGGAGTCTTACAAAGATTAGATTATTTCCCATCGATATTTGTTTGGCACGGTATAGTGAAAAAAATATCAATTAGCTAAATGGATTGTATGGCAACCACTTCTGAAATGAAAATACATATGCTCAAATGCATTGTCTCAATGCAACCGAAAGCCTACGGATTCACACTTTTGGGGTGTGTTCTAATACAAGGAAATATTTCTTCCTAAGGATGGCTCGGAAATTTAGTTCTGGGAGGACAAGTGGCTGTGAGTACTGCACTCCAGGAATAATATCCAGCTTTATCAATATATGTGATAAGCATGATACTATCGCCATGATCTTAGAATTATTCCCACCGAATGTGACATTCAAAAGAGATTTAGTTGGCCCTATACTGACATCATGGAACACTTTGCTAGTGTTTTTGGCTTTAGTGTAATAGTCTCAAGGGGGTGATGAGTTTCGTTGGAATGTACATGAGAGTGGCAAAATATTTGTGAATTACATGTATAGAGCTTTGGTCCAGAAAGTCATGCCAGTTGATAATAACAAGAAGATCTGATAGATATAAAGATACCTCTAGAGAATAAAACGGAGGTATGTTCATTGAGGAGTCATAAGTACCAAAGACAATATTCTTAAAAGAACTTGACATGGAAATACAATATGTGTTTTTTATCACTAGGTGTCGTGGTATTGTTGACAAGTACTACATAGGGGGTCCTCACAGAGTGTTTAGAGAGAGGTGGGGGAACGGGCAAGTTAGTGGTGAAAGAGTATGAGTTTGGCGGAATATGTTGGATGTATTATTGAGTCTCATGGATAAGTATATATAGATGTATAAGGGATTATTTTAGAGTACAAGTCAAGTTAGGATTGTACGTAAATAGATCCTAACTCTGTTTAAACTACATAACAACCGTATATGCCTAATACTCTAACAAGTGGGTACGTGTTAACACAACTAATCCAGATTTAGATCCCACGGCAGTGATGGAATCCTACTCCTACTTCCAATCACTATAATAAAATTACGCCAGGTTACAAAGATTGCAAGGTTCGCTATGCAAGATTGAGTTGTGTCATAAAGGCTCATGTATGTTTGGCTTATAAAGACGCCAGAACCTAGTCTTACAGGGTAAAGTCCATACTTAACGATCCGCCAGCTAGGTAGGCCCGTGGATCGCCATGGCATGATTTTGGTAGTTCTAGCCTCGATCTTGCCCTTCGGGGTCTTAGCATGGCGAATTTCCATCAGTCTAATGTAACAAGCTCTGCCACGACAAGTTCTGGACTGCCCGGTGTTGGAGGAGCAAGGACGGCAAGCACGCCTTAAACTCGTGCTTGTGTTTGTACTGATCGCTTGTTGGTCCAGATACCTATTATAATTATACTTTTTTATACAGTTCTAGCTTCTATCCTGGCCCAACGAGAGCTCCATCTGAAAGGGCCGTGTGTATCCAGTGGCATGCGCGCGCCGGCGCTGGCCGTCCTCAAGCTAGATATGTGCGTACAGCGGTGGAATGACGAGGAGTTCCCTGCAGTTTGCCATGTCACAACCACGGGGATCCGATGGCAGCAACGTATTTTCGCACACATGTGACGAATGCAACCAATTGCGTGCTGATCATGAACAGACTACGACTTGTATGTCAACAAGTGCAAGCTGTCTTATTTCCGATACCTCCTATGCCTAGATTCACATGGCCGGCCGGTTGCACAATCTGATCGAGAGGTTAGATCACCATGGCACACGAATAGCAAAAACTAGACAACTTTGCGACGGAATGGTTACCGGCGCTCCATTGCATTTTATGGGGATCTCGGCCGGCCCTCCAGATTTTGGTGTGCGCTGATATACACGTCCCCTGCTTCTCTCTCACTTGGACAGTACAGATGTTTAATTGTAGAAACTAGAAACAGTCATCTGCATCCATGTTAATTCGGCTCATCCACCCAACCTTGGAAAGGTATCTTTACGGTACAAAATTCAGTAGTACAAAAGATAACTAAATCGACAAATGCTTGGCCTTTTCGTCAATCCACTGCGGTCTGATATTGCGGCTACTCAGCAGATTCTGAAGCTGTTTGGTGAGGCGTCAGGGCTGAAGACAAACATCGACAAATGCTTGGCCTTCCCTATTGCTTGCGCCCACTTGGACATGGACGAGGTACTGCAAAGTTTCGGTGGGCAGAGAGGCAGTCTACCCTGCAACTATCTCGGCCTCCCTCTCGGTTTTCGGAAGCCGCGACGCATCGATGTTCAGCCTATGATCGACAGGGCTGCAAACAGGCTAAAAGGATGGAAAGGAAAGCTTTTGAGCAAAAAAGGAAGATTGGCGCTGATCAAAAGCGCCATCACTGCCACAGCCACGTATTTCCTCACGGTTTTCCCTGCTGAAGTATGGCTTATCAAGCAATTTAACAAGTTGCAGCGCAATTTTCTTTGGGCACCTGAAGAGAAAACCGCTGGTAGCAAATGTTTGGTGAGTTGGAGCAAAGTGTGTGCCCCTGAGGAGTATGGTGGACTGGGTATTAAGGATCTGCAGGCACACAGTAGGGCACTCCGGCTAAGATGGGAATGGTTCAGATGGGATGAGAGCATTAGGCCTTGGAAAGGTACAGCAACGCCCTGTGACCGCACGGATAAAAGTTTCTTCTCGGCTTGCACGACCATCTTAATTGGAAATGGAGGATTGACCGGGTTCTGGAACGACCGCTGGCTGAATGGAGAGGCACCGGCGGACATGGCACCTTCCCTCTTCAAGCTGGCACATAGAAAATCTCTGACGGTGCGGGAGGCGTTTACCAATAAGCATTGGATGAATGGGTTACAGCGGATCAGCACGGAGGAGCAGATTGACGAGTTTGTGCAGTTATGGACCGCTATCCAAACTGTCCAGCTTGCTGATCGACGTGACACCATTCGTTGGAACCTTACGACCGATGGGAGCTACTCTGCCGCGTCCGCGTACGCTGCCCAGTTCTGCACCAGGACCAAGCAGCCGAGCTTGTTGCGTGCTTGGACAATTATTGCTGAAGGCAAAGTGAACTTTTCCTTCTGGCTATCCTGCAGAACAGAAACTGGACTGCGGACAGGCTGGCCAAAAGGGGATGGATGGCCTCATGACGACAGATGCTGCTTCTGCGATCAGCAAATCGAGACTGCGGCACATCTTGCGCTGCATTGCCCCTTCGCCAAGGAGGTTTGGACACACTTTCAGGTTTCGCACCCACTTGCTATCCAGATCTTCGCGGCCTCTAGGACGATCAACAGCTGGTGGGAAAAGGCTAGAAGCGGGAGAAAGACGGATCAGCAGCAGCGTGGTATTTCCTGCTCGGTTTATATCATCTGGCACGTCTGGAAGGAACGGTGTCGCAGAATTTTTCAGAATGAGATCACCTCTGCTGCGACGGTAGCGGGCCTCATTAAGGCCGACCTCGAGTTGATTAGGCTTGCTAGACTGAAACCTTAGACGCCGGCCGGGGTTGTCGGTTGTTATAGAGCGGCTGTGTTGTTTGTTTCTTTCTCTTATGAGTTCGCTTTTTCACCCCATTTGGATGTGTAACAGACGTTTTATTTCTCCTCTATAATGCAAAAGCAGAGCACCTGCTAGTTCATGTCAAAAAAAAAAAAGATAACTAAATCGAAACTTCTAGATCCGAAAATTAAAACTTCACAGGAAATTCGGTTAGCAACATGACCACAAACTTCACAGGCATCTTTAGTCCATTTTTAGCTGCATGACCACAAAGATAATGCGTCGGTTAGCAACAGATTGAGATTCAAAATACGCTCTCATAGTCATCGAGGCTTATGCCACTTGCAGGTGATAGTAGCACTTTATTCACTTCTCCACTCCAATGGTCACAACAAGCTTTGATCACATCCCAACATCCTTGAAAAGATCTATACGAGCGGGCAATCGGTGAAGAAACCCAAGGCACGATTTTGAAGAATTTATCTTTGATTCTTTGCCAACATCTCTTTCCGATTTGGTCATTGCCGGCCACTGCATCGAGGAACACTTGCCCACATGCCCTTCCGACAACACGTTCTGCGAGGAGGACGTCTCCGGCTACTTCAGGCATGTGCTGTGTGTACAGGATATTTGCACAGGATATCCAAAGTCCTGTGCTTCTCTCGCCATGGACGGGCACAGGATATCCAAAGTCCTGTGCTAGTTCTCTCACCATGGACGGGCACAGGATATCCAAAGTCCTGTGCTAGTTCCGTATGCGCTTGACAGTCATGTGCTTCTCTCACCATGGGCGGGAACAGGATATTTGCAATGGATATTCAAAGTCCAAAAAGAAAATATCCAATGCAACAATTGATGGTTCTGGTGTCTATGCGGAACCAGGGCAGTCTTTTTTGTCTTTGCTCTCGCGCACAATTTCTTTAAATCACCTTACTCTTCATGGTAAACAGTTGGTTTGTATGTCAACCATGTAGCGTGTCTCTGTTGCCACCTTTACAATCTCAATTTGAGGCCCAGTATTACAAGCATACTTTGTAAGCTGACACTAATTTTAGTGATAAGTACGATTTTCCTTGGGCCTCAACTAGTTTTGCTGAACATTTTTAATCGACTAAAAAAGTAGACAAATTAACCCATGACAAAACAAAGACACTTGGACTTGCACACCTCATCTCGGCAAACCAGCTCCTATCGTCCTAGTGTGCATGCTGCCGGCTGGTGTCGAACACCTCCATCTCGAAATGTGAATGCCGGGAATATAATGGCACTCGATCTACATGCGCTATGGTCATACATGTGTGCATGGCTCTACTGGCCTACACATGGCACTGAAGTTTGGCATGTCGAATGGTCTCTCGAGCTCGCACAAGTTTGTCATGTGACATCACTTAGTTTTCAGCCGTCCAACGCTCTCTATGTGAATCCGACTGTATCTAGCACTACGGCGCACTAGTACTACCCCCGTGTGGACTCACTTAATACCCTTGTGAAAACTAGTTCTCTACACACATTGTAAGTAAAAATATTTACGGAGTCCGTCAGGAATACTTTGCAACCATTAGTCCCCAAGTTCTTCACATCTAAGCTAGAGAAAGCTGGTTGGTTTGTGTCTCCGCAGCTAAGTGCCTGGCGGCGAGCTCAGTCAGCTGGTAGTTTGTGACTCCAACCCGTCATTTGCATGTTACGGTCAGCCTCCTTGAAGCTTGTTATCTGTGTGTTGCCGACCACTGATGTCGAGCTCACAGCAGTTTGCCAAGTCACAATTAGGGTGCTCCCATCATACTGCTACCTTTGAGCATCATGTTTATGAAGATGTTCAACTAATTGGGTGCAAATTTTCAAATGACTTCGACTTCCAGGCTGAGCAATGCATGCCGTCATATTTCTGATACCTCCTAGGCCTAGGTTGATTCGGACTCGGTTGCTGTAAACACTTTGCACGATTACAGATGGTAGTGGCGAACAAGTACGCGAGAGATAGATGACTTTATGAGACCACCCTAGCTTGGCTTGTACATATCAGGATCCTGCTTGCCTTTTATGGGGATCACACGTACACGGTGTTGGTATCTTCTATGGAGTTGTTTCATCAGCCTCTTGCTACCCCCATGTGCACTGCTTCTCTGAGTAGGCCGTCTTTAATTGGAGAAAAGGTGCATGGAGCCAGCCTGCATATTTGGGGCTCTTAAATCAAGAGAGTTCATCGCTGTGGATTTTAAGTTTGGCTCTGCAGGTTCTCGCCCCCTGGTATTTTTTCTAGCATGCAATCTGAACATCTAATTACCTTTGCTATTTCCTCATGTTATATGCGAGGTTGGATAGGAAATATTTTCCTAAATTGCAATTGGTAATAGTAGTAGTAGTAATTAACTTGGCAGCGTGTTAGGTTTTTATCGTGATGAAAAGATTGTCGGTATGCCATCTTGGTATCATGCTTACTGATCATAAATGTACTCCTCCATGATAAGTTACTTTCTTGATGATGTCTCACAGCAACAAAAGTGTAATGTTTTTCGGAAAACAGAGGCATGCATAAACACAAAAGCGATCGCAGAAATGAGGTTTTATTAATTATATGCAAGATCAACAACCGAATATGCATGGCATGGCCAGCCACTTCATGAATATGTCATACATAACGGAGTGTGTAGACCAGAATGATTGTTTATAAAATTACACATATACCAGTTGGATCCACACACATATGAGTATTCACTAACATAAATAGAGGCATGAACACAAAAGCAATCGCAAAAATGAGGCTCCATCCAGCTGCATGGCAACGGCGAAACCATGGTAGGAAAACAGAGTAAGTGTTGGCCGTTTTGGGTATCTACTAACAAAATCCAGCAAGGAGTATATATTTGCTTGTAACCGATTCATCTGCCCGGACGACAAAACCGATAATCCAAACGTAATTGGTAACCTTGAGAACCAAACGATGTATTTATGTTCTGATCATCAACGTTACACCGATAACTCATGACAAACAGGTATGCCACTATTTTTGGTTACAACCCAGCACCAGACTTATTTTTCATTGTCGTCCCCTGGTGTAATGCCTACTTGGGCTACCTCTTGTTTCTAGTGTTCCAGTTCTTTTTGTTTCCCTTTTTGGTTATCCCTTTGGTGTAAATGCCTACATATGTAAATATTCTACCTTCTATTGAAATCGAAAGCCAGCAATTGCTGGATCTTTCAAAAAAAAAAATTCATTGTCGTCACTGCTATGCACTAGAGTCGTGACGAACATAAAATGTCGAATGTCATGGCTTTTATCAGCCCGAGTCCGCCCATGAATCATAAAGCAACATCAAATTTTAATTTTTTTGTTAGCGGTAAGCCCTGAAGGGATCAGTTTTTTGCCTATATGTGATGGTCTTTTGTTTGCTTGTCGGGGGGTTCACGTTAGCACCAGCGTACATTCTTTTTTCGCCACTAAGGCTGCTGCAGCGCTAAGCCTTTTTTCAATAATGTGTCGTGAAAGAGAAGACAAAGCCCCGTACCGGAGCTGATGGATGGAAGCAATTCCTTCCATAGAACCATCTGATAGGAGGAGATCAAATGATTATGTTTTTTAGAAGGACAAATCACAAGGATTAGTGTTCTTTATTTTAGTGATGCGAGGAAGACCCACATCATCTCTTATAAAATAGGCTTCTAGATAGATGTTCACGTGACATAATGTGAGCAGATCGGTGTGTTTATAAACCGAACCTTGACATATCCTAACGATCCCATGTTTCTAGGGATCTCTTTCTTGACTTGTATGCCACAATGTAACTTGGTTCTCTAACTCTGATCCTATAATAACACACACATGCATGACGAGGCCAAGTCATCGCCTCCCAAACTAATCTACATCTTTTTTTTTGAACGGAACTAATCTACATCTTAGTTGCTTGATACTGCCTAGTGTGTGTCGCGGTGGCCAAGCCTTGATTTTGCCATGGCATTGGCCAGCTAAAGTTCTATCAGCATAGGAATGTGTAACTCAACCAGCCTATGCACTCTTGGGCTGCTTTTCCTCAATCTTGTTATGTGCATACTGCTGGACACCAATCTTGTTATGTGTACTTTTCCATGTCACGACTATTGTGTTCTGATGACATTGGTGTATTTTTTGCGCGCTGATTACAAACTTATTATTTGTTGAATGCAACTAATTGTGTGCGCTGATCTGGAAGTGTCTAGGACTTATAGATCAATTAGTGGATGCTCTTTTATTTCTGATACCTCCTATGTATAGATTGATCTAGGCAGTTGAACAGTCAGAGATGATAGACGACCATGGCACACAAATACATGCAAAAACCAGATAACTTCGTGAGAACTCATTGGCTTGGCGACTGAATAGACACCAGACTTTTATGGGGCTCCTAGCCTCGATGCATTATTGCCGTGCACTACTCTGCATGCTCCCTACTGCTCTCACATGGATAGCCACCATCCATACATATCTATAATTGCAGAAACAGTGAAGGAAGCGAGCCTGCATATTTGGATCTTAAATCAAATGAGTTTTATGGATGTGGATTCTAAGATGGAGGTTGCACATGGATGTTTTGTTTAAAGTGCAATCAGTAATAAATTTGTTTAAAGTTTGAGGCACATTATTAAAAACTGACATTCATCTTTATGGTGACGTTAATTGATATACCATATTAGACAGGATTCGGGAAGGAACTGCTAGAACCTCTTAGGGGTGGCGTTCAGATATATTTATAATGTGTACAAGTGTGTTGTGGCTACAATATTACAATACAAATTCTAACCCTTCCCATTGTAATTGACACAATATGCTCCAACAACTCTGGTATCTTTCTTTTTCAGTCTCGAAGTAGCACATCACCTTTCTCGTGTTGTAGCTTTGTGTTGCATATAGTTCTCACATGCAATACAAGGAAACTAAAACAGAGTTTACTCATGGAAAACTTGGGTCCACATGGATTGCATGTAATAGCTGACCAACTTGTATGGATGTTACATAAGACTGCCATCGCGTACTACAAAATTGGTGCTATATTATAGAGATACAAAATGTGCATGCTTTCACCTTAGGACTTCCTTAAAACCGAACTTAGAGAAATGTTAGCTATGCCCTACTGCTAAAATCCACATTTTTCACAAGAGATGGCATTTCCATGCGTCCTCGTCAAAGAAGGAACAATTCGTCAATGAATCCATTTCTAGAATCAATCTGAATTAATTATATATCAGAAACATAACAATATACGCAACTTACATACCAAAGAAGGTCACATCACTATATTGGTTGTTTTCCTTTCACTTGTTGCATACAAACGCATATCAAGGAAACTTGTGATCAAGATACCGAGGCCTTCGACTTGTTGCATTATAATTGTAAGGAATTTCATGATAGAAATGGTAACATTCTACGATGCTAGCAAAAAGTATTCACGCAATATTGAGACGTCGGTTCGCACTAATTTTGCTATGTTAGTTGATGATGAAAAGATTGCCAAAAATATAGTAGATATTGTTAAACCATAACTTAATGGCCAAGTAATCATTTTATCGGAATAATATGACTTCTAGGCCAGGTTATTTTATACCACCAGAAGCACAAGATTCATTCTTGTTCACAACAAATCTTTTGTGTGTGTGTGTGTGTGTGTGGGGGTGGGGTGAACCTTTTTTTCAAAATGGAGGATGGAAAAAAATGAAGGATGGACCCCCCCACCTCTACATGGAAAATATGCATACGGCTTTCTTTATTTATTTATTCAACATGGACGGACAAAGAACATACATCAAAAAATCCAAAGCCATCACACAACCCCTACAGACCCAACCATGGGTGAAAATTATGTCAACAAGGCCTTATGCCCTGAAAACAAAAAAATCCCACCACCATTTAGGAACCGGGAACAATAGCATACCCAAGACACCATCTAGGAGAAATGAGAGCACACATCCAGTTTAGCAAACTCTTAGTGATTACCTCATGTACACGCCAAAGAATCCTTCACCGTTGAACCATCGAGACATATTCATGGTTAAGGTCATCATAAACTTCACCAATCCTGCCAATGACGCCACCACGACGCCAAGCGCCGCGCCCCGCCCTACGCGAGGCCATCATCCTGCATGTTGCTGAGACCCTGCTGCACCACACCGCCGAGAACCACAGCCGTCAACGCGATAGATGGAACACCGGTCCACCAGCTGACCCCCTCTAGGAATCTCGAGCTCAAAAACAAATCCCTCAAGAGGGTGAATGACATAAACGTGGCCTCATCGTTTAGATCTAGGGTTTTCCCATGAACCTTTGACATGGGCAGAGATTCGCAACAACGAGACCTTCATCAAGGTAACAACATCTGAAGATGCCGCCATCTTCCACTTCACATCGGAGCCCGGCTCTCACCATACATCCCCCTCGCCTAACCTCCAACACACACACACACCATATATAGCCATGGCCAAAACATAGGAGAGGGAGGCCTCCACCGCACCAACCGCCTTCGATTAGCTAGGAGCTGAGTGTGCGACTACACTCGCTGTGTAAGTTTATAATATGCGTGACATTGGTATCGGTTTGTAGCTTACATCAGATTGCAATGTCACAACTACCGTGTTCCGATGACAATAATATATTACTGCAAGGCCGGGCCACTTAATGCAAAATAATTGCGGGCTGATCTTTAAGTGACTACGACTAATAGGTCAAGGCAGTGCATGCTGTGTGTTTTCTGCTACCATATATGCCTAGATTGATCCGACATGTTGAAAAATCAGAGATGATAGATGACCATGGAACATGATTATGAAAAAAACGGATAACTCTATGAGACATCATCGGCTTGGCGACCCAATGGATAGCAGCCCTTGCTTGACTTTTATGGGGCAAGCCAAGCTCCTGTCGCCGGATCTTGGAATGTGAATACCGTGAATTCCCGTGTCGATCAACATCCTGCATGGGTGTGTGGCTCCACCGTCTGCGCATGCCGCCAAGCTGGGTGGTCCGATCTCGAGATATATCACCTTTTGACATGTGACAACTTGACTGTTCAGGCCATGATAGTATTCTTGACGACGGCGAACACGTTGTCGTCGTCGTGAATGCAAATACATGAATGCTGGAGGTCACATAACAACGACTTATAGGTGAAACAATGCATGAAGTTTTGTTCTGACACCTCCTAAGCCTAGATTAAACAACCGCCAGGTTTGTACAAGAGAATATAGATGAACCGCACGACAAAAGGATGAGAATATAGATGAACTGGCACATGAACAAGCAAAAATCAGATAACTTTGTGACACCTCGTCATCTTGGTATGCACATGGATACTGGCTATTCCTTGCCTTTTATAGGTCTCCCTCGACGTGGCGACATCTTCTATGGAGCCGATTCAAGCGCCACCATCAGAGATGCTTTTACTCCCTGGCATGTAGGTGAAAGTGCAAGAAGCAAGCCTGCACGTTCGGCTCATAAATCCTCGAAACAGGCTGACGCCCAGCTTTATAAATAAAGCAACATCCATACGTGAATCCATACAATCACACCACACAGAAGTTCACACACGGCTGGCACACACACGGCCACAACTGCCAGACCAGGCATAGCCTAAGTCTAGCGCATGCCAACCAACACAAACACAGACACCTAAAGCAAGATAAAACCACCATCTGGAAGGGCCCTCAGGGGCCAGACGAAGTAGCAAGCTAGCGAGCCGCCGCAATCAGGTGCTCCAACATCTCGTCCAGCTGCGTCCTCTCGCGCTGTCTACACGGCGGGTACCACTGCTGCAAGAAAGCCAGAAAGGTGAAGGTCGAGTCAGAAGCCCGCCGAAGAAAAATACGCTCAATGACTATCTTGTTCCTAATGTTCCATAAAGCCCAGGTCATTGCCACAAACATCAACCAGAAGAGGCGCCTCCTCCTCCTAGTATGGTTTGCGGCGGCCTCCAGGAACTCCCCAAGGTCTAAGGCCTGCCACTCAGGCCCCATGGCCTCGTGAACAAAGTTCCAAAGGAAACGAGCAGCGGGGCACGAGAAGATGTGCAGACCCGTTTCTGGGACCACACACAACGGGTAAAGGCCATTACCAGGCCCCTGCCGCTTGGCCACCTCCACACCTGAGGGAAGCCGGTCATGTAATAACTGCCAAACAAAATTTTTGATCTTCAGAGGTAGGGGGCCTTCCACAATGGTGAGACCCATGGCCTCTCGGGCCCTCTAAATAGGGCCCTGTAAGCCGAGCCCATCGAAAAGAACCCCGAAGGGGTGAGGCGCCAAGCATGGGAGTCCGGCGATTGCGCCAGGGGTAGATCGTCCCTCGCCCTCCAGGAAGCCAGCTCGGCCTCCCCCAGGTTCCTCCGGAAAGCCACCTGCCACGACCCACCGTGGAAGGCCTCCCCACCCAAGATAGTGGGGTCAGCGCAGATCGCAAATAACTCGGGACACTCGTGACGCAAAGGGAGATGGCTGAGCCAGGGATCGAGCCAGAATAGGGTATCCCTTCCATCGCCTATGGAAATAGACAACCCTTTCCGAATAGCTGGCTTGATGTCCTGGATGGCTCTCCAAAACTGAGAGCCCTCCCGACGTTCGCAAGCCAGCAGCGGCCGGCCCTGCAAATACTTCGCCTTTATCAACTGTAGCCAAAGGCCCCCGTCATCTTTCAGGATCCTCCACACCCATCGAAGCAGCAATGCCACATTCATGTGGCGGACGCGATGATACCTAAGCCCCCTAGCTCCTTGGGGGCGCAGATATCAGCCCACTTCACCATATGGTACTTTTGATGGCCATCATTGGCCATCCAAAAGAACCGGGAGAGCTCCTTGTTGAAGTTCGCATGAACCCCCTCCGGAAGGAGGTACATCCTCATCATGTACATAGGGATGCTAGAGAGGCATGAGTCGATAAGGACCGTCTTGCTCCCCTTGGAGGTGAACCTCCCCTTCCAGGGTTCGGATTTCGCCTTAACCCGACCCATGAGGGGCTCCAGGTCCCTAATTAGGATCCTGGAGTCCCTCACCGGCATCCCTAAATAGTTTAGGGGGAAGACCGCCAAACGGCAGTTAAGGTTATCTGCGATCCTCTGCTGATCCTCTTCGGAATACCCCAACACCATGACTTCACTTTTATCAAAGTTGATCTTGAGGCCCGACATAGCCTCAAAGCACAGGAGCAGGAACTTCAGGTTAATGATATCCTGCTCCGAGCCCTCCACCATAATCATGGTATCATCCGCATATTGGAGGTGGGTCACCCCCCTCCAGGGATAAGATGCCGAACCACACCTGAGATGTGGACGGAATTCTTGGCCTTCTCCAAGATTTCCGCAAGGGCATCAACCTCAGCATTAAACAGGATAGGGAGATCGGGTCCCCCTGAAGAACCCCACAGGAGGGTTTGAAATAGGGACCCACCTCCCCATTTATGTTTATAGTTGTGTTCCCGCTCATGAAGATCATCATGATCCAACCTATCATGCGATCATCCACCCCACGACGCTGGAGGACCTGGCGGAGGAAGGCCCAGTCTAGCCGATCATAGGCCTTCTGAAAGTCGAGCTTCAAGAAGAAACCCCGCTGGTGACTCACTTTGACCTCATGAATAATTTCATGAAGAGCCAGGATCCTGTCATGAATATATCTCCCTTTTAGGAAGGCAAACTGGTATGGATGCGTCAGACGCTCCATAATTGAAGCAAGCCTGCGCGCGCACACCTTGGATTTGATCTCCTGGATCACATTTATAACGGTGATCGGGCGGAACTGGCGAATATCCATGGCCCCCACAATCTTGGGGATCAGGGTAATAACACCAAAGTTCAGCCGGGCCATCACGAGGGTCCCAACATAGAGTTCCTGGAACATAGGCATAATGGCCCCCTGTATCTTCTCCCAGAACCTCTGGAAGAAGATAACGGGGAGGCCATCGGGACCAGGAGCCGAGTTAGGCTTCATCTCCGTGATGGCCAGGAGAACCTCCGCGGGCAGGAATGGGAGCGTAAGACCCGCATTCTCATCATCAGAGACCATGGCCCCAACTAGCCAGAAGTCTGCAGCTAATGCCACCCCTGTACGGGGTGCTACCGAGAATAATTACTTATAAAAGGAATAAATATGGGTGGAGATATCCCTGGCTATGGGCAATAGCTCATGAAAAAATCCATAAAACACGAAAACAACGAGTTTTTGGTCATGCCCACAAACATGTATCAGGTCCTAACGGTTGTTGTAAATCACCGTGGAACCCCAAAACTGTGGGTAATAACTCATGGAAATGGACATAAACGCAAAAATGACAAGTTTTTGGCCATATCTCCTGAACATGTAAATCGCCCCAGAACCCAAAAATAGTGGGCTATAGATGACGAAGCTTTGGATCATGCCCTCAAACATGTATCAAGTCTTAAGGTCATTGTAAATTGCCTTGGAACGCCAAACCTGTGGGCAATAACTCATGAGAATGGCCACAAGACACGAAAATGATGAGTTTTCATTCATAACTCTAAAACACGTATCAGGTCTTACGGGACATGAAATCCCCAAAACTATGGGCAATAGCTCTTGAAAACGGCCATAAAACGCAAAAACGACGAGTTCTTGGTCATGCCCTGAAACATGTATCGGGTATGACGGTCGTTGTCAATTGCACTTCAACTTGAAAACTATGAGCAATAACTCATCAAAATGGCCATAAAACGAGAAAACGATGAGTTTTTTTTGTCTTAACTCTCAAATAAGTAAATCGCCTTAGAACCCTAAAACTATGGGCAATAGCTCATGAAAACGGCCCTAAACTCCAAAAACGACGAGTTTTTTTGTCATAACTCACAAACATGTAAATCGACCTGGAACCCCAAAACTATGGGCAATAGCTTATGAAAACATCCATAAAACATGAAAACGACGAGTTTTTGGTCATGGCCTCAAACATGTATTGAGTCTTACGTTCATTGGAAATCACCGTAGAACCCAAAAACTATGGGCAATAACTCATGAAAACGACCATAAAACGCAAAAACGACAATTTTTTGGTTATAATTCTAAAACATGTATCGGGTCTTACGTGCCATGAAAATCCCCTTGGGACCCCAAAAGTATGCGCAATAGCCCATGAAAACAGGCATAAAACACAAAAACAATGAGTTTTTTCTCATGCCCTCAAACATGTATCGGTTATTAAGGTCATTGTAATTTACCCTTGAACCCAAACATCTGGGCAATAAGTCATGAAAAAGGGCATAAGATGCGAAAACGATGAGTTTTTGGTCATAAGTCTCAAACAAGTAAATCGCCCTGATACCCCAAACCTCATGAAAAAAGCCTTAAAACACGAAAATAACTAGTTTTTGGTCATGCCCACAAACATGTATCAGGTCCTAACGGTTGTTGTAAATCACCGTGGAACCCCAAAACTGTGGGTAATAACTCATGGAAATGGCCATAAACGCAAAAATGACAAGTTTTTGGCCATAACTCCTGAACATGTAAATCGCCCCACAACCTAAAAATAGTGGGCTATAGATGACGAAGCTTTGGATCATGCCCTCAAACATGTATCAAGTCTTAATGTCATTGTAAATTGCCTTGGAACGCCAAACCTGTGGGTAATAACTCATGAAAATGGCCACAAGACACGAAATTGATGAGTTTTCAGTCATAACTCTAAAACATGTATCAATTCTTACGGGCCATGAAATCCCCAAAACTGTGGGCAATAGCTCTTGAAAACGGCCATAGAATGCAAAAACAACGAGTTCTTGGTCATGCCCTGAAACATGTATCGGGTATGACGGTCGTTGTCAATTGCACTTCAACTTGAAAACTATGAGTAATAACTCATCAAAATGGCCATAAAACGAGAAAACGATGATTTTTTTGTCATAACTCTCAAATAAGTAAATCGCCTTAGAACCATAAAACTATGGGCAATATCTCATGAAAACGGCCCTAAACTCCAAAAATGACGAGTTTTTGGTCATAACTCACAAACATGTAAATCGATCTGGAACCCCGAAACTATGGGCAATAATTTATGAAAACATCCATAAAACATGAAAACAACGAGTTTTTGGTCATGGCCTCAAACATGTATTGAGTCTTACGGTCATTGGAAATCACCGTGGAACCCAAAAACTATGGGCAATAACTCATGAAAACGACCATAAAACGCAAAAACGACGATTTTTTGGTTATAACTCTAAAACATGTATCGGGTCTTACGTGCCATGAAAATCCCCTTGGAACCCCAAAAGTATGTGCAAAGCCCATGAAAACGGCCATAAATCACAAAAACAACGAGTTTTTGCTCATGCCCTCAAATATGTATCGAGTCTTAAGGTCATTGTATTTTACCCTTGAACCCAAACATCTGGGCAATAACTCATGAAAACGGGCATAAGATGCGAAAACGATGAGTTTTTGGTCGTAAGTCTCAAACATGTAAATCGCCCTGATACCCCAAAGCTATGGGCAATAGCTCATGAAAAAAAGCCATAAAACACGAAATAACGAGTTTTTGGTCATGCCCACAAACATGTATCAGGTCCTAACGGTTGTTGTAGATCACCGTGGAACCCCAAAACTGTGGGTAATAACTCATGAAAATGGCCATAAACGCAAAAATGACAAGTTTTTGGCCATAACTCCTGAACATGTAAATCGCCCCAGAACCCAAAAATAGTGGGCTATAGATGACGAAGCTTTGGATCATGCCCTCGAACATGTATCAAGTCTTAAGGTCATTGTAAATTGCCTTGGAACGCCAAACATGTGGGCAATAACACATGAGAATGGCCACAAGACACGAAAATGATGAGTTTTCAGTCATAACTCTAAAACATGTATCAGGTCTTACGGGCCATGAAATCCCCAAAACTGTGGGCAATAGCTCTTGAAAACGGCCATAAAACGCAAAAACGACGAGTTCTTGGTCATGCCCTGAAACATGTATCGGGTATGACGGTCGTTGTCAATTGCACTTCAACTTGAAAACTATGAGCAATAACTCATCAAAATGGCCATAAAACGAGAAAACGATGAGTTTTTTTGTCATAACTCTCAAATAAGTAAATCGCCTTAGAACCCTAAAACTATGGGGAATAGCTCATGAAAACGGCCCTAAACTCCAAAAACAACGAATTTTTGGTCATAACTCGCAAACATGTAAATCGACCTGGAACCCCAAAACTATGGGCAATAGCTTATGAAAACATCCATAAAACATGAAAACGACGAGTTTTTGGTCATGGCCTCAAACATGTATTGAGTCTTACGGTCATTGGAAATCACCGTGGAACCCAAAAACTGTGGGCTATAACTCATGAAAACGACCATAAAATGCAAAAACGACGATTTTTTGGTTATAATTCTAAAACATGTATCGGGTCTTACGTGCCATGAAAATCCCCTTGGGACCCCAAAAGTATGCGCAATAGCCCATGAAAACGGCCATAAAACACAAAAACAATGAGTTTTTGCTCATGCCCTAAAACATGTATAGGTTGTTAAGGTCATTGTAATTTACCCTTGAACCCAAACATCTGGGCAATAACTCATGAAAACGGGCATAAGATGCGAAAACGATGAGTTTTTGGTCATAAGTCTCAAACATGTAAATCTCCCAGATACCCCAAAGCTATGGGCAATAGCCTACTAAATAAGCCCTAAAACACGAAAACAACGATTTTTTGGTCATGCCCACAAACATTTATCAGGTCCTAACGGTTGTTGTAAATCACCGTGGAACCCCAAAACTGTGGGTAATAACTCATGAAAATGGCCATAAACGCAATAATGACAAGTTTTTGGCCATAACTCCTGAACATGTAAATCGCCCTAGAACCCAAAAATAGTGGGCAATAGATGACGAAACTTTGGATCATGCCCACAAACATGTATCAAGTCTTAAGGTCATTGTAAATTTCCTTGGAACGCCAAACTGTGGGAAATAACACATGAAAATGGCCACAAGACATAAAAATGACGAGTTTTCAGTCATAACTATAAAACATGTATCAGGTCTTAAGGGCCATGAAATCCCCAAAACTATGGGCAATAGCTCTTGAAAACGGCCATAAAACACAAAAACGATGAGTTCTTGGTCATGCCCTAAAACATGAATCGGGTATGAAGGTCATTGTCAATTGCACTTCAACTTGAAAACTATGAGCAATAACACATCACAATGGCCATAAAACGAGAAAACGATGAGTTTTTTGTCCTAACTCTCAAATAAGTAAATCGCCTTAGAACCCCAAAACTATGGGCAACAGCTCATGAAAACGGCCCTAAACTCCAAAAACGACGAGTTTTTGGTCATAACTCACAAACATGTAAATCGACCTGGAACCCCAAAACTATGGGCAATAGCTTATGAAAACATCCATAAAACATGAAAACGACGAGTTTTTGGTCAAGGCCTCAAACATGTATCGAGTCTTACGGTCATTGGAAATCACCGTGGAACCCAAAAACTGGGGGCAATTACTCATGAAAACGACCATAAAACGCAAAAACGACGATTTTTTGGTTATAATTCTAAAACATGTATCGGGTCTTACGTGCCATGAAAATCCCCTTGGGACCCCAAAAGTATGCGCAATAGCCCATGAAAACGGCCATAAAACACAAAAACAATGAGTTTTTTCTCATGCCCTCAAACATGTATCGGTTATTAAGGTCATTGTAATTTACCCTTGAACCCAAACATCTGGGCAATAACTCATGAAAACGGGCATAAGATGCGAAAACGATGAATTTTTGGTCATAAGTCTCAAACATGTAAATTGCCCTGATACCCCAAAGCTCATGAAAAAAGCCATAAAACACGAAAATAACTAGTTTTTGGTCATGCCCACAAACATGTATCAGGTCCTAACGGTTGTTGTAAATCACCGTGGAACCCCAAAACCGTGGGTAATAACTCATGAAAATGGCCATAAACCCAAAAATGACAAGTTTTTGGCCATAACTCCTGAACATGTAAATCGCCCCAGAACCCAAAAATAGTGGGCTATAGATGACAAAGCTTTGGATCATGCCCTCAAACATGTATCAAGTCTTAAGGTCATTGTAAATTGCCTTGGAACGCCAAACCTGTGGGTAATAACTCATGAAAATGGCCACAAGACACGAAAATGATGAGTTTTCAGTCATAACTCTAAAACATGTATCAGGTCTTACGGGCCATGAAATCCCCAAACTGTGGGAAATAGCTCTTAAAAACGGCCATAAAATGCAAAAACGACGAGTTCTTGGTCATGCCCTGAAACATGTATCGGGTATGACAGTCGTTGTCAATTGCACTTCAACTTGAAAACTATGAGCAATAACTCATCACAATGGCCATAAAACGAGAAAACGATGAGTTTTTTTGTCATAACTCTCAAATAAGTAAATCGCCTTAGAACCCCAAAACTATGGGCAATAGCTCATGAAAACATCCATAAAACATGAAAACGACGAGTTTTTGGTCATGGCCTCAAACATGTATCGAGTCTTACGTTCATAGGAAATCACCGTGGAACCTAAAAACTGTGGGCAATTACTCATGAAAACGACCATAAAACGCAAAAAGGACGATTTTTTGGTTATAACTCTAAAACATGTATCGGGACTTACGTGCCATGAAAATCCCCTTGGAACCCCAAAAGTATGTGCAATACCCATGAAAACGGCCATAAATCACAAAAACAACGAGTTTTTGCTGATGCCCTCAAATATGTATCGATTCTTAAGGTCATTGTATTTTACCCTTGAACCCAAACATCTGGGCAATAACTCATGAAAACAGGCATAAGATGCGAAAACGATGAGTTTTTGGTCGTAAGTCTCAAACATGTAAATCGCCCTGATACCCCAAAGCTATGGGCAATAGCTCATGAAAAAAGCCATAAAACACGAAAATAACGAGTTTTTGATCATGCCCACAAACATGTATCAGGTCCTAACGGTTGTTGTAGATCACCGTGGAACCCCAAAACTGTGGGTAATAACTCATGAAAATGGCCATAAACGCAAAAATGACAAGTTTTTGGCCATAACTCCTGAACATGTAAATCGCCCCAGAACCCAAAAATAGTGGGCTATAGATGACAAAGCTTTGGATCATGCCCTCGAACATGTATCAAGTCTTAAGGTCATTGTAAATTGCCTTGGAACGCCAAACATGTGGGCAATAACTCATGAGAATGGCCACAAGACACGAAAATGATGAGTTTTCAGTCATAACTCTAAAACACGTATCAGGTCTTACGGGCCATGAAATCCCCAAAACTATGGGCAATAGCTCTTGAAAACGGCCATAAAACGCAAAAACGACGAGTTCTTGGTCATGCCCTGAAACATGTATCGGGTATGACGGTCGTTGTCAATTGCACTTCAACTTGAAAACTATGAGCAATAACTCATCAAAATGGCCATAAAACGAGAAAACGATGAGTTTTTTTGTCATAACTCTCAAATAAGTAAATCGCCTTAGAACCCTAAAACTATGGGGAATAGCTCATGAAAACGGCCCTAAACTCCAAAAACAACGAATTTTTGGTCATAACTCGCAAACATGTAAATCGACCTGGAACCACAAAACTATGGGCAATAGCTTATGAAAACATCCATAAAACATGAAAACAACGAGTTTTTGGTCATGGCCTCAAACATGTATTGAGTCTTACGGTCATTGGAAATCACCGTGGAACCCAAAAACTATGGGCAATAACTCATGAAAACGACCATAAAACGCAAAAACGACGATTTTTTGGTTATAACTCTAAAACATGTATCGGGTCTTACGTGCCATGAAAATCCCCTTGGAACCCCAAAAGTATGTGCAATACCCATGAAAACGGCCATAAATCACAAAAACAACGAGTTTTTGCTCATGCCCTCAAATATGTATCGAGTCTTAAGGTCATTGTATTTTACCCTTGAACCCAAACATCTGGGCAATAACTCATGAAAACGGGCATAAGATGCGAAAACGATGAGTTTTTGGTCGTAAGTCTCAAATATGTAAATCATACGATACCCCAAAGCTATGGGCAATAGCTCATGAAAAAAGCCATAAAACACGAAAATAACGAGTTTTTGGTCATGCCCACAAACATGTATCAGGTCCTAACGGTTGTTGTAGATCACCGTGGAACCCCAAAACTGTGGGTAATAACTCATGAAAATGGCCATAAACGCAAAAATGACAAGTTTTTGGCCATAACTCCTGAACATGTAAATCGCCCCAGAACCCAAAAATAGTGGGCTATAGATGACGAAGCTTTGGATCATGCCCTCGAACATGTATCAAGTCTTAAGGTCATTGTAAATTGCCTTGGAACGCCAAACATGTGGGCAATAACTCATGAGAATGGCCACAAGACACGAAAATGATGAGTTTTCAGTCATAACTCTAAAACATGTATCAGGTCTTACGGACCATGAAATCCCCAAAACTGTGGGCAATAGCTCTTGAAAACGGCCATAAAACGCAAAAACGACGAGTTCTTGGTCATGCCCTGAAACATGTATCGGGTATGACGGTCGTTGTCAATTGCACTTCAACTTGAAAAGTATGAGCAATAGCTCATCAAAATGGCCATAAAACGAGAAAACGATGAGTTTTTTTGTCATAACTCTCAAATAAGTAAATCGCCTTAGAACCCTAAAACTATGGGGAATAGCTCATGAAAACGGCCCTAAACTCCAAAAACAACGAATTTTTGGTCATAACTCGCAAACATGTAAATCGACCTGGAACCCCAAAACTATGGGCAATAGCTTATGAAAACATCCATAAAACATGAAAACGACGAGTTTTTGGTCATGGCCTCAAACATGTATTGAGTCTTATGGTCATTGGAAATCACCGTGGAACCCAAAAACTGTGGGCTATAACTCATGAAAACGACCATAAAATGCAAAAACGACGATTTTTTGGTTATAATTCTAAAACATGTTTCGGGTCTTACGTGCCATGAAAATCCCCTTGGGACCCCAAAAGTATGCGCAATAGCCCATGAAAACGCCATAAAACACAAAAAAATGAGTTTTGCTCATGCCCTAAAACATGTATAGGTTGTTAAGGTCATTGTAATTTACCCTTGAACCCAAACATCTGGGCAATAACTCATGAAAACGGGCATAAGATGCGAAAACGATGAGTTTTTGGTCATAAGTCTCAAACATGTAAATCTCCCAGATACCCCAAAGCTATGGGCAATAGCCTACTAAATAAGCCCTAAAACACGAAAACAACGATTTTTTGGTCATGCCCACAAACATTTATCAGGTCCTAACGGTTGTTGTAAATCACCGTGGAACCCCAAAACTGTGGGTAATAACTCATGAAAATGGCCATAAACGCAATAATGACAAGTTTTTGGCCATAACTCCTGAACATGTAAATCGCCCTAGAACCCAAAAATAGTGGGCAATAGATGACGAAACTTTGGATCATGCCCACAAACATGTATCAAGTCTTAAGGTCATTGTAAATTTCCTTGGAACGCCAAACTGTGGGAAATAACACATGAAAATGGCCACAAGACATAAAAATGACGAGTTTTCAGTCATAACTATAAAACATGTATCAGGTCTTAAGGGCCATGAAATCCCCAAAACTATGGGCAATAGCTCTTGAAAACGGCCATAAAACACAAAAACGATGAGTTCTTGGTCATGCCCTAAAACATGAATCGGGTATGAAGGTCATTGTTAATTGCACTTCAACTTGAAAACTATGAGCAATAACACATCACAATGGCCATAAAACGAGAAAACGATGAGTTTTTTTGTCTTAACTCTCAAATAAGTAAATCGCCTTAGAACCCCAAAACTATGGGCAACAGCTCATGAAAACGGCGCTAAACTCCAAAAACGACGAGTTTTTGGTCATAACTCACAAACATGTAAATCGACCTGGAACCCCGAAACTATGGGCAATAGCTTATGAAAACATCCATAAAACATGAAAACGACGAGTTTTTGGTCAAGGCCTCAAACATGTATCGAGTCTTACGGTCATTGGAAATCACCGTGGAACCCAAAAACTGGGGGCAATTACTCATGAAAACGACCATAAAACGCAAAAACGACGATTTTTTGGTTATAATTCTAAAACATGTATGGGGTCTTACGTGCCATGAAAATCCCCTTGGGACCCCAAAAGTATGCGCAATAGCCCATGAAAACGGACATAAAACACAAAAACAATGAGTTTTTTCTCATGCCCTCAAACATGTATCGGTTATTAAGGTCATTGTAATTTACCCTTGAACCCAAACATCTGGGCAATAACTCATGAAAACGGGCATAAGATGCGAAAACGATGAATTTTTGGTCATAAGTCTCAAACATGTAAATTGCCCTAATACCCCAAAGCTCATGAAAAAAGCCATAAAACACGAAAATAACTAGTTCTTGGTCATGCCCACAAACATGTATCAGGTCCTAACGGTTGTTGTAAATCACCGTGGAACCCCAAAACTGTGGGTAATAACTCATGAAAATGGCCATAAACCCAAAAATGACAAGTTTTTGGCCATAACTCCTGAACATGTAAATCGCCCCAGAACCCAAAAATAGTGGGCTATAGATGACAAAGCTTTGGATCATGCCCTCAAACATGTATCAAGTCTTAAGGTCATTGTAAATTGCCTTGGAACGCCAAACCTGTGGGTAATAACTCATGAAAATGGCCACAAGACACGAAAATGATGAGTTTTCAGTCATAACTCTAAAACATGTATCAGGTCTTACGGGCCATGAAATCCCCAAACTGTGGGAAATAGCTCTTAAAAACGGCCATAAAATGCAAAAACGACGAGTTCTTGGTCATGCCCTGAAACATGTATCGGGTATGACAGTCGTTGTCAATTGCACTTCAACTTGAAAACTATGAGCAATAACTCATCACAATGGCCATAAAACGAGAAAACGATGAGTTTTTTTGTCATAACTCTCAAATAAGTAAATCGCCTTAGAACCCCAAAACTATGGGCAATAGCTCATGAAAACATCCATAAAACATGAAAACGACGAGTTTTTGGTCATGGCCTCAAACATGTATCGAGTCTTACGTTCATAGGAAATCACCGTGGAACCTAAAAACTGTGGGCAATTACTCATGAAAACGACCATAAAACGCAAAAAGGACGATTTTTTGGTTATAACTCTAAAACATGTATCGGGACTTACGTGCCATGAAAATCCCCTTGGAACCCCAAAAGTATGTGCAATAGCCATGAAAACGGCCATAAATCACAAAAACAACGAGTTTTTGCTGATGCCCTCAAATATGTACCGATTCTTAAGGTCATTGTATTTTACCCTTGAACCCAAACATCTGGGCAATAACTCATGAAAACAGGCATAAGATGCGAAAACGATGAGTTTTTGGTCGTAAGTCTCAAACATGTAAATCGCCCTGATACCCCAAAGCTATGGGCAATAGCTCATGAAAAAAGCCATAAAACACGAAAATAACGAGTTTTTGGTCATGCCCACAAACATGTATCAGGTCCTAACGGTTGTTGTATATCACCGTGGAACCCCAAAACTGTGGGTAATAACTCATGAAAATGGCCATAAACGCAAAAATGACAAGTTTTTGGCCATAACTCCTGAACATGTAAATCGCCCCAGAACCCAAAAATAGTGGGCTATAGATGACGAAGCTTTGGATCATGCCCTCTAACATGTATCAAGTCTTAAGGTCATTGTAAATTGCCTTGGAATGCCAAACCTGTGGGCAATAACTCGTGAGAATGGCCACAAGACACGAAAATGATGAGTTTTCAGTCATAACTCTAAAACACGTATCAGGTCTTACAGGCCATGAAATCCCCAAAACTATGGGCAATAGCTCTTGAAAACAGCCATAAAACACAAAAACGACGAGTTCTTGGTCATGCCCTGAAACATGTATCGGGTATGACGGTCGTTGTCAATTGCACTTCAACTTGAAAACTATGAGCAATAACTCATCAAAATGGCCATAAAACGAGAAAACGATGAGTTTTTTTTGTCATAACTCTCAAATAAGTAAATCGCCTTAGAACCCTAAAACTATGGGGAATAGCTCATGAAAACGGCCCTAAACTCCAAAAACAACGAATTTTTGGTCATAACTCGCAAACATGTAAATCGACCTGGAACCCCAAAACTATGGGCAATAGCTTATGAAAACATCCATAAAACATGAAAACGACGAGTTTTTGGTCATGGCCTCAAACATGTATTGAGTCTTACGGTCATTGGAAATCACCGTGGAACCCAAAAACTGTGGGCAATAACTCATGAAAACGACCATAAAATGCAAAAACGACGATTTTTTGGTTATAATTCTAAAACATGTATCGGGTCTTACGTGCCATGCAAATCCCCTTGGGACCCCAAAATTATGCGCAATAGCCCATGAAAACGGCCATAAAAAACAAAAACAATGAGTTTTTGCTCATGCCCTAAAACATGTATAGGTTGTTAAGGTCATTGTAATTTACCCTTGAACCCAAACATATGGGCAATAACTCATGAAAACGGACATAAGATGCGAAAACGATGAGTTTTTGGTGATAAGTCTCAAACATGTAAATCTCCCAGATACCCCAAAGCTATGGGCAATAGCCTATGAAATAAGCCCTAAAACACGAAAACAACGATTTTTCGGTCATGCCCACAAACATTTATCAGGTCCTAACGGTTGTTATAAATCACCGTGGAACCCCAAAACTGTGGGTAATAACTCATGAAAATGGCCATAAACGCAATAATGACAAGTTTTTGGCCATAACTCCTGAACATGTAAATCGCCCTAGAACCCAAAAATAGTGGTCAATAGATGACGAAACTTTGGATCATGCCCTCGAACATGTATCAAGTCTTAAGGTCATTGTAAATTTCCTTGGAACGCCAAACTGTGGGAAATAACTAATGAGAATGGCCAGAAGACATAAAAATGATGAGTTTTCAGTCATAACTATAAAACATGTATCAGGTCTTAAGGGCCATGAAATCCCCAAAACTGTGGGCAATAGCTCTTGAAAACGGCCATAAAACACAAAAACGATGAGTTCTTGGTCATGCCCTAAAACATGAATCGGGTATGAAGGTCGTTGTCAATTGCACTTCAACTTGAAAACTATGAGCAATAACACATCACAATGGCCATAAAACGAGAAAACGATGAGTTTTTTGTCTTAACTCTCAAATAAGTAAATCGCCTTAGAACCCCAAAACTATGGGCAACAGCTCATGAAAACGGCCCTAAACTCAAAAACGAGTTTTGGTCATAACTCACAAACATGTAAATCGACACGGAACCCCAAAACTATGGGCAATAGCTTATGAAAACATCCATAAAACATGAAAGCAGCGAGTTTTTGGTCATGGCCTCAAACATGTATTGAGTCTTACGGTCATTGGAAATCACCGTGGAACCCAAAAACTGGGCAATAACTCATGAAAACGACCATAAAATGCAAAAGCAGCGATTTTTGGTTATAATTCTAAAACATGTATCGGGTCTTACGTGCCATGAAAATCCCTTGGAACCCCAAAAGTATGCGCAATAGCCATGAAAACGGCAATAAAAAACAAAAACAATGAGTTTTTGCTCATGCCCTAAAACATGTATAGGTTCTTAAGGTCATTGTAATTTACCCTTGAACCCAAACATACGGGCAATAACTCATGAAAACAGACATAAGATGCGAAAACGATGAGTTTTTGGTCATAAGTCTCAAACATGTAAATCGCCCTGATACCCCAAAGCTATGGGCAATAGCTCATGAAAAAAGCCATAAAACACGAAAATAACGAGTTTTTGTCATGCCCACAAACATGTATCAGGTCCTAACGGTTGATGTAAATCAATGTGGAACCCCAAAAGCGTGGGTAATAACTCATGAAAATGGCCATAAGCATAAAAAATGACAAGTTTTTGGCCATAACTCTGAACATGTAAATCGCCTAGAACCCAAAAATAGTGGGCTATAGATGACGAAGCTTTGGATCATGCCCACAAACATGTATCAAGTCTTAAGGTCATTGTAAATTTCCTTGGACGCCAAACATGTGGGAAATAACTCATGAAAATGGCCACAAGACATAAAAATGATGAGTTTTCAGTCATAACTCTAAAACACGTTGCAAGTCTTACGGGCCATGAAATCCCCAAAACTATGGGCAATAGCTCTTGAAAACGGCCATAAAACGCAAAAACGACGAGTTCTTGGTAATGCCCTAAAACATGAATCGGGTATGAATTGCACTTCAACTTGAAAACTATGAGCAATAACACATCACAATGGCCATAAAACGAGAAAACGATGAGTTTTTTGTCTTAACTCTCAAATAAGTAAATCGCCTTAGAACCCTAAACTATGGGGAATAGCTCATGAAAGCGGCCCTAAAACACAAAAAAGATGAGTTTTTGGTCATAACTCGCAAACATGTAAATCGACCTGGAACCACAAAACTATGGGCAATAGCTTATGAAAACATCCATAAAACATGAAAACAACGAGTTTTTGGTCATGGCCTCAAACATGTATTGAGTCTTACGGTCATTGGAAATCACCGTGGAACCCAAAAACTATGGGCAATAACTCATGAAAACGACCATAAAACGCAAAAACGACGATTTTTTGGTTATAACTCTAAAACATGTATCGGGTCTTACGTGCCATGAAAATCCCCTTGGAACCCCAAAAGTATGTGCAATACCCATGAAAACGGCCATAAATCACAAAAACAACGAGTTTTTGCTCATGCCCTCAAATATGTATCGAGTCTTAAGGTCATTGTATTTTACCCTTGAACCCAAACATCTGGGCAATAACTCATGAAAACGGGCATAAGATGCGAAAACGATGAGTTTTTGGTCGTAAGTCTCAAACATGTAAATCGCCCTGATACCCCAAAGCTATGGGCAATAGCTCATGAAAAAAAGCCATAAAACACGAAATAACGAGTTTTTGGTCATGCCCACAAACATGTATCAGGTCCTAACGGTTGTTGTAGATCACCGTGGAACCCCAAAACTGTGGGTAATAACTCATGAAAATGGCCATAAACGCAAAAATGACAAGTTTTTGGCCATAACTCTGAACATGTAAATCGCCCAGAACCCAAAAATAGTGGGCTATAGATGACGAAGCTTTGGATCATGCCCTCTAACATGTATCAAGTCTTAAGGTCATTGTAAATTGCCTTGGAGCCAAACATGTGGGCAATAACTCATGAGAATGGCCACAAGACACGAAAATGATGAGTTTTCAGTCATAACTCTAAAACATGTATCGGTCTTACGGGCCATGAAATCCCCAAACTATGGGCAATAGCTCTTGAAAACGGCCATAAAAGCATAAAAGCAGCGAGTTCTTGGTCATGCCTACGAAACATGTATCGGGTATGACGGTCATCAATTGCACTTCAACTTGAAAACTATGAGCAATAACTCATCAAAATGGCCATAAAGCGAGAAAGCGATGAGTTTTTTTGTCATAACTCTCAAATAAGTAAATCGCCTTAGAACCCTAAAACTATGGGGAATAGCTCATGAAAAGCGGCCTAAACTCCAAAAACAACGAATTTTGGTCATAACTCACAAAACATGTAAATCGACACGGAACCCCAAAACTATGGGCAATAGCTTATGAAAACATCCATAAAACATGAAAAGCAGCGAGTTTTTGGTCATGGCCTCAAACATGTATTGAGTCTTACGGTCATTGGAAATCACCGTGGAACCCAAAAACTGTGGGCAATAACTCATGAAAACGACCATAAAATGCAAAAAGCAGCGATTTTTGGTTATAATTCTAAAACATGTATCGGGTCTTACGTGCCATGAAAATCCTTGGACCCCAAAAGTATGCTTAATAGCCCATGAAGCGGCCATAAAACACAAAAACAATGAGTTTTTGCTCATGCCCTAAAACATGTATAGGTTGTTAAGGTCATTGTAATTTACCCTTGAACCCAAACATCTGGGCAATAACTCATGAAAACAGGCATAAGATGCGAAAACGATGAGTTTTTGGTCATAAGTCTCAAACATGTAAATCTCCTAGATACCCCAAAGCTATGGGCAATAGCCTATGAAATAAGCCCTAAAACACGAAAACAACGATTTTTCGGTCATGCCCACAAACATTTATCAGGTCCTAACGGTTGTTGTAAATCACCGTGGAACCCCAAAACTGTGGGTAATAACTCATGAAAATGGCCATAAACGCAATAATGACAAGTTTTTGGCCATAACTCCTGAACATGTAAATCGCCCTAGAACCCAAAAATAGTGGGCAATAGATGACGAAACTTTGGATCATGCCCACAAACATGTATCAAGTCTTAAGGTCATTGTAAATTTCCTTGGAACGCATAAACTGTGGGAAATAACACATGAAAATGGCCACAAGACATAAAAATGACGAGTTTTCAGTCATAACTATAAAACATGTATCAGGTCTTAAGGGCCATGAAATCCCCAAAACTATGGGCAATAGCTCTTGAAAACGGCCATAAAACACAAAAACGATGAGTTCTTGGTCATGCCCTAAAACATGAATCGGGTATGAAGGTCATTGTTAATTGCACTTCAACTTGAAAACTATGAGCAATAACACATCACAATGGCCATAAAACGAGAAAACGATGAGTTTTTTTGTCTTAACTCTCAAATAAGTAAATCGCCTTAGAACCCCAAAACTATGGGCAACAGCTCATGAAAAGCGGCCCTAAACTCCAAAAAGCGAGTTTTTGGTCATAACTCACAAACATGTAAATCGACACGGAACCCCAAAACTATGGGCAATAGCTTATGAAAACATCCATAAAACATGAAAGCAGCGAGTTTTGGTCATGGCCTCAAACATGTATGAGTCTTACGGTCATTGGAAATCACCGTGGAACCCAAAAACTGGGGCAATAACTCATGAAAACGACCATAAAATGCAAAAGCGATTTTTTGGTTATAATTCTAAAACATGTATGGGGTCTTACGTGCCATGAAAATCCCCTTGGGACCCCAAAAGTATGCGCAATAGCCCATGAAAACGGACATAAAACACAAAAACAATGAGTTTTTTCTCATGCCCTCAAACATGTATCGGTTATTAAGGTCATTGTAATTTACCCTTGAACCCAAACATCTGGGCAATAACTCATGAAAACGGGCATAAGATGCGAAAACGATGAATTTTTGGTCATAAGTCTCAAACATGTAAATTGCCCTGATACCCCAAAGCTCATGAAAAAAGCCATAAAACACGAAAATAACTAGTTTTTGGTCATGCCCACAAACATGTATCAGGTCCTAACGGTTTTTGTACATCACCGTGGAACCCCAAAACTGTGGGTAATAACTCATAAAAATGGCCATAAACGCAAAAATGACAAGTTTTTGGCCATAACTCCTGAACATGTAAATCTCCCTAGAACCCAAAAATAGTGGGCTATAGATGACGAAGCTTTGGATCATGCCCTCAAACATGTATCAAGTCTTAAGGTCATTGTAAATTGCCTTGGAGCCAAACATGGGCAATAACTCATGAGAATGGCCACAAGACACGAAAATGATGAGTTTTCAGTCATAACTCTAAAACATGTATCAGGTCTTACAGGGCCATGAAATCCCCAAACTATGGAAATAGCTCTTGAAAACGGCCATAAAAGCAAAAGCAGCGAGTTCTTGGTCATGCCACAAACATGTATCGGGTATGACGGTCATTGTCAATTGCACTTCAACTTGAAAACTATGAGCAATAACTCATCAAAATGGCCATAAAACGAGAAAAGCGATGAGTTTTTTGTCATAACTCTCAAATAAGTAAATCGCCTTAGAACCCCAAAACTATGGGCAATAGCTCATGAAAACATCCATAAAACATGAAAACGACGAGTTTTTGGTCATGGCCTCAAACATGTATTGAGTCTTATGGTCATTGGAAATCACCGTGGAACCCAAAAACTGTGGGCAATTACTCATGAAAACGACCATAAAACGCAAAAACGACGATTTTTTGGTTATAATTCTAAAACATGTATCGGGTCTTACGTGCCATGAAAATCCCCTTGGAACCCCAAAAGTATGCGCAATAGCCATGAAAACGGCCATAAATCACAAAAACAACGAGTTATTGCTCATGCCCTAAAATATGTATCGATTCTTAAGGTCATTGTAATTTACCCTTGAACCCAAACATCTGGGCAATAACTCATGAAAACAGGCATAAGATGCGAAAACGATGAGTTTTTGGTCATAAGTCTCAAACATGTAAATCGCCCTGATACCCCAGAGCTATGGGCAATAGCTCATGAAAAAAGCCATAAAACCCGAAAATAACGAGTTTTTGGTCATGCCCACAAACATGTATCAGGTCCTAACGGTTGATGTAAATCACCGTGGAACCCCAAAACTGTGGGTAAGAACTCATGAAAATGGCCTTAAACGCAAAAATGACAAGTTTTTGGCCATAACTCCTGAACATGTAAATCGCCCCAGAACCCAAAAATAGTGGGCTATAGATGACGAAGCTTTGGATCATGCCCTCTAACATGTATCAAGTCTTAAGGTCATTGTAAATTGCCTTGCAACGCCGAACCTGTGGGCAATAACTCATGAGAATGGCCACAAGACATGAAAATGATGAGTTTTCAGTCATAACTCTAAAACACGTATCAGGTCTTACGGGCCATGAAATCCCCAAAACTATGGGCAATAGCTCTTGAAAACGGCCATAAAACGCAAAAACGACGAGTTCTTGGTCATGCCTTGAAACATGAATCGGGTATGAAGGTCGTTGTCAATTGCACTTCAACTTGAAAACTATGAGCAATAACTCATCAAAATGGCCATAAAAGCGAAAAGCGATGAGTTTTTTTGTCATAACTCTCAAATAAGTAAATCGCCTTAGAACCCTAAAACTATGGGCAATAGCTCATGAAAACGGCCCTAAACTCCAAAAACAACGAGTTTTTGGTCATAACTCACAAACATGTATATCGACCTGGAACCCCAAAACTATGGGCAATAGCTTATGAAAACATCCATAAAACATGAAAACAACGAGTTTTTGGTCATGGCCTCAAACATGTATTGAGTCTTACGGTCATTGGAAATCACCGTGGAACCCAAAAACTATGGGCAATAACTCATGAAAACGACCATAAAAGCATAAAAGCAGCGATTTTTGGTTATAATTCTAAAACATGTATCGGGTCTTACGTGCCATGAAAATCCCTTGGAACCCCAAAAGTATGCGCAATAGCCATGAAAGCGGCCATAAATCACAAAAACAATGAGTTTTGCTCATGCCCTCAAATATGTATCGGTTCTTAAGGTCATTGTAATTTACCCTTGAACCCAAACATCCGGGCAATAACTCATGAAAACGGGCATAAGATGCGAAAGCGATGAGTTTTTGGTCATAAGTCTCAAACATGTAAATCATACGATACCCCAAAGCTATGGGCAATAGCTCATGAAAAAAATCCATAAAACACGAAATAACGAGTTTTTGGTCATGCCCACAAACATGTATCAGGTCCTAACGGTTGTTGTAGATCACCGTGGAACCCCAAAACTGTGGGTAATAACTCATGAAAATGGCCATAAACGCAAAAATGACAAGTTTTTGGCCATAACTCCTGAACATGTAAATCGCCCCAGAACCCCAAAATAGTGGGCTATAGATGACGAAGCTTTGGATCATGCCCTCGAACATGTATCAAGTCTTAAGGTCATTGTAAATTGCCTTGGAATGCCAAACATGTGGGCAATAACTCATGAGAATGGCCACAAGACACGAAAATGATGAGTTTTCAGTCATAACTCTAAAACATGTATCAGGTCTTACGGACCATGAAATCCCCAAAACTGTGGGCAATAGCTCTTGAAAACGGCCATAAAGCAAAAAGCGAGTTCTTGGTCATGCCACAAACATGTATCGGGTATGACGGTCGTTGTAAATTGCACTTCAACTTGAAAAGTATGAGCAATAGCTCATCAAAATGGCCATAAAACGAGAAAACGATGAGTTTTTTTGTCATAACTCTCAAATAAGTAAATCGCCTTAGAACACTAAAACTATGGGGAATAGCTCATGAAAACGGCCCTAAACTCCAAAAACAACGAATTTTTTGGTCATAACTCACAAACATGTAAATCGACACGGAACCCCAAAACTATGGGCAATAGCTTGAAAACATCCATAAAACATGAAAACGACGAGTTTTTGGTCATGGCCTCAAACATGTATTGAGTCTTACGGTCATTGGAAATCACCGTGGAACCCAAAAACTGGGCAATAACTCATGAAAACGACCATAAAATGCAAAAACGAGCGATTTTTGGTTATAATTCTAAAACATGTATCGGGTCTTACGTGCCATGAAAATCCTTGGGACCCCAAAAGTATGCGCATAGCCCATGAAAGCGGCCATAAAACACAAAACAATGAGTTTTTGCTCATGCCCTAAAACATGTATAGGTTGTTAAGGTCATTGTAATTTACCCTTGAACCCAAACATCCAGGCAATAACTCATGAAAACAGGCATAATATGCGAAAACGATGAGTTTTTGGTCATAAGTCTCAAACATGTAAATCTCCTGATACCCCAAAGCTATGGGCAATAGCTCATGAAAAAGCCATAAAACACGAAAATAACGAGTTTTGGTCATGCCCAAACATTTATCAGTCCAACGTTTGTTGTAAATCACCGTGGAACCCCAAAACTGTGGGTAATAACTCATGAAAATGGACATAAACGCAAAAATGACAAGTTTTTGGCCATAACTCCTGAACATGTAAATCGCCCTAGAACCCAAAAATAGTGGGCAATAGATGATGAAACTTTGGATCATGCCCACAAACATGTATCAAGTCTTAAGGTCATTGTAAATTTCCTTGGAACGCCAAACTGTGGGAAATAACACATGAAAATGGCCACAAGACACAAAAATGATGAGTTTTCAGTCATAACTATAAAACATGTGTCAGGTCTTAAGGGTCATGAAATCCCCAAAACTGTGGGCAATAGCTCTTGAAAACGGCCATAAAACACAAAAACGATGAGTTCTTGGTCATGCCCTAAAACATGAATCGGGAATGAATGTCGTTGTCAATTGCACTTCAACTTGAAAACTATGAGCAATAACACATCACAATGGCCATAAAACGAGAAAACGATGAGTTTTTTGTCTTAACTCTCAAATAAGTAAATCGCCTTAGAACCCCAAAACTATGGGCAACAGCTCATGAAAACGGCCCTAAACTCCAAAAACGACGAGTTTTTGGTCATAACTCACAAACATGTAAATCGACCTGGAACCCCAAAACTATGGGCAATAGCTTATGAAAACATCCATAAAACATGAAAACGACGAGTTTTTGGTCATGGCCTCAAACATGTATTGAGTCTTACGGTCATTGGAAATCACCGTGGAACCCAAAAATTGTGGGCAATAACTCATGAAAACGACCATAAAATGCAAAAACGACGATTTTTTGGTTATAATTCTAAAACATGTATCGGGTCTTACGTGCCATGAAAATCCCCTTGGGACCCCAAAAGTATGCGCAATAGCCCATGAAAACGGCCATAAAACACAAAAACAATAAGTTTTTTCTCATGCCCTAAAACATGTATAGGTTGTTAAGGTCATTGTAATTTACCCTTGAACCCAAACATCTGGGCAATAACTCATGAAAACAGGCATAAGATGCGAAAATGATGAGTTTTTTGTCATAAGTCTCAAACATGTAAATCGCCCTGATACCCCAAAGCTTTGGGCAATAGCTCATGAAAAAAGCCATAAAACACGAAAATAACGAGTTTTTGGTCATGCCCACAAACATGTATCAGGTCCAAACGTTTGATGTAAATCACCGTGGAACCCCAAAACTGTGGGTAATAACTCATGAAAATGGCCATAAACGCAAAAATGACAAGTTTTTGGCCATAACTCCTGAACATGTAAATCGCCCTAGAACCCAAAAATAGTGGGCTATAGATGACGAAGCTTTGGATCATGCCCTCTAACATGTATCAAGTCTTAAGGTCATTGTAAATTGCCTTGTAACGCCAAACATGTGGGCAATAACTCATGAGAATGGCCACAAGACACGAAAATGATGAGTTTTCAGTCATAACTTTATAACACGTATCAGGTCTTACGGGCCATGAAATCCCCAAAACTATGGGCAATAGCTCTTGAAAACGGCCATAAGCATAAAAGCACGAGTTCTTGGTCATGCCCTGAAACATGTATCGGGTATGACGGTCGTTGTCAATTGCACTTCAACTTGAAAACTATGAGCAATAACTCATCAAAATGGCCATAAAACGAGAAAACGATGAGTTTTTTTGTCATAACTCTCAAATAAGTAAATCGCCTTAGAACCCTAAAACTATGGGGAATAGCTCATGAAAACGGCCCTAAACTCCAAAAACAACGAGTTTTTGGTCATAACTCACAAACATGTAAATCGACCTGGAACCCCAAAACTATGGGCAATAGCTTATGAAAACATCCATAAAACATGAAAACGACGAGTTTTTGGTCATGGCCTCAAACATGTATTGAGTCTTACGGTCATTGGAAATCACCGTGGAACCCAAAAACTGTGGGCAATAACTCATGAAAACGACCATAAAATGCAAAAACGACGATTTTTTGGTTATAATTCTAAAACATGTATCGGGTCTTACGTGCCATGAAAATCCCCTTGGGACCCCAAAAGTATGCGCAATAGCCCATGAAAACGGCCATAAAACACAAAAACAATGAGTTTTTGCTCATGCCCTAAAACATGTATAGGTTGTTAAGGTCATTGTAATTTACCCTTGAACCCAAACATCTGGGCAATAACTCATGAAAACAGGCATAAGATGCGAAAACGATGAGTTTTTGGTCATAAGTCTCAAACATGTAAATCGCCCTGATACCCCAAAGCTTTGGGCAATAGCTCATGAAAAAAGCCATAAAACACGAAAATAACGAGTTTTTGGTCATGCCCACAAACATGTATCAGGTCCAAACGTTTGATGTAAATCACCGTGGAACCCCAAAACTGTGGGTAATAACTCATGAAAATGGCCATAAACGCAAAAATGACAAGTTTTTGGCCATAACTCCTGAACATGTAAATCGCCCCAGAACCCAAAAATAGTGGGCTATAGATGACGAAGCTTTGGATCATGCCCTCTAACATGTATCAAGTCTTAAGGTCATTGTAAATTGCCTTGGAACGCCAAACCTGTGAGCAATAACTCATGAGAATGGCCACAAGACACGGAAATGATGAGTTTTCAGTCATAACTCTAAAACACGTTGCAAGTCTTACGGGCCATGAAATCCCCAAAACTATGGGCAATAGCTCTTGAAAACGGCCATAAAACGCAAAAACGACGAGTTCTTGGTCATGCCCTGAAACATGTATCGGGTATGACGGTCATTGTCAATTGCACTTCAACTTGAAAACTATGAGCAATAACTCATCAAAATGGCCATAAAACGAGAAAACGATGAGTTTTTTTTGTCATAACTCTCAAATAAGTAAATCGCCTTAGAACCCTAAAACTATGGGGAATAGCTCATGAAAACGGCCCTAAACTCCAAAAACAACGAATTTTTGGTCATAACTCGCAAACATGTAAATCGACCTGGAACCCCAAAACTATGGGCAATAGCTTATGAAAACATCCATAAAACATGAAAAAACGAGTTTTTGGTCATGGCCTCAAACATGTATTGAGTCTTACGGTCATTGGAAATCACCGTGGAACCCAAAAACTATGGGCAATAACTCATGAAAACGACCATAAAACGCAAAAAGCAGATTTTTGGTTATAATTCTAAAACATGTATCGGGTATTACGTGCCATGAAAATCCCAAAACTGTGGGTAATAACTCATGAAAATGGCCTTAAACGAAAAAATGACAAGTTTTTGGCCATAACTCCTGAACATGTAAATCGCCCCAGAACCCAAAAATAGTGGGCTATAGATGACGAAGCTTTGGATCATGCGCTCTAACATGTATCAAGTCTTAAGGTCATTGTAAATTGCCTTGGAACGCCAAACCTGTGGGCAATAACTTATGAGAATGGCCACAAGACACGAAACTGATGAGTTTTCAGTCATAACTCTAAAACACGTATCAGGTCTTACGGTCCATGAAATCCACAAAACTATGGGCAATAGCTCTTGAAAACGGCCATAAAACGCAAACGACGAGTTCTTGGTCATGCCACAAACATGTATCGGGTATGACGGTCATTGTCAATTGCACTTCAACTTGAAAACTATGAGCAATAACTCATCAAAATGGCCATAAAACGAGAAAACGATGAGTTTTTTTTGTCATAACTCTCAAATAAGTAAATCGCCTTAGAACCCTAAAACTATGGGGAATAGCTCATGAAAACGGCCCTAAACTCCAAAAACAACGAGTTTTTGGTCATAACTCACAAACATGTAAATCGACACGAACCCCAAAACTATGGGCAATAGCTTATGAAAACATCCATAAAACATGAAAACGACGAGTTTTTGGTCATGGCCTCAAACATGTATTGAGTCTTACGGTCATTGGAAATCACCGTGGAACCCAAAAACTGTGGGCAATAACTCATGAAAACGACCATAAAATGCAAAAACGACGATTTTTTGGTTATAATTCTAAAACATGTATCGGGTCTTACGTGCCATGAAAATCCCCTTGGGACCCCAAAAGTATGCGCAATAGCCCATGAAAACGGCAATAAAAAACAAAAACAATGAGTTTTTGCTCATGCCCTAAAACATGTATAGGTTCTTAAGGTCATTGTAATTTACCCTTGAACCTAAACATATGGGCAATAACTCATGAAAACGGACATAAGATGCCAAAACGATGAGTTTTTGGTCATAAGTCTCAAACATGTAAATCTCCCAAATACCCCAAAGCTATGGGCAATAGCCTATGAAATAAGTCCTAAAACACGAAAACAACGATTTTTCGGTCATGCCCACAAACATTTATCAGGTCCTAACGGTTGTTGTAAATCACCGTGGAACCCCAAAACTGTGGGTAATAACTCATGAAAATGGACATAAACGCAATAATGACAAGTTTTTGGCCATAACTCCTGAACATGTAAATCGCCCTAGAACCCAAAAATAGTGGGCAATAGATGACGAAACTTTGGATCATGCCCACAAACATGTATCAAGTCTTAAGGTCATTGTAAATTTCCTTGGAACGCCAAACTGTGGGAAATAACACATGAAAATGGCCACAAGACACAAAAATGATGAGTTTTCAGTCATAACTATAAAACATGTATCAGGTCTTAAGGGCCATGAAATCCCCAAAACTGTGGGCAATAGCTCTTGAAAACGGCCATAAAACACAAAAACGATGAGTTCTTGGTCATGCCCTAAAACATGAATCGGGTATGAAGGTCATTGCCAATTGCACTTCAACTTGAAAACTATGAGCAATAACACATCACAATGGCCATAAAACGAGAAAACGATGAGTTTTTTGTCTTAACTCTCAAATAAGTAAATTGCCTTAGAACCCCAAAACTATGGGCAACAGCTCATGAAAACGGCCCTAAACTCCAAAAACGACGAGTTTTTGGTCATAACTCACAAACATGTAAATCGACCTGGAACCCCAAAACTATGGGCAATAGCTTATGAAAACATCCATAAAACATGAAAGCAGCGAGTTTTTGGTCATGGCCTCAAACATGTATTGATTCTTACGGTCATTGGAAATCACCGTGGAACCCAAAAACTGTGGGCAATAACTCATGAAAACGACCATAAAACGCAAAAACGACGATTTTTTGGTTATAATTCTAAAACATGTATCGGGTCTTACGTGCCATGAAAATCCCCTTGGGACCCCAAAAGTATGCGCAATAGCCCATGAAAACGGCCATAAAACACAAAAACAATGAGTTTTTGCTCATGCCCTCAAACATGTATCGATTCTTAAGGTCATTGTAATTTACCCTTGAACCCAAACATCTGGGCAATAACTCATGAAAACAGGCATAAGATGCGAAAACGATGAGTTTTTGGTCATAAGTCTCAAACATGTAAATCGCCCTGATACCCCAAAGCTATGGGCAATAGCTCATGAAAAAAGCCATAAAACACGAAAATAACGAGTTTTTGGTCATGCCCACAAACATGTATCAGGTCCTAACGGTTGATGTAAATCACCGTGGAACCCCAAAACTGTGGCTAATAACTCTTGAAAATGGCCATAAACGCAAAAATGACAAGTTTTTGGCCATAACTCCTGAACATGTAAATCGCCCCAGAACCCAAAAATAGTGGGCTATAGATGACGAAGCTTTGGACCATGCCCTCTAACATGTATCAAGTCTTAAGGTCATTGTAAATTGCCTTGCAACGCCAAACCTGTGGGCAATAACTCATGAGAATGGACACAAGACACGGAAATGATGAGTTTTCAGTCATAACTCTAAAACACGCATCAGGTCTTACGGGCCATGAAATCCCCAAAACTATGGGCAATAGCTCTTGAAAACGGCCATAAAACACAAAAACGACGAGTTCTTGGTCATGCCCTGAAACATGTATCGGGTATGACGGTCATTGTCAATTGCACTTCAACTTGAAAACTATGAGAAATAACTCATCAAAATGGCCATAAAACGAGAAAACGATGAGTTTTTTTGTCATAACTCTCAAATAAGTAAATCGCCTTAGAACCCTAAAACTATGGGGAATAGCTCATGAAAACGGCCCTAAACTCCAAAAACAACGAGTTTTTGGTCATAACTCACAAACATGTAAATCGACCTGGAACCCCAAAACTATGGGCAATAGCTTATGAAAACATCCATAAAACATGAAAACGACGAGTTTTTGGTCATGGCCTCAAACATGTATTGAGTCTTACGGTCATTGGAAATCACCGTGGAACCCAAAAACTGTGGGCAATAACTCATGAAAACGACCATAAAATGCAAAAACGACGATTTTTTGGTTATAATTCTAAAACATGTATCGGGTCTTACGTGCCATGAAAATCCCCTTGGGACCCCAAAAGTATGCGCAATAGCCCATGAAAACGGCCATAAAACACAAAAACAATGAGTTTTTGCTCATGCCCTAAAACATGTATAGGTTGTTAAGGTCATTGTAATTTACCCTTGAACCCAAACATCTGGGCAATAACTCATGAAAACAGGCATAAGATGCAAAAACGATGAGTTTTTTGTCATAAGTCTCAAACATGTAAATCTCCCAGATACCCCAAAGCTATGGGCAATAGCCTATGAAATAAGCCCTAAAACACGAAAACAACGATTTTTCGGTCATGCCCACAAACATTTATCAGTCCTAACGGTTGTTGTAAATCACCGTGGAACCCCAAAACGTGGGTAATAACTCATGAAAATGGCCATAAACGCAAAAATGACAAGTTTTTGCCATAACTCCTGAACATGTAAATCGCCCTAGAACCCAAAAATAGTGGGCAATAGATGACGAAACTTTGGATCATGCCCACAAACATGTATCAAGTCTTAAGGTCATTGTAAATTTCCTTGGAACGCCAAACTGTGGGAAATAACACATGAAAATGGCCACAAGACACAAAAATGATGAGTTTTCAGTCATAACTATAAAACATGTATCAGGTCTTAAGGGCCATGAAATCCCCAAAACTGTGGGCAATAGCTCTTGAAAACGGCCATAAAACACAAAAACGATGAGTTCTTGGTCATGCCCTAAAACATGAATCGGGTCTGAAGGTCGTTGTCAATTGCACTTCAACTTGAAAACTATGAGCAATAACACATCACAATGGCCATAAAACGAGAAAACGATGAGTTTTTTGTCTTAACTCTCAAATAAGTAAATCGCCTTAGAACCCCAAAACTATGGGCAACAGCTCATGAAAACGGCCCTAAACTCCAAAAACGAGTTTTTGGTCATAACTCACAAACATGTAAATCGACCTGGAACCCCAAAACTATGGGCAATAGCTTATGAAAACATCCATAAAACATGAAAACGACGAGTTTTTGGTCATGGCCTCAAACATGTATTGAGTCTTACGGTCATTGGAAATCACCGTGGAACCCAAAAACTATGGGCAATAACTCATGAAAACGACCATAAAACGCAAAAACGACGATTTTTTGGTTATAATTCTAAAACATGTATCGGGTATTACGTGCCATGAAAATCCCCTTGGGACCCCAAAAGTATGCGCAATAGCCCATGAAAACGGCCATAAAACACAAAAACAATGAGTTTTTGCTCATGCCCTCAAACATGTATCGGTTCTTAAGGTCATTGTAATTTACCCTTGAACCCAAACATCTGGGCAATAACTCATGAAAACAGGCATAAGATGCGAAAACGATGAGTTTTTGGTCATAAGTCTCAAACATGTAAATCGCCCTGATACCCCAAAGCTTTGGGCAATAGCTCATGAAAAAAGCCATAAAACACGAAAATAACGAGTTTTTGGTCATGCCCACAAACATGTATCAGGTCCAAACGTTTGATGTAAATCACCGTGGAACCCCAAAACTGTGGGTAATAACTCATGAAAATGGCCTTAAACGCAAAAATGACAAGTTTTTGGCCATAACTCCTGAACATGTAAATCCCAGCCTGTAACCCAAAAATAGTGGGCTATAGATGACGAAGCTTTGGATCATGCCCTCTAACATGTATCAAGTCTTAAGGTCATTGTAAATTGCCTTGGAACGCCAAACATGTGGGCAATAACTCATGAGAATGGCCACAAGACACGAAAATGATGAGTTTTCAGTCATAACTCTAAAACACGTATCAGGTCTTACGGGCCATGAAATCCCCAAAACTATGGGCAATAGCTCTTGAAAACGGCCATAAAACGCAAAAACGACGAGTTCTTGGTCATGCCCTGAAACATGTATCGGGTATGACGGTCATTGTCAATTGCACTTCAACTTGAAAACTATGAGCAATAACTCATCAAAATGGCCATAAAACGAGAAAACGATGAGTTTTTTTTGTCATAACTCTCAAATAAGTAAATCGCCTTAGAACCCTAAAACTATGGGGAATAGCTCATGAAAACGGCCCTAAACTCCATAAACAACGAGTTTTTGGTCATAACTCACAAACATGTAAATCGACCTGGAACCCCAAAACTATGGGCAATAGCTTATGAAAACATCCATAAAAAATGAAACGACGAAGTTTTGGTCATGGCCTCAAACATGTATTGAGTCTTACGGTCATTGGAAATCACCGTGGAACCCAAAAACTATGGGCAATAACTCATGAAAACGACCATAAAATGCAAAAACGACGATTTTTTGGTTATAATTCTAAAACATGTATCGGGTTACGTGCCATGAAAATCCCTTGGAACCCCAAAACTGTGGGTAATAACTCATGAAAATGGCCATAAACGCAATAATGACAAGTTTTTGGCCATAACTCTGAACATGTAAATCGCCCTAGAACCCAAAAAATAGTGGGCTATAGATGACGAAGCTTTGGATCATGCCCACAAACATGTATCAAGTCTTAAGGTCATTGTAAATTTCCTTGAACGCCAACATGTGGGCAATAACTCATGAGAATGGCCACAAGACATAAAATGATGAGTTTTGGTCATAACTATAAAACATGTATCAGGTCTTAAGCCATGAAATCCCCAAAACTATGGGCAATAGCTCTTGAAAACGGCCATAAAACACAAAACGATGAGTTCTTGGTCATGCCCTAAACATGAATCGGTATGAAGGTCATTGTCAATTGCACTTCAACTTGAAAACTATGAGCAATAACTCATCAAAATGGCCATAAAACGAAAACGATGAGTTTTTTTGTCATAACTCTCAAATAAGTAAATCGCCTTAGAACCCTAAAACTATGGGGAATAGCTCATGAAAACGGCCCTAAACTCCAAAAACGAATTTTTGGTCATAACTCACAAACATGTAAATCGACCTGGAACCCCAAAACTATGGGCAATAGCTTATGAAAACATCCATAAAACATGAAAACGACGAGTTTTTGGTCATGGCCTCAAACATGTATTGAGTCTTACGGTCATTGGAAATCACCGTGGAACCCAAAAACTGTGGGCAATAACTCATGAAAACGACCATAAAATGCAAAAACGACGATTTTTTGGTTATAATTCTAAAACATGTATCGGGTCTTACGTGCCATGAAAATCCCCTTGGGACCCCAAAAGTATGCGCAATAGCCCATGAAAACGGCCATAAAACACAAAAACAATGAGTTTTTGCTCATGCCCTAAAACATGTATAGGTTGTTAAGGTCATTGTAATTTACCCTTGAACCCAAACATATGGGCAATAACTCATGAAAATGGACATAAGATGCGAAAACGATGAGTTTTTGGTCATAAGTCTCAAACATGTAAATCGCCCTGATACCCCAAAGCTATGGGCAATAGCCTATGAAATAAGTCCTAAAACAAGAAAACAACGATTGTTGTAAATCACCGTGGAACCCCAAAACTGTGGGTAATAACTCATGAAAATGGACATAAACGCAAAAATGACAAGTTTTTGGCCATAACTCCTGAACATGTAAATCGCCCTAGAACCCAAAAATAGTGGGCAATAGATGATGAAACTTTGGATCATGCCCACAAACATGTATCAAGTCTTAAGGTCATTGTAAATTTCCTTGGAACGCCAAACTGTGGGAAATAACACATGAAAATGGCCACAAGACACAAAATGATGAGTTTTCAGTCATAACTATAAAACATGTATCAGGTCTTAAGGGCCATGAAATCCCCAAAACTGTGGGCAATAGCTCTTGAAAACGGCCATAAAACACAAAAACGATGAGTTCTTGGTCATGCCCTAAAACATGAATCGGGTATGAAGGTCGTTGTCAATTGCACTTCAACTTGAACACTATGAGCAATAACACATCACAATGGCCATAAAACGAGAAAACGATGAGTTTTTTGTCTTAACTCTCAAATAAGTAAATCGCCTTAGAACCCCAAAACTATGGGCAACAGCTCATGAAAACGGCCCTAAACTCAAAAACGACGAGTTTTGGTCATAACTCACAAACATGTAAATCGACTGAACCCCAAAACTATGGGCAATAGCTTATGAAAACATCCATAAAACATGAAAGCAGCGAGTTTTTGGTCAAGGCCTCAAACATGTATCGAGTCTTACGGTCATTGGAAATCACCGTGGAACCCAAAAACTGGGGGCAATTACTCATGAAAACGACCATAAAACGCAAAAACGACGATTTTTTGGTTATAATTCTAAAACATGTATCGGGTCTTACGTGCCATGAAAATCCCCTTGGAACCCCAAAAGTATGCGCAATAGCCATGAAAACGGCCATAAATCACAAAAACAACAAGTTTTTGCTCATGCCCTCAAATATGTATCGATTCTTAAGGTCATTGTAATTTACCCTTGAACCCAAACATCTGGGCAATAACTCATGAAAACAGGCATAAGATGCGAAAACGATGAGTTTTTGGTCATAAGTCTCAAACATGTAAATCGCCCTGATACCCCAAAGCTATGGGCAATAGCTCACGAAAAAAGCCATAAAACACGAAAATAACGGGTTTTTGTCATGCCCACAAACATGTATCAGGTCCTAACGGTTGATGTAAATCAATGTGGAACCCCAAAACTGTGGGTAATAACTCATGAAAATGGCCTTAAACGCAAAAATGACAAGTTTTTGGCCATAACTCCTGAACATGTAAATCCTAGCCTAGAACCCAAAAAATAGTGGGCTATAGATGACGAAGCTTTGGACCATGCCCTCTAACATGTATCAAGTCTTAAGGTCATTGTAAATTGCCTTGCAACGCCGAACCTGTGGGCAATAACTCATGAGAATGGCCACAAGACATGAAAATGATGAGTTTTCAGTCATAACTCTAAAACACGTATCAGGTCTTACGGGCCATGAAATCCCCAAAACTATGGGCAATAGCTCTTGAAAACGGCCATAAAACGCAAAAACGACGAGTTCTTGGTCATGCCCTGAAACATGTATCGGGTATGACGGTCATTGTCAATTGCACTTCAACTTGAAAACTATGAGCAATAACTCATCAAAATGGCCATAAAACGAGAAAACGATGAGTTTTTTTGTCATAACTCTCAAATAAGTAAATCGCCTTAGAACCCTAAAACTATGGGGAATAGCTCATGAAAACGGCCCTAAACTCCAAAAACAACGAGTTTTTGGTCATAACTCACAAACATGTAAATCGACCTGGAACCCCAAAACTATGGGCAATAGCTTATGAAAACATCCATAAAACATGAAAACGACGAGTTTTTGGTCATGGCCTCAAACATGTATTGAGTCTTACGGTCATTGGAAATCACCGTGGAACCAAAAAACTATGGGCAATAACTCATGAAAACGATCATAAAACGCAAAAATGACGATTTTTTGGTTATAATTCTAAAACATGTATCGGGTATTATGTGCCATGAAAATCCCCTTGGGACCCCAAAAGTATGCGCAATAGCCCATGAAAACGGCCATAAAACACAAAAACAATGAGTTTTTGCTCATGCCCTAAAACATGTATAGGTTGTTAAGGTCATTGTAATTTACCCTTGAACCCAAACATCTGGGCAATAACTCATGAAAACAGGCATAAGATGCGAAAACGATGAGTTTTTGGTCATAAGTCTCAAACATGTAAATTTCCCAGATACCCCAAAGCTATGGGCAATAGCCTATGAAATAAGCCCTAAAACACGAAAACAACGATTTTTCGGTCATGCCCACAAACATTTATCAGGTCCTAACGGTTGTTGTAAATCACCGTGGAACCCCAAAACTGTGGGTAATAACTCATGAAAATGGCCATAAACACAATAATGACAAGTTTTTGGCCATAACTCCTGAACATGTAAATCGCCCTAGAACCCAAAAATAGTGGTCAATAGATGACGAAACTTTGGATCATGCCCACAAACATGTATCAAGTCTTAAGGTCATTGTAAATTTCCTTGGAACGCCAAACTGTGGGAAATAACACATGAAAATGGCCACAAGACATAAAAATGATGAGTTTTCAGTCATAACTATAAAACATGTATCAGGTCTTAAGGGCCATGAAATCCCCAAAACTGTGGGCAATAGCTCTTGAAAACGGCCATAAAACACAAAAACGATGAGTTCTTGGTCATGCCCTAAAACATGAATCGGGTATGAAGGTCGTTGTCAATTGCACTTCAACTTGAAAACTATGAGCAATAACACATCACAATGGCCATAAAACGAGAAAACGATGAGTTTTTTTGTCTTAACTCTCAAATAAGTAAATCGCCTTAGAACCCCAAAACTATGGGCAACAGCTCATGAAAACGGCCCTAAACTCCAAAAACGACGAGTTTTTGGTCATAACTCACAAACATGTAAATCGACCTGGAACCCCAAAACTATGGGAAATAGCTTATGAAAACATGCATAAAACATGAAAACGACGAGTTTTTGGTCATGGCCTCAAACATGAGTCTTACGATCATTGGAAATCACCGTGGAACCCAAAAACTATGGGCAATAACTCATGAAAACGATCATAAAACGCAAAAACGACGATTTTTTGATTATAATTCTAAAACATGTATCGGGTATTATGTGCCATGAAAATCCCCTTGGGACCCCAAAAGTATGCGCAATAGCCCATGAAAACGGCCATAAAACACAAAAACAATGAGTTTTTGCTCATGCCCTAAAACATGTATAGGTTGTTAAGGTCATTGTAATTTACCCTTGAACCCAAACATCTGGGCAATAACTCATGAAAACAGGCATAAGATGCGAAAACGATGAGTTTTTGGTCATAAGTCTCAAACATGTAAATCGCCCTGATACCCCAAAGCTTTGGGCAATAGCTCATGAAAAAAGCCATAAAACACGAAAATAACGAGTTTTTGGTCATGCCCACAAACATGTATCAGGTCCAAACGTTTGATGTAAATCACCGTGGAACCCCAAAACTGTGGGTAATAACTCATGAAAATGGCCATAAACGCAAAAATGACAAGTTTTTGGCCATAACTCCTGAACATGTAAATCGCCCTAGAACCCAAAAATAGTGGGCTATAGATGACGAAGCTTTGGATCATGCCCTCTAACATGTATCAAGTCTTAAGGTCATTGTAAATTGCCTTGCAACGCCAAACCTGTGGGCAATAACTCATGAGAATGGACACAAGACACGGAAATGATGAGTTTTCAGTCATAACTCTAAAACACGCATCAGGTCTTACGGGCCATGAAATCCCCAAAACTATGGACAATAGCTCTTGAAAACGGCCATAAAACGCAAAAACGACGAGTTCTTGGTCATGCCCTGAAACATGTATCGGGTATGACGGTCATTGTCAATTGCACTTCAACTTGAAAACTATGAGCAATAACTCATCAAAATGGCCATAATACGAGAAAACGATGAGTTTTTTGTCATAACTCTCAAATAAGTAAATCGCCTTAGAACCCTAAAACTATGGGGAATAGCTCATGAAAACGGCCCTAAACTCCAAAAACAACGAGTTTTTGGTCATAACTCACAAACATGTAAATCGACCTGGAACCCCAAAACTATGGGCAATAGCTTATGAAAACATCCATAAAACATGAAAACGACGAGTTTTTGGTCATGGCCTCAAACATGTATTGAGTCTTACGGTCATTGGAAATCACTGTGGAACCCAAAAACTGTGGGCAATAACTCATGAAAACGACCATAAAATGCAAAAACGACGATTTTTTGGTTATAATTCTAAAACATGTATCGGGTCTTACGTGCCATCAAAATCCCCTTGCAACCCCAACAGTATGCGCAATAGCCCATGAAAACGGCCATAAAACACAAAAACAATGAGTTTTTGCTCATGCCCTAAAACATGTATAGGTTGTTAAGGTCATTGTAATTTACCCTTGAACCCAAACATCTGGGCAATAACTCATGAAAACAGGCATAAGATGCGAAAACGATGAGTTTTTGGTCATAAGTCTCAAACATGTAAATCTCCTAGATACCCCAAAGCTATGGGCAATAGCTCATGAAATAAGCCCTAAAACACGAAAACAACGATTTTGGTCATGCCCAAACATTTATCAGGTCCTAACGGTTGTTGTAAATCACCGTGGAACCCCAAAACTGGGTAATAACTCATGAAAATGGCCATAAACGCATAATAATGACAAGTTTTGGCCATAACTCTGAACATGTAAATCGCCTAGAACCCAAAAATAGTGGGCAATAGATGACGAAACTTTGGATCATGCCCACAAACATGTATCAAGTCTTAAGGTCATTGTAAATTTCCTTGGAACGCCAAACTGGGAAATAACACATGAAAATGGCCACAAGACATAAAATGATGAGTTTTCAGTCATAACTATAAAACATGTATCAGTCTTAAGGGCCATGAAATCCCCAAAACTGGGCAATAGCTCTTGAAAACGCCATAAAACACAAAACGATGAGTTCTTGGTCATGCCCTAAAACATGAATCGGGTATGAAGGTCATTGTCAATTGCACTTCAACTTGAAAACTATGAGCAATAACACATCACAATGGCCATAAAACGAAAAGCGATGAGTTTTTTGTCTTAACTCTCAAATAAGTAAATCGCCTTAGAACCCCAAAACTATGGGCATAGCTCATGAAAACGCCCTAAACTCCAAAAGCACGAGTTTTTGGTCATAACTCACAAACATGTAAATCGACCTGGAACCCCAAAACTATGGGCAATATCTTATGAAAACATCCATAAAACATGAAATCGACGAGTTTTTGGTCAGCCTCAAACATGTATCGAGTCTTACGGTCATTGGAAATCACCGTGGAACCCAAAAATTGTGGGCAATTACTCATGAAAACGACCATAAAATGCAAAAACGACGATTTTTTGGTTATAATTCTAAAACATGTATCGGGTCTTACGTGCCATGAAAATCCCCTTGGAAGACCAAAAGTATGCGCAATAGCCATGAAAACGGCCATAAATCACAAAAACAACGAGTTTTTGCTCATGCCCTCAAATATGTATCGATTCTTAAGGTCATTGTAATTTACCCTTGAACCCAAACATCGGGCAATAACTCATGAAAATAGGCATAAGATGCGAAAACGATGAGTTTTTGGTCATAAGTCTCAAACATGTAAATCGCCCTGATACCCCAGAGCTATGGGCAATAGCTCATGAAAAAAGCCATAAAACCCGAAAATAACGAGTTTTTGGTCATGCCCACAAACATGTATCAGGTCCTAACGGTTGATGTAAATCACCGTGGAACCCCAAAACTGTGGGTAATAACTCATGAAAATGGCCATAAACGCAAAAATGACAAGTTTTTGGCCATAACTCCTGAACATGTAAATCGCCCCAGAACCCAAAAATAGTGGGCTATAGATGACGAAGCTTTGGATCATGCCCTCTAACATGTATCAAGTCTTAAGGTCATTGTAAATTGCCTTGGAACGCCAAACCTGTGGGCAATAACTCATGAGAATGGCCACAAGACACGAAAATGATGAGTTTTCAGTCATAACTCTAAAACACGTATCAGGTCTTACGGGCCATGATATCCCCAAAACTATGGGCAATAGCTCTCGAAAACGGCCATAAAACGCAAAAACGACGAGTTCTTGGTCATGCCCTGAAACATGTATCGGAGTATGACGGTCGTTGTCAATTGCACTTCAACTTGAAAACTATGAGCAATAACTCATCAAAATGGCCATAAAACGAGAAAACGATGAGTTTTTTTGTCTTAACTCTCAAATAAGTAAATCTCCTTAGAACCCTAAAACTATGGGCAATAGCTCATGAAAACGGCCCTAAACTCCAACAACGACGAGTTTTTTGTCATAACTCACAAACATGTAAATCGACCTGGAACTTGTTATCGCCGTATTTTGGCCAAAGACGGAGATGGGCCGTGATCAAGATGGGCTTGGAAGATACGTATATTCAACGTGTTGTTGGATCGGCCTAGTGCGTAGAATTGGGCTAAATTGCCCGTGTATCTTGTATCATAGTAGGTTGCGTTTCAGTTTAGATTCCGTTTCAGTTTAGGTAAAGATAGAGTTGTAGAGTTATTCCAAAAGTAGAGAGTCTCCGGACTATAAATATGTACCTAAGGTTATCAAGAAAAGAGGACAACCACATTCACAACAAACACAATCTCGGCGCATCGCCACCCCTTGTTTCTAGGGTTTCTTTCGGGTAAGTGTCATGCTGCCTAGATCGCATCTTGCGATCTAGGCAGTATCTACTTATGCGTTACCTAGTTTTACTCGTACTGAAGCGTTGTTGATGGCGAGTAATACTATTATCATAGATTGTTTGAGGCTAGCATCGGTGTTTTTTCACTATTATCGTTGAAGTTATGCTACCTCTAGTTACCTCGCTACCTTTGCACCTTTTCCCAAGCGCAAGGGTAGCATCTTGCTTGATCTTTATTTAGTCGATTCGATCTGTTATAGTTGTGCCTTGTACACCAAGGTTTAGTTTAATATCTACGTAATCAGGCCTTACAAACGGGTTGAACGATCCGGTGAAATGCGTGGGGCGTGGCTTATTCGTTCTAGAGAAGTTGTTCGGGTAATTTACTTTATGTTGGTTATTAGGCCTCCTCTAGGGTTAATATTCTTCATCTTTTGTACATACCAGGCTCAATTCGTGTAGGGCGTTCCGATTCGTGGTGAAAACATTAAACGTCGTAGATCGATTTAACTTGTAGTGATCAAGCAAAACCCCATGTTATCGTGAATCTAATGCAGAACCATGGGGCAATCGGCTCTAGGAGCCGATTCTGGAAACAGGAGCGGTCACGCTCGAATTTCTGATACTTGTTTACCATGCAGGAAATCAATCGAGCAATCCTTCACCTTCGACCAGGTATAGGTCGTGGCATCTCGAACCAAGCGGGGCGTGTGCGGAGTTTTGCGGGCCGTCGCCGAGGGACTAGGGCCCACCAGATTCTGGAGCCTCCGGCTCTTCGTGTTGCTAAATCGCTGCTTTCGGGTGGGTTTTGGCAGGCAACACATTTTGCACGCCCGGTGGGACCTTCAACAACGTCTACATCAACATCCGACGCTGCGATGGAGAAACAGACCGATCACTTGACGATCTACAGCGAGCACAAGGCCAAGTATGGCGAGATCAAGGCTCTCTTGAAGAAGACCTCATCGACTCTTTTGAGGACCCGTAAGCATGGCATCAAGTGGAGGTTCTCCCAGGGTGCCCTCGATGAGGTAGATCTGCATTCCTTGAGGAGCGCACGCAGGCCTTCTGACGGAAGTCAACTACATGGTGGCTCATTCTCACCGCCATTCGAGAGCACGGTGAACGCTTTGAGCGGTCGGTTCGCGTAGTTCAGAGATCATGAAACATCAGTATTCTCCGGCAGGCGTACTCACGGGGACTCACCAGGAGAAAGACCGCTCGAGACCAGGCCACTACCATTCACACTTGAGCTCCGGAGCCGCCCGAGCAGCGGCTTATGTCGTCTACAAGGCTGGAGGCGACCAGGCGATTGCCAATTCCTGTTTGAGCCACCTAAGGAAATCCCACGGGTATATAGGCACCTACGTCGGGACGCAATAACGACACGCACCAACAGTTGCAACCGCGGGAGTTTGGCGGCGGAGTTCTGGGCAGGATCTGCGAGGCGGCGTGTCGGAGCGGCGTTATGCAGGCTAGACGGCGACAAATAGGCGTGGCCAAGTATGCCACTGGAACAAGTCATGAGAATCTAGCCCCTACGGCTCAAGCGGTGGAGCAAATCGGTACCATCTGAGGACGGTTAAACCGTGCGAAGAGACGGACAATCGGCTATTCAAAGCCGTACCCAACGAGTTTGATCTGATTCCGCCACCCAAGTATAAGCTCCACGAGTTCTCAAGGTTCAGCGGGTCAAGGGTCGAGCTCGATCGAGCACATAAGCCGATACCGCACAACTAGGCATGATTTGACGCATCGGATCGGATGCGTAAGATTTTTGCGCAATCTCGACACGACCAGCCTTTGGGTGGTACACCTCGCCACCGATTCGATTCATACCGGAAGCAACCGGAAGAGCGGTTCCACATCCGTACCATTCGAGGCTACGAGGCTGGCATTGCAGACTGGCTGGTCTGGCGAAAGCGAGCCGAGCGAAGTACATCCGGTAACCCGGGACCGTCAAGAACCGATGTTACTCGGCTCGTTTAGCGAGAAGGAAGCGGTCGAGCTAGCGGTGTTGGGTCTCTTAGCACCCATCAAGGATCGCTTTCCAAGTGGAATACAACTCATTGGCACATGGCCCGGAATCGGCGATGTATGAACAGCGCCACCACGAGTTGTACCAAGACAAATTCAAGCGTCCGATAGGCCTCGTCGAGAAGAAGGTGATCTGCGCGCAAGACGGGAGGTGGTCGTGGCTGAATGGGCTCGGGGCAGATCACGTGGCCTGCAAATGGGTGAAACAAGGGCACGCAAAGGGTTCGACTTGATGAGCAAAGCGAGCAGATATTCGATTCTTCTTTGAAGGAGAAGCGGTGAGGTTACCGAAGGCCACAAAATCCCTACTCAGAAATGAGGAGGCCATCGCAAGTGGCATCACTCGTTCACCCACACCACCAATGAGTGCAAAGAGCTTCGCCGCCAAATCCAAATGGCGATAGAACAAGGCCGTCTGATCCTCGGGCAGTTCGCCACGAAAGTGGACACAAACCCATTTCCCGGCGTCAACATGGTAGAACTCAGTCGCTCCAAGAGGCGTCAGCTGGATTTCTCGTTCGGCGTTAACATGGCAGGGTCTGGGTACCACCATGACACGTACAAGCAGGAATGTGGTCGCCCTCGGGGCAAAGAAAGAGAGGAGGCTAGTCCACGCGACCGGCCCAGCCACCATGACAGGCGGTACTTAACAGAGGAACAAGTGAGGAGAGTGCGGTATCAGAAGCCACATTCCACGCATCTCCTTAACAAGTATGAGCGCCAGTATGACCAACGTCGCCGGCGCGACAGAGACGACGAAAGATATGAGCACCTTGCTAGGGGACCGTCAAAAGAAAAGGAAGGCGCAGACAAACATTGGGATTGTCCTTTCTTCAAGTATTGCTGGGACGCGGGAATGAGCCGATTGCCTACAGTCGACAACTGCCCGGAATGCGGTCAGCAGAAGGAGGACACGAGGCCAGTGTCAGTGTTCAAACGTCTAGGGCCTCTTCCACCCCAGAGCCGTTACAGGGAGTCCGCTCGAGCAGAAGACCTCGAGAAGCCAAAGAATGACAAAGACGAAGACAGGTATCACCGTCCAAGGTGGTGTCCCGACGGACTCAGACACCCGAGCGTAGAGTGCGGGCTGCGTAACGGAAGAAGAAGCGCGATATCTCCGCTTTAAAAAGCACGACCTGATCTGGCCGTCAAAGTGAGCAGACTTTAGAAGCGGAAGATCGCCGAAGGAAGGAGTGGCGCCCCAAACCGGTAAAGCGATGCAAAGACATCGGCCGGCACAAACATGGTGTTCATACTTCGCCGAATTCTGCACCAAGAGCCAACGAGCTACCGATGTACAGTTTGTTGCGGGCCACGGCGGTTATCTTTGAGAAGCCGCGTGAGAAGGGTTACAAACATCCGAAAGCCACAGTACCACTGAGGTTACATCAATGGTCAACTTTGTCGAAGATGTTGGTGGACACCGGGCGGTAAATATCATGCCATACTCCATGCTACGGCGTTTGGGACGCTCCACTAGATCGATCAAAACCAATGTCACGTTAAGCGACTTCAGCGGTCGACTTGAAGCGCAAAGGCGTCTTGAACGTAGATCTGACCGTGGGCAAAAAAACCATCCCCACATCATTCTTCGTCGTGGACAGCAAAAGCACGTACACTGTCTTGCTAGGAAGGGGTTGGATTCACGCTAATTGCTGCATCCCGTCCACAATGCACCAAGGATTACCTAATCGATGGGATGGAGATGAAGTGGAGGTCATCGAGTGACGATTCTATCAAGATCTCCATAGCTGGCATGAGCGTGCGGGAAGCGAAGACCAAGAGCCGATCTGGAATCAGTCTAGACGTTGTGGAGCGCATTGAAGCTACAAAAAGCGGGTGAGGCTGGTCTTATCCAGCGCCTTACAGTAGAAAAGCCCACGATCATCCGGTAGTGCGGCGATCCTGCGATCGGCCACAAAAAATAAAAAGCAGCGATCATACGACAAGCATCTCATGTAGTCGTAGCAGAGAGATGCTCTGCCACTGTAAAACAATAAGGTGTAAGCCGTCCTTGACTAATGCAAGCAAAAAGGGGGCCGATTCAAGCAATCGGCCCAAATTATTTTGTTATCCTCACCTACCGCTTCTGTGTTTAGCATCGATTTAACGGTGACGGAAGCTAGGGTGCGAATTCACATCATGATGAACTAGAAGAAATCGACATTGGTCACGGGATAAGCCGACCAACATTTATCGACAAGTTAGATCCGGTCTGCGGGCCCGATGATAGCCTGTTGAAACAATATCCGGCCGCCGCTGGGACTACAGAGATGCAGGTTGAGCAGAGCATCATCGAGCATCGACTCCCGCTTAAAAATTTCGCCATTTCGGCGTGAGCACGACGGATGAAGGCGATTCGGAAGAAGTCAAGAAGGAGGTCGAGAAAATGTTGACAGCCAAGTTGATCAGGCCATGCAGGTATGCTGAGTGGATTTCTAGTATCGTACCTGTAGAGAAGAAGGATGGCCGTTGGCGTGTGGCACTACTAGGAAAATGGTCGTTTGTGGCGCACCTGAAAGGCCCATCCGTGGCGCACCAGTAGTGCGCCCGCAGACGCTTCTTGACTATCTCGGCCGTGGCGCCGCCTGTGCGCCCGCGGTTGTGTAGAGATAGGCGTGGCGCACCAGCTAGTCGCCACGAAGTTTGGCATGGTGCGCTACCCTTTTATCTTCGTGGCGCACTACCCGGCGCCACTAAACATCCATGGTGCGCTTTAGGGGTAGTGCGCCGAAGGTAAAACATGTGCGCCACGGATGTATTTTTGTTTTTTTAATTTCCATGCAGATTTTATGCAATACAGATTATATACAATATTACAGCAGATATACACACACAGATACAAGATATACAATTATATATATAAATACTCGATATGAAAAACAAGATTGAAACAAATACATATAGATAAGTCTCATACATGAATACATAGTCCAAGTTACATTGTTTTGATCATGTTACAAAGTAGTAGTTGGTGACATGCGAATACATGTGTCGATCGAACAAGTTAGAGATCGGAAGCTCGCCTAGACATCTAAACTAGCTAGCTAGACACAAATGCGGGATAAATACCCAAAGAAGATAAGCATGATCACCGCCGCGACGAAGGTGTAGGTCTTCATCCGGTTCCTTGTCCTAACTCCCGCTAGATAAGCGCGTGTATCTATCTTCCGCCTCCGCCATAGTGTTGTACCCTTTGTAGCTATTACCGCTGAAGCGGTGCACCTATCTCGGCAGTCTTCCCAATCATCGTGAACTCGAACCCGTCCCTTGTACACGGCGTACCACGTCATCTACAAGTTGACAATAATAACTAACGGTGATTGAAAAAACATGTATAATTAAAGTCGCATATGAAGATACACTTATAGAAAGTACTCTTAAATCAAAAGAGCAAACTCAAAAGCATGCCTCATATATAACTAGCTAGGTCGTTGGACAGAATTGCTTATGACGGGACCGTTAGCCAAGTAGGATGCACAATTCACGGACTTGTGCATATCACAAGGCTAACAATCCCGTCATAGCACATTCACATATATATTGTGCCACGACATTTCAATCAACATATTCTCGAAAAAGACAAAAATAACTCGAAAAGCATGCCTTATATATAACTAGCTAGCTAGGTCGTTGGACACGAATTGCTTATGACGGACTGCTAGCCAAGTAGGATGCACAATTCACGGACTTGTGCATATCACAAACTAACAATCCGTCATAGCACATTCACATATATATTGTGCCACGACATTTCAATCATCGGCATATTCTCGAAAAAGACAAAAATAACTCGAAAAGCATGCCTCATATATAACTAGCTAGGTCGTTGGACACAGGAATTGCTTATGACGGGAGTGTCAGCCAAGTAGGATGCACAATTCCTGGACTTGTGCATATCACAAGGCTGACAATCCCGTCATAGCACATTCACATATATATTGTGCCACGACATTTCAATCATCGGCATATTCTCGAAAAAGACAAAAATAACTCGAAAATCATGCCTCATATATAACTAGCTAGCTAGGTCGTTGGACACAGATTGCTTATAGCGGACTGTGAGCCAAGTAGGATGCACAATTCACGGACTTGTGCATATCACAAAACACAATCCCGTCATAGCACATTCACATATATATTGTGCCACGACATTTCAATCATCGCTTATTCTCGAAAAGACAAAAATAACTCGAAAAGCATGCCTCATATATAACTAGCTAGCTAGGTCGTTGGACAGAATTGCTTATGGCGGGACTGTGAGCCAAGTAGGATGCACAATTCTGAACTTGTGCATATCACAAGGCTCACAATCCCGTCATAGCACATTCACATATATATTGTGCCACGACATTTCAATCATCGGCATATTCTCGAAAAGACAAAAATAATTGAAAAGCATGCCTCATAACTAGCTAGGTCGTTGGACACAGGAATTGCTTATGACGGAATGTCGACCAAGTAGGATGCACAATTCACGGACTTGTGCATATCACAAGGTGACAATCCCGTCATAGCACATTCACATATATATTGTGCCACGACATTTTCAATCATCGGCATATTCTCGAAAAAGACAAAAATAACTCACACTTGTCGTCCGAGAACCAAAGAGTAAGCAAAAAACCAAAAGAGTAAGCAAAAAACCAAAGAGTAAGCAAAAACCAAGCATTGATTGATATATAATAATAATAAGCAAAATAAGTAGCGGTGATACATAAACCTAATAAGATAAGTACACTTGTCGTCCATGTACACACACACAAAGGTCATCTATAGTTTGCAACTACAACTAGGCCAACATCAAGCCTTACGCTCGGCTTAGGAGCAGGAGGGCGCCCTGCCGTCATGAACTTCCTATAGTCACCACTGCATCTCTAGGCGATCTTCTATGTCACGGTTATTCGGGATATTTCCTCCGTAGAAGATCCCCAAGTCATGACATCACGAAGATGATTGCCCCAAGCGCTGCTGGATGCGATACATCTCTTGTCTAATATCCGAATCATTGATCTTGGCCTTTGCTTGCCCTTGTTTGAGATGATCTGGCGGCGAATTCTGGCGGTCAAGTAGGAACGCCTCATGTGATGGAGTGCGTGGTAGGCTTCCTTCTTCTTGTTTTCCGCTGCTTCACGCAGGGAACTCTGTACGTGGTTGAAGCGTGCTGCCGAACTTGACCTTCTTACGCACGAAGGCGGTGCCTTCCGTCGAGAGCAAAGCCGTGAGAGCATCATCGAACTTCCTTGATCTTGTCGTAGTTTTCTTCTTTTCTAGACTCCCAGTCGAAATACGTGGCGATGGGAATGCTTGGCGATAAGGAGATGGCGTGCATTGTTCATCTCTGCAAAAAATTCAAATGGAATGTGTTGAAAAAGAATGATGATGATCTAATAAAGCCAATCGACGGTGGCGGTGAATAACGACTTACTCGGGAAAGTAAGGCACGAGAATGTATTCCTTTGTCTTGTTCGCCACGAGGATTCTTTTTAGGTGCGAGGCCACGATCGTCGTTCGGGGAACCCAAGCAGTCACGCATGTAGTAGGGGTCCACTATGGCGATGCCCGGTGTGTTCTCTCTAATGATCTGCGTGGCGGTGAGAGAAAGGCGGACCATGGTATAGTGCGGGTATAGGTGGAACATATTGAAGATGTCCTCGAACCGGGAAGAACAGATCCGCGGGGAAGTGTCCATGAAGCCAAGCCTGGTGGCACCTTAACCACGAATACGGGTGCGAGGACCTTTCTCCGATAGAAGGCGTCTCTATCGTCGACGCCGTCATGCACACTCGCAGTTCAGTGGCGAGCTTCGCAAATTCTTAGGTAGCATGGGCTCACCGCCACATGAATCCTCCACATAATACCCTCGGGTCTTGGTGGCCCGTCCGAAACCTGATCGGATTCGCGATTGTTGACGCCACCGGCTGGCTCGGCTGCTAGATTTTCTTTTCCGCCCTTTTTCCTTTTGGAGGCGGGCACCGAATCTGAGCACCGCCCTATGTAGTGTGTCGGGCTTAGAATAAAGGGCGGTTGGTTGTATCGGTAGCTCTGTAAAGGCGCAAGCCGGAGGCGTCTCCCGAGAACCAAGCAGACGCTTGGTGATAGTGGCTTTCTCTGTGGGGCCACCTAGGTCTTCTTCGTTACAAACCGAGTCTTGAAGAAGTGATCATTCCGATCTTGAAGTCCTCGGCGGATCCTGCGCCATGTGATCATCAACATGATCATCCGACCCACCGTGGAGGTGACGGCGAGGGGGGCCTTGCCACCGCTTGTCGCCGGCACGACGGTTGTTGTCAATGGCGTGATGGCCCCGCCGTCCCAAGCGGATCATGCTCTTTGGCCATAGCATGAACAAGCGAAGCAACCGAGGATGACGACTCTTCTTCATCCGCTCCCGGGGTTGAATGGAGGTTCAGGTCGTCGTGACCCCTTAGCACCGACTAATTTTAACCACGTGCACGCTATCGGCATCGGCTTTGAGTGGAACGTGCGCTGCAAGGTTGAGCGATGGTACCCTTGGCAACATCCCTCACCGTTGTTCACGTAGCATAAGAGAGTGCAAGGAACATCCGTCTGCGGAAAACATGTACGGCGTCGTCGGGCGAGACGCCACAAGAGTAATATAGATGGCATGAAAGGCGGTAATTAAAGCAATTTGTTTACCGTGATGGCGTCGAGATCGGCTAATGTCGGCCACTCACGGCGGCTGACAGGCGTGCAAGAGAGCGGAAGGGCTGCTTGATGGCGCGGTGCTGGCGCCGTGTATTCTCCTACCGACGGGTGCTTGGAGCTCCGGTGCCGCGGACGATGGCGGGGGGCACCAACATGTACTCGGCGCCATGGTGATGGCGAAGTCACCAACACTTGCGGCGCGCGGTGCTAGCGGTAGTCCGAACACGTAGTTCGCTGATTCGGCGCCGCGTTGTTCGAGTGGCTGCGACCATGCTTGGAATCGCACGGCCCTACTCGACCACCGCACTCCGGTTCGCTATTGACTCCACCAAGGTAGGCGGGAAGGGCGTAAGGGTGATTGCCAGGTTGTCTTGGACGTCTGCGGGATCCGCGCCACTTGTGCCTTAAGTTCTTGAACCTCTCATTTCCTCCTCGCTCCTTCCCGGCGCCACATGCGTCCTCGTCGGTGGACCAAATGATCCACCCAATTCTTACCCCGAGGCCGGCCAAACGGCCACGGCGGCAACTAGCCGTTCCAGAAGCTCTATTTTCTTTTGTTCATCGCCTGTTAAAAGGGTTATCCCACGGGTGGCCGTCGACCCGGGATGAGGAACCACAGGATCCATGACTAGCAACAATTTCCTCCTCCTGCAGAAGAAGTAAGTGAATCATTTAGATCATCGATTAGATTGCAATCGTGTTGATCACCGTAATTAGATTATACTTACCACAATTTCTCGAATTCCTTCACCGCAGGATCCGCGGTGAGTTGTTTGGTTTTTGGGTCCACATGGTAGCGGGCTCGATGAAGTTTCGAACCTGCCGGGTTCGAATTTATAAAGGGTTTTCTATCTTGGATCTATACTCTTCCTCCTTATTCCATTTGGCCTCATGGTTACGTATCCACCGATCCGAGATGGTGATGACCTATATTCGCCGCTGCGGCGCCTTTCCCGATTACTATTGGCGAGGGCTCTTTCGGTTCACACCTCTCCTTGAACTCCGGGCCCGATCTTGGTGATCTGCGGGTCAATCTTCGGATCTCCTCGAGACTTTTGCCTTCTTTATAGATCTTCTTCTTTATCCGGGTTCTCCAGCCGGCGGTGCTCATCTTTGTGAGGCGGTTGTTTGCCGTTCCCATGATAATTTGTGTTACGATACTTAGCGGGGAACTTGTATCCGCGCGCTTCTCGAAGGAGGTGCGCAAGTAGCCATTATCTTTATGGAGATTCTCGGTGTTGGTCGAGATGGTTGTCGGGTGATCGCCGCCACTTGCCCACCGTACCTTTTGGCGACAAGGCGGGCTCAAAGGAACTGATGGGCTCACTTACGGTAATTTCCTCCCTGGCCGTGCCGACCGTGTTGGGCGCGGTCCCTTCTTAGGAGGGTTGCTACCACTCCATGCCCTCGCCATCGGTGGTTTCATCATCCGCCCGTTCCTTGGCTTCTTCCTCCGCGTCTTCCATCTCATCATCCTCGCTCTCCGAAGGATGGTATTCTTCATCGTCTTCTAGGCGCTGGCCGCCTCGGAATGTCAATTGTTTATTCGGAGGTGAGTTCTCCTTCAGCTGATGCGCTTTAGAACATCCAGCCTCGTCGTTATCACACATCTTTACTAATAAAAACAAATAATTGGTTAAATGCGGAAAAATCCGGCATGACCTTTGCTAATTTTCTTAAACTAGGGTGCCGATTTCTGCCAAAGCGGAAGTTAATCAACATTCCAAAATCGGGACTCGTTTCATACAAGAACCTGCATACACACATAATAAAGTGCTTCATATACAAGCACAAGCACAATTTCAAGTGCTACAATTATATCAAGCAAGCACCTATCATTTTAGCAGCACAAGCACATGTCATTATAGCAAATACAATTGCAAGCACAAGTACATCATTATAGCAAGCAAGCAAATACAACATGCAGATTATATGACAAAAGCAAATACAACAAGCAAATACATATATAGCAGCACACAAGTTTTTTACAACAAAGTATACATTAAATTGGCCTACCGCTAGGTACTAGCCCGCTAACCTTCTGGACGGAGGCGCGTGGAAAGATCGCCAAAGTTCAAGAGCTACCTTGGATATCATGGACCAAGGTTCTTTCCTATCTCAAGGATGATGGACATAGCGGCGGAGTGGAAATAGTCTTGGGAATTCAAGCTTGAGGATCAAGGAGAAATTTAAGAACTTCAACTTTTCCTCGAGGAGATTTACGGAGTCGGACACTCTGGAAGGTAACGGACCATAACTCCGAAAGAACTCAAGATATCTATATCTGAAAATGTGATTCAGCATATCGTGCTTTTGTGGGGAGATATGGTAGTCTAGTGGATAACGGAAGGAGTTCGTAAATACATAAAGTACAAGCAGAGGACTTGGAGAATCAAGCTGTCTGATCTATTTGAAGGTCACTAGGTTACGCCAACCATTCGGGAGAAGGTAGTAGTCCCTTTTTATGGAATTTAGTTCTGGTATGTCTAGTTACAAGGATCGAGCATATTGCTGAACTTCTGGAATTCTGCATATCATGTCTTGAATTAGTGCGTGTTCCACGTTATGGTCTTTGTAATACCACTGGAGTACAGGAGGATTCCTTTGGTTGCGGTCAGTTATGTGTACCAGAAATAATGTTCATGTATTTTTTTCAGGTGTACTCATATCTTTGCACACTAAAGTGTCAAAGATCTAGGATTTGGCACTATGTAGAGGGCCCACTTCACGAATAGATTTAACATGTTATATGTATTCTGATTGGAGTAACATATTACTGAGAAGATGTGGAAAGAGGGTATGTTTAGGCCCCAAATGAAATGGAACAGATTTTGTCACTTGTAAGCTTAGATAAAATGAAATGAAGCAAACATATGTTATGAAATCCTTCAAACTATGGATAGCAAATTATTGGCCATACTTTAGAATTCGATTGGTTAGAATGTTCAAGAAAATAAGTACTTGTTAATGATGATGCCATCTTACAATGAATGCTTGTGTCTCTCTAGTATGAACTAACCACATTTTATCGTAGAGTGAAATAATCAAGTAAAAGTTGTTTAATCGAGACATTACTGTAAACTATTGTTGCAAGGCTATAATCATTTCAGCGATACTAATTTAAAAAGCGTGCTTCAACATTTGTGTTAGTCAGCGACAAAGTTGTAGATAATATTGTTCACATTGCTGTTCTCAAGGTCTTATAGATGTGTTGTATTGGGCTAAAAGTTCTTATTTGAAATAAATAATTATTCATTACTCATTGGGACTTCTCTTGGCATTGGCAAGTTCGACAACTTGATTCTACCATCATCTTACATACATGATTCTACCATCATCTTACGCCCACATGATTCGATTGGGATGGTATGACACGATGAGGCTACACGGGAGGATCGCGACATTCATACAAGCAACCTTCCCATCATTCAAACCAGAAGTCTTGTCTTAAGGGGAACCTTTGTCAGGACCCTACCTGTTCCTTCCCTTCTCACGTCGGAGACCAAGGTCGACAAATCTCTAATCGAACCCTAACCTCTAATGGCCTTCTCGAACCCTAACCTCTAATATGAACCCTAACCTCTAATCTGGCGAGAGAGGAGAGAGGGAGAGAGAGGGAGGCGGCTCACCTCGAGATGAGTACGGCGATGGCGGGCGGGCGGGGCCGGCGATGGTTGGCGCCACGGGCCTCCTCACGCTCCGGCCTCCTCCTCGGCGGCGGCCTCGATGCAGCCTCGATGCTCTGGCGTGGATGCTCTGGCGGCGGCCTCGTCACGGCCTCGATGCTCTGGCGGCGGCCTCGATGCTTCCTCCTCCTCGAGAGGCTTCCTCCTCCTGAGCTTCTTCCCTCCTCCTCCAGCAGTGACGGGCAACGGCGGTGGTGGGCTTCCTCCTCCTCGAGGCTGTCTGTGAGATGTAGGCGGTAGCGGTGTGGTGTCGTGCATGAGAGATGGATCGAACGGCGCGGTTGACTAAGCGTCCAGCAGACATAGGCGTGGCGCACCCTGGCCAAGTCATCTACGGATAACGTAGCGCACTTGGCCAGTGCGCTCGCTATGTCTGAACGACCCAGAATAGAGGCGGCCATTAACACTACTACATCATAGCCTTGGTTTCGCCTTAGCTCTATTCAAACTCCCAGGCACCAGGTTCGAATCCTGGTGCTCCACTTTTTTTATTTTAAAAATACTTTTAAATGTTCACAAAAATGTCCAAAAGTGGTGATATATGCCATACAAGTTTTGTTTTGTTTTTAAAATACTTTTTAAATATTTAAACATGCCCAAAAAGTAGTGATATATGTCATAAAAGTGTTACAAAATATGATTGATATAACTAAAATTCATAATACTTTGTCCATGAGATATTACAATCTTTTTTTGACCCATAGCGTTTTACAATATTTTTGAGCTAGCGTTTTACAATCTTTTTCCCTTCTTTGTCGCGGTTGAATAATTTAGCCCGGCACTTTAATGTTTCTTCTTTCGAGCAGGCTACCTTTTTTGGGTAGGGTTGTCCTTTTTCTTCTTGTGATGTATGTTGCTTTGCATAAGTAGTGTCGTCATCTTCAATCTTTGGATCGCCGTCTTGAGTGAAGTCTTGCTCGTTGGCGACTCCATCCAATCCGATGATGTTTCTTTTCCTCTCCTCACGATAACCACGGCTAGGCTTTGTCGGTCGGTAATGAAAAACATTGGTCCACTTTGGTAGCCAGTGCCGCAGTTCATTTTCCCGCGTTTGCACGGCCTTGGATTTGGCTGCCGGGTATAACCATGGTTGTGAAATACCGGTCTTCTCTTCGACCTCTTTGCCCATCGACCACGGAACCGGCACCTTTTTCTCCACGTTAGTCGAGCTCCCGGATCTCCTCGATTCTTCCGTGAATCTTTCCTTCACGTTGTCATCGGTGTAGAATTCCGGCGTTACGCCTGAGTTCGATAATCACACTTGTTGTCCTTTTCCTCCGTGTAGAATGTGTGGCCGTTGATATCATCGCTGATAGGTCACGGGTTTTGCATCGGTCCCTGCGATAAGGTGAATATGATCTTTCCGTGTCGAGGAAGAATGCGGCGGGGGATTATCAAGGGCGTCTGCCTAAACCAGCAGCGTGAAATCTGAGTTGTGCTCTTTGATTATTTCTCCTGCGTCCTCTGTATGCCCCGGTCCATGTACTTCTTCTCGATTAACCTTTTTGTGTACATGCAAGGATCGACCCGGTTCTAAATCTTGCTGTAAGCGCGACGAGGTTTGCTTTCGATCAAAGTCTGCTTGGCGTCGAAAATGAAATCTGCATGCGTTATCGGCGACCCTCTCATTGACGGTCCGTCGAGCTTGCCAAGGTGTACATTGGCGGGGAAGGCAAGCGGTTCTCGATATCTAGATAATTCGTGCGAAAGAGATGCACTCTTGACGAAAGCCCTTGGCTATGCTTCCATCTGAGGCCGGGACCTGTTGACGTATCCTTTGATGTGTCCGTTCATCACTTTGAGCGCCATCATGCTGCCGAGGCTGTCGGCCCGGATTATGCGATGTCCTCCACGACATGGACCAGCGGATGCTACATAATGTCGAAGAATGCGGGTGGGAAGTAAACCTCAAGCTCACATAGTATCACCCGCGATCTCCTCCTGTAGCCTTCCAAGCTGATTCAAGCCAATCGACTTCCCTAGAGATGGCGTCGAAAAACTTGCAGGCCAAATAGCGTTTCAGACGTGCTTTCGTCCATTATCCCTCTTAGTGCGACGGGAAGTACTGCGTCGTCATTAGCGGCATGGTTATTGAGACTTCATGCCCAACCTGCTTAGCCTCGTCTGGAGTATCCCCTTATCTTGCCAGCGTGGCGTAAGGAAATTTGACTCCTAGAGGCACTTGAAAAACTGTTTGATCTCATCACGGCTTAGAGTGAAGCAAGAAGGAGGCGCAGTAATAATCGTTCTTCTTGAACTTTTTACCCGCCAGAGCGACCTTGTGGGCGTCTCCGGAACTCATGATCGCCGTCATCTTCACGATC